>OW121819.1:10737500-13137500 GCA_933228935.1 Pemphredon lugubris
CTGTCTTGTCAAGCTATTTATTAAAGGAAATTATATTCAAATGTCATTTAAATGGAATTTAAAACAGCTTTTTCTATGCCACGAGGCGCATACAAAATTACACAAAATTTATCATATTTTTTGTCTACTCGATGTCAAATCTAAAGTTAAACAAACAAATAAATATAAATTTGCAGCTAAAAACTAACAAATAATAGCAACAGAATTTTAATTATATAAACGCGAACATCGTTTCTAATTGCTTTTGAAACATTAAAAATCTTACGAAAAAGGTACCGAAAACGCCGTTCCATCGTGTTTCATGACAAAAGAAGAAGCTCTGGTTATTCGTATTATTTGGAAAACTCAACCTATTACTGATTTATCACTCGCGGAGATTTCAGTAGCGTCACCCGAATGACACCGTTGAAACTTGAAACACAAATCTGCAGTGCCTACTCGCCCAGTTTTCTAGTATCCAGGCGATTACAGTTTCTTTTGGGTCCCCCCGTGTGCGAAGAGAGCCCCATAGTAAACCGTACGACTTTCTCGGAGACGCAAAGTGAATTTTTCTGTAATCTCATCGCAGTCGCGGTATACTCGCGTGAAGAGGGCCCGAATTGGTGGGAGGGGTCTCCCCCCTCATGACGGTGACCAGCTCTTTAAGGTTGCAGGTAACGGATAGAGCGAAAAGAAAATTTAAATGAGGCTCGGGAGAAAAGGAGGAAACTGACGTGAAAAGGATCCGCGGGAGAGAGGTAAAAAGAATCAAGGACCACGAACAGGAAAAATGAAATTGTCTTGCAGCGTACCAGCTCGTTACCACGATCGCGAGCCTATCCGAGAGTTCGAGTTATAAGATCGTCGACGAAAGGATTCGGCGAGGCTGACGTACGCGGCGAAGCTAGCGATCGTACGGCTCGCCTGGTATTATTTTCAAACGTTTAATTATCCTGCGGCGAAATTATACCATTACATGATAATTACGTCGGAACGCATACACGGCACTGGATGTCGTTTCACGCCCGAGTCACCTTGATGGATATTTTCCATTCTAAGTCGCCGTCATTGATTATAGTAATTCTCGTTTTGCAACAAATTTTCGTTTCCCCGGCATTTTGCGTCGCGATAGTCACGGCCGTACGTCGCGTCTACGAATATTACGTATTGCGCACTTGCAACGTGTATATACGTTTTAGAACAGTGGCTGTCAAAGCTTTTCAGAGTCTCTCCGGGCCGTCGACCGAGGGCGTGACAAATCGCTTCTCCTTGATTTTCGATGGGGAAATCGAAAAACTTAGGATACGAAACCTGGCACAGTGCGAGGCGTGCGGTTAAGAAAATTCTCGTGACAATCGGTGAGGGGGGGTCGATAAGAGATTTCCCGACTTTGCACCAGGCAGAATAATCGAGAGGCAGGTGAGCCGCGAGCGTGTGCGGTTGTGGGTACAGCGGTGACGACGGTGGCGGCGAAGCGGTAGGTCGGTTGAGCACCGCTGCATTAATAATATACGATACCCGTAATGGCATCGGGCGTATACGAACGTATATATTGTATAATAACTTCCAAGGCCTTATAAACGTTTATTATTTACCGTGTAACGTAATGGCAAGCGGGTCTCCGCTTCTCAGCGGTCGTTATTAAAAATAATACTGTAACGTTCCTGCGCGAGGTCTCTCTCCACCTCTCTCCCTCCTCCACTCGCCCTCCTCCTTCTCGCTCCCTTTACCCTGCATCAACCTCGCCATGCGAAATTATTGCCTCTCGCATTTTCGAGATGCAAGAATAATTGCCGAAGCGCGTACTTTCCGGTGGGCCGATAAAATTTCATCGGGGCGCGTGGAACAACGAACGAGAGAGGCTTCTCCTACTCCCCCGTTTCGCGGTGTTTTTCCTTTTCCAAAATGACGATTCGAGTGACTTCAATTCGTAGAGTGTACTCGCTACTCGCCCTCCAGGCCGCCTCACTGTTCGAAAAGCGACGTAGGACGAAATTAGCGGGAAACGCGGCGCTGATGCTGAATTTCCTCGATTCCCTTCTTCTTTTTTTCGGGTCAAAGGGGCCAATCGTGTACGGCAACGAAAGGAACATCGAGCTGAAGGCGAAATAATTCATGGAAGCGAAGGGGAGAGGCCGTTCCGCTCACTTCCAGAGACCCGAAGACTGAAACTAGGAGGAGAGGAGCGAGAGGGCGGAGGGAACGGAGGGAGAAGGCGCAGTCGATTCGACATTCGGAGAGTCTCATCGTTCATCGAGCAGAACTTTATTTCGAGCCTCGAGCGAGCGAAATAAGTGTCTCGTTACCAGCTCTTTCGGCCGCGAAACGGGAGGTGGGAAAACTGCGCGAATGCAGCGCGACTTTTGCCGAGAGTCTCCTCGCGGGATCCATTCACCCTTGAGCGAAAGTGAATCGAAGGTGGTTACTAGGGATCAACGGAGAAATTCGGAAGCGATGGTGTAGCTCGCTCGGGACGGATACGCGAGATAAGCGGAGGCGATGAAAGTTCCGACCGGAAACCGAACTGCGACGTCAAATCGGCGAAGGGAATCGGGAGAGAAGATGTAATTGCAACCTCGGTAATTTTACACGGTGCTTGACATCGTCGACTCGACTAGACTAACGTCGCGCAAATACAATGGACATTTGTTTACGTTATACGCGGTGACTCTAATTGCGCGACACCTTGAACACGGGTGGTTGCTGACAATAACAGGGTTACGCAATAAATTATCTTGCACTCGCGCACGAATGCGGGTGTTAAGCGCGGGGTAAAGAATATTGAGTCGATCGATTCGAGCGCAGGAGGATTCGCGAGACGGTTGTTTATACGTTCACGCGTTTCCCGGATACAGCGGGGAAGGCGTTCAAGTTTTCAGGATGACTTTCTAGAACGACGAACGGCCAAAATAGTGAAGCGAGTATATTTGGTTGCTCGAGGACTGAAAATAATGTTTCGCGGAGGTAGGTTGGCAAATATTCCAAGTCGAGGGAACATCTTACGGAGGAAGATTCGACGTTACCACGGATGAACGCTCTTATAGACGAAACCTTTGGTGAGAATGAATTATCGACGAGTAGTTAATTCGGTCCCCGTGTTTAGTGGAGAGGAGCCGCTTAATATTTCGCACGCTTCGTGAATATGCGATACATTAAACATCGACGGCCGGAAATAGCGGTGAAGAATCGTGGCTGTTTCGGCGCGCGATGAAAAACGGGGCCAACTAGGGAAACCGGTTCAATGACTTTTCGAGTGACTGGAGCCGTTTTTCGTCGTCGTGGAAAATCTATTTCGCCGAGGCCCCGGCTCGCGACAGCTACCGCTTATCCGAGATCCTTGCTTCAACCACTTACCCATCGACGACGAAAAACTCCCTCGTTAATGGATGTACCGAGTTAACTCTCGTCTAGACGAGGACGGGCGGTAAAATGTGCCTTCGCGTCGCGAGATAAATGAGAAGGAAGGACTTCGGGTTTATCCGTCGCGATCAAACGCACGCCGGGACGGCGCGAATCCGAAGAAGGTCAATAGCAACGCGATGTTCCATCAAGGGCTCCTCTGCAAGAGAGAGAGAGAGAGAGGGAGGGAGGCGGGGGGGGGGAGAGAGAGAACAGAAGGAAAACAAGATGTAGGGGGATTACCAGAGACGAGAGGAGAGGAAGAGTATTGTGACCGTATAAACGAATCAACGCCGGGGGCTATAAACGTGCGTTCTCTCGAAAAGGAGTAAGACGTTACCGTCGGTGAGGAAGATTGACGTTACAACGGTTCCACCTCTCCGTCGCTTATCGTTAGTCGATGGCTCGATGGTTTTCACTAACAATAACATTTTCAGTGGGACGAAATTAAAAGTTTGCGTTACGCCCAAAAAACGGGACCAATTACGCGAACGAGAAAACTCTTCTTCCGAATAGACGAGAAACGGAGACTGGCTAGCGGGGCGAGGGAAACGAAAGATAGAGTAACCTCGCGATCGATCGATCTTCGTTCGCTCGTCGAACAGCTGCGTACGTCGACCGAAGACGCTTCGAAAATAAGTTGAGCCGTTACTTTTCACGTTAGCCAGGAAGCCGATCAAACGAGGATATTCCAACTTTTTTTCTCCGAATCCTCTCGCGAGAGCAGCTGGAGCGGCGGCGGAGACCCACCTCCTCCCCAGGTACAACGTTTGATTTGCAGAAATCGATAAAAATCCGCGAGATAAAAAACTCGGGGAATAAAAAATGGTTCGCAATCGCGGCCAACCGGAAAGCAGAGATCCACGGCGGGGAGGAGAGCTGGGGGGGGGGGTGACGGGGGAGAACGATGCGCCAAGTGGAGGAGGACGAGGAACACGGCGAGCAGGGATAATCTGATTTTCAGCAACTTTATACGTTGCGCTTCGATTAAAATCCAGCCACCGTGCAGGGCCAATACAGTTACGCCGCTTCTGGCCTCTTCCTCCACGCGTGCCCGTTCCACTGAGTGCCATTCTCCGGGAAAACGCTCGTACGCGCTTCTACGCGCTTGTTTTCATGGTGCGGCCACAATGATTTTTCTCGCGAGACTACGATCCCCGCGAATCTAGATGGGCGCGAGGCCCCAAAAACGATTGTTCTCCGATCGACAATACGATCCACGAGAGCGTGAACCCGAAAAAAAAGAAAAATGGCTCCGAGCGTATCGCGCAAGGATCCACGCGTGAGATCGATAATCGAAGAACGGCCAGGGTGTTTCATTTTTCAGTGTCACGGTACATCGCGTGAAAACAGAAATATATCGGCGAACGTTCAGCGGCTATTTTCGGAATGCCGCGGAGATTTGTAAACGATCGTCCAAAAGAGAACTCGGTAATTTTTCTATAAATGGCGAGGCAAGGATCAGGCTAAATCCGATGAGCGAGAGTATCGGCGGCGGCGGCGGCCGCCGCGGGTATGGAATATTCGTGTTTCCACTCGTGTTATCGATACCGCGATAGTTTTGCAGATAACGACTAATTACCGCGTCATTGTTTTCCCACCGAGCCAAATGAATCTACACGTTCGATGTAGGTCGATTCGGCGTCAGTCTCGTACGTGGCACGGTTTGGGAAAGTTTTAGCGGCTCGCGAATAAACTAAGGGGATAGAGCCCTTTTCATCCTTCAGTCGCGGGGCCTCTTCTCTCGTCACCGTTGCCGACGTCATTGCCGTCGGCTAATCGCGGCATCACCTCGAAACACGGAGGCCATGACATAACTTGAGCGAGACGTCATTCCTTATCGCTCGATAATAAATACATAAAAGTTTCACCGCTTCGCAGAAACGCATGGATTTGTCGCTCTTTTTCCTAGCGAATCTCTGGGAAGCGTGGAAGAGGAGTCGAGAGGGAGAGGGCGAAGAGGGGGGAGGGAGGAAGCGGGAGAGGTAGAAGAAAAGACCGAGTCGCGAGTACATACGTACATACGTACGCGTTATTGAAACGCAAATCACGTTGCGCAACCCGCTGCCGTAGCGGGCCCGATCGGAATGTCTTGCATTAATAAAATATGAAGTATAAAAAGTTATTAAAAGGAGTAACGAGGAATTTAATGTTTATTCATATCCGAGTGAAGCGGATGGACGTGCGGGTAGGCGGTCGGGGGACGACTCCCAGCATATTAAAAATCGTAAATAACGTTCGTCGGTGGGTAGCCGCGCTCATTCCTTTCACGGGTAAAAACCTTTACGATTACGATCAATTTTAATCCCGCCCGTAAAATCTTCTTCGATCGTTTCCTTTTTCCCACCTCGTCCTGTAATGGAATCCACTGACGTCCACGCTTCATTGTATGCAATGGAGTTTAACGCGGTTAATGATTTTCCGTGCGTGCATTGTTGAAAACAATTCTTACTTTTTTATTCGGAAAATTTCTCGCGGGTCGTGATCTTTCCACGATATTTTCATATTTTTCATTTGCATCGATTCATCGCGACAAACTTTGGGATAGATTTACTCACGCTAAGTAACCCTGAATTAGCATCGATGACTGCGTCGGTGGTTTGGAATTTCGATAATTATCGATCTTGAATCACGTGACGCGTACTCACCTGAAACAGAAATTATAAGGAATCGGTTAATTTAATGATTATCGTCAGCCGTTACTGAGTCACATTGTTACTGAATCGTCGATGTGTCAACGCTTACAGTCAGCGGTTTCGCCTACGCGCCTCGAAACCCGCGTACATGGCCTCGAGGCAAATATATAATATTGCGCAGAAATAATAAATTACAGCGAAACGCGAACGGACGTAAATATTTATTACCGCAATTACGCGGAGTTGATTTCTCAACTAGCATGAAACTATGATAACATAGAAGAGTTTTCATTGATTTCAAAGCCTGTTCCGTAATCGCATGTCAGTTATTCTCAACGTACATTTTCTTTCAGTGACTTTATAATCGTGCCTGTACGGTTCTATGCGCGATGATCGAGAAATGGACAAGCGGTATCGGATGTATGTATATTAACGCAAAACGACGATCGTATAAAATGTAGTTCGAAGTTGCGCTAAAAAAAGCTGCATTCTAAACTTTGATTCGTCGTCGGGTGATGGTTGGGAAATTATCGTCAACGTTTACTCGTCGAACGATACTTGAAATACTTGTGGAATCCAAGCGTGTAAGAATAAACGAGTAACGCTAGCGCGACAGTGAAAAATGATAAAAAGGCATTCCGCGAGAAAAAATCGAACGATGGAGACGTTAATGCATCGTTCGAAAGACGGTAGTTTAGTTTAATCAACGACAACCTGGCGTTGAACGAGTCATAAATTACCAAGTGATCTTTGGCGCCAACGATTATTTATAACTGACCTCGAGGTACATATACTCTTTCAAATTAAATTTCTAGTCTGTAGAGATATAAATGTGGAGCTGGAACACGAAATTACGATGTCCCGAGCTTCGCACTATTTTTTCTTCTCTGTGCATTATCCATCGACTTTACCTCGACACGTCGAGACATTGCGAATCGCTTTTTACGGCTTTGTATAATTTTTCGTTATTTATCGATATTAATGGTGGCCTAAATTAATTTCAATCTATCTACGGACAAAGCAGTGCCAGATCTTGTAAGATGTTCGATACCACCGCGATGAAACCGCGAGAAAATCGTTGAACCTTTTCCTCCTGAGAATCTAAGACCGCTCAGACTTAATTCTCTAATTAAAAATATACAAAATATCGGTCATCCCGAGGCACTGTAAACGGCAGAAGATGCGACGTTGATATGCGGTAAAGAATCAATCGACAAAAATCAGCCGGTTTCGACCGATGTGATACCAAAAGCTTTCCGCGAAATAGATTTTTTTCTACCACGTCGATTTTCCCCGACGAAGGTCCACCGATATTGGATTTCATGCAAATTCCGTCGACTGATTCTCCGAGCTAAACTTACGGGCCGACTTACCCCGTACGCGTATTCCTTTCATACATGTCCGCGCGGCGGAGAGCAAGCAAAACAAAACAAAACGAAACAAAACGCGAAAAGTCGATCGCCGGAATGCGAACGAAACGGGACTCGCGAAAAATCAGTCGGAGAATAGGATACGGGGATAGAGATCGAGTGACGGGGGGGGTAGAAGTAGGAGAGGGTCGCGACGAGCCCATCGAAGTGCGATTAAAATATAAAATGGGTTTCGAGGATTCGGACGGTGTTACGCGCCGTTTCAATTATTGTCGCCCGGGAACTACATACAATTTTTGTTGCCGCGTCCGATCGCGGCTTTTCGCTCATCTCCCTCCCCGCCGATCCCTCATCCCCCCCGTCCGTCCGCTTCGCTCGCCGCCTATTTCTCTATCATACGCGTCTCTTTGCGTATCCCTCCATTTTTTTCCGCCGAGCGCCGATTTTTCCGCCTTTTTTACCAGAGCCGCAAAACGGCGCAAAAATCCGATACCGTTTTGCGGAGCCCGGATTAGCGGCAGATCGTGCTACCGATTTGCCACTCCACCCTTTACCCGAAATGAAAAAATATATATATATTTTTTTTTTTTTCATCACCGTTCTTTGCTCTCGAGGCAGCAGTTGGGTGCCACTCGACTTTGGCCCATGCAATCGGGGAGAAATACGAGTCGAACGCTCGAACGCGACTTCTCGTATTCCTTCGAGAACACGGGCCAATAACATGGAACCACTCCGCGCGAAAGCACGTTAAACGCGAACTCGGGTTTACTGATCGCTCGCACTTAACCCTCCGAACTGCGGGGGAAATTATAACCTTACGTACCCAGCGGGAACGCGTATGGACTTTGGTTGTCATTTAATTATCGATTACCCCGGCGAGTCCTTTGCGAGCGAGTTGGCAATGTTATCGCGACGGTAGAGCGAAAGGGGGGGGGGGGGGGGGGTTTGATTCTTTCAACATCGGAAAGTGGCCATGATGGCGAAACTCGATAAGAGATATATTCTCCGGAGTATCTCTTAAATCGAATATCGCGTTGTTTCAATCGCGTCGCGAAGAGGCAGAGGTAAGGAGAGCAGAGATATTCGCCGAGAAAGATTTCAAGCCATTCTTCGCGCGAGGAACGGGAACAACGATCGATACGATACAAGGTAATGACAGGTGGAAGATTAAAGCCCTGCACCCACGGTGCGACTATTTCGGGACAAAGGTTGCAAGTTGGTCTGACTCGCAACCAGTTTACAACCGGAACGAAACTTCTGCCCGCACACGGACAAGATTGATTGCGGATCAGTTTCGTGCTTCTCCAACCCGCTCCGACGAATTTTAAGTTTAGTTCTTGGCCACTCGTACCGACAAAAACAGAATATACACGTGGGGCGAACACCTCGTGGTTCGGTGCAACCGAAAACTGCAACGCAACTGCGACCGCGGAAAACGATCGCTTACAGCCGATTTCAAACTGATTACAAGCTGATCTCATTTCGATCGTCCCGTGCGCGGATCCCTACAGCGATACGCTCCCACGGTCACAAAAAAGTTGCGAGCTCAACCGACTTGCAATATTTGTCTCAAAACATTTGTACCGTGGGTGCAGGGCCCAAGAGTTATCCCCGCATTCCTTAATGTTTGCGCCACTTTACCACGTAACGATAAACGGTTACCTCGAACGTCGAGAAGTTAATGAAGGGTCGTACGTCGATGTAATCATTGTGTTCATTTGCACCAGAGTACTGAAAGTAAGAAAGAGCTTCCCTTTAAAGCTCACGGGCAACGGGCCAGGCATTGGAAGCAACGCATCGTCGCTCGAACCGGTCGAGTGTTTTCGGCACACTAGATTATAAGGTTCGGACGGGCATAAGTATATTTCCCGCCAACTCTGTCCTTTTTTTTCTCGGAACGCAATTGCGTAAGGTACGCGCGAGCGAGCAGTGGTTCTTCCACGGGCGCGTTACACGTTCCGGCGCCGATTCGCATCGAAAGAGAGCTCCAGGTTCGCGGGTAACCAAGGGAGATAACCGCGGGGCATCTCGCTTAAAATTGTTCTTCCTCGAACGCGCCAAGCAGCCTGGTCGATACAAGCGAGCAGTAACTAAAAGAAACTGAATTCCACAGGGGGGTAACGTAACGATCTAATGGGGGCTAATTCGAGGAAATATACTAGATAGAGAGATTGTGGGAGAGGAAGGGGAAGGGTGACGCGATTGGACTTGCCAGTGGTCGCTCGTCAAAGTAATTCTTTGGCATATCCGAGGAAAGGAAGAAAACTGGCAATGAAGAAAGTCGTAAGTGCCGGGCGTTGTAAAGTAATAAGTACCAATTGCGAGAGCAAGGTGGTTCGTTTGAGAGGCGAGAGTGGCAGAATTTTCGTTTCTCGCGACACGATTCGATACTCCTCCTCCCCTCCCCCCCCCCCCCCCCCCGCCACCTACTCCTCATCGTCCTCCCACTCCTCCGTCACGACCTACCTCTCTCTGTCGTCGCGGTCGCAAAGCGTCGCGCGCGCACAACGGGTCGCAAGAGGAAAAGGGAAGAAAGAGGAGGCGGAAAGAGAGACGCAGGCTCGTCGCCACGCGGAAAGAATCTCGAGCGAAAAGCTCACTCGAGATGCCGCGAAAACAATGTCGAGGGTGGCCTGAGATATACCTAATTGTTGAGAGTACAGCCGGCGTAGAAGGAAAAAAAAGGTGCCGGAGAAGAGGAAGAGAAAGGCGGAAGAATGAAAATGACACCGACTTCTCTCGAGCCCTTCCTCCTCCCCTCGGCCCCGCGGTTCTTTCTCCTCCTCGCCATCCCACCCATTCCCTTTGGCTCACCCTATCTCTCTCTCCCTCTCTCTCTCTCTCATCTTTCTTTCCGCCCTTCTCCCCGTCGCCACCAACCCACCCACCCACCCCCTCCCTCCCTCCCACCACCGAACCCACCCCGTCACCCACTGCACCGGCACACTTGCTTTTTATCGACGGCGTACTTTAACCCTCGAGCCGCGGTGGGTTGAGCCGCCGAGGGAAGGGAAGGGTAGGGTGGAGAAGGCGGAGGAGGTGGAGACGAGGAGGATGAGAACGGATTGCGGCGGAGGAAGGGTACAGGGGATAGATGGTACAGGACGGTTGGCGGGCGGTCGAGGGTACGGCCGGGGCATTAAACCCATTTAAATATAACCAATACCAGGGTGACTTCTACCCTCGGTTATGGATGATTTTTTACCGTTCATTTGAATAACCCGTAAGCTGCATCGGGCCGCGCACAGCCTCGCACGTACGCACCAACACCGACGCGTCCCTTGAGTACGCTCTCATTCTCCTCTCTCTCTCGCTCGTTCTCTCTCTCTCTGTCCCACCCCTCCGGCTTACCCCCCCGTTCGCCCTTCGCCACTTCTCGATCCACGCGTAGGTACACTTGTTCCACCCGCGGTCGATCCACCTACTTATCCCGTGTTTTTAACCAAAGATCCATTCGGTACGCTCGCGATAGAAGTCGACGGGGAAAAACACGCGTGGAATTCGGAAGGCGACGCTTCTCAACGGGAGACGCCGAAACGACGAACAAAAATTTCTAAATGTGTCATTCGGGCGACCTACCCCGGGACTCAATTAATTTAAAACTATTGAAATGAGACTACCGAATACCGATCGTACGGAATAGCTTTTGATAATCCATTGCTCGGCTGTCACTCCGAACGATAGTTAGAACGTAATTTCTACTATCGTTATCGTTTCTAAACAATTTTCAATGTCATGGTAAGTTTGTTTCATTGACCTCAGCGCGCTAAAGGCAAATTTGCGAAATGTAATATACTTAAAGACACATTATTTGATTAACTGCATTTCTACGGGAAACCTAGAAATGTAGTCAATCAAGTATTGTTGCTCAAAAGTCGATGAAATTGCGTGAAAATGCTTATAGTATCAATACGGTAGGCGACTTACGCGTTGCCAGTATTCCAATGAGTCCCAACGATTCGTGCCGCAGTCACGATCCCTCGCTATCGATCGATGCGATCGGTTGCTCGTCGTCGAGGATACTGCACTTCGAATGTATAAATTTCGACCGAAATGCTGTTCGGAGGAAGGCGCAGGTAGTCACCTAATTCCGGTACCGCTGTTGCCCACCGGCGTGTTTACGCTGCCCCCTCTTTCTTTCCTCGCGTTTCGCGCATCGGCCGGGTAACGGTTAGTAGTGGTAGTGGCGAACTACCTGAACGATCCCAAGGACAATAAATTCGATGGATATCGTACGAGCCGCAGCCCACCCACGCCACGAACGTATGTTTATCTATCGGCGCAGCGAAGGTCAAGGAACGACGTAACGCTATGTAGCTGATACCTTGGAAACTGCTCGGTAAGAAATGCAAATCTGCCACCTGAAACTCCGAGTGCATTGACGCCGATCGATTAAATATCGATGAACCGAACGCGGTGCGAGCAAGTGGGATCGATGACACGAACCATGCGTGGCAATCGTAATTTTAATACGAATCGTCTAACAGGATTTCTAATGTATTAGAAACGGAAGTGACTATTATCACCCTTTACGTACACTTCGCTAACATCGCGTGAAACAATTTCGGGTTGAACAAAATAATTCCTAGTTGCCCCGTCCGTTAATGTGGCTCGGGCGCAAAAGGTTAAAGGGACGTACCGATATTAGCTGGAAAGAAAGAACGTCGCGTGCGGCGTACGTGCCAGGAAGGTATTCCGCGCAATAACAGCGGCTAGGCAACCCAGGTAGCAAAAGCCGGTGGTTGCGGCTACGATCGTGGCCGTGGCATTGGCTACGTTCGCGGCTGCAGCTGCAACGCATTGCGCTATCATCAGTCCATCTCTCTATTCCCCCTATTCCCTCGCGTAGCGGAAAACGCACGGCAAACGCGTTACTTTAATCCGCCAGGAGGCGCCATTTCGGCAAGGAAGTTATTCATTTGCGAGATACAAGTACTTTTAACGGTTCTCGCGTATCGTTGCGGATCGCCCTTCTTATACGTTAATTACTTAATTGTACTGGTTATCGATCGGGTCGCGTACGCTCGAGCCTGGCTGGCAAATGACGTGCCGAGCAACGTTACGAAGAAGCGTCGAGAAGCGACGGAATCCTGGCGTGGGACGTCGAGAATAGCGCGCACGTGCCCGCTTACGTCGTTCGCCGATACGGTTGTTCAATTCTTTTATGAACGCGACCATCGTTAAACGGCGCGCGACGGAAGAGCGATGACGCGCTTCGTGGAAAGAGAGAATTTTTTCATCAATAGATCATTTATATGTATAAAATACACGTGGAAGGTTGCTCATGGGTATTTCAAACGAATTCCTAAGATCCCAAAGATTCCCAGGCGTGAGCGAGGCAACGGCGCAAGGTCGTGTTCGCTTTCGAGTCGAAAGACGACGCAAAACCCACCGAATGACTAATTTCGATCGATAGCATTATCGTAATAACGAGAGTCGGACTTCCTCCTCGATTATCGTCGAGCAACGCGATGCGATTCGATTCGATTCGAAGGTAAAAGCATTCGACGTGGATAGCCGGGATTACGATGCGGGGGGGGGGGAGGAGATATATATAGAGAGCCGATCTCGATGGATAGTCAAAGGTGTAACGATACTTAGGCGGAGGGAAACGCGTATGCGCGCTTCTCGAGTAGCAAAAAGCGTTGGCAAGTGCGCGTATACGTACGGCCGATGCGTCACTGCGCGTGCGAGTATGAGTGGAGTGCAAATATCGCTCGGCCGATAATGCGAGGTCAATTCTCTCTCCCTCGTTCTTTCTCTCCCTCCGCCTTGGCTGTTCAAACCTCTCGACAAACCCTTCGGCGTTACTTCCAATCGAGAAATCATAGAGGAACAGTTCGAAATTGGAGCGAAAAAAAGCGCAATGCATCGTTCGATTATCTCGCGAATGTTAACCGGCGAAAGGCTATCCGTCGTTCATTCTCTCGACGATTTCAAGATGTTACGCGTACGTGCGTAAAAGATGCAGTTACTTGCCACAACCGAACGCATTCGAATCCTCCGCGAGGAGAGATCGCGATCGATTTCATGGACGTGGATACTCCCACCCTCGACGAACGGTCGCACGTCAAATTGAAATGTTCAATGGAAACGACAAACCGCAATTTTACCGGTGGTATATATTCAAATTCTAATTGGATTAATTTTTCATCAGCCACCCGATAATTTTATCCTCGCAACTGTTGCGCGAAGCAACCGCGTCCGCGCGACCAACGCGAGCAGGCAGAGCAGGTACCGTCGCTCCGCCGGCCGTTTGATTGCACGCGGAGCGAAACATAATTTTGTACGTATCCCGTAGGAGACGCGGCGCGAGACCGAGGGGAAATAAAGAATAGCGCGACGAATTGCGGTGCACGCACGCGAGATCTTTGTCGTAGCGAGTTCCTACTCTTTCTCATCGAATTTACCTCGCCAGTAGGCCATTGTCGTTTTATCCCGGACAATCTCTACGCGTAGTATCCGTGCAATCGCATTTCCAGCATCGTTCTTAGGCGAGCGGACCGCGATGTAAATTTATTTCCTCGCTTTCTAATTAAACGGGCGCACGAAGAAAAGAAGCGTTTGTCGTCGATCGATATCAACCGCGTGGCTGTCGTTGCACGTATTCATAGCCTAGGCCACGGCGTACACACGGCCGGTTTTAATGCGAATCAGACCTGTACGTACGATCGTTTCGCCGCCACCTCCCCCTCTCCCCACCCCCCTTCCTCACCACCTGAGCCTGAGCGTCGTGACACTCGTCGCCGTATGCTAGGGACGTGCGCGACTGCGATAAGTATTGTGTGCAGATTTTCCTTGTTTACTAGCAAGCAATGCCGTCGATTGTCTAGGATGATGGCGCAAATTATGCCAGTCACACCTAATTGGCAGTGACCGTGGGGTCGCGTGGGACGCTCGCGAGCGCGTGATCGCTCGACGAATCGCCGTGTGCGTGCGTGCGTGCGTTAATGCGTTAGCGCGTCTTGCGTGCCTCGTGTACCGGTGGCGGTCGCCACGGTTGTAACGTAAAACCAGTTGGGTCGAGTGTTTCTAATCTGGATAACCGTGTTAAAGCGTTCACCGTGGAGCGTCGATTTTCATCTAAATCGGCGTAAAACGGTGGGGTATTTTGTTCGAAGAAATGTCACCCGTCAGAGGAATGTTTGCTCCCCGTTGAACAGCGAACCCTCGGTTCTTTCCTTTTTTTTTTTTTATCAAATTTGTATTTCTTAGCAGGAGGCACGTAGTTGGCAGTAGGGAAGCACTGAAATACCGAGTTTGCCGCCTCGAATCGATCATCGGTACCAACAATCGGCACAACTCCCGCACCGTCGGACAACCGGTGGAACGCCATAACTCGCATCGCGTTGGGAGAAAAAGGGTCGCGTAATTCGAATTCCGAATCGATCGCGAATCGTCCGCACGATTCCTCGTCGGTTGCTGATAATTTTCGGTAGAACGGATAGAACGATTCGAGGGTAGAAACGGGAGGAGGTATTTTGGGTAGGGGGGAGGGGGTGAGGGCGGTGTGGCGATCGAAAAACAGGACCGGGTAGGACGCGGTGGGTGGTAATCGTAATCGTAAACGTAAACGCAAACGTAAAGGGAAACGTAAACGTAAAGCCGAAATGATAAACGCAACGGGTATACTTAATGGCGCGAGGGACAATGAGAGCGCGAGATGACCGGATCGTGTGCGTGGTCGCGTGCGTGTAAACGCGTGTGCGTGCGTTTATCGCGAAACGCGTACCGTATATAGGAACGCGGGCGTATTTCGAGGCGATAGAAAGCCGGTCCGGGGGATGGGGACGCGCGGTTGGCACTATCGTTCCATCCCGGTACGGTTGCGTCGATCGCTCGAATCGTATTTATCATATATAGCCGGTCGTACCAGATTCGCGATCGTCCATCGGCCGTAGATAGCGAAACCGGCCGTCCAACGGGGGGATAGGGACAGATACCGACGCGGAATCGTCACTTTAATTGGCCGTTCCTCACCGACGATTTTAACGACCGATCGCGCCGACGGACCGCGAGCATTTGTTTCCGATCTCGTTCTCGTTTCTCGGATTATCGTTGCAACGCAACGGCGAAAAGTCAAACTTTGGCCCGGCAACGAATCTCCGCTGTGATTCAGCGGTCGGTTCCCCGATCGCAACAGCATTTATCCCCAATTTCACTCGCGTCTCTCAAATTATTGGCATAATTGCGAATCTCCCCTGATTCGCAACGCCTCTCCTACCCTATCCATCCCTCCCTCCCCCCACCCCCCTCGCCCCGCCACCTTGCCCAGCCTTTCCGCGTCTAGTCTACCCAGGGACAGCGAGTAATTATTTTCGGGACGCAAGTTGGCCCACCAAAGTGGAGCGTTCCAGTTACGTCAGTGGCTAACGCTCTCGCGACACTCGCTACCGAATCTAGCACGAGCACATTTTTTTCCATCTTCTTACGCGACCGTATTCGCGACGTTTGCCAACCCCCAGCAATTATTCTGCGACGCCATGGCCCCATTAGTTGTCTCGTAGGCCGAAGCCGTTAAATAAATAAACGAAGGGATAAATATGCATTTAAACGAATGAATTATTCGATCGTTAAACGCGGATAACGTGCTACCTCGCGGATGCTTCGAGCCTTCCATCGATCTCATCGACGAAGCTCGTAACTACCCCCGGTTCGTCGGGGACGAACGTCGATTTCACCGTTCGATTTACGTCGGCGACGAGTCGCGAGGAAAACAAAAAAAAAAAATGAGAATCGAGAATGATCGACGAGGCCGTCGTAAAAGGCGAGCGAAGGGAGTCCGTAACGGGCCGTAGGCTTAGGATGAGCGTGGCGACATAGGGACCGGGAGAGAGAGAGAGAGAGAGAGAGATCCGACAGGAAGGACCGTTTTCCACCGGAATGATGCCGGAATCAATAACGCCCGAAGTCATTCGACAGTCATCAGGGGACTCTCTTACCCCGCAGCGGCAACGGCGGTGGCACCCCCCTCGGTAACGCGCGCGCGGTCCTCTATGTATATTTTCAGCCGTGTGTTCCCCCGACGCGTCGTCATCCTCGTCATCATCATCATCGTCATCGTCGTCGTCGTCGCCGCCGCCGTCGTCGACGTCGTCGTAGTGGCGATATTCGTACTCGCGGCCGTCATCATCGTCATCGCGATCGTGATTCGTGGGTGCAGAAGGAGCGTACGCAGAGAAGCTTGTATCCGGGGTTGGGGGTGGACCGGGGGAGGATACATGAAAACGGGGGTTTACGGGTAAGGGCAGCGAGAAGGGAGGGAACGAACGCTAGGAGGAAGAGTAACGTAGGAGGGCGGTGGCGTTATAGAGCTCGACGGATCCCAGCTCTAGAGCCCTCTCCTCTCTCTCGCTTGGCAGGATGTAGGCGTATAACAATGACAAACCGTGAAACAATGCTGGGCGCCACTGGAAAAATTCCAAAAAACGCGAATAATAAAAATGAGAGCTCGCGTGCACGGCGTGTGTGTCCCGCATTGGTGGGATACGGCGGTGCCGGCGGTGGTGGTGGCGGTAGCGGTGGCGGTGGCGGTGGCGGTACGCCGATGGTAGTGTGGCGCTGATGCGACGCTGGCAGCGTTGACGGTGATACTGGCGATGGTGGTGGTGGTAGTGGTGGTGGTGGTGGTGGTGGTGGTGGTGGTGACGGCGGTGAGACAAAAAAAATGGGTAGAAGGGGGTGGAAAAAATGTAAAAGCCCCAGCGCGCACGGCGCTTCGTCGGGGACAATACGCGGCGATGAATGCCTATTATATTTATCTGTAACAGGCGTTCCATAAAGCAAATAACACAGAAGTGTAGCGAGGAAAAAATCGGGCTTTTTTTCGACGCGGCGCAGTGCCGCGAGGGCTCGCTCAAAAAAATAAAAAAAAAAGTGGAGTGAGAGAGGGAGGGGTAGCGTGTGCAAGGGCGGAAAAGGGGACAAACGAAAATTTCAGTGCTATCCGACGTCGGTTGGCTCGACGTTCCGTCGATCTTCCTTCAATCTCCCTCGACCCCCGTATCACGCTCGTGGTTACGTCTCCCTCACTCTCACTCTCTTTCTCTCTCTCTCTCTCTCTCTATAACTTTTTCGTGGACATCGTGCCAAGGCCTCGTGAAAAAAGTCAGCTTACGGTTTCCCCGCGATCCCAGTTGACGCGAAAACCTTCCGCGCAGAGCGTCGAAAAAGAGAGCCGATTCCATATAAAACAGAGGTAATTCCGTGTAATTGAGCGCACACCGAAACGACGAGATCACGATAAAAGAAAGACTAACCGTGTCCCGAGCAAAAAAAAGGAACGTATCTCGAACAACTCGCAAACGCGTTGCGCGACGTTCAAAAACGCTTGCCATTTTGTCTGACAAAGAGCAAATTTACGAACGCGATTACGATCGTCGAACTCATTCGACGTTACTCGCGTCTCTTGCGTCAGCGTTAATTTTAACCAACACTCGATCATCCGCTAAAAGCCACGGAACGAATCCAGCGAAGTGTGCGAATCGGCTAAGAGAAATTTCGTGAACGGAATAATGCGAGAAAGAGAGGGAGAGACGTGGAGCGACAGAGGAGCGGGGGAGAGAGAGAGAGAGTGGGAAAGGGCGAAGCACAGAGGTGTGTGCCAAAAACTATAACCTGTTGCACACGGCGTCACGAAGCCCGAAAAACGCCCCTAGCCTCGTCCCTTTTACTCACACCCTTAACCTTCCGCCCCTATGTCAGGCCGAACTTTTCGTGGTACCGCGTTAAACCGAAGAGAATTTCCCGATGTCGGATACTTTATATCCCGATATTCGCGATCGACCTATCGGTTTCAACCCATCCTTCGCGTTGCTGACCTTTTACTCTTTCCCGGTCAGTGAGTTTTTCAGGAAGCCGAGAAAAAGGGAAAGAGGGAAACGGGGGAAAGGGGGTGGGGGGAAACAAAAGGTAAAAGTAAAGGCCTGCGCTCGCCCCTCGTGGTTTCGAGGGAACGATTAGAGAAGCTAGTCGTGGACGGACAGATCGGCGCGAGGAACGCAAGATTGCATTCCCGTTTATCGGATGGCCGTTTCGAGGCAGGAATTTCCAAGATTCTCCTCTCCTCATTGATTCCATGGAATCGCGGGTGATCTCGCGAGGCGTGGATAGCTGAAAGTAAGAGAAAGAGACTCGATTCCACTCGAACGCCCCGCGCGTCCCGTCTCACGCGGAGGCGATCCGCGGGCAAAGTCGTTTCGATCCTCGGCCCCGCAGCGTTTCGCGTTTCTTTGGCTCGTTTGTAAGAGACACGCCTGAAAATTCTAGGCGGACGTACCGTAACTATCCGCGGCACGGTATGCGCCAAAGAGTGGAAGATGGAAGGAGACCGGGAACCCGCGCGAATAAGCCTCGCTCGCTCTCTCACTCTCTCCCTATTTCTTCTTCGCTCGCCGCTCCGTCTTTCTACCTCCGTTTCCGCGGATTCGAGGGAATATTTTCCTCGTAAATCAGCTGCTCGATCGGCATTCCCGGTTCCCCCGTTTCCTCCTCCCTGTCCCCTCTGTCCCCTCATGTTCCTCTTCCCTGTCAACGGCTTCTCTAGACGCGCGTGAGCACGCACGCACGCACGCACGCACCCACCCACCCACGTACGCACGCACGCACGTACGCACGCACGCACGAAAGCACGTACGTACGCAGCACAGCATGGCATAGCCAGTGAGGTAGGCAGGCAGGCAGGCAGTCGGGCACGCTCGCGTGTATTTTTATGAAATCATTGTTTCGAATGACAATACACCGGGATGAGCAGCGCACAATGACTGCATCGGCGGAGATGCAGAGGTGGAGAGAGAGTCAGACCGGAGACGGAGGACGAGGAGGACGAGGAGGAGCAGGAGGTGGAGGAGGAGGAGGAGGAGGAGGGGAAAAAAAGAGGGCAGGAGAGGGTGCCGTGCGGCTGGAAGAAATCGGGGGAGGGGGAGACGTACAGGAGATTCTACGCACACACGTTCGACGCATCCTATATTCCGCTCGTTCGTTCACGCTCGTCCTCCGCCAGTTTGCTCGTTCGTTCGGTCGTTCGTTCGTTGGTTCGGCTCTTTGTGATGACTGTCGATGAAGCGATGACATATTTTTCCGGCTTTCACTCCCGGCGTGGCCCGCGGCTCTTCCATTCACACTTCCTCGCTTCGTCCCTCTGTTCCTCGGCCGCGGTCGCGGATGCACGCACGGACGCACGCGCATTCACGCTGCCTCGCCTGGAATATCTCCTTTTCCACTCGCCTGTCCACCCCCCTCCCCCATCACCCTGCCAGCCCACACTCCGCCGTTTCAACGTCCTCGCAAACCCCGGCACTACGTTTCTCTTATTTTTTCCTCGTTTTACCGTCTTTTGCCCCTCTTCGAGCTTCGGGTACACGCGGTTCGACAGCGGCGTCAACGAGACCAAGTTTTCCTTTCGCGACAACCAAGGTGTAAGACCATTAATCGTTTTCGGTATCTTTCTAAATTCTTCGTTTCTCGCTTCTCCTCCCTTTGCGGCGACCATCGTAAATTTGAAGCAGCGGTTTGACGTCGTTTACAGGTAGAACAGAAAAACCGAATGCTCCGTTCGACGGAGCGCGGGGCGCGCCCCGTAATCTAGAGGAAAAAGATTTCGTCGCATCGATGTTGCACCGGTGGAAGAGCGAATCCATCGATATTGGGGAATACGAGCGCCATAGGCGGGGGATATATATTTTTTTATATACGATAAACGAAATAAAACGTCGATCTCGTAAAGCCGAGCGGGTACAATAAAACGGACACGGAAAATCTGGCGGTACGGTTGCGCATTCACGGGATACAGTCTCTGCACGTACACCCGAGAATTATATGTCTGTCGCGCTCTATGGGAGGCGCGCTCTCGCAGCCTCGCGTATTGTATGTCGATTTTTTATCGTCCCATTTATTTGTACCGACCTTTATTAAACGATGAAAACTTTATTGCTAATTGCCGGGGGCGAAAAGGTTTTTATGGATGCTCGCCCGACCGCGCTTTCATTCCGATTCCAGGAACATTCCGTGGGGGTACACCACCCTTCGCCCGCGATGACGAAGAACTCATTCCGTAGCTTCGATCCTTCGAAATATCGATCGGGGCTATCGCTCGCCCGGTCTCGATCGGAGGAAAACGGTCTCACTTCGACCGACGGAGATACCGCGCCTGCAATCCGACGGCTACCGTCTTTTTTTTTTTATTCTTTGATTTTATTTCTCATCGGGAACGCTGAAACGTCCCGGAGAAGCGTCGTTAATCCGCGCGGCAATGTAATCTCGAGGCGACTGTAAAGGCGCGCCAGTGATAATTTAACGTCGTTTAATTCCGACGCCCGGTAAAGAGAGTTTAATTAAATGAAATCGTCGTAGAATTAATCGTTCGATCGGCTAATCCGACCCAATACCATAACGACGTTTCCATTAGCGGCGACGTCCGTGGAAAGGTGCGTCCGACGATCGTGAATGAAAACCGAAGGAGACGGCGGGCGGGTTCGTCGCGTCCCGGGCGTTACGATCGCTCGAGCCGCGCGAGACCCAACAATCTCGGACAGTAGATATAGCAAATTTACGATAGGTAATATTTTCGAGCGAAATAAACGGAACAAAAAAAAAAATAATAAACGGTATAAAGTTTTCCGCTGTGCCCGCGTCTCTACGGGTTATTCTGTACGACGCGATGCGGGGGTGGCCGAGGGGGCGGGAAGGCATAAATCAACGCACGCGTCCTCCAAACATACGTAATAAACGTAAGAGCCTTGGAAGGTAATTTTGCACGTTTTTCTTATTTCGTCGCCCGCTTTTCTTCGGCTTCTCTCTCGTACCTCCGAATCACCTCCGTTCTCGTTACGCGATTATTTTCATGTTTTATGCGCTAGCTATGCCGGAAATGTAATACTCCTTCGCGGTTACGCACCGCAGACTTTTAAATTTCCCGCGGTTTCCTCGTCGGTCGCCGGATAAGTACATGCTTCGAACAACGAAGTCAGTTTCGTTCTTCTAGACGGCTGTAGCTTCGTCGACGCGAGGCCTATTGGAAATCGGAAACTCTTGCGCGTGATTTCGTACGACTTTTAAATAACTGGGACAGTTTCCTTGACCGTGGATCGCGTATCTACCGCAGAAACGCTCGAAACTCCCCATATCCGGGGCGCGTAGGTATACGTTTTAATCGCCGAGGTCGTTAAGGCCTTAGAGCCTCGAGCACGGGGCAAAAGAAGCCGAGGGAAGCGCTCCGCGAGGATGAAATACGGGGAACGTTGAACCCAATCAAGTGGCTGTCATAAATTTCCATCAAGCCGTGCACCCCGGCCACCGCGCTAATGGTCGATACAAAATTGCGACTACCAGACTGAGAAAGACGAAGATAAAAAAGAAAAAGGAACGTCGTGAGGGGGTGAGGGGCAGGAGAGAGATAGAGAGAGAGAGAGAGAGAAAAGAGAGGGCAAGGTGGACCTTTTCTTTGACATCGGCCGACGTTGCGCCGTCTACGACACCTCGAACGCGTGGGGTATAATAAAACGGAGGCAGAAACTCTCGTGATTAGCCGCGAATAGGATCAACTTGGTGTCCCCCGAGGAAATTCTCGATGATCGGTCGCCCCGATAGAATCGACGGGAATGCGAGTCGAACGATTTAATCCCCGAACGATCGACCGCTTCCAACCAAATTTATGACCCTCGCCGATCTAGTCCTCCCCTCCTCCTTCTTCTTCCACTCTTCCACTCGACGCGACGTTCAGTTCCTCCGAGTCGGCGAATCAATTCACGGAGACCGTAGGTAGGAGATCCGAAGCGCGTGGACACGGGCGACAAGAAAATAGGTGTCGACCGGCAAAAGCCAACGACTCGTGATCGATTTCGCGTCTTTTCCCCAGCTGTCCCGTGTCTCCTCGACGAAAACAAACGACCGGCGCTGAACTGCACCGACGCGACGCCTACGGGGGACGGGGCCGGGGGGAGGGGGAAGGGGAGAACGGGATACGTATGCACGCGCTTCTATCGCGCGTATCCAGATGCAGAGGCATTCGGTATATACACGGACGAGGCGCGTGGTACGCGCAAATATTTCTATAGGAACGGTTATACACCCGTAGAACATATTGAAACGCGTCGTTGGGGGCAGATGCGTCCGATGATATATTAACGCCAACTGTGCGGCCCATATACGCGGGTATACGCGTAACACGCACGATCGGTGCGGCGGAGAGCATCGTTCGCACGTACACGCACACCAAGCGAATAAATTATAGAATTATCGTTTTATCGCCGTACTCGCGTATAGATACCGCGCGCGTATATGTTTTCGGTTCTCGCGCGCGAATTGTCGCGCCTCCCTCGAGGGCTAACCCTCTTCCCTTTCCCGCTCGTCCCTTCCTCGACCGATCCTCCCCCCCCCGCGCGCAACCCCTTCCACAAACTCTACCCTCCCCCCTACCACGCCGCCCACTCTTTTCGCGGAATCGGCGCCGTCCTCCCGGCGCGATTTTTTTTTTCATCCTCCGACGCCGCGTAGATAATAAATCGCCAAGGCGGTACGCCAAATTAATATCGTAAATTCGTTACGGACGCGATACCGTTCCGCGGAAGGGAGCGTGGGTAGGGGGTGGTGGAGGGGAGGCGGGGGAGGAGCGGGGGCTAAAACATTCGCGACCGCGGTGTAATATTAAAAACAGGCGCGAAATGCGCGCCCGGAGAGCACGGGATGAAAAATAAGCGCGGTAATATTCCGCGGGGCCGGCCCCCTTCCTATTCGTTCGCAATTAATTGTTTGCCGCGCGAGCAATCCCACTTCGCGGTACCGAATATAATTACCTACCTAAATCATCGCTCGATCGTGAAGTATCTATAATCGCGCGAAACTACTCGTTTTTCGGGTAATGCGAGACCGCCGAGTTTCTCCTCGGTTGTGCGAATCCCGTTTCGTAAAGTACGAGTGCAATTTATGCGTGCGATGGTTCAGGCTCGTTCCTTCGTCCATCGAGATTCGCAAAACAAACGATGCGTTTGATCTTCCACGGGTTTACGAACCGTTAGCCCTCTGTCCGTCCGTGCAACAAAGTCCGAGGACCATTCAAACTGCAGCTTTCGCTATTCGAGTATTCGGACAGTTTCGATTACCTACGCGGATAATTATAGAGGAAATTCGTAGCAGATTTCATGACGCACGCCAGCTCGAGCATTTGAAATTAGCAATCGATATTGGCAGCTATTTAACGGCGCGCAACTTGACAACGGATACGCCATGGTAGGAACTTTCGGATCTTGCGAAATTTCACTCTCTCGAGTATCCGGAAATTCAGAGTACAAAACTTCCGTGGATCGTTACGCGCGCGTTAACCTTGCTCGCGTAAACGTCGCGTCGTCGCATAATCGGCGCGAGGTTATGCGATCTAATCGAACCGCCCGTTGTATTGATCAGCTAAGGACTTTTGGGTGACCTTGTCGTCGGATTTTCCGTTCGGTCTCTCTAGCCAAGATGTTTTAAGCGTTTACATTTTTTTTTTTTTTCGAGAATCACAATCCAAACTCTAAACGGACTGGGGATTGAGCAGGACGGGGAACTCGAACATCGCATCGGAATATTCGTTTTCCGAAGCTAACTTTACGATGCACGGAAGGCTCCGCCGATGGCGGCGGATGGAAGACATTTCGAGAACGCGCAGAAATTTTTGAGATATCGGAGAAGAAACTTAAGAAACGGCCTTAAGAACGTGATCGAGTATCGCCGTTTTTATCCCGCTAGAGATTATTCGTTCCAATCTTGTATACTGGTCGAACAGTTTTGCAATGATAAACTTGTCCTCGTTTAGCAACGCGGTGGTCCTCTCGTACGTGCCTCGGTGGCACTAACGTTCAATAATCCGCCTTACCACCGAATTTACGAGTCAGTCGTTTGGTCAAAAGTCTCGCAGCGTAGGTAAAGCGAAGCGGGCGGGCTCACCTCGAAACCGGACGGGATCCCATATATTTAAGCATCTACGCGAATCGTAATGAGCCTCGTTTACGCTCGCTGGTATAGATATAAATACGAGCGTACACGGAGATAGATTTATGCGCGATATAAATTTAAATAAGTCGTTATAAGTATAATTTGTTCGGTTGGCACCGCGACGCGAGGAGCTGGCACAACGAGGCTCGTTAAAATATCTACGCCACGCAGCCAGGAATATATTTTAATAATTCGGAATACATTAAAGTTTATCGTCTGTCGGCCACCGCCGAGTCGTTCCGCTTCTCGAGCGCAAAGTGGCCTAAAACGACCTGAATTCGAGTCGGCGGATCACTCGGGTGGTTCCGCCTCGCTGGAATAATTACGAGGGCGTCTTTCTGCTCGCTACGCGCATACGTAAATTCGACGGGACGACGGAAGGGACGATCCACCCGCTAGATCGACCGCGTAGATCTTCAAGAAGAATCGAAAGGACTCGCCTACTTTCTCAAGACGAGATTCGCCTCGCGAATTCTGCGTCGATCGAAAGGGACGCCGTGACGCGCGTCGCGCGTGTCCGCTCGGTGATTTCAAGTTGCAAAATAGAACGGGAGGGAGAGGGTGTGCGGATTACGGGGAGAAAGGGACGATTACGAGAAAGATGAGGACGGGGAGACGGAAAGGGAGAATGACAACGAAGCCATGACAGGAGGAAGGCAGGGAGGGAGGGAGGAAGAGAGAGAGAGAGAGAGAGAGACGAAGCAGAAACGGAGACGGACACAAAGACGCAGAAGCTTGCTCGACCGAAAAGTTTGCCTAACGGTAAAGCGATGAGTTAACATTAATATATTCCGTCGGAAAGTTTTTATAATATTCCCGGGCATTGTCTGCCGTGGAACAATAAAACCGCTGTTCCAGTTTACGACGGACGATTTTTCAACGAGTAGGAGAAACGAGGCGAGGCGCGGCGAGACGTAGTTGTGGGGAGGGAAAAGATGATGAGGGAAGGGAGGAGAAGAGAGTCAGGGAGAATTCCCTCGGTGGGGGAGGAAAGAAAGAGACGATCGGATTGGGAGGAAGCGAGAAGAGAGAAATACGCGTTTCTCGGCTTCGGTACATACGCACGCGTCATTTGCGTCGCGGAAGGAGGCGACGAGACGTCGTAAGTGATCGACGCCGAGAGCGGAGAAAAGTCCAATTTGTAACGAGCATCGATAACCTACTTGCGAATGTTTCCCATGAGCTCTCGAAGCGACGAAGTACCTCCGTCTAACGACGATCATCGCGCGAATCCGTGAGAGGTGAAATCTGGGAAAAGGACGTGTGGTCCTCGCGTGATTTTCGAGACCAACGCGGCTCGGTCACAAAAAGAAAACACGAAAAGAGAGGCGACGAACGTTTAGAGTCGGCAACGAAAAGGAAACGCGCGGGCAGCGTAAAGAGATTAATTTCTCGGAATTTCTATCCGCGCGGCAACGAAGACGGAAGTGATCGCGGAAAGGAAGAAAGAAAACAAAAAGAAAGAAAAAGAAGAGGTGGAAAACTGGTCGGTCGAGGCAAAGGGCAGAGAAAGCGAGAAATGAAAAAGAAAAAAGGGGGAGTGAGGTTTGAAAAGTTTGTGAAACTCTTCTTTTTCTTCGGCGTCCGCTCGTTGTTAACCTCCCTTCTAGCAGGGCCGAGTTTCGTTTGATATTGTGTTGAATCGAGGAGTGGCTGCAGCGGCAGCGGCTGCGGCACTAGCAGAAGGAATTAAAAGTAAACACGCAGGCTCACGCGTTCCTCCGGGTTAGAGTAATTACGAGCCACGCCAGCTGCCGCGGAGTTTAAATTATAGAAATTACAAAACGCCCTCGCTCCTCCCTCCCCCCTGCGCCATCCACGATCCTCCTTCTCCTCACCGCTGCCCCTTCCCCCTTCCCTCTTTCTCTCTTTCCTTGCCCCTCTACGAAACTTGGCTCTCCCCCTCGTCCCGCTTTATCACCGTGCCGCTTGCTCTCAGCCACTCGCCCGCCCCCCCCCCCCCCCGCTCTTACCTCCTTTCGCACTTTCTCGCTCGCTCGCTCGTGTTGCTTTTTCCGGGAAACGACGTTTCTTTCTACACTGACGCGTACGAACCGAGTGGGTTTAACGTCCATACCCGACGCCGAGACTCCCTCGATCGAAGGGCATCGACGACGACAATGACGATGACGACGGGGGGGGGGGGGGAGGGGAGACACTCTCGCGCTTGGCTCTGTGTCCACCCGAGAACCGTCAAGCTTCGCGGGGGCAACGTCAAAGACGTGGATCTCACGCGGATTCAAGTGTCCCGGAGCAACGAGATTTCACGAGTACGGGAGTAAATCGTCGAAAGAGGATACGAAAGAGCAAAGGGGCTGGCGAAAAATGAGGAAGCGAGGCAGGAAGTCGGTCAAGCTCTCGCGGATGTCAAAGAAAAGAAAGAGCGAGCCAAAATAATATGAGCGTCGGAACGATGAGAGATCTAGGGTGGGGTGAAGGGTGTTAGGGCGGTCCGAGGAACGCAGGTGAGCACGTTCTCTTGGAGGCATCGCGCGCCTCTTCTCTCTCTCTCTCTCTCTCTCTCTCTGTCCCTCCCTCTCTCACTTCCTCTCCCTCGCTCGGACGTGCATTTCCAGCCGAGCGTAGGTAGGTAACTCAGGTTGCAGGTAACGCAACGAAATAACGCCAGTGGAATTCCTCGAGGCTGCCACGGCTAATGCCATCGGCCCTCTTTGTCTCGCAGTGCCATCATTTTTCTCCGGTAATATATTTTATTGCTATCTCGGTCTCGCTTCCACCTCCATCTCCACCTCCGCCGCCGCTACGGCCACCGGGTTCTCCTCCTTCACCTGCGCTCCCCCGCCGACCCCCTTGCGCCTACCTACCCACCCTCCCCGACACCCCTCTCCCCCAACCCCTTGCCGGCACGGCACCTACGAACACCTTCGCTCGAAACTCTCCACCACTACGCAACCCAATTCCGCTCCCCTCGCTCTCTCCGCGAGACTTTATTATACCTTTCTGTCCCTTTCCTTTTCTCCCTCTCCTATCCCGCCGCGTTCCCTCTTCCTTTTTCTTCTCTTATTCCATCCTCGCGCCGCTATCTCCATCGGTAGAGTCTCTCTGGTTCCCTCGCGATCGGGCTCACTCCCTCCCTCTCTCACTCTCTCTCTCTCTCTCTCCCTCTCTCTTTGTCACGCGCACACACAGAAAGACGACGCGTACCGCGTTCTTGATCGCTTCTCTCCGTCCGACCCACGTCGCGTTCGGGCGGAGTAAGACGGATAGATCCGAAGATAGAGACGGAGCGACCGAATCGGTGACGGAGAGAAAGAAAGAGGGAGAGTGAGACGGGGACATCGGAGGAGGGCGAGACCAAGTGGGAGGGAGAGAGAGAGAGAGAGGGAGGGGGACAGATACAGAGGAAACGGAGTGGGACGACGATATCGGTGGCACGACGAGTGCGACGAGGAGGCCGATATAATTGTATCTAAATTATAATATACAAATAATAACAGCCATAGCGGCAGCCTGACGCCAGTACAGTCAGTCCGGAAAGTTTCTCTCGCCAGTCCCGCGTACACACGGCTCTAAAGAGAAAGCCTGTTTTGCTTAGAATTGTTTTCGCGCTTATCGCTACCGCGAGCCGCGAATTCCAAATATTCGGTTCGTCGAACGACCTTACGCGCGTACCCCGGGTGGGGGCTCCTCGGAATTTGATCCGGCATCGCGTGACGCCGCTAATTCGCGCGGCGCATGCAGCTCGACGGCTCTATTCAACGGCGAGGAGAAACGGAGAGACGGAAAAACGAGAGCGAAGGCTCTCCGCGGAGGGCCGAGAGGACCGCCGTTCTCATCCGCGGATGCTAGCCGGCGCAAAGACGACACCGCTCCTCTCCTCTCCACTCTCGTCTTTGCGTGTCACGCTGCTGTCTCACCGAGGGGAACGTGAGTGGCGTCGAACCGACGATAGCGTGCCGGCCGAAGACTGATTCCTGTCATTCGTTCGTACGGTCGTCCAGGCACGATCGACAAACGAATTCCATTCGGGACTTCGGACGATACGGAGATACCGACGGATATGCAATTGCTTGTCCCCGCGAACACGAGCTTTGGGCATTTTCATTCTGTTCGCTTATAGGTACCATTGTCCGAATGTTGAGAATGCGTGACAATGCGCGATAAGGTTCAGTTTTATAAAACTGACCGATTACATCGCAAAGATTCTTATCGGACATAATTATTACGATCGTAATTAACATCACGAATGCTCATGTAATACGGATAATATCGTTGGAAAGTGCAGTTTATATCCTTTTCGCGCAACAATCGTCGACCGTGACGCGATTAGGAGAAAATCGCAAATACGTGAGCAATGGAAGACGAAAGACAGTACTTTTGCGTACATTATAGAGGCATTTTCTGTTTCGCAACCCCGGCGTTTAATCGTCATCTAATTAGCGTGATTCCAACGGAAGAAACGGAGTTTTCATCACCGCGCGAGTGACGCGTGTCAGTGAATTCGGTTGAATGGAAACAACCGGTAAGTATTTCAGCCGAATCGCGGCAGTCGATTCCGCGATTCTCTTGGGCTGTGTTCGTGATCGGTGAGATCGTTAGGCTGCCAGTAGTACTGCTTTCTCTTTCTCTCTCTCTCTCTCCCTCTCCCGCGGTGCATTATTTGCCGTGCATCGCCTGCAGGAGAGTCCCACCCTGCCGCCTCACTCTTCCCTTCATCTCTCTCCCTTACCCACGCCGTTCCTCTTCGTCTTTGTCCCTCTTTATCCCTTGGCCAGTACCGGAGGGACCTCTCCCGGCGAAACGCGTACAAAAAGGGAACGACGACTTCGGGGTTAAGTTTTTCTCGTCTAAGAAAGACGGGAGATGAAGAGAGACGGCGAAATACGCGGAGCGGTGAGGGTGAGCGGAGGAAGGGCGAACCACCCATCTGGAATCCAAGTCGGCGCGGGTAAGAAAAATAAGCTTGGTGGGAGTAATAATAAAGAAATATGTTTCTCTTCGGTCAGAGCCCCTCCGCCTGCCTTCGTATCGCTCTCTCTCTCTCTCTTTCTCTCTTACATCCTCGTGAACAGCCGCGCGTACACGTACGCAGCGACTAACGGGCAGACGTGAAATCATGCTTCTTCTTCTTTTCCCTCTCTCTCTCTCTCTCTCTCTCTCTCTCTCTCTCTCTCTCTCTCTCTCCCTCTCGCCACACTTTAGGAGATCTCGCGTTATCTCGGGGCGAAAGGGGGGTGGTGTCTATGCCGTTACCGCCACCATGGAATTACGTTCGTTCGTCGATGCGCATCTTCGTTTTATCTCGATTTTATTGCATTTCAAGAAATGCCGCGCGACAGGGTTTGAAGTTCGAGAGAAATTCTCATTACTTCACTCGCGAGTTACTCTCGCGTACACTTTATCACGCCATCGCGCCCCGTGATTCTATCTCCGTCAGTTTTAAGGGTGGTAACTTAAACCCTGTGAAAAATCTCGGTATCGAGAGTGCGAACCGTTCGCGATACGCTCAAGCTCGGGAATCGAAATCACGCGCGATTAATCGACTCTCGAGGAGCGACGCGTGAAAGAGCGTGCGGCTCTACTTGAGCGGATCGAGGGTAAGGTCGAGGCAGGTGTACCCTCAAATGTGTTTTCCGGTGCGACCGAAAAGAAAAAGGGTCAGCGGACCGAAGAGGGGAGAGGGCGAGTGAGAGGAACGGAGACAGGAAGGTTCGAAGAAACGAAAAGGAGAATCGAGGAAAGAGATGGGAGTAGAGGGGAACGAGAAAGACGCTCGAACGTTAGCCGGGTTCTCAGAATGGAGGGCAATCGAAAAAAAACGGTACGGCCTGTAGTTTTCGCATAATCTGCGAACCACGGCGGGGCCTTAATGTCAGTGTTCTCCGGTTAGCGTGGAAATCGAGAGGAGGCGCGCCGACGAAGCGGGGTAAGGGGAGGGTGCAGTGGAGGACGAGGAAGAACGAGAAAGAGAAAGAGAAAGAGGTGGTGGAGGTGGAGGTGGAGGTGGCGGAGGAGGAGAAGGAGGAGGAGGAGGAGGAGGAGACAGAGGAAAAGGAAGCACGTTATATTTTATATGACAGCGTGATTGCATTTCCCAGAACAAACATCGCTCTGGCCGAGCGAGCGCAAGAAAACGTCGGCGTTAATCGTAGCTCTCCGCTCTACTCTCGCTCGTCCCTTCCTCCTCTTTCTCTCCAACGCGTCGCATCGGGCCGTCTCCCTCTCCCCCGGCCTCGTCGTCTTCTTCCTCTTCTCCTATTCTCTCTCCCACCGGGTAAGGCCGTGCCGGAATTTCTTCCACGGAACACGACGAAGAGAGGGGATCGCGGTTCGCGAAAGGATCGGTACGCTTTTTTGCTGCCCGCCAAATGTCTACGCTCTTTCGGTTTTTCTCGTTATTACGTCCTTCGCGCCTACGTCGAATATCGAAATTCTTCCCATCTCACTGGGGGAATCGTTTCGAGAGTGCCTTCGAACCAACACTGTTACGTACGGAGGGGGGGAAAAAATAATTAAAACCGGGAAGAAAGAACCTCGGTATCTCGTCCGGCCGAGCTATTATTTCCCTTTTTTTTCACGCCTAGGAAGAAGTTAGCCCGTAAGTAATTTCCACGATTATTTTTCTCTCTATCTTCCCGCTCTCTCCCCTCCGTCTTCGCTTCTCTCGCTCCCTTTTACCCGGTAAAATTCTACGGTCAGGACTATTTGCTCGCGGACTTATCTGTATTTTATTATACCCGAAGTTTTCACGCTCTCCCTTATCTGCTCTCGTGTTTACTATACGATATTTATAGCTGTGCTCGTCTGTGCTCGGCGCCGGTTATTACGGAGCTGGGTAGAAGAGAGGGCCGTTGTACCAAATACCGCGAGAATGAGTGAGCTATACCCGCCCGAACGATGGAAAGAGAGGAAAAAGGAAGAGAGATAGATAAATCATTTACTTTCTTATTCGGAGAACGAGTTCCCGCGAGAATGAGTATAAACAAAGATATAAACGAAACACGGGGAAGAGGAGTATCGGTAAGAATTCTCGTACCAGCGGATGCCTAACGAAACAAAAGTTACAAATAACCGATCCGCTGTCAAGATTATCGTTCCCAAAATATATAGGAAAATACACTGGCGGGAGAGTGGAAATTTTCAAGATCCCCGGAAAAGTGATATCGCGCGTCGACCAGATAAATAGATACGTATGTATTTATTGTATCTCCGATTAATATCTTCCACCAGCTTGAGAGACGATACGACGAATGTAAAAAGAAAGAACAACATTTTACAGACGTATAGACGGAAAGAGATAAGAGAGATCCGGGGGACAGGAACGCTAGACACAGACGTCTGCCACGAGAACGGAAGAAGAGAAAAAGCGCGCGTGAGAGAGTTGCGCGATCAGGGAGAAGGAGAAGAAACAGATAAATAGAAAACACTTTAAACATTTTATAGACAAACAGAAAACGATAAGAGGGCACCGTGGGACAAGAACGCAAGACTGTCAAGTCAACCAAGAAAACAGTGTTAAGTAGAGGGAGAGCGAATGAGAGGTACCTTCGATGAAGACGAAGCAGGAGGACGCACACGAAAAAAAGGATCGGTGTGGAAACGAGAGGGAGAGGAAAAGAGTTTCTCTCTTCGAGAGTCTCGAAATGACGCGTCGTGTCGTGGAAATTGCTTAATCCTTGCCCAAAAGTTTCGAATGTCTCGGGTACGTAGCATTAATGTAACCCCCGTAAGTATCTGTCGGCCCGTAATGGTCCGTAATGCCGGTATTATTATTCGCGAAATGGTTTTTCTTTTGCAGCGTGCACTGGGCACATTAGAGAGAAGTGCGCGAGCGATCCGTCGGTGGCTCTAACCACCTCCTCATCGCGATCCACGGCTAGCTTCTTGTACCTACGGGTTCGCCCAAGTCGCTCGCCGTCGCGTCGCTTCGAAGTAGCTACGCGGCTCGCCGCGTACACGAGCTTCAAAGTAATAAGTCGGGTTAATTATTATTCCTAGTTTTTTCTCGTCGTCCGGAACGCGCGACTCTGCGCGTATCCTGAACGCGTAATAAAGTGTCAGCGGGAGAGCATTAACCCTAGAACGCTAAACTTATTTTTACACCTTTCTATTCAACCATTCGTCGAATCGACAACTATAGCGTCAAATGTAGATAAATATGTTGAAATTATTGTGATTTCTTTTCTTTTCCTATATCTATTCAATAACTGAATTATATAAAAAACATGCTAACAATAATCGGTATAAAAGTATCAGTGTTCGTCGATTCGACAAATGGTTAGCGTTTTGGGGTTAACGAACAAGGGAGCGCGTGTTCGCGTACAGTAAAAAAAAAGAAATATCGTTTACGAAGTTTCTCACACTCGAGGATAGAATACCTGTATTAGGACGAATCGCTATCTTTGGGTCTATCGATACCGCGTTTCCCCGAAGATGATCCTTGACCCCTATTATTGTCCGCGAATCTCGCGAAGTGGTGTTTCAAAACGGATCGAACCTCGTTTTCAAACACCCCGGGTGAGTATGCGAGTATCTGGCACCGACAGGAACAAGTGACTCGTGGACGCGGACGGGTAAAGTAGATCTCAAAAACGTCTGTCTGCTTTCCCTTTTCCTTCGAACCGATCGACTTTAGTCGCAGTCCTATGCACGGCGTAACGGAATCGATGGAAACGACGGATGAACGGAATAACGATGCTAAACTCGTTCGACGCGCATACTCGAGTTACACCGTCGATTTAACGTAATTCTAGAGCTCGTAGTTACGGAAGGTCAACGGTATAGGACTTTAAATTAAGATTTAAATTAAGACTTAAAATAGAGTCCTATCCACCCCCCCCCCCCCCTGCAGTTATAGCTGTTGGTACATCGGCGTATCGAGTTAATACAGCCCTATTCTACTACCCGTGTTTACCGAATAACTGCTTCCGTGATTACCGATACCGGTATGGGGTAGCCAGTGGTTGAAACCGAGTAGTCCGTGCTATACGATGCTACTGACCGCTCACGGAGAATGGTACTGATCGCCATATCAGGTATAATATACCGACTCTGTGTCGGTAAGTGATATACAGCGCGGTTGGTAGGTGGTCCTGTTGTGCGTCGGCCGTACGCCGGCTATCTACTTTGTTATTCACTCTTGTTATTTAGCCCCGTTCTTACTCAAAGGGGGCAGCTCGACGTTTGGTCGAAGGGCCACCGTGCGAGCGTTAATCGTAAGTTCAACGGCCTCGAACAAAGCCCCGTAGCGCCATTCGTAGCATTTACCCATTACCCGTAGGTGCATTTGTAAAATTGTAATGATCTTGGAAAGGTATCCCGGAACAGTATCGGTGCCACGGCTGATCGCTTCGCCCCGAAAACGCTTTTCGATCGATCAACGAGAGAGAGAGAGAGAGAGAGAGAGGGAGAGAGAGAGAGAGAGAGATATTAGATCGACGAAACGCACCGTTCATTGGGCACATCACATACACTACTACCACCCCAAAAGAGGATTTTTTATCATTCGTTAAAAACGGTATTGCGGACAATGTAAAAACAAAAGAAAAAGCACGAACCGTATGACGTTTGTTAGATGGAGTATCGCTTCGCAAAGAAGATAGGTGAAACCCAATTGTGTACCCAACGAATATTACGTTTCGTTAAACTGCAAATTATGCCGTGCAATCGCGACGGCGTGAACGATGAAAAAGTTTCTGGTATCGGTCAGAAACAGCTAGCGGAAGCTCGTCAGAGGAATCACGGTGCTCCGCAACAAGAACCGAACGTATTTGAGTTCCCGAGGACGCGCAGAAGAGGGCGAACCGTAGGTCCCGTCGAGAACGTAACACGCGGATACGTCGGTACGGCAAGCCAATAATTATTGTTTTTACCCGGCAGCAGCGGGCCGCAATTAAAAACTGTTTATTTATTCAGGTCTGGCTTTTTAGCATTCGCCCTCACCCCAGGAAGGCTAGGGTCGCGTGTGTGCGAGCGTAACGCGGCCGTGTACGTGCCTTCCACCATCCGGCATGATTTTTCGGCTTACCAAACCGTTGTTTCCAATTTTCCCCGGTGTGTCGTTTTCCAGGCGGCTTGGCCGGACGTCAACGAAAAAATTGCCAGTCCGCGCGATCGTTCGCGGAAGAGGTATTAAAAAAAAACGTAATGACGCGCGCGTTTACCCGCTGCGTTCTTTTCTTCCCGTGGTAGTCCATTAACGGAGGTGCGAGTTGGCAGAACTTATTTTCCGCGCGAATCGTTTTCCCCTTGCGGCCTGATGCGCGAAAACGCGTGTCTCCCTTCAATGTTAGATCCGCGCTATTCACGTTAATGTAACATTCAGAGATTCCAATATATGTCGTATCCTGGCGGGATAGGTAAGAAGGAAACGGGGCTCGACATGTTTACAGATCCCTTTATCGAAACCGTCGCTTGCCGAAATCGACGTATTCTCAAATTATATCCGTCGGGAAGCTATTCAAAGTGTTCACGATGAATTTCGCGATCGCGTGGATTTTCGCTAACGCGGTAACGCAAGACGAAAATTCAGCGAATATTTGCGGGAAGCCACGCACGCACTCGAGACCCGTTACGCGACCAGACACGTTCGCGTCTTGTTCCAACAGACCGCACAGCGGACAATGTTTTCGTAATTATCGAGAACGACGAAAAAGAAAGGAAAAAAAAAAGAAAAAAAGAACAAGCTGGGATCCATCTGCCCGGCCGAATCACCGTTCTGCCGCGTCCTAACGATCCCAGAAGCATCGAAACGGGATCCGATGGTGGGCGCGGGACGCGGACACAGGTGCATCGAGAGATCGGCAATTCGCAGAGATTCGTACTTGGCCGGCGTTAACGCGCCGCGCTATCTCGCAACGAGATTTATTATTTAATCGCGTCACAATATTTATTATTGCACGTAACCCCGTGGGTCTATAAAAATATCCCGCTTTATCGCGTACCGTTCGTTCAATAACAAGCTGACGATACTACCTTCCTCTCTCCGTTGCGCTCGCGTGTCGAAATCGTTACGAGCGCGCAATTTTTCTGTTTCTCCTTTTTTTTTTCGACCCGCCAAGGAGAAAACGGATTCTCGCTCCCGAGGAGTTGTTCGTAACTGTTGGTAGCCGAGGACTAGGGGCGGAAAGGGGACGCGGATAGTACGGGGAGGGAGGGAGGGGTTGATGGCGAGGTGGCGGATGGAAGAAACGCGGTGCGATCGAAGCGGGGCTCGTCGCAACGCGAGAAGGGACACGGCTGAGAGCGAGGGACCCGCGGGAGGAGGGGCCTGGGAGAGGCGAAGTTAGAACAAATAAAGCGATAAAATATATAATATTACGTCGCGCACCCGTCGGCCGGCGGACTCCGTTGCATTCCAGAGTGCATTGCCCTCGCAAATACTCCCTCGGCCTTTCCGACGTAGGCACACGTCACGCCGGCCTTAATACGAAATTACTGCTAAAGCGTGCCAGCGCGTACGCTTTTCGCCGCGAATTTCTTTCATGGCATTTCGCGTCCTACCCTCTCCTTCCCGATTCTCCCTTCCTGCTTTTTCTGTCTCTCTTCGCCTTCCACCCGCCTGCCCTACCTCTCCCCGCAACCTCCCCCCCCCCCAACGCCCCTACATCCCCTCGCCGACTCTCTATTCCCTTTCTGTCGCCGCCGTGTCCCTAGCTCAAAAAGATATCGCCCCTCGTTGCCACTCGAGACCTTCGACCCTGTCTGCTCGAAAACTTTCCCAAACTTTTGGACGGCAGCCTGGTTGCGCGTCTGTACTTTACGATAAATATTATTCGTAGATGGCACGAATAAACGATTCTCCGAGGGGGACGGTGAGAAAACGAGAGCAATAATAATTTCCACCCAAGTATTTGCGTTTAGATGATTATTCTCGACACCGTGATTACGAGAACGTAAACACCCGAGGCGCCCGACACGATCGGCCGTGAAGAATGAAAAGGCGTGGTGGACGAATCCGCGGGAAAGACGCGTCGATTTTTCGCCGCTTCCCCGCACTCGTGGCAACGCCCAGGTAAGAACGTGAGTTCGAGTTAGACGAAAAATCCGCAACCGGCCAAATTGATGCGATTTAAATAAGTAATATTCGAATTAATTGGGATTTATCGCGCGGCACGCTGCGCGACGGAATGACCCCGACGGTGCGTCATTAATAACGAATCAGCCATGAATATCGTAATGTTAACAAAGTTATAATAACAACGGCGCTCCGACGCCGATCGGCCAATTTCGCGGGGGACTGTACGGCAACGCGATTCGGTAGAAACGAGGAAAAAAAAAAATGAATAAACGCATATCGAAAGTGCAACGTCAGAAGGACGGCAGCCCGTACGTCGCGTCGTCGTCGTCGTCGTCGTTGTTCAGCGATGCGCTCCGGTTGCAATTGCTGCACTCGTCGAGAATGTTTTAGGCCTCGCAGCATAATATTCCTGGACAGTATCTTTTCTGCGCGCGGAATTCATGTCGAATTACCAAAGTACAAATTACTTTCCGAATAGCTCTGTACTATCTATCGGTACGGGCTTATCGCTACGTCCGATTCTCGGGGGAATGAGCAAGCATGCAGCGCTGTTCGGTAATTAGACAAACAACGTCTTGTAATAATTCGCGAGGAGACGCGGGAGAGTAAGGGGGCAGGGGAGGCGGGAGGGGGCGGTGGCGATAATGCCGAGCAGGACTGACCAGCTGGAGAACGAGCCGTGGCGATTAATAGAGATAATGAAACGTTATATGTAACTCGATGTAAGCAACGTGACTCGAACCGATTTGCGTTCCCCCTTTATCAGTTGTCAAAGCAGTGGGGTCATCGGAAGTTTGTCTCGTAGAAATATCCTTATTTTTTTTTTTGTATCTCGTGGGAGAAGGTAAGTATTGGGAGACATTGAAAATCCGTACTATTGTTATTGCCGATCGTTCCTTACGGAGGAATCACGGTCAGAGGCACGATAATCGTAAACGAAATTACCCGCTATCGGACGATTTCCGAAAATTGGAGCGTCTTTCTGCAAAATATTAATTCATTCTGAAATTCATCTTCATTGTGCATCGAAAATTGTTACGTCAAATAAATACAATAAATAAAAGCAACGCTCGTCAACAAAGTTAGCCTCGATCGCTTCGACTATAATAAATACGATTAAAGAAATACGAAACTACGGGACGAACATCCGGTAATCGGAACCGGATGGGGTGTCTTGGACCTCAGAGTACGGTCATAGTTTTAAGACGAGTTTCGCGTTGCTCTATAGGTTTCTCGAAGGCGCGTTCACGCGAGTAGAGCGAATCCAGCCCGTCGGTGGTGGAACGCGATGCGATTACGATTATATCGTAGGCGCGACCGCCGATGAAAGAATTCGACAGCGCGAGTACCTTAAATATTCCGAGTAAGACCGGTAGCGAGTCTCTCTTCGACCAAGATATAAACCTCCGCGTTTGGATAATAGCCGTTCGACAGCCACGAGCTGAGGAGACCGAGTAAAATGAAAAGAATTCTGACTAATCCCTCGCTAGAGGCTCGGCCGTGTCACAGATTCGAACACTTTTTTTATTTCTTCCTCCAGCCCCTCGCACTCCCCTTCACCCGATAAATCCGCGTTTTCCCATAGTCTTCGTGAAGTATCGAACTCTCGAGGAAAAAAAAATATATATATACAATAGAATATATTTTTATAGGTATTCCTACCAACGAGGAGCTACGTTCGACGGACAAAAACGCACGTCGCGTCGTAAAGTGAATTTATTAATGCGCTTAAAGCGCGTTCTCCCTTCAGGCGTGCAGCATTTTCGAACGATTTAACGCGCCCAGCCGACTATCGAAAATAATGATTTTACCTTCAAAGGGTTCGGCACGGCCTCTTGGCCTACGGTGACATCAGCCAACGCGACCCCGCAGTTCTCTTCCTCGAATTACAATCGTACACGACGAGAGAGATAAGTACTCGCCAGTGGGATTGCGTGCGCCCGACGAACGCGCTTGAGTTCAACGAGGGTGGTGGGACAGTTTAAAATAAAATAAAATAAACATACGCATCGAAGCCGCGCGACGGAAACTTAGGAGGGGTGAGCGAACGGTACGACTATGAGAGCGAGATGGAGAATGAAAAGACAGGGGCGGGGAGGGGAGGGAGCGAGAGAGAGAGAGAGAGAGAGAGAGAAGTTGAAGGACCGAGGGGTAAAAGAAGGACGGGGACGAGGCCGATGTATAATGATATACAAATAAAATATCCGCCATACCGCGCGCGTGGAACACCTACTCGATCTTCTACGCAGTGTCCCGAAAGTAGGCGCGTTATCCTTGAGTTTGCGAACGATGCAAACGGGCAGAAGCTTCGCGCGATCAAACCAACTATCATTGAACGCTCGATTCGCGTTTCTACGCAACGTCTGCAGTCTTCTTCTTCTTCTTTTGTTTTTCTTATCGAATCGATTAACTTTGGAATCCTAGGCTTCCCGGGGCGTCTCGCAAACCGCACACTGGGATTTAGCAAATCCCAACGAGATTTCGTCATTGATTTCTTCTTAATCGTTGCACGACCAGCTCGGAGCTCGTCTCTAAAGCTATTTAAGTCGATCGTTAAGGAGAAGGATACAAGAAATCAGAATAGCGCGTGATCGTTAAGATCCTTGCATACAGTTTCAGAGATAAACTGCTGAAGTGTTCATTAACCATCTTGTTTTTAATTGTGTCATCAGGAAAAATAACTGCGATTTGGCGATACCGCGAATGGAGATCGAGTCGCGTCCCAGTTATTTCTTACGCATCCTTCGTCCTTTCACCGAAACTTTAGGAACACCCTGTAGGTGGTGGCTCCAGATGCCAGAACACGTGGCTAGCCGAGCGTACGCAGCTTACGTACGGCGACGGAAGCGCGGAAGTCCTCTCTCTCTCTATATATCTCTTTCTCTCGCTCTCTCTCTCTCTCTCTCTCTCTCTCTCTGGTCTCCTCACATTTCGGGGAAGTCGGCGAGTTTCTACGAGCTCTTGCCCTTGAAAAAGAATTTCTCCAATTCCCGCGCTCAACGAATTTTCGATTAGCAATACCTTCGAGGTGAGCCCTCAACGGGAAAAGCATTGTATCTTGAGCGCGGATTTGGGAAAACTGGAAATAGGGACAACGGCAAACGTAACTGGCTAACCGTACCGCAAAACTGAACTATAAATCTCGAGGATGCAATTCGTTATGTAGTCTAGATCTGGCCAAGCGTGCGTCTCCCGCGATATCTTTACTTTATCGGAACCTGACTGATGCAATCTCGCCTATGAAGCGTACGAGCTTTTTTTTTACTTTGATTACGGTAGAATAATAAACACAAACGCGGAGAATCTTGGCAAGACCGAACGATTAAACATCACCGAATCGCTAAGAAAAGTTTACGCTCGAAATCAATCGCGCGCACTAGATCTTTTTACCGTAAATTTATTACGCCGAAGCAATATATATTTGAACCTCGATAAGCGGTCATTCCGATTCGTTTTCCGTGTCGTTTTATCCATCTACGCGAGCCGTCTCGTCGCGAAATCGTCCGCATCGGACACGGTAGGGTGTCGTCTTACCATTCGCCGTCCTCCCGCGTTACGCGCGACACGTCGATCGATTTACCGTTCCGTTCTCCTTCCCCCCTATCGATCGAATTCGATTTTCTTTTCGCGGATGATCCTCGAAATTCCTTCGAGCGAACCGCATGGGGGGGACCATATTTTCCTTGGGCACACCCCGTAGATGAGGACAGAGGCCGTAGCCGTCGCCGTTGCCGCCGCCGCCGCCGCCATTGTGCACGGCGCAGAATAAATAACACCGTAGTAAGAATGCCGCGGGAGATATTATACGGCAACTACAGTGTGGTGCAGAAGTAGGCCACCATTACAATATTTTATTACAAGGCACTAACGTACAATCTAACGTGCTCGTATGCATTCGTAATGAACGTATATGAGTCGTGTCGAACGTACTCTCTCCCTCCTACGGTTCTCTCTCTATCTCCCTCCTCTCCCTCTCACTCTCTCCCCCACCACTGTCCTCCCCTGCCGTCTCTCCCGCCCGCTCCCAACCCTCGCCGCCCCCTCGCGCCTTCTCCTCTACCACGCTCTCTACGCACACCGAGTGTTTTATTGAAATTTATGACTACTCGCCTTTGTGTGTCTCCTTGCTTGCTTGCGTGCGTGCGTGCGTGCGTGCGTGCGTGCATTGCGTCCGCACACACGCGCGCACGGGCGCTCGCGCTCGCTGGTACGTGCGTGCTTGCGCGCACATATGTGCTTCTACCGTTTCTACGTATTATATGCGGGAATAATATATTATATATAATCTGCATGCGGTACGTTAAATCCGAAAGAGAACGCGTACCGCGGATCCGTAAGTCCCTGCCGCGCATCTCTTTATGGTAGTTGTTGGTTTTCCCTTTTTTTTTTGTCCACTCGTCTTCAGGGATACGCGTACACGGGTGTGCAAAAACAGGCGTCGAGGATCTATCGTCGATCGAGGCGACAGGTACGCGTCTCGGTGCATCTACGAGGACATCTCTCGATAGCGTCCCTCCCTCTTCCTCTCTCACTTGGCTCCTCGTCTCCCGGTTTCTCTTTTCCCCTGGAGCAACAACGTTGCTACTCTCTTCCCCCCCCCCCCCCCTCGTGACTCTCGGGCAGCGTTATCGCGATTACGGGCGTATCGGTACTCGCGATTCCCCCCCCCCCCCCCCGTTTCTTTTCCCTTCTAGTTCGTGGCGCGAGAAGTGCGCCCATGATCGGGCCATAAAACTTGCATACTCTGGAGCACATTAAATTTGCTCCGTATCGCGCAATGGAACACGGTACAGAATCGGATCGGCGTTAACGTCTCGTGCGCGCGAACGTTGGGTCGTAAAACGAGGAAAACTGGAGAGGGCACCGTACCACCGGGATCTTTAATATTTTTTTCTGCCGCTCTTTTTTTTTCGTTAAAACCGTGATCCAACGTGACGGCATCCTCTCCTCTCCCGTGGAACGCACGACTGACGGTCAATGACTTCGGAGAATACATTTGGTGGGAACGAAAGCGACTCGAATCCATCGTGCATATCCGGCCGTGTACGATAGGAATCGCGCAAATTCATCTCAGCGACTGGTCGTATAAATAAAAGTTTATTTAAAGACGTACGCTCGTATACACGGTGGAATACGAGGGAGAGACAGATAGAGAGAAGGAGCGAGGGAACCGGGAGAGCGAAGAAACCAACGAGAGAGGAAGAAAGAGAAAAGAACGAGGGGGAGGGAGTGTAGAGGAGAGAAGAGGCCGTGCACATAAGCGCGTAGGTAGTTAGTTAGAGCGGCCGGTTCGGTGTGTATGTGCGCAAGAGAGAAAAAGAAAGACAGAGAGGGGAAAGGTGGGGGGCGTGCGAGGGGAGAACGAAGCGGAATCGTAAAGCGGGAGAAAAGAGATCCAGGGAGAGAGACAGAGAGAGGGGGGGGGAGGGAGAGGAAGGGAGACAGGGAGAAGGGAACAGAGCGCAGCCATGCGGTTTACAGTGAGCTTATAGTTTATGTTATAAATTATTATTATCGTATTTCATACGAAGAATAAGATTTATTAAAACCCTATAGATTACCGCTCGTACCAGGCAATATATTATGCGCCGTGTACCGTGCACCGTGCACCGGTACATTCGTAACCCAAGCTCCAACGCACACGCGTGCACCCACGTACGGTTGCGGCGAGCAACACGTACACACGTCGCAACGGAGCGTGCCTCGGCGTCACGAGTATTTCGTGCCACTGCCACTACCGACTATTTATTGATTCTTGATCGTCGCTCACGAATTACGGTTAAGTGCGACCAGTCGTTCGATCGGAGCAACGACGTTCGCGCTTTTAATCGATGCCCTCGCCCTCGCCCCCCCCCCCCCCCTCCTTCTCCCCCCCCCCAAACTCCCACCTTCAATTCGCGTACCGCGCGTAAAAACACCGTCTCCGTCCAATTGCGTAAAAAAAGAAAAAACGCACGCTCGGACCACTTGTCGTTTCTCGTTAGGATCGCGATCGAAACTGAAACGAATCCCAACGATCGAGGGAACACTCGTTAAAGGGCGCACTGTCCCGTTAACGATGGCCGCGTATTTTCGACTGTCATCTTCGCAATCAAGCACGCGCCGCTAATTGGGTCGAAAGCGATCCGCCGGCCTCGACCACCGCAAGCGCGATTAAAAAATTGAAATTCACGCGGACGCCGAAAAAGGCAGGAGACGCGCGCGCGCGCGCGCGCGCTGGAATAAATCCTGCAAGTTCACCCGGCAACGATTAATCGCGTAAAATTTTAATTAAGAAACGAGTCGAATAAATACCCTCGCTAGTATTACCGCGCGCGTATTAACGTAAAAAATAATCGGCATAAAGCGCGAAATAAGAACGGCACGAGAGAGGCAATAACAACGATAGCGCTGAATTTAATGTAATCGCCGGTAGTCGGTAGCTTTGGTCACGACTACCGTGATCGAAGAAAAAGAGAAAGAGATAATTGCGCTCGAGGTCGAACATCTTCGAGCAGTTGCGAGTAGTCGACGGAGGGCGGGAGGAGGGGGCGGAGGGTGGGGCGGGAGGGAGGAGAAAAAATAAATGTAGTTTAGCCGGCACGAGCGAACGAGCGGCTGGATCGAGACGTAGGTGCCAGAACCCGATGCTTTCCCGGATATTGGCCTGAGAAAAACTCACGGGTGGAACTGGTCGGATCTTTACAATTGAAATACGATGGATCTTGTTTCGACGAGTTTCTCTCCTCGCGCGGTAGCTCCGCGCGGCTCCGTTACTGGGTCGCGTATACGTTGTATCTTATTATCCCGCCGTTCGCGATTGCATCGAAATTTATCACGGTTATCTCACCGTGCCGATCCTTTCCTCGCTTCTCGAGAACTATCGATCTCAACTATCGACGACGTTACGGGCCGCGCGCTAACGGCCCCCTGTGCCCTGACTTCGAAAACTCCACGAGCAGCCGGACTCGCACGATTTACTTTTGAGAATCACGGTTACTTACGCGATACTTGGCGAACCGGAAGGGCGCGCGCACCGGTCGCGTTTCGCGGAAGACGAAAAATTCGCGGGCGGAAATAATCGAGCCTGGTTCGTCGTCGCCGAGAGTGAAATAATTCAGGGGTTTTGTCACAAAATACACGCAACGCGCGGAAATATGGATTAGTCATTTCGAACGGCGGGGGGAAGGAGGGAGGGGGTGGAAAAAATTTGCCGCTTTACGAGTTCGTATTATCGACCCTCTGGGAAAAACTCTCTGACAAATGCGTAGAAAATGGAAGGGGATATATATCGAATGATTTTTGTTTCATAGAATATCATTTATTTACCGACTACCGGATAAACGAATGGACGCTCGTTTGTCAGTTTTATTAAACAACGCGCATTACTTTTTGACCGGCCAACGGTCGAGCTACAAAACGGGGATCAATCCTGGCTTTTCGCTTCTTAACGAAATCCCGCGCGGGGCATGTATCAAAAATGAAAAAAAAAGAACAAAAAAGTAAAAAAAAAAAAAGAAAATGTTTCCGATTCGCTTCCTCCCGGGGCTTCCTGCCCGTTTTTGCTCCAAATTCCACGCGCGTTGCCGTCTCCTACGTACGTGTACGTAGTATTCCTTACGACGGAATCCAGCTACGCGGTAGGCCATCCACGGAAGTTTCTTTTCGGCGCCTCGGGCGCAACCCGAAGAAGATTCTCGCCTCCTGGTGAGCCCAACGAGGGACCCGTGTCTGTGCGAGCCTCAGCGAGGCACATGCACGCGTGAACACGCGGCCGGCCGGAAGCGTGTAGGTGCACAATTCCAACGACGCGCGCTCATGGAGAAACATCAAAAAACGCGCCGAGCACAAAGCGACGCGTAGAGGGACGAGGAGAGCGCGGTCAGGGAGAGCGAGCGAGAGGGTGAGCGCGAGGGAGGCTGGGGTGTAAGGGGAGTCGAAGCTAGAAAGACACAGGCAGACGGTGGAAAAAGGAGGAATGAAGAAAGAGAGAAGCGTACACGGTAAGGGCAGCAGGATTATCGTGGAATAGAGGCAGGGAGCGAGAGAGAGAGAGAGAGAGAGAGAGAGGGAGTGAGGAGGAGGGGAGCGGAGGAAGGGGAACGGATAGAGAAAGAGGGGACGTATGTACATTAAAATATTATTCTCAGATGAAATACCGGGTGGGGCCCGCCGGCACAGCGCGCGTATATTTTTAGACCTTATATAAATACACGAATCATAATGAACGCGCCTCGTTCTCCCTGTGTGTGCTCGTTCGCCCGCTCGCACCCGCGCACACCCGCAGTCTCGCTATCTCCGCGCGTCTTCTTTGTAGAGCCTTCTTTTCCCTTTCTACATACAATATACCGTCGTACCGGATTCTCCTCTACGTCGCGTTTCCCCGCGTCAGGAGGAGCCCACACGCCGACGTTGGCTAGCGGCCGGTGACGACTTCCCGTCCAACGGATACCCGCGACTCATATCCACCAGGCGCTTCTTTCTTTTTTTGTTTTTTCCTCGTCCTCCCTCGATCGAGGGAGATCGATTTATCGCGTTAACTCGGCGGTTCCGCGGCTCGAATTACAGCGCGGGCCGAGCGTCGAGCGGACAGTGATCGGGGAGACTTCAGATTCTCACCGTCGCGTCGTCGTTCCCGCTGCTGGTCGCTCTCGCCCAACGTCCGAGACGTAATCTCGGGGAAGATAAATTTCGGTCAATGATCTTCTCTCTCTCTACTCCGGTTACGAGAACGCGGGACGATCCTTGAGATTTCGCGGGGTGCCTGACCGACGGGAGAGACCGGCGTGCATTCGCGATTATACATATTCAAGTTCGTGCGTGTATTCAGTTGAATGTCGAGAAAGATCGGGACGCGAGGAAGGAGAGACACAGAGATAGTAGGGGGCGAGAGGGGAGGGAATTCACGAATTAATCTGCGATTCGATAGAAATGACAAAGGTCGCCGCGTCGATGTCGCTTCCATTCGGAGATAGTGCCCGAGCATCGTAGCACGATCTCGCACCTATGCAACCACAGTCAGAGAAGAGCGAATGAAGCATGTCGGAAAATCAAGAGAGAGCGAGAGGGATCGGTGGTTCGGTACGAGTTTCGCCACGCGCGTTCGCTCGGCAACAAGACGCGCGCGCAACGCGTATGCGCTCGAATACGGCCAACGAAACAACTCGCCCACGAAAAACTGTAATCGTAAAATAATGTGGCTTTTAATTGCCCGCACTTGATTTACGGTGAATTGACGAGCAGATTTCTAAATTATACCGCGCCGTCTCCTCAGCGTTCTCTCTCCTAAGTAACTCCTCTTCCAGTTCGATAAATCTGTCTCTCCGCTGTTCTCTCTATGCTCGCTCTCATCTACTGGCATGCCGGAGAATGAAATTAAAGCACCGAGTCAACGTAACGAGTCCTTACCTAATGTAACGGTGACACGCGCAAGCTATCGCCGTGATTCTCAAATATATTTTCCAACCACACCATTTCGTTGACTCTTTGGGTCACCGTGGTATTTAATATATTGCTCATTTGCTGCGACGACGTTATAACTCGAAAACCATTGTTTTTCGGGCGATGCGTTTCAAGTTTCAATGTTGTTGTAGTTTTTGTAAACTATTGTATTAAAATAACAAAATGGCACAATTTGGTCAATCAACATTTTGTTATGACGCGACTTACGGGCTTAAATGTATACTAAGCAGTTTGTCCTAAACTCAGAACTATCCCCAGTTTCACTTATGATGTTCTTCCTGTTAATATCAGTTTTAGAGTGCGACCTAAAAAAGCTCAGAAATGACACTCTGCCAGTTAAAAGTACGCTTCATTATCGTCGTCCCTGTGGTATTTACTCCAAAATCATGATTTTCGAGTTAAATAATGTTGAGCTTCAAAGAGCGGGGGAGGTTTGTCCGGAACTAGGGAGCATGTTCCCCGAATGGATAGTTCCACGTGTATTCCTGGCCGGGTTATAACTGATTCATGTTTTTGACGCGAAAATAATGTGGAAAAGGCACGCGTGTCGCGCCAAGAGAAACGTCGTTTCGATGTGTCGTACAGGCAATACGTTCACTATACACTCTCGTACGCGCGAGTTCTATCAAAAATCACGACACAATGACCCTATTGTCCACGGGGAAAGGGCTAATTATACCCGTGCACGGCAAAGATGAAGAAGGAACGTCGCTGCAAGTATGTGCCTACTTAGAATGGTAAAAAAAATAATTCTAAAGAGGTCGCCGATGACGTCTGCGAGAAAGACGGCTACGAGTAAAGCTGAATTTCTCTCCATTAAGTGACCGTTATGCCGCCGAGTTAATTACAATGAATTACGCGTACAGGCACGCGCGCCTGCAATATGCAGACTCGTCCCGGTGCACGCCCCGCGTGCGTGCGTGTGCGTCACGTGTTCCTCGTCCTCTATGCACGCCCGTAGCCTTCGACGATCGTAAGATCAGGAAATTTATGGCATGCCGATGATCTCCGAATCGAGGGACGTAAAAGGATCGCTAAAGGGCCCGTGGAAACGCGTCCCAACGACGGATTTTAACTTCATTGGACAACCGTGGAATCTTACATGGTTCAAAGGTACCTCGTTGTCACGATATTCGCGAGATATGGAAATTAAATACGTGGGAACGAGTCGCCTGGATTTATATTGCCGATAATAAATCTGAGTGAAGAAACGAGGTCCCGTGAGTGGTCAAAACGCAGGATTACGAGACAGCGTCGCTCCTCCGTAATAATGTATCTCCCCCGATGGTAATTCAAGCACGTTGCGTTTTAGTCAGCGCAAAGCGCGACTGTCGGTAAAGATTGGCACGCTCCCGGTTGAACCGTTGAGCGATGAAAATTGGGTATCGGTCTCTCGGTGGGAAGGATCAGTAGCTGCCTATTACGATAAATCAGTTTTACTATGTGTCGCTCTTAACGCGTACCGTTCTATTTCTGAGTTTAGTATTATGGCACGGTATTATGCATAGGGTTCCATAAATCCTTGGAAGATCGCGAAACCTTCGCGACAACAAATTTGAGAAACACGTAACGCGTGGGTGGCTTTGGCGCGTGACTCGTGCGAGTACGAGGCCCCTCTCCCTTTCTCTCACTCTCTCTCTCTCTTCCTCTCTGCCGCTCGGTCTTTCTCTTTCTGGCACCGCTCCACGTCCCACTGAATCGTGCTTCTCTTTACTCGAGCCTCCTCTGTCTCTTTCCTCTCTTTCCCTTTGATACGCATCCACCTCTACGATATTATTGGTAATTTAATTACGAGAAGCGGAAGGTAAGTGACGACAGTGCATGGGACTCATCGATCTTCGTACGTCTGAACGTGTGCGGAGAGGAGACACGGTGAACAAAAAAAAACAGAAAAGGATCTAAAGGGGCAAGGGTGAAAGGAAAGAAATCGAGGAGAGAGGGTGGAAATTATTTTTATCGTCGCGTACTCTACATATACAAATCGCTCGACGCCCGCGGTTCCTTTTCGTCCCGCGTTTTTCTCCGCGCACGATAGTAGGTATACCGGTATTGATTCAGAGTTTCCGCTCCTCCGCCGTCTTCGAAAGCGTTCGAGCGAGAGCGAAGATTTACTCGGCACGGTATGTATTTACCCGCGGTCCGAGGCTGAAAGTCGAAACCGGAAAAGTTCTCCGCGCCATGCTATGTCACGTGTCGCGAGATATTCCGAGGAATCGCCTTTTATTCGCGGCATCGTAACGACGAGCGTATAGAACGGCGCGGCGCGGCGCCGCGTAGTCAGAAGGGTCTAGTCTAGTCGATTATTTAATTATTACTGGTAAGTGTCGTAGCTAGACGTCGGTGGGAGACGAACGCTAGACAGGGGGAGAGGAGAACGATCAAGGGAGAGCGTCTATTTCGGTATATTATACGTATGCGTATATGTATGTGTATGATAATACGGTCGTATACCGGTGCGGAATGTTCCAAGAACTTGAAATATCCTCGGCCGAAAAAATACGGGATACGAAGGAGCCGGATAATGCGAGCATAAAAATGGCAATGCCTCGTAGTAATGCGCGGGAATTGTATCTAGCTGAAATATATTAACGTTACGTCGTATCGCGTCGGTGTATCGCATTATACGTATAGGACGTAAGGAAACGATAATAACTTTGCCCCAGAATCTTATTTCCAGTGAAACGAGGTCCGCGGAGATCTATGTATTATGCATCTCTCCCTTCCGATATACAAAAGAGAACGAATACACGCAAATCGGCAGTCGCTAAATCGTTCTCTTTCCGCGCGATCCAATTAACGTACCGTGCAAAATTCGATGCATTCGAAACCGTCGTTGTAAATTATTTTATTAATTCCCTGGATGACGAGGAGAGAGAAATCAATCGGTGGTAAAAACGCGATTCTCCCGTTGCGCGCCGGGAAGGAGGGCGACAATCGACTACCGCGTCGAAACGAAAGATTTACGATGGATTTCGATGGAAGATGGTTAGGAAACGAATCGCAAACCGTTAAAGAGTAGGGAGGAGAGGCACACGCGGGAGGGTCGTATCGCGTCGAGAACGCACAGGCGAACCATGCATTCCGATCTGGAGTACTGCATCTTTCCGTCCTTGTCCCTTTTGTTAGGAACGCGGCGTACGTTGTTCCGAAACGAGCGCTCGTTAATTTATTCCACGTAGGTATCCGGAGCGGTTCGTTGCACAATTTAATAATTATCGAACGACTCATTGACCGTGCGCTTTTGCCGTCGGCGCGGGGGGGATCCTACGTCGATCACTCGGCACTCGAGTAATTTTCAATCGCAAAAATTGTGGGAGTAGACGCAAACGGAGGGAGCGGTGAACAGAGACAGAGAGAGAGAGAAAGAGAGGGGGGGGGGAGAGGGGAGGCAGATGCGGGAGAAAGGGGTCGACGAGACGGGTCGCCGCGTGCGCGTTTTAACGCACAAAACAATATTTACAAAATGATGCGACCGCAGTCATCGCGCCACACGCATCGCGGGTAAATATACGAGGAGTGGAAATGGTAAACAGTGCGAAAATTAAAACAACAAAGTTTCGCGCGACGAAATCGCGTGACGGGAGCCCTTCCCGTGGCGAGTGACATCTAAATATTCTCGCTGGCGTGTCCGGCTCCCGGGAACGGCTGCGAGCCGCGAGACTGCGAGACTGCGAGACTGCGAGACTGCGAGACCGAGAGAGCCCCGAGACGCCGACGAATTTGCCGATTGCCGCGACGAGGGAACGCGCGCGTCTACGTATTCTAGGTTCACCCGCCACGACGATCAACGTCACGAACTTAATCGCCGATTTCCGTTCGACGAATATCGCGGACGGGTGCGCGCAACGAGGCAGAAAGAGAAAGGGAAGAGAAGGAGGAGAAACGCGAGAGTACCGAGCAGGTAGAGAGGAGAGATCAAAGGAAACGAACGGTGCAACCTCTCGACGAGATAAGTTCGCCATTGGTTATCGGCACGACTCGCGCCGGTTGCGCAACGGTACAGATTACTTAAATAACAATAATAATCGTTATAACGTATAGAACCGACGGGAGACCGTTTTATTTCAGCTGCCACGCGTGTCAGAAAAAAAACGAGTTCTCTACAAAATGATAAATATTATCGGCTGCCACGTATATAAAATATACTCATGTAAGTATATAAATATATATACAGGCGCGCACGCTCTATCGTCGGCCCCGAAGTATGTCATTGTGTAAACATATTTCCATCGTTATCGCATACTTATACGCTTACGTTATCACCGCTCACTTTGTATTTCATTTCCTATCGCGCCTTCTCTCTCCTATTGTTTTTGCAATGAGCCGGAGGGAAGGAGATTCGCGGAACATAGCCAACGCTTTTCTACGGCGGCGCATCCTCGCCTCGTCTTCGCCAAACCGTTTCCTCCGCGTTCGAAGAAACGATGGACGATGATGCGGGCGGGGCGGTAACTAATAAAAAAGTATCGTTACGAGAGCCCGTAATAAAGGCAGAATTTATCTGTTCGGGATGGAAAACGTTGACGGATTTTCCGGCGGAGGGAGGGCCGTGGGGGAGCGGGGTGGCGGACGCATGCACCCCTAAGTGACCGCGCCGGCGGCATATTATTCATTTTACCGTACCGCGCATATTCCGCGTAACGCGGTCTATAACCGCAGTCATGGAAAAACACGCACACGCGAAGGATAATTACGCGTTAATAGCTCTTAATTTATGAAATAATTTATTATATAACGCGGGACGTGGACGCGGCGGCGGCGGCGGGAGGTGGCGAGGAGGAGGCCAGGAGGCGAGGACGGGGACGGGGACGTGGACGGGGACGGGGACGGGGACGGGAACGGGACGGGGACGGGTACGGGACGACGAGAGGTACGCGGTAGAGGGGAGAGCGACGGAGAGGCGTAGGGGAAGGAGGGACGACGAATGCATCGACGAGAAGCAGATTACGGTGAGCGCTAGGTAAAACGCGGAAGGAGGAAACGGGAATCGCGAAGGAGAGAAATCGAACGGGAGAAAACTGATCCGGAAAGCATTGTCACCGTATTGAGTTTGCGATCAGCCCTATCGGCCTACGATTTTACGAAACCGCCTGGATCGCCAGCCGGCGGGCGACGAAACGATGAACCGGACAACGAGAGACCAATGACAGGCGTAGCGCGAAAAGATGGTCCTGGAAGAGCTTCGAAAAGACTCGATCGCCCGGCGCACTTATCGCTATTGATTGCCGCTATATAGTATCGCATCGTCGCACAATAAATTATTGATAAGCCGCATTATTGTCGGTTCAAGGATAGTTATTTGTACTTTCATGCGCGAGAATCCACGGTTGGTGCGTATCGCTCCATAGTTGTTCAAACGAGAATATTTTTATTCGTCGCTGCTCGGCTCACCCACCTTCCTCTCACGGTCTCCGAGGGATACCCCCCTCCACCACCCCCCTCACTCTCTCTCACTCGTTCTCTAACTCTGTCACTCTCGCTCCTCTACGACCCGTCGACAGAAATAAATCGTACATTGCGCGTAATAAAATTGGTACTGTTACGAATAATATGTGCATTATGCCCGGAGTTTTACGGACGTACCGCCGCGCACCGTGTTACGAAGGTTACCGTATTATTGCAGCCTTCGCAATCTGCATTGTTGGCTCTCCGCTTTTAATACTCTTTATTGTCTCTTTTATAACCAGAATGACGCGTTTCTTTCAGCGCCGGATAAATTACACGCGGCATTGTACCTCTAATTTTAGAGGGAACGGGAAGGGATACCTCGGACGCTCGTGTCGTTTCACGAGTCTCGTTCCTCCACCTCCTCGTTCTTCATTCAATTTCAACTCGGTAGGGATATAAACACCGGCGGATACTGAATAAATAAACGACGATGGTCGATAACATTTTTTTTTATTTTTATATATCGCGCTTTATCGAATCACGTTCGCCTGTCGCGTCGGGTCGCGTCGCGTCGCGTAGCGTCGGCCAGACCTCCTCCGCTATTTCGTGTCCCTTCGTCCTAGCGGCCGAGCGATCGGGAAGGGGGAGGCTAATCTTCGATCGAGGGATAATCGTCGACGAACGAATCGATTTCCATGCCATTATCGTCAGCGTCGTACGAATTTGACCAACAGTGCGATTAGTCGGGGACGAAAACTGAAAGGGCACTAGCGATTCCTGCGCGTTACGGGGTTTCGGCGAGTAGAATCGACGAGCGAGCGCAACGACGAGGGAATCGAAAAGCGATTTATTGCGAAATCGAGTTCTCGCACTTTTTTGCTCGTAACGCTGCAGCGAGGAACGAATGATGGTAGTCTGCGGTGCAAACCGCGAGAACGAGAGGAGCGGACGGTTACGCAACAATCGCGAAGAAGACGCGCACGGCTGCACGGCTGCGCGGCGATATAATATTGTGCAAAACATAACGTATTCAGCGTAAGCGCTAAGTAGCGTTAAGTGGGTCGAATTTACTCTGCGCCTTATTATTTCTACTTTATATTCTAGCGCTGCTCAATGTGCGCGCGCGTGTGCGTAACTCGTGAGCCGCGCGTGTGCGAGCGGTGCGTGCGCGGTAGGATGTGGCTTATTGGCGCAAATCTGGGTTATATTATTCGCATCGGTAGGAAGTACCGCGACGTGTGCACGCTTCGCGCGACTAGTCCAGATCCTCGTTCCTCCGCGAATCGGCGACGAGGGAGGAGAGGCGAGAGAAAGGGAAAAGGGGTTATCGCTGGATCGAGAGAGATACGCTCCAACAATTTTAGGAAACAACGCCTATGTTCGGAGACGCCCGTCGCGATTATAATCTCAGGATTTACTTTAAATTATCCCAGAATCTCTCGTATTAACCCGCGGGACGAATCCAACTCGGTATTTTCGGATACACGTCGCTCAATAGCGAGCGACGTTAATGTCACCGAAGATTAAAGACGATGCCCGACTCCTCGATTCGGATCGACGATTCGGGACGCTAAACGGTCGCGATAGGTTGAAAAAATTGGAGGCATTCGTATACGAAATTATCCGAAAAGATGTCGCTCGATCGTCGCGGCAGGAGAGAGAGGAAGAAATTCCGGAAGCGGGCGGAACCGAAGGAACTGAACGCGCGGTACAATATTCCGAGCGGAAAGTGGTCAGACGGAAACTGGTAAACGGGCAGTGGCGATGGTCGGAAAGATCGGACGAACGAGCGAGAAAGAGAGTGAGAGAGAGGGGGGGGGGAGGGGGGAGAGAGAGAAATAGAGCGAGAGAGGTAGCGGTAGGTACTTATCTGCGTATAAAGCGGCACGGTGAAATCTGCATATAATATTGATGCAATTTGCCATTAGAATGGCGACGGCACGGTCTAGGATGTGGGCTCTATTCTGTATGCGGCGGCTGAATGGACCGGTTCAATTAGAGAATCATAAGTTGCCCTGATGGGGCCATCCTGCAGATATTACCTTCGTACGGCCCTGGACCGATGCGCATCGTTTTTATTATCGTCTCGGCTATCGGTCTCGTTGAAATACAATCGGCAATTATATAAAGCAGAATAATCGATAGGCGCGCGCGCGCGGTCCGCACGCGCGAAACTCAATTTTTATTAATTACGGCAAATTGAACGCATTTAAATTACGTAATGCGAGCTTAACGTTTATACGGCCTTAATCGTCGCTTTGCCACCAATCTCCGTCTCTTCGTTTCTCCTCTCCTCTCTCCTCCCTCTTCCTTCGTCGCTCTCTGGTCCGCGGAGGGAACAATGCAGGTGTACGCTTGGACGTGTAACAGATTGTTCTCTGAGGGCGGTGCGTGTAATGACAGAGAACGAAAGCATTTTTTTCTCCTCCCATCTCCGGACGAGCTTCGCTCCTGCTCTCTCCTCTCTCTCTCTCTCTCTCTCTCTCTCTCTCTCTCTCTCTCTCCCTTCGTCTTTCCGTGACTCGCAGCTCCGACGAGGAATGGGCGCGCGCGCGTATCCGCTCGCGAGTGAGCACGATTATCAACGCGGCTTTAGAAAATAAAGCGTAAAACGACGGCGGCATGACGCGAATGTTACGTTTATAATAGGTAATCCGAGGTGCAGTGCCCGAGGGGCAGTCGGGTCCGCCTAGAAATACGCGAGTCCGCGAATCGACTATTTTATTACGCGCTCGTACGCGTCTACGTGTGCGTACACGCTATCGCGGAAACGGTTTTCCGCGCGGAGGATGAAAAGGACTCGAAGATGCCACGCTCACTCGCGTCCTCGTATTCATTTATAATTGCCAGCCGGTACATCATTTTATTTTACCCGTGTATTTTAAAAACGAGCTTTTCGCACGGTGGTCCAACGAACGTCGTTGCCTCCCTCATTCTTTTCGATCGTGAGCGATAGCGCATCTAGCTGGTCCTCGACGGTGTCACGAGACGGGAACGTCAAAAGTTCTCGGACAGAGAAAACGTTGAACCGCGATAGCTGGCTCGTCGGAGAAAGAATCGTTTCGACCACGAAACTCCCGATCATTCTTGGTTGTCCGAGATACGTAAAGTGAACATTCTAATGGCGGGCGGCCGGCCAGTCGCGACGAATCTAAGCGAACGAGCCGATTATAAAAACGGCAGGGATTGTCAGGATTCGGAGCAGAGGGAAAAGTATTATCGCAGAATAAACGCAACGCCGATGATGCTCGACGTCGCAACGGTATAACGGCACGCGCGCGATGCGCATTTATTCGCGTAGCTGTGATCGTACGATCGTAATAGGATTTATAATCGCGCGCGGAGACGCGAGTTTGTGCAACGCCTATATTAGACGACCCACGTCGTGTCACGACGACTCGCATTATGCGGCATTATATGCGTATTACGATAATAATAACGACAGCGTCGACGACGAGAACGGCAACGACGACGGCGACGACGACGACCTCCACTACGGTAATGAATTTCATTATCGCCTACTCTCTCTCGCTCGCACCGTAACACAGCGCACCACTACCACCTTGGTTTGCTTCTCTCCTCTTCTCTCCTCTCCACACCTCTCCTCTCCTCTCCTCTCCTCTCCCCCTTGCTCACCGCTCTTCAAAACGATCTATTCGTTTCTCCTTCCATCTAGGAGGATAGCAACGAGGTCACCAGGGACCTCGGTGGACAACGTGGCGCCGGCAGTTCGCGAATCCAACGAGAGGCAGATGCTCCGCCGGCTACCACGTACGATTTTAATTACTATCGTTATCGCATTTGCAACTTTAACCTATTTAATAAGTCGCAATCACGCTCTCGTTGCGTCGCTCTCCGCGTACACGGCCTGCGGCGGCAGCTGTCCGTAAATTGCGACTCGCCTAATCGTCTACCGGGCACTCCTCGGCCTGCCTATAACGTGGATCTATCGCAACAGTTCGTTCCCGATGCTTCCTGGTATTACCGGCCTTGAATGAGGTCGATAGAGTTGCGAACGAAAGAAAAGGGCTTACTTCGTGATGCGGCCTAGTCGGCCTCGCCCGATTGAAATCGTACCATTCAGGTAACATTCTATGAACGGGCCGTTGTTGATGCATTTTCCCGTGGACGATACCGTGGACCAACCTGCGAATTGGTATGATCGTGCGCGATCGTCAAAAGAAAGTCACCCGCAGCGCATCCTTTATTCCTGAAAAGCGTACGTGGCGGCAGGACTCCCCCCCCCCCCCGCCCTTCGTCACAACCCACAACCCCCCTTCCCAGCACGCTCGATCCGAACGATCCACAGCTACTCGTTTCAATTAGTCTGGTAATTACGAGCATAATTTATTCTCCATCTGGAGATCGGAGTGTGGTTCGAGTGGTTCGAGGACAACACATCGGGCTACGACATAATGCGCGTCGTCGAACGTAAAACGTATCAATGGAACGTCGACCGAGGAGAACTTTGAATCACCTGGACGTTCTTTCACGCGGATCGAATCGGTCCCGATGAGATTTCCATGCGAGAGCCGGTCCGATAGGAGGCTGCGTAAATAAAGCGACTGTCGTTACGATCGTTGGAAACTCTCCGCGGTGGGAACGCGTAAATGCAGTTGCACGGCGAGAAAATGGCCGAGGGAATGCATCGCGTATGCACGGTGCTCGGCGGGGGGTTCACGGTTAGAAGGCAAGAACCTGTCCCGAGTATTCGCGATTCGTTTGATTCCGACGATACCGTCGCGTCGTATCCTTCGATTAAATAATTCTCGCATAATCGCTTCGCTTCATTAGACGTATATCTCGAGCTTTTACGAGACGATTTACTTAATTCTCCCGTGTATCGGCGACGCGTAACGAGATGCGTGGACCTCGGGATAAGTGAGATTACCGGCGAAGCGGTGAGGAGAGCCTTAATCGCGGACAGTGGTCAGAGTAGGGACGCGGACACATCGATCGAAAGGATAATTATTTCGACAAAGTTACGTGACGGCCATCCCCAGATAGCAGAGCGCGACGGCACGGAGGGGGGAGGCCAAGGGTTAAGAGGGAAAAATGGAATATTTAAAAGTTGCGTGAAATCGATACGGCGCAAAACAAAAGTCTGGCGCACCGTCCCGTCATCTGTCACGAGTTTTTCGACGTTATTAGATCACCGTAATTTACGTCATAAACGTGTAAGGGGGTAGGTCCGCCGGAGCGACGAAAAAAATAGGGAAAGAAATACGCGGCTATCGGGGGAGGCCGAGCGACGTGTCCCTCGTGGTCCTGCGCGATATTTCATTATGGTTAACGAGCATGTTCCGAAGGTAAAAAGGACGGATAATTGATATCTTGATACGTGAAATTTTATCGGATCGCTCGAAACCCGGTACCTATACCCATGAAATCCGTAGCCGACGGCCAAACTCAATTGCTTCTAATCAAACGTATTTTTCAGTAACAAATAAATGTCTGGACAGTCGATAAAAAGTTGATGCCCCCGCGCGACCGCGTAGAATCGAATTAGGAATTTTCTCGTCGACATCGCCGCTGCCGTCGTTGGTAAAGATCGCGAGAATATTATCCTTGAAAATTGACGAAAATAGATGACCGGGGGTGGAAGAATATTTATCCGTGCGGAAATGCACGGCCGCGCTTAAGGATAATAATTAGAAATACCACGAGACTTACGCGTCACCGCGTACATTAAAATAGAGTGGTACGCGTACGCGTAATAAATAATGGAGTTCCGGGCATACGCGCATGTATTTACACTGTCGTTCGTCTCGCATTATATTTATCCGCGGACAGCTGACGTATCGTATATTAAAAGTTGCTTATTTCGCCGATCTACCGTAATGTCAGATCCGTATTTGCTACTTTTGAATTTGATACTGGTTATCGGCGTTCCTAAATCAAGCGGCTTCTACTTACGCGATAAATCTGCCAAAATAAACTGTCTCGAAAATATTTCTGGCCATCCTTTCGACGCATCGTGACAGGAACTGTCTCGATTCTTTCGAAACTCGATGCTTCGTAAAATAGTCGCTTGAAATGCATGCACGAGCGTTTCTGGTTAAATTAACAAGGATCGACGTAACGTTGCACGAAACATTATTATCGATGATCGCGCAGTCTAGACTTTACGGTTAAAACTGAGAGTGTAAACGCCGTGTTTGGAGGTATCAGACTTTCGAACCGCATATTTATTTCAAGGGAAAAAACAAATATCACTGAATGTCTCGTCCGACATGACCCACGAATATCCGTCTCGTAAAATACAATATCCAAGCTCTCGATGAAGCGATTTAGGTACAAATAAAATTAATCATTTCCCAGATAACGCGATCTGTATACCGATAATAAAATCCCGAGTGTAGGGCAATTTATGGTTACGAGATAAAACCGCGCACAATCTTAATCCGCGCAAGTAAATTCGCCCCACAAAAAATGAAAAAAATCATACTCGAATGCTCTCGAAGCTACGCGTATCAGGGGCGACGCGAAACATGGTTTTCGTACGCACCGCGTTCGTCGAATCTACGAACCATTTACCATCGCGCACCGATCGAACGTAATCCGATACACCGTTAAATTTCGCCCGACTCTAATCGCATCGAAGGGAACTAGGGAGCGCGTCGAAAGGCACTAAAAAAAAAAAAAGACGATCTGCGAAGCTCGGTACTCGGATCGCTAAACACCATCGATCGAAGCGTGCCATTCCGAGGCGGAGTAGGTATCATGATCGAAGGACGCGCGTCGAGCCGGCGTCATTGCCAAGTATTCCCGAAGGCCGGCGTAAGACTGTGCATGTGCAAGTGCAAGTGCAAGTGCAGCAGCCGCGTCTTCGGCGTGGCGGACGGCGGGGGGAGAGGGGGGGGGGGGGGCGTTTGTACGTACGTACGATACGTGCACACGAGTTGCGCGTGCGGTAAGTAGACTAGCGGCACCGTCGCTACCACTGGTGGCCCCCATGTCGGGGCTGGTGCTCTCGTGTCTTTCCTGAAAGTGTAGTCCCGGCCGTTTGTAGCGAGCTAAGCAAACGAGCGGGTCCCTGCATTCTTTAGAGCAGACAGGCGCTTCTCGAGAGCGGCACTTTGCTCTCTCTTGAGAGAGAGAGATGACACGTCGGCGCATTGGTGTGAGAGCCCGTGGATGTGTTATGCGAGTGGCCGCGCCCGCGCTTCAGCGATAACACCCATATCTTTGTCGAGCTGCTAAAGCTTGCGTTCGCGTTCTCTCTCTTTCTCTCACCCCCCCCCCCTCCCACCGCGCGATCCCTTCACTCTCTTTCCGTCTCTCTGCGTCTGTCTCGGTCCGTGTACCTCTGTGCGTTTACGCTCGCTCGTAGAGTCATGTTCCGACGGCTATAAACGTCTATCGGAACGGGAGATTTTGGTATTTGATTCTTGTTGTCAGACAGAGAGAGAGAGAGAGAGAGGGGGAGAGAGAGTCATTACCCGCGAATAACATGGCGAAGAACAGATGTTTCTGGGATAGTAGTTTGGAATGGCAAGAGGCGAGCGCGCGCGCGCGCGTGCGTTAGAACGTACGCTCCAAGCATTTTTAATCGCGTGACCCGATAATCGCGAAATCCGAGCACGTCTTCCGCGCCTCGAACGTTAGCCCTACGAAAAGTTTGCGCGCATCGCCGCGAAGGTAACCCGCGGGCGTTGCTAGGAATTTCTTCGAAAAATGCGAGGGAAAAAAAAATTTGTAATCGCGGGAAAACAATCGGGAGCAAAAGTTGGGGCGCGAAAATTCCCGTGGCTGCGAGGTAGGGCGGTATAAAAAAAAAAAAAAGAAAAAAAAGGGGGGAACCGACGAAACGAAGAAGTCACGAACGCGGAAATTCCAGGTATACCTTTGCTTTGGTTCACACCACTCCTGGATATCCCGGATGCGGGATGTGAAAGAGGTTAAAAGCACAGAAGCGCGCCGAGAGCTCGAACAAGGCAATAACAGTTTGAAACGCGGGTGGTATGTAAAGGAAAGGATAAAAACATGGTAATCACGCGAGAGTTACTTGCTCTTCTTCGATTTAAACGGTCGGCCGGACATTTAAGCGATCCGGGAACAAGACGAGAGAGTGCCCTCGTGGAATCGCTCATAGGAACAATTTCCGGCATTGTCGCGAGCGGAACAAAGTTTCAATTACTCTTTAGGAGCGCCCAGTTGGTTCTTTTTAGTTTGACTCTCGAGTCCTTGGCGAGTTTTCATCGTCGCGCGTCCGCATACCACCTCGCGGCTTTTCGTCCTCTTTTCTTTCCCTTTTATCCTTCCCGAACCAACCTCCCTCCCAGTACCTCTCCCCCCCCCTTCCCCTGTACCTTTACACCCTCACAGTGTCCCTCTGTTTTTCTTTTCCCGGCTTCTGGTATGTTGGTAAGACGGGAAGGTAGAGAGGAGAAAATGAGAGAAGCGGATACGAGAGGAATGGGAAAGAGCCGGTGGGTAAAAGGGGAGAGAGGGATGGGGAAGGAGGGGAGGGGAGGGGGGAGGACCGGAGAAAAAAAGGAAAGAAAACCGCAACGAAGACAAAGACGGAGAGCGCGCGAAATAAACGCGGAACTCGATGTTTTTCAAGCGGTGTATTACGAGAGCGAGCGCGGCAAAAGTCCCACGCGGACTTCGTCGTCAATTATATCTAAGGAATAACTTAACGGTCCCTTAGAAACACACTGAATGGCCTATTCAAGCGTTCGTTGAAGGTTCTCGAGTGTTATATAATAAAGACCGTGTTCCGTGCGGGCATGACGTAAGTCCACCAGTCAGTTTGGAGGGTGCGTACCGCCGCGTCGCGCCGCGCCGCCGGCCGTCTTTCTTCACGGCGAGCTACGAATCGGAAGCACTAAAAATCAAGCGTTTCGCCCCGACTGCCGAGCAAACGATGCGACTCGCGGGTCTGGAAAATAATTTTCGTTTCCTAACAAAACGAAATTTCCAACGAGCGAGGGAGCTAGGCACCGATGGTGGTGGTGCCACCGGTTCCCAGCGTCGAATAGACACGGACGGGAATGTTAAGGGGGATAGGGGGTGGAGCGGTGAGGGGGAAGAGATAGAAAGAGAGAGATAGAGAGGGAGAGAGAGAGTGGAGGCGAGAGAGTATGGCCCGCTGACTTTGGCACTCCGACCGAGCTCCGGAAGCTTTTGTGAAAGTCTGACTAGAACCGCGGACAATCGGAGAACGTTATTACGAAAACAAGTGTAAAGTCGTTAACGGACTGCGGTAACTCCGCCGTCGCGAGAATTCACATCTCGCATCGTTTCAACGTTCCGTCGCGTAAACAATCTGCGAACAGGCGCTTGCCACCGGCGTATCGACTTTTCTCGACTGCTACATCACGCCTACCAGCTACGCCCGGAAACCCGAAAAAGGTGTTTGGAGATGCTCGGGACTTGGTGAATCCGTAACGAGAATCGCGACGGCGGGTGTCTCTGATAATGTAGAATGCGCGATATCGATACCGTGTTGGTGGATTAAAAACGCGACAACGAGATGCAAATAAATTCCGCTCTTTAACCACACCGCAATACATTTTTGTACGGCAAATGGTAAATAAAGGCAGTTTATACGCCGCCATTGATTTTACTCGGGACTCTTGAAAAACGTTCGGTCTCGAGAGCCAGGTTCGCGTTTCAGACTTGCGAGGCGTCGACACACACGAGCGGCAACTACGGTCACGTATTTGTACGCGTTTTAGCTTGGGTGTGCGCGTTTGTCGCGGGAGTACTCGTTAATTATGCGCGTACCCACGTAACGCACATTTTTACTGTTTTTCTTCGTTTTTTCAGACAAGCCAGAAAGAAACGCGTAACGTCACAATAGTTTTTCAAAGTTCGACCGGTTCGTTGCTCCCAAGTTAGATCGCTTTTTGCGCGTTTGCTTTGCGTACCGCGCCGTTCGTCCCCGATAGGTTAACGAGCGTCGCGGCAACCAAATTCTAAGAATATTCGTTCGAACGCCGGTAGGGAGGGAATGAGGAACGGGGAAAAAAAATAAAATAAAACAGCGAAGTCATAAAAGTGCGCATAAAACGCTTTCGCCGGTACGCGATAATCCGGCGAGCGAAACAATATCATTTTTATTATCCTGTGCCTGGTGTACGGTAATAATATTTATTTCCCCGGCGCATTAATTTTTTCGGAATGCATCGCGAGCTCCGAGAAATGTCGGGCGGGGGCAGCCATATTGTTAATAAACAAACAACGCTGAATCGCGAGACGGCTGGTGCCGCGAAAACTTCTCAGAAAAGATACTATTACGATACCGCTCGATCGTAACTCTGCGCACACAATACGCCTTCGTGGTAAATTTCCACGAGATTCAAATACATATCGTGGGGATTAAAATTCAGACGGAAATAAACAGTTGTGTTTCCCCTCGCCGAAAGGCAGGCGGCAATGTCAGGATCGGATATGCGTGGGGGTTTGCGAATACGAAAGGAGACAGGTAAAGAGTCTTGGTAAATCCCGGCAGGTGCGTGTATCTCGAGAAAAATGACAGAAAAAGGAGAGGGGGCAGGGGAAGGGGCAGGGAGTATCAGTAAGAAACCCAGGGTGATACGAAGGAACGAGTAGCGAGCGTGCCAAGGAGAAGGCAAGTGGACGACGAAGAAGTCGAAGAAGAAGTAGGAGGGACGACAGGCACTCTCCCCGGGACGTAAGAAAAGAGAACAACGTTAAGACGGAGGGGGGGGGGGAAGTTTGTCGCAAAAAACGGCCGAGCAGAGCGAGACGGATAGAGAGAAAAAAAAGAACTTTGAAAAAAAAAAGAGAAGAGAGAAAAGAAGAAGAAAAAGTCGGGATACGCGTATTCCGGGCGTATATGCTTTCCAGGGTTTCCACGAGCGAAGAATATGACGGCGGTGACGTCAGCCTGAATATTTGAAGGGAGCGAGACTTCAAAAGAACACGTGTTACGGTGCTAGGACGCCGTTTAAATAATGCAAAGTCAACTTACTCTCCTCTCGTCCTACTCCGCGTCTTTCTTTCTCACTGTGTCTTTCATTGCCTTCTCCTTTTGCTCGCTCCCCCTACCCCCTCTTTCTTACCGACTCCGTCATTCTCCAGCTCTCTGTCGGCACTCTCTCAACCCTCTGCTCCCCTTCCCCCTGCCCTATCGCCCTCGCTCGGTCGCTCCCTTCCGCGCTTCTTCTCACTCTCACTCTCTCTCTCTCACTCGCACTGCGCGTCTGCCTGTCGGTCCGTCCGTCCGTCTTCGTCTGGCCCGCTCTCCTCCGTCCCTTCTGACACGGGCAAAAGCCTCGCCCGCTCTATCCGTCGGTCTTTCTCTTCCGAGCGCTCTCCGACGCTCGACAGACTCGAGTCCGAAGTTCGTAACGATCGATGTGCCACCCTGCCGTATGTACCGAGCCCGATGAAACGTTAATGCAGCGAGGATCGCCCGTTCGTGCCAGGAATTTCGGATTCGCCCTGGACTCCTGTGCCGTGTCGTCGATTGCGCGCGACTATTCGTGGCCGGTGCCGTTACAAATTAACAGGAAACGGACTTTCGTAACTTGGACCGTTTGCCGACACGAGTGGGCATCGGAGTAACCCCCTCCCTCCCCCCCTGTCCCACCAACAGCCCCCCCCCTCTCCTTGCTGCGAGGAACTCTAACTCTCCAACCACTTATCCTAGCGTGCCGTCGGCAACAACGGGCGGCATCCAAGATTTGGAATCCGATCAACCGGTGTCCGTGAAGAAAACCCCGACGGCGGAAACGGCGGTAGCGTCGACACCAAGAGAGAGTGAAAACCGGGCCAAGTGGCGGAGCTTCGATTCGAGAAGCGTGCGAGGGAAGTTAACTGCGTTGGACTCGATCGATCTCGGCGAAGAGGATGTCTTTACGCGCGTGACTGGACCATTTCTTTTATTTTTATCGTTTAACACCGATTTCGTTTTTCTGCGCGCCACTCGAAACATAACCGTCGGGGTAATTCGCCGTATGTACAACGGCGCGTTAGAGATCGAAGCATCTCGAGAAAATATTCCAAAATCGCCACTCGAGCTGAGGTGCCGAGAAAAGAGAAGAATTCTGACAAACGATTCTGGGAAGACACGAGTAAAGCCTCCGCGACTTAACTCGAGCAAATCCGTTAAGTTGCGAAGCAAGGAAAAGGAGCAGGGAAGGGAAGACGCGATTGGACGCGAAAAATAGCCGGTCGGCCATCCACTGTGCAGGGACACCGCCGTGGTTGAATGCTACGGCAAAGAGGAAAAGGGAGAGAGGAGGATTAGAAGGTACAATCGAAGGCGGGTGGATGGGAAGGGAGAAGGGAGAAGGGACGGTGAATGAGTCGTGTGTGCAGTCGATGCGATGCACGTGCAGGTGCATCGAGAGTGGGGCGGCAGGAATTCGCGCTGTCGCACCCGCGCATTTACCCCACCCCCGCGTTGCAGGGCGCAGGATTATGGAACCACCCCTGTGTACGAGGCCCTCTGTTTTTAGTCCCGCTTTTTTTCACCGATTGGCCACCCGTCGTGCAGCCGGCGGTGCGCCGTTCGTGGACCGAATTCGCGTGGGCGTTCGTTCGCCGCACGAAAACCATTCCGTTCGGTTCCCACGGGCGGACGATTTGCCAACCAACGACGAACTTACGTACAAAGGATGCGCCCGATTATATCGATCATCGGGCCAGAAATCATGCCCGGCGATATTAAAACCTCGAAATTACCATTTTAGCGATTTTTCTTTCTTCCTTTTTTTTTTTTTTTTGGAATCCGTAAATCGTCGCGCGAAGCATATTTCACGATCCGTGAAGTCTCGTTAATTTTGCATTCCCCGCGGGGGTGGGATTGCGTCGGCGATATTAAAATTTACCATTAGCACGCTTTGTATCTGTCGGGACACGAATGTCGTTTGGAATTTAACGTCGGAGAAATTGGGAGAGGGAAGCGGTCAAACGAGGATCATTCTTTCTATCCTCGGATAATCGAAGGAACGAAGCACCGCGGCGAGGGTGAGGAAACGGGTAAAGGAAAATCGCAGTCGGTTTTCTTCTCGTGGGTGGCTTCGCGTGCCACGCGACCGTGTAAACTGTGTAAGCTCGCGTACGTGGGCTTTACGCGTATATACTTGCACGTTTTACGTGGTACGTGGTAAAGGCGCGTCAACGCCGCTACGACACTTTATGCTCGTCGACCGAATACATTAACCTCCTCCTTCTCCTCCTCCTACTCCTCCGCCACCTCCATCTCCTCCTCCTCTTGCTCTTACTCTTGGGAACTCTCTTGCTCCTCCTGTTCCTGCCGTTGCTCTTCCCTCCCGTAGCCAACGTTTCTTTTTCTTTCCCGCCGTGCCCTCGGTGCAGTCATCCCATTGAAAAAGGGGTGAACGGCGCGCGCGATCCTTCCAACTTTCTGCTTCAAGGACAAACTTTCATCCTTCGCGACTTTTTCTTCGCGCGCGGGAGAGCCGCGTCGAGATTCTTTTGCCCGATATTTCCTTTCATCGCGATACCTGGGCACGCTCTCCGTGCTCTCGTTAATATGTCCCTCCGTCCCACCGTATATACATATACTTTCAGACTCCAAAAACATCGCCGACGGTGGGAGCGTAGCGGTCGATTTTACTTTGCGCGCCGCGCAAATAAAAGGAAACGAATGCCCGCAGACGTAGACGCGTAGATGCATTATTTCCGCCTAACAAGATCACGGTACGACGCCTCTCTGGCGCGTGCCACGGTGCGCGAGTAAAAGAAAATTCCAGTTCAACGCTTCCGCTCGAATAATGGAAATAACGCCGGAAGCGCGTTAATTCCGGACACGCGGCTCGCGTCGAACCGCAAAAAAAACAAAACACAGAAAAGAGAAAGAAATTGGCAGCGTTTTCGAAATTTTGGAGTCGCGTCGTGGCGACGCTAGAACGCGCGAGAAAGGTCCGTGAGATTATTTGGATTAAACGCGACGAATCCTGCGAGGCCGCGATGAGTAGAAACACGTTTCGCGGAATGTTTTTGCACGGAAGAAGTTTTAACGCAATTACAAACGACTCCTGGCGCCTCCGCCCTGCCCCCCACCCCCCCCCCCCACCTCCTCTACTTCCCTTTCACACCCACAGCCTCCGTCGCACCCTCCCCTCCGCCGTTACCCCTTTCCACGGTCTCATCCTTCACCACCCGCGCCGCTACCATCGTAGCAGTTACCCACCACCTTTTCCCTCTTCCTTTTCTACCCAACACCACTCCCCCTCTTTCTTCTTCTCCCCCCCCCCTCTCTCTCTCTCACTCCTCGCACCACCGACAACCCTACCACCCCCCTCGGCAACTCGCCCGCGAACCTACTTTGCCCCGTACTTTATCTTTATCTGTTTTTCTCCCCCTCGCACCCCCCTCTCGCTAGCTCTCGTCCTCTCTCCTCCCTCCTCCTTCTTCTTGCCTTCCCAACCCTCTACTCCCAGCGACTCCTACCTTTGCTTACCCTATATACCCATCCTCCTCCGCCGACGCGCACGTCATTCCGCATTATTTTCATTTTATCGTCAGCAATCTTGGTTAATGCAATACCCCCCACCGCTCGGGAACCCTTTTTTATTTTCTATCTGAATATTCTATCGCGTTATCGCCTCCTGGCTGGAAACGGAGGCCGTCCTGACGGGGTGGAAAAGAAACCACCCGACGGCCGATTAATTTATCCTCTGTCCCAGGAATTAGACTCTACGTCGTTCACGGCGATGTTTTATCCTTCGCAAAATTCGACGAGCCCACGCTCCAACGGAATTGACAACGATTTTCAAATAGCGTAGGTTTGTCGACAAGTAGTTTCCCTGACGTTACAAAATAATACGACGTACGCGTACTCCACCCCTTGGTGTTTACGCTCGAGAGAAAGAGAGAGAGAGAGAGAGAGAGAAAGAGACGAAAAATTGGAGTCGTCGCGCCCCGACGTGCGGCGAAAAGTTCTCCCACGGAGGGGCGCGTAGGAATTTCCGAGCGACGCGACGCGACGCGACGCGACACGGCACGACACGACACGACACGACACACTTTCGGAGGAGTGTCCGGAGAGTGCAGTGGCTGTCGCCTTAATCGCGCATCGATCGAACGAGCACGACTTTGAAGGTAGCTTCCACGGCGCCGCGGGGCGAGTGCCGCGGTAGACTCGAAACTACCGCCACACGGCCATTCCGTCGACTTAGTTTCCGCGAGTCACCGCGGCGTATATAGCCGGGGCAAGACATTGCTCGTATCGATCGCCAGATTAATTTGTAGTCCAGACAATGGGCCGCCATCTCGCCCGTCTACGCCGATACGCCGGACGTAACGTTACGCTCTTTCGTTTGCCCCTCCGATACCACTGTCCCGCGGCGAAGGGCCGCTTTTGTCGCGAGAGCGACGTCGTTCGTCGGCCACCGAAACCGCGGATCCGACGAACCCTCCCCCCCGCCCCCCCCCCCCCCACTCCCTTACCTAAGCCGTTTAGTTTCGCGATCGGGCGATCGCACGCGGCAAGGAGGCGGACACGGGAACGATGTTATCTCTCGCGTCGCACTTTTTGTTTCCCGTCCGTTTTTATTTCCCCCGGCCGACCCCTTCGGGATATCCGGTGCTCTCGATCATATTTCTTGGAACGCGTCCCCGTCGTGGCACCGTGTATGCAAGTAAACTGCAGTCGGGAAAAAGTTTAAGAGGAACGGACGAGCTTGCGAGAGAGCGAAAGAAACGGCGTGTGGCATCGCGACAGGTGCGATATTTAACGGCGGGGAGGCAATCGCAGGTCCGCTGCCGATCCGACGCGCACACGTTTTCTCCTTCGAAACGCAATCTCGATGGTACAATGGAGTATAGAAATTTTAATACGCAGTTAGTAATACGAAACGAGGCGCGAGACAATAGCTTTCTCGAGACCGATTCGACTTTATCTCGACGCCGGTACTTCCTTACTCGGTGAACTAATATCGTTCTTGCGAAACGCGGGAATGGTATCCCGCGACTCTCCGCTTCTTTCTTTCGATAGTCAAAACAAGTCTCATTCCCCCGGCTATTGGAATTCTCGCGATAGTTTAAACGCTTCAGATGTGCCGACGCCAAAAACTCTCGAGTGTGCCAACCAACCGCGTCTTTTTCTCGCGTCTCCTCAAAAATTAAGTATAACGATTCATCGTTGATCGCAATATTTTTCGTAACCCAGGGTGATACGGATCCTCTTTTGCTCTTTCTCCTTTTGCCCTACGCTCATCGACGAGTTGAAACTCGAAAAATCCGAGACGCGCGATGCCGGGCCAAAGAAGAAACGTGAAATTCTTTAAATCGATTACCCGTAAAGGCGAGCAACAAGCGGTTAAATTGGATCGAATGAATCACATTCGCTAGAAGTATCGCGACGTGAGTCATCGACGTAAATGAAATTATATTCTACCTCCTAATAGTAACGCTCGGCATTAAACCGGCGCGCCGCGCCGACAAACAAATTTGAACGCGTGACTCAGCCAGCTCGTACCATATGTAATATGCACAAATACACGCGCGTACGCGTACATTCGTCGTTCCTTGAAATTCTTCGATCGATCGGTAAAACGAGAGAGAGAAGGGAGGAAAGAAAGAAAGAAAAAGAACAATCGAACGACGTCTGTCGGGTCCAACAACGCGGGTTTCTCGTTTCGCGCCTACCTCGGCTCGGGATTACGACGCACTAATTTCTTGGCGTTCCATGTACGTCTATTTTTATTTTAAACGTTGCGATAACTGCACATGAACGCGGATCGACGCGACCTAATTTCATTCGGGATAAAACCCGATATCGAGTTAAGCTCGATCGCAGGACAGCGAAGGGGTTAACTAACGAATATCGAGGAACGAGATATAGCGCCGGCTACGTTGCTATGGCAAAAATGATCAACGAACAATCCAGCGATTCGGCGATCGAGTTTAAATTAGATCATACGTTTCCCTGACAATGATAACTCATTACCGTAGCCTTCCGGACAAAGCGGTGCGCGTAGTTTTATAATTTCAAAATTGCAACGGGATCCCCGCGTTCGGAATACCGAGTTCGACGTTATTGCCTCTATAAAGCGTTGGACTTCGAAAAAAAAAAAGTGCCTTGGTTTATCGCGCTAACGCGGAACAGCTATTTGGTATTCGAGGCGTTAAAAGTATATGTTGTACGAGACTCGTGATTCGCGGGAAAGGGTCAGGGGAAGAATAAAAAAAAAAATATCTAACGAAATTCCCTCGAGTCTCTAGACATATACTTACGTGCGTACGTACGTAAGTATAGGTACGTACCGTACGTGAGTGTCAAAGAGGAGAGGTGCCGTCGCCCCGTGTCTTATTTCTATAGGTCGCACGCGCCTATTATTCCTGTCGGGGTTTTTTTTCGGTTCGATGTCGACGCCGATGAAAACTCGAATGTGCAGCAACGAACAGCGAGGGTTTTATTGGGCGGAGAGAAGGACGGGAGGACGAGGTGGAGGCGGAGGTGGAGGTGAAGAGGGAGGGAAGGAGGGTGAATGTAATCGAATATCCTAGAATTTAATTCTATCGGTTCGTCCCGCGCGTTCGACTTTCATATCGCGTTTTTTTGCGACAGTCATTAAATCTAATTTATCGCGACGCCCGTACCGCGTTTCAGGGTGGGGTGTGTACAGTCGGCTAGGGCGACGGAGAGGCGACAGTGTTGTCACGGGCAAAAACCGGAGATCCCGTGCCCGACTTTTCTTCCGGGAAATATCGACTTGTCCGGAAATATCGCGCGTTTTCCCGGAGCGTAACATTTTTATCCACCAAGCGAATCAACGATGTAATTTCGATCCGCGCTATCCCTCTGTCGCGCAGCGGCAACAAGTTCCCTTTTTTTCCCCCCGAATAATTGACAATGTTCGCAAACTATCGAGTCGTTCGAATATAGAAATACGTTTCTCGACTCGCGATAAGCGTACATCGTCGGGAACGTTTGATAAAAACTCCCACGATCAAAGTACGCGTCATCGTTCCTCTTACTCGAGTACGCGACTCGTCCGCGATTCGTTTTCGGCAATGCGAGACAGGAGCAGCGCGCGGTCGGCCGTTTCGGTAGGCGGGTGAAAAAAAAAAAAAAGTCAACCTCTCCCACCCCCGAAAAATGGGGAAATAAAAAAATCAGAAAGACGGTTTCCCGCGATCGATCGTTGATCGAGCGAAACGAGAGGAGTAGCGGGAGTTTCGTTGGCGGTGCACGGCAGATAACGACGAGAGGTTATAAATCTCCTTCCGGTCGGAATCGGGAGCGAAGCAATCTGCGGAATGGTCCGGTCATCCGTCCATCAAGTCACGCGTACCGCGACGTACAGTCTACGTATTAATATATCTACGGGCCGCACCGGAGATCCGCGTGCATAGATGTATGCGATCGCACGAACACGTAGCCCCGGCCTATCCGTACGCGCGCGGGAGCGTGTTACGGGTGCATCGTGTATATCGTGGATCGTGGATCGTGTATCGTGTATCGCGTATGCCGTAGGATGTATGGTGTACAACGTATGGCGTGTATGCTGTATGGTGTATGGTGTACGGTGGCGCGTTGTACACGGTGCCACGGTGCGAGTCGCTCCTACCGCACTGTCTGCCGTTTCGGCTCTCACTCGCTCTCCCTTGCACGCGCTTACTCCCCTCTCCCTCCCGCCCTCGCGCTCTCACTCTCTCTCTCTTTCTCTTTCTGTCTCCATCGGTATTTATGCGCGTTTCGATGGGAAAAGGCAGCGCAACTCGGACGCGACGCAAGATAATTTCTGATTTACCGCGGGTTCGCCGTAGCTGTCGCCCGCCGTACATCGTACGGAGAGATCCGTCCTGCGTTACATTTTCAAAATGGAAACGTCCCTGCTGCCCTCCTCCGCGCGTTCACGTCCGCCGCGACCTTTCCCTCCCCCGCGAGAGATATTCCCCTCGATGAAATTTCGGCGGTAAAAAATCCTCCCTATCCATTTATAGATGAGCCCCCGGACGCAAAAAAAAACAGGGTCTGCAAAATGCTCCGGGGGGTAGGAGGTACGAGACGGAAATCCTGGAAGATGGCGAACCTGGGAGGTACGCAGCCCCCGCTCGACTAACTATTGAAAAATTAATGACGGAAGGGGGAGACGGGACGATTTTCCCCGCGTTCGTAACGCGAAATCGCGAAACGATAAAGAGCTGCCGCCTCGATGCGACCATTTCTCTGACTGTCCGGCGCGGCGATGCGATGCGATGCGATACCGCCGTGCCGGTCGTTACATTATTACGAGGAACTCCTTGCGGGGAATTTCAAGTCGGGAGTTTGTGGCAGGGAATCGCGAACAAGCGTCTTTCGACTGTCGTTCGAATGAATCTTTCACGATCGTTTCGCGGCCGTTACAGCTGGACGTGCTTACATCTTTTAAGAACGAGTTGAGCGCCCTGTGCTCTCTCTTTCTCCTCCACCCCCCCCCCTCCCCCACTGTACATCCTTCCTCCTTGGAGCACTTTTGCCAGACAAGATATCGAGCGCGATAAACGGGGCTCACTGGCCAGCAAATTAGTTTCGAGCTATCGACCATTGATTTCCGTTACAGTGGGACTTCCTCTTTCTCTCTCTCCCACGAAAGAATAAGTTGTGATTATAGCGAGAACTGTGATTTAGGCGGAATGTCCTAGGAACTATTCGCGCGTTGCGGGCGAGTAGAAAGCGCGACGTTGATACACGACGGACGCGTGTTCCGGTTAACGCACGCTCGACGATCGTAACGCTTACGTACGAAGATCGGGGAAGAGAGAAGTAGCGAGATGGCCGAGTCGACGAAACGGGGAATTCGAAAGAAATCGAGAATCCTGGACGAACAAATCTCTGAATTGGCGAGAGGGGACTAGGAGAATCAGAAGTTGCCGCTTCGCGAAGCGGGTAACTGCATTAGCGGTATCACGGAACGAAAGGAACGAGCGGCGGAAGAAACAGTTGAGGATGGAATGAGAAAAAGGCACGAGGGAGGAGGGAGAGAAAAGAACGAGAAAAGAGGAGGAGGAACGAAGTTAAGTGCTCGGGCGCCTATGTGGTCCGGTTACCCCGGGATTATATTCCAAGTATTGCCATTATGCCAGGAGTTTCCTAGGAAGGCAATTTTCGAAATATTTAAAATACATACCATTACGGTCGCTAAGCCGTCCCTTATTATAAAATAGTCTCTACGAAGGTTGGCCACGTAATACACCGAAAGATACCAGTGCCTTCCACTCCGACTTCGACTCCGACTCCAACTTGGACTACCATCGTACACAGTCCCTCGGCTCGTCCTTGCTCTCCTTCTCTCTCCCCCTCTCAACCTCGCCCGCCGACGAGATCACACGGCGAAATTATAACCGCTCGTCGCGCGTGGAGATACCTACCAATTTCTTCCGGCTCCGTCCTTGCAGCTTTAAAACGCGGTGTCGCGTCGGGCTCCTCGGGCCTTGCAAAAACTAACTAACTCTACCTGCCACCGCCGGAAGCTATATACCCTCGAACGCCTCCGAGTACAGCACAAATAGTTTACGCGGTATCGCGTGCCTCGGGCCCGTTGCGTGTGCTTCGCGCGCTCGTGCTCACACGTGGAGAAGGGAGCGAGAGGAAAACGCGGAAAGGGGGGGAAAGAGACGCGCGAGTTACCTGGACCAAGAAGAGAAAAAGGTCTACTTTGTGGAAACGCGTGGAAACCGTGGTTACCTCTAGGAAAGACGAGACACGTTGCGCGGCAAAACGCTTTTCCTCTGAACGGCGCGTTCAAATCTGTAACTCGAAAGATGGAAGAAATTGCAGAGAACTGCGGAGGGTACCGATGCCGACATTCGTTCGCGAATTACACGAGAGTAGGACGAGAGAGAAAGGAAGTGCTAGAAAACGAGATCCGACTTAAGATCGAAGCTCTCGATAGGCGAGAACTCTCGATCACGTTTCGACGGGTCGGGTAATCGACTTCTGAGCGCCATGCGTAGATACAAATCGGCGTATCTCGATGCACGCGCGAGTACTCCCTGTTTTTTTCTTCTTCACCGAACATTCGAAGAAGGGGGAGAGGGTCGGGTTTGGCGTCACGCATTTTAATACATCAAACTTTTCAATTTTTGGCGCGGTCCGTATCGCGCGAGAGAGACTCCGTGCCCGTCGGAATGACGCTCCTGATATATCGCTTACGTGGCCCGTTACGCGTTGATCAACGCGGAATCGATACGCGTGCGTGGAGGCAAAAAGCGCGGATACTGGCATCCGACGCGTAGACCTCTGCGCGAGAATCGCCGCAGCCGAAAAGGGGTGCGGAAGGTACGCCGATTCGAGGATCGCCCAAGGGAACAGGGGGCGGGGGCGGGGGGGGGAAGAGAGGCGAGAGCGTGGACGCGCGAAAACACAATCAAGACCGTACGGCAAAAACACTAATTTAAACGGAACGAAGGAAATATGTAGTCACATCCGGTGTATCAGGATGAATGGCGCGCTCGGTTACTACGATTCACGATTTACCGTTTTCCGACTTTTTTTCGTTCGCTCTTTTTACCATCGCCACCCCCCGTCGCCACCCCGAATTCAACCCCCGCGTCGTTGTTTCTGTCTCTGCCCATCTATCTATCTATCCCTCGCAGCGTCAAGAGCCGGTCGACTCTCTCTCTCTCTCTCTCTCTCTTTCCCCCTTGCTCTTTCTCTCTCTCTCTCTCTCTTTCTCTCTGTCGAGTCACCGGCAACGAATGAGGGAGAACGCAAAGAGTGACGGAACGCGAGAGCGAGCGAGACCACCGGAAAAGGGTGGGTCGCGGGGAGCAAGAGGATCCGGGACGTAAAGCCGTTATTGCCAAAAAGGATAATGCGAGGGAAGATTAAATTTTTTTCGACCCGCCCTTTCAAGCTCCACCGACCGCGTGATCACGCTTTGCTGCTTCTCGCGTTGTACACTGTGTACACTTTTACGGAGTGCGCTCTATCCCCGTCGATCCTGCTCCCCTTCCGTTCCGTCACCTTGCGCCACCCGCTCCCACCCTTCTGTCAACCCCGTCCGCCCCTCCCACGCCCACGCTGCTGCTCTCCTTTATCCGTAAACGCGTAGCGGTAATACGCGCTGATAGTACGCGTCGACGAGAACGTCCTCGAAAGGAGAGAATAAGTTCGAAGCGAACGAACGACCGAACGAACGACGAGCTTCTCGACGGAGCAACACCAGCAGCCGAGAGTTTCCAGTAATTACGAGGATGATCACGTTTATCGGAAGACTGGATGTTCGCGATACGTGAGTCGCGAGCGAATCGCCGCCGATCGGGGTTAAAAGACAATTTATATTTAAATTCCGTTTCATTAAAGCTCTTAATCCGAAGGAAATCCGTCTCGCGCCGCGGGAACGATCCTTTGCGGGGACTAAATCCTTAATAATCCGTCCTCGAGTGGCGCGCTCCTCGCGCCGGGAGTATTTTTCCACCGCGATATACGCTGGATCCGAATACTTTATTCGCGACTCGACGCCGTGCCGCGCCGTGCCGCGCAACGTCGCACCGGACGGTCCGCGACGTCTCTCGCTTTCGCGTAAACGGCGTAGCATGGAGAAATTCCAGAATGTACCTTCTATTAGGTTAGCCCGCATCAATTAAGCATTTTAATCGAAAAGGCCTCGCGCTGGTACCGCGAATAGTTGCAATATACTAGCGCATTACGATACGAGCTGGCATGCCCGGAGAATTGGAACGTGGTTGCGTTAACATAATGGAATTCCGCGGAATGTTATACCCATTATACATACCCGATTGCGTCACGAGGCCGATACGCAGACACGATAGAAAAATAATACCGCAGACTCGGACTACCGACACGTTTCATTCAATATTTTCGAGATTGTTTAACAAAGCGATTTCGCGATATTTAACGATTTCTCGCGAAGCCATTTTCACTGGAATTTTCTCAACGGCCACCCGACTGCCAATTTAACAATTGACAATTGGCAGTACGTACAGTGCCGAGCGATTCCCTTTCGTTTTCCTCGATAATATTTACGTGGAGGTTGAGCATCCTTGAGTTTATAAGAATGGGAAACGCGTATATTCGTTTGTACGGTAATCGATATAATAATAATCTCAAATTACGCCCAAAACTGTTTTGATGAACGGACTGGAAACTCTGTCGGGGTTCGGAGTTTAAGAACGAAGCCGAACGGCATTAATATTGGATTCAGTTAACAGCTCCTTCACGGTCATCGGAGCCCTTTCCCTCGCGGGAGGACCCAACCTGTCGCGGGGTAGGCGGACAGATTACAAAACGAAACGCGGTTACCAGCTATTCGTTTAATAACTTGCGCCGGTGGCGGACGATAAATAATGCAGGAGACACCGTCGTCCCGATGTAATTAACGAGAACAGTCGATACCCCGGTGTGTGTCACGTATGCGCGAACGAGCGCGTAGTCAATATTTGTCATTCGTTTTAACAAAAAGAACGTTACAAAACGGCCGGATGCTCCGCGTCCAAATATTGACTATGCTCATTGACGTTCATTGATACTCTCAATTAGTGCATACCGACGAAGCCGATCGTCGGGTAATTGGACCTTTCCGCCAAAGGCACGGACTTCCCGTTAGACGACGTTTTCGCGTAAAAACATTCGGCCCCCGTAATTGGAAGTACACCGTAACGTGTCCCTGCGATTCTCTCCTCGCGCTCCACGCCGAGAGTTTACCCCGAAAATCAACCCTCCAATTATAAAAACGCGTCGCCTTTTCTCGCGACTCCGTTGACGCGGGAGCGCGTCGGGATACGCTTCTCCGGAGCCATTTTACTCGAGTTTCGCGGCGTGTAGAAAACGCCTCTCGAATATTTCCGCGAACGCCGGGAGGGAGAGGGGGGGAGGCCGCTTCCTCGAGGATGTCGGAGTCGTGGCTGATTCTCGTTAGACGCCCGCGGCTAATTACCAACATTGGTGGAACCGTTCCTTTCCGTGCGGTGTTTGGAAAAGATTGCACGACGCGACGAAACGTCACTCCGCGATTTAACGACGTTTAGGCACGACCGTTTTCACCGCGAAACGTAAACGCGAAAAGTTGGCGACTCTTTTTTTCTTTGTTTTCGCCTCCCGCCCGTTGCGAACGATACGCGTCGATTCGCTCGCGCCTCGTTCGTCGATCGGTTATGCGCGTTTTTATTCCACATATTAATACGCGCTAATAACGCTCGCGTACCGTTTCACAGTTTATCCAGCGAATTTGCTTACTAATTTACTAATAGAATTAGTAGGTAGCGCGTATATCGGCGCCGCGTTTAGCGTATGTCTCTTCTTCTCTCGACATTAGTATCGCTTCCCGTATATTTACGTATCGTGCGACCTAGGTCGCAATAGTAATAGTAAACATTTTCGAGCCATGTCTCGAGCGCGCAATCTCCCGACCTTCCGCTCCGTTGTCTCTCTACACGCGTTTGCGTTGGTCGTTCCCAAAGTTTTTCTCGCGACGCACTCTCGCCGTGCGTTTCTCCGTTTTCGTCGTAACGTTTTATCGACGAATTCCTCGGGAACCGGGCTGCTTCTAAATGCCCGCCCCTCCCATTTAGACATCCCACCCCAACGCAACATCGAGAATCGATAAACTTAAGTAGCTTCTCCTGTGGTACGTATCGAGAAGCGGTCGAAGAGACGCAATACGATAAAAAGAGAGAAAAAGGTATTGAGTACTCACCCTTTCCTCCTCGCGAATCATCTCGGCGATGCCTGGCTTGATCTCGAGGTCGTCTCCGGGAACTGCCTGATTTCCGGTGCCCTGCTGATGATGCTGCTGCTGCTGTTGCTGCTGCTGCTGTTGCTGTTGTTGCTGCTGCTGTTGCTGCTGTTGCTGCTGCTGCTGTTGCTGCTGATGCTGCTGCTGCACGGTGAGCTGACCGTGAGTGGCCAGGTGGTTGACGGAGGCGTGGGGACCGGAAGTCACGTGGCCGGGCACGTGGTGAGCGGATACGGAGTGCGAGCTCTGTTGCCCCTGGGCTGGCGGCGGCGGGGGCGGCGGTAGGGGCAGCGATACCGGAAGTTCCTGGAGGTTGATCTGCGGCGTTACGGAGACGCTGGGCGTTCCTGGAGATCCGATGGATCTCGGGGTAGAGCTGTTTGGTAGCATGGCATGGATCTCGGGCACGATGACGCCGCCGGCGGTGTTCGGGTCTTGATCGTCGACGATATTCCCGGAGATGACGCGATCTGGGCTACTCCCTGGTGGCGATCTCTCGCCGGATATTCGGCGTCGTTTCTTCCTGTGCATCGCCGCGCTCGCCACTTCCTCGAGGCTGGGCCTCGATGTGAGTTCTTGCTCGCTATTTACGTCCGCGAGGCCGCGGATTTTGAGACTTTCGGCGACCTTCAGCAGGGGACCGATTTGCTCCTGGGAGACGTTGATCTCTCCCTTGTACATGAACTCGACGGCTGCCTTCAGTTCCGGCCACTTGATGTCCTTCATGATGACGATCGGGTGCTGGCAGGGATTATCGAAGAAGAGGGCCTGGAAGTACGGGCTGCACGCCGAGAGTACCATCTTGTGGGCCTTGACGCTGTGCCCGTCGCAGGCCAAGGTAACGTCGACGAAACTCTCGCTCTGTAGGAGCTGATCGAAGACATTCGTCAGGTTGGTCTGATAATTGTTCCACCTCAAACAAAATTGCTGGGGTGACCCAGCCCCGCTTTGCTGCGTCATGTTCTCGCTAGATTTCGTCCCTCGATCGTTTCCTCTTCCCTCACTGCTCTTCCCTTCTTCCTTCCTGTCCTCTTCGTATTCCTCCACCTCCTCCTCCTCCTCCTCCTCCTCTGCCTTCTCTTCTTCCTCTTCCTCTTCCTCCTCCTCCTCCTCCTCCTCCCCCTCCTCTTCCTCCTCCGCCACCACCACCTCCTCCTCCTCCACCTCCACCTCCACCCTCTCTACCGTGTGTTCTTTCGCTCCTTCTTCCGTCGTCTCTTCTCTTTGCGTCCTTTCTTTCAGCTGTATCCTAATCCCTCGTCTGATCGTCGGGGATGAGACGACGAACCGCTTTGGTGACTCGTCGCGGGGGAATCAACAGCAAAGCCGCATCTGTAACACACACGTACACAGGGCCACGCGCAAACCTCGAAATACGCGCGAGCGACGTTTCTCCACGCGCCTCGTGGCAACGTGCGTCGATCTGTCAGACGTGCGCGACCTCGGGAATCATTCTTCTCCCGAGGAACTCGTGCCCGGGCATTCTTTTACCGCGGACACTCTGATATCCTGTTCCTTCCTTCGTACTCTCCTTTATCTTTCGGATTATCGGTCCGCGTTTTCCCCCTCTCTATCCCTCTTTCTCCCTCGCTATGAATACAAACAACAGTATCCCCTGCCCGCACTCTTTTTCCTCCAAAATATTCCTGTGGTAACGTTCTATCAAAGTCCACGATAAGAGTTACTCGAGTTCATCGTAACCGAGAAAAGTTCGCGAATCGACCGGAGATCTTCTACGCGCCGAACAGAAGACCGTCTCTCGCGCGCGCCCACGCGCGCGCGCGCGCGACTTTCGAAAAAGGGGGCGAGCGGGCGTCCCCGCGCGCGCGCCACCGAAACGAAAACTTTTCTTTCCACCGGTGCTCCCGTTACCTCTCTCTCTCTCTCTCTTTCGCGCTCTCCCTTCCTCTCCCCCTCTCGTTCAATCTATCTATTTATCTATTTATGTATTTATCTATCTATCTATCTCTCCCCCGTGGCAGCTTCAACGCCAAAGGGACTGAGCGCGGGTTAGTTCTTAAACGTTTGTCAGAGTTCACCACCGAGCGTGTCGGAATTCACCATCGACACCAAAACCACCAGCACCAATTTCAGCACCCACCACCGAGCAGCAAACACCACGGACGATCTGGCCGGAGGATATGTGTTAAAACGGCCGAGAGGCGAATCCGCGTACGCGGGAATAAAGTGAAAACATGCGCGGCGATTACCGAGAAAACGCGCGTGCCTCGCGTTACGCGCGGGTCAAAAAGGCTCGAATGGAAGGCGACGAACGACGTACGATCTGCACTCCGTGACGAGCGCGTCGCGACTGAGAGGCTCACCGCGCCGGCGGTTCGTTCGAGCGGCAGTAGAGCTCCGTGAGGCGGTCGAGCGCCGATATCGTGTGTTTGCAGCGGTGCCAGCGCCGACTCGCGTCGTGGCCAGACGCGCTCGGGCCGCGGGGAACGAAGCACGGTCGGATGAAGGGAGAAAGAGGGAGAGCGAAAGCGGGAAAGAGCGATGTAGTGGGAGCGCGAGGGAGGGAGAACGAGCTAGCGAGGGAGCGAGCGAGAGACAGGGTGAGAGAGAGAGAGAGAGTGAGAGAGAGACAGAGAGAGAGAAAGAGTGGCGAGAGGGAACAGCGTGGGGGGCGGGCAGGAGGTGGTCGAGAGAGAACGCGAGGCTCTGAGAAAGAGACGTCCCAAGGCGGCTCGACGGAGGGGTTGGGGTGCGTCGGGTGGGAGCGAGAGGAGACGAGCGACAGAGTGGAAGGTGGGAGCGAGAGGGACAGGAGAGAGATAGTCGGAACGAGCGAGGACGGAAGAGAGAAGAGTGCGCGCGGGTGGAGGCACCTACGAGGTACCTCGCTCGCGTCCTCGCGTTCCCCTCGCTCCGCCGTCGCATCGGCCAATCGGGTGGCTCACCTTCCGATCGGACGCGCCGGCAGGCGCCGCCCCCGGAGACCGCCTCATACCGCCTCTCTTTCTCTCTTCCTCTTTCGATCGGCCTCTCTCTCGCTTCGTTCACCGGGAAGAAGAGAATTCTCTCGTGGCAGATCGGAGAGGAGGCCCGCCGATCGGCCTCCCGAAACTCCGATCCACCGATGACGACGAGAGGAGGTCACGCCGTCGGTGGTGGTGGTGGTTGGTCGGCACCCGCGAGTGCCTGCTCTCTCGGAACGTTCCTCTCGCGCGCGTGCTCTCCCTCGCGCTCTCTCTCTCTCTCTCTCTCTCTCTCTCTCTGTCACACACACACACACACACACACACACACACGCAGAGTCATTTCCTCGCTCGCCCGTTTTGCAAACGGCGTCGACGTTGATCACGATGTCGACGTCGACGTCGACGTCGAAGTCGGCATCGGCGTATGCCGGTACCGATGCTGACTTTTTGCCGCGAGGTTTCCTGGCGGGCATCGATGGTGACCGCCCGCGATGACGATAGGGGCGCGCAACGTTGCTCTCGATACCGCGGGACCCGTTTGCACGAGGAGGCAAATCTGCGGACGTGGCAGACGGACGAGGGTCGAGCCAGCTGACTCGCGCGCGCGGCCCCCCTGAGATTTAAACGAGTGGGTCGCGTAGGAGAGATTTTATGAACTCTTTGCGCACGGACCATACGGAGAGTTTTTGGGCGCTCTTAGGATACATCGTGCGTCCGGTCTGAGGGTGCAAAGCTAACTCGATTTGGTGTTCGTGTGAGCGATCGCTATTGGGAGGCCATCGCGCGACAAAGTAACGGCGAAGCAGAGTGGGTGGGCAAGTGATTTTTACCAAAATAAAAACATCGAGAGGTTTTCAGACTCGCGTAAAATAGATTCGAACTACTTCGTTCCACCGTACGCGCTGGATTTCCACTTAAAATCTTCTCTCGCGTGCAAGTATTTCGATCCTCGATCCGATCCAATCGTATCAACGGCAAAGGTCTCTCTACCCGCGGATACGAGATGGAGTAATTTTGTTCTTTGCCACGAGTTTTCGCGACAAGTGAGTTCAACGAGGTAGCGGCGGGAAGTTTTGACTTCGAGAGACTTCTTCTTCGCGAAGCAAGGAATGGTAGCCCCTCGCAATGACCTCGGGGAGCTAAGAAGAAGAAGAAAAATGACGGAAGGCGCGACGCGGTGGTTCGTCGAAATCGAAGGCCCCTTTCGCGCGCAACGACCGAATTAAAGAATCCAGGGGGTTGCTCGTCGTCCCATCGTTGTCTGCGCTTTATGACGGACTAATTAGATTGCGAGGAGGAAAACGATTATTTAACGACAACGACGTTTCGCTGCCTGCCGTTTTCTCGAGACAAGCAAGAATATTAACGATCGTATTTAGGGAGTCGTGCTTCCCGATAACGGAGTTACGGCTCGCCGGTAGAAAGGAGAGATGGCCGTCCTAATGAAATTAAGGGTACAAAGAGACGGTTCGCGTCTGTCCCTCCGACTCCAGCAGACACTCCTAAATGGCTATTAGCGCGAATTTTGGGACTCGCGTTCTCCTCGCTTCACCCACTCACGCATCGGCTGGATCGGTCGATCGCGGGGCAATTCGATGTCGCGGTTTCATTCCTTTTTTTTTTGTAATCACGCATGGTTCCACTCGCGAGCACAGCCAGCAATATTCTAACGTGATTTCTGGGGAGGGACGTAGCTGAAGTTTTCTCGCTCGTCGATCGTGAAGATCGAGAGTCGCTCCATTATTCGAGTATTAGAGACGATAAACGATACGTAGTCGACGAGATTAGAATAAGAAACTTTTTTTCCGAAACGGAACAATGGAAACGAATATCGAACCGTAGATCGGCGATTCAAGAATTGAAGGGTTCGGCCAAACAACGAGACAAGCGTTACTGCACGTACTTTGCAGGAGAGGCGTTTAAAATACTATGTCCCGTTTTCTGTACGGCTTGGTTAAACTTCGCACGTATCTCGTTGTTCCATCGTTGTTCGTCTTCTCATAATCAATGTACGTTATTGTAAGATGTAACATTGGTATTGGGCCTCTTCTTCACTTACCTCAAACTCTTAAGTACTGCTACGATTTATAGGTATTATATTATTTGATCGAATTGAGCTTGCATTCGTCAATTTCTCTATCATCAACTGTTTGGCTGAATTGTCTCGTAGTTCGGCCGAACTCTTCAATACCATGTATCATAGAAACTGACACGAGTCATACGTTGTTCCACGAATAAAAACTAAAATTAATTTACCCAAATCGAGCCCGAATCTATTTTTAAATGAAATTTTAATGCAATAGTCATGAAATACATAAAATTGTACCCGTGTGCGCATGTTCCCGTGATAGTCGCAATTTTTCGAAATTGGTGCTCGTACTCGTTGTTCGGTCGAGCCCTTTAACTATCGGGAAGTCGACTGTACGTCTCTCTGTGCGTCCAAATAAAAACGGGTGGTGGTTAGTTCCTTCGATCCCCTTCGTCTCGATTCGAGAAACCGTTCGACGGGCGCACGGATATTAGAAACGTAAAGATGCGAGTCGAGCAACGGCGTACCGAGGACGAATGAGTCGTTGAACTTGTACGCGAGTAACGATGCCTGCGGGATTTCCGACGAAGGAACATTGGACGCTTTTTACGGGTCACGCCGCATAAACGGGGCGCGGGATTGCGTTGCGATAAAAGTGCAAATGTGAGTTATTCGAGCGTAGAGCGACTCTAACGTTGCCACCGCTGAACGACGTTCAGAATTTTGGGTTTGAAACTTCCGTATGTATTATGCCTCTGCAAATGATTTCCACTTAGGAACGTTTAATACGCCCGGCCAAAGATTCGCAACCAGCCTACTTTTTTGAGAAATCGAACGATTCTGACAAATCCAAGATCGTTCGCGGAACGTAGCATCTTTTGTAACTATTTTGTCGGTAATCGAAACGTACTCGAATAAAAGAACCTTGACTCGCGATGAACGTCGCGTTTCGAGAGGCTACAAACGCGGAGGTTAAGGAACTCGATGTGGGACTCGCGGAGGAGAAAGGTACACGTATATCCAGCGACCTCGATGATTTCACCCCAGGATTTTTAGTCGTTTTTTGAAAAGCGAACGAGCGACGTCCGCGAACGAGGTTTAGGGTACTATCCGTTAAGCCGTGGATCATCGCAGCCTGGTAACGGAGGGGTGGCACTGGCCATAACGCTCGTATTTCTCATATCGCTGATACTTTTACCCGTGTAGGCCGAGAGAGAGGGAGAGAGAGAGGGCATTGTAAGGGTGCGCGAGCCGCGCGCGAGAGGGACGGGGGTGGGGAGGGGTTGGCGGCCATAAATTTTACTACGTAATATTGTTTAACTGCAAACAGTATACTAACGCCCTACGCCCTGGCGAAATGGAAAAATTTCGACTCGCACGGGGAGACGAACGTCCCTCGTCGCCCTCGGGGAAGTGAGGAAGGAAGGAAACGCGAATATTCGGTTTCGTTTCAGCGCGACGGCAAAACAAGAAACGTAAATTCGTCCCGCGCGGTTCATCGTAAACTTGCAAGTTTTTCGAATGCCCGCCCGGTCGCGTTTCGGGTAGACGCGGCCGCGCGATTTAAAGGTGCCGCGACAGTACTTTTGCGACTGCGGGACGCACTCCTGGGGGCGGCCAGTTATGAAAAAATACGAGATGAGAAAAATGGACGGAAACGGCGAAGCCCGCAAACCCGTGCCGCGCGGCAAAATAAAACCGTAAAGCATCAACGTTGAGATTTCTCCGGTTTTGTCTGGCGATACCTACGTCGCGCGTCGAATTGTCGAACCGAGAGCTCGGGGATCGAATCAAAGTTCGTCTATGGTTTCCTTCTTGTCTCACTTTTTGCTGGAGAAATGGTATTCCCGTAAAAAATTACGGAATACCCCATCACGGTGAATACATATCTTTACACGCGAATGACGCGCTTCTGATCGATTAAGCGGCTGATTAAGAATTTAACGGCGATTTAAAGTTTACCACCAGACACGGAGAACAGTGCTGTACGACAGAAAGAAGCGGAGCAAACGGACGATGGCAGATACATATTTAAATAATTTTTCCCCCTACAGCCGCGCTCGGTTCTCAACAGAACGACGAATACCTCGACGCGTCTCCAATCTTCTACCACGGTAGCGTCGGGAACGTATACAGAAAACAACAAAAAAAAAATATTCAAAGAAACTAAACCTGATAAACGATCGCTAGAGATAGAAACGTCCGCGTTGACAGAATAATTCTATGCAATGGTCAGAGTGAATCCAAGGGCTTACCCAGAGATCAGCAAAACAGCGCTAAAAAGGAGGTTAAGGGAAAAGATCTTGGGACAGCGCAACGCCACGCGTGTCGCCTCGACAGGGTGATTTAAAATTAGCCATTTCCAGGGTAATCGTTACCTGGTCTGGGTCCGTTGCTCCCCCCAGAATTACAGAGACGGCAGCAGCCTTGTACGTATTGTACAAGAACAATGAGCAAAGAGAAATATTGATGATGCTGCTGCCGTGCGGCTAAGCGCGCGAGCGAGCGAGCGAGCGAGCGAACGAGCGAACGAGCGAGCGACGAACGAACGAACGACATATACGTACGTTTGCGAGCGTGTGTATACGCGAGTGCAGCGTGAAAGGACCATGCGTATACCGACGAGCTCTATGACGAGGGGAGAAAGAGAGAGGGAGAGAGAGCACGGGGCAGATGGGGGGGGGGTAGGGTGCGCTAGCAAGGGAGGAAAGGAGAGAATGGCAGAGAGGAAGAGGCAGAAAGCACGAGGGGGATAACGAAGAGAAAGATGGAAGAGGGACAGCCGGGAGAAGGAGGAGGGTGCGGGCAAGGGGAGAGGAATAGAAGGAGAAGGCGAGAGGGAGAGAGTTATATGCTTAATATTTCAGCATCGCGAAATTCTGCCCCTGAATCATTAATCGCCTACCCCTGCGGTGCCTAGTCGAGTCTCGCCTCCTCCCGCTCTTTCTCTACTTTCACCGCCCCTTACCCCCTGTCACTCTCTCTCTCTCTCCCTCCCACCCTCTCCCGCTTTCTCTCTTCGCGCCTCGTCTCGCCCCTACCCACCTCCGTTACTACTCTTCTTCCACGACTAGGAAACCCATCCCATCCCGCCTGAATATTTCGAGTCCTCGCCGATGTAGGAATAGACCCGTCGGCTAAGCCGTAATTAACCCCCTGATTAATTACAGCGCCTCGATTCTACGATTACGCGTACGCCGCGACCAGAAACTCTGCGCCCAAAATCTTTCCGCTCCGATACTCTATCGCGGGTGCATTCTTCTCAGCGTATTTTCCCGCCCCTCGTGATATCGGCCAATTAAAGTACTTACTGCAAACGGTAACCACTGACACGCTATTCGTCGATGCCAGCTCCGCCATTTCCTTGGAATGCCCCCAGATTTTTGTTTGTCGCGATACGCGAATCTTTTGCTTTACTCTTAACTCGAATTAAGGTGATCGTCTCGGGTACTTCGCGTTCGGAGAAATTCGAAGGGAAGGCTTAGTAAAAGCGGTGACGTGGGTCGCATCGGTGTTGGGTACAGCGTTGGCGCTCCACCGAAGATTTAAATCAGCCATAACTTCGTTCGTACGGAACGGCCGTTCGTAAAGATTTCTAAAGTGATTCTTTTCTCTAGAGCGACCCGTGATTACTAGGAAAGACGCGGAAGATGCGATATCGCATCGCGGCTAATTTGAATGGTCACGTTCCCACGGCATTCGGGTTATACTCGGAAAATCTCTCGATGAACGCGATCTCTCGCGTGTATCCGGTGTTACGTGCATCCGTCTCAATCCGTAACAGTCGACGAAGGAGTTCCGGACGGAAAATCTTCCTCTCGAAAGCATCGAGACCAATTCGATTTCGCGGTCGATGATCCGGCTCCCACGTATGGTTCGAGGGCTAGATCGCAGTCATGATCGCGCGATCAGAATTTTACGGTCGCCTTGCCTCGCCTCGCCTTGGAATCATGCAAGAAAAGTAAATTGCGGTTCAAACGAAACACCGATAAGACCAACGATTTCGCACCGTGTGGATCTTTGCACGTGAATACATTCTTGCTTGCCACTTTCCTTTCTCGCGTTCTCCTGATCATAATCTCTTCCCTCCCCTCCCCCTCCTCTCAGTCAATAAATTCGATTCTCCCCATTCCTCGATGACCCTCAAAAAAATTAAATCCACGAATCCAGGTATGAGACGCGTACATGGCGCATTATCAAAATGGCTATGATTTCGAGCCGCGTAATTTCGCGGACTCGTAATTACCGAAACGGAGTACGCCCGATACCTTCGTCCGCGAACGATTGAAGTTTACGCATGCACCTTCCGAGGAATCGATTCCGCGTCTTCGGCGGTCGAAAATAAGAGTTGTAAGAGAAGGACGAGTGCATTTGCAAGGCAAGTACGCGAGGTATGGAGAGCACGGTCTCGCGATCATTGTGTACGCGTAACGTTCCGGCGTGTGCGAGAGAGGGCGAGGCAGAGAAAGAGAAAGAAAGGGAAAGAGAAAGAGGGGAGGAAGAGAGAGAGGGGGGGGAGGGAGAGAGAGAGAGAGAGAGAGAGAATATTCGAACGTTCTGGCAACAGTTATTAGTCGTAGTCGCGCCAGAGCGTGCAGGTTGTGCGCGAGGTTAACGTTGCAGAAAGGGGTGGCGCAGAAGGGGATGTGGGTGGGTGGGTGGTTTGTACCGAACAATGATATCGGGTATTTGATTTGTAACCGACGACAATACCGACTTGCGACCCCGCATTTCATCCCCCGTCCCGCCTCTCTCTTCTCTCCCTCGCTCGTTCGCCTCTACGCCGCTCTGTATCTACACCTACACGGGGAGAGCCGTGAGTGTAGGCGGCCGAGCGAGCGTACCTAAACGCGTACGGCTGTGGGGCAAGGGTATCGATGGAAGCACTTTTGTGCGGCCTCGGATAGTCAGCCTTTTCTCTCGCCTCCTACGCGGTCGCTCGATAACAAATGCCATTGCCCCGCCAAAAAGAATCTTTTCTGGACTTTACTCCATTTCAGTTTCAATCAGTCGCGTGGAAAGCTGGTTATTCCGTGTCTCGCTCGCGTACCAACATCGTAATTTCATTCGTTGTACGTGTTATCGAAAAGTTTCCCCGTTGGACGAGCCATACGGATTTCCGTCCAATTTTTGTTACGAGGCGTTCGACGGTCGCTCGTTGCACGGGGTCGAGGAAAATCAAGGGGATCCGAGGAAATTCGTTGATCGAATCGATAGGAAGTTCCGTCGACTAATAAACGAGACGTACGCCACACTCGTGGCAGCGTGTACGTCCTCGTTTCTTCCTTGCGGTGATGTTGCCCTATTTACCTTTGCCTTCAACCAGGACGATTCGCGTCGGTCCACACGGTAATCGCGCAAAATACTGGAAAGAAGCGGGACACCGTTAAATTCGTAGAGAATCTTTCCAGCCGACTTTCCAGTAGTTGGGAGCGCGAAAGCGGAAGAGACGGAGGAGGCGGAGAGGAATGAGAACCAGAAGAAGAAGAAGAAGAAGAAGAAGAAGAAGACGAAAGAATGGAGACGAGATAAGAGAAAGGAACAGAAACCGGTTAACTCGTGCCATCTCACGAACGTACGTACATATTTGGCGGAAGTCGGCCCCGGCAGCCAGGTGCAACGGACCTATTGACGTGTTAATTGCGCCTGAATAATTGAAGGGGGGCGCCACTCGGCAGCGGCGCTCTGTCCTTTTAAAATGTCTCCCGATCTCGTTAACCGGCTCGTCCGAAGAGCGACGCCGAGCGACGGAAACGGGAGGAGGGAGACGGCGCGGCGCCCGAATGGAAGCGAATACCGCGCTGGAGATTAGCGATCGAGTGTTTTTTCTTTTTTTCCTCGCTAGACCGTCCCGCCGTCTCGCACCGTTGACGAGCGAAGACGCGACGTACGTTAACTCTTTAATCCTGCCGTTTCGCGTCGGTCAATTCTACCGAGATTCTACGAATCTTTTAATTTCGATCCTTATTCCCGTCTGACCGGAGATAGAGGAGCTAGCTACCGTCGAAGAATTGCAAGGAAGTAGGTATCGTCTTTAATAATTCATGCGATCTATCAATTTTTCGTATTTATCTCCGCTCGAACGCCGAGAGAAGTACGACGAGAAGTTTTAAGGAAGTAATATCGTGCCCGACGCATCGCGTCGGGCGGTATCGTCCAGCGTAGGTAATATATTTCTATGGACTCTTTCATCTTTGATATTTGCTTTTATCAAAAAACATCGACAGTACTATATGATATATAGAAAAAGAAGAATGTCAAGAGAGTAGCGTCGAGTCGTTTTTTTCATGCTCGTCATTTCTTTCTATCCGAACATCAGGGGAGAACTATTCGATATCAAAAAATTACAGAGGGGAGTATATCTCGTCGATATACTCAAAGAAATTCGCAAAGCACGATGAAACAAGCGAAAACTAATCGCGCGTGTTTGATTTCTCTCTTTCCCTTCACCCTTCCCCCCACTCTCTCTCTCTCTCTCTCTCCCTCTCTCTCTCTCCCTCTCTCTGTCTCTCTTTCCTTTTTAGAAGGAAAAGGGTACTCGTCCCCTACGTCGAGGACGAAGAGGGACCCAATCAGCGGGGCTTGATCGCCGACGCACCGCTCGGCGTGCATACATGTATGTATACTTGTATGCAATCGGAAACGGGGAAAATGCTCGAGCCAAGGACTGAATTATTGAGGATTTAGCTGTGTATCGTCGGAAGGGAAGGGTTCTCGGTGATCGTAAGAATATCTAACCTCGACGCGGCTCCTTCTATTATTCAGTGGCTGTCATCCCCGTGTCGGGGTGGAACGCGCTACTAGAAAGCTCGAAAGCCCGATCGTACCACTTATTTCCGATCGCTCGACCGTCTATTCTATCCGCGCGCCCGTTTCCTTTCCGCTCCTGCGCTCCTCCGAGCTTCACCCGTTTCTTTTTTTCCTTTAATACGCGAATCCCTCGTAATACGTTTATTCCGTCGTAAAGAATCGCGGTGACGGACGGGAAAGATTCTTGATTTTATAGCGCGATTTTGCGGAGGAAATCGTCACGATGACGCGTGCGCGAAAAAACTGAGAGTTCGCGGAACACGATACGCGAGGTATATCCAAGAAGACGGACGATCGTGATTTCCATCGCTGACTGAATCGATGTGTTGGTGAAACGAGACGGATCTTCCTAAATGCACCCTCCGTCCCGTTCGGAGCCCTAAATCGTACCTTCTGGCGAGCCGCGCGTGTTTTTCTCTTCGTTGACCGGCGGCGTTTCTCCCCAAAACCCGCGTTTACGGATACAATTACGGAATGGACGATTCGAGACGCCCTACGGAGGAAACCTTCGCGTTAAATCGCGCGAGAAAAACATTTCGAGAAAGTGGCGAAGGTTGATCGATCGACGCGTTGAAAATTCTGCGAGCGTTTCGCGATCCGAAGGATCTCAGTGTCTATGATTCCGGTTGGTACTCGGATGCCTTCCGAGTCGCAGCTGCCGGGACATGGCAGTGGTATTCGATAGGAACCGTGATTGATATTTAGTTCGCGCCACTTAAGAGGATTAAGGACCGTCGTGGAGCTGTATCGGTCAGGAACAGCCGCGTAACCGGCAGCGTGGACATCTGATACGCACCTCGAGATCGTAGATGCCGTGCAGGGGCTAGATGTTGTTCGAAATAGCACCAAGGATTCCTATCCGTCGAACACGCCACGACACCCCGACTCTGATTACGGTTAGCTCGGTCTACTGCTCCAAATCCGAATCACGGTCATAGGATACTGATCGGACGATAACGAGGTAACGGGAGAACGTACAACTAATGCATATTACATCAAATTCATAGATCGCGAACGAAACGCGTATCTCTGAGAGCCGATAAGCGATAAGAGAGTCCCTCGTAGACTGGCGTCGGACGTTTAAAGACACCGACAGTGGAAACTGTATGAAAGTTTCAAGAACGACGGGAAGGCCGGTTGATCCGATCGTTTCGTTAGAAATGAAACTTTGATCGACCCCGAGTGCGCTCGTTTCGAGCGTCGCCGTACCCCGCTTATATGGAAGGGAGGAGGGGGAGAGGTGAATTAATTTCGATGAAGAGCGCAGCCATTTCTGGGAGACACAGTTATTTCAAATAGACCAGGAGAGAAAGCGTCCCCCTTCGGATAGAATCGCGCAACATATTGATAAGTCTACGTTTCTCCGGCGTGCCCCGTCGCATAACGACGGAGTTCGCGTATCACCGCGAACGCGGCTAACCGTTCGATTAGTATTAGAAACAGTACGATGTATCGCCGATAATCCTTATCTATTTCGGTCGTCGGGTCGGCGCGCAGAAATAGAGAAAACGAGGAAACACGAGTGAAACGGGAAGTACTGCTAAGAGAGTGGGAGAGAAAGAGAAAAGAGCACTATCGTCAACGATCAGTCTCGATGATCTTTGAAATCGCTTGGTTAAGTTTAAGCGTACTCGCGCGTTGAACGGAGGGAGCATCGACAAACCTGGGGAAACGGTATCGGCGAAACCTATCGTGGAGAGGGAGCGCTAAGGGTTGAGGGACCGCTGCTGCCCCCGCCGCCCTCGACGACCCCCCCCCCCCCCCTCCTCCCCCAACCGCCGTCGATAATATACGATCCTGCATGATTCTGCTTCGCGTATCACAATGACCCTCTGGGCAACCTATTCTACGATCTAGCAACCTCTACGCGCGTATGTAGCGCACCGATCTACCGGTCTCCTGGTCTGTGGTAGATAATGAGTGATTAGGTAATTAGTTGTCCAATATTCGGCCCATCCTACCTTCGGAGGGCTACCTACGTTACACCCGACCCCGCCGACCTCTCGCCGTTTATCGAATCGTTCGCCCGTTTTCCTCCGTTCCAAAATCTAGTACGTCCCCGTTATCGCCAATTAGTACTGTGATTAAGACTACGAAAATCGCTCGTAGTTCCGGCAAATTTACCAGATTTCCGTGGCCCTTCTATTTCCGCGTTGCTCCCGACGATAACGAGGTAAACGAATTATCCCGGTCCAGACGGGACGTTATTTCACTCGAGTTAAGAAAAGAATGGTAGATTTTTTTGTCTTCCTTTTTTTTTTATTCGGCAGATTCGACGTGGAAATCTTCGTCGACGTTCAAGTTATTTCTAGCAATAGATCGCGTCAGTGAAAAGGAATCGGTAAAGTCGGGAATATCATTCCACGACATGTCGTTTGTCGCTTGCTCGTGACCACGCCATCTCGGCTGAGAAATTCGCGTAACATTCGTTTCGGGTTAATATCGATTTGCAAAAGTGAGGGGCCGCGCGTCTCTCGCCCAAAAAAAAAAGTGCGTCTCGCTGGAGAACCGAGTGCTATCCCTTCGACGTACCGTTGGCGCGTACGCCAGTCCTCCCCTTATAAATATAACAATTAAACGTATGGGGGTCTCGCTGTCGGGAGTGAGACGAAGGGAGAAAGGGAGATAGGGGGAGAGAGCGAGAGAAAGAGAGAGCGGGAGAGAGAGAGAGAGAGAAGGATTGGTGGAACGTTCAACAAGAATATATCTTGTACAACGTTAAATAGAAAGGGGAGAGGCGATTGCGAGAGGCTTCCTTCGGGAAGTACACCTATCAAAATATGATTTCATAAAAGTTACGCTTCACCGATACAATTTTCAGAACTTGTATACCCAAGCGGTAAAAAGAAATTAAAGGGAACAGAGAAGGATCTACTTGATAGAAACGCAAAAATTATGCGTGAGGGTTAAATGCCGTAAACGCGCGAGTATACCGGGTGAGCCAGAACGGATGATACAATCCAGATTTTTGGGAGCAACGGGAGCAACGGTCGTAACGAATCATCGAAAAATCGACGCGATAGATGGTCATTACAAATCCTTACGCTATCCATTAAAATTCGATTATCTCGGAAACGAGGTGACGTAGGAAAAGATTGTATTCGTCCCTTTCTCGGTTCTACCTCCCTGTTCTCGATCAGCCTGTATAATGTGTTTAGACTACACGGTACGGCTCCGTTTTTCGAAAATGCGGACGGAAACGTTTCGCGATGCGCAATGCCAGCGTCGGATAAAGCGATTGCAGAAGTTTGAAAACCAGTTTCTTACGATATCGAGCACCGTTTCGAAGATGCTCACAGTCAAGCGAGATGAGAGCGAGGAGGAAGGCGCGGGTTAGAATAAATTGCATTAGATCCGGTTAATCTAGATCGAATTATATTAAACAAGACGAAATTGAATTATGCACGCGGAACGCAGGAGGGAGGGGTGAGATAAAAAAAAGAAAAACAGAAAAAGAAAAGAATGCCGATAATCAAAGGAAAGCGAGGAGGAACGTGGGTGCGAGAGTTAATTCGCAAAAGCGGCGAGACGAATTAAACGCGTGCAAGTTAACGCGCGACAAAATCATCGCCCGACGCGGCCGGACGAGCTGGGTCATAACCATTTAAATGCTCGTGGCTGGATAAATTGTTGTATTAGTCACGGCAAGTTTATATTAATACCCTCCGACGTGCCCCCCACCCCCCCACCCCACCCCCTCCAACCCCCGCCACTCTCCCGCCACCGCCGCCGCCGAGTTTGCTTCGCCACGAGTTACGAGTCAACTCGTTTTCTCGTTACGATTCACCGGCGAGAAACCGAGCGATGTTCGTAAGCTTCCTCTGGTCGCGAGAATCGGACGACGTTATTTAACGTTAGCTAAAGATTTTAACCGAGCGACAGGAAAGATATATCCTTGACGCGTGTTAAAGGAACTTCGCGACGCGAGGCATTGTGATTCGAGGATCTATTCGCGTCGCTCCCTTCGACGTTTCGATCGTTTCCAACGAGGCACGGAAAAGTCTTTCTCCACTTGGTTCGATCTTACGTCGGTATTGCCGCGATTGTTTTATTTTACCGGTGACAGACGCGTTCTTCGAATACACGGGGCACGACGGAAAGGAAACGTCAATTATCAGAAATCGTTCGTTGCTAGGGAAATCGATATACCAAGAATTACCAATGGTGGGTGGCAAAGCAAAGATTTCGAGATGCATTTCTAAGAGGAGGGGGGAGATCGGCACCGGTGGGTATGGGCGCGTTTAATCGCATCGTTGCGACGAATCGAGATTGCGACAAATCGGGATTGCGTCAGTGCTGTTGCCGCGACGATAATGCATATAATATGCGTAACGCTCGCGCGCCGGCATTACGAGCCGCTGATGTAATACTTTTATGATCGCTCGCTGCAATTTCTCGGTGACAACACTCGCTATTTCTGTCCTCGGGGTTCGTATATATATATACATATATATATATGTATAATGACCGTTACCGCGGGGCAATGGGAATCGCGTACGCAGAGATACCCGCGTAACGTCTTTCCTCGTCGTTACGCGCACGGGGACGGAGAAATTGTTTGCACTAGGCAATGGTATCGAGGCATCGCCATCGGCGAGACGTCGAGACGCGAGGGTCTCTCGACGGCACGGAAAACCGAGTTTCCCTTCGCGGGGAAGGATATCAGCGATTGCGCGCGTCGCCGCGAGAGGCGGGATTCGAGTGAAACTTCTTTTTTTTTCTTTCTTTCTTTCTAACCCCCCTCGAAACTGCGATGTACGAGCCCCCGGTGACTCACCTGTGAGTTACGCGTCTTCGTGCGTCGGCGATACCGCTGATAGCAGAGCTCGCGCTTCCTCCATGTAAGACACATTGCTCTCGCTCAAGTCCATTTACAGTTGCATCTTCTCCTCGATGTTCTGTTCTGCAAAACAAAGTGACAAAATTAGCGATTATCTTCGAAATCTTACAAAAGAATCGTGGGCGCAGCAGTCGGGCGGGATTTTCTGAATCCCAATAATAAGAACGACATTTTTATTTTCAACCGACATCGAATACAACTTGTCGCCGCGTTACGCTGATTCGATTTGACGTATATAAAATAGAATAAAAAAAAATGGGGAAGGTAAATAAAAGTCGATTATGGAGTAAAAAAAGAAGAAAGAAAAAAAAAGCTTAAAGCGAAGGAACGTTGAATGCGAATTCAATAACGGCCTTTACGGCCGTCGTTCGCACGGAACGATCCTACGAGGCGCGGAAGAAGGTGGCTCATATCCGGTCTTCCCTTCTACGTTTTTTTTCCCGTTATATTAACCCGAGAATATGTTGCGAGGCTTACGGGGATTGCGCGAATCGAGTGAGCGGCAGAAACGAATGCACGATTTATATCGGGCAGGATGACGATACTTTTTACGGGGCTTTTCAGACAATGAACTGCAACGTCTAATGGACAAAGAGATTCGGTATGTTGCCGGGCTACGTCGCTCAGATTATATTTCAGGCCCTAGACGATAGACGTTGGCTGACTGTCAATCTCCAGCAGCAGGCGATACTTCTTGGCACTAATAATACTCCAAGTACTTTTATATTGTACTCATACTTTATACACAATATCGTTGTGATCTGCTCTCGGTATACATATGTATGCATACACTTTTCAGACCTCTACGTTCGCAGGGTGAACAACCAGCACTCATTCTCATCGTACCCCATCGCCGCACAGATGCGTACAGGTATGCGTCCGGGGTTCAAGCTGCATACCTGTGGAACTCGACTCCAGCTAGTATCGGAGATATTGAGTCTCTGCCATTGTTCAAGGTTTCCTTAACGCTATTCCTACCGTCACCGGTCAAATGACCGATCTTTAAAACAACTTATATTTTTTAATATAGAATGAAGATAATAGCCAATTTGATAGTGAAAAAATGTAGTTTTTTTTATTTAGAAATAGGTGACGTATATTTCAACATTTAACCGGCTAACGGTTAAGTTAAGCGGCGGTGTAATAACGTTGTATGTAGGAAATTCTGGACGAAATTTAAGAAACGGTCATTCGACCGGTCGTGGTCGGAACATTGTTAAAATATTGGCTCCTGGAAAATGTGCTTCTCTCTACTTAACATAAGTCCTCTTTACTCATTAAAAATGATTACGCTTAATTTCGCTTAATCGCTCATACTTCAAGCCTCATCAATATTTGATGCTTTGTTAAATCATTTAACATATCCCTTATCTGCTAACTGTACTTCACAGATCATCTCTACACATTTAGATGTATTTTCACTGTATATATGTATCTGTAACACTAACTAATACGCAGCTATGTACTTTTATGTTCATTTAATCCCTAAACAATAAACAACCTATCTTATCTTATCGTATCTCTCTCTCTCATTTCTCCGCTTAAAATCAAGCACAAGAGGTATTACGTAGGCCACTTAAAAATCACTTTTCAATTTTACGGGTAAACCAACGGGTAAGTGGAAATCGTGCCAACGGTGACGTACGAGTTTATTACGGTCATAGATCGCGAGGCGTGCATTAAAATACCGATTGCGACGTGCTACGATACAGACGCCGGAGACGTAGAACGCAACGGACGACTGTTACGCGGACGCGCATGGTAGAAATAAGTAAAACCGAGAGCGACCGGGACGTCGATTGGGGCCACCTTGCCACGGTGCTGGTCTTGATGGCGGGGAGACGATCGAGTACGGTCTCGATAAGAGATTCGGGGTCCGCAAGAGCGGAGAGATAGCAGCGAAAGGGGGGAGGTGGAGGGGGGGGGGGGCAGGGGAGCGAAATCGAAGGTGGATGGAAGAAAGGAGAACTAGGGGGTGGGGTGAGGGCGGGTAGCAATGGTTACAGCAGAATAAACCCCTCAATAATGAGTTCCGCGAGTGAATTCCCCCGGTGCGGAGAGGCTCGAGATAATAAAACAGAGCGACCGGGACGCAACCGGGTGATCGTGGTAGTAACGGTGGTCGCGATGGTATTGGTAGACGAGGGGCGCACGCGGGGGGGCGGCGGGGCACGGGGATTGCGCACCGGCAAGAGTAATAGTAAGAGGCAATAAAATATAATGAAATAACATCCAATCCAGGAGAGATATTGTGAAAATATTATTACTAACTTATTACTCGCTGGGCACGGTGCACCACGCTCCCCGCGTTTTTCTCCTTTTTCTCCTTTTTCCTCCGCCCGTTCTTCCGTGCGCTCCCTTCTCCCCGGTGCGCCCCCTTCCAGCCACCCTCCCCCCCACCCTCTCGCCCTCCTCGCCGTTACCCCTATCGTACGTATATTTTCTCCTCACCTTTCCGCGCCCACCTTTCTCCACCCTTCGGCCTGCTTTTCTACTACGCGTGCACCGATAGAAATTCCGATTCCTCGATCGGTTCTCGTGACCGGATACGGATACGCGCATCCTCGCGACATTCCATCGTAGCGTGTGCTTTTCTCTCTCTCTCTCTCTGTCCCTTCCTCCCTCTCCCTCTCTCCCCCTCGCCACGTTGCTCGCGCGTAACCGAGTTTTCGAGGCGACGAGAGACGACCGCGGAACGGGACTCCAAGTGATTCCCGAAGTGCGTTTCCCTGATCGCCGGTAGCGCGGAATCATCGTAGACGGTGTTGTATGCGCCGCGAATTCTCGCTCGCGATCGGCAACGGCCGGCGTATTTGAAATGCAAAGTACGCGCCGTGCGAGTTATCTTTCAGGAAAGATCGAGCGGAGCGAGGAGAAAAAAAAGTGATTACCGAGCGAGATATCCAGGGAGATCGCGCGCAGTGACGAAAGGCGGTTATATAAAAGGTAGAAGAGGTAGAACGCACGGTGGGCGGTGGTACCAGCGTACCCGCTGGAAGAAGGGAGGAACCCGCGCAAACTGAGAGAGAGACAGAGAGGGGGGGGGGGGAGAGGGAGGGAGAGCAGGATCGGGAGACCGAGGGGGACGAGGGAGAGCGAGCGAGACAGCGGCAGCCTGCAACAATCGTATCTGCCCGTGTAAATCTCCAGGCGTCGTAACGAAGCGGCAAATCGAAACTAAACGGTAGACCATGAATGGGAAATCAGAAAATAACGTTACGGCGCGCGAGGCCGCGCACTTCCGGCAGGGACAGCACACACGCAGACACGCGAAAGAGGGAACGGTGGAGTCGGGGGACGCGAGTCGCGAGTTGCGAGTCGCTCGGGCAGAGCGCACAGGGCGCCGGGACGCCGGCGTCTAAGAATCTCCCACGGAATCGAGAATTATCGAACGCGCCCTGGAGCTGTTGACCGATTCGGTACGTGCGCGGAAAACGTTAGGCCTACCGAGTGCCCGATAAAGCTCCCTTACGCGCGTACGGGAGTGGACCGCGATAATGATGATCATTTTTGCGTAAAAACAGTGTTTACGTTTAACGATAAACATTGCGCTTTCGCGGCGCGTTAACGTCGACGCCAAAGATGAGACACCGAATCGAGCTTCGGCATCCGGCGTTTTACCGTTGCGAGGCGAGGAATTTTCGGCCGGATCGAGGACGCCGGAGTGACTCGTACAAAAATAAATACGTCGGGCAATTTATATTTCACGGTGGGCATGATTTATTCACCGTAATATATTTACGCGCGACTGCTGCGCGTGCACTCGTTTTCTTCGAGAAATGTTTCTTTGTCAATACGCTCCGCGCACGAGGAAACTATGTCGGCGTACGTACGGTATATAAGAAAAAAACAAGGAAGATGACGAGGAACAAAAAACGTATAGTAAACACCGTGGAATAGGAGCGGAGCCGACGACGCGACGCGTCGCGGGGTACGAGTAAAATTTAGTCTCGAGTTTCGCGAACGATGGCCGTTACTCGCATTCGCGGTCTATACTCGCGGTAATTTGCGAGAGTGGGACGATTTGCTGGGACAGCTCCGCTTATATAAATAATATATCGTTATGCGAAAGAGCGCGGGGAAAGGGAGGTGAAGGGGGTTGGGTGGGGGAGGGGGAGAAGAACCTCGTCCGTGTTCCGTGCACATGCCTTTGCTTCGTAGCACGCGTTACGTAAGCGCATCCCGTAACCGACGTCCATGCGTCTATCGCGCGCGGGCACACGTTAGAAAGAAATCGTCGTACGTTATTGCTCTCACGGTGCAATCCACGCGAATGAGCCTAACGTCTTCATCCTCGTAACCGGTATTCCATGCGACCGACGAATTAAATAAGATCCTCTCGTGACGACGGGTTTCCGTCTTTTGCAAAGAAACGAGCGTTACGCGGATGGAGAGTAATATCTTTATCGGCATTGTCGGCAATAACTCCGGGCGACGTAGGAATTAAATGAGATCGCTTAAGTTGACGTTAGAATATCCGTTCGTAAAGGCGAATCGGCATGCGACATTCTCACGCTGTAATCCAGATGTATGCGGGAATAAGAATAAATTTTGATCGGCGTCACTGCTCTACCGTCCAACGTGGTGTGCACAAATTAAGATCGTTTTTACGAGGCTACGTTTCCGTTGTTAACTCCTCGCGGTGTTTCAGCTTCAGCTACGAGCGTACAGTGATTCGCGAAAGTATTCGAATCGCCGCTATTAAAATTTTAAACAATAGAAACATGCATTTTAAGACTTGAGTTCTGAAAGTAATGATGTAACTACTATGAGACACAAGTATCGGGATTCTGGGTACAAAATTTAGAAGTTAATCGGATAACATTTGCAGAAATTATGAGACATTCATTGCAAAGGTGTACCGAAGTACGGTCACAAAAGTACTTCAGGGCTTGAACGTTATTGTTGTTCCTTACAACATCTTAACATTGAATGCATACAACTAGGCATTCGGTTGTTTGTAAGTTGTTTCTATTCCAATTAGTAGGAAGACGAAAAAACTCAGAAACGCAGAAGTGTGAAAGACAAATAATATTAAAGTTACGCAAGGAAGGTAAATTATATAATGAGTATGGCAAATTGGTAAACAGGAGTGAATCCACGGCACATTCCATCGTACAAAAATTATAAACTAATGGAATTATTGTCAACAAAGCTCGTTTCGGTTGCCCAAAAAAGTTGACAAATAGAAAAGAGAAAGCAATTATTTGCGAGGTAAAAAAAATCACTCTATTTCCGCTCCGGAACTGTCAAGTACGGTTGCTAAAGCATTTGACAATCAAGTTCATCCCGAATTGTGTCGAAGAATTTTGCGAAATAATGATTTTCGTGGTAGAGTACCAAAGAAGAAGCTCTACATTAATAAGAGGAATAAAAATAAAAGGCTAAATTTTGCAAAAAAAATTATTTTACTTCGCGGGGATAATTAATTCTGGGAAAAAGTAATATCTTCGGATGAATCGAAATTAACTCTCTTCGGATCAGATGGTCGAAATTATATATGGAGAAGACTGAATAAAGAATTAAAAGTGCAGAATTTGGGTCACACAGTCAAATACGGAGGTGGTTCTATGTATAACGGTGTAGGATGCATCGCAGCTAATGGTACAGGGAATTTGATGTTCATCGACGGGATATTAGACAAATACAAATATATGAACATTTGAAAGAATAATCTTAAAGATAGTGCCGACAAACTGAGATTACAGGAAGACTTATACTTCCAACAAGATAACGATCCCCAGCACACAGCTCGGATCGTGAAAGAATGGATCCTGTACAATATTCTGCACTCACGCACGTTGAACACTCCACCACAAAGTCCAGACATCGATCCGATTGAACATTTCTGGTTTGAAATCGGAAAAAGACTAAGAAAATGTCAAGTAACATCAAGAAAGATGTTTGAAAGAAAAAAATCATGGAAGTATGGAATTCCATTGACAGCACCGTCACAAACAATTAGTGTATAGTACGGAAAGTCGAGTCGGCCAAGGTACAAGTGCTAAAGGTGGTCCAACAAAATATTAATACAATATAATATAACAATATATGAAGCGTTCGAATACTTTTGCGAACCTCTCTATATTTACATAAATATTCGAACCTGCGAGTACGAAGCTTGCAATATAATACTTTTCCTATCGACGGCCTTCTCTTCGCTGTCGATGACTCTTTTCTCCAATTTACTGTTTTATTCATTAATTTACAACGACACGCGCGTGAAACCTAAAATCAATTTTGCTTCTCCGCGTCCGCGTCGAAACGTTCTCGCCGCACCGATTACTGTCCGATGTTTGAGATATAAACTACTTTAAGAGTGGCTCATTTCGAATAGTAGTAATTCCCCGCGTGAAAAATTCAATTATCCCCCATGCGAACGTACGATGAGTTTCGAAAGGTAAATACCTACAAATTATACGACGGAATGCGAGAGCACTCGTCGTATTTCGAATACGTATTAGTCGGCGAGCGGTTAAACGCGATTACAAACGAGATTCCGGATGAATCTTAGGACGCATAATGCCTTTTAATTCTCGTGTGTCTGGAAACGTGGTGACGCGAGATCTCCGTCGCACGCTCTTCACGCTTGTACTCTCTCTCTCCTTCCCTCTCTCGCTCTCGGTATTTTCGTCGCCGCACGCCGCCTCCTCGTCTACGTTACAATTCCGTTTCGAATCCGTACCGAGCGTTTAAATTGTAAATGTATCGTTACTCCGTTAAACGATAGCTCGAGGAAGGAGAAGTCTCGTACGTACAGGGACACGGGGCGTGCACGGTTCGGTGCACTAACACGTACGCGCGTCCCTCCTGCAGGTGGACGAGCGTATGAATAAAATACTGTTTCGAAGACCGAAGATTTTGCCGACTCGGCTCGGTATAACTTGTCTGTCGCATTTGCATCGGCATTACGAGGAGCGTATACGCGTGTACCGCCGTCTTGCGTAATATTATAATCAGCCTCGGGAAAATAAATAACTATGGCGTCTACCTGGCCACCTCTCTCCGCCCCTCTCACTCTTTTTACCTACCCGCTAGATAACTATCTTTCCGTTTCCTGTTGACGGGCCGCGGTAACTACGCGTACGCCGTGCGGTCTACTCGCTCGCGAAACAAGGAACGTAGCCGAAGAGCAAAGAGGAAACGGGGACGGTGATTAACTGCGTAATCCTCCCGATCTTTATTTCTCCGGTAGAGAAGGTTTATGCGAAATCTCGAGATCGCTTATCGATAGCGCGGAAAGAATTTTTATGGCCCGAATAATTTTTATCAACCTCTCTCTCTCTCTCTCTCTCTCTTTACTAAACGCGAAAACTTGACGAACGTTACGAGGACGAGCCTGCGACGCATCTCTTCGCGCGTATCGTATCCCTTATCGGTGGGCCGTGAAAAAACGATAGAGGACGCGGCCACCCCGAATTGGCCCGTACGACGTTGACCGCGCTTCTCACGCTCGAAAACAATAATATTAAATTCAAAGCATCCGGGAGCTATCGCGCGCGCGCGTACGCGTTCTAGCTATTTCGAATGAACGTTGGAACAAGGGACACGCGCGTGCAGCGTTATCGATGGAGAACAAGAAACACGAGTCAAGCGTTAAGAGTCGACGATCCGGTCAGACTGTCGCGAAATATGATAGGCGGATGGTTTTGATTCAACTCTGTAATCTATTTCCGCCGCGCGTCCCGTACAACGTTCATCGTTACAATTTATAATTTCAAAGCGTGACATCTGTAACGCAAGCCACTCGCGTTTACGATCATGTAAATGCATACGCGTAAATCTTACGCGCCGAAGAATAAACGAAGAATAATTAAGAATACGGACTTGTAAAATATACATATTTATCTCGTTCAGGAAGAAATTAACGCGCCGCATGCACGATCCGTGCCAAGCGCATCAAGAGCACTTCCGTCGAAATGATTTATGCCCGAAAGGCTATCCGGAAGTCGTAAACCCGAGGGCTGGCAGAAAGATAATTTTGGGAAAGCGAGTCACTCCTTCGCGTATCCTACCATTCTTAGATCCGCCAGCCGACTCTTTCATTAACCCTTTCGGCGCTGCGAAACCATGTACGCGTTCTCGCACAACCATCGAATATGGGCTACGAACCCATATACGCGTTCTCGCACAACCATTAAATATGGGCTATGAACCCGTTTATGTATCCTCGCACAACCATTTAATATGGGCAACGAACCCATTTACGTGTTCCGGCACAATCGTTCGATACGAGCTATGAACGCGTATACGCGTTCGATACTAACGACGCCTCGTATGCCTAAATATAAAGACGAAAAATCGTAGAAGGAATGCGTTTTCACGCTGCGCTTTCGCGTGTTCCTTGCTCGAAACAGAATATCACCACTGGACTCGCGCTTTGAATGCGAAGTGCTTAAGTCGATTCCCAAATTCGAGATTATTATACACCATAAAAAAAAAAAGTAACGTCAAACTTTTCATTAGGAGGCACGAGTGGGCGTGTACGCAGCACGCACCAAGCGTAAGGACGATTCGGCGCCAAAAGGGTGAACAGAATTCAATCGGGAAATATTGCGAAATCAGACGGGTTATCGGAGAGTGCGTAAAGATAGATGCACGATGCTCCAACCACCCCCGCGATACTCTCTTTCCACGTGGGCATATCTATTCCGTAGGCTCACGCTCGCTCGCAATACGCGGAGCGAGTGTGCGTGTTGGAGAGGGAGTGAGAGAGAGAGGGCGGGGGGAGAGAGAGGGAGAGGATCGGCAGGTACGTACGAACGTGCAAACGACAAAACACGTATTACGTGTAACTGGAGTCCGCGCTAGAGATCAATACACATAATAGAGGGTATCTATAGCGCGCGCAACCCGTGCTCATTTACTTAATTGTGTTCTATACGGTATAACCGAGGTATGGTGTGCGACTCGTGTAGGTACGCGGCTGCCTACACCCCTCTTACCGTTCCTCCGCCGCTTCGACCACCCCTCGAGGCCCTCGCTCTCGGCCGTGCCACCCCCCGTCGCCACCCCCCGGTTGCCCGCCCTTGCTACCCCTGATGTCCATAGGGCCGAGTGTGCGTAATATTCAGACGTATAACGTGCCGGGGCCACGTAGGTACATTGGCATCAATTTATGGGGTGGGAGGGTGCACCAGATATATACGATCCGATAGGGTTGAATATCTCGTGCTTTTGTGCCCATCTACACCTCCTCGTTTCCATCTCTGCGTCTTTCTCTCGACGAGCCTCCGCCGTCCTCCACCGTCCTCCACCGTCCTCCGTCATCCCCGCGCGCCCATACACCCCTCGTCTTCTAACCCCTCTCTCCGCCCTCTCCGCGCCCATTCCTCTATTATCCACCCGCGTGTGCGTTCCCCAGTCCCTCTCCTCTCCGCCACCCCCCTCCCCCCTGCATTGCCATCGCCACGTATCGCTCCACGTTTAGTCTTTCGGGGGCGTCTCGAACGGTACTTCTATCTCGTTCGCGACGTTGCTCGAACGCGGTCATCATTCGCGAAGGAGTCTGGTCGAAGGTTTAGATAAAAACGCGCCATGGAGTTTCTTCGAGATCTATAGGGTTACCGGTACTATTTGCGTCACGCGTAAAGGAGAACGCGTCGTGGGAGCTTTTGAACACACGTGGAGAGTCTCATTCTTTTACAGCGTGACGCCCGGGGAGGAGGGAAATTCGATGTCGGCGTACCGATGATGGCGCGTTCCCCAATAAAACTGGAGAGGGACAGGGGGAGGGGGGGGGGCAACGAGAGGGGTGGTCGCGAATGGCGCGAATAATTCGCGAACGAACATAATTTGGAACGACGAGCCACGAATTGAAGCGCGCTGCGTCGAGCAATGCTAATAAGCGCGCGTGATATCGCAAGAATTTTCAAGCGAGAAAAGCCGAAAGCGATCCGCGGGTCAGCCGGTCGACAACTGCGACGAACGACGAACAACAAAATGTCGACCGCAATTATGCTGTAATTAACTTGGAAACGCGCACAGACACCTACGAACCCGAGGGACGGAGGGGGGAGGGGGCGGGCAGGCGGGGACGGGGGCCGTCGGGGGGGGGGTGGGGGGTTTGCCAGTCAGAGAGGCATCCACATTCGCGCACACAACTGCATCCGACGACGCGCCGTGCTTCACAGGTGGTTGGGGATTTTTGTATTTAGCGGTTGGCACCGCCCGGCGTTTACGCGTTTACACGCGCCGCCTGGCTGCATTATGCATGTTTGCGGTGACAGAAGAGAATTTAAACCAACCGGCTCCGATCTATCCTCCGCCGTCCGTCTTCCTCCGCACGTTCGTTCTCGAGGCAGCCTCCGACTCTGATTATCGATGCCTCCGTTTTGCCCGAGCAACGACCCTTCCCGATTCTATGCTTGTCTCCGGCCGAGAGATTAAACAGTTTGCGCGAACCGTTTGATCGGTCGTTCGCACGGGCAAAGCCTGAGCGAAATCGTGTGGTTACGGGCGAAAAATAAGAAGAATTTGATTAGCAACCGCTGGGGCGCAACGACGTATTCGAATTTCGCGCACGCGTCCGATTTACGCGGGAGGAATTACTGCAACGATGATTAACGATTTACGATTTATCGTAAAAACAAAGAGAGAAATCGAACGAGAGGGAGGGGGGGGGGGGGAGGGTATTGTTGGTTAAGCGGCTCGGAGTTTCGACGCTACGAAAGAGGATGAAAACGATATCGCTGTCGCGCGGGATTGCAATTTATATCGTTATTACGACTCGACCATCGCGTCGTGATTACATTATTATTATTATACGTTTTATCGCTTTATTAAATATTTGTTACATTATTATTACGCATCAAATACAAAATTAACGGCCCACTCGGGAGTCGTATTTCACCCAATCGCGCCGAACAATCGTGTCGGCGTTTCCGTTTCTTTTTTTTAACCGAGAAGTCGTTTCGTGATTCTTCAGGGAGCGCAGTGTCTGCGCGTGCAGTCTTGTTCGTCAAATCTGGCACGATCATGCAAGACTGACAATAAGATTGTACCTGCCGTAGGCCCTTTATCGTCCGGTCCGAGCCAGCTCGTCTGTTTTCGATTAAAATCAGAACAGCAGGATCGCCCAAGCTATCGATGGGAAAAAGGTTGGCGGGAGGGGGTGGGTCGTCGACGTACGCCGAATGGCCGAACGATAGGCATTCTATCTAGCGCGGTCTCGCCTCCATACGCGGGAGAGCTTCAGGTTACGCGGATGTACGTCAAATCAAAATGCACAATCCCGGCAAATCATTTCGAATATTTCATAATGGGCGCGAAATATCATTACCTGCCGCCTGTGCGACACCCTCCGACCCACCGCCGCACCCCACGCCCCCGCGTTCATCCATCCCTCGTGAATTCGCCGCCGGTGACTCCCTGCATCGCGAATATTACCACTACACGGGAGAGAAGTGATGAGGGGAGAGACAGAGAGAAAGAGAGGGGGAGGTAGAGAGGGAAATTGAACGGGTGAGAGAGAGAGAGAGAGAGAGAGAGAGAGAAATGAGGCGGTGAGAGATGGACGGGAGTACGGGACACGAGAGAGAAGGAACGAGACGAATGACCGAGCGAGAGAGATTCCCGGTGTCGCGCGTGTGCGCGTACCTAAAAACACACCGGCGAGCATGCACACGAATGCATGCGCGAACACGGTGCACGACGGGGTATGCAACCGGGACTAAATTACGTTCCCCGTAACGCGTTTAGCCGCGAATCGCATTGCGAGCGATCCGTATAACCCGAATATCGGCCGCACGCCAGAGATAGGGCCGACCGACCGACCGACAGACCGACCGACCGAGGGATTCGTCCAGGAACGATCATTACACCCATCGATGAGAGATTTCACACTCCATTTTGGTAATCGATCGCTTCCTCGACTTTCCCCGTCGGGCCACTCGTCCGGTTAATAACGGCTCGCGGCAAGAGTACAAACGAGGGTCCCCGCTCGTCCACGCCGAAAGGAAAAACCTCGGGCACGCGTTAACGCGTAGAATCGGTTTTGGAGCCAAATCTCAATCTTCGGGTACCTACTCCGGACGAGGATACCCGCTTCCGGGACGCGTTTGTCTCGACGCCTCGCGAATCGACCCGTCCAACTTGCCCGCTTCGTATTCGCGCTACGCGGTCGTTCGCGTCGGTGGTCAAGAGGCAAGATACCGGTTTGAATCGATGCACGGGCATTCGAACAAATCGCCTAACCCGCGTACCAACTCTACCTCCCATCTATCGCTCTCCCGTTCAACGTCTCCTTCGTTCGATCTGCGAAACATCTAAAGACGAGCAAGCTGGCTGCTACCTCTGATTGCGACCAGCCAGCGAGCGAGCGAGCGACAATCGAGTCGTCGAGTCGCTGAGTAGCCGAGTAACGGCCCAGCAAGCGATACGTAGGAATCGGCATGAGGCAGTGATAGCCGACAGGCAACCAGCCAGCAGCTAGACAGCAGTTAGCTAGGCCCTGCTAACAGTGCTGGCTGCTGCCTCCTACTCGTTCACCATTTGCCTCCTTCCCCCCTATTCCCCCCCCCCCCTCACCCGACCTATCTACCTCTAGTCGGGTACCCAGCTACCCAGCTACCTTCCCTCTACCCGCTAGCCCCCTTCAGCCCCTCCGTACCTCCCTCACCCTCGCCCTCGCCCTCGCCCTGGCCCTCGCCCTGGCCCTCGTCCTCGCCCTCGCTCCTCTACCCCATCCTCCAATTCCACCTCCTCTCCCTCCTCATCGAGCTTCTCTACCAACGTCGTTGAAATCACCACCACCATCGTCGGTACCATCAGCACGGTATACACGGTACACTCTGGTACTACTCTGGAATCGCATCGTGGCCACTCCAGTTGCATTGCGGGCAACGCCGATCCGCACACACGACGCACACACCTGCGTGGCTGCCTCATCGTACGCGCACACGTACGTCCACCAGCGAAACGTACATCCCCGCACGCACGAGCACGCTTACCGTGCCGACCGATGCGTACATACACACGTGCAAACGCGAGAGCACAACGGCCTAGCGTTGCCCTCTGCCTCCGGCCAGAGATATCGTTAGCATGCCTTGCTAATCACGGACTCGATAATAATACCGTGATTGATAGGACGAACCCCGTCCCTTCTCCTCGTTCGCCTCCACCTCTTCGCGCAACCTCCTACAACCTCCTGCTACCTCCTACCTCCTACCTCCTACCTCCTACCTCCTACGCTACTGCCTCCGCAACCACCTCCTCCGAACGTGGATCGTGGAACGTTCCACCCCTCGGCAGAGAGAGAGACAGCGGCCATTGCGCCCTCCTGACTTTCTCTCGTCCATTCTCTCTCTTCCCTCGCTCTTCCACCTCAATCCCTTCGTCGCGCTTCCCGTTTATCTCTTTGTTTCTCTCGCTTTTTCTCCTCCTTTCCACTCCCATTTTCTCTACTCTTACCCCCCCCCCCCCACGTCCCTTTAGTTCCCTTCCCGTTGTGCGTCCCTATGCACGACTGGACATTCATCCCGAATCTCGCGTACGTGAAATTTGGCACCCTTTCGTAAAACGGGGCCAATGCTCGGTAAAGAAAAAGTCGAGAAGAATACGACCAAGATACTCGAGAGCCGGTACGTTTCGTTCCTTCTTTCCTTTTGTTACCCCACCCCGTTGCCTCGCGCTTTAAAGACCACAGGTATTTCCGACCGTGTACCACGGAGGTAAATTTATTCCGCTTATCGGGTTGGTTAACTATACGCGCGACGGATCACATCGCGAGAGAACTGATACGCGACGAGCGCGTTTTTCTTTCCGACGCCTACCATCGCGAATCGTTGCAAACGTATAAAGTTCAATGTAATTGAATTGAGATCGTTCGTGCCGAGTATGACCTCTTGCGTCCAACTATTCATTCCCGATGAGTAAAAACATTATGGCCGCTCTTTTGTGAGATCGATTTCGCCAAGTATCGAGAGAACCGCATAAATTGTTCTCCTTATGCCCCGGTATTTTATAACATTACGCGACGGCCAACGCGATCGCCGTAATTTATTTAAAATCCGAGGAGAAAAAGAAATACGAAAATCATGAAACGAGCTACGCGATAATAAAGGAACATGAACGAAGTTATCGATGATGGAGTTCACCCTACATTTACGTAATCGACCCGTTTCCCCGCGTATCGGAACGGGTTAAAGGCAAAAAGAAAAACAAATTCTCCATCGCGAACTCGTAGACGATACTATTTTCGAGTATCTCGCATCACCTTCTAGATTATCACCGGCCATCGTGAGTTAAGAAAATGATAAAAGGGACGACGCGATAATAAAGTAATGTCACCGTGATGGATGATCCATCGATCAAAAACTTCACCCTCCGTTTGTACAATCGATCGTTTGGCGTCTTATCTCGCCTAAACAGAGTCCACTCCGTTCTCGTTTGCTGTCCTTAAATTACTTTCGACCGTTTCGAATTATACGAAAGAACACGAATCGCGATCACGGTTCTTTCGTTTTCTATCTCCTCGACAGGCCTCCAATGCCATTACAGCGCAGTCGAGCGTTTTATCAAAATACATTCTATTCGGCACACAAAGATATCGTAATTTGACCGAATCTCCGATAGCTTTGAAATGATTCGCATCGGTCGGTTGAATCGAGGCGTGATTCGTTGCCGGGATATAGTATACATTACAGCATATGTAATATACACGCATATATTTTTAAACGTATCTTAGAGCACGAGGCATCGGTAGCATTTTACGCATCAAACTGTTCGGATTCGCACAGCTGTGTCGGTGCGTACGCGCGATTGAAACTCGGTAGTCAAGATAGGGAGGTACCCCGTCCCGGTCTACGTATGCGCGCCTTTTATATGGGTCGTGCCGTCTCTCTTTCTCTCCCTTTCCCTCTCTCGCTCCCCCTCCATCTACCGCACACATACGGGAATTTGCGCCCGTGTCCGAGGATGCACGCGAGTACGAAACAGCTATGCTGGCTATGATACCATTAGCATCAGTGATTAATGTATGCCGCAGCCTGTTCCACGGCAATGTGCGAGGTTCGTGTATACTCCGTGATTGACTCGTAGCCGTGGGAGCAACGGAGAGTGAAAGAAAACAGAGAGAGGGAGAGATTGCCAAGCGAAACTTATTCCTTGCCTCCGCGGCTCGATCGGGGCTAAATTAATCCTGAATACGCGTACAGCGCACCGAGGTCATGCCGGCAAAGAATTCCGCATGAAAATCATTCCCCCGTGTCCCGCGCGCTACGCGCCAACGGATTCGCGATCTGTCAGCCCGCCGGAAGACTCCACGGCAATTACAATTTTCATTACTCCACGGAAAATTTCATTCGTCGACCCCGGCAAAGTTTATCCGGAAAACTGTGCAATTTGCCCGAGAATCCGGGCGACGCGACAACCTTCTCATAACAGATCGATGCTCGGGAAGCGTCTTCTTTTTACTTTGATTTTGATTTTGATAAACGGTAACAAGGGGAACGGTGCAAAAGTGACGAATGGTGGGTCGTGAGGGGAATCGATGAGACACCCGGTAGATTCGGAATTCAGAGACCGTGAATTACATTCCACGTCTATCGAGGCATACGCGCATTCTGTATTTTAGGCTGTCAGAGGAGAAACCTTCGAGGTTCCGGCAACGCGTTCGTAGATCGATACCGCAGCTTCGATTCAGGATGGACGAGAGACCATCAGGGGCCGGAGGGGGAGGGGGGGGGTCGATCTTTCGTATCGGGTTCGCCGCGATACGTGTCCTCGAATAGGCTCCGGCCGAGAAGCAGGAATTAATTATCGAGAAACATGCGTTTTCATCGGCGTGTAGCAATACGTGTGTACCAAGAAATTAATCCTCCCGTTTCATAGCGAAAACCATGGTAGAGCTTCGAGGTCGTCTACGCGACGTTAACTTCCATTCGTGCTTTTTTTTTTCCTTATTCTCGACTTAACCACGGTCGGCCATCGACTGATTTCCGAGCGAACTGAAAATCCGAGTGTCCCGTCTCGATGTCCCGTGTCCAAGTATTAAGGGGAAAACATGACAATCGTCATGAGAAAGAACGCACGGGCACCTGGTCGACTGTGGACGATCATGGGTTTCGGACCGAGCGACAAAAAGTGAATCTCGGAGAAAAAGATATTACGACACTCTGAATGTTTTCAAAGCAAATTGCAATTGCAGTGATTTATGGACTCGAACGTGTCGTTTGAGTGTTTTGATACATTTTTTTTTTTTTGTTCGATTAATTATAACATGATAGAGCTCGTAGCCCACGTAGAACTAGCGGAAGAAATGTTCAATTTACGAGGGATTTGGTTTTTCTTCGTACCGCTGCGGTGTCCGCGATAATAGTGATGCAAATAAACGAGGTTTTTTGCATACGCCAGGAACAAGATTATTGATTCTTTATCGTTATTCACGCGGGCATGACGCGCGATTGATATTCATACATGAAAATCAGGCAAGAATTACACGATAATTCTGTATATTTATAAGGCTGATGCTTATTTAGAATACAGTAGGAATTAATACACTTGAACCCGATTGAATTGCAATGCAGATTAGCACAGCCACGTTCCTATCGATCGCTGTATAGATCGCAAAAGATAACTGGAGTACAGCAAACGCAGATACGCGGAAGAAGGCGATAAAGGGAGAAACGTATAAAATTCGAAGCGCAAAGCATCCAAAATAAACCTATGCAATTTTCAGGCATTTTTAGCGCGTTTCGTACAATTAAACTGTATTCGATTCGCGCGAGAACTACAAGTAACGACCGAAGCATCACCGAGAGAAAAAGACTATTTGATCAGTGAGAATATTCCACGCGTGTTTATCGGAAAAGTCTCAATTTTCTTCTCGCAAATTATCAAAACGCCGGGAATGGCTTTCGATCCCTTAATTGCTCTCGACCGAGCGGATTCTCGGAATCTCTCGAATCATAAATAACTACCAATTGAAATAAGCAGGTTTCCCAACCAAGAAACCTCGCTCTCTCTCTCTCTCTCTCTCTCTCTCTCTCGTCTAATTTTACACGGCGATCCATCTAAATACCAAATCCTTATCCCCTCGATCATCCGGGTAAGCAGATTCGATGGGTGATGGGGTTGTGAAAAATCCCGCGAAGCCTTCCGATAAATCGACGAATTAAGCGCGGATTATGTGAAATTCCCTGCTTATCTCCCCAAGGTTTTTCGGCCGTGATAAATAATAAATAAAGATATTCGGGCCGGAGGAGATTGAAATCTCGCAGGATTTTGTCGTGCGGTTCAGTTACGAATATACCGCGTAGGTGGAGGGGAATATGTAAAGGGAGAATCGCATTAATATTCAGTCTCGCGGAGGTCTTGAGGAAGGAGAAACTTGTGGTAGGCAGTAGGCAGCAGGCAGCAGGCAGCGAGCAGGTAGGTAGGCAAGCAGGCAGGCAAACGGGCATACGGTGGTGGGAGGGAAAGGGGCAGGAGGCAGGTAGGTAGGCAGGCGGGTGGGCACGGTGCCGCGATCCATAAAAATGTCGGGGCTTCCGAGTGACGGCCGGAAACCAGGAGATGGACAGGGCCAATTGTTTATATTACTCGGTGCAACAATGGAAGTCCAGCGGCGTGTACCGAGTGGTATCGTAATACACGTCGCGACCCGACGGTACTGCTTATACATGCCACGGTGCTTGCATTCTTTTTCCAGGAATCCGAGCGTGCCTCGGTTGATGCGATAATGCCAACTAATGTTCCTTTTCTTCCACCATTCTCGCTCCCCTGATTTTTATTGACCTCCTTTTCCGACTCCCGCCGGGGCATTCCCCCCCCCTTCCCCTCCGCCAGCCCTCTACCTTCTACGTTCTCACCGAGTACGCTCCAAGATACACCTGTAGTTCGCGCTGGGTGATGAGATCGCTCGATCGTGCGATACACTTTTTCTTTTTACGCTTTAGGACCGCTGATAGACGTGGGTACCGATAGGTTTTTCAGCTTCGCCGGGCTTTATCGTCTCGCGATCTCTGTCCCTGGCGACTGTTTAATCGCTCGCGAGAACCGCGACGCACGGTTACTTCTCAAAGTTGGTGTAAAATCGCCTCCACCGCGCAAATTCCCGCGCGGCCCGGCTATCGGGAGGGTTGCTCGCGAAAAGGAATTATAGAGAGGAAACGGGACAGAGGAGGCGGGAGACACGCACGGTCGAAATTCCATTCGTGAGAATTTGATGAGATCGAGAGATCCAGCGTCGGGCGAGAAAACAGAAAAGGGACAGAAGAAAGGACGGGGTGAGAGGGCGGAAGGGAGGGAGGGAGGGAGAGAGTGAGAGAGGGAAAGAACAAGAGAGGGTGAAACGGGTAGCGGGCTACTGGAGGTGGAAGAGTCTGCTACCTTTACAGTAAAGTAAAATCTACAGAGCGCCACGCTACAAAGCAGGTCTGGCCATTACGTATTTATTAAGTTTAGAAATTTATAGATGCCTCCTGGGCGCGGGCCCCGTCGACCCCCCGCGAGTAGGTACGTTCCTGCCCCGTCGAGCCCCCTTTCCACCCCCTCGGCCCCAGTCGCCTACGCCCTCGGCCTTCTCCGTCTCCGCGGCGGCAGCCTCCCCCCCCCCGAGCAGCCGCCAGCCAGTATTAAAATGAATTATTTAATTTTAAACTTGGTAATTTTTAACCGTATTATATCAGAAATTATTTACACGCCTGCTTCGGGGCTGGCTGGGTACTACACACCCCTTTCTGCCAGCCTCGCTACCTCTTACCTACGCGTTTGCTATTAAACTCAGCACCCGCCATTTACCTCGTACATCATCCGCGAACGTTTCTTCGTAATAGGTTATCGTTGCTAACGCGAAGGGAGCGTATTCGTATCCCGCGCCGTGGACAAAAAAAAATTCTGTAAACCAAGCCAGCGAAGGAGTCGACGACGACGACGACGACGACGACGACAGGGATTGTTGGTCGCCGGTGCTATCGCAAACCAGCCGGGAGTTCGACGCGGCGCCGTCAAAGTCGAAAAAAGTTGCCAGCCTCACCCCCTCCCTCCACCGACCGGTCGAGCGTTCGCGAGTTAATTTCCTACCTACGTATTTAGTTAACGAGTTGATCGCTGAAATTACAAGGCATAATTTAATACGAGCGCGCTCAAATTTACTTCGTAAATAACGATAAATAAACGAGGCGTTTAGTACGTGTGCAGGCCGAAATTCGGCCCTTCCAGACGACCGCGGACAAATTTGTCAACGTAAATCGACGTTGTACGTCCGCATCGTTGAAATCTAATTGAAATCCTAATTGTCGCCGATGACTTTTTCGCCGTCCACCATGACCTCCTCCTCCTCCTCCTCCTCCCCTTCCCACCTACCTAGCCAACATTTCTACCCTTACACTGATCCCACTGACGCCCCACGCCACTCCCTCACCGCCCCTCTCGCGTACCCTCTCCTTCCGACGGAAATTCGTTACGATGTTCCCTCGATTTATGCTAATTACCGATAGCTCGGTAATATTAATTAATACTGTCGATAATATTGGAACTCCATCTAAACAAACGGCCGAGCACGATGCGGATCCTGCGTCAGTTGATTAGCGCACGCTACGTTGCACACTCCCGCGTAAAAGTACCTAGTTCTACGTGCACCGTACGTAAGCGGTGTGTGCGTGCACTCCTATCTCGAAAATGCGTCCACTAGCGCGTGCGCGAGCGCGCGTCCCCTAAACTATATGTCCGCGTGTACGGAGGACCAGCCTATTCGCCGTTCAACGTAAATGTCTGGCTACGTACGAATCTACGCGCGCGTATCCACGTCTATATCTATTTCTGGTTAGAAGAGTGGAGGGTGGCCAACACTCTGACGCGGGTATACGCGCACACGCTTATCCGCGTATCGCATGAACCGGGGGTGTGAAAGCGAAGGGTGGTACGCGTGCATACGTATAGACGGTTGCAGGTAGAGATTGTAGGTAGGTGTGGGCGCGCAATATATCTGTACGTCTGGGCACATACGCGCGCGATATCGCGTCCAGTCCGCGCGGTATTAATTGTTACGACGAGAAAGGCAAATAATTATTATAATTGTCCGGTATAATAATAGGATTCAGCGTTGGAATACCGCTTATACATCGTTCGTCGTAATAAAGCGGCCATCGATTTCGCGCTGCCGTCCATCGATATCGGTGTACGCGGGGTAACGGGGGAAGCGCATGATACGCGCCACGCACACCGACGCGCCATGCATCGCGCCGATATTTACGTATCGGAGCTCTGTGTGGGTAGCAGCGGGAGCGAGGGAGAGACGTGTTGGCGCGTTGGGGTGGGACGCGGATGTTCGCGTATAACGCGTATCGAATGTTTATATTATATGCACACACCTAACGAAAGCCTAAATATACTAGCCACCGTGCGGGATCACGCCTATAGCCAGCTATTTGAGCGATAAACAATCGGGCCCGACGTGTCACGCGGCGAATGGTAAAATGTATGTATACCGGGTGTACGCCTCCATCCTGCCACGTTGTTGGTGTATCAATTGTGATTAGGGACAAAGATCCGACGAATTATTCCCGCTCGGTCTCTAATCTGATAGCCGAAGCCCGTGCTCGCACACGTCATTGCATCGATTGTTTCTGCATGTGGGAAATCATAAAGGCCAATGCGTTCCAAGTGTCTTCATTGTGCGACGATAATGAAACGCTAATCATCCCTATCTGTCCGTACTCCGACCTACGAATCAGTTCGATGCCGAACGAACGAATCCTTCCTTCGTACCGCGATCGGCCTTTAACCACTTTTATCACATCGCACCTTCTCCTCTCTCTTTCTCTCTCACCACCACCACCCCCCCCCTCCTCACGCTCTCTCACTCTCGCATGCTCGTAATACGGAAAAACAACTGCCTATTAGCTAAACGTTGTTCATGCATATTTCAAATACGACGATCGTTTCGTTAATCGATCACGTCGAAGAACCGTTCGGGCGATTCGACCAGAGAGGTTTTTTTGTAAAAATTCTTGGGCCAGCCGCGAAGGGTTTTACGATTTTATCGAACCATTTCTCCACTCGCTACCGCAATAATATTCGAGAGTTTGCACTCCCCTTTCGAAAGGCCGCACCCCAAGGACCGAGGGATGAAAAACCGAGGGGTAGTCGGTCGAATCAATCGCAAACACGAGAGGGTTTCGGCGTTTCCAGTGGTGGGTCACGGCACTGGGTTACCGGGTGCGTACACCCTCGAATCCGACGCTCTTACTTTTTGCCCCACTCGACGCGATACTTTTCGCGCAACGAAATTCAACCCGGCGAAGCTTCGAGTGCTAAAAAACAATCGGTTTCCTCGTCGTCCGAACGAAACTTATCGCGCCTCGTCGGTAGCGACGCGACGAGCGATAAGCGAGTGCCGGTAATACGTAGAATTTCAGACCTTCGCGCGAATAACGATAATTCATAAACGATTGGAGCCGATCCATCGATCGTGGCACGATACTTCTCGATTTACCTCTGTTGATACGAAAACACAATGAAGGTCGAATGAATTTTATACGCGTCCTCGCGTATGCGTGTTTCGTCTACATCTCGAACATCGAGGCGCGAATGCTCGTTCGTATGTAGGACCCTTACCATACCTTCGTTGTTTCTATCGCATGGTAACCCGTCCAAGATTCTGGAAACACGACTTTACGGTAAAACCACCGTTCGTACTTTCCTGAAAAGATACAAGGTCTGGTTCTCGCGTACTTGCACTTGGCCCGAGACAACACCTTGTACCCGTAATTCAAGTGTTACTATGATATGACTTAACCCCGTACTCTTGATAATATTTTAATAAATACGCTCAATTCCGTGGCTCGTCGGCCTCGTTACCGCAGATGTACGATCGCGGCAGAATACCGGGGACGCGTATACACGTCGAAACGTATGCAAAATTACGAAAGCGCTTTGCCGACATTTCTACTCTCGTGTCCCGTCGCCAATGATTTGCGCGGTTACGAAACGTCAAATCGAACGATCGTCCGCAAAGGTTCGCGAAACTAACGTAACGCTCGTAGATACAGCCGTGACTCGCCGATATCGGTACATCGTAATCTTCCATCCCCCTCGAAACATCGCTTCCGATGTAAATGCCGGGAAAAGCGGTTTCCCGGAGCGAATGCAAAATGCGCGCGAGATCCGGCATCGGCCAGCTCTCCAATGCGAGGAGGAACTTTTGGATTTCCATTTACGGGACGCGGGCTGATTGGACGAATCGACATCGGCCGGTGCCTCCGTACTCACCCCCGCTGGACACGTCACGCACATTGGCACAGACTTATGGGTATAATTCATCGACATTACTCGCAACGGGGTTCGGACCACCCCGGCGTAACCCAGCACGCATGTTTTAATCCACGCCGTACCCCACTGTACTCCTCCACGCTCCCGTATTTACGAGCCTGCGACCATTTGTCCGACCCTGCTCCTCGAACTCCCTCGAGATCCACCCCCCGATCGAATTAGGGACGATCTGACCTTGATTCGTATCGATCGCAGACCGGATTGGCCATTGGAAAACGCCGAAGGACGAGACGTCTTCTCCCTTGACGAGGAACGAAACGACCGTTCGTTGCTTCTCTTCTCGAGAAAAACGATCAACGTTCGTCAATGATTTATCCGTAGTTACGGCATGCGCGCTATACCACCCGAACGAGGCGTTACCGTTACCTTTTCAATTCATTCGTGCAAGATTTTTGATTGATCGTACAACGGCAAAGATTTTGATCTAAACTCGAGTAAGACGTTTGGCCGTATAATACCGAGGAAGATACAATTATCAATTACAATGCTTTCGAGACGTTGCATTCTGTTGTGTGCCCTAAACCTTGGTCGAAACCTTGGTTGATGTAGAAAAAAATAACAGGAACGCTTGTCACGTCTGCCTTCTTAGCCCGTGAGCCGAGATAACCGTGTTCAATTATCATTTATTACTCATTATTATTTCAGTTTACGTTGTGCCTTTGGAGCAAGATGTTTGGTCATACGACGATGACGAATTATTAAAAAAATTACGCCTAATTGCGCGCTGTACCTATACAAAAGCGGAAAAGCACCGTTTAAGTTGTTATCGCTACGGAGGAGTATGGTTGGTTGTGCGACGGCACGGAGGATACTACTATCAATTATCGGCTGTAATTATTATTTAAGCGAAAGATAAAATAAGGGGACACATTTTTGGGCAGAAACTTGCTCACGAGCAGTGCCGTAATAAACGATCAGAAACGTACTTTCCGCGGTAATCGAAACGTCGATGCTCCGATATGGACAAACGTGCGTGTAATTCAAGCATGCATACCGACGCGCAATGACACGCATAGAACTAGCCGAGGGCCGCCAATCACTTTGTTGTCAGTCGAACCAGACTGAACTGTCATTAGGCGATTAGATTTTTCCTACCGGTCGATTTGTCTCTTGCTCCGTAAATCTCGATTAAGTTTCGATATTCGGAGTAGAACGTCGGTGCTCTGTAAAAAAAAACAAGAAAAAAAAGAAAGGGAACGAGCGTGTACGGACGAGTTTCGAAGTTGTTTATCGCGCGGGCGACGAAACAAGAGGATCCAAAAAAATAAGGGGGGGGAAAAAAAGAAGACAAATAGTTCGTCGCGACGACGATCGACGACGCGCGCGTAGAGTCGCGTCTGGTATTGACGACGATATCGAAAACTACTTCCACCCCCCGCCCCCCTCCACCGGCGTGTTACGTATCGGTCGATTCGAGCAAAGTAACAACAATAAATACCTAGCATTTAAATCGATTCGAAATCAGAAAGGAACGGAAGTTGCATCAGCACTTTTCCAGCATTAAATGTTCATAGAATGAACGCTTTTCTAAATAGTGGGCCGACCTTTCCCATCGGGTTACGGCCTTTTTCGCTCAACGGCGATACACATTTCATAATTTATATTGTCGCGAGTTGCATACGCAATTTTTAGACCAATAATCCTAGCAACGTAACTGCTCATGAATATTCACCCGCTGTCGCCTACGTCGCAGTTATTATGTCTTTTAAAAAAACATCGCGGAGGCGTAGTCGGGAGTATTTAAAGAATGCCTATTATCGTAACGGAGGGAAAGCCGGTGCGTACACCTGCGTGCGATCGTTAGATCAGGATCTGGGCGAAGGAGACAGGGGGAAAGAGACGGGAAGCGGGGAGAAAAGGAATTTGCAGTTTGAACGGTAACACTCCTCTGTCCGTCCGATAAGCTACAAACGTACAATCGATATCGACGAATCCGCGTTCGAGGCGGAATGCTTAGAAAAGGCGTGTCTTTCGGCTAGCGCTCGCTCTGACCGGTAATCACGACGCAAAATTACGCGGTTCCCGATACGCGTATTGAAAACAGCCAACAAACCGTAGTCGCGCTCGCGTGCTACGTTCGCGTCTCGGATTCTATAATATTAAAGGTAAACATCCTTGAACGCTCGCTCATTAGACCGATGCATCCTGACCGCCTTGCGATAATGCTACGATGCCACTGCTCCGTCTTATGTAAATTCCAATGCACGCACGGTTTCAAATTCATGGCTGTCGCGACAAGGTCTGATTTCCTCTTCCTGCGCCCGAGACCCCGAGAGAGGAGTTCCGAGGGGGCCCACCAACTAAGGGAAAACGGGAAGATCGAAGATCCTTCGAACAACAAATTCGAGCCAGAACTCCTCTGCTAATGTCTATCCTTCGAGGATAATACTCGGGGTTTCGTTTCCAAGCGACTCCTACTGGCGGATGAATTTCGACTGCGAACGATTGGTTACCGGAGCAATCGAAATTTCACGATTCGGAGATTCGTTTTAGTATCGAGAATTTAGTATGTTCGTGCCGTGAATACCAGCGATGAAGTTTTCTTTTGAACGGTTGATCTCCTCGAGGGATCAATCTTTTTAAAGCGAGAAAAAATGATTTAACGTCCTTATTGCTGCGACACGAATAATCATCTTTTTTAATGGTAGAGACATTCCGTAGCGAATTGTTCTCCAACAAATCTTAATTCTTTTTCTGGCTGTGGATAATTTGAATCGAAAAAAAACTAAACGTGCACACGCGGTAGAATGTCGCCGGAGGGGTTAAGCCACGTCAATCCTCGATAACTCGCGGTATTTACGATTTAATTCGAATTGTATATAAATATATGTATCTGTTCATTAGAGTCTCTGAGCTCTCTTTCCCTCGCTCGGTATTCGGGCAATAAGAGCCCTAGAAAAAACAGATCCAACCGCGAGACCTCCAAGCTCGATCTCTCCGTGCTCTCGGGACGACATGTCTCTCTCTCTCTCTCTCTCTCTCTCTCTCTCTCTCTCTCTCGTGGAATTCGTGCCCCCGAACGAAGGAGAAGAAACTTTGACGCTAGCACACGCTGCCACGTTCTCTCGCTACTTGCCAACCAAGAAAGAGAGATAAAAGAGTGGGGAGGTGGAGGGGAGCGAGAGAGAAAGAAAGAGCGGGATCTTACCTCGTGGGCTCTGTGTCGTTCGAAAACCACCATGCGAATTCGTCGGTCGTAAAATCTCGTATGGATAATGAGTTTCCGTCTTTTTGCGGTGCAGCGAGAACCAAGGGAGACAGACGCGGGGAGAGCGTGCGAGCGAGCCTCGGAGAAAGAGAGGAGGGCATCAACGAAGGGAAGATGTACACGGGAGAAAAAACGAAGCGGAGATGAGAGAGAGTGAGAGAGAGGGGGGGGTGGATGGAGAGAAAGAGAGAGAGAGAGAGAGAGAGAGAGCGAAAGGTACAAAAGAAACGCCAACGAAAGGACGGGACCAGAGGTGGACCACACACACACATCGAGCGAACGTGACCGAGGCGGTCCAAGTTCATATTGTAATGCGGAGGTATCCATCCTGCTGCATTATCGTACAGTCCGCGACAGCAGCACGGTACTTCCGTGATCATGCTTTCCAGCACGAAACGAACATACGTATACACGTGCATCCGCGATCCGCTCGGTGACAGGGTACGATATACGGCGTGCAGTCTTTATCCAACCTTCGCCACCGGCCACCCCGTTCGAACGACGTCGGGACGCGCCGTCGCATCGCCGCGCCGGACCTTTCGAATCATGAAATCTTATTTCGAGAGCGGAGAAATCCACGTCGTCCGGGTAAAAAGCGTTGGCGAGAAGACGCGGATTTCGCCGTGGTTGGGGGATCGACGGCTAATTGAAAGATCGAGTCGATCACGATCGACGGGAGAGTGATCCGGGATACCTCTTCCCTCACTCCCCCTCCCCCTCCCCCCCCCCGACGGTTTCGGGGGAATACTAATTCGTTCGAGCACGACTGTACGAGGATGAGATAAACGAATCACGTATTATTATAATGGCCAGTTGCTAAATGGTTTTTTTCAATCCGTCCAACTCCATCTGCCTCATCGGTCGTTTCTCTTCTCTGCCCCTCTCTCTCTCTCTCTCTCAATCCCTTGCTCTCCCGGCGTACCAAGGCTCGCTCTTATCCGCTTCGCCGTTAATGCTTCATTATAGCCGCGTAATGAAAATAATAAGAAGGACCATTTATCCGAGTCCGCCGTGTACCCTCTCGCTTTTTGTCTCTCTTTTCGTTCGGCTCGGTTCTCCAGTCCCATGACTCACGCGAAACGCATAGACAATTTTCTTAATCCTTTATGTGCTGAGCTTCGAAAAGACGATTCTTTATGATTATCGTGCGAGGATGAATACCGGGAAAGGGTAGACAGTTTCTCCCTCCTGCTTTTTCTTTTCTGTTTCTTTTTTGTTCGTATCGTAGTACAACAAACGAACTGTCGAGAGAGATTACGTTAGGAGGATGGAACACGAATTCGTGAAAAAAGATTATATATCTTAGCGCGCGAGACGGTGAGGTAGAGGTAAAATCGCGCAGAAACTTCCTCGATGAATTTTTCGTATTCGAGTATTGCATAATGCATCGCTGAAACGATCGTCGCGCAACGCAACGATGTTATTCTATGTATACATCGCTGCCACTTTTCGCCGTAACGGCGGCCACGGCGAAATATATAATTTTTCTCAATAAGAACGCAATAGCGGAGATTGTCATTTTCTGGACGAACCCCGACGAGGTCGGCGAAACGAAAAGTAACAAAAGAAAAGGAAAAAAGATGTCGAAACGAGGATCGAAGGAGAGCTCGCGAATAAAAGCCGCGGGGGAAGCGAGCGAGGCATTTTCATTAGCATAAGATTCTTTTTAGTAATCTCGCGTAATGCCTCCCCCAACCGCCCGCGAGCCGCCCCACCACCGAGAAAGCAGGAGCAGGCACGCTGGAGCCTATCATTATAGAGAAGGAATCATTGGATGATCTTAATCATGCGAACCACTCTCCGTGCCTTCGTGCCGGCCAATCGCGTTGGCCGATTTCAAATAATGGTTTCCACCGGCGCTGCGCTAAACTCGGAAATACGTACAACCGTGGACTGGCACGATAAAAACTGCAGCTGCTACGTGGAATCGACGTTAAAGGAACGGCGGCGTAAAGAAACGAACGAAAGACGATCGGGAGAACCTGGATCGGTATAGGGACTACGGACAGTCATCGGTCATCGATTCGAAGTACGAGAAAGAAAATTGCCAGATTATGCGCAATTCCGAGGGAACGTTCTGGTTCGACGAATCCATTCTCGAGGAAGATGCGGAAAAACAAACAGCAACAAATAATCTCAAGATCGCGGTAGAGATAATCGAGTCGCGGCGCTATAATTTAAAGAACGACACGACCCCTCGTCGGCGTTCTCGGGAAGAGCGGAAAATAAGGGTGGTGAGTTTTCGCGCGATACGAGCGCATCCGAGACGACCCCTTTAAAATTAGGTCCGCTCCTCCCTCTCTCGCGTCCTTCCGTTTTTCTCTCTTCTCGCTCGCACAGGCTGATCCCCTAATCGCAAGGTCGAGAGGCTCGATCGTCGCTCGACCTATCTCAATTCGTGGCTCGAGCGGCGAAGGGACGAGGTGCCGTAAGGGCTTCCACCCTTAAATTCCAGACAGCAGCTTTGTGGCCGTTAAGGGGTGGCATGGGTACAGAGGAGGCGGAGGCGGAGGTGGAGGTGGAGGTGGAGGTGGAGGTAGTGCCGGTGGTTTCGCCTGTGGAACTGGAACTGGAAGTGGAAGTGGAAGTGGAAGTGGAAGTGGAAGTGGCGTGGGACTCCATCCACCGCCGGCCCGCTCCGTTTCATCCCCGGGAAAACCCGTGAAAACCGCCACTTGTTGCATTACCTACCCTCCGTGGCTCCGTTGAACGAATATATATTTATACCTATACATATTTACGTGCATATACAGGAGCGCGCGCGAGCACGCATACGCGACGGCCCGGCGAACGCGCGTACACGTAGGTATTAAAGCGCGCACACACACGCTCGACTTACGGAATTTATATATCCAGCCGCGCATTTATACCCGAATCTCACCGCGGCCGGTTGTATGCATGTATACTAGCGCGAGTGAAAGCGCACACAGCCATGGCAAAATTTCGGCGAAATCGGAGCTAACCAATGCACCGCGCAAAAGGATAATTATTACGTTATATCCACAATTTACGGTATTTCGCGGAGAGAGTTTCCACGCGCGAGCTCGAAATACCTTTATTCCCGAGCGAAGAAATATTTTACGTGCGATTTCGGGGAACGCGATCGCGCGAGGGGTCCCCCCGTTTCTTACGAATTATGCCGGATCGTTGTCCGCGAGACCGAATGCTCGACGTTTCAAAGAGCAATAGCGCGAGGATGAGACGCGACGAACTAAGAGCGACAAGGAGGAGGGGAATGCGGAGGGGTGGAGCGGTAAGATTTGCATTCGAAACGTGCAATTTGCAACGCTTTCGCCCCTTTTTTTCAAGGTTCCAAATTTCTCGGGCGGACTATAGGTAGCTACGCGATTCTATCCTCCTTCCTCCCGTCCCTTACCCCAACCCCTCCCTCCCCCCCCGCCACCGTTGTCCCACCCTACCGTAAGCAGGGCTCCGCATGGGCACACACCCTGCATTTACTACCGGCTAGACGCAAAAAATGTCGACGTCGAGTTTCGGAATAAAACGCACTCTCTCTCTGTGGCGCGCGGCGATTTTCGATGTAGGCGCTGATCACGGGGGTAGGTAATATCAGTGCCCCGAGGCCACCACCATCCAGACACTGTGCGTAAGCGCTACGCCGATCATGCTACTGGGTACCAAAGCACCACCGAATATCAAAATTATCCCCCTCGTCCTCGCGCTCTCGCTCTCACTCTCACTCTCTCTCTCTCTCTCTCTCTCTCTCTCTTTCTTTCAGTCTCCCGCACGCCCTCTCGCTTGTCCTCTCCTTCCGTCTTTGCCCCGACTCCTTGCCCGTCTCACTTTTTCGCCCTCCTCTTCCTTCCCGAAGACGTAAGACTCGATCGATATAATCATCGGTCTCTCACCTGCGGCCACGAATCGATACGCGTGTACCTTGTAGTCGCGGAAACGATGGGCCGAGGGGGTGTGCTCCGGGGGAAGAAGGAGAGGCGACCTTCGTGTTCGGGATTACGAGCTTCTGCCAACGGATTCCAGGTATGCGTATAGTCTTTTTGAGTGTCCCACGAAGCGGAATATAGATTCCGCGAAAATCAACCGGGATTTTGGTTAGGCATCCGCTGCGAACGATCGGGATGCCCGAGACGCTCGTCTATTTTAATATTAAATCGAGTTTAGCTCCGAATTCCGATGCCCCTCCTCGTTCTTTCTTCAAAACTCTCACCGTTTCATTGCGCGGAATGTTCAACGAACGTGCCGCTACGCGAATCGATCCTAGATCCAGTATCCGAGGTTTGGAATTTGCGCGCGAAAGAAATCGCGATAGACGAAACTCGGTTAAGGGGGGTTTTGTTCTGTAAAGCGCATTTTTAGTGGTGATTTTTAGGATGGAATAAATTATAAACCGTTCGAGTCTTCTTTCTGAAATTTGTCACACGTGTTTATTGGTTCTCCAAGAATATGTAGAAATCAAAGAAAAGGAAAACAAAATTTATTATCATAGACTTTTGCACGTTTGTTTGCAACGATGCACGGAAAGCGCCTACAATTTCTGTTGTGGACGTTGTATAAATTAAACAAAGAAAACTGAACATATTCTTAATGGGTATGAGTATTGTGATGGTTGGTACAAGATCCAGCAAAAAAAAAAAGATTTGACAAAACGGTGACATGTTAAACTTTTATTATCAATTTTACCCGTTTTCTGATTATTCCATGAGTTATATACACGAGTTGTATACATATATAAATAGAAATGATTTCGATCTAATTCTACTACCAACGTTGGAAAACAGTCTACTGAAGGTGTATGCCAAATCTCAGTTGAATCGGCCAATTGGTTATTCAGATATCGTGCTCGCACAGTTTCGAGAACAACTCGTTTAAAGAGTAACTGCATCTCGACCGCGTTGCCCGAGCGTACATACATCTTGTAATTTCTATAATCCCGGCATTTTTATGAATATCATTAAACGGTTGTCACGGACGTATTCAGAAAGGTCTATAGAATGATAAAATAAAATAAGAAGAAACAATTTGTTCAAATTTCTACACAACAATACTGCCTTAAATCTTAGCCGCGTCTCGACAGCGCTGCTCGAGCGGACTCCTTACCATTTCTATAACTCGGGTAATTTTATAAGAATCATTAAATGATTTTCACAGGCATACTAGGAAAGGTCTGTAGAATAACAAAAAAAAAACAATAAAAAATAAAAAGATATTTTCAAATTTCTACATGACAATACACCCTTGAGTTTACAATCCGAACGAATTCTGGCGAATGCCGTTGTACTAGAATCTTTCGCAAAAATGTTATCAGAAATCAAAATAAACAAACATAATATGCATAAAGACGTGCCCATGCTATGTCATTTGGTAAGGCCAGTTGGCAAAACCGATATTGATGTACACGTGAACCTTGGCACCTCCTAGCTGTGAAAATCTTGCCAATCGTTATACCAATTGGAATGCGAACCTTCGTACAACCACTGGCTTTACCAATTCGGTTTTGTGAACTGGCTTTGCCTAATGGTCAAATGACCGATTTCTTAAGTTTTTTCCAGTATTTCCTACATACGTATAATAACAAACGTTATTATACCGTCAGTTAACTTAAATGTTAATCGGTCTAAATCTTAAAATAAACGTCATCTATTGGTAAATAAAAGAAACTACATTTTTTCACTATCAAATTGGCTATTATCTTCATCGTATATCAAGCAATATAAGTTGCTTTAAAGACCGGTAATTTGTTTGGTCACGATAGGAATAGGTATACATGAAGTGTTGGCAAGAATAGTGTTAAGGGGGAGATACATTTAGACGGCAGAAAACGCGCCGAGTCTTATGTTTTGAAAGGAAACGATTTGTCTTACGTTTACAAACTTTTGGGTATTGTTTATTGTTACTTTTAACTATTATTACGTATTTTTATGTTAACAAAATGTGGCTAAATGTTTCGTTTACAGCACTGTCTTTCGTGAAAGCCGAGGCGTGAGTTGTTAAATCATGTAAGCTGTAGTGCGTGCTATATTGATTTGAAAGTGATATCCGTGTAAAAAAGTTTTCTATTTTTAACATTCATATTTCATCGTTAAACCTAAGAAAAATGACATAGATAATCGAACAAATGGTACGATCTTTAAGAAAAAAGTTGAATTTCATACAAAATGTCTGCTATATTTTGGAGTAAAAAAGTACTTCTTTCAATGATCTTTTTATAAACTTGTAGGTTTAACGAAAAACTAATATCGTTATGTAGTTTTGAGAAATTTCAACAGGATCGGTCAAATAGTTTTTGAGTTATAAATTTGGAAAAAGTAGTTCTGTGAAAAACGCGTTTGAAGGTATCGCATCTTCGAACATTCAATTATAGATATGTCTCGTCCTACACATGTCCAACTATCATTTTATGAAAAAAAAAAAATTCTTTTTTGAAGATTGTAAACGTATCCCCCATTAAGATACCAGATTCTCTTTACTTTACCGCAAATCTTATCTATACTTATTTTTCTATGTAAATTTCAAAAGGGCGTTAATACGTAGAAAATACTGTTTGCGGACGATTCTGATATCGCAAAAACAAATATACACGGATGAAATTCTCGCGACGCAAAACGATTCTCCGCGTTTACTTTTATTTTCCAGGATAATTCGTTGGCGACGATCCCGGTACCGCGAAGTTAATCGAAATTTCTTAGTATCGCGGCGCTTAGCCTAGTTTCCTTCATTCCAGTTCGAGCGAACTGTCGCGCGTGTTTCAACGCCGAGACATCTACGCTCAACGCCGTGGATAGACTTAATTGCGATCGTAAGAATTTCACAACATCGGGGGCCGGCGAAACATTTGCATGTTCCCGCGATTGCAGCTCGATTCACGAATGCAGATTTCAATAGACACCGGCACGAATTCTAGGTCAGCCGAGGTGTATTGTTACTTGTAACGAGACAATTGCGACAACAGTGGCGCATTGTGCCCTCACCGCGAGCCGTACCCCGCTTCGCTTACTAACGCAACGTCGTTTCGTTAAATCTCCGAACGACTGCACTTTGTCCGAACAAAAAGTCCGCTATTAAAATTGCAAATCAACTTTTAACCCTTCCCGACCTGACGTAACGTACGTAATATCAACGAAACGTTCAACGCGGCCGCCGCGCCGAGAGATCCGCGCTCAGGAAAACCTTGCGAATAAAATTTGCGCGGCATTGGTGCCTTTGGAAGTAACGTTGAAACTATTCGTTCTGCGGGGCGACGCTCGTCCTTTGTTTCTTACGCCCGGAAAAATGGCGATTCAACGTTTAAACGCCCTCGGAATTAATCGGTCCGTTCGCGGCCCGCCGGTTCTTTCGCGGCTGGCTACGGCTCGAGCGGCAAGAACGCGGGCTCGGTTAGCGCGTTCGAAAAACTTACAGCATTTTTGCCGGTGAGGAATTCGGCGCCAAAAAAAAAAGCAAAAGCGAGCGAGCAAAGGGAGGGAGACAAAAAGCGCACGTTCCTAACGTTAATCCGTCACGCTCGATTCTCGATCCGTGGATCGTTTCTCTCCTAGCTGTAAATTCTCGGTGTACGCGCGAACGATGCGAGATGCACGATAATGATACGGTGTTTCTAGCATTCCGATAATTTCTTACGATAAATCACGTCTAAACGGTCCCGCGAGATGGCATAAACACACGTTTCGATCCGAGCCCCGGTACGTTACCAGTCCGAAGACTCGAAGATTAATGATATTTTATAAATTCGACCGCGGCTTTGGTCGCGCCTCTCGTCTAACCCTCTCTCCCCTCCCCGCCCCTCCTCTCCCCTTACATCCTTCGTTCACCGGATAAACGGACGTCTTACTTCGATAACGTTCGCGAGTCACCATCCTCCTTCGTGATACGCTGGCCCCCCCTCCCCCCATTCCTTTCAGGCCACAGTCGTTCCTTTTGGTATTCGCTACCTTTTTGCCGCGAGTTAACGTTATTTTCGATCCACGGACCCTTTGAAAACTCCTCCCTTCGTAAAACGAGGAAAGAAACTCGCGCGAGGGGGGAGACGAATGCACTTGCGCCCGTACGCCCGCCGCAAAGACATCGAATACCAACGTCAAACGTTCTGCATTAAATTACATCGTATTTCCATGGCGAATAGACGACGGACGGGGTGCATATGCATACCCGTCCTTTGTCCGGCAGGCTGGACGAAAATCGCGTACCGGGTGCTCCTTTATCAACGCGATATCAGGGATTACGAAAAATCTCCTTCTCGCGCGTTAACCCGCCAACCGTTTCGCTCGCGAGGAAATCGGGAGTCCCCTTTTAGGTAGGAATCGTTCTTTCCTCCTCTCTTTCTCTCCTCGCGGATATTACGGGATCCTAGCTCTCGTTTGAGAGAACGAACGGGGGAGGGTGTAGTTCGATCGTCTCGAAACCAGCGTCGCGAGCGAGCGGTAAGGAAAGTTTTCGAATTTGCGTGCACCCTGTAGAATACGAGCGTGTCGAGAGCCGTGTACACGCACACGGGGTATTTCTGAACGCGTGGTAGTTAAATCGAATTCCCCTGCTGTCCTGTCCGGCGGAGACACAAAGCAAAGGTTGCTCGAGTGGATGGCTTGCCCTGGGCGACCATCTAGCAAATTGTGGTATCTAAGTGCCCGCTGGAAACGGGCCGCTTTATCGCTCGGTTCTCGTCCGGAATTTCGAATTTTGGAAAGTCATTTTACCCTTGCTCCGGGCTCTCCCTCCCCCCTCTCTCTCTCCCTCCCTTTCTCTCGGGTCTCCGACGATACCGCGTTACATGAAAGGATTAAAACTCATCTTAACACCTAATCAATCGATCAGCCATACTCCAATTTTGAGTAGGTATCTATTTGAAAGGTATCCGTTTTAACCCTCAACAGAGAAGGCCGGTCACCTGTGACCGGAATGAGCTTTAAAGTACTCCGAACTGGATCATTTTAAGACATAGAAACGAGTTATATATCCACAAAACAAACATTACTACCTTCTTGAAAAAGGTATTATATAATTATAAAGGTGAATAAAAATCACTTCGATCTAGATAGGATCCATAGACCCGCCTGTGAAGGGTTAAACTGATCAGACATATTACACATTTTGAGTGCGTATCTGTTTTAAACTGATTGATCATTCTACAAATTTTGGGTAGACATCTGTTAGAGACTGATCGCTCATACTTCATAGTATAGTAGGAACCTATTAAAAGAAAACCTTATTCCGGTACACAGATCACTTAATTTCCTGGCCCCATTAGATCTGCAAACGTCCGAAGCTCGTTTCGCCAAGCTCAACATCCGTTCGTACGATGTTCACGTTAGACTGAAATTTCGTCATAATAATGCGGCTACGCGCAATATAGACGGTTCGAAATATAGCTAACAACCTAAGTTTGCTGGAATCCCCTTGGCATCTAGCGATGCTCGTTACATGTACCACACGCTCTTTAAACCCAGTCTACCCTCTGACCTTCCTATCTACAAGATGGTATACGATAGTCACGCGAGAACCCAATGGCTAGGTAGTCCGAAAGAATATTGATTATTCCCAAAGCACATATCGTATATTTTTTCTGAATTGCGCTGGCCTACCGCGAAAATCGCATAGTCGCTTGTCGCGCTCGTTTAATCGAACGAAGCGTGAATTACACCGAGGTTCACATTTCGGAGTAACGCAAAATATATGTAACTTTGTCGTTCTCCTTCAATCTACATGACTCAAAATATAGTTTCTGCTTCTCCGTATAGTATTTTTAACTATTTATTCTTAATCTTTATTGCGCGTGAAATAAAACATATCCAAGTTGACGAAAAACTTCCATCCACGTAGATCCCATCGAAATGAATTAAATGTCAGCTGACATTAATTTTTGCTTAACATCGATAGAAAGATTCGCGTTGGAATCTTTCCAACGAGACGCGTACAAATTTCAACGGTCGAATATATTGTGGCCAACCACTTGATTAAATTTCACAGGCGTAATGGCAATCGTATGAATCCAAGAATACACCTAAATCGTAAACTCCTCGATCCTAACAATAAGCGCTTTTCACGATAGGTATTTATGTTTCCTCGCGAGATCGTTAGAAATTCGAACCGGGTTTGGTCTGCGTCGCAACGCGAATTACATATAGGCGTCATTTGGCAAAACTCGTAATGACGGGACGGTGCGTGTAGCGCGATTCCCATCGCAACTACCGTCCCTCTACGCTCACGTATCCCCTGCGCCCAGAAAGACACGCTTTACCGAAGGAAGCGCGGGACCCGCGCGTTCCTTACACCAGGTTGCATTACGTGGCGATAGCTTTCCATGGCATTCGTCTAATTCCAGGCTCGAAACGTTCCATTAAAGATTCAGCATGTAATTGCGTATGATCGTAGAGATCGTTCCCTTGGTCCGTATCCGTCTCGTCTGTCCGTTTCCCTCGTTCCTCCCGCTTCGTCCCGCTTCGTCCCGCGGCGTCAGCGCCGACAGACGTGCCCCACGCCGGAGTACCCGAGGAATTATCATTGAACCGAATGATCGCGCGTAACCGTCGTACGTGAGGCAATCAGAGGACTGCGTGCCGGAAAATCCGTCTTAATGATGCCTCGAGCACCCTCCCCGGTGGTCCGCTACTCCTCTCGCCAATATCACGATCGTCCATCGTCGCGACCATCCCAAACGAACGGATGGATAGATGGAAACTTCTTTTTTTTCCCCCTCTCTCTACTTTCCTGCTCTTCTCTACGGATTGCGATCCAATAATTACGAGGACGATTATAAAACTTTGGCCGGTTTTATAATAGAGCGAACCGTGCACGCCCGCGAAACTGAAAATGTACTTTTTCGCGCGAATATTCGTCCCCTCGTAGGGTTTGCGTATAATTCGCTGTATTATCCGCGACGCGGCGCCGTGGAGGAGCGAGGATAATGTTATTATCGTTCTTACGGTTAAGTCGCAGACTTGGTTGTACGAGGAAGAGAAATCCCCGGAGCTTCGAGGTGTTTAGTCTACGCAAATGGAAGACGACACCGCGGAATGTGGGAAAAATTAAAGACTCGTTAATTCCCAACGTAAACTCTCGGGAGGCATCGGGCGGAAGTGGGAGAGGCACGGCTTTGTAGCTACGAAACCGGTAACTTCTCGATTCCGCCTAATTCCTACGATCGGCGATACGAAAAAAATCTTGCGTGCATCGTCGAATCGTTTGTTCACCGGTGTCAGAGGTGCAGGGTGGCCGGAGCACGGTGCGTACGGTGACGTTGCGATTCAATCGTCACGCTAGACCGCGAAGGGTTAAGCGACACCGCACCACGATACACGGAGACGAAAGTATTTCAATTTTCGTATCGGCGCACGTATTCCATGCCGGTGAGTCGGACGCAATAAATCGACGGGACGGAACTTAACTCCGGCCAGCACAGTTTGCTCGTACGTAAGTAAGTACGAGCCATGTGTAGGACGGAGAGGCGGACTTTGAAGTAAAAAACGTTCGAACGTCCACGAAACTCTTATCGGGGAGAGCTCGTGTACGAGCTCGCGTACGGCCATCCTTTTTCCAGCCGTATTATTCCGGCGTTATTCAGAAGATCGGAATGCAGGTACAGTTATGGTTACCAGTAAAGCGGTACGTCGGTATATAGCCTCGCGGTTGACAATACCGCGAGTTCTCCTCTCCCCCTCTCCTCGCGGTCCCCCGAGCGTCTCCTCTTCTTTCGCTGCTCCGTCCTTTCTCCCATTCTTTTCCAAGCGCGATTCTTTTTGTTCTCCCTGGCAGCTTCTATCCCCCGACCCCCCCCCCCCTCCCTCCCTCCCTCCCACAGCTCCCCGTCAGTCCTATCCCTTTTGCCACGTTGGCTGGCTCGACTCGCGGAGCGCGTGTCTTTAACCTCGTCCTCTTCATTGTCGGTTTGCGAGTGCGTGTACGCGCGATACGTGCCTGAACCTAGAACTCGACGCGACAATCGATAACGTCGTCACGATCGCGAAGACACGCACGCTTCTGTCCCCTTATGTTAATGAGCTCTTAATATTCCACGCGCACACTCCTCTTCTGCTTCTCTCTCTCTCTCTTTCTCCCTCTCCAGGTACCCTTTTTTTCTTTCTCTCGCTTGTCCATCTCCCGTCCCGGTCTTCTTGCTTTCTGTTTTGTTCCCTCTTTCACTTCGCCCTTTTGCTCCCTCTCCTCACCCCAACACCCTCCATCCGCGGCCACCATTCTCCTCGTCGTCTCTTTTTCGTCACTCGACGCGACAGGTTACAGTAATCTTTGCCATTACACCTGGAAGTTAATTTCACTCGGGCCGATCGAGCCACGCAAAACTGGTCAGCCGGTGGTTACGCGCTTCTCGGTCGACAATCTCTTTATCCCGGAGGCATCGGTAATCGGCGCGCTGACTCATATCCCTTTTGCGTGTCTGCGTTTTACCGGAAATCCTTCGCTCCGACCCCGCGTCTCGGTTTACTCGCTCGAGCGCGATCCACCTTACGCGTTGACGTTGCTTTCGCGGTCTTTCCCTATTCTCTCGATATCGTCGAAGTTATCCCACCTGACACCTCGTAAATCATCTCGTGGAAACACCCGCATTATGTCGTCCTTCTTTCACCCTTGATCTCTCTGTCTCCCTCTCTCTCTCTCTCTCTCTCTCTTTGCCTCCTTACCCCAACCTCGGGTCAAGGTCCTACCGATTGTCAGAAAAACGAGGTATGCGAGGGATTGAAGGAGGAGGAGAAGGAGGAGGAGGAGGAGATGGTGGAGGGGGAGCCGCGGCTATGGCAATAAATAACGAGAGAAATTACTAGACTGGCTCCTTGTTCGCCGATGCGTCAAGCGGACGTCGATATAACGTTTCGTCGGCGAATCGACCTGTAATACGAGCTCGAAATCCCGGCTGATCGCGGGTCAGGAAAAATCAGGGAGCATACTTAACCTCCTCGCGATGCTACGTCAAGCTGAACTTTCGGTCGTATCTTAACGCGCGGTAAGTTACACAGCGTTGAACTCGACGCGCAATGGATGTTCCGATAGTCGTTGCAACGTCGAAACAACAGTTCCCCACGATGAGATTGTATTGAAATCCCGAAGGAGAGTTCACCCAATAAATTGCATTAAAATCACAATTGAACTTAAATTCATTATTGAAAAGCGATACGCAGGAACGATTCGCGCGAGGCGTATCATCGACTCTCGCCCGTCGAAGATCAAAGCGGTTGACGATCGCGTTGCTTGGAGCATCGGGAAACGAGAGGACGAGCGAGAGGGTGGAAAAGGAAAAGGAAAAGAAAGGGGAAGGGGCGACGCGGCGGGAGGGATAAACGAGAGTGACGGAAAAGCGGAAAAGAGAAAAGCGGCCACAAGAGCGACGCAGGATTGACGATAAGTACGAGCGTGGTTCGATCGGTTATCCCCGGGTATCTTGGCGCGTTTAAGCCGGTAAGGGACTCGATATCATTAATAATAATTATACAATTATATGTAGGTACGGTATCGGGCGTATAGTTTAGTGCCGTGTTATTATCCCGTTCTCTTCGAGTCCCGGGAGAGGCCGTGGTCAGGAACACGTAGTCGGCTCCCCCCCCCCTCCCTATAGGTATATGTTATTACTTATAATATTTCATCGTCGGAATTGGCGGTTGCGCTTTGTTTATGCCATGGGAACGTCACGGGGTTATAACTAAGAGCGGAAAACGAGAATGGTCGGGACAGGCCGGAGCGGAGCCGAGGCGGTGGCGAGTCGATGGCGAGGCGAGACGAGGCGAGACGAGGCGAGGCGAGGCGAGGCGAGGCGATAGCGAGGGGTCGCGGTTTCGAGTTTAAAAAGCATTCGCGTCGTCGATCGGGAGGAAACGCTCGTAGGAAGAGGACGCCTTACGACCCGTGCCCCTTACCGCTGAAGATCAAGAGAAACGTACTTTTGCGGCCGGCTACGCGGCGAGCGCTAACGGTGAGCGGTAAGTACGGTGGCTTTTCAGCCGTTTGGCTCTGCGGAGTTTAATTAAATCCTACCGCGCGTCGCAGCGAGCTACGACCGCGCGCCGGACTACCTTTACGCGTCAATTTTTACCCAAGTATCGCGCGGGTACAACCGTTTTACAGTTATGCAATCGTAATGCCCGCCGCCGTGCTTTTAAATCTTTTGAGAGACCGGCTCGCGCAGTTTTACGCGTACGAAAATCGTAAAGGCGGATTCACACATACGCGGGTCTGGTTATCGGGTATGGCCGTACTTTGCCACGTGATCATGACGCCACAGAATTACATTCGCGCGACATTTTCAGTTGCGCGTGACAAAGTCGGCGATCCGGCAAGCGGGTTGGTCCTGTTCAAAGAAAAGGCGGGCGGCTTGCGACGATGCGACTGTGTATTAGTAATCGAAGTTAGGCTGCGCAATGCTACATCGCACTGTGCAGTTCTGCGTCGCGTTTCTCTACAATTAAATGACGGAACACGAATGGTCAGAAAAAAACAGTTTGTCATTAATTGATTCATATGAAAATCTTTTATTCTAAATCCTTTCACTAAACTTTGTCGGAGCACACATTTTTTTCTTCGCCCGAGTATTGGTACGTGTTCGGTAGAAACGTTAAAAGCCCGAGCGCAAGAACAGCGCTTCGTCCCACGACAGTGTTAACAAGACTGTGTCGGAATATAATAAATTTGCTTAAAAGCGAGGAATGTAGGTATGTCGCGTATACGTTGGACGGATATCTCGTTGCACAGCAATGCCGATAATAAGCCGCTTGGCCATGCCGTACGGCCTAAGCCGCGTACGTGTAGAGCCGCCTTAACGCGACGCAAAGACGGGAAGGACGCAGCGGGCCGCTCTCCGCGCTTCTCGCACTCTCTCGCGCGATCACCGTCGTTCTGTCCCTGTAATTTCCTCGACTATGGGCGGAGCAATTAAAACGAAAAGCGTCGGGGCAATGTTAAACGACCGGCGATGATTCGATATCGGTTGTCTTCCAATTCTCTCGAGTGCCGGCGGAAATTATCGAGAGGGAAGATCCATCGATCGCGAGCCCGATGTAACGTAATTGAATAAAGTAAAATTGCCGCGTCTTCCGGTCATAATTGTGAGTTTAATTGAACGATCGATGATTGGTAATTTTCGCAATCGGATATCATTTTGTGACGTAGCATACCCTTTCTTGTTTCCCGAAAGATCCAAGATCTACTTTTTGTGTAAATATATTTTGCCCGAGGGACAACCTTGTCTCTCGATAACGTTGAAGTAGCTAAAATTACTCGTTACTATTTGCGAGTCGCATCAAAGTTGCAAAAGTTTCGGAGATGACGAGTCATTTTTCCAAACGTTCCATTTTGAGCTGAAAGAAACGACTGTCGCGCTGTAATGAAAAATTATTTGCAACCACGACGTCAAAGGGACTCCGAGGTACGCGGTAGAATAAATTTAGACGACAATATATATATTTAGATTTTAGACGACTATAACCGATCGTTGGGAAAAAAATGGATGGGTTTTGGAGGTCCGTCATCGTTTGCACTTTCATCGTAGAGTGGTATGCATTACTCTTGAATTGCCGAAAGATTTTCTCACTCTCGCTCGATATCAGGAATCCTACGATTCGCGTTTTACGCGCCGTTTGCTAGCCTATAATCAAATCGATGCCCGATGACTACGTAGGAGGAAGAGTAAAGAGAATGCTCAGGATGTTTCGCCGGAAAAATTTATAACCCCGCTGATCGATTATAGGCAGAGGGATTCCGAGAAGTACTATGCCTGATTAGAAAGCAAGGCATGCACACGAGTACGCATCTGCAGCCCCGCCTATTCCTGCTCGCTCGTTCGCACCCTTTTACACGCACACGTTCGCCCAAGTGCGTATATACACAGGTAGTTGCACGCACGGACGCGAGTTCTATCCACCGCGAGTACGGGAAAATGATGGACTTTCCTCTATCGGGGATTCTTTGAAGTCACTTTTACGGTGGATGTGTAGGAAACGGAAGTCCTATCGGTGACTGGCGTAGCTACGTTTCTCTCCGGGAGAGTGAGAAATAATTGCTTATTCCGATTGATTAAAAGCATGGAGAATTAATGCCGTGTCGAAATTGTCTCGCATCGACGTCGAAAGCGCGTACCCTCCGAAACGACGCGGAGCGAGATTTAGCAAATATTGATTTCCTACGCACAGCGAAAAACAAAAAAATCCATAACTGCGATAACGAAAACGCTCGTCGGTCTAATTTCCAAATCTTCAAAGCGGATTAGCGCGCCGCACGCGCGACAGAAATTCACCGTCCATCGGTGCGCCCGCAACGGTGAATTTTCGCACGACGAACTCTACCGGCGCGGCCGGTGTACGAGCTGCCAATTTCTATCGGCTCGCAAAGGCGAAACGTGACGGCGAGGTCGATCGAGCCAAATCTATTCGAGCGATACGACGCGGCAGCGACAACGCCACCGGCAGCGGCGTTTAATCGATGCGTAGCGAAGTTTACATGATTTGCGCGATGTAAACTAATTACCTCGCACTTCGCGTCTCTCTCGGCCGAGCTCGCAACGAAGCGCGCGGGCGAGAGAACACCCGCGCGCACGCACACGCGCCACAGTCAAGAATCTTTCCCGCGGCCGATCCGCCGACGCAGCTGGTTACTTTTGTGCGTGAACGGTGTTTTAGTCGCGGTGTAATTACCATCACCAGTTTCTCGTTACTCTACGATCCTGCGGGAATTAATCATCTATGAAATACGAGGCTCGTCCCGTTTGTCTCGTACGCGATGCCTCGACGTACTCACTCTCTCTTTCTCCTCTTCTTTTTTTTTTTTTTTTTTTTGCGAATGCAAGGAATCCTTTGATATCGGTTGAACGTATCGTTCCATCGCGGGACTGCTTTCCATCTCGTCCGAAACGTCGATCGTATGAATTTCGATTCTTTCCTCATTTTTGTAAAATTTCCACGACGCGCCGCTCTTCTCCCGCTTCTCGGACGACGGGGTATACCTTTGAGGTCCGTCACAGCGGCAGAAGGAAGTCTCTCTTAATTCTCATTGTTCCACTCGTGCTCGTTACCCAATTGCGAGGGACACTTTCCCCTCGCTTTTCCCCAAGATTCGAGCGCTCTTTAGATCTCGAGGAAAACGTTCCAGGTATTGGCAACAGTGACGCGCCGCGCCTCGATTCTCCTGAGTTGGAAGTAGTTAAAGGGATCGGGAGGAAGGAGGGGAGAAGGGAAGAGTAATTCATCGCTGCGAGTACACACGCGCGTACGTGGCATTCCCTTCTCCGTCTCCTTCTGCGAAAGTTCCGTTTCCCCTACGTTTACTCCCTGGCGACCGGCGGTGCTCGCCTCTGGGTAACGCGATGCCGGGGCGACGAAGAGCTCGCGAATTAGGTCAGTTTATCCCGCTAATGGGAAGTATAAAGTTGTACACAAATAAGCGCGTAAATGAAATTTAACAACCACGCCGGCGATACGCGCGGTCCACCGCTGTGTTTGTATTTCGCGTACGACTACGAACCACGTAATAAAATACGGGGAACGCGTGTACGTGAGACCGGAGGACGAGCTATTCGGCGTGAGTTACGTTAATTCACACTTCTCGTCTCCGCGAGTCGTAGGCGAGAATAAAGACACGAAGTTGCCGACCACCGAGATTAGCGACACGCTTTTCAGGCCAGCGTACGGCACGACGGTTTTACGAAATTTATCTCGTTAGCGTTGCGCCATATAGGCGTTTGGAAATTCCGAGACGAGTGGTCGTGGCGAAATTTTGTCCCGCGCGACGATACTTTTTGATCTTGAGAGTCCCGTTCAGTTTTACAATAACTACCGCGACCAGAAAAAGCGCTCGTTGAATTTTCCGGAAAATTCTCCGGAAGAAAGAGGCCGACAATTTTAAATCGACATTTTGCCATCGGCGCGCCGCGTTACCATTACGTTAATTTCTCATCGGCGGCGACAAAAAAATTCCAACGGAAAAAGCGGAGGATAAAACAGATGGATAACGGTGAAATAGAACGAAGGGCTGGGTGGTTCCCGATCCGCGAGCAAGTTTTCTCGTTTCCGTATACGTTGCAATTTCCAAGTTTCCCGCGTAATTGAACGTTCTCGCTATTTTTAATAATTCGCGGCCGAGCCTTGGAGGTTCGAGGACGCTCGATAGAGTAACCGAGGGTCCAATGAGAGCCCAGCGATAATATTCGCACGGCGATTGTTTTGAGAACGTTTATCCGGCTGTTATTCCAGAGGAAGCGCGACTCGTTCCTCTTCCCACATCGATTATACCTGACATGCGTAGAAACGCGGTCGATACGCCCGGTCGATTCTCACGCTCCGCGACTGACAAGAATATTAAGATCCGTACACTCGACCCTGATGGAACATCATCGTGTTCCAACGTAAATGCGAACGGCCAACGTAACGTTACTAATTCTATTGTGTCACGACGGCGGACGCGAGAGCCATCGGCTCCATTTCTTCTATTCTTTCTCTCGGCGGAGTTGGGTCGCGGTGCCGTCGACTACTTTACGAATCCTGGGCGTAATCGTTACGTACGGTAATCGCGACGCAATTATCCAGACGCGCGGTCTCGGGGATCGTTCGTTCAACCGGCCGATCTCGAGGAGGAGGAGGAGGAGGAGGGGGAGGAGGAGAAGGAGGATGCGTACGATCGTTCCGTTTGTCCTTCGGTTTAGTCCTGGGATTATCGCGATAATTATCGTACCGAGACTCTCCTTCGAGGCAAGCCAGGAGGAATATATACGTATGCGCGCGGTAAATAAACTAGGATGGCTCCGGGTATCATTGTCGAGAAACGGGAGCGAGAGATAACGCTGTTCATCTTTCTCGCATATAAACCGAGGTAAGTACTGAGGGGGATGGGGTTGTGCTGGCGCGTTTGCCCCGTCGTAAATCGCGAATGATTCCGCTAAATTTCCATCTCGTCGAATGCGAAAGGGGATAGTAGGGACCACTGGCGGTGGATAGGGGTTGGCTCGTCGATGGTGCCGGTGGATGGATAATGGGCAGGGTGAATGATAATGCCGCATGCACATTGTGCCTTCCTGCGCACCGCGTTTCTCTACAGGGTGTTCAAAGTGCCATTGTCGCGTGGTAACGCCGTGGTTGATTTCGAAGGAAGAGAATTTCGAATGGTGCTCCGTCGAGAGCAATACGGCCGACGATAAATGAACAAAAATACGATGAAGGAATATAACGACAACAACGAAAAGACGAAGGAGGGAAGGAAGGAAGAAAAACAACTACGTCGACGTTGGACGTCACGCACCCGCCCGTACCCTCGCTTCCTTCGAGAATCCCCGAAAACAAAACGTACCCCGAGCGATTCTCCGAACCGTTGTTGCGGGAGAACGGGCGCGCCTGATGAGCGCCCTTAATACGCCGATACGCCCAAATCCGATGATACGAGGAATAAAATTGACCGAGTAAAGACTGGTAGCCGAGATCCACAGTCGGGCCCTTATTCAAAACCCAGAATTATCAAAATTACGGCGCGCAGGCATGAGCGGTGCGAGAGCCGCATTACGCGCGCTCTCCCTCTCCCCCCCCCCTTTCCTCTCCCGCGATCTCTTCTTTTTACCTTCCAACCACATCCACCGCTCTTAGGAATCGTTCAAGGACGATAATGTAAAAAGGTGAGACGCCGAGAGTTAACCTCTGGTCGGCCGACCGACGACGTGATTCATCGGTATCTTTGTAAGGCCGCGCTAATAACGCGACGCGGGAATGATAAAGTTAAATCGGAATGGTGATTTTCGTTCGTTCGCGATAAGGGCGAGCGATAAATTACCGAGACGTCTCCATCGTCGGTCACGCGGGCTCGATCCGGCGTCGAGCGTCGAGCGATCGCGAAGGTGACCGGTCGGCCGTGTAGGCTGACTCGTATACGTGCGCGTACACGTATACCGGTGAGGAATCGAACGAGAGAGAAACGGGGAAAGATCGTGGTACGTGTACTTAACTCGGCTTATGCACCGTACGGTTCCAGCAATGGCGAGTCGGTCACGAATACCTAATCAATAATTATTACCGCGATACTCTCTATTTTTGCGTCCTGGCCCCCTTCGCCTTCTCGGCGAGGCCTTCCTTGCCGGAGACCCGCGAACCCGCCACCACCGCCCCCTCCCACGTTTCTTCCCCCTACGTGCACCGTGCGGCCATATTTGCATATTTATAAGGGAATGTAATCGCAGAGCTCGGTTTTCGCCGCTCGTCGCTCCGCGCTACCGTGGAAAGAATTCTCCCAAGATGGCGGAAAGATTCGAGGTAGACATGCGATCCGATTTCCTGCTCTCTCTCTCTTTCTCTCTCTCTCTCTCTCTCTCTCTCCCTACCAATGCCTCCGCGGCTAACGTATCATCAACCGGGCGATCTAGAAGAAACAATCGCTCTTCTCGTGTTCTTCCCCATGTCGATCGAGAGGACGAATCAAACTCGCGGAATTAAAATGCCTTTCCTTCATCGATCATCTTCTTCTACGTGTCCGTCACTCTCCCGCCCTCCCTCTCTTTCTCTCCTCTTCTTTCTCGCCCGGAACAAAACAGTCGGAAAGAGGTGAACGTGGATCGTAACACGAGGCGAACAGACATTCAACGATCGTGCGTCCACGTTCGATTCGAGCTCGCGTTACTTTCGCGATCGTCGCGCGATGTTGATATATTGCCACGTAAAATCGTGGAAGAAAAAAAAAAAGAAGAAGAGTCCCTCCTTTCCACGCACCCTCGAGGGAGAAAACTCTTAACGAGTGCGTCGAGGATCCATCCTTGCCTCGTTATCGTTAGCGCGTTCTTTCCGAGGCGACGTCGCCGATAAATTCCGAACGGCGTTGCACGGACGAGCATCGGTCAGCCGATGGTTCTTTCCATCCTCCGCGATGCTCGGGGATCGATCGATCGTAGGCATCGTCGGCTGCCGAGGCCTCCTGGGTTTGCTTTGCAGTGTGTAAACAGGGGGAAAAGAGGACAGAGGGGGAACATCGTGTTCGCATACGCGGAGACGGAATGAAGGGAAATGGAAGGGAGAGCGAGGGAGAGAAAGAGAAAGCATTTCCTCTCTCTCTCTCTCTCTCTCTATCCCCCACCCCGTCACCCCTCTTGCCAGTTTCCTCCACTGGTCATCGGTATAGGCAGAGATAGCGCTGAAACCGATTCGGCCTCCATCGTTCGGCCGATTTAGAAGCGAACCGGCGGATAAGTGGTTGTGGTAAAGTGGCAGTTCCTCTCCTCGTAGAACCACCGGGGATATATACCCCACCTCGGCGCGAGTACGAGCGTGCTCGTGCTCGTACTCGTACTCGTGCTCGTGCTCGTGCTCGTGCTCGTACCGTTGCCGTAGCCGTTGTTGACTGCTGCAACAGCTCGCGAATAAGCTACCGTAGAAAAGCGGCGAGTCACGATCGGCTCGTTACAGGCGATTCCCCCTCGATATCGCGAATCATGAAATCACGAAAATCATTCGCTCCCCGCGACTGGATTGTTTTCTCTCTCTCTCTCTCTCTCTCTTTCTCTCTGCAATTACAGGAAAGCGCGATGCATTCGCTTTCATTTAATATCTATATACAATAATATTCCGCGCTTAAGGGGATTCGTCCCAGAGGGCTCGAATCCATACGTCTCCACACTCTCCCCTTCATCGCGATGTCCATCACCGTAACCGCGCACTCCTGATCCCGATCCGTGACGCGATCGTACCGCTCGTCCGATGTATTCGGCGAAACGCGTAATTCTATGGCCCGCGGTACGCTGCTCGTACCATCGCGTCGTAACGCGCGAGGTGCGCGTCGTTCGCGTTAACACGCGCCGTTCGAAGATGATACCGAATGCGTTATGAGCGTGACGGCCACCCGACGTATCCAACACCAGCGGCTCAACTCTTTTTACCTCTTTTCCTCCTCGCGAACGGCGGCTCGATCGAGCGATCGTGGTTTAGCGCGATCTAAGGAATGCCGGCTCGATCGCTTTTCAGCGTGTAATACGGGAGAAAACGTACATGCGATAATCGGGGTATGATCTTCGCGATGCAAGGAAATTTAATGGCGAAGGGGAAGACGGCAGTTTGTATCGTGAGCGATCGCGAGTATTTTGCAACGATGCCGAGGTCCTGGAATTTTCGAACGGTCGTAGCTTTACACGGGTTTCGCGTTAGAGAAGTTACCGGAGGCGAAGGGACAAGTCGTCTCGTCGGTTTTCACGAGCATTGGTACTGGAGGCAGAGGGGGGATGGGGGTGGGAGGGGTAGAGAAACCCTTACCGTTTATTACGCGTGCAATAAAATCCACGGTTATCTTTATAATGCCGTCTACAATCTAATTTGAAGGGAAGAGAGAACGGCGAATGGGGTTGAGAGACCCCGGGCGGCCAATTCGCGCGATCGGAAATGAAATTTCGATCGACGAAAGAGCCCCGTCACCGCCCGGAGAAATCTAGCCTACAATTCGCATTAGGCACCAATTTTTGCTCCGCAGGATGCCGACGTTGAACTATAAAAGCATCGGATGCCGACGACACGGCCATGACCGGCTAGTTTGCGACGTACGAGTCGAAACCAAACGGAATTTTGGTTCCGTTATCTCTCCCGTACTCGTTCGAATTCTCGTCGAAACGAAAATCGTTGGTACGCGAAAATGTTGCGACGATATCCGAACAATTTCCTCGAGCGCCTTCGAGCGATATCTAACATCTAATTGTAAGGACGAGCACTGCTGTAGACGCTACTCGAAATAATCTCGATTCTTGCAGTCACATCGAAATTATTCCGAGCTTTACAAAAATCAACTATTTTATCAATTCAGCGTAAATTCAATGAAAGTTAATAGCTCGTGCTATTTCGAGGGTTATCGAGAACACCGATCGTCATAGAAACAATGTTACCCCGGGAAGCACTATTCTGCCGTAGCGATAATCGTAAATGCCATCTACGTTTTCGCGGACTACGGGGATTCGGAGCGCGTTGAAAATCGCGATTCCGTTCTCCCGATGTTGAAACGCTTGCTTTATATCCTTCGATCTACGGAGGTATCTCTTCGAGATGAAAATAATTGGTAAAAAAATCCGTGTTGCGCGTTACCTCGCTCTCGCTGCGTACCTGATAAATTAACCATTTCAGTGGAGTGGTATCCGTTCCACCATAAAGCGATTGTTAGACGCGGTTGAAAAGAATCACTTTCATTGATTACAAACTCGTATATATTTTCGTAGATAGCGTCGTATCTTCCGAATATTGCGCAGGCATTAATTTCAAAATCTTTCGTTCGAAATTAACGAGAAGATCTGTTTCACAGGAGTCTATTGTTTAATAAATCCGAATGTTTGCCACGCATCGAGTCCCTGTCAGCGCAAAACCCTTCTCGATGAAACGATCGAACGGTAGAAACTTTTCCAAAGCAGCAAAACAGGATACCAGGATTTCCAAGGAACCCTGTATCCCCATCGGCGTGCAGTGCTCTATACTTCTCGTAGCAGTGTACTCTCGAGGATGAATCTCCGCGGGGAGCGAACCGACGGGTGGCTCGAACCCCAGTGGATAAGAGGAAAACGCGATTACTCGTTTAAAAGAGCGATTACAATGACTATTCCCGATCTAGTTGCCAATAGGAGAGCGGCAAAAAAAAATATATTTATATTCCCGCTCGCTGGTTAGGCACTCGACGACACGTGTCCCCTTCTCGACGTGCATCTGTCGTGGTAGATCTGTATCTCGCGCGCCTAGGATCTATGATAAATTAGATTGGCGACGCGAACGCGGAAAATTCTCTCGGTTTTGTGGCCCGGTGATTGGACGCGCCGAGGACGTGTATCGAGGAGAAAGAGGCGCGTAATCGCGCGTAAAACCGAGGTTGGTTTTACCGTTCACTTCGGGATCCGTTGAATCGTGAAAACATCGAGACTTTTGGAGGAGCCTCTCTATTTCCGGGCGTGCGCGATTCACGGTCGATCACACGCGAACGTTAAATGTCGTGAGGTTGCGTATTTATCCGATTGCGAGCGAGCGAGCTGGCGCGCGCGCGCAACGACCGTGTGTCGCCGCAGAGAAACGCGGGTCCCCCCGGTTATAATGTAAATCAAATAATAATCGTCTTCGCGTATGGAAAGCTAGAAGTGTGCTAACACTCAACGTTATGCAAAGCAGCGGAGTTCCTATTACTATTTCCATACAATCGAATCTATCGCGCATACATTTACATACTACGTAAGTAGGTCGTCTACGAGCAAGGCTAATGAATATATTATATAAAATATTACCAGCGATTTCTAACATACGTTTCATTTTCCTCGCGGCCTACGAAGTTACGAGCTCGCGAGATTGATTAATAAAGCATGGAATACGCTACGAACGTGCGTATACCTTTGATCTTTGGTTTCTTCGTAAATTGGCGTGGCAGCATAGTAAATTTCAAGGTGAGTCGGTCTACCCGCTAACGATTTCGCGGCAGAAATCCACGGCCGAACGGTCGATTCGTCCCTGTCAATATCTTGGGCGAAACTCTCTCGTCGATGGAAAAGCACGACGACCGACAGGTGGTGGGTAGAAATGTCGGAAGGGGTGGAGTGTTCGTTTTCGATTGGCTTTTCGCGAGGTATCGCTAGCCGTACGTGAGAGAGAGAGAGAGAGAGAAAACGCGAGGGAGGGAGGGAGGGAGAGAGAGAAAGGGGTGGGGGCATAAATATTAATATAATAGCACTGATTGCACTAGATCGCGGCGGGTGAGCGAGCGTACAACACGTTGCAAATAACACGTCGGGCAGAGGTGGTCGAGGCGAGAAACGAGGGGCCGACGGGACGAACAGGAGCGAGAAGGGGTGGCTCTGGGTTATGTCGGTAGCATAGTGACATATCCGAGAGCAACAACGTGATGACGCGAACGCGCGAGAGAGGAAAACGAAATGAGGACCGAACACCCACCGGGGCGGAGGAGGAGGGAGGTGCGCCGGAGAAAGAGATGGAAGAGAGCGGTGGAGGGAGGCGGAGGGAGAGGAGGAGGAGGACAAAGAGAGCCGGAACGAGAACGAACCGGCGGTGAGAGGGAGAGAGAGAGGGTGAGAGAGAGAGAGAGAGAGAGAGAGAGAGAGGGCGCGAGCATGAACGCGCGAGTGTGTTCCACCTCGAGCGACGGGAGGTTTTCCGGGGGCGAGGGTGGCACCACGGGCATTAAATATACACGCTGATTTGTCGTCCGCGGATTGTCACCTCTGATAGCTTTCATTTTGTTGTATATCGGCGGCCGTACGCCCCGCTCGCGCGCGCTCTACGCTTTTCGACGTAATTCGGGCCGCTTGATTGACTTTTGAGCTGGCCTTTATGGGGATATTCGTTGCTCTCCCTCTCTCGCTCGCACTCGCATCCGCACTCGCACTCCCGCCACCCAGCCTACACCCCTAGACGCATCGTAGATTTATCGGACACCGGACGCGTGTCCTGCCGGTTTTTCCACGCGTATCGTTCGGTTCGGCCAGTCTCTGGCCCGTCAACGAGACCGTGATACCCGACTTTTCGTCGCGATTCCGACGCCGGAGGCGCGTCGCGTTATCGTCCCGCTTAACCGCCGCCAACGAGACCCCCGTTCGACAGATTCGACCGATCGTTTTGACTCGTTACGTCATGTACGGCGAAAGACACGAGCGACGAATGCCCATCGATTGCTGTCCGATTCTTTCGTCGATCGTCGAAAATTTGGGAAACTCCCGCGGGCTCGGAGGATGGCTCTCGACCGCCGCTATCGTTGCGATTCATTATCGTTCAGATGCCGATCGACGGTTTGACGCTTCGCAAATCGTGAAATTTACCAAATCCATTCGCGGTTTAATTAATGGATTTATTTCGAGATTAATAGCGAACGCGAAGCGTTCCCCCGTGTCCAGCGTACACGCGAGAACCTCTCTGAATTTCTTCGATTATTCTTATCGGGGCCTGTTTTTCCGTGCCGTGCCGTCGTATTTTCTCAACATCGTCGGTCTCACAATGATTTTGAATAATATACGCGCTCGCGCATTTGTTTAATGTCGAAAGAATTCCGCTCGCATTGTCCGCCGAAGAAAACATCGCTCCGCCGTTTGCCGTTGTATGTATTCTGCGCACGGCGCGGCGTCCCGCGTCGCGCTGAGAATAAACGTCCTTAATTTCCTAGAAATTTGACATTCTTCAAATATAAGTGTTACGCGAGTTGGCGTGGGGTGGCGTCCAGGAGTTTCGCATTCTGACCATATCGAATTCCCGACGAACGAACTCTCATCCTTGGAAAACGACCGAACGTACGTTTCCTCGTTCGAAAGTGGAGACACGCGATGACAGAAAATGACGGCGCGATTCTCGTTAACCCGTCGCCGCTACAAAACGACTCTACCAATTTCTTTCTCTCCCTCACTTTTAAAAGAGGAGAACGGTTACGTATTTCTCACGCCTGGAAGAAAGTCGCAACGATGGGATCGACGAGTCGTGTCCGCGCGCAGTGTTTTCTCAATCCTTTATAACGATACGATGACGTTAAATAAATTATAATCGAGGTACCGAAGAAACGGGAGGGAGGTGGGGGGGGGGGGGGCGGAAACGGAGAACCGTAAGAAACTTTTCTCCGAGTCTTGATAACGTCATGCAAAAATTATGCCTGAAGTTACTCTCTATTGTTAAACACGATAAAACATTCATTCCGCGAGTGGTGAAGGGTCGAACGTTGAGTCCTGACAAGTATAATCGAAGGATAGTCGGAGAAAGTGAAGAGGTACGATCAGTCGGCAGCTACCGACCGTTCTTTCGGCGCGTAGTTTCCCTCGTATTCGCAAAGAAAGCACAATCGAAGTTGGAGGAACGGGAGGAAAGGGAGAAGACAGGAGCGGCGGCGAGCGATACAAAAGGGTTCTCGAGGTCTCGCGAAGCGGTTTCGCGATAACGTTACGCGGCGGTTATTGGAAATAGTCTGGTCGATCTACCCCACCGTGAAATACACACAGCTCGGTGAGCCTACGTCATACCTTGGCGTATGTACATTATTCATAGCCATCGGTGAAAAGGGCGCCAGCCGTATTACGTATGCCACGGGTTATTATGCCCTCTAAATGTTTAATGTGTTTGCCTTCCTTCGCCGGCCACCGACGTGGCTTTATGTTTTACTAACTAAATTACTGTTTTTTTTTTATTAGTCCTCCAGCGTTTATGTTGGTTCAATCGATTCGTGGCCTCTCTGCCTCACCCCCGCCCCCCCTCCCCCCCTCCCCCCAACCCCTAACCTCTCGCTCTCTCACTCTCTCCTCTCTCCGTTACTCTTTTTTCTCTCTTTCCCCTCCACCCTTCCGCCCTAACCTTCTCTTCTTTCTCCCCCAACTCCCCCGCCCGCTACACCCCCATCGTCCTCTTTCGTTCTCTCCTTTCCTCGATACCGAACCACCCGCTTTCCACGTCCACTCCTTCCGCGCAACCCCCGCCGCGTCGCACGTGCTCGCTTCTCTGGATATCGTAAATTTTTATACGCCGTTCCTCGAATATTTAATCGTCCTGTCCTATTTACTTTCAGTGCGCTGTATTTCACGTTAAACATTTCACCTAAGAATATTCTACAACGGCGGGTAGATGAGCGCGAAAGATAACGCCGCTCCGCCGGTTTACAGCGTTAATAAAGGAAAACAGAGGAGGCGTTATACGACGGTTAACTCGCGGTGAGTGTCACTTTGAAACACCCATCGCGGTGTTTTAACTATGTGGCGCTCGGCGAGGGCGAGCAGCGATTCGAAAAAACTCTATCGTCCTATCGGCGCGCAGGGCGCAAGGAGTTTCGTTATTTACAAATTTAATATCCGTCGGGCCTTACTTGAAACTCGAGGATGCGAGGGTGAAACTGGGATGGGTTGGGCCGAGGGGGGTGGAGGGTTCGGAAGGGATCGTTAAAACCGCGATCGCTAAAACGCGCAACACCGAAACGCGAAACCCAGGCGGAAAGTTTGGAATTTACTGCCCGACATATTGGCTGCGAAAGCACACGAAATTAAGGCTAGTAAAACACTTTCCTGACACCTCGCTGCCCTCACCCCCCCCCCCCCCCCCCCCCTCCCTACCCTCGTGTCTCACGAACCAAACGTTCGACGAACGATGCTATACGCCGATAACTTCTCTTTTATATTTATCAGCATTCATGAAACGTATATCTGTCGGCCGGATCACGGGGAAATTTTCAAAGTCGAGTCACTCTAATTTGTATAATAAATCGATTGGTATACGCTCGTGTCGGATACTACCACAACGCCATCGAAGTGTAATCGATAAATGTATTGAATTTAAATTTCATTAGTTTCTGTCACTGGATTTTTAAGTGGTTTTTTTTTTCAATATTTGTACTAAAATTTATGAAATAAATACAATAAAAAACGATTACGGGTCTATTCGCACCACGTGTATATTAGGGAGGTCTTTATAGTTTAAGTATCTAAAAATTCAGTTTCCACCCCCTCTCTTGTTTCAATCAACATACAAACGATGTATGTAGAATTTTAGCACAATCGGACAACTACGGGGCGACCCTCATCGACCATGAAGTTTTGATATTTTAGCCGGAAGTCATTTTTTTTATATAAAAAATGTTTTTTAGTTATTTTATTTGCAATCATTTTAAGCACTAGTAATGGAAATTAGTGCAGTTTTTCATTAATTTAATTAACATGCTATCTGCTTCGATAACAGGTGATTTGATATTGCCAAGTTAATATGAAAAATAAGTAAATATTTTCCGTATAAATTATGTTATGTTATTTTTCATTAATATTATTAGATAAACTTATACTATTATTATAATTTTTACTATTATTATTATTATTATCATTTAATTAAACTTATATGTTCCAACTTCATTTCGTTATGGATTTGACTGTTTTCTGAATTTATATATAGCGAATGTCTTTTGAATACGCGTAGGTATGCTAATAGGTATCTCTAAAAATTATGATGTTATTAGTTGTATTACTTTCAATAAATATATTGTTAGTGGTATCTCGTCTCGTCGAAAACCAAAGTCAAAGTTGTCTCGACTTGGAAAATTGATTACTTTCCGGTGATTTTAGTAGTTGTAAAAAGATAATTAAATTCTTATTGGGAAACGATATGATCGTTACGGTAAAGTTAAATTTCAAAGTTTATGAAAACATCACCAGGATAGGCGTGCGAATATACTTCGGGAACTTTGAAATTTAACTTTGCCCTACTTATCGCGTGGTAGATGTAATTATGCTCTTCCTATTCCGAAAATGGTTACAATCGATTTGAGCCAGAAACAAATTTAAATAGCACTCCATATTTTCGCTCTTTCCCTTACAAGCGTCACTGCAATTACAAAGTATTTGACAAATTTTTAAAGAATAACGCTTCTCGACTACTACGTTTCATAAATTAATTTTTCCGATTTTTATGAAGCGCACGTTTTATTTTACGCGATTCGGTTACAATTTCCTGACCTTTTCATTTTATACAATTACGAATTCGCTCGTATATTTAAGATAAATTCGAAGGTTCACTTAAATATGAGTTGAACCAAAAATACATTTTCCTCGTGACGTATTCGTATAAAACACGAATACAACAAGAATGGTCCGCGTTTCGATTGAATTATCAAATCGCATTTTTTTCAAAGGAAAAAGGCGCGCTGGTTTCCACGCAAATACGTAACTTGCTGCGCCACCTACCGAAACCGAATGCAGTCGTATTCTCTCGCGTTGAGCGATAATGCAGCGAGTCGGTATAGTTGCCGTTCGTTGACTACTTACTCGCTTATCAATAATTGATTTGGCATAATTCAAGGTAAAGACACGTAAAACGGAAGTATGGAAGAAAGGTGGATGGAGATAAAGAACGTAAAAAATCGGTAGACTTACCAAAACGGTGAATGAAAACTAAAGCGGGGGGGATATCGGGAGTAACTGTAACAAACGAAAAAAAAGGTGCATTCAAATAAATTCCAGATGTCACTTCGAACGATTTATTAATAAATATGAAATATCCACTTGTGTCACACAGTCGTTTTTATTATCGTGAAACGTTTCGATTTGATCGACTATCGGCGTCGATCTACATACATTCGTCTCTGAAAGATACAAACTTCTAATAAAAATGAATGACACGCGACGAGTACGTAACGATCCCTGAGTTACGAGTACTCGATTACACTCGAATGCCGTAAATGTTGTTGTACGTAGTAACTTGTCAAACATAAACAACTAGCTTTACGTTTCTCCCGCTCTGAACGGAAGCTCAAAATGTATAATATTAATGAACCTTTCTATTACACCTCCCGTAGCGCCGATCAACGAATCCGAAATATCAGACACGATCGCGCTAATTTCTCGAATCGTTGTCCCAAAACATTTTTCGATCCCCAACAAAGTAACCAAAAAATTTCACAACTACTCGGTTTCGTAGCGAACTCGCGGCATACAACCACTTGTGGATCACAGACTCGAGAGTAGCACGTCCTAGTGTCAGCGAACGTGCGATTACTTTTGCAACAACACACGCGAAGCAAATTCCCGTGGGCGTAGATATAATATCCCCGCGAAATGGTTAACGCGTCACCCGTGGAAAAAAGGGAACCGTGAGGCCGAGAAAGGGGGAAGAGGATTTTCATCGAGATTTTCGACAGAAACCCGTGTGTCAACGCCATGTCAAATTTGAGTGGCGTTGTTGGCGGAAAGTAAAGAGAAAGCCGGCGATCTTACCAAAACTGAACAAAGAACTGATTACGGGCTGCTCGTAACAAACTTTGATGCAAAATTTCACAACGAAAAACAACACTGAATTCACCAAATACTCCGAAGCTTGCGGCGAGATCTTTCGTGCAGACAACTGCATGTATACACAGGCAACGGTGCTGCCGCGTTCTAAGGACGGCGGCAGATGGAAACTAACCTACGGAGGCGGCGTTTCAAATGAAATATAACGAACATCTCGTAAAATTTGAATAATCGATACACGAAGAGATTTAAAAAGTATTAAACCGAATGGAGACCGTAGTACCGGAATAATAAAGGAGAAGCTATAACGTTGCCTTTAAAATGTCATGCCGATAAATACGCAGCTTCGTTCGAAAAAATTAAAATTGCAAATCCGGAACGCAATACGAGAAAAAGTTTTGAAAGGCTCCAGGATAATATGGCGATGTAAAGGGACAGTAGTTACCATAAAGAACCAAAAGAATCAATGTTCAAAGAACGATGATTATTTTTCGCAAGGGAGAATTTCGTGTAAAAATTCAAAACTTCGTTGCTAGGAATAAGACGAAAATTTCACCACTCAGGGCATGCCAATCGGATCGTTACGGCACTGCAGCGCAGTCTTCGTCTCTCTGCGCGTGATATAGATTAACGAGAGTGAAAAAATCAAAGGGAGCGAGGGAGAGAGAGAGAGGGAGAGAGAGAGAGAGAGAGAGGGCCAAGCAGGGAGCCAAAGCAAAATAAAAGGAAATGCCTCGAGACGCATAAAATAAGAAAGAAAAGTCTGAAACCCGGAACGCTGAGAAAGACACGTAGGAACCGAAGAAGGGAGACGCAGCTACATTTTTACTATGAGGCAGAAGAGAAGGAAGGGTGCTGCCGAAGAGAGACGGAAAGGGCGCGAAAGAGGGAGAAGGAGGCACGTCAGTGGTGGAAGCAGTGGTGCCTTTAAAGATGGCCTCCGGAGGCAACGCGGTGCGTCGGGTCGAAGCCGAAAAATGACTCAAAATCCTTACGAAGTCGCGAACAACGGATAAAACAGTAGTCGAGCCGTGAACGCGATAACTACCCAGATTCGTGGGTCTCAAGTATTATCGGAACGATGTACGGGAATTCGGTGTGTCTCGAAGATTAGACGAGGTACGGGAGAAGCGTAGTTTTGGCGATGCAGGAGCAAGCCAATCTAGCGGCGGCGGCGGTCATTCTACCCCGTGTCGAGTGACAGCGAGAGAGAGAGCTTACGTAACGGATTATTCTCGCTATGATAACGATACTCCAGCCGCGAATGCGAAACAAGAAACTATTTTACCGGGTTATTCGCGGCGCTGCGCAGGGATCTGCTAGAAATACACATCGCGACTGACCTGAATTTTACCTATCGTTTTGATAGCGTTTCAACGCCGCATACAACAGACACGCACGCTCTCCCTTCTTTCCCTTTCTAACGTTGGGAAGTGCATCTCTCGTGGTCTTCCTCGGATCCTTGGAATTTAAACGAAAAGAAGGAAAAGGGGAGAAGGATCGACGGGATTCCGCAGGAAATTATGACAGCGGCGCTAGTCATGGAAAACGTTAATTGGGATCCCGGTAAGCGAACTCTAAATTATCATAAAGGCGGCTCGGATTTTACGATCGTTTTCAAAAGCGCACGATTGACAATGCGAAAGAATGCAAAAAATGTGCCGTCGTTGAGCGACTCACGAGCGACTTGGAAGTTAGAGACATGCTTCTGTGTAATTTTGACTCTTCCCGTTTATCGTTGTTGATCGGTTAATCGAGCTCATTTAATCGTTGCAGTGGTTATTATATTCGCGTATAAAAAAGGCAGGGGAAACATCGGTGTATTCCGAGCAGGGCCTGTTTTCATAACTAAATACTACTTTGTTACGATATCGGGTTTCGCAAGTATAATTTTATTTCGGGTTATATTTATTTATGTAATTATCACGGAAGTATACAGAAGTTGTAATCGTGGTCGTAGTGTTGCGATTTTTAGTGCGTTCTTGTCGCAATTGTAGAGTACTATTGCAGCGATTTATTATGGGCGTTTCTATGTGCATCGAAGAAAAGTATATTCCACTGAATATCTCGTTATTAGCGAATTTTAAGAGGATTCCATTGTTCACTTCACGACGAATTTTGTCATTTTACAAATCTAATGCATCGTAACAATTTGGTTTAAAAGGAACTGCAGATTGCCAGTAAATGCATAAAAATACAGCGAATGTTAGAAAAGTCATTGAAATTATTTATATTTCCCCTCCTCTTGCTCCACGAACTATTAAACGTTAATAATTCAATATATTAAAGATTAAATTCTGACAAGAATTCTTAATTCTTGCAAAGAAACGCAATGCATTTTGTACGATCTTCTGTTTGGTAAAAATAATGTAAAGTTAAATATATTTTGTTCCACCTAACAACGACATTTTCTCTTTCGATTTTAAAGTAACCTAACGATAGCAAATGCTCCTTGAAGCTGTAACCACTACGATAGTACTTGCTTAAGGGCTTTGACTCCGAGGGAAAGCAATTGCACGTTTTTGAGTCCCCTCGATACGATCGGTACGTTACAGAGCGTTATCAACGTTTTGCTCGCTCGTCGAAACAAAAAGGCCTCGATAAGCGAGAAAATAGAAGGGAATGCAACTTACGAGTGAATTTTCAGTATCCCCGGGTACGAATTATCGCGTATTATCGGTAAATTAATCTAAACAAATAGGATCGTTCAAAGTAGGACATTTCGTGGTTGTTGTTTTTCTCCTCGTAAACAGGAAGAAGCCCCATTCGTATGCCTTCTATCCAGGGGAAATTAATTTATTGATCAGGAGGTAAATGTGCCATGAACTCGACGCTTCCGACACGAGCTCAAATAACAGCAGAACTTCGCCGGCATTGCGGCGATTCTAATAACAAACGTTCGACTCAGGTGCAAGAGAAACAAGTTTGAGCAATTTCACACGTTCGTTGCCAGTTTAGCCGATGAATTGTGAGATTCGCGAAACAAAATTAACGTGGCGTCGATTTTTCATTTGTCTAACTTGTTTGGGCGATCCGAATGACTTTATAACAGGAATTTCTTGGAAATTAAGACAATTCGTAAAAATACAGTTTTCTCAGAAAACCAGTGTAAGCGAACAATCGAGTTTAAGTAGAATGAAAAGTGCTCTTTGTAACGGGATGGGAATATTTGAAAAGACCACTCGAAACTCATTTCGTATCCTGCACTTGATTTTGTCTTCCCGACGATGTTTATCAGGCGTTTCGTTATTTTTCAGCACTATCCAAGCTCCTGAATTCTCTGCAGGAGAATAAATCCGAAATTCCAAGCTGCACCGACGAGGAATTCGGATTTCTGAGCGATCTACTACAATCCAAAGAACTGAATGCCTTAGTGAACGTTCACAATAAAATTTTGAACAATGTCAAGGACGACAAGTTTTTCCCGGTGCTCTCGAATTCGATGGACATCGACATCGACGTGCTCGACTTGTTATCGACCAAAACGCACCTCTCCAAGGAGTGCAAAGAACTTTTCCATCTCCTTCAGAAGCCTCACATACAGGTACTGCAAAACGTTATCAACATCGGCACTTTAGTTCGGAAAGAAACAGAAATCGAATAGTGTATTCACAAAGTTTTAACACCATGTCAGAAAAAGATAAAATGTTGAGGTCGCCACTCTATAAAATTGGATGTTGTGCACGAATACAATTTCAAAATCTTATTCGCTTACGATTTCAACGTGAAAACTATCTGCTCGAGTCAAAGTAAATCAATGATTTGTTCGCAGGGTCTTCTGTGCGCCCACGACGCCGTCGCGCAAAAGGACTACTACCCTAGACTGCCGGAGATACCTCTGGAAGTCGACGAGGACGAGGAGACGGTGAAAATCGTTCAGCTGGTCAAATCGAACGAACCATTGGTACGTCATATCGGTCGCACGTTCGGTACTTAGAGTGATTTTGAGGTTTTCCATCCGACAATCCTAAAAGAGAACAAGCTTGACCACCGATAAAGTAGTACAGATTCGTAATTTATCATCGAGAGAACGGAGTTCAGTAACAGAGATACCAAACACGAGAGAGGAAAGGGAAGGGAGAAACTAAAACTTTTTTGCCGTAACACCATTCTTGTCGTATCATCTCGATTTGCATGGGATTTCATCCTGATCAGTCCTTAGTACAAAGGCGTAGTCACGTCGTGCTCCCGTATCAAGTAGCAAAACAAATACGTATCATCCCCGCCCCCCCCGAGTGTCGCTTAACGCGACACTCAAAGCACTTCTTAAGTAATAACGTGTTTCTTTCATCGTCAAACTTGCTTCGAAGTGTGGCGCCGGGCTTGAACCGATCGTGGTAAGTCGCTTATAAGCCGTAGAAACAATTGTGCGGGCCTATGAACGTTAAGCATTAGCCAATACATTGTGACTACCGTTGCCCCCCAAGGACCAGTCTCCATCCCCGACCCCAACCCCTCCCGCCCCGCCCCTTCGCTCTACTCCATTTATTTATACTTTGCCACGATTTGATTTTGTGCATCTAGTCAGTTGGAATACTTTAGCGTTAGTTTCTCATCCCGTTACTGTACCGCGGCGAGAAAAGAGCACAGATGAAGCGAGCGCTGTAAATAGAATGCTGTTTGTTTCCTTCTTACGCTAATTTTATTCATTCTGCTTACACCTTACTTTACATCCTCTACGTCCACACGTATCTCCTCGATTTCTGTTATTATGATTTTGGCTTGTAAATAAAATAATTTTTGTCCATCGTAACCATTGTATTTGTGTTATTGTACCGCATGATATAGTATAGATAATCGAAATTTCTCGAGATAACACGATGCTTCTTGAATCGATGCGATTGTAATTACGGAATCGTTTGATTATCTCGAGAAATTCATAAAGAACGAACCTACCTTCAACCCGGCACGCAAAACACGACAGTGTTTGCCTCCATTGCTTTTCTATGTAACCGATCAATAATTACGTGGGCTGCTACTTCCTTTATTCGTCTTCGGATATTTTAATCGGGTTATTCCAATACTGGGATAGTCGTACGACTGTCGATTCCGGGAAGATTGTATTTGCGCTAGATCAGAATATCCGAAGACCTAATGATTTCTAGATCTCGTATAGATTCGAGGATAGAAATCTTTAGAATCGAGATATCCGAACAAGATCCACGGATTCGATGATTCAAATATTCATAAATCGCGCAATTTGTTCGAAATGCTGTTACCCGATTACGTCGTTATAATAATTTCACGGCGATACTAAAGAAATATCAAATCTGCCGTAATGCGAAGATCGTGATTCCAAAGTAATAAAGACTCTATCGAATCTGCGGTTCCATTTCAGATTCAATCGATAATTATCCGTTTGCCTCGAGTATAACCTCAGGTGCGCAGATAATCAAAGCAACAAATTAATGCAACTACGAGTCAACTTCGAGTATGTATTCGTCTTCGCGACGAAATCCCTTTCTTTTTATTCATCTTTTTTTTTAAGAAAAAAGAAGGCGCTCCCTAACACGCGCACGTCGAGACGCAATGAAAATATTAGTTTACACCTTGACATTAGGGGGCGACCATAAAGACTTGCGATATCACCGGAAAGATCGTGATAGCACGAATAATGCACGGCGGTGCAGCCGACAGGTCCGGCCTCATACACGTCGGCGACGAGGTCTGCGAGGTCAACGGCATTACCGTCGAAGGAAAAACTCCCAACTGTGTCCTTAGAATTCTGGTAGGTTCATTTTACTTTCCTGCCTTATAACCCATTGAATCTCGTCGACTACATTACCAATTGCTTAAGATTTATCGATAACGAGACCAATAATTCTGCGGTCAACTGGGGTCGGACCTTGGTAAATTGATGAATTATGATTTCCCTAAGGTCTGGAACTGAAAATTTTGTTCACGCAGTTCGAAATACGAGTGTTTCTATTTTGTCGGGGACTCGAACTTATAATTCGAACGGAGTTCTAAAGCGTAAACTCACCACGCTTCGTTTCGTGCCTTTAGAAAACATTTTTTTTAGTAAGCTTCGACAAGTAGAAACCTCGGTAAGAAGAAATTATTGCGACTCAAAATATTCTTGTATTCTCTTGAATTTTCGCTTTCCAAGATCCGGCTGTAGTACCGTTATAAACTGACGCGAGACGCCTACGAAGGTTTTCTATCTTTGATAGTGGACAATTTTAGACTTTAAAATAAACTACGCAAAATGATTTGGTTCGAAAAAGTTCGTCGAACCAGAGAAAACTATCCAAGATTAACGATATTTTCTCGTGTCGAGACGCTGTCATATTTATCGCAATAATAGCGGAAATTGTATTTACGCGAGACGTCACTTAAATCGGGGATGTAACGAGGTATAAAAGGTCAATGTGATATTTTTCAGCAAAATTCGGAAGGGACGATTACTTTTAAAATAGTCCCGGCCGACAGCAAGGGGGGAATTCGCGAGAGCAAGGTACGTTTCGGCATAATCATTAAATCAAGAACTAATAAACCTCGTCGGGATGGAAAAGTCAGACTCATTTTTGATCCGACGCTATTATAAGGGTAGCATTCAAGAGCTTTGCAATTTTTAACTATCGATTATTTAAAAATACTCCCCGCGCGGGGAAAAAGTTCCTTTATTCAAACGCGATCGTTGAATCGGTGTCGGGACGTTGTCAATTAATTGCATTGCAAGCGCAATGATTCTTCGTAGCAAGGTGTCGATTAACGAGATAGACGAAGGACAACGACCTCCATGGTCTTTTCCCTTCCCCGTTCGATAAGTTCAATTATTTCTCATGTATGCCTGATTTTCGCGCTTTATCTTTCGAATCTTTATTGATTCGAAAAACAATCCGGTCCCGATGGGGGTTGAAACGACTGTCGACGTAGGATTAACGATATCGTTGCGCGGCAGGTACGAGTGAGAGCACATTTCTCGTACGGAGCTGCCGATGATCCGTACATACCGTGCAAGGAAGCCGGCTTAGATTTCGTCAGGGGCGACGTTTTACACATCGTCAGTCAGGACGACGCTTACTGGTATGACTCGAATCGCTATTTTAGGATGGCTGTATTACGCTATAATTATCTGCGTTCCGAAACAGGTGGCAGGCCAGAAGAGAGGGTGACCGTAATATGAGAGCCGGCCTGATACCCAGCAGAGCCCTTCAGGAACGACGAATCACTCTTGAGAGACAACAAAATGAGAACACGGAGGACGATAATATAAGTAAGTCGACCAGGTTTGTGACAAGCTGGAGTTAAATCCCTGGCGTTCAGAGTTTTCGAAATTGCATTCGGTTAATATGGTAGATTGATATTAATATTATTGATTCTATTTGGCTGCAACGACTTTTCTTCTCACGTTCGATCTGTGCTGACAAAATTTCGGAAACTCTGACTTATAATCCTGTGATCATGCGTTCGCCTTAGTCTCATCTCATAGTCGTTGAGTTTATCTTTGTAACGTACTAACAGTTCTCAGAATGCAGGGAAAATGAATGCTTCCATTAATATAAAAATTCTCGAGAATTTAATATCGCCTGCGACTAAACAAATCCGAGAGTAGTTTGCTCTAACGATCTATTGAAGTATTAATAATAACAAACCAAGCCTCGCTTCGAGAACTGCTAGAAACCGTAAGCACAACGATATCCTCGTCGTAATGTTTGTTGTTCCACATCAATTCATCTTCGATAAGCGCTTTGAAAATTCTCTTTTTAAACTGTAGCACGCCCACGGGAAAGAAAGGGTAATGATACGTAGGATGTTTTGACGGAACGAAATGAGTCCTAGCGAGAATCTTAAGTCTTTTTCCACTTAATCGGGCGTTCTAGTTTAAGAGAGAAGGCAATGCTCGATCGCTGGCTGAGGATGGATCCACGATGATTACGCGACAAATCGCTGGAAGTCAATCCCTGCTGCTGTTTTTAACGTATGACGGCCTGACGACCTAACCGTCGGTTAGGCTTGTGTTCTGTTCCAGTGCCTTTGCCCGCATTGTGCCCCCGTCCCACTACCTCTTTGCACGCCTCGCCTACAAAGTGCAACTTGCAGGGAATAAAAACTAAAAAAATCATGTATGACGCTGCAGAGAACGACGATTTCGACCGGGAAGAGATACCGACCTACGAAGAGGTCGCGAAGCTCTATCCGAGGCCAGGTCTCTACCGGCCGGTGGTTCTGATCGGACCACCGGGGGTCGGAAGGAACGAGCTCAAGAGACGGCTCATGGCGACCGACCCCGATAAGTACAAGACGCCCGTGCCTTGTAAGTTCTTTCAGTTATTAATTGTCGACGGAGAAAAGCGGATCTGTGTACATGTACGGGGAGAAATTTCATTTCCAATAATCATTGATTAATCGTCAAAGTTTTGTAGACTCGCGAGTAAGGTATTTTCCAGCGTGTGGATCTTTTAGAAACAAATTTTTTGAATAATTTACAGCCGATGAAGAAGAAGAGGTACGTGTGCCGAGACAAATTTAACTTAGCACAATCGTTCGTGCGAAGACACGCGAGTAGGGTGTTTTTAAACACGTGAACCTTCGAAGAAAAGCATTTTTTAAATAATTGATAGTCGACGAAGAAACAGAGATCTATGCGCCAAAACAAATTTCATTTCAGACTATCCTTCATTACTCGTCGAAATTTTCAAGACTCACGAGTAGGGTGTTTTCAATCGTGCGGTACAGACAGATGGAAAATATTGTTTGAACAACGCGTTACATCGCGTGGCTTTTCGTTTCAGATACTTCGAGACCACCGAGACCGGGCGAGATCAACGGCAAAGAGTATCACTTCATAAGTCGCGAGAAAATGGAAGAGGAAATTGAGGCTGGAAAATTCATCGAGTACGGTGAATATAAAGGCAACTTGTACGGTACCAGTACCGAGAGCGTGAGCTCGCTCATAAATGCTGGATACGTGTGCTTGTTGAATCCCCACTATCAAGCCCTGAAGATGCTCAGAACGCCGCAGACAAAGCCGTACGTGGTTTACGTAAAGCCGCCGAGATTCGAAATATTAAAAGAGTCTAGGAACGAGGCCAGAGCGAGATCAACGTTTGACGAAAGCAACTCACGCGGTTTCACGGTAAATCACACTTCTCAAAGGCGCATATCTCGTTATATGGCGGATCAATGATAAATTAGAATTACCCATCGGGTCGATTTTTTTACATAAATGTAAATTTTAAGTAAATGTAAATCGTGCGACCTTTCTTTCTCTCTGTACGTAGGACGAGGAGTTCCAGGAAATCCTTCACAGCGCAGCCAGGATAGAATTCCTATACTCTCATCTCTTCGACGAGGTGATAATAAACGCTGATCTTCCTATAGCTTTCGAGCAGTTGGTCGCTGCAGTTCACCGAGTCGAATCGGAACCGCTCTGGGTACCCGCTTCGTGGGTACAGTAAATAACGGCCGCGTTTTCGTTTCCGCGGGAGGGATGCGGGAAGAGCAAGGATTCGACGGGGGCAGGATGGAATTAGTCGATTTCTGATTCTACGCGACACGTTGCGATTGATGATGTGTTTCTTTTCTTGAAATAACTCGAGCGATACGCGCGTGTACGCGAATATTATCATCGTACCCTTCTTGCGGATTTTTCGCGTCGACATCGACGCGACGCCTTGGCGTAATACCGACGCCTCTCTATGTATACCCGTAGATACTTGATGCGTCGCGTGCTCTCGCGAGACTCTATCGCCCGGATCGAATTCAATTCAAACGTTTTCCGTATCATGGAGAGATCGTTCTGGTTAGTTTAATTGCTGGCGCGGGAATGCACGATGATCGAGCGATCGCGAGAACAAGGTTCGGAAATGAGAAACGATCGGAGAAATGAAGAAACACGAACGGTGTGGGTGGAATATGTATTCGAGGAATCCCCGAGCAGTTTCCACGTGGTTTAAAGCCCCTCTTTGTCTTTGTTTTCTAATCTATCGTGCGTTTTATGCGTAATCTTAGAATCTTTACTGCCAAAAATATTGCCACCGACGCTAGCTTTTCGTAACGTATGGTGAGAGAGAGAATACTTTCGAAGTCCCTGATCTTGCGGGTATCGTCACGGGAGATACGGCGGGTTTGCGAGTCCCGTGAAAATATTGAAGGAACGTTAGAAAGGGCGCATAGGCCGCGTTAAAGGTCTTATGTAATTTGGGATCAACGATTGTAGATGGTATATCGTTACGGGTAGGATAGACCGTGAAATGAAAATGTTTGGATGCTCGTTTTCGAAACTCGCGGGCGAAATTGTCACGAGTGAATGCTATAACCAGACATGACCTTTGATCCCAATCGTTGTTGATTGTTGCCAAATAAGTATTGTACCTAGAACACGATGAGAGCCGCCTCACGATTATTGTATTTTCCACTCGATAAGCATTGTCACGATATTGCTATTTTTGAGTAGGAGCAACATTTCTTTCCAAGATTCTTAACATTTACGGAACGTTATGAACAACAGTCTTGCGTAAAATAAAAGTGAGTTGTCCGAAAAGCATTTTAGATCGATACGTAAGTCTCACATTTGAGAAAGATGAAAGCTCGAGGCCGTTCACTGTTGTTTCGCGGAATACAGTTACTCGACAGATTCGAGATATATGAAGAATCTTCCGAGGAAACCTTGTTTTCTACTTTGAAGTGCATTTCATAAATAATAAAAGCGAGTATCTTAAAAACACTTGTTCCTCGCTTCATTTGCTTTTAGTTCACTTAAGGTACGGTTTCGCTACAGCGACAGATCGCCGCCGTCGTCGTTGTCTCCTTTTTCTACTTTCTCCTTCGTTGTCTCCTTCGTCTACTGTCGCTGTAGCGAAACCGTACCTTAATCCTGAAATGGTTTGATCCCCCACGATCGTCAGCCACGTGTACATACGTTAACTTACAATCGAAATCACACGAATGCGTTTAAAGCTTCAACGGTTAGCCGATGCTAAAGAAGAAATTGAGTTCTCCGATGCAATTTGGGTGTCGCGTTAGATTATTTTTATATAATTAACGCATCGAGTTTACGAAAAATGAGTATAACGAATTTCAAGGCAACTGAGTAATTCGAGGCTTGTATTTACCCTAATTATGGATTAAAAGACACAAATCATTTTTCACGGGGAATTGTCCAAAGGTTAGCATCAAATAAAATTAATTTTTCTAAAAACTCTCCGAATAAGATAATGACAGCGATTATAACATAAAGGTCACAGCATTTGCTGATTATCACACTATGAACCTCTTTTTCGTTTTGAAGATCATTGCAGGAGAATCCTTTTATCTCCACCGGAAATGAATTCTCACGAAGCTATATGCGTTCCGGAAACAAATTAGACGGTTATTTTAAATATTAAAACTCCGCTGAACGCTATCCGCGTTTGACGCAGCTGTGGTATCAAGTTTTGTTTGAGTTACAAGCAGCGAGTTACGTGGACATTCTACGATAACAAGGGACCTGTATTCGATAGTCGACCCGAAAGAAAAATCACGCGGATGCGGAGATTTCGAGCAAAAATAAATGACCTAGGCACAGTTGGCTTCGACGCCGTATAGACTTCCGAATTCACCCGGACGAGCTAGCTGAAACGAGAGGGAAGCCCATCCTTTTAAATAAAAAGTTCCCAATTTCACCGATCTGCGCTAGGTAAGTTGCACGTGGCTAATCAATTTTCACTCAAGGATAACGAGCCGTTACGAATAGGCACGAAAACCTTACGCCTCGCTCTAACGCTTTCCTCTAGAAATGATATAGCTGGGTCTATTGTAAAACCTGGCGTGCATCGATTTTCCGGCACGAACGTTTATTTGCGAACCTTGGGGTTATTTTTTTAAATACCCGCCTACGAATTTGTATAAAAAGGAAAACTCGACTGCGTCAGTGGATATTTGCGGTTCTCCATTTTATTTCGTGTGGGATGACTCGCTCTTTCTTTTAGCGTTTGTCACGATAAAAGGGAAAATGAGGAATAATAATCTAGACGACGAAGCGATGAAAATAAAAATACTGAGTGAATTTCAGGAATTACTTTCCACGATCGCCTGCGTCCCAGTAGGCACGAGGTAATTTGAAGGATGACATAATAATACGTAATCCATGGAATATTTCTTTTCAATTCGCCCGAAAACATCCCGATCGTTCCATTAAGCTTTTCCGGCGTGCTTTTATTAATCCGAGAAACGGTCAACAGAAATAGAATTCCTGTTCCTTGGTAGCCGGCACTAGCAGTACATAAAACCGAAGTGCTATCCGTGCCGTTTTAGTACGTCGTGAAACGATGCGTTTACGATTCCACTGTGCGCGCAACGCCGCGATTATTGTGAAGAAGTTTCTCTCGTGGGGATCCGCGGAAATCAGTTTTAATTAATTTCACACTGCGACTGGATTAAATATACGCGTTGCTTCGTAACTCGTCGTAATTAACGTCTGTAGGAATTATGAGGACAAATGGAATCGCGAACATACGGGTCGTAAACGAAGAAAGATCGAGGATCGATAACGATATTTCCAAATGCGTATCGATCGATAGAAGCGAGAAATGGCACGAAGCGTCTGAAAGAAAATAATTGGAACGATAAATAGAAAGTTCGAGGAAAGAAATCGAGCAAACGAATATGGTTTTTCTAGATCCTCGATAAATTTACCAACCGCGACGATGCATTTTGCTGACGGACCGATGCAACGATTTAATCCCGGTAAATGCATCGATTGTATTACTAGCTGCCCATTGAACGACATAATGACGACGAGCGCTTTGATCGCGTTATTAACTGGAGCGCAACGACGATGTACAGATACAATGATGTAACGAATCGTCCCGGCGCGAGTTCAAAAGCGTAATCGATCAGAGTTCAATTTCCACTCGTCGAATCGAATCTTCGCATATTAAGAATTTCGCATGTTAATAATATAATAAACATTCGAGTCTAACACTTCTGTTTCTTCGTCCGTGAATCATTCGACGTTTCTCACGGACGATGCTAGGCGTAAGTCGCGTAATCCCTCTTACAAATCAAGCACGGTGTTAGCGTACGCGGGAAGAACGAGAGAAAATAAGCGGATTACGGAACAGCATGAGCATGCGCGCACGGTGTTTCGCGTTTCGTGCTCGCCCCCCGAGTCACACGGAATTGTATTTATTTTACGCGTAACACCCTTTGCGAGTACCCAGAAAGCTCGTAAGACATGACACTGCGGGTACTATTTTTAGTAGGCTCGAATCTTCTAATTGATCTTGAATCACCGAAGCCTCAGGGCACGTACATACATCGAATTCAACGTCCGCGCGTTAGAACACCAAAATAGAACGAAAAGATAGTTGCGGAGACACACCTTGACTACGCTCGTTAGTCCAACCAAGAGGATTTCTTTTTCTTCTTTTCTCGAGAGATAAATCTCGACGCTAATTGGAATGAGAATGACGAGCCGTGCCTTTCGTTTGTACCGACATGACGATACGCGAGCGTAACGCAAAACTCGCTCGTTTTATTCTTAACGCGTTTCGTGGTTGCTCGATGGGAAAGTTCGGCGACGATTGTTATCGAAGCGTCAGCATCGTCGGTACTTAGTCAATTCAGTGATTTCGGTGAACGACGTTCGCAGGTGCGCGAAGGAAATTCTAATTTTTCATCGACGAGGTTTTCGAGAGTTCGTACCTGGCTTGAAAACGCGCCTGCGCGGACGGGTGAGCGTACGGCACGACCCTCGTGATACTTTCAAGACGGGGGTGCAAATTAAACTTTAGCGCAGTATGCAATCAACCCCTTGACGAGCGGATCATTTCGAGAAGTTCGTCGATGGGATTAGTGGTGTGCTTCTTGGTTTTAGTTGGCGAGGGTTTAAACGCACTTTCATCGTTTCGATGCGGTCCTCCTAGACGCATACCCGAGATACTTTCGATCGGAATTACTAGAGATTCTTGTCACAGAAATGTTTTCGGTCGTTTACAAAAGTTCGAGATACAAGTACGTTCGCTGAAGGATAACGGTTTGTAACGAATATTCACATTTCTCTGTATTTCTTTTTTCATCGGTTGCTGGGCAATTTGGTGAATCGTTCGAAGGGAAATAAAGCAATCTCGTATCGGTGAATCATAGGATTTGAGTTTGAACGAAACCGCGACACTGCAATCATTTTCTATCGCGCCGCTTTGATTAGTTTTCGAATCGCCAATCGACCGATCGGGTCGATTGACCTTCGCGAAAAGGAAGATCACCGTTTAAGTTTTTAATTACACGAAGCAGATTTAGAGCCGCGCAAAGTAGCACGTCGGAATTTCTGGCACGAGTACCGGTACTCGAAAGAATCACGTTTAACCGTGACCCACGGTACGTTCACGAAATTAAGCGCTAAAAGGTCACGCTAACTTTTCGTAAACCCCATTTCTTGTCGCTTCCGATAAACGATCGACACCCCGCCCGCCATCTCCTCTTCGATAGCAGTTAACGAGATTTCGTTTCGCAATTCCTCGTTAGAGAACGATTACCGGCTAACCACGGTCATGATATCGGATGACAAGTTTGCGGCGTCCAACGGTGTAACGACGACCTGGTTTAAAATCAAATTAAAACCGGTTGGTATAAGAAAAGTTCCCCACAATCTCTTCACGCCTGATGTGGTTTTGAAAGTGATCACCCGAATCCTCCCCGCACCCGGACATATTTCGGTCCTCCGATTTGATTAATATTATGCAACGTCGAGTAGCTAGTGCGATGTTAAAATAAAAATAGATATTCGACGTCAACGAAGTCTTAAAAATGAATTACGATTTAACAAGCGACGACGCGCGAGGTGAAAAATAAATCGTGCCGCGGGAGATTAGTCTACCTGGAAGTTAAACGAGTAACAGTTAATGACGCACGCTTATCGCCCTCTGCCTAATCAGTTTTCTTTTTTTTTCCGCCCATCAAATATACGAAAGCGTTAAGGCACACGCGATGTTTAACTACAATGGAGTTCGTCCGCCGAGGTTAGTATCGCGTTCGAAATGTGTCAATGACACGTCGGGGCACGTGACTGTCAACGAAGTGCGATTATTATTCCAGGTGAACTCGCGTGAGCGTTATGGACATCGCTAACCTCCACGAGACGTGTTCCTCATATGAATTTTAATTACACGGATGTTGTATTAGGAAAGAGCGATTTATCGTCTGGCTCTTGATAATACCCTTTACGAAAATCAAAATGCCGTTGACGAACGACGGTAGATAGGTAGTGACAATCAGAAGCTAACACTACTAGAAACGCGTAGAAACTGCAAAACTTGAACCATTGTTCGATGCTGATCGCGATCGAGCTTACGAAGAATCGAAAGATTCGCAAACGTGAATGTTCTCCATTCAAATTTCGCTGCAACGTTTGTACGTTTATTCGCGACGTAACACGAGCTGTTGATGAGAATTATAATTCTTTTTACTAACGAGGGAGAACCATCGTTTAAGAAACATCGCGCTCCCGTTGCCTATCAAATTGATTACTATCGAATCGATGTTGCGATACGAGCTGTAGAAAGAACGAGGCGAATCGAAGCTACCTGCCTACGTAATTGTTGGCAAATTACATGCTCTAAGGGGCGAGTTTTCATGAGTTACGGTCAATCAATGTCAGAAAACACGCACGGCTAAAAGTTAATCAGACGGAACTTCCGTTTCGTGCGCTATTCACGTTTCTAGGCATTGTTGCCGCTCGAGATGACGTTTAGCACTTATAGATCGCCTAACAGTTACCTCGCTATAATAGTTAAACTTTCGATCGATACCTTCGGTTGAAATATTCCAATTACCGTTACCGCGCACAGCCGTTTTGTACAAAATTAAATTAATCCGTTCCTAAAGAAGATCGCACGTTTCTTAATTTTAATTACACACGTATGTTTTCTTCCTTCGGATACTATCGCCTCCTCTTCACGATATCCACGCATATCGTATCGACAGAAATTTAATTCCCCCTCCATTTCTAGGCGCGATCATTTTAGTTTCGAATTCACCCAGTGCCGGTCGAAATATCGACCGATCGGAATAATTTTTAAAACAAACAGATCGTTGTTAGCTTTTAATTTCCCTCGAACGAATAAGGTTATACACTTAGCTATTACTCAGCGGAGGTTCAGGTTTCATCTTCGCGCTGAAGTCATTTCCCTCCGGTGCCTTTTAATTTAATTAATCGACACTTTTTTAATCGCGTTCGGGCATTTACCTCTGCAGGAAATACACGCTCGAAATGGAATGCTGTACGCGTGCGTGCTCTATTTTCGATTTATATAACAACTACTTCGGCCAGCATTAATTCGGGACTTCGATCTCTCTTTTACTTTATCATATCTATAATTAACGCCTTACGCGAGTTCGAATTCGACGTGGAAGCGTCACGTTCTCCGCTCGATTTTTAGGTCGAGCAACAGCTTTGTTCTTTCGTTCTGTTTCGAAGATCGATCGAACTACCGACGTCGGACGATTCTTCGAGCACGGCATAATCAATAGATTCTTCTGCACAAGAGAATTCAAAATATTGGCCGAACGCCAAAAACGACGATGACAAGCCCCTCGGGCTAATCTAACACCGCCAAAATAAGCACGCGGACCCACCGAAAAAGACGAGTTCACGCTAGCGTGTAAAGTTCGTTCTACGAGGAAACACTGTGCTCGCTCCGCGAAGCAGGAATACTTATCGACGCCAAAATCACGACCCCCGGCAGTGGAAGTGGTCCAAAATGTGTCTAAAAACCCGGCGCGTCGTTTCAACGGTGATAGAAAATTTGATTCGGAGATAATCGATGGGCGAGAGGATCGGGAGTCGTGCGGTTGAAGGTGAAAGCCCCGAAGAAGATCGAAAATCTCTTCCGTTCGCGACGAATCGGGGGCGATAGAGTTTTAAAGTTTTTGAGTCGTACAACCCTGCGGGATTTCCTCGCCTCTCTGCCATGGATCCTGGATCGCGTGGTTCGACGATCGCGAGGAGTCGGGGGATCTTGAGCAACGAGGTCGTTTCAAAGAATATACCCCGGTCCAGCATCGTCAACGGGAAGATCGACGACACCATGTTTCTTTCCACGATTCAACGAAACACTCGCCAAGTAAGATCTTCTCTTTTTTTTCATCTCTCCCCTCGCGATTCGTTCTCCGCCACGTATTCGTACGGCTACTCTCGGTGCTTTCGAAACGCGTCATCGCGTTTAGTGATTTGTGCACCGTTTATATACCGCTTTACGTCGATAGCAGTCGGTTTCACGAATTTTCCGCGTGCACTGGGTTCGATGATTCTATGACGGGACGAACAACTTAAACGCACATAATTCGGCAATATAATGGCAACGGAGCTGGGGCTGGTATTCGCGGAAATCCACGAAGAAAATATACCGCGAATAATTATTTGCGGGGATAGAAATGTAACGTTTAACTAAATGAATTATGAGCAAAAGGTACTATGATTCCATGCTTGAGAATATTATGAAATATTGAGTGCGTAATAGCATAAGATTAACGGATCTTTATCGCGTAGTCCTAAACCTTACAATTTTAAACGATGTTGCAATATTACTTGAATTTTCAACGCTGCGCTGATAAGTAACATCGGTCACGATCAGTACTGAGACCTTAAAGCGTAAGATTAACGGTACCTTATCACTCTTTCTATAATCTTAAAATTTTAAACAATCTTGCAATATTACTCCAAGTTTCAACGCAGCACTGATAAATGACATCGCCCTAAATTGAGTTCGTTTCAGCTTAAGAATAACGGTTACTTCATCGGAGTTTAGCTGTAGTAAAAAAAAATGTTAAACGATGTTTCAATGTTACTTTACTTCAATGTTAAAAAATGTTAAACAATGTTTCAATGTTACTCGACGCAACGTTGATAATTAACAAGTCCTCAATTAATTCGTTAAACGATTAACTTCGTATACCCCGCGTCAGTGAAATAATACAAATTGTCTTCCGTATGGAAAAGAAAGAAATGCTATGCACGAATAACCAAAATGTTTTATATCGCGCGGTTCGAGCGTTAATCGGTTTTGACATTAGAGAGACCCGTTGTTTGAGATTAAGCAGGTCAGCGCCGTGTTTGCTTTAATGCTCGGTGAAAAAGTACGCGCTCGGTGCACGCATACGTACTTTAATAACGCGCGTATACGCGCAGACGAGCCACCGGCCATTCGACGCGAGGACTTATCCGACATATAAATAGCGTTTAGTTTAAACAGAGCCGCTAGAACTCGCGTGTACGTCTTGCGAGACGATCCGGAAGGCACGAGCCGCTTTCCAAGGAACTCGATCGTCGCCTCCGAGCCTCTCCTACTCCCGACGATCGTCAGTCAATTTCAAGAACGTTATCCGCGTCACCTTCAGTGATTCCGAGACCTTCCGCGCGTACGATCGGGCGAATTCTCTTTCCCGTGTTTACCTTGGACAGGATATCGGCGAATAAAGTTACTACTCGCCGACACGTTTGTTTTCGTAAGTGTTCCGACGATTGTATCTAGACCACGGTATATTTCGTAAATTCAAATTATTCTCCGGGAAAACGAAGGGAAATCCTTGTACTCTCGCGTGGACTTTAGAGCGGCGGTACATACTCCTGGTCGGTGTTTCGAAAATATTTTTATCGATGACAAGGCTTAAGAGTAGCGGCGAAAGTGGCGCGCGATCGTGTAAACGCTAAAAGGGTAAACATTGACATTAACGTTCCTCCGTACTTCGCGTGCCCGTCGATTCATTAATTTCGTTTTCGAAATACACGGCCTTCGAGCGATTCAGTGAAAAATTCCGCGTCCTCCTGTCTCCGTTCGAGACATAATTTCCCGCTAGGTCGGAAAAGCATAAATCGTCCGCGCGAGAGGTTAAACGTGCGCGTGTCAAATGATAAATCGCAGAGAAGGAAATCGCTAGGCGGAACGTAAAGGAGGCGCATCGACGAGAAAAACAAGTCGTTTAATGTCTCCCGGTGACTCGTACAGAAAAGCCGACGTATTCTCGAGGAGGACTGGCAGGAAAATGGACTTCGCTCGGCGCGAGTAAAGTGCAGCACCCCGATAAAGGGCACTACCTGTCCCGTGAACAAGTACAGCATCGTCGCGTCTAGGGGAGAGCTAGCTCGAAATAACTACGCCGCGAGAGAGACGCCGGCGCCCGACGTCGTTACCAAGAAAAGTACGTCGATCGTCAACTGGAGGACTCGCGGCAAGGAGGATAACTTTTTCCGAGAAGTGGCGCCGGGGGTACACCTCCCTAAGGACAACCTCGAGAAAGACTCCTCGAGATCGAAGAACTTCAGGAACCTGCGGCGCGGCATTCGCAAGTCGGCTTCGGTCCCGGATAATCTCACGGAAGGTACTGCAAATCCTGTATCTCTCACTTCCCGATTGCATTTAAACGTTTTCCCGAAGAGCCGCGGCGCTATCGAACTTTCAAAATGAAAATCTCCCGCGCGTCGTAGTGGAACGTGAAGTATGTTTCAAATTCAGTGATATCGTTGTCGGGAGGTATTATTATAATTGATTTGTTTGTTTTAAATTCACGTGCACGGGAGCTTGAAATTAAGACCGTTACTTTGAATTTTAAACGGACGCTTATCGTTAGTAACTGTTGTATACGCGTGTACGATAGAGTCTCTTCCTTTCCAACGAAACACGATGACCGATTGAAATATTAAAATAGTCACGTGTCGCGTTTAAATAAAACGGTGCAGCTCGTTGATTTACGTTGTTATTGACATACGAGCGTACCGAAACGGTTTACATCTTCATCTCGCTCTTGGACGATGTTTCGGCGCGATTCATCGTTTATTTTGTCAAATCGAAGAGGCGCAGCGTGCCGTGCATCGCTTGCACCGAAATAATCGTACGCGCGTGTCAAGCCGCGTCGTCTATTTAAGATCGCAATAAGGATACCGTTGCGTCGCGGAAAGTGACACCCGCCAAATATAGGAGGAACCGATATCGGGGGACTCGCATTCATTTTTTCTTCCACTTCGGTAGAAACGCGTAACGGGAGCGAATAGCCCGCGTTTGGTAAAACACGAACATACTTGTAACAAGCCTCGGATTTAGCTATCTCTATTAATACGTACACCGGATTATCTACGATGCTAATAGCCTATGGGGACACCCCAGCCACTTATTTTGCTAACTCTCAATTCCGCGAGCGAGACTCTTATAATTCCTGTAACGATATTTTCTCAGAGTTGCATCAGCCTCGCGATGAATTATTAATATTCGTTTAATTGATCACGTTTGGACGGCGGCCGCGCTTAAAGCAACGTCAAGCCGAGTTTATTCAAATTCTCTTACCGTGGGAAGTTTCCGTGCTCCATCGACTAATCGAGCATTAACGAAAGTGGCGCTACATTTTAATTTTTAATCCCGAGTAACGCGGTATCGTCCGTCACGATTGCGGCTACCGTTGATCGCTTAATTCTTTTTGGAAAGCGCGTCTTGTTTTTCATTTTGTTTATTTATATCAGCATGCATTTATTCGCGGATAGATAATAGACGAAAACGACGACAAATTAGATCACGCTCGCACCACTCCCAAAGTGACATAACTTCTAGATTTCCCAGCCACCGAGAAAACCACTCGCATATTTCCCGAGGAGGGCATCCTGAAGAGGTCTTCCGCCTTTCTGGCTAGTCTCGCTCAATCGGCCGGGAAACTCTCGGAAAAAAGGACCGGCGAGAATTCCCTAAAGAACCTGAGAACCTACTCGAACGGCTATCGCGTCGAGAATTGCCCGTCGGGGAAGTATTCGCACCTAAAAGGGTACTTTTCGATTTTAACCAGCACACCGGACGAACTTCAGGTTCCTCTTCTACGTTCGCCCAGCGTCCAGACGCTACCGAGCGAGAGGAAAAAGAAGAACGGAGGGTTGCGTGTGAAAAAATCGGTATCGTTTAGCGCTGATACTAGCTTCGAAGAGAAACGCGCACCTTATAGAAAAGTTCCTGTTCACGACGTCAAGGTTTACCACAAGGGTGTGCTACAAGGTACGCTTTCTTTATTATTTTTGTATTACTAAACATTTAACACTGGAACTACCGACAAGTAATGTATATCTGTTTCTACCAGACCGGTCAAAATGACTGATTATGTATGAAGTACGCCATGCACGAAAAAAAACGTTTATTCGTATATTTCGAATTTGCCTAGCGTTAAAAAATATGTATGTATTATGCATGTTTGTACTATTCAGAAATTCACTTCTTCCGTCCTTAAACAAATGGTAAACGAATTCAAATAAAATTGAAAATCAGTCAAAATGACAGGTTTGGTAGTTCTAGCGTTAAATAACACTGATAATAAATCATGGGAGCAAAGGGAAACAAGTTGCACGAAACTATTCGCGTGCCTTAAATCGTTACGTCCGGTTACTTAGATCTGCGAAACGTATACTGATCTTTTACCAATTGGCCCATTTTTGGCAGTGAATTAAAGCGAGCCTTAATTTTAGCGTAAGTTCCGTGTAAGAAAATCATGTTTGCTGATCGTGCATTTTTAAATCGTTATTTCCGACAACATGGATCTTAAGTTTAAACGGTAAGAGTAATTACTATGTTTTTCATTAACCTTGTCACGGAATAGTATTATGGTACGAATAACAGAATATTCCTATCGAGTACATTACTCTGTTTACGCCGAAATACTTTGTTCCGTAATCTCGTAATCAAGAGACAAGGTCTGATCTCGGGCCAAGCACAAGTACGCCGGAACTTATTAAATAGCACGAGGAAATCCTTACGCAGTTCCTGGCGCGCTTGATTTCGAGAAAACTTATTTTGCCAGTTCGCTAATCTTCCATAGACACCCAGATTCTTACACCTGCTCCCAGACAGTTGTTTATTTTGGAGAATCTTCAAAGGAACGATCTATAAATACACGCCCTTAATATGCGGATAAATTGAGGACGAATTAAAGAACAATACACGCGCGTCAGAGATCACGGTATCGCGCGCGTGAATGCGTCGATTACGAATTAAATCGCCCTGTGACGTAACATTGGAGAAAAGAAAAAAAATCTACGCGCGTTTTCACCGGCATCTGCTTAATTTCAATTCGATAAAAATGCATGTTACTCGGTTTCGGCTGTTTCGATGCAGAAATAAACGCGCTCCACGTAAATGCCGCGAGGCGTTACCGCGATCTAGGTCTGACGTTTCGCGCGATACGCAAAAATGCTCTTGCCGTTGATAGTGGGACTATCGATCGAACGTTCTTTATTTTCAGATCCTGGCGTTTACGGGAATCCGATCAACGTAAAAGTGCCGCCCTCGTGGGAAGCACCCTCCGGGGGCCGATCGGCCCTTCTGAGGGCTGCCAGGGATGCCGACGATATGATTCTCAACGAAATCGTAACTCGGGCAGGAAAATTAGGAGTCGGGGACATGGACGTGAATTTGACCGACAGCAGTGGCAGGGTGAGCGAATACGTCCATGTTCCGTTAAGATTCGTGAAATTGAAATCTGAACCGCGTTCGTCGATAGCGGTACTCGACGTCAAGACGGATCCGTTGGATTGTCAAGTATGAAATTTGTAGTGAGTCGTATTGTCAACTTTGACTCACTATAAATTATATACTTGACAATCCAACAGATTTGTCTTGTATTGTCAACTTTGACTCACCACATTTTTAATACTTGCCAACCCAATAGTAAATAACGAAAAGCGTAGCGGGCGCGTGATTTACTCTCGGCGCGTAACGTTTCGTTATACGTTTCCTGTGAATCTGAAATGCGTTGCATGATTTTCGTGATGATTCGACAGAAATTCCTCGGCAGCGATAGTTTCTTTAAACGCCCACGCGTTTCCACGCGATCGATTCGTGGAAAAACACCGGGATTACCCGTGAGCACGCGCATATTTCTGAAATCTGTAGCATATAAAGTATCGGGAAAGTTAGAAGCTAACCGGGAGCATCGTTGATGAACTTTCCGCGTTCTCCCTGGCGTATGTTTTTGATTATTACGATGCATCGCGCGGATACACAGGTGGACGTTACGCGCGCGAACAAATGTCAGATATTGGATGCAAGTGTTTTTCATAATGATGCCAACGTTCATCTTCGAAACACGTTCATTGAGATAATTTAAAATGATGGAAGCTGTGATTCTTTCAAGAAGCTCGTGAAATCTGAGTTTAAAACAAAAATCGTAATATTCATCATCTTTTAGACATATCGATTTAAAAAGTCGCATTTTTAACCTAAACGTTTGCAGAAACGTCAAACAAATCAGCTGCAACGCATTGTGTTTAATAAAAAAACAAAAAAAATATCGCCACCAAATGTCCATCGAATCGATGCCTTAGTGACTCGAAATACTTACTCCGGTTTAAAAAATTGTAATTTCCACAATTTTGTAGCTATTTAAATGAAATTGAGCGTGTTTTGAAGTTCAAGGTTCGCGGCATCGCAGAAAAGTGAGTAACGATACACAACGGTCACTCGGAAGGTGCACCCGCCTGAGATGTTTCGTAACTGTTGTTGGCGAATATATCTCCACTGCCGCTCACTCTTTCACGCGAACATTCCTTTATTTTTCTATCCTACACTTTTGCGTTTACACAGTAAAATAGAAATTTCTAAATATTCTTTTGCTAAACAAAATACACTGATTCTTATTCCCGTCCATCGAAAAACAAAGCCCCGGTTCGTTTCTATGCGGAGAAACATCGCACCGATTCTACCTTCGGCTCTGATTTTTTTTTCTCTCCCCGTCGGCAATCGCCGAAGAGACGCACGATAAGTTAACGATCGGATGATTGACGCAAGGTCACCAAGGTATAATTCCGGCGTTATAATTAGCGGCTTTGACGAGAGTTACGGTCCCGACACGAACCAAACGGAGCCCTACGAAATCCGCCGACGCTAATCGTTAATTTTCCGTTCTATTAACAAAACCAGAAGCGGAAAGGTGTCAAGGCGAGTCACGTGACAGAAATTCACGGACATTCGGTCGTCGCTATATGTATACGTTGGATTCCAACGGAACGCGTGCCGTCACCGTGTCGTATAAATTATTTCCACGACTGCAAACTGTTTCGAGTACATCGCCCCCACGTTTAACGCCACTCTTTCCTAGTTCGTCAGTCTAACGATAAATTTCCGGGGACCCGAGATGGGGCAGTTACCTTGTACCGGCTTCGAATTACTCTCTCGATATCGGGGAGAATGTCTCGCGCGATTCGTAGTGATTTTCCCGCCCTGGTGAGATTCCGCATCCGGTGGCGTCCGCGTCGTAATTAAATTGAAATTGTTCTTCGTTAGGTGGTACCTATCTAACGCGCGCGTTTGTCTTGGATAAGCGTTTGATTTCACTGCGGAGACGCAAGCACGATAATAACAACGATCTTAAAATCACTGATTCGAATTACAACTGAATTTATAACACCGACTTCGTCGGACCGCGTAATAACAAGAGTCGTACGTAAATGCAGAATTTGAATAACATTTAAACTTTTGTTTCACTAGGGATTAATTTACCCTAATTACGAACCAATAGCGCGGTCGTGTCTTTGTTAACGTGCTGCGGGAAAGAAAGACATTTCCGTCAGTTCTGAAGATCGAGGCGGTGAGATACCACTCTTCGCTGTGGCAGCCTAATCACCTAATATCACGAGCGGCTTTTAGATTTATGCGGCAAAGGTTACATCGATACTTTTCGAGTCGCGTTGTGTACTTAATCAGTGGTTGCCGAATTGCGGGCATAATTGAGAATCCCACGTAAGCGCGACACCGTCAGAAATAATGGCTATTCCGTGAATATCGACTTTACAATGGAAATCGAAAAATAAAATTGACTTGGAGAAATCAGGTGGTAAGCGAGATGGAACACGGTCTGCCCAAGACATTGGGAATCGCTGTTCTAAATGTTGTGGGTCACGGACTCGCATCGAGTTCGAACCGGGGGTGTACGTAGCTTTGCACTGACATTGAACGATAATAGTCAGCAACCATTCCAACAAACTAAATTCCCGTACTGATCTCCGCGGATTAGAAATGAATTTATGGCGTAGCACTTTTAGATTCCGGGATTATCGGTTACGCGGTCGGGACGTTACCGAACATATTTATTGCATCGTCCGGTTTGACTCGAGTGTTTCCTCACGAACAAGATCAAGGGACAGGACGGTAGAACGTAACGTAAATAATGTATACACGGCTGCGGAATGCTAAACGCGTAACCCGTGCAATATGTTAAGTACCCACTAAAAAGCAATGATAACGAGTAATAAACCGAAAAGTACCGCAGAAGGCGATATTATTAATGCCATAAAACGACGATAAGTAATTTTCTTAGGAAAGCGTGTCATCCGTTGGAAAAGAGTTCATTAAAAATCTCAAACTCTATTTGTCATTGAACTCGTAACTTTAAACGATTACGATCTTCGAACTTTAAAGTTTTTAAACTGAAAGTGGTTGCGTGGGGTGTAAATTAAATTTCATTTTCAAGCGAATTTTTATTTCTCCCGAATTAAGATAATTTATCATTTCAATAATTAGAAGCGATTCTTCCCTCCGACTATATTGGAAACGAGAAAATGTTTTGCTTTGCGGGAGAGCGATTCGTCCGAACGCGTGTTTGCATAGTGACGCAGATAAAGTAATAAGGTTTGAGTGATCGCATCAACGTCAGTAGCCATTTAATAAATTGATCCTTAACGCATAGCCTATTGTGCATCTTTCCAACGCAAAGATCGTCGTTGCGGCGAGTCGTCTGCAAAGGAAATTCTCTTCAACGATCGCGCTTAAATTTACGTACCTCGCGTTCCAGTCGGGAGAGGTTAATCCATGATCCGATAGATTGACCTTTTTATCTCGTACTATCGATAAAATCAATCACGTCAACAAAAGAGATACAGCATTAATTTTGCAATATTTTTCAATCAAGGTTACAGATTCCTAAATGTATAAATTAACAAAGAATTCTCCCCGATAGAATGATCTCTCCATTTTACCAAAGAAAATTTGTTTAAACCACTGCTTTCGCAATGACAACCTATATCGAGACTCCGTTTAATCGGAGTATCCATTGTCTGAAATTTATTTGCGCACCGCTCTCCGTACGAATTTTCATATCACGGGCAAAAGATAAAACCGCTGATTATCCGACCTCCGCGGCTTAACGGAGAGTATGCGAATAACGGTTCCTTTGAAAATGCAGTTTATGTAATCGTCGTGCTTTCTGAGCAAACTTCTGAGTAAGCCAACATTGAGATTGTTTGTTTGCCATGCCAGACTGCCATAAGCTACATGGCTGGAAACGGTGCTTCGGCGGTGTTGGAGCTGGCCCTGTCATTGGAGAGGGTGGATCCGAATATTCCCGACAACGAGGGGAACACACCACTACACTTTGCCGCTCAAGCCGGTAAGTGATCGAGACTGTTTTATGGGAAAATCGATGGAAAATTCGATAGTGAGAGTTGTCGCACGTCTGATCTCTCTTTCCTCGATCATCTCCAAAATTGAAACCAATCCAAACAAACGAACCGTCTTCTTTACGTCAAATATTTTTCATAGATCCATATTTTTTGACGGTTAACAGACCTTCTCGAACCTGACGTTTAATAAAATTCGAAATAATAACGACGAGGATCGAATCAAATTGTTGGTTTAACAAAATTAGAATCGTCGAATTTCGTGTCATTCTAGCCCTAGGAAGGTTCGCTAGTTCTCGTTATATCGTACTCTCGGCAAGGAAAAGAAAAATGATAGATTGGAATAAAAATAAAAAAAGAACGTTAAAGCGCGTCGTTATCGAATCCCGGCGGAGCAACGTAAACGTAACGTCAAATTTTCCACGTACAGTGCCGTAAGGATCTTACCGCGTCACTGGCGCCCGAAATAACCAACGTTAGAGTACTTGGAACACGCGTGGTTTGCAATGACGTACGCCGACAAATGTTTCAAGCCAAAACACGCACATCGGCTGTTACTCTACTCGAAATACGCGAGAATCGGTGTATCCGCGTGGGATACGATACTCGTTCGGTTTAATCTCGCATCTTATTTCATTGCGCTCAGGACAAACGGAATGCCTCAACGTTCTTCTCCAAAGGTGTCCGGATATCGAGGTGGACGCCAGAAACACGTTGGGTTTTACACCGCTGATGAAGGCCGCTCTTCAAGGAAGGACCAAGTGCGCGAAGATTCTACTATTCGCCGGTAAGTTAGGCCCGGGCGAGACAAAATCTTATACTCTCGCGGTTACGCGACGAACGGCGAATAACGTAAGAAGAATCGATGTCCCGTAGGTGCGAATCCAACGTTGAGGGATCACGGTAGAGGATTGAGGGCGGAACAGTGGGCACGATTTTGCGGAAGGTACGTTTGCGCGGAGGTGATCGAGAGGTTCGCTAGGCATCGTCTTCTCGAAAGATCGACATCCTGTCGGTGGGGTAGCGAGCCCGAGTTAGCGGTCAAAGTATTACAAGGAAAGGTAAGCGCCTGTACTACTTACGTATTATAAAATATCGAGGAAGGTTACACGGTGATCAGGTATCGCTTCGCGAATCAAGAGACAAGGTCTGGTTCTCGGGCCAAATACAAGTATACGAGACTAGACTTTGTATCTTTAATCTTTCCCGATAGAAATGTTTGATCAGATTTCATACACGTTTACTCCAGATAATACCCATTCCCACGACACCGTCATCACCACCCTCCACGGGACTGAAATCAAAGATAAGAAGAGTCTTTCGAACCACTTCCGGTCCCGATCGAAGCTTTTCCCTGGTCTCGCAATTAACTAGCGCTGCGCTCTGCGCGAGCAGTCCAGCTTTACCGAAACCCAGCGACATGTCGCCGGTCGTCAAAAGCCTACTTCGACCTCTCAGTGTACCGCAATTGAGGTATCGACTCGATCTCACGTTTTTTTTTTTAATGCAAATCCGAACTTCTCCAAAGACCTCTCGTGTAACGTGGCGTTCGATTTTTCAGAATAACGTTAGTATCGCCGCAAGAGTTCTTAGAAAAGACGTCGGACAAGTACGTCTCGAGCTTCGCGGAAAAGATCGAGAATTCAGCGGTGAAGCCACCGCGGTCGAAGAAGAAGAACAAATAGGCCAGTTTGAATTTCCCGCGACCAGTTCGTAGTCACGGAATCACGAAACGGAGATAATGCCATTCTTCTCGAGAACAGGGCTACCGTCGCGGGAGTATAAATTTCCGAGTCCATCGAGATCGTCCAATGCGTTGTCCGATCTCGTTGCAGTTCCTATTCGATCGGTCTGATCCCCGTTCGCTTCAACGTCGTCATTTTTTTTCCTCGTCTTTCTTTTTTCATAACGTAGATCGTAGTCCCCTCGATCGATCTCGGCCACAGAACACGCACTTTTCGATTTAACGGAGACAGATGCTCGCGGAGTTGAAGATCAAAGCGGGTATATCCCCTTAAAATTCGGCGGCTGCTCTCGATAAATCAGCTTTTCCATCGTCGCGGTTTTCGTTTAAGTACCGTCGCTATTTCATAATCGTTTCTCGGGATTGTTTTCGGTGTAAACGGCGTCGGTTCTGGTCGTAAACGTTGGGGAGGCGGCCGAACTTATTTTTAGTTTATGCTGTTAATGGAACGCACCGAAAGGGTGAGACGACGCGGAGGTTTGTGAAAACCGAGGAAAATGAAAGAAGAAAATGGAAGAGGAACCTACTGCAATCGCGATGACTAATCCAGCCGTACAGAGAAATCCGTCGGATTAACGTGGAAACGTTGCCCCCAGGACTTTTCTAAACTTTACGATACTTAAGTACACGCGCGAGCCGCGCGATATTTTGTAATTACGCAGCGATTGTCGGGCGAACTTTTAAATAAATACCTTGATATTAAGCGACGCGCTCGATCGACGAAAATCCCTGTAAAAAATATCTTCGCGCGAATCTTGATTGAAGCATGGCAAACCCTCGTACAACGCGGTACTTGTACAACGCGATTACGATATATCGTGGTGTACAAATCCCGGTAAGCTTTTATTTTACGCACGTATCTTTCACCACGCTATTTACGGATCAAAGAAAAATATATTTTTGTTGAACAAGTTATCGCTGTTTATGTATCTCCCGTGGCGTCGGAAGTTTTATTATTTTTCTGTTGCAATTCGTTCGCTCCGTTATTCCCTTCCCTGCTACCCGTGATTCTCTTCTCCCTCCCGGTCATTGCGTTTCCTTCGGGAGCCAGCGAGACAGAAATCATTCCTTGAGGCTCTTTCAGACTCGCCAACGAGTTTCCTTTAGACTCAACCATGAATCTCCCTTACGCTTCGACTTCACCAAACGATAAGTAACGATTTAACGATAACGTTTCATTTGCATCACGTTAAAATCGCTTATTGGAAATGAAAAGTCTGTGTGGCGTGTCCAGATGATTCCATGCAATGGGCGGTACGATATAATTAAACAAAAAACGTTTTCGCAATTTATCTCTGTTTATAACGTAACGCGACAGTTTTACGAAACGTAACATCCGCGTTATACGAGGGTTTACTGAACGTACACGAAATTCGGTGTCTGGCGGATCGTTGCAGGGGCAAGTACGATTGTTGAGGCAGGTCGAGATTGGATGTTTAACAGGCCAAAACGCATCTATATCATCGATGGTGTTAAACGAAATCTTTAGTTTATACATACGCATTATTTCTTCGTCGTTTCTATATATATTTACACGAATAAATTAGTACGTTTCGTATAACTATTTTTGCTCGATGTTTTCGAGAACCGTGCCAATCCGCGCGGATCATCTTTGCACTGAACAAAACCGTGCAAATCTTTTATTACCGGACGAGATAAAACGGGACGGAGGGAAATTGATCTCCGAGAATACTTTGTTTACTTTCGATTTCTACCTAAATCGTGTTTCGATCGACAAAAGGTACGTCGCCGAACACGACGGAGATTCGCCTCCGAATTAAAGGCGCAAGTTCGCAAATTAACGAAACGTAGATCGATTTCAGCGACAGGCAGGGTCGTTGAAAACGGATTTTGACCGATAACACGAAGAGAGTCAGACGGATTTCAGTCTGACTTCCTATTACGTCGTTGTCTTCGATTCTTCGCCCTTGAGAGGATCTCGTACGCCTGTTGAATCTCCATGAATTTCTCTTGCGCCTGCTTTTTATCTTGCTCCGAGCCCTTTACCTTGTCCGGATGATTATCCCTCGAGAGAGCTCTCCAGCGGGTTGTAACTTCGGCCTGCGAGGCCGTTTGGGAGAGGCCCAGAATCTGTGGAAAAAATAAAAAAAAATTACCGAAGATCTGAGGACGGTTTTCGCGGTACCACCTCTCCACGACTCTTACTTTGTAAGCGTTTATTTCTCCCCGAGGATCCGAAAGATCTACCAGTTGCGCCCATGTTGCCCAGAATCCTTGATGCTTCGCTTGGTTCCACGTTGCTTCTAGACTTGCCTAGAAAAATCGATCAAGAATATTGATTTCATCCCCTTAAAGTTTGCTGGCCAACAAATCAGAATCGCTTATTTAAATTTGCTCATCTTTAGACAATTATAACTCGTCGTCAGGGCAACGAGGATATTATCGGACATTCTGTATAATCGTACTATCCTTTTAATCCCTGTGCTAGTAATCAGCGAGTCCGATCACGCCACGCGAGAGCGTAAACATTGCTCTGTCTGACGAAATAAACAATAAATTTAGTTTGTTAAATGAAACTTTGCAAATTAAATTAAATTCAACTTAACGATTAAAGAAACTAAACTAAATTTAATAATATTGTGTTAAATAGCGAAATACGAGGCGATTCGAATTGTTGGTCCGTGATCATGAATGAGTACCGACGAACCTTAAGATCCAACCATATAGGTGATGTCAAGAAATGTTGAATGGCTTCGGACAGTTTTATCTCTTCGCCCTCGCTGTCCGTAATAACGGCGTTAAAGTACAGATAGCATCCTATCAAGGCGACGTACATCCCAACGGCTACGCTGAGATACAATGCTCTACGGGCCAAGCTCCTCTTTTTCCTTGGTTTCAGTCGCCATTGCTTGCTGAACGTGTCGAAGCTTAAACTCGAAGCTATGACCATCAAAAATATCCACGTGGTGTCGTCACCGATATAATACAAGGACGGATAAAACAGGTACGCCGAGCCGAGTGGGATCCATATCGATCCCCGCTCTCTGCCGATGTTTCCCACCAACCATACACCTGTGTAATGCAATGATGACAGGTACAGGTGATACAGAATACTGATACGACTGAAAATAGCAAGACGAAAGCAGGGAAACCTTCAAAAATATAATAAATACAGTTAATTGGAATTCATTAATCCTGCTGGCATTAATATCCTATATCGTGTCAAAATGCTTACGAGCATCGTAGCCGTGAAGTTTATTTTCGCTATGTTTTACAAAATTTCCTAATGTTCGGGGCACGTGTTTGGTGACACGTTTCATTTATTGCGGTTTGCGATAAGTTCTGTCGATGATACGCGAATAATGAACCGATAAGGAAAACCGTAAAGTTGTCTTTGAAAAGGAATGTTGATTTATAAAATTAAAGATTTGGACAGTCGCGTAGATGTGAGACTTGAAATTTCTATGCTGAATATATAACCGAATATAAATCGAGTTGACAAAGCGTTTCAGGGGAAATTGAAACGTACCGTTCGGTGTGCGGCCTTAGAAATTCTTATCGACTAACTATGCGGAATGAATAAGCGGCGGTGGCGTTAACGGTGACGCGCATGATAAACCAATAGAACTAAAGTAAACGTAGTTTGTTCGATTTCACTATTGTTTTCAGTTTGCACGTACATACCTAAAGCAATGATAAGGGGTGTCAGCGTGAGAAGGTGACGGAAATTAATCCCGTAGATTTCGTCTTCAGGAATGGCACTGGAGAATAATTCGGCCCACAAATACGCGACTGCATTTTGGGCAGCAAATCGTACTGTTGAGAATGGCGGCTGAAACACAAAAAAAAATTATTAGGTTTCGTTACGCGAAACGATGGGTGGTTGGGAAAATGTTTCCTCGAATTGGAGCCAAGTGCGGAGTGGAATGCAGTAAATCGACGGTTAATTTAGTTAGTCGATTACTCTCTTTCGCGATAGTTTCTCCGGTAAGAGTATTCCTGTAGTATTTTAACAATGTCGAAGTATCAGTCATGTTTATGCTTGACGGGTCATTCGATGTGTCCACGGTCGATCATTCGTTTCGTATATTTGCGCAAAACCGTGCAACTTTAATTTATGTAGTAATTTTGTACACAACTTGCGACTCTCGTTTCTTTATTATTAGAACCGATATTACGTAAAACACTTGCCGTCGCATAATAATTGTATTCGTCGTAAACCGATATTTTTTTAACCAGCTACGCGCACTCGACCAGTGGACTCGACTCGTTTCGATAATTATTAAAGCGTGGCAACACGAGTAGATACAGGTGTCAAACGTTTTCCAGGCAATTAATTTGGAATACTTCCGACTTTGATCATCCTCCGTTGATTATAATTTTATATTGTTCGTCGCTCGGAATATGCGGCTTACGATACGCGCCTAGTTTTATAACCACGCGGACAATTGATATTTGAAACGTAAAGATTAATCGAAAAACTCCGACGTGATATTTCAATCACCGGCGTGTACCAATATCGGCATTGAAACCGCTAGAGAATCTACCCGTACCTTACGATTGCTCCTAACTTTCTGTTTGAAATTTTCAATAAAATCAGGATCCTCGTTGGCGTCGGCAACGTACGATGGAATTCTGTAGATATCTCTTAACCATCCAAAACCCACGTAACCACCGAACGTGCTGAAATACACGAACGCGTGATCGTCTCTTCCAAGGTACACGTGGTGCGCCCCGAACAGTCCTCCGAAGAGCCACAGGAAATACGCCCAGAACTTCGATTTTCGTTTCCTCGTTGATTTTTCGCCCTTTCCCTCGACGCGTCCATCCTCGAATCTCTTCGAGTTCTCCATCGCTTTTACCATCGATCCTGCGTTCGATCACAAGCACCGCATTGTGTCCTTCGAATAACGAGGGTGCGTTCGATTCGCTCGCTCGTTTCTACTACGGTAGTGTCACTTGAAAATTGGATGCTTCGCGTGTTATCATTCGCGTATCGCGTTTGTGGTTGATTTTTGAAGTCACGCGCCGATCGTAACTTGCAAACGATAATCGGTACCTTCGATCCGCTCGCGATACAGTTGTATCGCGACAACTCCTACTCGGCGTTTTCCTTACTTTGTCAGCTATTTCGATGGAAGGTAAGAACGCGACGGCACGAGCACACCTGTCGGAGACGTTTCGAAAAATACCGAAGGTGGTTCCACTACGGCAGACCGTACCATTCGTGGGTCAACGCACCGCCAGGTATAACGGCACCTTTTCAGGAGCGTATCGAGTAAACCAGGGCACGGGAATCGTGTGCAACGTACACGCATCGCGGTCTAATTGGATCGATTGATCTGGGTCGAAAGAATGGGTTATTATTTCCGTACCGACTGTAATTAATTAAATTTTGTTCACGCTTGTCCCCCGTCGATATAAACGATCGGCACGAGATACTTTAACGAAGGGATTCAAAAAGCAGTTGGCAAAGAATACTTAGCGATTATGTTATAGTTTTTACGCGTCGTAATACAAGTTACGAATTAAATACGTTACAACCGCTACGCTTTGCTAGTTACTCTTTAAGCTTTCGACCTATTACAATGGACAAAAAGAAAGGACAGAATTAAATTCGGCGTTTTGGATTTACAACTACGAGGAATTAACGACGCCATTATATTCCGGATAATTTGCAGCGGTACAATATCGGTTGCACTGCCAGAAAAAAAATATTCGACGATAAACATTTTCGTGCTCGCGCTATCTGCCCAGATATATTTCAGTTTGGGCTATAAATTCTTAGCGCTAAATGTCTACCGTAAATATTCAAAAAGGACGCAGATACACGGCGTTGCATGTTTAGTAGTTTATTCAACTCTTGGCACAGTGTGCAGAAAATGCCTCGTTATTATATTATGCCGGGGCGCGCATTCGCGAATACAGTAAAGCGATCAGGATGAAATGTTTCTACCGCTTCGGTTTGTAAGTACAGACGTTGGTAATTTAGCCCTGGTGGTAGAGGTATGTATAAGATTAATAACATATACGATATTGTTAAGCTTTTATAAATTTAATTAACCGAGTAGAAACGCGATGATAATTTTTCTTCAACGACTATACGATTTCTCAGTTGGCGAATAACTCGACGAACTTGACTAATCATCAAATACTGATTTGTAATTCCCGCGTTTAGAATCCGATAAACAAGATCCGCTCCGAAACGTTAAATCGCCTGAGAAAAATGTTGTTTATCTCGACTCTCGGTTACCAAGGATCTTTCCACAAGGATATTTTTCACGATTCGGAATATCACAGATCGCCGCCAAATATTAATTCCCGAACTGTGACAGTGGCGAGATGGCGCCTCGTCGATTTGTCGAAGTATCGAATAAAGACACGACGAAGTTCTCCGCTTCGTTAAATACATTCTCACGTTTCATTACACTTTTCGAAAAGGTACGGTTTTTCCTTCCCGAATCCAAGAAAGGTTTAAATCGAAATAATCCAAAAGAGTCGGTGGAACGATTCTGCAATTCCGAGTGTTTCTTTGGTCAGCAACATGGCGGCGTGCACGTGTCGTCTGCTATTCCTCGGCAGCATCGATTGTCAGACATTCTGTAACCGTGATCACGCGTGTCTTGGGAAATTCTCGATCTGGTTCGAGTTGTCGGCATCGCTCCCCATCCCGGAAAATGCATGGTGATGGAAGTATCCGGTACGACGAAGGTGTGCCATAAAGCGTGGCGACGTCTCGCGAAAAAGGAGCGTCGCAGGCGTCTGCGACGCAAAGCGGCCGCGGAACGGGAAGCCGACGAGGAACGGCTGAGGGCAGCACTGGAGAGTACCGCGGAATATTTGAATTGGAAAGAGAAGTGCGAAGAGGAGGATCGAGAAAGGGAAATTCAGGAGCAAGAGGAACACGCCGAGAGGGAGAAACTGTGGTTAGAGGAAGAGGTAAGACTAGATTTTTTTTTGTTCCATTTGCAAAGTATAAGTCAGATGTTTTTTATTAGTTAGTTTTTGATTATACAAAGTCATTTTTCGTCTTATCGTAGCTCGTCAAATTTTTCATTTGATCGTGAAGTGGTCCATGTCTTTCGGAAAATGATTCGTAAGAATTTAGCTCGCGTTTAACAAAATCGATCGAAACGTAGTTGCAAAAAAGTAAAGTTTCGCATTCAATTGCAATTTATACGTTAACTTTTATTGCATCAACTGTACGCGCCATGAATAAACGTCGCGCGGCGCGCGCAACGTTGGATTTGCTTTGTTTTCGTCGAGTTTCCGGTATCGATAACGCACAGAGTCGATTTCCGATAGCAATAATCAACCGTTTGTTAAATAACCGCAAAAATAATGCGGACATGTGGATACCTAAGCCCGATAATTATTACACCGTTACGGTAAGCTACGACCGCGGTGATAATTCACGGGGATTGCCCTCCTGTAATGCTGTGCCTAATTATTCGTGATCCTCAGGTAAGGGCTCAAAAGGAATGGCAAGTTTTGCAAGAACGCAGGCTAAAGGCTAGGCAACAGCAATTAGAGCAAGAGGCTAAAATTCGCGAGGAGTTCGAGGCGAAGCGTGAAGCTATTCGCGCGAAACAGGAGGAAGAGAGGCGTAAGCGCGAGGAGGAGCTGAAAAGGCGTGAGGAGCTTCTGAAAGAAATCGACGATTACATAGATAGTGGGATCAAAACACCTGAACTTTTGCGCGACGTCATCGACAGCCAACCTGGGAAGGAGCTTTGTCCCTTTTTTACCAAAACTGGCGCCTGCAGGTGAATATTTACAAAAATTTTAAATACGCGTGATTTGTACAAAACACCACTCTCCAGTGATCTTCGATCCACTGATTAATTTCTAAATCTTTACATATATTTTCATAAAGGTAATTTTCATTCTTCGTTTATGCATAAGTTATGCATAGTTATTTAAAAATGAACTTAATTCTCTTCCTCGTATAAATCATTACCGTACGAAACAACGCTCAACAAATTGTATTGTTTTCTGTATCACTTCCAGATATGGCGATACCTGCTCCAGAAATCACCGAAGAGTATGTTTGAGCAAAGTTATACTGGTACCCGGGTTTTACTCGCATTTCTCCTTAGAAAAAAATTCGGCGGAATACGACACGGACATCGGCCTCGAATTCGAAAGCTCGGAAACACGTCAGCATTTTCGCGAATTCTACAAAGACGTGGTGCCGGAGCTGGAATCCTTCGGGAAAATAAAAACCTTGAAATATTGCTGTAACACGGAAATCCATCTGCGGGGTAATCTTTACGTGGAGTATTGTACCGAGAGGGAGGCAGCCAGGGCATTGAGGAGTTTGAAAGGTCGATGGTACGCGGGGAGGCAGTTGAATTGCGAGTTTGCCAATCTAAAATCGTGGAGGAGCGCTGTTTGCGGAATGGCAAAGTGCCCGAAAGGAAGGGCGTGCAATTTCCTACACACCTTTCAAAATCCGCATGACGAGTATGGCGTCAAGAGTCCGCCTAGACGGTCAAAACAATTTGGGACAAATCACGAAGGTACGAGCAGTCGAAGAAGCGAGCACAGGTATGGGTATAATTAAAAATGAATAGGATAATTGACGCGTCGGGTTCAAAATATAACGTATCGCGAATAAAGAAATGTAGTATTTTATGAAACTGTACGATAGTTTTCGCGGATTAAATTTATTGCAACTGTGACGCGTCACGTAGGAGCTAATGGAAAACGATATGAAATATTTCGTTAAATTGTATATTCCATTTCTATACGTCGATGGTTTCCTGATACGTATCTAATATAATTTTCAGGATTAAATCAAAATGGGAGGAGGATCTCGTTGGTAACGGCTCGGAGGAGAATAAGAATTGGAGATGGTCGGAATCACCGGAACCTAATGTGGAGCACCGTTCGCGCACTTCGGAGAGACGTCGACAACGATCGGACGAAAGAAATCACCGGCAGAAATCAATGCGGGATAAACGATACGATCAATCCGACAGAGATAATATCGCGGATAATACCCAGCTATCCTCAAATCGTCGCCGATCGAATTCGAGAAAGCATTTCGAAGATAAAGCCAAAGACGATGGGGAAGTCAAGAATGGTCGCGAATCGTCGAAAACTCACTCGAGCAAGTCTCGAAGAACGAGAGAAGAGGAGAGCGATCACGATGACTCGACGTCCTCGAAACGTGCTCGCCGGAATTATCCGAAAAACGACACGGAGGAAAAGCATCGTTCGAAAAGTCAAAAGCATTCGCGACGGTCTTCGAGAAAACACACGGAAGAGAGGGAAAGGATGAAGAGGCATGGAAATCACACGGAAATCCTCGAAGACAGTTCCTCGAGAAGAAAGTCTACACGGAGTAGCGAAAGATTGAACGTCGAGAAACCTAACGAAGCGAGAGACGCGGGGCGCGTGAAGTCAAAGTGGGACAAGGAAGAATCCGATCAAAGTTCCACGGAAAATACGGGATCCTCGGATTCCGATTCGTCGAGTGCAATCGACGATCGAACCGAGGACTCGAAAAAGCGCCGGAAAACTTCCACGGAAAGATTGGAGGATGAGTGGGCGACGTCGGATTCTGAAAATGAAGCTAAGGGCAAGAAGAGATAATGGACTCACCTTGTTCTTACTATCCAGAGGATACAGAGGAGTGCCTGGCGAAACTCGACGCGTACGAGAAGCCGTAATGTAATTAATAGACTTACACCAGGGAACATCTTTAATGTTACGAAATATCCCGTAATAAAATATTTTATACTTAACGCATTTTTGGTTGTAACGTATCTGCATCTATTATTTCGAGTACATACAGTATAGTGGCACGATTATTTCTAATCTACTAATATTGAGTTTGCTTAACGATTGTAAATAATGAATGATCACTCATTGCCGATATGGTAGTTGACACTTTGTTCCGTAAAGAACGCAAATGGAATTGAGTTTACAAACATTTGTAAATTGAAATCTCAATCGATATAATTGACAAACTAATCTGTCGCGATCGTATCATTGCGGAAATTGTATGAGACAGTTTATCGACGTACGAGTGTTTACAAAGCGATATTTATAATTGATCGATGGTACTTCTGGTCGCGTTATCAGATAAAAATTTGTTGATTGGATATAAGCTATGTACTAGATCTGTCCGATATCCGGTCAACGTTTCTTAAAACGGTCATTGAGAAAGCTTCAAGAATCAGTGTCCAGCGACGCAGGCCAGATCGAGAATAGAATACATCCTCGCGCTGTTAAAAAAAAAGTTGCAAAGTCAAAATAGTATCGACTCTCGCGACAATTCGTCATGACTTTCTTCGGCGTTCTATTAACGCTGTGCTGCGTCTATCAAATCGCGAATGGCTTTGGTTTACGCGGATTTCACTTCCGCGGTTTAGAAGAGCCGCGGAGCACGAGTTACGGTGTATCCGACAAAGTGATCGAAGAGTGGATCACCCAGCCGCTCGATCACTTCAATCACCGCGACAATCGCACTTGGTCAATGGTAAGTGGGAACGAAATGAACACCTTGTCTGTAAACGTTTTTGCGGCACCTCCCGCCTGTAAACCTGGGTCTTTCGTGTCCACTCTGAATTTGATCTGCTCGCAGCAACTGTTCAGAAGGGCCTGGGACTTTCAACCTTCAGGGTCGGTTCCCCATCCTACATAACTTTTTTTAGATGGAGGTAGCAGCGGTCCCCTTTTCCTTCTTCGAAAATTATTATAACCGAAACCATTTTGACCCCGACACGAAAGACCCAAGTTTACAGACTAAGTGTTAATTCAACAATTTAGAACACCGAATTTACGCGTACATTCTCATCCCACGCGACAGCGCTACTATGAAAATGCAGGCTTCTTTAAAGAAGATGGTCCGATCTTCATCATGATCGGTGGAGAATGGGAAATAGCTCCAGGTTTCGTGGAAACTGGTTTGATGCACGAAATGGCATCCAAACATAATGGAATCATGTATTACACCGAACATCGTTACTATGGCAAAAGTAAACCCACGGAGTAAGAATTCAATTTTCAATCAGAATAAGAGCTGATAAACGATCACTTTTAAATATGATCGTAATTTGTTGCATCTTGAAAATGAGTGTCATATGTACACACCATAGCTTGCGTAAGGTAATACTCGTTACAATGATCGTTTAATTATTATATTTCAAACCATTCTTAGAAACACGAGTCCGGAAAATTTGCAGTACTTAAACGTGGATCAAGCTTTGGCTGATTTGGCATATTTCATAGAAACGAAGAAAAACCTGAAAGTCTTACAAAATAGCTCAGTCATCGTTTTTGGAGGATCTTATGCTGGAAATATGGCTGCTTGGGCTAGATTGAAATATCCGCATCTCATTCAGGTAAAATATTCTTTCGTGCTTATTAAATACATGAAGGGAGTAATTAAACTGCTATCAAGTTTGTGTAATTTTTAACTTGAAATTTAAACACTTTGATCCCCAGGGTGCATTGGCCAGTAGCGCCCCGGTATTTGCAAAGGCTGACTTTCCTGGTAACTTCTTACTGGTACTAGTTAAAATAGTTAACGAGCGTGTGTAAAAGAACTTAACTTTCTTTTTTGCAGAGTATTACGACGTGGTAAGAGAATCCCTCGGTAAATATAGTTCGCAATGCGTCACCGACATCAAAGCGGCATTCGACGCGGTCGAGGAATTATTGGCCACCAAGAATGGCGCGGAGAAATTGAAGAGCTATTTCAAGTAATTTTTATCGTCAACCAATTCGCTTTACTTTCATTTCGCTAAATTTGCGCAACGAAATTGCGTAATTCGACCGAATAATTTCAGCTTGTGCGACGTGCCTGACGTAAACTCACCCAGCGATCTTGGATATTTCATGAATCTTTTAGCGGAGGTATGCAGAAGCTAGAAAGTACGATAAAATTAGGTTTTTGCGTCATGGTAAATGGTATTCTAATCTGAAATTGAGTTTTTCCCATTTGTGTCCAAAGTAATGCGGAAGAAGATGTTGCTATGCCTCGATTGCTTCTCGATGTACCGTCTACTTTAATTACGTCATTTTGTTCTTCAGTCATTCGCTGGTATCGTTCAGACCGATAGGTTCGAAAATGGACGAACAAGAATTGCCGCTCAATGCGAGAAAATGACAGCATCGCATATAGGAAGTCCTCTTGAAAGATTAGCTCGTTTGGTATCGACGAAAGAAAAGTGTTTGAAAAACAGTTACAAGGAATTCGTAAAAGTCTACCGAAACGAATCGTGGGATTCGGAAGCTGCTAATATAAGTATGCATCTACGTTAAAGTTGAGGTAATTGTTAAGTACTCGATTTAACGTGTCACTATTTTCAGTGAGACAGTGGTATCATCAGACGTGCACGGAGTACGGTTACTATCAAACCACGAACTCTTCGAAATCCATCTTCGGTACCCTCTTTCCATTGAACTTTTTCACGAAAATCTGCACGGATTTGTATGGTGACTAGTACGTATGATCGAGCAACGCTATTTCGTATGTGTTCGGTTTTTTAAAGTGATTTATCAATTTTGTTGCGTCCAGTTACAACGGTAAGCTTCTGGACACCAGAGTCCGTAGAACAAATATAATGTACGGAGGCTTCCGTCCCGATCTGAAGAACGTTATTTTCTCGAACGGAGAAATCGATCCGTGGCACTCCCTTTCGGTCCTCGAAGACTTGAACGAATTTTCACCCGCCATATTTATCAAAGGTAAGTTTCACGTTACATTCAACGTTCGACGCGATCGATAAATCCTCGTCTCTTTTAAGGTGCATCGCATTGCCGCGATATATACAGCGATTTGGAAACGGATGGAGAGGATCTTATCAAATCCAGAGCAAGAATACGCGACATCATTGACAAATGGATCTCGCAATTTTACAAAGCGGACTGAAGAAATGATCTACATATAATTCTTTGCATTTGTTTTCATCATCCATTTATTTCCATTAATTCAAGCTTATTTACAATAGATTGGACGCCCGAATGGAAGTAATTTAGCGTAACTTAAGATAGCTAGGGGATAGAATAATTATTGTACAACTGTGCGATGCATCTCATTTAAAATCTGCTTTTAGCCAGAATACTTTTTCTTACGGACACCGTAACCCTCGGGACCAAGCGTAGAAAAAACCATAATGGTAAAACACACTCTTTACGATCGCTAAACCAAAAACTAATTCTCTGCGCAACGAATGCGTAACCTAATTAGAAATTCGCCGAGCGCAATGACTGCGCCGACCGAGATCCGAGTTTTCGAAAGGTTTCTTTCGCGAGCACGAACTTTCTGTCCGTTTTCGCGCATCATTTGCCGGTAATGACTAACCACAAACAAAAATGTTAATCGTCGCCTTCCCTCTTCCAAAAGGGAATTGGGAAATTGCATCTTGCAAAAGGTACGAACCGCCCTTATATTCCTACGTTTCAGCCTTTTCCGTAACATATAAAATTTACTGTACTCGTATATCGATTCTATGCATCGATCAATCCACCTCGAGTTTCCGGAAGGAGCCAGTGATGCCGTACATCGTGGAATCGCTCGAACCGACATTCGAACATCCAAATCCTTGTTTCAAAGCGGAAACTGCTCCTTCTCGCGCTTTTTCCGAATACAGGTCCAAGCATACCATCATCTTGTCGTGAGTCAGTAATCTTGGTCTCATGTCTAACAGCTCTTGTCTCCAAAGTCCTGAAAAACAAATTGATTAATTAATCCAACACGATCGGAGCATTACTCGAGAATCTTCTAGCCTTCTGTATCAACACCCTCCGCCTATGAATAACAACAGTTTCCTGGTACTTAGAGGTATCTTATTTTTATAATGAATTAATTTTGATGTAATTGGTAATATGTCAAGAATGAAACCGCGTAAAATTACGTTCAGCTAAAATCCGAATCATTCGACGTTAAAGAGCGGTTATGGAATTGCATGTTAACACATTGCATGCGGGAAACGTACTTTTACGTTTTTTACAGTCTGTCACTCGAGCGCGGGTCACGCAAAAGTATGTATTTAGTAGATTTGTGTTGGAGAGAGGGTATCGTATAGATACGATGGGCAGTGTAAGTGTGTGAAAAAATGTCGCCTTTTTTTTAATAATTGTAGAGCATATATTTAAATGTAAAAGAAAAAAGTGACGTTGAGAAAAACGAAGTAGTTATCTATGTATTGCGATTTTACTGAATGACCAAACTTCCGCGAAATATACGAAAAAACGCCCCGCTACACGTGAAAGTCCGCGGCGAAATATACCCACATGCAATGCGTTAACGAAAGAGTTTTCATAAGAAATCATTGATCTAATTCACAAGTATTTGGAAAATCTTGGATTTACCGATCATCTCCTTCATGGGCATAGTGCCACCGTATTCTTTCGGCAGCATGCTGGTGTCCATTTTATGATTGATGGCGTCTTCGAGGCTGGTGTAGATCTTGATACGCTTCTTAATTTTCTCGGAGATCAATGACATGCCGAAGTCGAGAGCAAATTTCAGGGATGGATGAGCATTAATGGCATGGACTTCCTTGTGGCGCATAGGCACGGTTCGCTGAAATCATCGATTCGCAAATTGCGACGATCGCATCTTATTTGTCTATAAAATGCTACATGGTACACCGACGTGACTCATTTGTCGGGAAACATCAAACGGGGACTCGTGTCGCCGGACACACTCCCATAACGTTACATTGTAAAATGTGCTGGTAAACATTGCGCAATCCGACCACTCTTTGGGGATTTGGTCTTACCGAATTTCGAACATACCGTTACGTATTAAGCGCCGTATTGCGTCGACGCGATAAGGCAACAGTCGTTATTTAAATTCGACCTAATTCCCCGTGGAACAGAAACGTGGTCCGTGAAAAACCGGTTACAGCCTCTCAGTCGTTTCAGAGGTATTATGAAATTTCGTTTCATCACTGTCCTTGACGCGGAGGTGTCACGTAACGACCGGCGACGATGAGACAGTTCCGTCGGGTACTTTTCTTTTTTCTTTCACGTCGGAGAGACGAAGGAAGAACTCGCTGATCTTACCTCGCCGTTCTTAACGATGCGCACGGCTTCTTTCGGCGTGAAGAGCGTGAGATGAGGGAAACTGACACCCGCACCGTCGGCGAAATGCACGAAACCGCGAACTTGACTTTCCTCGTCCTCCATTAAGCACTCGTAAGTGATCGCGTGAATTCTGCACATGTCCGCGTTGGTGTACTTGTGGGGATCGAAGACACCTGAAAGTTCGTCGGGGAGAAATTATGCGCATTGTCAATGTCTTTCAAATCGTTATGGAGTTCTTTCAGTTGCGCCTCGACCGCATTGCTATTCGTCGGTGTCTCTATCCTCTTGGTCGTATCGAGATAATTGACTGAAATCCTTAAAATAAGATCCGCTGTTGCCTTTGGAAACTAACGTGGAAACATACTCATTAAACTCGCAAGAGCGAGATGAGTTAGTAAAACGAACTCAATTATAAGCGATCGTCGAACGTTGCCTACGTTGACATTTCGGAGAACAGACACGCTACGTGAAAAATAACGTCGCGTATCCGTTTCCGACATACACACGCAGTTCCTATGTCGAAAGAGTACAATTAAGCTTGTTAGAATGCAATGCCTTGAAAGTACGACTGGCAGTGACGGGATTGAAATTTACCTGGTCTAGCGATTACAACACGACGGCCTTTTGAATCACGTCCGGGCACGGCGAATAGATACCTGAAATGCAAAAAAGTAAGATATCCTACCGTGTTGACGATCACGCTTTTGACTACCTTTCTTTTCAAACGTTTCTTACCCCAAGGATATCAATTCCTCCATGGTCGTTTCCGTGGAATCCAAGTTATGGAAAGCCGGATGATAAACCTGACGAAGAAGCAGATACCGCTCGACCGCCTCTTGCGCCATTGGTACATTGAACTTTTTACATCTCAAGAATCTTAATAAAAATTGCGCATCTGACGGAAGAAAAAGATTTAGCGATCAAGAGAGCATACGCCTCGCGGCGAATTGATTAAATCTGGGAGATATAAGTGCTCGAACTAAAGGGGATGAAAGCATTGTTTTTGTCACAGAAATAATAAAAGATGAACGGGAGTAGTAAATTCGATACTTGACGCGAATATTTAAAGAATTAATCCGACGTCCCCTTTTACTTCGAGCAAACCGAATATAATTTACGGCCTTCGATGAAACGTATATATCTTTTTGAACGAATTCGTTCTCTCTCACCGAGACGAGAATTTTGAATACGCGGATTCAGTTTTATCCAATTGCGCATCTGCTCGAGAGCTTGATCCCTCGTATTCTTGTCCTCCCTGAGTTCCTCCTTAGCCAATTTCTGCGTCTCCTCGGACAACGTACAAACGTAATCGTCCGCTTCGGTAACCCACTCGACTGTTCCCATTTTTGCTGCTTTCGTTTGATCAAGCGTTGAATGACTTTGAATTTTAGCGACCTGAAAAGAAAACATTGTGTCTTGGAATTCATTCTATTTCTGTCGTTTAATTATTTATAATTCATTAAATAGCTACGATGCTATTTTTTTAAAGTTCTTAATCCATTTTAATATGACAGTAATGGTTAGATAAAAATATCCACTGTGAAAATCCCGCGCTATTTTGGCGGAATGCGGAAATAAACCTATTATCTCAATTGTTATATCCAATACATAATTGAGAATATCAATGTCAGTTAAATGTATAAGTATTCCACTGATCCACGGCATAGTACTCCTACCAAAATATACGAGTATATGTTAGTTAATCTCATGCGACAGTCAATACTATTATTCTCTATATTCACATCCGAATTTGACAATTAACCCTGTATTCGTCAACGTCGATACCATCACTATTGTATAGTACATACAAATTTAGGATCGACAAACGCACCCTCTGTACCGTGTAATAACTAAATTTTATAGCAATCCTTATAATAAACGATATTAATAATAAGGAACATTTGTCGAGCCGCGACTCCAGTATCAGCGATATCGAAGAAGTGAATTCAATTTCGTTTTTTTCTAAATCCGATCGTAACACGCGTTCTTTCGCGTGCTATGGACCACTGACACAGTTATCGTCCAAAGTCCTACCGTAAAACGTGAGAGATGCTCTTTCGCGGTAAAAGTAGGTGTAACCCGTGATACTTTCCTCGAAGGAATTAACGAATCCATTGCGTCACTCGATGGTTTCGCTGGTAACGCTCAATCTTTGGCCATTTAGTGACATAACCGAATCGTTGCTTTATGATATAATAAACGGCAGGCTATTGGCTTCCAGGAGGATTACGTGTTTCACGTATCCCGGCATGCGTCGTACACGAGCCACGACGTTTACGTGTGCGTTGACTCCTTTCGCAACAACTTTCTCCGGTTATGCAATCGAGTGGGTTGTTCACCCATCTTTGTTCCTCGATTCTGTACGGCCAACTAACACAGATCGGTATTACGAGCGATCGGTGAAATAACACTTCCTTCTCGATACCGCGTTCCATGTATTATAATTGCCAGATACCCTTCACTGGATCACGCGACTTTTCCAGAGTAAAAGTTTACTATTTTCGTAACGAATAGTGGATTTGTTCTATTTATTTTTTCACTAACACATTTTGATTCGTTGATATTAATGATCAGTATCGAGCTTCTTACGTAACGGGTTTCGTTACACTTTTTTAACTTTGTAAGTTTAATCATTTTCCTTTTCGTCGAAAGACCTCGTCTCTATGAAGGAGAATAATCCAAGAGGAAACTGAATGCAATCCAATACTTATCTTGGGAATGGTAAACTTTAGCTCGGAGAAAATCCTCCGATTCAATGAACCATATTTGAAATTGATTGGACGTCGAGTCAATTTTATTAATTATCAATGGCACCGTTATCACGGTCGTGATTAGTATTCTATTTTAGCTTGATTTACAGGAGGAGTACGACTACTTGTCCGTCGTAACGTAATATCTGATCACAAAACAGAAGCTTATACGAGTACGTTGACACGCGAACGAGAATCGAGTACTCGCAACGGTACGTGCTTCTTACAAAGATCGGCAGTGGTTGCAAACGAAAATAATTTAAGGTCGAGGCAGAAACGTCTTGACTGGATACCAGGTATGGAGTCGATAAGACCTTGGCACGGCGAGGACATCGATGTACATTCAAGGGCTTTTTATCGGTACGGTCATCGTTACGTACACGCAAATATGTATACCTATTCCCTATGCGATCGCTTCTTCTTGGAACACCTTGTGTCCGTGATATGGTACGCCAGAAACAAGAGTATCGGTTTACCGAAACAACGAAAATTCGAAGCCTTGTCCACTCTGAGATGTTCGGCAACGCGCGATTAATTTATCAAGAAACATGGAACGGTTCCTCGTTGTCGCCATAGCGTGGTCAAGGCTCTTGAGCGTTAAAAAGCTGTTGTGTCTACGCGTAAAGGTACGTTTGATGCGATTTTGGAATACAAATCTATCGATTATTAAAATCGATAAATTAAAATTCAGTGATTGATCGTCGTTCCCTTCTTTACAATCTTTATATCCTGTAAAAGTAATTATCAAATCGTATGGTGTATTTATTAATACAGTTGGTAATTTCTTGACGAAATGTGTCTGAGAGTTAGCGATCGTGAGTTTAAAGCTAATCAGGTTAGCGAGTGAGGAGGCAAGAAAAACATGACTCTGGTATTGAACGCTATCTTCCGCGTAGAAAGTGCCAGTTATCGTTTATACCCCTCGAGTTCGTTCTCCGATGCAATTCTGCGCGCTCAAACTTTTTTTTTCGTTTCGCGGGAACGCGTTACGTCAATTGCGTCGCACAGTTTCAGTTTATTTCGCCTAGTTTATTCAATTAACCCCTATCGCGCAGATTCGCAACTTTTCGCATTAGAATTTGTCCGCTTGGTGCCCCGAGTTATAATAAACAAATTTTTATTATAGAGCAATAGGGAAAAATATTGTCGCAGAAAAATAGTTAACGACGGGGTAAATGAGAAACTATTGGAACGCCAACGACCGAGTTCAGATTTACGGCAACAAATCATTTCTTTCTAAGTTAATTTATGCGCCATGCTTGCAACACCGCTGTATCGATCCTTTCGAGCACATTAACATCGCGGCAATGTTATAAATTATTCTTTCTTAAGCAGTAGCTTCTTTTTGGGTATCTCGATCGTTACATTCAAGTACAACGTGTTTCCAAAATGCCACTGCGCTACTTGACGGAGCATCTTATTTATGCATAAAACGTAAATAACGTAAGGGGCGTCGTTTCACATTCCTGACCTCTAGTATTTTCGACCTTTGAAGACAAGGTCGTTGCGCGCTCTAACTATTTGAAATTCTTGCGGTGTCGATTCATTGAATTACATCGAAGATCGTGATTGGAGTGTCTCACGACCGCGATTAAATTGTTTATTGCGCTGTCAAAGCTAAAGTTCTCCGTTGGAAGTTTTTCGGTACATTAACCGCGACATCGTGCTGTACGCTTGAAAAAAGGAGCAACGTCGATAAAAATTTTTACGAGACAATAGCAATGATCGAAATGTTTGAAACGTTCTTAAAAGAGATCGATTAGACGAATGCCGGTAAACCGCGATCATTTTGTTAATCGTTTCCGTTCGACCTCCGTTTTACAGCGCGGAAATAATTTTGTCGCACGATTAAACCTTGCACCGTGTCATCGTCGCGTAATAAAATCTACTTGAGTCTAATCTTTGTGACTATTTTAATATTTATTGGTGCGAAATATGACAGTCTCGTAATTCGCATACTTTTCTAATTGACAAACGATGCAAGCACGTCGAGCACCCTTCTTTTCTATTTCCCGATAATCGGTAGCAATTCATATATATTCTTAAATCACTCCTCGGTACGTGACACTATCGGCACTATCGATTTTCTAATCCATGGTTTCAATTGCAGTTTATCATAGCAATTTTCATTAATCACCATAGAATCGATCTTAATCCAACGTGGGGCTACAAATAGTTTAAAGTCTCAAAAGTATGATCACGATTAAAAAAAATGACAATTATCCATTCGTCCTAGCGAAATAATCAAAAATTTAACCGTACGAATTGACGTGTACCAGCACCAAAAATTGTAAGGGAACGTCCACAACCCATATAGATCAAAGAAGGAAACGTACCCGTTTCGTAGCCGCGCAGGTGAACACTTGGAGGAGACTGTCCCTCTTGACGGTCGATCGCTCTTTTATAATTTCCAGTCGCACCTTTCTTCCTGCGACTCCACCTCCGATACACTGGCCGTCGAGTGTGTCCTCTCCGAGACGTGAAATCCTTCGAGGAATAACTTCACTGCTCGTTCCCCCGAACCTTTTGCTTTCTTACGATGACTTTGTACTACCGTCTCGCAGGATCATTAACTTTTGAGTCGCGTACGAGCGCGTATGTATGCACAGTGGTTTACGTTGAACTGGAACCACCGGAGTGCTTTGGCATTACGCGAATCCTGTCTTTTATAGGGACGCCGGTCGAAGAGGTATCATCGTTGACCTAAACGAAGCGCGACAGTTGCTCATTTCGCAACGAGTCGTCCTCTTTGTCCGGGAGCTATCAATTTTTCTTGTTTAAACTTCCCGAGGATTACGTGCGTGTGGGAAGACGCTCTTGCCGTGTCCAATGAGCTGTTGGAGATTACGCGTCACGTCCTTCCTGGTATTCGTCCCTTTTCGTTTGAAAATTATGGGCGACTCGCGGTTTCCAATTTAAGGATATTTTTGGTTAGAATACAAAATTCGGATCATTACAGTTTTGTGCTTACGTAACTCGAAAGCGGGATGTTACTTTCGATGAATTAGGCTATCCGCTACGACGGATATGAGAGTGTGACTAATCGTGCCCTGTATCCGCGACAAGTTTCTCTAACACGATTATCCGACATCTTTAACCCTTTGAGGACTTAATTATTTCTGTTCACTTTCCATTCTAAACAGCAGTGGGTCGGAAGTGAGCCAGGATGAAGACAAATGACAGGAAAAAATTGTTGTCATTTACACTCCACTCAAAACTACCTTTAATCTAGGGGTAGTTTTTCAGAATCCCGGTGATTGAGATACTTATACAAAGAATCAAATTTGACTTTGAAGTGAGCACAGTGCATTTTGTATTTTATTTCAACCGATTGTAGTCACTGGTTGCATTTGTTTGTGATATAACTGCAACAAATACGACAAACACAAGGTGCTCTCAGGAGTTATAGTTATTAAATGTAGATAAATGTTGACGTATGCTCATACTTCCTGGAAACAAAAAAGGAGGTTGCCTACACCGAAGAAAACAAATATATCTCAATTTTGAGCGGATTTCCTCGGAACACATCTGTCCCAGTAGACATCAAAGGGTTAAATAAATTAAAAGTGGAACAAATTTCACGGCTTTAACATTGAGCGTATCGTCCAGGAACGTCTTGAAATAAATCGAATGCAGATATTTCCCCGACAATTAAAGGAAGTCTTTGTCCTTGGAGGGACTCCCAAAGAGATTCCTCCGCGATTCCAATTTAAATTTCATCGTTCGAAGATCTTTGTCCTCGCATCGGCCTCGTTTGGCAGAATTAGTTAGCTCGCACGGCCACTCAACCGTTCGATTTTTATGGTAGCCCCTGTCAACCGCGCTGCAGACCGGGATCGTTCTTTCAATACAATAGCTCGCAATGCCAAAGTCCCGCGCGTGTATGATAATTTCAATAGAAACGAGACTATTTGACACAACGGTAGTGGTATGGTGTATTACTACGCACAATGACACAACTATAAATTGTGTAGGAAGGATAACGTAACTTTATTGGACGATAGTTTGGATTAGATAATATTCTCTGCTAAACGTACCCGTTAGAATACTTGGTACAGTTTACGCAATCGCATTCAATATTTCGATCCTCTATCGTAATATCTGTATCTGTGCCGCTTATTATATTTAATTTCGATGCAGATTGCTAATGCCGACGATGTCACGTCGGTTCTTGACATTGACACTGATATCGTAAATACACCGATTATGACGTATAACGCCGAACAAAAGTCAAATTTGAGTTGTGGACACGCTCACACGGATTTCTAATAACCACCCGTGGTGCACGTAACTGTTTCCACCTTACATCATCGGGCCACGTAACGAGCAATTAGGAAACTTCTTTTCTCCTGGACGCAGTGTTATTAACGCGGAATAGGTAAATCACAAAAACCGAACGTATTTCGGCGCAAGTGTAAGCCATGATTTCACCCGGCAGTAACATTTTTGTAATTAAAAATTAAAGATTGGATCAGTTGGAAATCATTGCTATGATAATCTAAACGGGCCTCTGTTTCTGCCCTGTTCAAATAATTTACAAGTGATACGATCAAATCATTCATGGGCTTTAATGCGGCACATATCTTCCAACTTTCCCGCGTAATAAAGAGAAATTACAAGAACTCGTAGCTTTCCTCGGCAACGGCGAAGCGCCATTAAAAGTACATTCAGTCGCAGAGGAAAAACTTACTTTTACGATTACTCCCGGATGAACGCTCTGCAATCGAGAATTTATTCGTTGAAAGAAAAACGAAGGGAATAACATACAAAACTCAGCCGTGCGTGGACGATGGGACAGATAATATCATGAGTAAAAAAGAAATAGGGAGGGACTGTTTTACCGGAATATCAAGCGAGATAAATCTCTATGATCTTTGCATAACAACGATGGTGATCGGTACAAACGTAAGCCGATGTAATAGTTACCTCTGCACTGTTTTCTTACGAAGTTTTGGCACGCAAGAGCTCGAGCACTTAAATTGAAAAGTGAAATGCGATTATATATCCCGCAAGAAAGTTCGAAGCTGGAGATAGAGGAATTACGCACGCGAAAGGAACTTTGCGAACGAGTGCGGTTATTCACGAGCGATTGATGTAATACTCTTACTAAATGATGCGTTCCCTCGAATTTAGTAAAACATCTACGCTCTTTACTTTTTTTTTAAACATACTTCCTTTTATAATAGACAGGAAGGATCGTACATCGAATTTCATCATAAATTTACGCCGTTGGGCCGTAACGACGTAAAAGTACACTTTCACTACGAAAATAGTGCGTACACTTTTTACCCATTTCTGGTAACAAAAATATCATTCTTTTTTGCCAGTCTCTTTCCCTTGGAATACATACTGGGTGAGCAAATCCGTTTTGGCCAATCTTATAAACGAAAAGTACGTGGTCGCGATTCTTAGGTTTAAGATACGCGAACGATTTTACGTAATAATAAAGGATATCGACCTGATTTAAATTTAAAGATTGAGAAACTCGGCGGCAGTTTCTACAGCACTTTGTTACGTAAAAAAAACAAACATTACAAGTACTATGAAATATATGGTACTGATAGAACGTGAGATCCTATGTGTGTGTATAAACATTTTCACCTACTTGAAATGCAAGTAGTCCGACGAATTTGAAATAATGTAATACAAAATATCACAATATTGTTAATTAGTAGTTGTGAGCATTCTGTATTAGTAGCTCAGTCTTTAACATTTGTAGTCCATATTCAGAACGCGTTGTTATCAATATGAGCAGTAATTTTGATTAAGAGTTTATTGGATTAAGAGTTAAGGGTTTATGCTATTACATTGTATTACATACTTTAATCGCTTCTGGATCTTTACTCGAACTCTCTTAAATATTTGGATAGATAGATTTTGAACATCACGTTCGGAATATGGTTCTGCGTTTTTGTTAGAACAGGAACATTCTGGTAAGTTTTATTCCCTACCGATAATTTGTACCTTCGCGTAGGCTCCTTTGCAACCACTATTATTGAGCAATAAACTATCTTTAATGCGAGATATTTGCTCCCACGTGAGTTCAAGGCTGCTATCAGTTGCCGCGTTCTTAATACACATTAATAATGCTTCTTCGCTCAGAGACACATAAGGAATTACAGCCGCTGCTAAACTGTTTTCTCGAAAAGACAATTCAATTTCTGCTACGCTCTGTTCTAAATTGGCTTCACGCGTCAGGTCATTATTAACACGTTCCGCATTAAAAATAGCAAGTACCGTGACACAGTGATTTTCAAGATGATCTAACATTTTTAACGAGCGTATGACATCTGGCAAATCGTTCTTCTTTAAGTTCTCTAAAATCACCAGCTTTGAGGATTTTGAAAAGATCTTCTCAATTTTTATATCACTTTTCAATGGCGGAAAGTATAGGAAGATTTCATTTTCATAGGGAAAGTTCCTTCTTACGATATCGGCGGTGTAAGATTTTCCTACTCCTGAACCACCAACGAGACACACAACATTTAGATAATCCTCGTCTCGATTAAGATGATGGAGTAATTCGCGAAGTCCATCCGCCTGCCCATGTATTTTTTTTTGCAATTCTACACTGGCATTAGAGAAGATCGACGAACGTTTGCAAACACCTATCTTAACGTCCTTAAGATTTGCTATGATCGCAAGAAATGCAAAAGCAATGGGCAGAAGCAGGAAGCACAAGCAACTGCAACAACGATTCAACTTTCCTTTCTTCTTCACGGATACCTTTTTCATCGGTATCAAGGGCCTTAGTTTCTTTTTTATATCCTGATAATTGGTCTTCATATCTTCGTTTGTAGAGACAACTTGGTTTACTTTGATATCCGCTTCTAACATCTTTTTCGTCAAATCCAAAGAGGGTTTTACCGCATCTACTTCCAATGGTGTGGAAGAGGTAGAAAATATGGAGTGTTTTGCGGAGTTTGTATCCTCTACCTCCATATACTCTACTTTAGTAGGTACAAGTTTGGACGGTTGCACAACACTTTTTTTACCAGGTACCCATTCAGGAATTTTGAAATTGTCGGAGAGTGGTGCAGTTGTTTTCCAAGTCTTCTTACGTTCTTCATTTTCTGTTCTCACAACTTCCGATATTTTGAATTCGCTAAAAACAAATACATGAACAAACGTTTCTAAGATTGTGTTCATTTTGACTTTGCAATTTATTATAGTTATATATTGAGTAGCTACCGAGTGTTTAATGTTTTATCCAGTATTTGTTCGCAACTGTACTGTCTCACTAACCCTGGTGAATCACCAGTTTGATAACACTGCTCGACGCAAATCCTACGTGTCGTCGGCAATTCTGAGAAACTGACTGCTCTGGTCAATTTGAAATCCGACTCGGTATCTAATATTTTCAACGCAGCAAAGTGCTTTTCCATAACATCAAATAAAATCTGGAAAGTTTCCTGCAACGGAAGCCGGTCACGTGAAACATAACCTGTATCGCACACACCTTTTTAATCTTACTTCGTTCATCTCTGGTTCGATATCAGACGCATGCATCTCTGTATCAGTTTAGATATCCCTCGTTTACCTTCGAGTATTGAAATATACCGAAATCCTTTGAACAACGCGTTGAATTTCGGGTGGAATAATTGCACACGAATAGGGCGAAAATGCGAAAATGCAGTTAAAGATTCAAACGGTTTCAAAGTAAGAAAGTAACCTTGCCTGACAAAACGTACAAATCGGTCTGAATTACTTTTCTCTGAACCTTTCTTGATTAGCCGAGGCTTTTGTCAAGAATTGCGAACATCAGATCTGGTCACAAGAATGAGACATTTCATTTATTTAAGCCGAAAATTTGAAAATTGCAGGCTAGCGTGTACGTGCATGTACATACATGTACATTTTATGTTTGCCTATCCTTTTTCGCAACACAAACTGTGCGCGGCGAGTACAATTTTCGATCTGAAATTGAATCTCCGCAATCTTTACGTCATGAAAATTGGAATAACATTCTGTAAACATAAAAAGTCAATCGCACGCGTTCCTTCGGAAAACCAGTTATCATTTACGGTCAACGTCCAACAATAGTAATTTGCGAAAATATATCCCCTCATAAACCAATGGAATGAAATCTAGAAAAATTAGCAAAGGAAATAGTTACTGCGGTAGGAAAGAAAAAAAGGGAAAACTACACCTGGGAGCGAATGATCCACAGCGGTATCAGATTCGACCAATCAGTTATTCGTTTACTCAAAATATAACCTTATTCGCACGTAGTTGAAGGTATTCAGTTTCACAATTCGTAATCATTAAAACCATTGAAATCATAAGTTTATAGCCTTCAGTAATTACCCCTCGTAAAGCAGTAAGGGAAAATATAAAGGAACAAGAAAATTATCGTCTTTGAAAAAAAATGCCCGCGGTTCGATTCATCCGTTCCGCTGGTCGTATTCCAAATTCCTGTGATCCAAGCTCAGTTTCTGCTCGTGTATCGACGAGGGAAGACAGGGTATATTTTACTGTGTAGTGATTACGTGTTTTCGTGATGTGACACTTCATCGCGTGAAAGTAGAAGGAAAAAAGATACTCAAAATGCAATCCAAACATCTACTGATATGCCTGTGTGCCGTGCTGACGGTGATGTTGGCAAACGCCAGAATTCACAAGCTCGAAATACGGGTTAGTTGAACGAATTTCGACGAGTACGCGTACTTATTCCACAGCAATTTCTTGGTTACGTCGATACAAAATTTGGCCGGTTGTAACTGTACGTGTCTTGCACCCGAAAAACAACTCATTAAACATCGACAACCAGTAATGCGTTATCGAGGTTATCAGCGATAACTTTGTTCAAGGTTTTAACTGTTTGTAACGTAAAAATGGTTAAATCAGTGTACCAGCACGCTGCTTCGATACTCATTCTGCGTAGAGCTGGTGAATGTCGAGAAATTGGTTTTGAAAGAGCGCTCGCGTCTTTTTTCACGGAGCGTCATAAAGTCTACGAATAATGAACAGCCTGTACACGAGCATGACCGATGGTCGAGCGTGCATCAAGTCGCATTAGACCTATCGAAACACATCGTAAAATCGTGACGCCACAAGAGATGCTTACCCAGAAACTGATACACGCGATCTCGTAAATGGCATTTAGGTTATAGGCGTCTACTCGTCGCGCGGTCACTCCATCAAATTGAATTGTTTTGCCAACATCTAAATTGCTTGTTAAGTTCTTAACAGCTAGTTGTTAAACACGCATTTATGATATAATGGAAGAACGTTAAATACACACCTCGACGAATGCGGGTCTACTAATTTAACGATGCCCGCGGTACATGTCATTGTCTTAATTTCGTGATTGACAGTCCGATCGTTTCGTGTACTAACTAAGTTTAACCAATTTACTATTGATACCGACGTAAAAGGACAAATTGACGCTCTTAGAGAGAATATTTGAATCGCGAACGTGAGTGGCATCTAGGTTAGAGGCGTATATTTTCCGTATAAGTTGTCTCCTTTTAAGCGACTGCTTCCCCACTCGTCGTTTAATCGTAGGTTATCGAGATTCTCGCAAAATGTACAGAAAGATGTTTCATGTTGCAGAAAGACATAAGGCGGTACATAGCCCTGAGTACCTTCGGTTTTTATAAGGGTGGGATACTGAACGTTAATCTGACGAACTTTAAGGCCGAGCCTTTCAACGAGAATGCCGTGGTGAGTTATCATTGAAAATAATGTCGTTACCCTTGCAGTCTAGGACACCTGTTCATATTTTCACACGTGAAATACCGGTGGACGATAATCCACACGGGGATGTTTTGCATTCAATTAAATCGCCACTGGGCAGTCGAAGATGTCGATTAGAGATGGAATTTTTTCGATCTTTCGCGTATCGATTAATCAACTTACGTGACAGCGATAATCGTACTGTAGATCTGTATACCTTTACTTTTTATTTTTCAAACAAAACTTGTGATTTAATTTCCGCGTGAAACTCAACGTTTGCAATATTAATGATGTTGATGATTGAGTTACACACATACGCGTATACGTGGATTATACATTTTTTGTTTCAGTTTTTTTCGTAATTTTTTGAGAATCGTATGATCAATTGGCAAAACGCGTTGTTTTCAAGTTTGGAATTGATGATATATTAGGGTGTCCCAGAAGTTTCTTCCTTTTTTAATGCGAAATGAATACACGTTACGGAAGAAACTCATGGGACACCATAATATATTACCAATTGCAGAATTAACCTTCATCCGCTCGCGTCATTTAAAGTCACACTTCCGCTTGCAAGGGCGGCAATTTGGCCGCTCATGATTTTTTATCATATTCATGAGCATTTCTTAATTTAAGGAGCATGTTTCGAAATAATTAAGATCAATGAACTCTGGTACAACATTGCAAGCACATTTTCGGTCAAAAATCTTTATTAAAAAAATAACAAAAATCTTAAAATTAATAGTGAAAGAAAACGACGGCCAATCTACCGTCTACGCGAGCGTATACTTAAAAAAAAGGAATTTTTACATTTTCCTCCGAGAGTCAAAGGAATAATTGTACTACAATTATCGAGCGATTGTGAAATCGTTTATGGTAATTTATTGGGCTAGGATGATCAAATCGTCAATTGTTGCTCCCTTAAATGCTTAGATATATTTGTGAGCTCTCTCTCTTTCTCTTTCTATCTGCCTCTCTCTCAAAAAAGGCAATTTCCACTTTCTCGTTTTAAAACCTATTGGAAAGGTGTGGAATTAATTAAATACCAAGTGACTATCAGCAGCTAACAAAAAATGAAAATATAAAATAATGAAATATTTGAAAACAATGAAGTATAAATATATAAATAATGATTGTACTACAGTTTAAGTATGCGAGACTTTTCTCATTTAAACTCCGAGGTATTTAAATGAAAACAAGATACAGTAAATATTGATTTATTTATACCAATTTCTTGACATATTTAAACATGTCATATTTAAACTTGACATGTTTTAACCTTTCGAAAGGGTTTTTAGTACCTAACGTAAATACGGGACATTTGAGCGTCCCGAGAGACTTTTTCGGGACACCGGGAATAGTAGTGAAAAACGGGATAATCCCATTTTTACGGGACGGTTGGTTACCCTATATTAGACGCAGCGGTTATTTGTTACAAAAGCGAACTATTTTTACGTGTCGTGTGTATTTGAATCTACACAGTAGCAACAATAGAACTCAAATTACATTGCCACGTTCGGTTATTCTTCACACTCGATTCTGATCAAACATAACAATGTGGTTTCATCGTTTAACTCGGTTACCACTCCTGGGGGTGGCGTAACGTATACAAATCCGACTCACAGCGCGCGATCTGTGAAGAACCATTACCGAGTGCAAAGAATTCGAAAAAAGAAATCAATCTGTTCTTCGAATCCGACTTCCTTCGAGCGCCGAGAATAGCTTTGATAAAGGAATTTTCTTTTCGTTTTATGCGCAAAATTCCTGACGTATCGTAACACGCCTCACTGGAGATTTCCATCGAATCGTCCCCACTTTATTCGTATATACATATCTCTCTGTTTTTTCTCCAATTTTTACGATTCAGTTCGGATTCAGTTTGGATCGTACGCTAAGCGACGCGATGAATCCGTATTTAAATAGTCATCAAGAGAGATGCTTATTGCAAGACATTTCAAACGTGAAATCCGACCTCGAGCAAAGGGACGAAAGCGCAGTCATCTATTTTACGATGGACCTAAAGCATTCGTTGTAAGTACCATTTACTTTCCCGATCGAATCATCCACCGGCTCGCTTCTCTTTTATTGCCGCGACAGTTTTCGCATGATTCTTGAATGAAAGGGTGTAAATTGAATTTTCAGATTGAGAGTAAATTGCAGTCGGAACGTACATACTGTGCATATTTACAAAGATTCGAACATGGTACTGACGTTTCGGACAAAGAGGGGCTCCGCGCCGGCCAGGTTTAGCGACACCACACTTTTTCCTCGAAGAAAACGTAATCTCTCGCACGGTGAGTCATGCTTTCCCTTATTCGCCTTTTTACCACTCGTGATAATAAACGACATCGTAAAACCAGTATGCATCGCGCTGTATACGGTTTCCAGCGGACGATAATTAAATTTAGAAAAAAAAGTTCTCGGGCGACTTTATTAGCGCTGCTCAAAAGAAACGTTATTACGTAAGGGATCGTTAAGATTTTGATAACTTTCGTGCGATAACGGGCAAGCTACCCCCGAGAAATGTATCTTTTACGCTCCTTAACGTTTTCAATGAACTTGTAGTTTATAGTCTTTTTTTCTTTTCTCGGCTCCTGATAACGTTGCATAATTGAAAATCGTTCGGATTACGAATACCGCTACTATCTTCCATAGATCTCGTTATATGCGGCGAATAATAATACTTGGAAGCGAGATCGACTGTTCTTAACTTTTTCAAGGAGACTGATGCTTACGCCAACGTTTAGTTTTTTCATCCAAAAGTATTCCCAGCAAAAAAAGAATTCAAATCTGGTGGAGAACTATCCGCTACAGAATCTCTCGACAATAAAGGCAAAAACTTGTATGACAACAGGATAAAAATGAAATTACTTTTTCTCACTGTACAAGATATGTCCCTCAACCAGTTAAGTTTTTATTCATGAGAGATTTCATAGTAAATAGATTCCCACCAGATTCCAATTTAATTTTCACCGAAAACAATTTTAACTTAACAAATTTAAACGTACGCGTAATGTGTCAGTCTCCTTCGAGAGGTTAACACTATTCCTACCGACATTTCATGTAGTATACCTATTCCTACCGTGACCGGTCAAATGACCAGTCTTTAAAACAACTTACATCTCTTAATGTAGAACACAGATAACAAGCATTTTGATAGTGAATAATGTAGTTTCTTTTATCTAGAAATAGATAACGTATATTTTAACATTTAATACGGCAACATTTAAGTTAAGTGGCTGTGCAATAACCTTCTATGTAGGAAATTCTGGAGGCAATTTAAGAAACGGTCATTTGACCAATCGTGGTAGGAACAGTGTGTTAACAACCGTCGAGAGAACGAAATTTCCGTTTCATTTCAATTCTATGTATTATACTTCTCGATACGTAATGAAGATTGCTTCGTACTTTAATATTAACCAACGGATTATTTATAACACTCGCAAGATCACCACATTTGTTCGGCAAGGTTTTGGAAACCGAAAGTGAGTTTGTCATCGCTCGTTTTTCCGCAAGGGCTATCGTTTCATTCAGTTTCTCCATTCATGTTCCCGTTAGGATCACCCAACACCACGCACGTGGCGCATTAATTTTATGCAGCAGGGTATGAATGAATACTAACGAGATTGACGATAAGCGTTAACTTGAACATTAATTACATACGGTACGCTCTTATTTCAAACCTAAATCCGATTGCCATTGGGTTTATGATTGTGTTTTACTCCACCCGCATTCTCTCGAAGGACTATCCAAATTTTTCCTATTTCGAGAAATCATTTCAAATAACATTTCTGTGCTATCTCGAAAGACGGAACGTAGCAAATTTACGAAGAAATTTCCTGAAAGAGGTGAATCTAACGCGTGGCTTCTTGATTTTGGCACATTTCCAAAGACAGGAAGCCTGCTGCGCGATATCTCGCGTGGAATGAATAACGCGTTACCGCACAGCACGCAAGAACTTCCGCAAATTTCGTAACCGCGGCAGAGTAATTCAGGTCTCAGCTGTTCCGTGGGATTTCGGAAATTATAAAGATTCCCAATAATTCTTCATTTCTGACCCCGTCATCCACCCCCGCTGCACCCGATCATCTTGTATTAATCTTTTGGGTTTATGACACACTTTGCTCGCGCTTTCTTCCATTGGATGCTTGCATTTTTAACACAATTTGTGCCCGCGACATAACAAAACAAAGAGTGATTGGCATGTTTGATAGTACGCATCGCGAGTACTGGTTTTAGTTTAAGGTAAGTGTTTATTTCTTCTTTCTTTTTCGTTTCGAGTATTTCGGAAGCTTGGCTAATTCTCGATCGGGGGAAGATTATTTTCCTTTCGTTGGATCGCAGAGCAACGATCTGCGATCTATCGTTGCGCCAGACGATCGTTGGAAATCATTGCCAATATTGGCCTTAGAGGCGTATTAAAAATAAACATCTTTACATCCGTTACGTGTTTCGCCGTCCTCTCTCGCTAACATTAGAAGCTCCATTCGAGCGTAACAGAGACTAACAGGTGGAAACTGGAGAGTTGGCACGAGTCGCATCGATCGCGACCTTAGAACATAATTATTAATGTCCGATGTATGTATACACGCGTACGCGAAAGTCTGAAAACGATTGCGTTAATAGGGTGCAACATTTTTTAATGCCACGGTATATCTGATCGACGGTGTCTTTTCTCATCTGTACGATCGATGGATATTCGGAAAATCAAAAATAGTTTCTTTGAAGGTGTGAGAATATTTTGTGATAATATGGAATCGGGGATGAACGTTGAAACGTTCCTCTTTAGGTCTTTAGGAAGTGTATTTAATTGAGATTATACAACGAGCTTACCCCGAAACGTTTCTAGCCTCCCGGTAAATCGACTTCGCGAACCGCGAGGCATTTTCATTTCAATTCACAGGCGCGCGTACCCGTACTAGCTGCACGGCATTTAATACGTGTAAGCGATCGTTTAATGAAGATATAGAATTGCGCTGGAGGACAAACTTTTAACTACACGCACAACAATAATTAACGGAACGGCATTTTTTAACGTTGTTCCTGTCGATTATTGATTGCCATATTGTGTAGAGAACAAGTGCAGTTGTGCAGATGAGACAATTCAAAAGTATTTTTCAGAGCACAGGGTGGTACAGAAATATACATACGTTGAAATAAAGATTACTTCGCTATTTACAAGATCGCCTGGTTGAGAAGAGAAGTTTCATTCATGAAAATGAAAAGAGAATTCTATCTTGTCGCTGAAAGACCACGATGTATTTCGGAAATTTATTAGCCTTAACCGTTAAATTATTATCGGTGTAGTCGGGGGTATCGAAAAACGGTTCGTTCAGAATCCGCGAAACTAAATCCGTGGGTGATCGATAACTCACGGAATGTGCGGTTGAAGCGACATCGGTGATCGAAGACCAGCGAGATGAGAGACGCTATAATTAACATGACTCGTCCCCAATCTTATAAATAACTCGAAACTCGGGTATTTTTGAGGAGTTTGGTTAGGTAACAGTCTTGTAGAGTAGTGCATTTCACGCCAATGACGTTTTACCACCGAATTACAATCTTACAACACCGTGATAAGATTTATATTCGTTTAAGAGCAAGGGCCGATACTAACGAACGACTAACGCGTACAAAAATTACTGGCAAACGTGTTGTCTTGTATGTCGTTTTGTATATGTTCGCAATGACGTGACTCGGTATTGCTTATCCTACGATAATTAATTTTTTCGCGGTTTTCGCTGTTAAAATTTTAGCCTTTCACCGTCAATCATATTATTGGGCTCGCGGAAAGGAAATCGAAATTGAGGTCTGTCCACTCAATCGTCTAAGTGTGACAGAGTAATTTTCGTTCTAATTATCACCATAACCCGACCTCGTATTTCTTTTTCCTTCGTATAAAACGCGCAGTAACTGCAAGGTATTTCCCAAAATACATATCATACACATAATTTATCATATTGTTCGAATATTAATGGAAGTTACGGGATGCACTCTTATTGTTGAGTCACGGTTTCCCTGAGAAGCGGTTCCAGTAGTACTGAAGACTATTAATTTCATAACCGTTGCCTACTTTGAAATGCAGACGAAACATTGGCATGCTATTACAGGTACCGAAGCGCCCGTGAGTAAGATCGAGCCTGACACCAGATTCAAGAGCAGTGCTTGTTCGCATCTGGTGCTACCGATGACTATGCAGAACGTGACGGGCGAGAGATATTACAATGTTAGTTTCGCCATGTACGTGGCTAGCGAGGAAGAGGAGGGACTTTATAATCTTTATTTCCATAACTGTCCGAGTTACAAATACGATTCTCCGGTCGCCTTGGACTTCACGGTGAGACCGCACCCTCTCTCCCTCCCTTTCGCAGAATCGTGCGCGATAGAATTAACAATTTACGCGACGAACAGATAAGATAAATAGAAACAAACAAATTATACACCGTTCGCAGATACAAATAGCGGAGATCAATAGCGGAAATTTCCTGAGCGCAGGGGAAATGCCTTTACCGGCACTCTACTTTATGATGGCACTCTTGTTCCTTCTGTCGGGTTGCTTCTGGGTGTTCATTCTTAAAGAGAGCAAGTAAGCATGTTCCTTTTTGACGACTTTATTCCTTTACGGTACTACGAGTATTCATAATCGTATCTCGTCGTTTCAAGTTATTCTGTGGCTCCGAATCTGACACAGTTCGCCGTTGTTAATACGTCGGTAGTTTACAAGGTCGAATGGATATTCGATTATCGAATGTTCAAGGAATTTGTTCAAATTATTATAGATCGACGGATGCGAGTGCTGAAAAAGTAATGCCGCAAAGGATCGATGTGTCATTCCGACAGCAACGTACTCGTAATTGTTACTTCCACGTATCTTGTTTTCTATCTTCCAGGCATCCCGTTTTTAAGATTCATTATTTAATGGCAGTCTTAGTGTATCTGAAATCTCTGTCCCTGCTCTTCCATGGGATTAATTACCACTTCATCCAAACGAAGGGGGAGCACGTGGCCGCATGGGCAATCCTATATTATATCACTCATCTATTAAAAGGAGCTGTGTTGTTCATTACTATTGTCCTAGTTGGCACAGGATGGACGTTTATCAAACACATTTTAGCCGACAAGGACAAAAAGCTCTTCATGATCGTGATACCATTGCAGGTACCGTATTCGTGCCAGTCGATTTCTACGGAATCGTTTGAATTAATCGCAGGAATGGAAAATATGAAGAGCAAACAGAAAAAGACAGATATTCGACAAATGCACGGCTAGTCAGTTTGTTTTCTTTTCTCCTCCAGGTATTGGCGAACGTTGCGAAAATAATAATCGAAGAGAGCGAGGAAGGTGATATCGAACATAAGACTTGGCGAGACGTTTTCATTTTCGTAGATTTGGTTTGCTGCGGTGCCATTCTATTCCCGGTGGTCTGGAGTATCAGGCACTTACAGGAAGCTGCGCACACAGATGGCAAAGCAGCCACTAATTTGCGCAAGCTGAAACTCTTTAGGCACTTCTACATCATGATAGTTTGCTATATTTATTTCACGAGGATCATAGTGTACTTACTCGAGGTACATAGATAGCTAAGAATATACATATATCTAAAATACATGGTAACGCGTTTTATTAATCGTGCACGATTTTTTTTAGATTACCGTACCTTTTCAATACGAGTGGCTCGACGAAATGTTTCGAGAAATGGCCACCTACGTTTTCTTCGTCCTTACTGGATATAAATTCCGACCAGCCTCCGCGAATCCTTATTTTACACTTTCGAACGAAGAAACTGGACAAGTTGACGAGGACGACGAAATGGATGTCGTGTGAGTATGAAATCGATTTATTACTGTTTGAACATTTCATTTCCATTACCTTTGAGCACCATTGTAACAACCACGTTTAGTCACCAGCGCGGAAAGCTGCAAGATACCGAAGAATGGTATATAATAGTAACCCGTATTTGTCATTTTCTGTTTTTGTTAACTTATTTTCAGTTCGTCGCAGCTTATTTTATCGCGTTCTAATGTGACGATCTCAGTCTCTTTTCCAGTGTTTCCGGCGGTAGCGGTATCACGGAGGGTCTCAGTAAAGTTAGCCAAGTTCCAAAAGTCTTGAGGTCCGTGACCTCGGACGTTCCATCCACTCAGGAAGAGAGGAACAGTCTCTTCAGCAAGACGGATCCTTCTCCCGACTACGATTGAATCAGATTTACAGAGTAAGGCACAGATAAAGAGGGAGGCGAAGAGAGACCATTGGCAGCAGATCGTTTTTGGTATGGACGAGAGTGAAATACGTGGTTTTGTTTTTGGTCTTGTGATACTTTGAAGCTGTACTTTCTGATATCTGTGCAATTTGATATCTGACGCATAGAATGTTTGCGTGTTATTCAGAACGAGAGGCAGGATTTACGCGGGATCGTGGTAGCTTTAAGCATGCTATTCGTATACCAGGTGTTGTCCTGTATTCCTTCGAGAAACAAAGAAACTGCTACTTTCCTTGTTGACGGATCCAACGATCGCGCAGTGTGTTCCTTCTTGTCCCAAAACTGCGATGGATGCTCGTAATTAAACGTTACTCCGTATCTTTTATCGCATCGGAAACTGTTCCGTTCCAGGGGCTTATAAGTGAGTGTTCAGGAAAACTTTGTTGGTAGTACCACAGTTTTGCTACGGGCATATAAAGAGATCCGTGACTGTAAACTAAGTTCATTAACCATCCGTCGGGCGCACCCATTTCTGAAACGTCATCGGGTGCACCGGATCTTGGAGATCGGCATTAAGAGGTCTTTTGTCAAGTCGAAAGTAACTGACCATCGGAATAATAGAAGAACATGAGCGTAATACTTAAAACAACAAAGTTTTGAGCACAATTATGGTTGTGCCTAAGAGATCAGGTGCGCCAAACGGAGGATTGAGAACGTAACTAGAGGAATCGTAAAGGGTTTTGGTAATTTCGATTTGTTAGATGGTACGCGTAATTCTTGTTTGACAGTCGAGTCGCAGTTAATTGCATAACCATCTTATAATCCCCTTAACACGTGCGGATATTTCATTTTGACATCTACTTTTATTTCATTTTGTCCGCCGTCATATGTTCTCCTGCGATGGACCTTTTTTCGCACTAATATCTTAGTATCTTGTTACGATGTAATTAAGTATCTCGAAATTCGATGTATTATGTATTTATTGCTAGTGAATTTTCATAGATATCCGACGAGAATTATTCTAACGGTGAATATTGCAACAATCACTATTCCGAAGAAACGAAGGGACGTGTTAATACATTTAGTATCGAATTCCAATGCGAGCCAGAAGAAGAATAAATTCGTCGTTTTGATACGCATCTTCTGGTAGCTGGTTTTTTTCTTAGGCATTTAGAAAAAGTGAGAGTGTGAGATAGAGAAATAAGGAGAGAGAAAGAGAGAAAGAGAGAGAGAGAGAGAGGGAGAGACATTTCCATTTATTTTTTTTCCCATAACACGCTTAGTTTTCTTAAAACGTGAGACGCCTGCGTCGTGGCGCTTAGTGATCTTGTGATAAGCGATACACCAAACTCGGTGTATTACAATCCATTTTTGTAAAGCACTTGATAACCCTTACCGTAGAAATAAATTATCAGAAGAAAAAGGAAATGATAAGTTTCGCAGCGTTTAATGTGTCCCATTTACGTAGTACGGTATTACGTTTATTACGACTATTATTACTATTGTACACGCGTTATCGTCACTATTGTTACATCTGTTACTATTAATAATCTATCGCGTGTAATAAAAGGGACACGAAAATGAAAATCAAGTTGAAAGAATAAAGCGGATATTTTTATGAAATGTCCACGCTTCCCTTAATTCAACGACACCCCGATACGAGAATCTCCTTCGATCCTTCGATATTTAACTTCTTAGGAATTATTCACTCGTACCTTGTTCAACGTTCCTATTTTCAATCATTATTCAGCACGCGATCTGTATAAATCTGAATTTTTAGGTGATTTTACCTTAAAATTGCGGCGTCAATTAAACTCTTGCAGCACGACCCATTCCGCGATCTTTCAGAGATCTTATAAATTTTCGACTTAACATTCCATGCGATAAGAGGATCCAGCAATTATTCTTTCGAAGTTGTTGCCACCCGAACATCGGCTATGTTAGCAGTCTGAGCAATTGGTATACCAAAATCTGTATTTACTTTGAGTCGATGACGAGAGAAATATATAACTAGCCAATTTCCGTCGATTCTCCTCACACCCGGGACTATCGTAAGCCTTATTGAATGGTCGCTAATGCTCTGTACCGTACTTTCGACCGTTCTACCTCCCGTTTTCATCCTGTATCTACCTACAGTCTGCCCAGGGATACGTGAGTAACATTTCAAGGGTTCTTGGAAATCCGTCCACGTTTTTCGTCTGCAAAAAGAATGAACGTGAGACGAGAGTTATTTCGCCATTTTTCGAAAAAGAAAAAATTACGAAATTAATATATATGATAAGCGCATCGCAACGGCTCGCTTAGATACTTTTTACTTTTTTTTTATGTACCTAACGTTGCTTTCGTTCTGATGAGTGGCAAGTTTTTAATGCGACTTTGGTATACGTTATATCATAATCTCTTCGTAAAAATACGGATTCAAAAAAGGAGAAGATTCGTTTTCTTTAGTAAATATGTTGTATGCATAATCTAAAGTTGGCTGTCTAATGACTGTCATCAATTGACTTCTGTCGATCTAATGACGTTTTATCTGAGACCTATTTTACTAGCATTGGTTTCCTTACTTGAGAAATTAAGACTATGATTTCAAAAACATTATCTACCATTTAAATCAAATTGAAAGTTCCTTACAAACGTAAGAGAACCCACTTCAAGCATATAGAAAATTCAGAGTGGAATGATAAAAATTGAGCGTTATTAAATGATGTTAAAATTGTCAGAAAAGGGCGACTTATTCAGAGAATACAAAAACGATATGTTAAAGAAAGCGCCATAATTATTTTAATCAATTGTATATGTATAAATTAATTGCTACTTACGAATTGTTGTCCGAACTAGATAACGTTCTAAACACGACACTTAGAAATCTTAGAAGAAATTTTGAAGTCGACAAAGGATAAAGCACATGCCTTGAAAAGTGATCCTTATAAAATAGAATTCGATGAGGATCAGATTATGTCTACCCATTCTGGGGCATTTATAGCGCTGGAAAAACGATTCTTGGATGTACAATATCGGATGGAAATGCTTTTTTCTTGTTCTTTTTCTTGACGAAAATATCCAAACCCCCTTCGGTAACGAGATATTAATGAAAACCACCGGCAGTACCGGCTACCGTATTCTTGTCCGATTGGCTGTGGTTTTCGGTTAATATGTCGTTTTTGATAAGGAAAAACTTGCTTGAAATCATTTCAGGTATAGCATCCTTAACGTTCGCAGTCCAGTTATCACATTTACAAATAGAAGAAAATGAATTTCCTTATTTAAAATTATCTTCGCGTTTTGAAAACTCTAAATCCATTGTTATGTTTGTGTCGCTGCTTCGATTAGCGTGGAGAGATATTTTATGTTATTTTATTCGCCGGTCTTACCGTAATTCAGGCGAGATCGGTGAAGGTGACGAAAATGCAAGTCTTTATGCCGAGACACTACAGTCTTCATTGAGTGTTTTCGCGAATCACGCGGAAACGCCTACGCGGCTTATGCGCGCGTTGTATTAGGCACTATAATCAAGAGACAAGGTCTTGTCTCGGGCCAAGTACAGGTACGCGAGTCTAGACCTTGTATCTTTTCCTGAAAGAAGGATTCACATATGTACAGACGTATAGACCAAAGGAGTAAAATCCGTCGGAGAAGATACCAATCGAGGTGAGATTATCGCGTACTGAAATACTAGGCTTCTCTCTGTTAACTGTTCGGGGTGTCAAAGTGAAGTGATGATTTGAAAATAAAAGTAGTGCTCGCTCGGTGGCACGTAGAAAGCGGAGGTAGCCTAGCGCCCAATGCAGCTAGGCGCTCAATACGTCGCGCGTCGGTGGGTTTGAAACCTTACTAATTGTAAAACAAATTTCACAGAATTAAACATTTTGCTTTTAATTAACCTACGAAGTTCTAACTGATCTTTGCTATTGTAGGACATTCAACGCGCCCCGCGTCTCTCCGCTTCTACGTTGTTTTTCATTCCGGCACTGTTTACTACCGATGGATCATTTTCGTGCATTTATTACGCACGCCAGTAAGATAGATTTCATTATACGCGTAACCGTTGAACAGAAGACTTAATTGTTTTGGTGCTACTAAAGTGTAACCGAAGATGTTATTATGCATACTAGATCGAAAACATTATTATTATTATTATTATTCAAATTGAAGGAATACAGTTTTTACATCACCGTAAAGACAAACAAATAGCCCGAATGGGAAACTCGGCACGCGGCATGGAACGCGCTAGCAAACAACGAGTCGAATAAGAAATGCTTGAGTTTACTTTACCATAAAGTGCATCCGTTGGATACAGAAAAATATTGACAATCGCCGAAGTTATCGGGCAGGATAAAAAAAATGTGGTATCGGTGGACATCGTGCGCGTGTTATTGTTCCGTTAGGCGCGAAATGCTGACCAATTTACCGCCGAGACATTTTCCATATTTCGGCACGAATGTACGATCAACTTGACGCTCGACTATGCGAACAGCCGCAATCCGGCCAGCCGCCCGGTTGCTAGACAGACGCACCGTACGGCTAGCCGTACCATGTCCGATCCTGTGTGTCGCCGGCTGGCCGTCCAGTTACAGTCCGCTACGCATGCAGCGACCGCGTGCACTCGACTGTTCGCGTTTGTTCAAACAAATTCCTCAATCCCACAGTATTCACTCATTTTTATAGACGAGTTTGTACTATATACTTGGCCCATGTCTTTACAGTTTTATATTGGTTATAATAAGTTTAACGGATATAAAGCTGTTGCAGAACCCATGCTATATACGTTCCATAGTGATTGTATATCGGCTACAATACATTACATCGGATTTATGTCGGTCTTATTTCTGTTAGAGGTATATTATAACCGATGCACAACCGTTATGGAAGCGATATAACATCGGTTCCGTAGAACCGTAACCTAAACCGATGTAAGGCTGAACCGATTTCGCTCATAACTGGTTCGAGAATCAAGACCGATGTCATAACCGTTCCGAAGCTCTGCTCCAAAGGTTCGAACAAGGGCTTTCAAAGTATCCCTATTCATCCGCGAAAATTTTCAAAATTTAATTTTAGTAAAATAAGCCACTGTACGCTTCACGTCTGACGTTACTTTTAAGTTAAAAATTTTAACAGGTATCGCGCTATTCGGAAAAGGAGCAGTATTGTCAATGGTGGACAGTGGAAGCACCATTAGCATGCGGGCGAACCTAGATCAAAGATACACGAGGAGATTATAGGCCAACGAACGGTATTCACCGAAGAGAAAACGCGAAAATCTCTTACGCAGAGTTACCCATATCCTTTCAATCGCCGCGACCCCATGCCGAAAGCAAGAGGTGGGGAGGGGGTATGGGGGTATAACTTTTACTCCCCGCGGATCGACCACTCAATCTGACGATAAATCCGCTATGGGTAAAGTAACTTCGTCACCCTTAGTCGAGAATCTTTTTGTTCGAGGGGCGAAATAGCGTCGCCGGTAAGACGACGTTGTATGCGACGCACAGACGGCGAGATCCTTTGCCTACGGAGTTTTATTATTACGCGTCCTTTTGCTCGCGGGAGGAATCGTTCCTGTTCTTCTTGCAGATTATAGGTATTTTATAGGCACTTAGCTTCCTCCAATGGAATCGATTCGAAGCTTCCGGGGATCGTGGTAGCTTTTGTTTTTACTGAGTCGACCGACGGTTCGGGATATAAAAAACGTGAAATAATAGATTTACGTAAAGTCTTGACTCCCTTTAACTCTCGGCAGATGCGTTTAAACTTTTATATTCAAGAGACACGTGTTGCGCTAATCGTGAGCGCAACAAGCCGAATGACTGTATGTATAAAATAATGCACGAACGCATTTTTTATTGACTCGACCGATTTATTCTACGTGGATTTCGAATAAATAACAAATTAACCATCTAACCGAGCAAATTGAATCCCTTCAGCGCTATGGACGCGTACATGCGTTTGACGAATTTCTTCAGTTTGAACTTTCAATAGAAGCAAAAAATATTGGTGTTCGCGTACACTTACGTTCCTGCTTGCATCTCGCGTTAGCCGCGATAAAACGAGAGTAACAAGTATAATGGGACATAAACAAGATTTAACTCTTTCGCTACGGCAGTCCCTTGCCATCGGTAGCCTCTACCAGGCGGGTTACCGTGGTGTTTGTTTGCGGTACCGCCGGCTATAACCGGTGTCCGTCCCTGCGACGCACGTTACGGATGCCATCAGTAGGCGGCAGTAGTACCAAAAGTGTTGTGGGTTGAATACAATAATATTATGACAACGCGTTTTGACAGTGGTTTCCAAAGGCATTTGCACCGAGAAATGTGGGAAAAATAGTTTACAAAATATTCAGTACAATAGATTTCGTACAAGAAGAAGGATATCACAAAACGCAGGAGTAGCGCGCTGGTGTATGATATTGTTTTTCGAGCTGCATCGCAGTTTACGATTTAGTACCTTAAAGTACAAACCCCACGATAGCTGTGGTTGCTTTATTATTGCTTTATCCCGAAATTTATTGATCTTGGAATTTTTTAACTATTTTTCCCGTGTTCCACGCAAAAAATGTCTCCGGTAACCACACTTGGTCGATCGTATGTGCAGTAACGGGCGGCTCGCGGATTTTTTCGCGCTTGGACGCAAATGGATTAAAGTGTGGCACCAAGAATATCGTAATCGTGGCAGATTTAATGTCAGATTTAAATGTTATCGTTACCAGCAATCGCGCCTTGCCTGTGGGAATTGTTTAATTCTCAAATGCACCGCTCTCAAAGGGTTAATCATTTTAGGCTTAAATCTAGATCGTGCACATATCTGAATCTTCGGATCTCGAAACTTTTTTTTACTCTATCAAGTGTATTTCGGGTTCGCTGATCACGAAATGATTATAGAATTTCTATTCTACTGAAAATTATTTTACAAGGAATCATATGTGTTTGCTTGCTTTAGATAGAGTTTAGGGATCCGGAGATTCGGAGATGTGCCTGATCTAGATTTGTTCCTCATTTTACACCAAAGCAAAGGATGTTAAATCAAACGGAGGTTAAATCAAACCTTCTAACCTCTGCAATGTCTTAGAATTGGTTCGGTATTCTTTTCGCGTTGGGTAGTTATAAAAAATAAAAAAAAATATACATAAAAGCTCTTATCGATCTTAATTCTACGTCTGTGGATCTTAAAGATAGTCGATTACAGTTAACTTTTATCCTGATAAAAACAAAATGGCAAAATTGCTTGTGCGAAACTTGATGCATTCCGAACTAATCAAATAAGACTCGATTAAACAGTTGGCGAATAATTTGCGAGCGTGATCACTGCTTCTGTATCGTGCACGGTGGCGACGGCTGTTCATGGTTTACGCGATTACGAGGGTACCTAGCAGCTATAAATCTGAATCACCTGGCAGACAGGTAACGGTGTCTGGTAGACCACGTAACTAACACGTGGACAAGTATCACCTCGTATTCCCCGTCGTAAAAGTTATTTTTACCTTACCTGACTGGTGACCGTCATACTCGGAGTACAATCCATTTTTTCCTCCCCTCCCCGCGCAATTTATTTGCTCGACAGACGCCGACGATCGTTCCCGATCTTTTTGCGATTCCTTTTCGGTTCGCCACCCAATTTCGAACGTAATCAGCGTTTTTGCAGGCGAGCAAACGTACGCGACGCTCGTTTCGTACTTACAAGAGCGAACGAGGGATACAGATACTTTCGGACAGAGGGAACGATCGATAGAAGTACTCTCCATTCGATCTCGTTCACCGCGACGCGAGTTTTTAGAGATACGCGTACCACGAGATCTCGACTCGAATTGAATCCGACAGAAATGACCGTCGGCGCAACTTACTCTCGCATTAACGAACGGCATCCGATCGTAACCTACCTCACGAGGGTGCGGATAATAAATTGCTCGGCGCGGACGTCCCGTGGCGTGGGTAGGAATCGGAAAGATGCAGCGAGGGTTGATCTATACTTTCGAGTAACCGCGAAGCGAATTTAAACGACGCCCGTGCGCATTCTTTCCCGTCGTTAACTTATCCTCGAACGTTCGTGCGGCTATTCCGATTATTATTATCGCTTCCCCTCCCCACGACCTCTACCCGTAGAATGGATCGTTCCATAATTCCGCTTATCCATCGTGGTGCAGGCGATTGTTCTTCGCTATTACGGTTTGACGGGGGGCGTCACTGAACATCGATGCGTCGCGCGTCACGGTATAACGCTTCCGAACGTTTCGCGTTACATTTTATTTATTATTACGCGAAAGCGAACGGGGTAAATTTTTCATAATAGCCGACGCGCGTGCACTTCTAGGTGGTGACGTTCGCCTATTATGGTTCGCGATGCGATAAAGGTGAGAAGTTACGATCGCGCGGAGGGAATTGGAATCTATGATAAAAATAGGCCCTCTTTCAAATTCACGCGTACGGTTATCGAGCCGCTGAGGGTTCGTTAACCTTTTCGGCGCCGAATGAAGTTTATTCGTTTCTTCATCTTCAACTATGATTTCGTATCACGCATCATTGCTCGAAGTTTCAGCTTTGGAACGCGAATGGTCCCCTTAAAATGACAAAAAAGTTGTAGAAGATATGATTTACAAATATTAAAGTAATGTACCGCGTTTAAATCGTACGCTTATGAGCACAAGTAGCAACGAAGGCGTTAAAGGTCAGCCGAATTTTCATCCGCGTCGCTAATTCTAGTGTTCATAACGCGTGTATTGCGAAATTCCCGAAGGGGAGATGCAATTTAACGCGAGCAATGCGTTAGCGTCGCTTGCAATTGACGACGTTCCACGCTTTTCGGGGGGAATCAACGTTAAGAAATAAATTTTTGTCACGGGCATTCGATAAAGGCGATTCGAGATGCGAATGGTAGATCAGGGGAGGGGTCGAGGAGGTCTAGAGCGAATTAAAAGGGCACTCGTGCGCATTCTTTCTCGTCGTTAACCAACCTCCCAGACGGGAGGTGAAGAACGTTCCTGAGAGTCCCTCAATTATTTTCCCTTCCTTCGCTCTTTTCTTTCCCCGGATCCCGTCAAACGCGTACGTCCCGGTGCACGACGTGTGCTGACGCATGCGTCGCCGCTTGCCGTTCGTCGTGCCCTTGCTGTTCCGCCCGCGAAATCTGTTAGTCGGCGTCGCGACGCGCTTCCAGAAGCGTTTCCTTTGTAGAGAGTTTCAGAGTTTCGAATTGACACGAGAGAATTTTGAAGGGAAATCACCCTCTGTCGTTGTCGCCGTTGCGTTTCCTATTTATTTATTTTTGTTTTATAAAAACGCGTATACCGATGCATCGACGAGATGCAGCGCGCTGAGTGCATCGGAAAATAATTGTAAGGTACGTTCTGGTTTTCTAAAATATTATTTTGCATCGTACATTTATTTACGGTGCAATCTTTTTACCTCCGCTTTGCATCGAACGGCTTCAGTTCATTTTGCTACATTTCTTGTCGTTGAATATTTATTTCTCCTCGAATAGTGTAATTGCTAACTCGATATGGCGAAGTGTTTTTCTCGAGTGTACAGAACAGTTGTAAAGTTCCGTGGAAAGTTGCGAAGTTTGACTTGGTGTATGATTTGCTATGGCAAAATACGATGCCGAGTTTAGTTTAAACGAGGATCGCGAAGGGGTGTAATGAGTACACTGCAAAAGTTTATGCAGATTCGTATTTTTTTATGAGATCGGCAAAGAAGTGCGACTCGAATGGAAGTTTGTTTCGTTGTTGAAGGGGTTTAGAAATGTGTTTTGTTTTTCATTTTGTATAATTTGCATCACACGTTAGTATTGTATGTTTCGTGAGAATTTACGCATACTGTAATATATTACCTACTTCACGCGCAGTTAGCATATTCGTCACGCAAAGACAGTTTCACCTCTTGATATACCAATGAGACGTACTTCGGCGCGGTCGAAAATTCTATTTAATTTGGTTGGACTAAACCAAAGTTACAAACAGAGCGAAATAAAATAATACAATAATATAATTGTTTTTGTTGTATGGCGTTCGTCGAAAAAAGTTCTCGACGTCTCATAGACGTCAACGTCTACGATGACGCGCAAAACAAACGACGTCTCCCATACGCCATTAATGCCAAGGGGTTATAGTCGGTACAGAAAGCGTACGTTTTAAATAAACATCGATAGCAAATTAAATTTTAATTGTAGGTAATAAACAATGTTATTACACGAACAATAAGTTATTGTCATTACTCTTTTTTTTTTGGCACTTTGATAGTGCGTTTGTATATTATGTTGAACTATAGAATAGTGAACCAAGAAAATAAAAATTAAGCGGTATAAAGATTAGACTTTTTTTTGAGATCATCTGTCAAACCAATTTCTAACAATAAGTGTTTAAGTGATAGCTTTTTCCAGGAAACGTGGATCGATTGTTCGTTAATATTTCGTAAGGAACCCTCGCGTACCTCAAAGGAAAAAGCGCAGAAACTTTTAATTTGCAAAGTGCAATCATCGTCCAAATGGATTGATAGTTATCTCCTTTTCTACCATCGTGTCTGACCGACGTTGGATGTATCTCTATTTTTCAATGTAACCAGGACACGAATGAACGAACCGATATTTGTCATTTAATTCCTTTTATGAAAACTGCATCGTATATCCGCAAATATATTGCGACCAAGGGGGAAAGTCTTGGGAGTACTCGATAGCCGTTGTCAGACCTTTCGGAAAATTTAATAAAAAACATTTTGCAGTTATATGTCCGTCCCTTCGTCATTTGGACGCGTAGCGTCTTTAATGTCGGCTATCCACGAGTCGAGGTAAAGTAATCGTCGTGGCTGATATACTCATCGAAAATCTCGACGCAAATCATGAACAAACCACTCCCCCCCTCTACCACAACCACCGACCGCTTTGGACAATAGGATTATTATTGCGTTTCCTCAGGTCCCCATCAATTTACTTTCGTGTTTTCCGTCACCTTCCAGCCTGTTTGCGGACTAACGAAGCCTCCACTTCCGGCAGGTTGCTTTTATCCAATCCCCCGTGGATCATAAATATTACTATGTATTAAGTTCGCCCGCCGACCGAGATATTGCGCGTCGAGACGCCTGTCTTTGGTGATCGTGATACGCATTCGATTATTCCCCTCACGTCGCGCGCAACATTTTTAATTTAAGTTCGACGAGAATCAGCTATCCTCCGCTTTTCTCTTTCTATCTGTATCTTTTTTTTTTGCTCTTCCTTCTTCCCGATAGGCGACCGGCGAAAGGATTTCAAATCGAACGAAAAGCGCATAGGTATAATAACAGGCTCCGCGAGATTACGTTGTCTCGACGGTTCCAATAAGCATTACGCTCACGTTGCACGATAACGGGAGCGTTAACGAGCCCTGAATCTCGTCTTTTGGCGTGGTCCTAAATGAAAGAACAAACTTTTCTCCCCCCCGGTAAGGAACGACGTGATTGGACGTGCCCCGGAATTCCGTCCGTTTTTCTCGGATAATTCATTGACGAACGAAATATAATACCCCGTTAAATTGGGTGTACAGTGGCATTAAGGTTTCCGTATTCCATTCGGGGTGTACCAAACGAGCGATTAAGTAGCATAAGGATCGGAGGGAACAATTTTACTGGATTCCGATGGACCCATCTGGTAGTAATTCGCTCCTCCTTTCCGTAGATTACGTTTCACCTACCGCACGAACAAGACCTATCCTGCGTGTACAAAGGACGAGATCTTACGTTGTATCTTACGGATAATAATGTTTAAAGAGCGCTCCGTAACGCCCGTTACGTCGCTTGACTTTCTTCTTACCGGAAAGATTATCAGCGGGCGATAGAAAGGGTAGAATATTCGCGAGGATCCGGTTCCTCCCGTGGAGGAAAACTCACGCTGGGACGCGAATTAAATTCTAACGAAGGTTGAGTTAGAAGGTTAGAGTATTAGAACAGCAACGGCACATTATTCCAACTTGTTTCCCCACCCCGAGGAAGCCTATCAAAATTTCATTAAAGCGCAATCGAAAGGATAAAACGTATCCACCTCGGGCCGATGGAAGGACGAAACTAATGTGTCGCGCCGAGTGAGTATCGGTGCTAAAGTTAACTTGAACGAATTGGTAGAATTAATTTGTACCCATAACAAGCGTGACCGTGTCACGCGTTTCTCACCGTACGATGCCTCACGATGGGTACTATAAAAAGACTGACTAGTCGCATCATTTTATTGTTATTCCCGTACCGATTTTCCGCAGCTTCGCGCTAGATCTACGTTTTATCCGTGACGCGTTGTTTTGCCGTTCGTACATAGCGAGGGAGCGAGAGAGAGAGAGAGAGGGAGGAGGAGATACAACGATTTTGCAAGATCGTTTCGCGAACAGGCAAAGTTGATCTTGCAAATTTCACCCTTAAGTATCTTCGCTGTTTCTACTCCATTCGAAAACTCCAAATATTTGGAAAAGTTTAGTTTATTCGAACCATTATTTTAGGTGGGATAAAAGGTTGGTATATCGTCAAACAAAACTTCTATCGAAGACAAATTCTACGACGGTATATGATCCATGGATTAAACCACGGGTAACGCGTCATTACTAATAATGATACGAGAACCGTAATTGGGAAGTGTAAATGAGGAAGAACAAAATCTTGCGAGATTTTTGGTTTTGTTGACTCTCATTGCGCGCAGATATGGAGGACGTTAAGGCGCCATCTACCTGTGAACTGCCCGAAAATTGGTCGGATTTCATGCATTTTTTTAAACATTCCAGTACGTCTAACGCTATAATTCTTTTTACAGTTTATTCACCGACTTGTTGGCCATATATGAGAATTCTTTAAACAGTTTCAATCGATCACCCTTAAGGATGGTGCAAACGGGACCTGGAGTGTCTTCTTCGTAACGATAAACGAATTGTACTTTTAGGTGTCGTGACGCGTGTTTTCCCATTTTTACCATCAATATCGGGCCCCGCGTACATTACTTTACACATCAAATTACACCCGTGTCCGATAAATCAGTTAGCAAATGGATAAGAAAATCTGATGTGTACATATTTATTTTGGACACCGCGGATGCACCTACCGTTTCTACGAGAGAGCTTCAATTTACCTCCTGCTTTTGCTGCATTCATAATTCAGCGTCTGCCTTCCATCGGAAGTACCCCAGGTGTCCGCCCCGTGCTTCGACATCCACTTTCGAAAGCAAAGATGGATAAAGGGATAACGAGGCATTTCAGCGTAGTACGTAATCGCGTTGCCACGAAGTAGCATCGGCGACCGCCGATATTTCTCCGAATTTTCAATCAATTCGCACGGCATTCTCTTTTAGTAAATAATATCATGAATGATATTTTGCAAAATATGGGCGGCGACGACTATACCGGACTTCAATTATTTTATTTATTTATAACCCAGTACTCGCATCGTCTGTAAAGTTAGCGCTATCCGCTACTTGACTTTATGAGAAATGATCGTCCGTTTTCATCTTACATTACGAACAACTGTAGAAAAAAAAATGATTTACGGTATATAACATAAAATAACGATTATAACTGAGTAACTTTAGAATTCAGCGAAGCTCTAGCACAATCTTGGAAATTACACTGGGTGTCTCGTAAATGTTGTTAGTCCGTTCAAGGTGCGATATTTGGAATTATGCGAAGCAGGTTTTTCCTTATCAAAGGTATCCGAAGAGCCTCGATTAACAAGATATTGTGAAAACTCTGAGCCAATCGGAGGGAGGACGATTAGACTCGTCTATCCGATAACCAATGACTGACGCTCTCAATTACCAACGTTCTTCTCCGATTGGCTGCCGTTTTTTGTGAATACCGCGTTAACCAAATCGCAACCAACACTTTGAAAGAGGAAAAGTCTTCTTGGAATTACTCCAGGTATCGCGCTTTTGATCAACTACCACGTTTTACGGGACAATCTGTATAAACGTTACAGATGTTGCACTTTGCGTGGGGCGACGCTCGCCGCTGTGTTAAAGGGGCAGACGAAATCCGACGATTCTACGGTACAGTTATGTTTGCGCGAAATTCATTGAAACTGAGGATAATGGAGGTAATGTGAAAAGCCAAGTTAACTGGCTCGTAAAGTAACGTCGGACCTGGAAGACTCTTTTCTCGCGTTTCCACCGTTAATTTGACTTTCCATCGACGCTCAGCTACCGCCGCTAGCGGAATAATTCCGTTCGTCGTCCACGCGACCAGGCACAAGAGATTTTAATTTAGCGATAACGCCGACCGGAAGTTCCCGATACGAGTTTCTTCTGCGAAATCAAAATTCAGGTCGTGACCTCGTAACACAGGGGATGTTCTCCCGAAGACATTCTTTCGCGTCGTTGCAATTTGGTCGCCGTTAGGATATAATTACCCGGGACTCTCTAAGCAGATCAAGTAAGCAGTTGTCCCCGCTTCTCGTTAAAGTTTCCCCCGTTGCTAATTAAATACTGAATCTCCTAAAATCCCACCGCGTGCAACTTTTTGTCGTCGAGGGCGTTGAAATTCGCACGAGAACGATGAACGCTGCCTGTCGTCTGGTTTGCTTTGTATCTCGATATCACGTTTTATTCGAACTAATCGAGCTGAACTCTACTACGGTTGGATAGAAGTTTTTACGACGGGGAGACGGTCGGTCGCGCAAATCTTCGGACGCTTAAAATTTGATCGGATCGAATCGAAGACGAAGACTTCTTCGCGTCGTCGTTCGGCACTCACCTTTCGGCACTTCTATAAATTGGCTTCGGGCAACGTCGAATGAGAAGGAAAATAGTCGATGAAACCTGTCCCGCGTTAATTTCTCCCTAGGTAGCACCTGGAACGAGCTCCTCTCGCGATATCGTTGATACTAGTTGTCGAACGTCTAGGAGCTAATTTCGAGCGGTCTCCTCTCCCGACCTTCTCCCAGAGATCAGATTTAGATCTGGGATACCCGCGCCGAGTAACTTCGGAGACCGTTATTGCTCCTCCCGGTAGACGAGATATCCTTTTACCTGAGATTCCGTTTGGTTACCGGTGCGTTCGTACCTGATAGTCATTGAGTAAACATCCGGAGGGGGAGGTATTTCCTTAACGATTATTAAAGGAGCGCGGTAACGAGATTCTTTCCTGGCCAGATAAAATATTCTCTAACCGGCTGTACTGCTTATTGTTAGATTACGCGAGCTTGCGCACTATCGAAATTCGAGGTTTACCCTACTTCAGCTAATACCGGAGGCTGGATGGAATTAATTTCTCGGCACACATGCCGTGCGCCTTAGGCTAGAAAATTAGTTCGCGTGGAACGGGAGACGAAATATATTTAACGATTGGCTCTGCTATCGGAAACGCTCTCGATCCGACATTCATGCGAAATTTCATTTGATCCTGCCATGGAATCATGTGCTATCGAATTTTATTAACAGTCTTATAATCTATCTCTGGAGAAGTTCAGTTGACGCTTACAAGATTAGAATCATTCTTCATCTCCCGTCCGTTACCAGGAAAATCGTGCCTGGTTTATTCTTTCGTTCTCTCGTTAAGACAAGAACGGCTACCACACGTGTAAACGATCTTTCCGACGAAGGATCTTTTTGTAAATATTATCTATACATTGAAATTACATTTTCCAAAGGGTTATTTTAGTTTGGGTTTATTTGGCCCATAGGTCGCACCGAGAATAGGGTCAAAACAATAACTCATTCGCGCATCCGTTTCATGCGAAATTTATACGAAACCGATAGAAATGTCCCAACGCATCCGGAATAGCGTAACAACGACCAGACGGTAGTAATGCATAAATATCCTTCAGATGTTAACGTTGAGGAATAATTGAGCGATTTGACGAAACGTTGCCCCGTTCAATGTGTCAATGGTGTCTTTATAAATTAATAATGATCTTTACTTCGCAATTACATCGAGCGATACTTAACGCTTGAACTACCAAACCCGTCATTTTGACCGATTAAAAATTTTCATTAAAATTTGTAATTTTTAAATATGAAAAAAGTGTATTTCTAAGTAGCATAAATATTTTTTAACAATACAAAAATGAATAAAACAGTGATAAAGGTTCTTTTTCTCGCATTACGTATTTCTATAAATAACGTCATTTAGACTGAGCTTGTAGAAATAGATATATATATATATATATTAATTGTCGATACTTGTAGCCTTAATACTGTAACGGGAAGGTGGTAATTGGACGAAGAAACGATCGTCAACTAACCGAAGTGCGAGGAAGCGAAATAAGGATCCCAGAGGACGACGAAGCCTCGTAACCACGGTGACTCGAAGAATTAACCGGCCTTTGAGCTCCAGCCACGTTAAGCGTCGTTAAGGATTTGAAAAGCATACCGCGCGATGAAACTTCTCTCTACGGCGATAGGGTTTCATTAACGTCTATCAAGAAAGTGGTACGTCGATCCGCTTTCATCGTTTGTTTTTCCTCGCCACTTTCTCCCCGCGCGGCCGATGATGCCGGTGGATTATCGACGTCGAAGTCAATGACGTAGAAAAGACAAAGGAGGGTCTCGAGAGGCAAAGAGTTTGACGCTAATAAATAAATAATTCATTAAGAGTCGAGCGATCGGTTCAAAGATGAAGAAAGCAGTCTTAACGGGTGTTGATAACGCATGCGTTTCGGATTTAGGTGGACGAAGTTATTTTTGGGATTCGTATTGTTCGCGGACTTTTAGAATTACAACGTGATACGTCTCCGATCTACGTTTTTGGTGTCTATGAGCGTCGAAAGATTATTTTCGATATTTCCTGAGAGAGGTTTGTTTCTTGTAAGGAAAATAAGTATGAAAGAATTGCAATTGTAATTTAGGCGACACGGCAGACATTTATTTCACTCTTCATTGTTCCTCGCGTCTGATCAGCGTTGTCCGTATCTACTTCTCGGGGCGTTACACGTTAGAACGAAGTATGAAAGTTTGTCATTTCGTGCAGGCTGATGACGATAATTACAATTTGCGATCGGTGTCTATAATTTAGTAGCAGTTATGTCGATGTATTTAATTGTGAGTATGAGTAATATAACCGATCGATTAGTAATATATGTAATAATATCCAATTATAATATAACAGATCGATCGAACGTCAGTTAAAAACGAGATGACTAATTTGAATATTACACGTAAAACAATAACAGCTTTAAGAGTTGAATCGATTCTAACCTTTCGATGAGGTTTCCGCGATAATGGAGTTTACGATGAAGGAACGTCGAGTCTCTCGAAAGTGAACGCTCTTAATACCGTCGAGAGCGGTTCGTTCGAAAGCTCTTAGCACGCAAAACAAAGGGACAACTCTGTTTTTACACGGCGATACAATTAATTCTACCACGAGGAAGTTGTAATCGCGTTCTCGTCTCTCATTTTCCCAAGTTTGTCAATTTGGCATGCTTTTCCCCTACATTTTCGCTTCCCCCCCCCCCCCTGTATCATCATGCTTTTCTTTCATGTATCGGTCATGCGTACACGAATTATGGCGCGCGTTCCAACGACAAACAATATTATAATTGAACGAGTGGCGGGTGGTTGTGTTTTTTTTGTGTTTTTTCTTTGAAGAATTCATTCGCGGCAACAAATTTTTATTACGGGCTCGAGAAACAGGAGGCTCCACTTCTTTCCCCCGTTTCTGCCAAGCCCTTGGGATTAACTCCCGTATGGATTTACGTTACCGTCGGGATACGCGTTGACTGTCAAAGTTTGTATATTACGTCTGGTATTAGATGCCGATGCTGACTATTTGGACGAGATTATATTAGATTACATTTGGTGTTTCGTTTTTTGCCGTAATACAATTTATAATTTATTTAAATCGCGATATTAGCGCTAAAGCTCCCGTTCGTTTGGGCGATTTTTTATGGGCAAAACTTCACAGTCAACTAATTCCAAACTCTGTACATCTGTTTATTATCATCTCAGATATTCGAGAGAATATTTTTAATCTTTTTCACGAAGAGTATCGTCATGCTAACCACCGTGCGAAATCGAACGACCGCCGATTGGCACGATTTCTCCGCTCCAGGTAACTTTAAACAAAAATATCGAACGATGTTTCGCTTCACGCGTGTGTAGCTACCATTCGATCAACCGGAAAAGTAAGAGAAGAAGAAATATTTGTGAAAACGAGGACCCGCTTAATTCGACTCATCTACTATTTCACGACGAAACACAACCGAGTTTTTTTTTCCAAAAAATATAAAACCACTGCTTTTCAGATTCGTTAAACAATACATACACGGGCACGAGATAAAACACCATTCGACATTTTCATTTCAGATTACCCGGAGTGGAGAAATCATGTCAACCGAGCGACCGTAGAACTTCGCGCGGTGTCGGCGGTTAACAGGCGCGATGCTTCATGAAAATCTTTGCAGATGTTTTTCGCGAATACCTGAGATGACAATAAACGGACGTGGAAAGTGATAAATTGATCGACTTCATAGTTTCGTCAATTAAAGATCCCCAAGAAGTTCCCTCATAATTAATATTCTATAGGCACGCGTATGAACTTACGGTCAACGGTACAATCGTTACGAGTACGTTTCGTTAGTGAAATAAATCTCCGTATAGATCGCATGGTTTTTCTCGGAATGGATCCATTCCGAGGCAGCATCGATCGTTGCACGAACGCCATACGCCGGGGAATGGATCGCGGTGTACGTGTAGATCAAGTCGGATCTCCTGATAGTGCGTAATTAACTCGATGCTTTCCTCCGTATTACAGCGGTGTATGCGTCAATCATCGCGGAACGGGACGCGCGTTAATTAACTTTAACGACTTTCTGGCCGAGGTAACCTAAGTGGCTGCAATTTGTCGCGTGGCTCATTGGCGATGGCGAACGAGCTTCCTTTGGATTTACCATCAAAACTGCGATCCATCGTTGTAGTTTCTACCCCGGGGGTGGCGCGAACTACCGTATTTTCGCGAAAGATCCCGGAAGACGGTGGGAGATGATCGTTTATCATCATAATTATCCGCGATTTAAGGCGTGTCTGATTTAGAAACTTCAACTGGGTATTATTGATTGGAGTGTCGCGTACATCTCGCTTACGGGAAAACATTCAACTTTCTAGTTCTCACTTCCGCCTTAACGTATGTTCGCTCAGTCGTACAAAGTTCTGGGCAGTATGTTTTTGGATGGCGGCATCCATTTTTTATTTCGACGTGGGTCAGTTAAATTTTTGACGAACGGTACGATTAGTTAAGATGAATGGCAGAACTTTTTCCAAATGTTATCGAGCAAACTTGACAGGCATTAAAGTTCCCAGCGTTATTTTACCAACACTCGGTTCCTTAATTCTGTGATTGTGAGGAACAATGCAGTGTGTAACATATTTTGACTTTCGACATATTATTGTTTTAAGTTTGTTTTTGCGTATATTTTTAACAAATTTTATCCGGTATTCTACGTCCCGATTAATACGCAAACACAATTGTTTTGAAATCGTGACACGCGGCGTTTTACCTCACTACCTCAGAATTGAGGAATCGAAACTTCTCGCCATTCAAAGATTTCGTTTTCTTTAAACAAAGACGTATTGGATAAATCGAAAGTAAAAAAGCCTTAAATTTTGATTGAAGAAAAACCAAATTATCAATTAGATCGGAAATCTTAATTGATTTGTCATAGACCGACGACCGTGGACCATCGATCGTGTCCGATCGAATACCAGAAAAGACTTTCCGCGCAGTTAACGTCGAATGTAAGAAATTCCGATTCTAAAGTGCGATAAGAGGCGGCAGGAAATTGACGCGTGGCGCAAATGTACCGCAAGAAAGTTTGTAATTTCCCCCTGTCACCCGCGCGGGCCGTATGTCAAGGGGACATGACAAATTTTCGTGAGTTTTCCGCTCGAACCTCAAGTCCCGTGCTTTGTCGGCAGCTGCGACTTAATGTCCGATACGAGAACGAAACTCCGGCACACGCATTATGCATTCGCGTTTCCCTTCTTTGGTCGGGTCGCGAAGCCATTGAAATCGTGCGAGAAAAACACGCCGGAAAACCCCTGTTAATATTACGCCTGTCCACGCATCGAGGGAAGTTTTGTTCTTCGAACGATCTTGCGATTCAATTGACTTCTTTGGATAAACTCGTTAGAGAGAATTGCATTTGGCAATGCAAACAGTAAATGCTACATTTGTTGAGACGCGGCGAACGTGTTATTACTAGACAAATTCATATTTTGGTGTCAGATCGACAAAAATGTGGGGCAAGGACAGACATTTGTTTCGGTACTCTGGAACTTTAATAACGTTTATATTTTATGTCGCGCGCTTTGTATCATATGTACCTACAGTACAGGATCTCCCGCAAAATGGCGACACAACGTTGAAGGTCCGATACCTGACATTGTTCCAAGCAAGATGTTCCAACATTCCAACCAACATTTTCGATAGGGAAGATTCTGCCTGAAACCGTTTCAGGAATCATATATTTAAGTGAATACCACCAATTATGGGGCACCCTGATATATTTCGCTTAAATAACGCCTACGCGAGTACGTTACTCGCTCAGAATCAGTAGAGATATAGAGAGCATGCATTTTCTATAGACATCGGCGGTCCAGTTATCACGTTGAAAAAATAAAAAAATTAATTCCTTTATCTTCAATTATTTTCGCTCTTAGAAAACCCAAAATCAATTAACTTTGGGACTTAAAATTCCGCTTTTAATTAATAACCTACTACGTTGAAACTGATCTTTGAGATGGTAAACATTTCACGCGTCCCGCGTCGCTCCGTTTCTACACGATTTTTCATTTCGGCAACGTTTACCACCGATGTATCATTTTGGTGCATTTATTACGCACGCCAGTAAGGTACATTTCATTATAATTCATTTTGTTATTTGAATAAATTACCTTTTTCGAGCAAAAAAAATCCTCATTTCATATCTGTGCACCTATTACATTATATCTGGGCCAGGAGGACGAGAGGCCCACGGACGAATATCGAAGATTTAGATCATTAATGAATTTTTAGGAATCACGTTAAGGTAGGATTTTGTTAACACGACCGTTCGCAGTCGTCGACGGCTACGACAAATGTTGTCGGCGGTGCCCCGGTTTCGTTACCACGATCAGGCACAGTCGTTCTTGTCATTATTCGCCCATCCTTCGCTTCCTCCACTACTCACTCGCCGGTGCATGCTGTATCTGTCTATCTTTACCTTCAACGTGCCTATCGTCCGACGACCAGTCGCAGCACCAGACAGGGCTAGTGGCGCGACCGGTCGGGTCGTACGACGACCGAGAGTCGTGATAAAGGTAGGGTTTCGTTACCACGACCGATCGCAGTCGTGGACGACTGCGACAACTTAGACACGTGGTTTTAAATGGGGCCGGTTTCGTTACCACGACTCTCGGTCGTCCTACGACCCGACCGATCGCACCACTAGCCCGGTCTAGTGCTGCGACTGGTCGTCGGACGACAGGCACGTTGAAAATACAGATAGATAGAGACAGCATGCACCGGCGAGTAGTGGGGGAATCGAAAGATCGGCGAATGATCAAAAGAACGACTGTGCCTGGTCGTGGTAACGAAAACGGGGCACCGACGACAACGTTTGTCGTGGACATCCACGACTGCGATCGGTCGTGGTAACGAAACTCTACCTTAACGAAAACGGCCACATTTAAAACAACAGTGCCTAGAGTGTCGCAGTCGCGAACGACTGCGATCGGTCGTGGTAACGAAATCCTACCTTTACAGTCAACTTTCCCATTCGCTTCACCTACCACAAATTTGCGGCGTTATCAATATATCGGAGTACCAATCACGATTCGTATCTTGCCACCACACTTCGTTGCATTCTCCAATTAGAAGATTACTCCCAATACAAAAACGTTGTTGGCGGTGAAATAGAATTTCCCTCGAGATTGATTTGTATGAATTGCAACAGAATATATTGAGAAACAGTTCTTGGAACACTGTTACAGAATTATTGCGAATTTTCACTTGACATTTTGACTTTTAAATATATTCAATACACAGTTAGCCAATTGAAGTTTCATATACACTGTGTTACAGATCATTTTTTGTTTACACTTCTCTTTTGCGGACCCGTGTAAACACGCGTATGTCTATTTAACACGCAAGAAATTGGTTCGGTGTTATTGAAAGCAGTGCAAACCAAGACGTAATTGTACCTACTAGATTGAAAACATTATTATTATCATTCAAACTGAAGAAACAACGTTTACACCGCGCACCGTGGAACCAAACAAATGGCCCGAATGGAAAACTCAGCGCGCGGCACGGAACTTACTATCAAACAACGAGTCGAATAAGAAACGTTTGAGTTTACTTTACCGTAAAGTACATGCGGGAGATACAGACAAATATTGACGTTAACCGAAATTATCGGACGGGATCAAAAAATGTGGTATCGGCGGACATCACGCGCGCGCGCGCGCGCGTGGTATTGTTCCGTTACGCGCGAAAAGCTGTCCGATTTATCATCGAGACATTTTTCAAATTTCGACACGGATGTACGATCAACCTGACGCTCGCTGGTTCCGTACCGACGATCGTTACGCGTTCCGAGTCGTAGCTTTTTAATCCTTTGCGGATGTCACCATACGTCGGGAGCGACAAACTCTATACGTCAAATACGCAAACCGCTCGATCGCTTCTCGATGCATCTCTTTGACACGAGAAAATAGAGAAACAAATAGAAAGTCGTAAAGAAAAGATAGCCGGCAGGCGAATCGAACTTTTCGTTTTTCCGAGTTCGGTCGAACGTATTTGCCGGTTCTCCTGGCCGACAGAATGTTCGCCATCGAGTAAAAGAAAATTTACAGCCGTATCAAAGAATTGAGCCGAGTAAACGCCGAGGCATATGTCACGCAAAGATTGTGGGATTTCCGTGCGAGATGTGATACGATTCTTTACAAACGCTCCTGATAAAACAGGACATTTTTCGTCGTTCGCGATTTTTTTTTTGGTACTATTATATATTATTGTTCAGTAATGCGTTTATCAAAACTCTTTTATTTGGGTCTATTTACATATAACCTAGTTTCCATTATTTCAAGAAATACTCTGTTCCTGGACACTGGAATTTTGCTTACAGAATCTAATCATGAAAACGAAACCATCACCGTTCATTAACAATAATCCATTTTTCAACCCAACTCGGTCATTTTTCAACTCAACTAATTCCACAAACCATTCTCCGCGTCGGTTTAACAAACGGAATCAACCCTTTCGCGCAATATTTTCCCCGTCGTTCCTGAAACGGCGCATCGCCGATGATTTATCAGACCCTTCAAAAACCTAGAAACGAGGCTTCCACGACTTAACCGTCATTCCCATTTCCGTTTCCCTGTAATCGTGCGATTTGTTTCCCGAATGATGTCGCCGATGTATCCAGATTCCAACGATCAATAACGGTCGTAGTAACGAACGGCAGTTTATCCTCGTGCCGCAATCCCGCTCCGGGGATCCGGAATATCGCGACGATCCTTTCAAAGCGTACGACAGTAATATTTTGATTCGACGGCCTTTTTTTTAATTAACCCAAATTTTAATTCCGCCGACAGTGTCATGGTGCGTCGTTCCGACGACGACAGGACTCGAGGACCCCAAGGATGTCCGTCTACGATCCTCCGTGGTCCTACGGGGCCAGCTCGCGTTCTTACCCGGAAAGATAAATGTCCCCGATCGTGCGGCCATGCGCCATTCACGGACCTTACAGGGGAAAAACAATTTTCCGCCCGTGAAGATCTCGCTGCGATATCGTCGTTTCTCACCGTGAATACGGCCTTATTTCTTCCCGGTGCATAATATTACGATTACCCGTGCGATTTCGAGTCGCCCGAATCGATGGGGGTGGACGCGCAAGTCGACTCGGTTTCTCTGGATTATATCTCGCCCGTTTCGACGCTCCCTTTGTCTCTCTTCCTACGAATATTTGTAGGGGAGGATAGAAATTTCGTTTGGGGTTATTTATGATAAGGAGGAAATTTATTTTCACCGATATCGCTTCACGACTTTTTAGGCTATTTCGATGGGCCGTAAAGTTCGTGTAATGCCGCACGGGGAACACGCGAATGCGGTTCCACTTCGTCTCGTACGTTCCTTGATACACGTACGTATTATATTTTCATTTGAGAGGAACCACGGTGCTGACGATTTGTCCGTAGGGGTCTTTGCGATACGACGAAGGTCTTGATTTCTCTATCTTCTAGATTTCATTGTACCAAAATACCTGAGTAGTCGCATAAACGTTTCTAGCCCGTTATTCGCTTACACTGTTACCCCGAGTCTGATTAACTGTACCGATGCCCGGGCCAAACGTAAAAACCACGAGCCACGATATGTTGCAAAAAGTACCATTTTATTCGTGACGGTTTACAGAACGTTTCTAGTAAATTCCGGAGCCAATGAGAAAGGTGCGGGGTGGCTGCCTGCGCTACCTGGCACTCAAACCCGTCTACCCGCTAATCGACCACCGGTGCCACCGGTTGCCGCGTTCCACTCCGATTGGCCACCGTTTTCGGTTAATATCTTGTTAATTCGGGCGCAACAAATGTTTTTGATAATGAAAAACCAACTTTGAATTACCTCCAGTATCGGACACTTATCTCCATTTGTGGGACACCCCGTAGACTGTGAAAAGTTTAAACTGGCAGGTGTGCCTGGTATTGTAAAGAGCTTGTACTGAGGGTCAAGCTGCTTTCCGAATACAACATAACTCGAAACTTGCGCATATTTTCTCTTAATGTATTTACCCACCAATCAACATCGTATTTACCCTGTATTTTATGCTTCTAAACTTGATTTTGTGTTGATCACTCAAATAACCTGTACATATTCTACTAATGTGCAACTATTTTCATGACGTTTCCTTCTTCGTCCTTTTTTACGAATTTCACTCATGCTATCGAGCTCCTGGAGCCAGTTGGATCGACAAGAAAGAAAATTTTGTCCTGAGTCGACGTCACATCTCTGGAATATCACAGAAGAAGAATGAACTCAAATCTCCAACGAGAGTCTCGAAAAGTTACTAGAAAGCATGCCATTATTGTGCCGAGCGGTCGTCAAGAATCGAGGCGTGCATAGAGATGAGAGCAAAATAAAAAATTCTTACCGTTTATATGTATAGCTGTTTTGGTATTTCTTTCATATACTATTTGTATGACTTTCATTAGATGTTTGAAAGCTATCACATCTTAAGTTCACTTTTTATGACTGGGCTAATAATTATGGACGGTAGCGTGTACGCGAGGTGCCGACGAGAATACAATAAGGTATTAACTTTATTCCATTCGATGTACCGGATATGAGGAATTGGAAAAAGTTCGCGATGTTATGTACCATTGAAAACAATATGGTGCGCACAGTGGAATATCGTACGAAACGAATAGTTTGCGATACAGAAGTTAGACTGAGTATCTTGCGCAGGAATATGTAACGAGGCGAAGACGGATTAAGTATCGATCTCGGACCGTTTAGTCGGTAGCGGGCATTCGCGAAAGATATGTGTACTCGATCGGTCATTCCTGCACTCGAACTCACTTTAATTGTGAACGAGAATTTTTCTTCTTTGGTTCGCGTGCCGGAACATCGTGCGCCGGCGGTTATAAACTGGTTTCTCCTTCCGCCTCGAACTTGCCGCATATATATCCGCGGGCCGAGATGTATTCGTTGTAGTTTTTCTTACGGAAAACTTCGTTATTAAGGCGAAACGTGAATTATATCCGTTTCCATCTGGCGTCCGACGCTTTTTCTTCCCTCGCCGCGGCGCGGCGGGGCGATCTTTTTGTCCGCAACACGAGAGGATCTTGTATTGCCAACGATCTATCACAGCTCGATGTCAAACGTGGAAGGAGATTTCGGAGGATCTGCATAAAAAGGGGAATATCGTTCTTACGAGGAAGGTCGTCGATTTTTGCCGCGCGTGGAATAATTTTAGGAACGAGACTAATTGTGCAACGTTAAATAATGAATGGACACATATTCGGATTTGATTTCTTTGATTTCTCGATAGTACTCGCGTAGTCTCCTTTTTTTTTTTTAAAGGCGGTGTGTTTAAGTTTGACGCTGAAAAAACGGGTTGATTCTACATTTTTTTTACGCGAATATATGGATGACAATGTTAGACTTTTGAGCACAGTTAATACACACTCTTAGGAAGTCTCAAATGTGTTTTTATTTAGAAATATTTATAAACAACGGATTCGTCAGTGCGGGTAGCCCTCCCGCAACACGGTTTCGTTCTAACGCGGTCAGAAAATGGCGGAAACCTTTGTACAACACTGTACTTTTACAGCACTGAATACCATGATTCTTAAAACATATTTAAAAACTAAATTACCTTAAAATAATGGCGGGAAGGAATAATGAGCTATATATAGTGCCTTTACTAAATATATAAATAAATTATAATTTACCTATTTCTAACTCTATTCCGATATGAAATTTAAAAAAAAAGGTTGTTCTTAATAAGTTTTCGTATAACACGGTTTCACGCAACACGACCTTTTCTAGGACCTTATCTACCGTGTTATAGGAAGGTTACATGTATTCAAAAAAACTTTGCAGCTGTCGCATGATCAATCGGCGAACATAGATCCAGCGACTATAGTGATCTGATACAAAAACTTATACAATACTTTTAGGGCAATCATAAACGTATCGAATGACCAGATACTTGTTTGAAATTAGAGCGGGCACACACGGTAAACTATTTGTCGCGCAACTATTTCGTCTTTTCCACAAAGTCTGTATAAGTCATATGGAGCTGCGCACAGGGGGCGACACAAGAGCGATGCACTTTTTACATATGACTGTACACACTTTGTGAAAAAGACGAAATAACCGCGCGACGAAAAGTCTCCCGTGTACGCCCGTCTTTACTGAATTTCTTTGAAAGTTCGATATCGGAATGAAAAAAAAAGTTCCATCGTTCGATGGAAATTTGTCGTTCGACGAATAAACGTACCAAAAGGTCATCTGATCGTTCGAAAGAAAATGTTATAAACTATCGATTACTTAAAATTTCAAACTTGACGATACCTCGAAATTACATTTTACGAGCGCTCACACAGCTTTTAATTCATAGATAATATCGTTTACGCCTCTCATCAGTTTCTTTGTATTTTAACAAAGAAAATTACGCCCTCCGAATTGATATGATAGCGAACAGCAAGGAAATAGTGGGGACGAAATTTCGTGGGATCGATTGAACCCCAGTGTATGATTAATGACGCGTTCCCGGAAGCATAGAATTCTAGCGTTAATAATCGTACGATAAAAAGAGTTTTTAATTTTATATCAAACCTTGGATCGAAGTTTAAATATATGAAGCTTCCTCTTCCCAGATTTAATATTATTTTTTCGAGATGAGATCTTTTCCGTGGAATCGAGATTTTCATTTGATATCATAGCGTCGTGTCGGTCGAAGTTCAAATATGCGATACTTCCTTCTTCTGGATTTAGTATTATTCTTTCGAGATAAGATTTTTTCCGTAGAATCGAGATTTCTTGTGAATTTCACGGTATATTTTATCAACCACAATGACTTAGATTTATTTCCATAAAATCTATTCTCCCCGGTGAAGGAAATTTCATTTCCCTATTTTACACCTTCCCGCCCCCTCTCTCTCTCTCTCTCTCTATCTCTCTCGTCCCATCTTCCGCCTCTGCTTTTGAATCGACTTTGTCGCGTTGAAATTTAAATTATGAAATCCATAAATTTTAAAACACACATAACGTCCCGATCGCTCACAGGTGTTAAGACAAAAACTTTTTGTTTCCAGGTGAAGATTGGGGAACTCGACCGTCGATAGAGAATGGCAGCGTACAAATTGTCTGGAAGAGCGCGTTCAGATTCCTCGGTGAAATAAGTAACGAGTGCTGTCGCGTCTATGAAACGTCGGAACTTTCCGGAAGAGCCGGTCGTCAGGATTTTCAGAGTTTTAAAGAGGCAACAATGAAACCGTGGTGCCGTTGCACCTGTTGCATCGTCAGACCGTTTTTGACGAATAATTGCTAGAAACGTTTCATTGCTCCGCACGCGTTTTCTTCATTTCCTTTAGTTCGGATAAAAAGGCATACCAGTTTTGCCTCGCGAGGGCAACGAGATATCGCGTTTCAGGTTGTTACTCGTGATTCATGAGTATTCTTCGGCTCCGCGACAGGGGAAGATAAAACGTAGGGATAAATAATATTCTCGTCGGGAATCCCTCCTCCTAATAACTACGGTTCCATCGCGTTGTATTGTTGTTCGACGTGAAATACGGACGTCGGAACTCTCGTTGGCACGCACGCGAAGTTTTGTTTTCGATTTAGAGTAGAATTAACTCGGGATTATCGAACGACGTGCGATTACCAAATTTGCGCGCAACGTTTTACAAAGTGACTCTTCGTCGATAACGAGAAGGGAGAATGATACTGCGAGAAGGAACGAAGGAAAGAATTCCTGTTGACGTAACGAGTGATTCGTACGAAATGTACAATGTGCGGTGGTTGACAGAAAATTCAAATATGAATTTGCGTGGTGCAAGGTGGAATGGACAATGTGATTCAAACTTGTGGGAGTTGTAAACCAGACAGGGATAACGAGAGAGAAGGACAGAAAGGGAGATAGAGAGAGAGAGAGTGGGTAGTGAGATAAAGAGGGAGACAGGGGAGAAGCAAAATGATCGGCGTACTCAACGTAACCGAGATTCGTATATGTCTTCTGCCGGAAGATTTGGACGTCCTGGAGGACCCTCGAACCCCGTCCTTGAGGAGGATCAGCTATGGCATTATCCTGCCTACCATCTGTTGCTTGGGAATCATTGGGAATATTTTAAATCTGGTGGTCCTTACCAGACGAAATATGCGAGGAACCGCTTACATCTACATGAGAGGTATAAATTTGTATATTCTATTTACTTAGTGTACGCGGAAACTACAGTAACAATTTTCAATTCTCTGATCGCTCTGTATTCGTTCGTCATCAACGTTCGCATTTTCATTTTCAAACGAACAGACGAGAAATATAAAAAAAGATTTTAACCAGGGATTTTAATTGTTCTCCTACAGATTTTTGCTGTGCATTAATATTGTATCGCTACGCTAGGTGTCCCGTTTGAAGCTTTACGAGCAATTATCGTTAAAACTATTTGTTACTCGAAAAAATGTTTTGAGCAGAATCTACTTCGTGTCGCGGGGGATATCTTGCGATGGTCACGAATATTTTCTAGGTGAACGGCCCCCGAGATTTCAAGGTAACCTGCGTATTATTCGAGAAATAATTGAGCCTAAAAGTTCAATTGAGACACCAATTGAGTATACCAATTGTACAGCAGTGATTTAATCCTCTAAAAAATGAATACAAGGTCTAGTCTTGCGTACTTGTACCAGGCACGAGACAAGACCTTGTTTCTTGATGACCGTGGGAATTGATGAAACGCGCGAAGAACGGCAAACATTTCGATAGTTTGCATTCGCCAATTTGATCGAATTCCACTTTACCCATTTCTTCGAACATATACGAGATACGCGAATATGCGCACGCGCGTTGCGAAAGGTAGCACGTTTCGTTTGTCTTACGACAACAAGCACTTTGGGCTTTGCGATCACGAGGAGAAGCGCGTTTCGATTTTGGTCTCGAAGAATAGCATGTTTTCGTTTATGGCGAAAATCAATGGAGCATCATGCTTCCACGCTATGAACGCTATCGCGTTTCGTTATTCCGTCATGAAAAAGTAGCAGCGTTTGCTTGTAGTCGCGAAAAGTACCATGTATCGCTTTTAGGTACGAAAAGTATCGCATTAAATAGATTGCCGTACAATTTACTACAAAAATTAAGAGGTAACCGTTTCTCTTGAATGAAGTACACATGTTTAACGATATACGTGAGTGAAACTCCATCAGATGTTACATAAACAAACGGAAAATTATAAATGTGTGGTATTATAAACGTTATTAGGTTATCGTGTGTACTAACGAGTTCTCACTTATTTTTCTTGAAAGGATTCAAATGCGAAATTCTCTTACCGAAGTATTTGACTATCGTAAGTAAGAAATCAATGCCAGTTAACATTTATATCAATTCCATGTAGGAATTATAGATGAAAATTGGCATCGCTATTCTTACCCGGTGAATTAATTTGGTGACAGAATTTCGCATCCGAATCCTTCCAATCGAAGTAACAATTTTCTTGAATACTGACGCATAAAACTTGCCTACTTTTCTCCGCAGGGCTTGAATCGTGAATCGTGTTGACTATAAATGCCAAACATACTTAGTAACAGGTCGAAATGATGAAACATACTTTTCATGTTTAATTAAAACGCGCTGTTTTTCGTAACGCGCGTCCCATGATTATTAATCTATCGTAATGGCAGCGCATTCTCGGCTCGTTTCCACTAATGTATTTTTGTTTACAAAGAGATGAATTAGCAGTTAACGTAATAGAAAGCAGCTCGTAACGGGGGGAAACCTGAAAGACGGATATAATGAAACGCACGGTATTCGTACAGACGCGCTCTTGAGCGTCGATGATGCACCGGATGGAGAGTAATGCAATCGCGCTTTCTACCTCGATATTACGTAAACATGGAATAAATTTATTGCTAGGTATTACACGCCGCTCTCCTAATGGCGCCAGCGCCACTTCTCTTCTTTCGGTGCTTAAGAAGATCGCGTTTTATACGGATGCCAGTTGCTAACGATAATTATGGACCCCTTAATGCGAAATTCCGAGAACAGTTTCATTTCGGAATCCCGTTATTTCCATAAAAAATGGTACTGTGTCTATAGCCAATTTGTGGAGGATTCTACGGAATAAGTTAATAATCGATTGACATTTTGGTCGGAATTCGACGCCTTTACGTCGTTTTGTTCTCGACGCGTACATTAAATTAATGTTATTGTATTAATTGTTTGCGTACCTTGGAAGAATTTGAGTAAATTCGCAAGTATCCGTGAAATTTGGGTCGTCTCAGTCTTGTTACGTCAGAAGACGTTCTCTTTCCTATTTGGTGAAAGCAATTTTCAAATTTGCCATAGTTGGAGGAACTTTGCCCCATATTCGAAATTTCGACGAGTTCGCGCGTAAAATCCGCGTAAATCATCGCGCGATTTGTACGACGCGGCGGGGCGGCGCGCGTATCTACTCGAACACTCACCGTAATGATCGTAACCGCGAATGTGTACGCGCGGCGGAAATATAAAAACTCTAACAAATGATTTAACGGATCCACTAATTTGACACCGGGCCAAAGTAATCGTGACGCTGCAAAGTTCGCATAAGTTTTAAGCGAGTAGGTAGGTATTTCGGATGAACTTTCAGATTTATGGGTTTATTTCACGAGTCAAATCGTTAAGCTTCTACTTGCAATTGTTTTATTTGTACGGTCACTATTAAGAAACAATGATTGTGCCAATCAACTTTTTAAAACGAGCGTTTGATAATTCGCTATTTTTCATGGAAATATTGTTCTTGAGATTGGATAAAAGAATTGACATAAGTGGACGAAGGTAGGCTATCGATCGGAGCACGTTTCATGTTTTTAGAAACGGAAGAATTTCAAGGCTATATCAACGAAAATATATCCAACGGTGTATTTCTCCCCGAATTTCTGTATGAAACTTCCTACGGAATTCTAAAGCGAGAAATTTGCAGAAAAGGATACGCGGGACGGACGGATACAAAGGAAGCCTGTATCTTCGGCGGATTTGAAAAATCCTTCGAATTTACCAGTCGGAAGTTGGAAAACATTTCCGAAGGGGTCCATATATTTCGTGGAGCTTGGGAAATAGCGTTCGAGAGACGCTAGCTTCGTTATCGACCCCTTGGCTGCCGTTTCTCAAATTCCCAAGCAGTCCCGGAACTGAATATTCGGTGGTTTTCGCGGTGCCCTCCACGTCCACGCTTGTTTCCGGTCAGACGACGCCAGTACATTAAGGGGAAATTACTCGGCAATTCGATTTCGGGTATTTTCCTCGTCCCTGCCGTGCTGTTTCGACTGTAGCCCAATTCGACGGCACATCGGAGAACGTCTCTTGTATTGCCATTTTTGGTCAGTTCCTCGAGAATAGAATCATCCGAGGATTGGCAAATACTCCGCTTGATATGGGATACGCTTTCGAACGATTATCTGTAGAAAGATTCAATTGTCGGTAACGCAACATACGACGGAGGCTTTCATCGATTAATATGTCCTCGCGGGTGATTGGATAACGATAGAGTAAACGACATCCAGAATATCTTTGTTCTATCTTTGATCATTCGGAAAAAATTCTATTGTTCGTAAAGTAATGTAGGATGGGTTTTTTTTTTTTATCAATTAATAAGTCCTCGCAACATATCTGAAAACGTTGGAATAAGCCAGATCGCGAATGTGTACGCCTTTCTTTCTCCCGTCTGCACGTTTTCTCATTTGCTTTCCCACTTCCACTTCTACTTCTCTTTCTCTCTCTCCTCCCGCTCAGCCTCGAAGGCCCTCTATCTACGACGTCATTCCGAACGTCTAGCTGGAGGAAACCAAGTAAAACGGAAATTTCACACGATCCCTCGCGTCCGGAAGTACCCGAGGATCGTTTTTCTGAGTATCGATGTCGCATCTGATTCGTGCTTTTCCTCGGGCGTGATTTTCCTGATTTCCGAGGGAACGCTAGACGATTCACAGGGCGAATATCGCGATGAATAATATTTGAGGCGAGGCGCGAGGGTGGTTTCAAGTTTCAAGTGATATATACCTTATCAGAAATAAGATTATCCTTTCCTTCGGTGACACCACGCGCATTACCGGCAGCCGCAGTGGACGATCCGTTCAGATTATATTATCGAAAATACATTATCTTTAACGCGATTAAATTAGTAATAGAAGCGAAAGGCAAGAGATATTTACGTACAGCAAGTGTTTTATACGGACACCCTACGACTTTCAAGAAACGCTACTCTTGATAGATATCGAGTAGCTAAGCATATAAAGTGTGTGAAATAACGACAAAAATTATCGATACTTTGATAAGTATCGAGGAGGAAGTATATGACTGAAAATGCCCCTCGTTATGTCGGACATTAGATTTGATTAAAAACTTTTTTCGAGCGTGATATCCGCGCAATACGATAACTTGTTAATCTTGCTGTTCTCCTTTTGCAACTGACATCCATATTCCTTTGGGTCATACTGATTCGATGAACAAAAGATTATGTTTTCGATGTATTTTCGGAGTCGTATTAATCGTTGCGGTCCTTACGTTCGATAAATATCACGAAGGACTACTTAAAAAGCATAGTCGCTTAGGTCCGAGGAGGACAGCTATATTACGTTAGCAAAAACAATAACGAGTTTGTCACGTAGTTAACAACAATTTGGATCCAAACCTTTGGTTCGTATGGCTGGGGCCTTCATTAGCGTATATTTGCACGACTAATTCTGTTATGAACAGTGAAGTTACATTTCCATACATAGCGCACCGTAGAACAGAATTATTCGACAAATTTAACCTACTCGTACCATACTCGACTAATTACTAGTAATTCAGCCCTCAATACGTTACGCGTTCCCACTGCCGTTGGTTCCACAGTACTTTGTAAATATTCTATTACCGCAAACGTATCTCACTTTCTCATCCATCTTCTTCTTCTCGCTTCTTCCGCGTAAACTTTTCTCTACCCTTCTCGCTCTCATCCCTCCCCCCTCCGCAGTCTCCATTATTTCTTACCGTCGACTTTTTCCCCGTCGCTCTCCCTCCGTCACTCTTCGTCACTCCATCCCCTTGTTTTTGGCGGTTCTCAAGGATTCTCGATATGTTCCACACTTTAATCGTCACCCGAGAGTTTCCATACCGCGAGGGGTTAAACCCATCGTCCGGTCGCAGTATCCATCGGGAAACTTGATTTAATCCATCTTACCGTAAAGACCGCTAGACGGCTTGGTAAGCTCTGCGAGGAAATTCACCCCCCTTCTCCTTCAACGAACCAGTATGCATTCACGTCGATCGTATGGAAAAGTGATATGCCTCCAAGAAATCCGCCTTGCGTTTCCGAGAAAATTTCTAAAAAATAATGCTGATCTAAAGAGCACATCCTACCTGTAATCAACCTGAAAACAGAGTCAATTTTGGAAATTAATTTCTGACAACCACAAATGCCATACCTACTATTTGCATATGTTCAGTTAAGTATTATTTATTTATATTATATGTATATGTATATATTGTTGTATATTTTGACGAGCATGAACGTAAAATTGTATTAAAAAATATTCACGATTGACCACGTTACGTGACTTCGGGTTCACCGCCGTTCCTCGTGTACGTCCGTATTCTAGATTAAGGAGTTTTCTACTTGTGAGCCTACCAGCGGTACGCGTATAAAAATTTGGGAACCATCGGTTTAGAGTACGACAAGACTCGGTGAATTTTGTTATCAGATGCTAATCTTTTCCACGAGACTGATGTTTTCCTTGATTTTTCGCGAACTCCGTTGTCGTTTATGTCGACATCTGCGACAAGAATGGAGGTAATTGCGAGAAAATGCGTAGTGGGGTTTCATGCATGCGGTTTAGAGCGATCGAGCCGCCTTTATACTCTTCCCTTGATTCATCCTGTTTAGAACAACACACGACTAGGGCGGCGGTGACGATCAAAGGCGTCGAAGGACAAACAATTTGGCTTGGTTCGGGAATCGATGGCGAAACACCTACGGTAATACAGCATTTTACGGGTAGCGACTCTCGGGGAAAAATAGAAGTATCCTTTGTTTAGGTTCATCGAAACAATCATACATCGTGTTTGTTTGAAAGCTTCAAATCGAGATACATCGAAAGCAACACATTTTTGGGGAAAATGTTGAGTACCAGAGTGTCATGGTTTCGAGGTGAAAGTACTAAATTACATCTGTCGTATTTATTTCTTATTATGTTGAACGCATTTAAGATTATTTGAAGATCAACTATGTTTCTTTTAATTGGAAATTAATGTTTTTCGTAAATCCTTATTCTTTGAGAAAAAATAAGAAACTTTTGAAGGGGTTCTTTTTTATCGGGTATCATCTTAACAAGATATATTGCTGCTTGACAAAGGAAAGTTGGCTCGGGAAAACCTTAAAACCGTCCGACAGATACAAAATGAATCTGGTATTTGTATTTTCCCCTTCAGACCGTGAACCTTTCGTAAAACATTTTTCCTAAAAAAGCGTAGTTTTCGGGATGTTTATATTACAAGTTACAAACGAACACTACGTAGAATAATTGTGGAAAAGTTAGGCTTTTCGAGAAACAATTTCACTGTTCGAACTCAACTTTTTCTATATGGATGTATGTATTTAAAGGAACTAATCGAGGCAATCATTTATTGAATTATATTTATTTCAAGCGAATAATTCCATGACTTTAATCCGAAAGGTAACCAGGCGGTTAAACCACACTCCTGATATTTCAGAATCATTTTCCCTTCCCGATTTTACAACTCGAGATTTACATCGTTTTAATCGCGTGACAAGCGACCCACCAACCTTCTTGACGATTTGCGCTTTCTCCGCGTTATTATCCTTTCTGCGCAGAACTCAAGTTTAAACCAAAAAGCGCGATGTTATTTCGCACGTGTGCCAAGTTCGAGGCGTGAAAAATATTCGAGAAGCAAAACGCGGTACGGGCACAAAAGTCGAATCGAGACGCAGAGAGAATCGAATCGTTTGCAGGTGAAAACGGATAAGTAAATATAGGGGCAGCTCGTTGCGTGCGAGCGTGGTAGGTCCATCGATATGCATGATGTACAGCGTCGAGGGCGAGGGCGAGGGCGAGGATGAGGACGAACTAAAAGGACGTGCCTTTGAGCATGGAAATATTGCGAATCCCCGGGTATTGGGGCGGAAGAATTTGTGCGTAAGGAAATGCAATTCGAGACGTGCTCGGAAACGACTAAAGGGGTGGTTGGACGCCGAGTCGTGTACGCCCGTGTGCGCAGCGTTGGCAACTACATGAGAATGAACGTGGGAACATCTGCACGCGTAAAAGTAAGCTTCGATAACAAATCTTTTAGCCGTTCTCGAAATACATCTTTCGCGACACTTCAATCTTTAACTCCGCGTCCGTCGAGATCCAGTTTTATTAACGGACGTTAGATAAGATCGGTTTTTCACCAGAATCTTATTTCAAACGTTAAAACGGACTAGACGTGTCGTGTCAAAAGATATGTGAATTCATAAACGATGGTACACTAAGACATCGCGTTCTTGGCAAAGACATTTTAAGGTGATAGATATGTTTTTTACCATTATCGTGTTCTTTAATTCAATGGTAAAATTCTGCGAAAGTCCGACAAAAGTTTTCGTAGGCGACCCGCATGGATAATACTGAGGATAAAAAATGATGGTACGTTGCAATTCGTATCGAGTGTTTTTAATTAAACGTTATCGATCAAAGCAAAGGGGGAGAGCGGGGAAAATTCGCCTCGCGGTAAACCTTGGCCCGTCAAATTAAACGGGAACTGTTTACAAGAAAGTGTAATTAACTCCGTTCGAGATTATCGTCCCTCTGAAACCCGGTAACGAGGAGATGCGATTAAGTCTCTTTCTAGACATATTTTCGACGATCCACACTTTACATGTTTCCCACGTGCAACGATCGCTTTCCGCGGACACCTGTCACTCGAACGTCGATATAACGCAACAAAAGAAGTATTGTGGTAACTAAGGGAAATCGCGTATCGTCGAGCGAAATGAAATTTCGCGTGTCGCTAGGTTTCAATTGTTTCGACAAAAGGGAATCTCGATTTTGCGCGACAGTTTTATTCCAATCGTAATTGGCATTTGGGACAGTTCGAATTTCATTTTTCGCTCATTGCAACGTTCGTCGTTGGCTATCGATTTAGGTTCCGTACGACTCAATTTTAATGTAAATTCAGATACGATTTGTCTATTTAACCGAAAATTAAGCGATCGTATGCAAATACATGCGATTTTACGAAGCCGTTTAACATGTTTAGGTTCGAGAACGCCAATGTAAGAACGAAACTATTCATCGACCGTGGAATCGATTAGATCATAGTATAAAAACTAATTGGAATTTTAATGTTAGATTTTTAACCACCAGATAATAACGCCAATTAATTTTTATACTATGATTCAGTTCGAGAACACTTTCTATAGTTTCGTCGCTCGTTGCTGGCACCGAGAAAAGCGTGAAAAGTTATTTTCGAAATAACTCTAAAATGTTGCGCGATTAATATTGTCCGTTATATTAAGAGTTGATTCGTTCTTCGCGAGTTTATTTTACGACACGAGCGAAGGCACGGGTAGCGTTCGATTTTCTTCCGTGGTAAGTAGATCCGTGAATGAAAGAGCGTAACGAGTTTCCACGAGAGAATTTCTAATTACGTTTCACCGAGAATTTCTTTAGTACCTTAAAAGCCACGTGATTTTCGAAGCTGGCGATGTACTCTGGGGTTTTTCGAATTTCCCATCGCATTCTTGTTTCTACGCCATGCAGCATCTTAGCGAGTAAAATTTCGCCATCGTTTCGTTTTCTCTTTTTTTTTCCTGCGCAGAGTGTCGAGAAGTACGATAAACTTCCGGAGTGGAAGAAAGAAAAGTCACTCGCGTGTAGTTTTTTCCTTGATAGTGAAACAGCAGAAGTAACATAAATCTGACAAAACGTGTGTCCAGGTACTTACGGAGTGCTTTTTATCAAGAAGTGGATCAACAAAAGTAAAATAAATGTAGCGAGGTGGTGAAATAAATATAAGTTGCATATAAACTTGAGGCATGACATACATATCGAATAGACGGTCTAGATCAGTGGTTCACAACCTTTTAAACTTTTAACACCCATGGACCGGTGAAAATGGGAGAAATATTTCGCTACGGTCGAAATAAAACCGTTATTTGTAATAGTACTTTACGTATTAGTTTTCAAAACTAATATTATCAAATAAGACTTCTACGGCTATTTAAATTTATAAATCGTTTCAGTCTTTCGTAAATCGGCAGGAAATTTTCGTGGTTCGGTGGTTTTCAACCGACGGCTGTTCCGAATATATCAGTGTTTCCCAACCTGGGGGGCGTGCACACATTGCTGGGCAAGCGCGAACAATCATCACGGAGTAAAATTTGTATTTCTAAAATTATTTTTATACATATACACAGGGAAAAATGCCATCAATTTTTTAATTTATGGTGGCATTAGATTTTTGAAACTCTACAATGACGTGCAGAATAATAAAGGTTGGGAACCAGTGGAATAAATAAAGACGTCAACTGACAGACAAATACGTATATAACAATGTTTTTACGGAGACGTCGAAGTCTGTAATCGTTAGATCCGACCAACATGGTTTGCTAACGATGCCTCGGATGGGCAGAATTCGATTTCAGAAAATGGAGGTATCTAAATCCGTTTGTTTACGGAAACTTGGTCGACGCACGAAAATAAAATGACGTATTTCAAAGTCAGGCCATATTTATCGATCATACCACCGATAGGTTTCCGAACGCGTTTCCACCGGCGGCGCACAGTGGGGCAACGAGCGTTCAAACTTGGCATTAAATCATAGAGCCGAAAAATGTATTTCTAGTATTTAGTATTGTCTATCAGACAAATAAAGTCATCTAGTAATAAAAGTAATAAATTTAGTCATAAAAAGTCATATTAACAAAAGTTTTATTTTTTTTAAAGACATTTTGAATGCAGTACCAGTTTATTATAGTAACGAAATAAGTAAAATTTGTTATTTAAGGTTTGCAGTTTTAATTTAGTCTTACTTATCATCTTCATAATCATCATCATCATAATCATTATTATCATTATCATCATCACTATCATCACCATCTCGAAAAGAAACCGGGACAATCGGTGATTTTAATGCAGCAAGTGCTTCGACAGGTAGTACTTGGAATTTCTTCTTGGACAATTTTCTTTTACTGGAACTAAGAAGTGATTGAGAAGTGAAGACGGATACGGATAAATACCGATTTCGCATAAGTTTTGAGTTTTCCTTACACATCTATGATTCAACAGAAAAAGGACTTCCCGATATGCGATTGGTAAAAAATTCTTGGATAAAAATTGCAACAATCTTCCTCACCTTCCTCCTCAATGCGCGGCCCAGTTCTTGCGTTAGAGCGAGAGGATTGCCGGCAGTGAGGAGAGAGAAAGAGAGAGCGAGAGAGCGAGAGAGAGAGGGGGGGGGGGAGGGAGGGAGAGAGAGAGACAGCGCGCGGCTCGACAGTTCACGCCTCCGTTCGCGGATAGAAGCTATTTAAACAAAATGGGGCAAATATGTTCAACATTTTTTTCATGGAGATGAAAGAATACTCTATTGGCTATTGTATATTGCAAATAGTAAAGCTTTAGGTGACTAAAGACTAAACTTAAATATTATATCATTATTATGAAACGACGGAAACATATAACTCAATAACACTTATATTTAAAATGTCAATTCTGATTCCGTGATAAACTCAATTCAACAAATAATAAAATCACGAAGTTATAGAACAAAAAAGTAAAACCTTCAAAAGTTATATTGCTTGTTTCTTTATTATGATGCGCGGCGGAGTTATGTTTCGATTGCTGTAACTAGATCAATTTAAGCTCTATCATGTTTATGAAGCCGGTTTCCAATGCAGCATGAACTCCTCTATCGATGCATTTAATAATATGATGGGATAGTTCAATTTGATAAATTCTATTTATGCCAGTTTTTGATGTCATCTGCCCCAGTGTGCGGCGGTGACGACGGCGTATGCTTCAAAAACCTATGGGTGCGTTGCGAAGGGGAAGAAAATCTTTGCTACCCCCGCCGACAATGTTTCTCACTTTGGTGTCCCTTTAGTCTATGCCCCATGGCCGGTGTGGGGAGGCGTATCAGCACTTACGAGATACCTACTGCCCCCTGCACTTTGCCAGAGAAAATCTATACCGCAGAAATGAACTTTACTTTCAAACATAGATGGCAAACGGAACAAGAGCTACGTACATTTCCGTCTGTTAACGATTTACACGGTTTTACGTATCAAACATAAACAAAAACATTGTTTTTATTATTCTTTTATTTCGATTTACACGGGTTTCTAAGAAATCTATCTTCAATGCAAATCGGGAGATGGGGTAATTTCATTTTACCACCAAAAATCCCTCTACATCCTTGTGTACTGCCCGTAAAGCGTTATCGGAGAATGTTCGACCAATGCGAAAAGATCGGCAGAGGTACGCTCGGGGAACATCCGAAGAACGAGCCAGAACTCTCGTTCTTATCGGGGATCGCGTGTATGGTCTTTCCTTGCTCCCTGTCGCGCTCGGTGCCGCTGCTCTTTGCTTTCCGAGCACCGCGCGTTCCCTCGTTCCTGTCACTCGGTCCGCTCGTTCCGGTTTACCGACACGAGCGTGCTTGTTCCCGCTCTGATCCGTTTGCCATCTTGCCTGCTTTCAATTTCAAACCTTAAGATAACCATTTGCGCCTCTTCAAACTTTATGAATATTAACGACCACGTTGCTCCGCTCGTCTCTCTCTCGCTCTTTGCGTTTCATCCTCTCTCCCCAACCTCCCTATCTCTCTCTTACTCCTAATCCGTTTCTCTCTAACGCACGCAGTCTCTCTCTCTCTCTCTGATTGATTCTCTCTTCTCTCTCGCAACCTGACTGCGCATAAAGTGCTGGCTCCAAACTGCTAAGGACTCACCATTAATCCGGAAGGATGCGTATTTAACATTTGTCGCGGCAAACTTTTCGCGGCGATAAGGGGTCTCGGCTCGCGTGGAGATTAAAATAAAGTAGACTTAAACGAAATCGTCGTGAGGGGTGTAGTCTCGCCAATTACCTGGGTAGATACCAAAGATACAAATCTCTGGAAATGGAATACCGGAATACGTAATGAATTGGGAGCATTTCTATGAGATACGCATGTCGGCGTCTCGAGTATTCCTTCGAAGCGGGAGAATCTTGGAGTTTTTTTTCATTTGCGACCCATTCGAGTAACCGTGACGACGGGGACTTTTATCGATCACCATTTAAGTCGATTCTCAAAATTCGCCAAATCCTCGTGACTCCTCGATTGCCGCGATGTGGGTATCGCGGTCGATGCGCGGGGAAGTTACGGAAAACCGCGAGAAAAAAAAGGATTACCGGACGAATGAATTACATCACGGGGATAAGTACGAACGATTTATCCCACCAGGAGACACGACGAGCCCTGGAAAGAGTACTCCGGGATGCGAATGATCGAGACTTCAGCCTCCCTCCCTTCCTTCCTTCCTTCCTTCCCTCCCTCCCTCCATCCCTCTCCATTCCTTTTTATTTTTCTTTCTTTCTTATGAAAGTTTTCGCACCACAGAGGAATTGGAATCAAGCGATACGATGAACTGGCTTTAGCACGCTCTTGGAATATTCCCCGTAAAACGAGCGACTTCCTTCCATCCCGGGTCGCGGTAGATTTTGCGATTTATATGCGACATGGCCACCGTCGCGTCGTCTAGGAGTGCGAAAGGTAGCTCGTAGTCACGTATGACAGGTGAGCCGACGTTGAATAATGCGACCGGGATAAGATCGACTCGCTATACTTTGAACAATTTTTCCACCCTTTCTCGTACCGGCGCGACGGGCAGGTAACTTATTCGGCAGATTTTTGGGAAATCATTTGTCACGCTATGCTCGCGAACCTCGCTAACCGTGTATCGTTGATACTAATTCGAGAATTATGGGGACCGAGGCAAGATGTTTTGGGTTAAAGTTCGCCCGGGTAAGTTTAAATATGAAAAGTAACGACGTGTCGCGACGTTGAGGCAAAATGACGGTTCCAAGGGGAAACTACGGCGAAGCGTCTGGAAAGTAACGAGACTTTTTGCTACTCCCCGAGTTGAAATCTCTTTCCAGCTTTCGAATGTTTTGCATCACGGAGGAGACAACCGTGACCCCTTTTTTTTACGGACCTACGACGATTGTCTTGAAGCTCGAAGATAGTTCATTTTATATGTATGTATATTAATGGCAACGCTACCAGCTACGACCTACGAGGCGAGGCGACGCGACGTTGCCACCGACCGAGGATTTCAGGATGGAACTAATTAAGGGAGCGCGCGGGTTTCCGGTTTCTATTTGATCTTCCCGTCTCTCGAATTCCCCTGTTTGTTACTTTTGACCTGTTCCTTTGCTTTTCTACTTTCCTCTGTTCTTTTTTACAGCGTTAAACTCCTCCGCGCGGAACCCCACTGTTCCTCACTGAATTTCTTCTAACTAATCTTGCTCAATTCTACCCTCGTATAAAACGAGCCAGTTTCTTGTTGTTTGCCCTGATGGCTCGTTATTAGATGAATCGTCCATTATTCATTTCGAGTTTCCCGTGGGTTGCGTTACTATGGTTTGCTTATCGGCAGTGGGTGTCGGTGAAATTTTGCGATCGTTTCGGAAAATTTACGATTTGCGCGATCATGGCCAGGGAATTATTTTACATTATTGTTTGAAAAGTCGGATAGATTCTCGACTTTGAACGGAGTTTCTCATCGTGTAACACCAATCAAACGACAATTAATGACGGCGATTAACGAATCGCGAGAGCTGTGCAACTTGGAACCTCCTCTCCGAGAGCACCGGAAACTCGTATTCCCTTATTTTCGCTCGGTGTAGCTCGATAAAGAAATTAAAACTTCGAATTGCGAAATAGAGTTTAATTACAATAGACGCGAGTTTGACGTCGATCGTCTATTTCCATCGTCGAAAATCATTTTGGAAAAATCGTTACTCGATCAGACGCAAACAATGGTAAACTTGTTCTCGTACAATTCGCGGTGAAACGTTCATGTCCGATGGCATCGATCCGAACATGGCTTCGAGTCGATACGGCGACGAGTGGTATATTAAGAAATTACGGAGTACACAGAGGCCGATAAATATTCACGAGGCTGCCGTTACTTTTCTTTTGTTTTAAAACAGCGACCGAGTACTGGGTTATCCCGTCTCGATTATCGGTTGCCTTCTACCCTTTCTCGATCATCGTAAAATCGATATTCCTAGTATAATAAGTTTTCAAAGGATAAAATGATAAGGCGGTGCCGAGTATTTCTTCTGTCGAGCACCACCTTTCGCTTGAAAGTCTATCAGGGAACTGCCTGGGGAAAAAAACGACGAGGCTCGTTGACGAAGATTTGTGTAATTACGTTTTAAATACTGTGATCGATTGCGCGCGTAAACCGATCGATGAGAGTCTGCCGATCGATGTTCAGCACACGCGGAGTATGATTAAACCGATTGTAACTATCATACGTGAACGCGTCTCGAACTGTTGTTTCTAACGTATTCCAACCGAAATCAAGCATTCTCGAATATAACGAAATGTTATTAATAGCAAACATCGAGGGCCCGTTCGGACAGAAAACCTTTTATTGTTCTCTATAACGTACGGATAGAACCGACCAGCTGAGAACTCAGTTTCAAAAAACAATAAAAAGAAATCGAGAAAAGCTTATTGCTCCGTTTTCCAAAGGCTAGACTATATATTCGGTATTTCACGTTAATACTGCCAGAGGAAACCTTTTTTTCCCCGCGGTGAAATCGTTTTGTCGAGTTTCATTTTATTCCTTCTCTACCTCGACCCTTCTCCTTTCTCTCGGCTGCAACGCGGATGCCGAAAAAACGTATGCTCTTTCGTGGATACCGGAAAGGTATCCGAGTGGCAATTGCGTGCGTCTTCTTTGACTGGATACGTATGTGCGCGCTAAAAAGAGCATCCCCGATAATAAGGGTCGTCTAACTTCTGTGCGAGGGTGAGGCGTCTGTCGAGAGGAGGGACGTTTCCACGTAAACGCAGCCAGGAAGACCCGAGGGCAAAGGCGATAAGGCCACGTTGGAAAATTTTATGGAACCTCTGCTACTAGCTTCGCTCATCCTCTCAGTCAGTCTATCTCTCCGACCTTCCTTCTCTCCCCCCTCCACCCCTTCACCCCAACCCTTTTCCTTTGATCCTTTTTTTTCTTTTTCTCCCAACGAGTCGACTCCTCGCACATTGCGACTAATCCCTTTGCTATCAACGCGCAAAGTCCGTAAATCGTGCGGTTGGAATTATCCGATCTCCACGCATGTTTCTCCGTTCAGCTTTTTTAACGGAGGTTTAGTTTGTTTTTAAGTTGATCGCGCGCAATTAATGCAAATACTGATTTAATCGGGACAACGGGTTCTCCGGTTAATGAATTCGTACACTTTGTGAAATGACGGTGTTCGTTGTTTTGGTAAAGAGACGTTTCGACAAGATCAGCTCTCGTGGTCCCCAAATCGTACATTGCTAGGATAAAAACTACATACTTTTAAACCGTAAGGTTGTCTAATTATAGATTTATATTTATACTCTCAAGATGTAAAGTACCATCGATTCGGTTAGATAGCTTTTTGTATTTTCGTCGGAATTTTTCGGCTTTCAATGGAACTTTGACTTTTCCAGGATAAATTGCATCGTATGAACGTGCCGAAGAGAATCCGGAACGTGAGATTCTTTCTACATACATTTTTTATTTTTGCATACTCTTTTTAAATCCTTCGCAATTGTTTTAATACGACCGGCGGGTTTGGTAAGCAAAAGAATTTCATTCGCGTTACGTTGATTCGGTCGAGCGTTAATATTGCAACTACCATCGTGCGATGTTACTTTGTTCCCCGCGATGGCTATGTTTGCGACGTTTGGGCAACAATTTTATAGCCGACAGAAAAGTATCTGTCAACCGGATGACGTTTTCACGCTCGTTTTTCAATAAACAGATATCTAGTTAGGAGTTTTGCGCGGATCGTACAATTTAAATGTGTTCGAGTGCGTTCAAAATTGGAGGTTTCGATTTTACAGCGACGCCCCACGGACACATTCGCCAAGTAGGTCACATTTTTACACTTGTCTTTCACTGACATGACGTTTTGTCGGTGGTACCGTCGACACTGGTAAAATGAATAATTTACCATATCTCTGCGAGCGAATCGACAAAAAATTGTTACCGAAATTCACGCAAATCGCAATCGAACCTCGCGCCAAAGGAGCCTAGGTGATTCAAATTAAATTCTGTGCGCCAACCTCCGTTTGACTCTCCCGAAAACTATTTCTACAATATCGTACAAACGTTAATCACAAATAGAAGGAGATTCGTGCGAATTCGTGAAGTCGTGGACCCGGAACAAAAATTCGACGGAAACATTTTGAGCAGTCCCCGTCTACGTAATAACTTTCCATCCATAATCTCATCGTCGAATGAGATTATTCGCGTCTATTCGCGTCCCGAAGATATGAAAAAGAAAAAAAGAAAAATCCCCTTCGACTATCCCCGAAAAAATTACTCGGGAAGCGTGGCAGGAATCGTCAAAAAGGTCCGAGTTACTTTAAGCGGATGCAACGGATGTTCGTTTAAGCCATATCCGACGGAATTTGCATGACGACTACTACTACAACTACTACCGTCGGCCCATGGTAAGGAGGTCGAGGGGACGACGTTGCGTTTCTGTCCCCGGCTAAGCAGATTCAGTGGCCCCGATCTTAAGCTTCGTTCTCGGTATCTTAAGATAACGAGGAACGTCCAAACGAACTCTCCCGAACGCGAACGCTACCAACGGCTTTTCCAGCCTCCCATCGTTGGAATTTTATTTCCCACGATTTCTCGGCCCCCCACCCCCCTCTTATTTTTCTCCCGATCGCGTAAATTTCGCCGTTACGCGTTCTTGGCGAAGAGGACCGTGCCGCGAGGACTGTTGGACCCCTGACCTTATTACGTGGTTCCTTCGAGGAGATAGTTAGCGTTAAAGAGACCAGCCCTTGGCGAAATTACTTTGGAAGAGTCAAAAGGCAGAAAATTAAACCGGAGCGCATTAGTCACGGGTTATCTTTCGAGCATGCACCGAGATCATTTGCTTCGCGATATTTCGTCCGTCGGGAATTCTCGAAAGGTGTACTACCTGTATTTCTATCCGCTGTTCGCGAGATGGCTTAACTCCTTTGAATCACTTACCTTTATTTACCTTGGTTTAACTTTGGTTCATGAGTTTAGAATTCTTCTTCCGGATCCCTAGGGAAGAACCGTGGCCGTAAATCTCGATAATAATTATTGTACTTGGCCCGGGACAAGACGGTGTCTCTTGATTTCTTCGATCTTCCGATTTGATTTTTTACATACAAACTCCATCGTCTGCCGCTGGACCGTCAGTGTCGAGGGAATAGTATGTTATTTTTCTTGCGTGTTAGGTATAGTTACACGATTCTCTTGAATATTCTAATTGACCGATGCCAGTGTATCGATGAGTTATGTTTACAGTTTTACAGATACAGCTTATTTAGCGAGGTGGCACTTGTGTATTGCATGCCTATAATTCTGTTTTACGTTATGTTCCTACATTCCCCAATTCTGCACTTGCGAGTGTGCAATACCTTGTGCAATAAAAAGTATGATCGATCGATCAATTTCATTATTCATATTGATTTCATATTCATAAAATATGTTATGCGATAAACAAGCTTTTATTCGTATTTTTTCAATCGTTACATCGTTAACAAATATATACATAATACTATATTTGAAAATGCACTTTTTCCGTACTTAGAAATGGTCGATTTAAGTGAAAATTTAAGACCAGTCAAAATGACTTTGGTAGTTTCAGTGATAATTACCATTTGACCCATTGGAATGACAGTGAGAAAAAAATGATATTAACCACGCCAGGAGATGAAACAAAATCAGTTAACCAAAAAGGAGACGAAAGCAATGTAAAGTGTAAAGTCTCTGAGTTAACTGTGAATTTGTCACCGATTGACGAGTTACCCAACGGAAGATCCTGCTAAAATTAAAATTACGCGTAATTGAGCTTTACGAGCCTCGTCACATCAGCGAAAACATAAAAGTGGAACAGGAAATTCGGGAACGAACTTGGAACGGATTTCGATTTCTGGGACGACCGGAGACGCTGCTTAATTCTCCGTAGGAAAACTTTTGGTCTCCCTTGACACGAGCCGACGGATGTTTCCCGGCAACGCTCAAAGTAACTGTTCTAACGCTCGATATATTTACGAAGGTCCAATCGTACTCATCCCATTCCTCGGGAAACCTTATTGCGATCTATCCTCCTCCCCTGCCATCCAGAGGGTCTCCTTCGTCGACTTCGAAAGACCGGTCAATCGGAACTCGAAACTTTCCCAGACCTTCTGCCTCGTTTTACGTCCGCGCGCGATCCCTCATACGATTAGAGCTCTATTTACACACAGCCGTACCTTAACGGCACCGTAACCGTAACGTAAAAAAAAAAAATCATAAGGTCGCTCGCATCGTAAAAGATATTCCTCGGTAGGGTTTGAACGGCGTTGTCGCCACTCATCAACAGCGCCATGCCAGGGGCCTTACGCGTTAGTTTTACGGTTACGGTGCCGTTACGTTACGGCTGCGTATAAACATACCTTAATAAAGTACTTTTTTACGCGTCCGACCGGTTCGGGTTTAGTTTCGCCCTTCCGATCGATGCATTCGATCGCTGAAACATTTATTTATTTATCGATGAAGCGTAAAAAATGGATAAACGCAGGGACGAAAGGGTGCGTCGTGTTTGAATTGGTTTCACTATTATTTCGCTACTGAAACGCAATTCCTTGCGAATTGATAATAAACTACAATGCGCGCACAGTTCATTGTTCCACAGATAGGTATATACGTATCTGACGAACGATGTCCGATTTTCGATTATACACGGTTTAGCGGGCGTATCTACCTTCGTTCCTGTACGTATGTACGTCTTGGATGCCTTCGAAGGATTTAAATGTAGGACGATGGAGTTTTCGATGAGTCATCAGTTTTTCCCCCGAACACGAATGAATTCTTAATAGCTGTCAAGATTTGATGAAACGCTGGTCCTTAATGCGGACCCTTGGGCATCTAGCTATTAGGTGAAATGTCAAATAATCTATAAAATGTCATACATATTTCATATTTTGATCTAACGCGGATCTAATATCGAAGCAGCGGTGTCGTATAGAGCGTCTAGACCGGGTATAAAAAAGATAATGGAACCTCCATAAACATCAGGGTCTATCTTTATCGTCCCGTTCACCCTCACGTTATCCGCATTCTTCTTAAATTTCCTGGTTAACGACCTATCCTCTTTAAATTTATTCATGCGACGAGCGGCGTTATTAAGATACGAACTATATCGATGTATGAAAGTTTATGCTTACACAGAGAAAGCACTCTCATATTTTCTCCCCGTTATCACGCTCGGTCTTGTTGCCAATTAAAAAATAACGCGATTCTCTGATAAAGTGTCTATGGACGCTGCTCGTAATCATCTTCGTTCGACTTCTCTCTCCTAATTTATTATAATAAAAAAACTCTCTCTCTCTCTCTTTCTGTCGGAGCGTCCAATCTGATATTAGAGGAAAATGAAGGAATCACTCAAGCACTCGAGCGAGAACTTAAATATTCGAACTACGTTAAGTTACAAATATTAAACGATATACGAAATTGAGGAATAAATGCGCGAAGTATATTATACGTGAATCTCAGGTTTTTCAAATCACTATTAATACGTTTGCAATATCTCGCGAAATACAATATACACGGAAAACGCACAGATCGAAACGAACAGCTGAGAACTTAATTTCGCGTAATGGTGGACATAAACTCCGAAATGCAGATTACTAAATTTTTGTCTTATAGGCATAGGTAACAAAAGTTTATACACCTACATTTAATACTTCCCGTTAATATTATCGAAGGAAGTACCTTTTTCGCAGTGAAATAATTTTTTTCCCCCAATTTCACGCTATCCCTTACTTTCTTCAACGCTGTTTCCTTCTCTCTGCTGCGACGCGTGAGCACAAAAAACGAATGGTTCCCATGGATACCGGAAAGGTATCGTGAGTCGCAATTGCGCGTGTGTTCTTTCGTCGGACACATACTTGTGTGCGTTCAAAAGGAGCACACTCGATAATAAGGGTCGTGCAACTTCTGTGCGTGGACGAGGCTCTTTAAACGTACTCTATAGCACGATAGGTAATAATAAACTCAGCCCCCTTTGACGTCTCTCTGCAAAAGGTTAGAGATCCTCCGAGGGGCTGAGAATCAAAGTGGCGTACGCGATCTGAATTAAAAACTTGACTCGCACCACTAGGACTTTCACGCTCTCGTACGCGTGCACGCATTAAAACGAATTTTACGGCTCGTAAATCACAGCAGGGGACTGGTAACCGCTTTAGTTGACGGTAACGTATTTACCAGTAAATTTCAGCCTCCGCGTTAACAGACGTTGCGAAGGTAATCATGTTTTCTCGAGCGAAAAGAAAACTTTCGTCGCGCGAATTAACAGCGATGCGCGTGGGCCGTATAGCACTTAATCGCTGATGATCCACCGGCCTTTCGTAACTATAATTATAAACGCGCGGTAGCGTAGGCGCAAACGACGAGGAGGGATATCGTCGGCTCCGCATCGCGTAGTGTCGCGTCGTGTCTCGAGATTTATTGGTAATTTAATCCGCCAGGGGTAGCGTTCCGCGTGGAATGAAACGCCGGACGCGAATTTCATCCCGGTACGTGGCAGAAATTCCTGCCAGTTCCTTGTCTCCCTCCTAACATTTATTAGCGGACAGTCGCTGGACTGCGAAACCGTTGAAAAGCGAAACAGGGATGGTGGATCAACCTTGCAACCCGGAACGCTGAACCAGCGTGAAAACTCATAACGGGGTCGAAAGGGTTGCGGGAGAAACGAGGGTGAGTGGCGCAATATTGCCAAGGCCGGTAATAAACCATTTCGCGGTAATATCGCGAAACGGCGAATATAAGGAAAATGAAAAACTGATCCGGTGACGCCGAAGATGCGCGGGCCGGAGTTGAAAGCTTAAAAATGGCACGCGCTCCTCGACATATTTCTCTCACTTAATCCCGCTAAGCATCAATGGAGGAATGGAGATCGAAACGGCGTGAATTAACCCTCTCGAGGGTACGTGGGATTCTTTCGGCATCGCTACGTAAGACGAATCCGCCCGGCTCGTATATGAAATTCAGGAAATTCCAGGACCGTTCGACGAAGAAATTTAGTTTCCGATGCAGCCTTCCGCCGGAAAACGATTTAATTTCGTATCAGCATATTTTCATCTCGCGTCGCGACGCTCGAGAGTTTCGCGAAATCGCCGAGCAATTTATTCTACGAACAGTAACGTATACCGCGCGACGATTCGCACCTTCATTTCTGTTTACAATTTATCACGTGCCGTCATTATTCCACGGTACCCTCGATTTCTTTTTCAACGTTTCCAATGAGACCCGTGAAACTATGACGGCCCGTGGGTTTAACGGTTAATGTCCCTCTTCCTGCAGGGTTCTAGTCTTTGACCGCTCAATTTTTCTCCCCTTTTCAACAAAAACATTAATTTCTCTTTTCCGAGGACGCAGTGTTCCCCTGTCAGTCTACGAGAATAGACACGGTCGATTCAGCATGTAATTACAATTTAAGTATGATATCGTGAAAAAAGGTAAAAAAAAAGAGTTGGAAAAGAATACTCCCATGTCCTTTCAACTTAATGTAAAACTATCTATTCTAAACGCAAATAAAAGTTATTCGAGCCGAATGAAACTAATTTATTAATTCGAACGAATCGACCTATGATCGATTCAACGTGCAATAAGTCTTTTATTTTCCTAACGTAAAATCAGATGAATATTGCGAGTAATAATAAATAAGAAAAACAGATACGGTCAACGATAATGGATAAAACGAAAAAGACACGCTGAACGATAATACATAAACGTGACAAGCATATCAAACCAAGGAATCCACGATTCGCACTGGAATTGGAGAAATTGACATTTTCGTCGGCTGCTAGGGTCACGTACCCCTATATTATCCATTCCTAAGTTAAACGAAGGGCTGGAATTTTTCGAACGAGCCACCATGAGTTGTACGATTTCCAGAAAAACTGTTCTCGGGAACTCGCGGACGTTACACGGCCGCGTCCGTTCCTGGGCGCGCAGACGCGTCCTCCTGAAAAGTAATTGAGAAATTCGCGTCGCGGGTTTCACGCGTGAAACGTGTCCTCGGCGCAAAAGGTTTTAATTCGCGCGAATCCTCGACGCACCACCCCGGGGGAAATAACGTCACAGTATCGTCATGCATATTATCAGGAATCTTCGGTATTCGGTGAAATCATCCTTGGACGGATAAGGATAGAGGAAGGATCGAGAATCCTTTCCACGATGCTGCGTTCCTCCTTTGTTGCCGGAGTGGCTCGCGCGCGTTCCAAAGAAGATACATTCCTTTTCGAATCGATGAATTCACAGAGAAATTTATATTCCAACGATATTACCGGGGACGCGATGAAATTAACGCCATGGCGCGAAATGTAACGCTGTCCTGTCACGCGTCAAACGCGGATTAGCGTTTTAACGCGATTTGATATACGATCCAAACGAAACGCTTTCGATAACCCGATTCGAGCGAATGGTCAATAGGTAAAAATTCAATACCTACCTTTTCCCTTCGAATTTCGCTCTAAAGAATTCCAGATGACTAAAACTAAGTCGTGCAAGGTACGCTGTAATTCACCCGCGCACACATTTACTGAAATTGGCGATACGACGATGCAAATAGAATTCCTTTGATTCTCAGATTCATGGAATTCAAATGGAATTTCGTGCTAAGAACACGAAGTAACGTAACTTTGCTATGAAAAATCTTTCGTCCCGGTGAACATACTTTGACCAATCCTCGTCGTCGTAATAACTTCCCTCGCATTACCGCGGCGGGAGTGCGATTTAAACTGCTAAAAATGTCGTGCTGTTATTTCCCCGATAATAGTATCCATCCGTTGCAAGTTCCAACGAGAGATATGAAAACGTTTCAGAAGCAGATTGACGCGATTGTTACCCCCCCTCTTTCCAGGACCCAAGTCCTTTGAGACATAAAAGAGTTCAGCCGAGAGGGTCAGTTACGAGACGAGATCTCGTAAAGTCACGGAAGAAAGCTCGTAATGGGTCGTTCAGTCTAACGATGGATGATTTTAATCGCGAGAAAACGAGACTCCGTACTTTTTGTCAAAGGCAACGAATTAACCGTAATCTTCCTCGCGTTTGCATAGAATGCTCGTTAGTCAGGGATACCGTATCAGTTTTATCGCGCGGAACGTTATCCGGACGCAATAGCTTTCACCTTCGTAACGGGAACCAATTTTACACCAATTTTTGAGACGCCGCGCCGTTCAAGTTCAAGCTGGGAGTTGGGACCCGTCGAACGTCCGATTAACGTAATTAATTTAGATCGATATAATACACGTAGGTTTTATTCTTACGGTACTCTCTACTGTATAAGCTCGTAATATACTTTTCGTTAGAAATTTCGTTCCCACCGCAGGCTTTGTTTCGTGCACACCCATATTAGACACGTACGTCCTCGCACCTGCAGTGAATTTAATTTCCCACGTTCTTACCGTACTCGTGCACTTCGTTTTTACCATGAATTTAATTTCGCGTGCTCTTCAAAATGTAAGTAGCGTGTATTACGCGTGATCTGACGTGCGAGGAATGCAATGAGAGCCAAGGAAACGTAGTATTAACGTGGTTAAGTAAAGGAAACGCGAAAAATCTTGAAAATTCTCGGAGAAAATTCTCAAATAATTGAACCAAATTTAACGCTCGGACCGCAATGTCTTCCATTGCGGGTTATGTGTTTTCCGATGATAACACTTGAAGGATTTACCCTAGAACTGACCACTCTGCAATCTAGTTCACAATTGTTCACCTCGAATAATACAGTTTTTAATACAAAAATGTTCTGCTTCTAATTAATTACAGGTTTTATGTAAGTCCGTGGGCTCTATATACTGGATTAGTATTGAATTATTTACGAGAGCGTTTCACCTTTGCCTCAGCATTCTGATTTGCGCTGCGTTTCGGAACCAAATTTCTCCTCGATGAAGGAAGAAAAACATTGGTTTGATATTATCCATACTTGAGTAAGCTTCCATTGTTAATAACACATCATTACTTAGTTATAAAGCAACATTTGCCTAGAACACTTCGGCCGTTTCAATGTTCGATCGATGTTCCGTACGAAGTGTACACAGAATTGAAGTTTGCGAAACCTTTGACGGAATTTGATTGGGAATCAAAGGGAAACTTACACCCACGATTAATTAAAACGTCGTAAGTTCGCTTTGATTCCGTATCACTTGGATTTTGAATCAGAGTCCGCCGAACGGTACAAACTTCAATACCTCGTGCAATTCGTACAAAGTATCCATCTAACACTGGAACAGTCGAACGATTGAAATTTACTAAAACTTCGTAATTTTCAGCAAAATTCGATATACCCGCACTTACAACGGCGCGATTCGGACAAGATTGGATAAAATTATTTTGATTCGACGCACGCTCGTTTACCTTTTTCATTATCGTACGTCGCGACCTTAGGAACCTCCTACTCTCGCAGGTTGGATATTTTACACAGAAATTGCGCTCATTTTCGGATTTCAACGGTATTCCGGATTCGATAGAGTTCTTCGGTAAGCCACGGAAAATGCTCGGGCGGCGCGCCAGTTTTGTTCCACATCGCACTTTTATTCTCTCTCCTGTTGCCAACGGTATAGATGCCGTGCTAGCGCGCGTGATCAGCATCGCAAGACACCATTGAAAATCTTTTGCGTCGGGATCCTTTCTCGCGGAAAGTCGGATTAATTATTGAAATTATGTACGTGACAGTGCGCGGAAGATACGACTGTCATCTTCCACGTTTATTCCGGCCTTCTTGCCGCACTGAGAATTATTATTATTATTATTATACACGACGGCCTTCCGCGGCACGATTCGGACATTAATTCGCGCACGGCAGAATCTTACTGATGAGTTTCCGGGGATTAAAATGCTATCTGTTTTTCATCGCGTTTCCGGAAGCGTTTGAGAACAGTTTGGCGAAAAAAGTTAGCGGCGATCGTGTTTTTAGTTTTGTTTTGATGCGAGAATACTGGGTATCGGTATTTGTGTCATTGTATTATCATTAATATCATTTGTTACAAAATTTTTACTCCGCCTGTATCGCATTGTCCTCCCCCAACGTTTTTTTTCGCTCAAATATGCTTAGCTGTTGTACAAGTTTGTTAAGAATGTATTATACTTGGCCCGTGACAAGACCTTATCTCTTGATTTCCGCAAGACTGTGCAAATCTCCGAGCAGACGTAATTGTTGAGCATCGCATAGTGGAATTAAATGCAACGATGTGTTTGTTTCATTGGCTTTCTCTGCGCTCAAGGCATACGTACAAAATTTAATTGTACAGAGCAGTGGTTCTCCAACTTCTCAGCCTACCGCCCCCTTTTTAGAAAGCGAAATACACAGCGCCGGCCTGGAAATCTACATTCTTTGAGCGGACAAAATTATTTATTAACCAACCAAGACAACATTGAAAGAGATACATATCCTATTCATAATAATTATTTTTAGTTAACCCCTCCCATATGTAACCAATGGTACTACTGCCCCTCTGGATCGTTCCTAGCGCCCCCTGGGGACGGTATTGCTCACAGTGATGCCAAATCAAAGGTCTAATAATACAAACCACTGGTCTAGATGGCCTACAATATTTAGCTGACATATTCTTCCGCGATTGAGTACAATACTTTTCTTTGACGAGTACATCATTTGTAAAAATTTTTAACTTTTCCAGCAGGTATGTACTTCTACCCAATAGACCACTCGTTCTTCCGTGGAACGCTAAATATCGCTTTCGTAGAATCGAATAACATTCCTGGTGACTTCGTTTTTATCGTTTCGCCGCGAATCCTAACAGATTCCTCGAGATAAGAGTACATTGTCCCCGAGTTTGTTTGCGAGTACGATAAATTAAATCTGCCGTGACGACGCGATTTGTAAGACGCCGCTACGGGGCGCCGAGAAACGATCATTCTGCCGCGAAATTCTTCTTCGTTACTATCGCGCTCACCCGTCCGCGAAAAAGAACATTTTGATCGATCAAAGCTTATCTCAAAGCGCCCCATTCACCGGGAAAATACCATTTGCTTCGCTTAAACGGTAACTTTTGAATTATATAATGTAACGGTACGTAAAGTAGAAATAACGCGTAACTTGAAGGCGAGTGGTATGTTTCCCCGATATGTGGTATGTTTGCGATACAATCAGACAGAACGGATTGTTTTGTACGTCCGAAGCATTTAATTTGGAAATACAGTGAAACGCTGATCACGGTTTCCGAAGGGACCGCGTCGGAAAATAACCAGGAACGTGGGAATAGACGATTCCTGTAAAATCAAGTCCACATTTTCGAACACCAAACAACTTACGTTTATTGCATATCGTTCAATGTCCAGAAATGCGGGATTCATTGTTGCGACTTGTTTTCCTTGTCTCGGCCTGTATAGAATTTTTACGAATATACGGAAAAGGAGATTACGGTTCAATTCTGGGATGTAGAAAAAGCGAACGATCGACGCTTCCTCGCGGTGAGATAATAAACGCAGAAACGGTGAATAAATATTTCGCTCTTTCCGTTTTTATCCCCTATTTCCGTAAACAGATTGGAAACTTCCTCTCAACTGGAATCACGTCGTAAATACTTTGTTAAAGCAATCGACACAAGCGAAACATACAAAATATTTATATACCGGTCGTTCGTAATGGATATTTCTCCGTAAACGGTACGAAAGAGGAAAGCAAAGAGAGCGTGGGCAGAGGTGCAGTTTATTAAAAGCACTTAGATCCCCCATGAATATCAGTGTTGACAATACTGTCCACCGCGAACAGAAGGAGCGGATACCGGAGTACCAGAAATCGGATCCCTTGATCTCGAAGACCTTTCTTCCCCGGCACGTATTAGTTCGTCCCTTTTCTTCCCTGAACTTTCCAATCAAAATTTTACGATCCGCTACCGTCGCACGACGGACAAACGCGAGGAAAGTGGAAAAAGGGCAAAGAGAATCAGCCAATCAGCGATATAAGCCGTGGTAAACGAACCGAGACATTTAAACGGGTCACGTTAATTCGAGCCCACGTATTCACACGTGGAACGAGATATCCACCTACGTGTGTCCGGCGGTCTCTTTGCTTTTTTCCTACGAATGCGCGGGACAATAAAAATAGATGGGGGAGTCGGGGCGAGTGGAAGAATTTTTGTTCGGTTGACACTTTAATAATAATGCTGTCGCGAGGTTATCGAACGGCAGATTTCGAAGAATAATTGTTCGTTGGATCGTGTAAAGTGAAATTTAAAATGGACGTTCGGTGGCCTGTGTTATCTACCGACCCTCGGTTTTGCAATTAAGATTTCTAATTTACCTATTGGGACCCTCCGTAAAAGGGATAGCGACGTATTTGGGGAGCTTTAACGCTCCTGATCGCCACGTTAGCCATGTTTGGGTGACGCGAGAGGTGTCGTTATTAAAGAAGTTACGGAATATTAATTTCATTAATATAGGTAATATTATTTTATACGGACCCTCGATCGCATATATCCCACGTATCGCATAAATTGCATTGCGTGGCAATCGCCTAATGTGCGGAGGGCCTAACGTTGCGTTAAACGAGTTGTGTAGTTCGTTGAAAATATAATTTTTTTTTTTGGAGTGAACCAGGCGTATGCGTAATTACTAGCGGTAATATTTAAGCAACTATTCAAGCAGTTCCAGTTGTGTTTTGTTGACCGTCGCCGAGTCATTCGCGTAGGGACTTTTATTGGATTAATCTTTATAGTTTTCCACGAAATGTTAGGTGAAAGCATTTCAGGTTCGATTTACGCTTTCTTTCTAGGACGTCCTCGTGTAATTGCCGCGGGGCTTCCGTCGGTATTGGATTAATTTTTATACCCTTTTAACGAATAGGAGCTGAAAGTGTCTTAAGCCCGGTTTAAGGTGCATTTCCGCCACTATGGCGAGTAATTCATTTGGTACTTACGTAGCTTTTATCGGCCGATTCCTCCGGCGAATGTAATAGAAATGGGAGTAATCAATTGGGATCTCATTGAGATTCAGTATGATGTATTAGTTACTACTACAGTTGCGGAAGTAGTTTCTCCGAACGTTTGTTGTTAAACCATTTATTCAAATAATTAAAAGCATGACAAAACAGAGATAGTTTAGGATAAAAGGTGATTGACAATTAAGAATACAACTGGCGCACGCAATGTTCGACTTGTCTTTACGACGGCAACTACTGAACTGCCCTTCTTGTCGTTACGCATCGCTACGTTTCTTTGCCCGTCGTTAATTAATCGTCGTTGAAAAAAAGTAATAATTAATCATTAATCTTTACATTCTTTTGCGCGTTACCAAATTCACTCGTCAAAATGCTTCGCGCGAAATATCCTTATCGCGTAGCCAGAATGCAGCGTCACGGTGGCTCGTCATATACACTACTTAAATCTACAACTATAATATTCTAAACCTGTAGGTACAACATACATACGCAATACATTCAACGTAATAAAAACAAATTGAGTTTACAATCATTAGCGTATTATTCTTCTTAAAGATTGTACATACGAGTTAAACTTTATGCTTGATGTATCCGGTTGAGTATCGATTTAAAAAAAAAAATCACCCGGTATCGAGCCGTGTTTACTATCGACTCGCACCGATGACCGCACCTTTTAATAAATACATAATCAATCACTTATTGTGTTTTTATTAATAAAAATAAATTTTATACATTTTTCAATAGCATATTTCTTCCATAGATGCATAATTTTATACGTTTATAAATAAATATATACACATGCATACTAAAATTATGAAATTATTTAACGAATGTATGTATGTGTAAAATGAATTTTTATCGATAAAAATATAATAATCGGTTGAAGGGTAGATACAAATTTATAACGTGCGGGGATATCCTTATCGCGTAGCCAGAATGCAGCGTCACGGTGGCCCAACGACATACACACTATTTAAATTTACAATTATATTCTAACCTTATAGGTACTACATACGTACGCAACACATCCAATGTAATCAAAACATATTGAGTTTACAATCATTTACGTATTATTCTTCCTCAAGATTGTACATACGAAATAAACTTTATCCTGAAACTACTCCCGTGTCTATCAAATGCTCGCAATTATCGTTCGTTGGAAATTAAAAAGTCGTAAAAATTGACGCCATAAGGAAATCAGCGGCAGTTTCACCGCGCGCGCGCGTAATAAAACGCTTTCCTAGGATAAGAATGGCCAAAGACTGCGATCCGGCTATCGTAATTTAAATGAAAGACGTAACTCCGCCTTTAATGGTGGCACCGGTGAGTTCGAGGTAAAAGTTTTACGAGTTAAACTCAATATGACGCGCGGGGCCGTTGATAAAAGTCGAGTTCCATTCTCACGACGCGACGGTAGCTAATCCCGAGGAAGATCGGAAAGCGCGGGTACGATTGACGACGTTGTTTTATCAGCGGGAATTATATTCGATCGTTTCGGCACGTTTATTAGCTCGCACGCCGATACAAATGGATTAGTCGGGGTTGAAACGCAGTTAACGTAGTGTGGTTAAAATGCGGGTGATTGTTGAACCGCGCAAAGCTCGCCGTGGTTCGATAGAAAATAAAGAAAATGTATTGTTATTTTCGGCTGTTTCGAAATTCACGCGATATTGGGTTCGTAGCGAGCGGTTCTATCGATTAATATTCAACAAGTAGGAACACCGGATACTTATCGTAAATTGAAACCGAGAAGAGTAGGATGTCAATAAAAATGGACAAAGAAAACATTTTTAAGCGACTACCTATCGCATCTTCTTTAGAAAATGCTTGAAAGGAAATATTCTTTATTTTGTATTCGAGATTAAAACGTTTTAAGATTTCTAATAAATGTATGTTGCTAATCGTTTATAAATCGAAATGTAGGGAGAAATAATTAACCCTCTGCCGGACACGTCCTTAAAAAATCACATAGTAATACGCTCGGCGGAATTTTCGCCGCATTTCAAAAATGTTGTATTTTGAATTGTTCATAATTGATGATTTATACTACAATAGAACATATAAACCGATTGTAAAATATATTTTGAAAATCCTTATCACATAAATTCAAGAAAAAGGACCCTGATCGAATAAACTGAAACGTACACCATTTTGTGGCTTATTGAGTAACTTAAAGGTACTATGCGTCCCAAGGAGGTACACCCAGATTCAAGAAAATTACCGCGTTTTTTCGAAAAGTGTGGGACCGATGCCGCACGGGCGCACGGCAGAGGTTTAAGTGCCGTTCAAAATCATAATAATATGTGAAAGATGTGGAATGATAGATTGCGTAAACGGATACCGGGGATAGAGTAGATCGCTCCGCTGCAGACTCGGTACAGGGCATATTACACGAACTAAGTACTGTTCTGTGCAAGAGATTTACTTTCCTCGTTACCGGCAGAACGGTAAAAGTTATAAATAAATAAATTTTAACCTTTATAAGGAAACAAACAAAATTCTAACAGTCTTATTATTTATTATCTTATTATTATTATTAGGCGCAAAGATACAAAATATACGCTGTAACATACCGCCTGTGTCGCTATGCGCAGAAAGCGAAACATAACTCAACATAACTAACCCTTTCTCCCTTTTACAGCAATGGGACAAACATAATTAATTACGCTTTCGTGAAAACACTCTTTAATCCGTCTTTGTTACTATCGTCCAGAAACAAATATCTCATAATTATGCTGACAATACATATTAACGTAAAAAGTATTGCTAAACCCTTGATTGTGAGTCTTTTTAAAATATTCAAACGTGGACATCGATTGTAACTGATGTTATACAATAATGGGGAGTATGTTCGGTAATTGTACTTAGGTGGCAACGACACATTACGAGTACGCTCATTGTTTGGCAGCCCACTAAGTATCGATCATTTATCGCCTTCGATCGATACGCGCCGACGGCAGTGACAGAGGGCTCACCACGCGTCAACCAATGATATGCCTATTTTTGCCTCAGGCCCCTTTTGTCATGTACGCGGCCCTGGGAGCGTAGGGCGATTTTCTTATGTTCCGCCCCTGTTCTTTTTCGATCGCCATTATTAGTTTTATTCCGTGTGCGCGCCAACGTCTTTTCCTATTCAAAATTCTAAAGTTCAAGTAGTCCATGCAGTGGCTAAGTGCTCATATCATGCTCGTTGCACTGTGGAATAATTCATAAACAATACCGTGATCAAATGCGAAGTGTAATTCATGTAATAATCATATCCATTAATTTGCTCAATACCACCACCTGTTCACACGAGATCACGCTGCTCATCAGATACATCACTCACGCTCATACACAGGCATTGTTAAATAAATCAATTGTTATGTGTTATCATTTTTTTGTCCTATTGCTGATCATCCCGGTCCACCAGATTCCTCATCTGCTCAAACATGTGACAGAACTCAGATCATCCATACATTACTATACATTGACTTGTTTAAAATTATAAAGTGAGAAAATAGTTCCAATTCAAATTCTTGCCACAACCTTATTGCTTAACTCTTGTGCTCACCGTCACATGCTGAAATGTTTAAAAGAAAAGAGTGCAATACAAATAAATACTAATTAAATCGCACAGCAAATCAAATATGAACCCGATTATCAAGCGGGCAACGCAAACTAAAACCTAGTTCTCTCTCTATCTGTATATAATTAATTTCTATAGCCGATCAAACTCGAGACGCAGAGGTCCCTTCGATCGTTGGTTTTTCGACGGATCGGTAATTCCTGTTTTTATGACATGCAAATTTCCATACGATGTTCAATCTAGTCTACGTCTTGTCCGTGGCGCCACTGCTCTCGCGGGGATGAAACTTGGTAAAATCACCACCTTCCTCTCGTGAGCGTCGATAAGGGTAGGAGTGATACCGGCAAATGGGAAGGTCTCTTATCGGCGGTCGAACGTTAACGTGGAGCGGGTAGAAACTGAAAACACAGTCGAGACGGAGGGTTGTCTTTGGTAACAGCTTCTTTGATGCTTTCATTCAACCGTGTATAATATTTTTTCAATATCTGTACTTGGCCTCGCTTGGCTGTTGGAAATTTAGGAAACTTTCGTAATATAAAAACGTTTGTAGTTACATCGATCGTGCGACTGTTACTATTTTCTGTACAGACGTTTCTTTGTAAAAAAAAAACAATTTCCTTCTTGGAAAAGTGTGGTATATGGGACATTCGGTGAGAAGTAAGTACTTCGTTTATGTCCAAAAATTCCACAATTCCGTCTATCGAACGCGTTGTACGATATTGATTTACACGCGAATTCGGTGGGCACTTTAAAAGATGTCCTTCGCATATATTTCTCCTCGATAAAATATTACTCGCATTTAAATTAACCGACGTGGCGTAATTCAATTAGAACCAACAGGTTCTCCAATCTCGGCGTTATCGAAAACCAGAATAACGATTGCGCTTTGAACGCTCGTGACCGATGTAGATTTAGATCTGGCAGGGATTCCAAATGAATTTCGCGTAAGACAGTTAAATTGAACACGAGAGTTAAATTATACGCGTGATAAACTTTCGAATCTTTTTGCGGGACAATTTCTTTTTCTCGTAATATCAAGAAAGGGCGGGGAAGAGTCGCCAAATTTTAGTCATCCGCGTGGAATAATGTCCGGCTAAGGTAATTAATCATTGATAATAATTTACGGGTCACGTATCCGGTGTAATGCGGTAACCAAGCTAATGCTTCTAAATAAATCGAGTTTACTATGACTATCTTGCGATACGCGTAATGTCATTAATTACGTCGTCAAATCTATGCTCGTCACTTAGTTTTGCTAAATTATCGGCTGGACATATAAAGTAAACGAAATTGATAATGATCGTACTATTTTTGTTCATCACAGTTCTATTTACTTCACTGTTTCTGTGTATATTACAATGAACATATACCGTTTGTATCCACGACCGTGTCACGGGTACGTAAAAATTCCGAGGTGTAATACCACGAAGGGGAAGTTACGGGATGATTAAGCAAAGCTCCCGGTGCATTGCTCGTTACTTTCTGATTTATGAAATAGAGGCATATCAGGACCTTTCTTCATCCCCATTTTTGTTACAGGATACTCGGCCGCTGCTCTCCTCGCCATTTTTTTCTGCATCCCGTTCGCCTTGAGGGTTCTCATACACAAGGAAACAGGACGATGGAGCAATTGGGCGCAGGCCTTTTATCATGTCCATCTCGAGCTGTTTCTCGGAAACGGTTGCCTAGGTAATGTGCTTTATCGAGCGATCTCGTAGCCTTACGAGATCCAAATTTTGAAAAAATCGTACTCAGGCTACTTGACTCAACGCGGCTTTTGCAAACACTGTCGCAATTTTAAAGAAGTCCATCTTTTAGAGTAGACTGACGGCCACGAAAACCCCCATTTGTTGTTTTCGCCAAAAGTACACCTTGTATCTTTATACGAAATAATAACAGAAGAGCTCGGCCGAACAACGAGACAAGCGGCAATTTCGGAAAATTGCTTTTTTCACGGAAACATGTAGACACGGGTACTTACAGTTTAATATGACTAATGATCATTGTGTTGAAATTTCGTTTCAAAATAGGTTAGGGCTCGATTTAGGTAAATTACATTTAGTTTTTATTCGTGTAACAATGTGACACGTGGCAGTTCTATCATCTATAAGGTACATTGATTACGGGGAGACGAGTGGAACAACGAGCTACGTGCGAAGTTCAACCAAAACGTACAGAAAATGTAACATAGACTTTAAACTTAAACGCCTCTCCCGAAAAGTACGCGTAGTGGCGCTTGTTTCGTTGTTCGGCCGAGCCCTTCAACTTTAGAAAATATGTACATATGTGTCAATATAAAATACCTACTATAAGTATAAGTACCTATAAGTACCTACCCTGAAATAGGACCTTGTCTCTCGATACGAATCATTTTATCAACCCTCAACTGGTACAGTGGTTTCTGGATCATATGTAAAACCGATAGTCTTGGGTGACTGGCTGCTCATTTCTTTTCGAGGAGGAGAAGATAATTTTTCCCATCTGCGCCGAATTTGTACCATTTGGTCGGAAAGTAAACGGTACACTTAAAACAGAAATTTAAAAGTTATTAATATCCTTGAATCAAAGAACAAAATAGAAACCCCAGTTCACCTAACATAAGTACAGTTTAAAAATGACCAGGGTCATTCGAGACCCAGCAATATCAAGCCAGGGTTAATTAACTTTCAACTATATCTTTGAACATGGTAAAACGTTACTTTATACTAATTTCCAACGGGATGTGTTCGTGAAACGTGGAAAGATGATACACAAAGTAACACTCAAGTTACTTTATTTTGCGCGTAGTAAATAATAATTAGTATTCGTAGACAATTCTTACAAATCATCGGTTTCTGAATAGTCATTGATATGCATGTACATATTTTCTATAGTTATTATATTGTATTCCTAATCAAAAGCATGTTCAACTATACGTCGTGCAACTTTGAAATCACATAGCGATATAGCAATATTCTTTTGTTTAACCACAATTGCAAATTGTTTAACCTAATTCTGTATGTAAAGTTAAATTATCGATCCGTGTACAGACATTGTGCCCTATCGTAACACCAATGTTACAGTCTTGTTTTTAGAATAACATGTTTGAAAATTCCTAATTTACGTTTAACTCATATGTGGAGATTATTATTCGCTAGTCTCACGATACGTAATTTTGTTTAGTCGTGAAAAAACTAACAGTGTCACCGAGGGTTAATCGCCGGCCAGCTTTGTCCAACGACGTTATGTTCGCCATTGGAGAAATGTTATTACCGTACACCCGTTAATACTAATACTCCTACTGAACTTTCTGCGTTTAAATTTGACGAAAAGCTATATACGGGTCATAAAGGATCAATCGACTTTATAGGGGTTGGAGTGATGATGCTCCTAGCATTAACGGTGGAGCGTTATGTTAGCGTTTGTCATCCCGGGCAACATACCCGACCACTCTGCGGACCGCCTCATCTAACGGTCGTCCTCATCCCCTTGGCAACCTTCCTAGTTTATCTACCCAGCGCGTTTCGGGGTGAAATTACGACCTGTCTCCTGGCACCTGGTGGCCCTCTCATTTACCAGAAGAGGGAGAATCAGTCGTTCCTCAACTCTTTGTTCTATCAAGTAATCATCGAGACCGTAATCCTTCGAGGCGTAGATTTAACTGGAATGTCCAAGCGTTTTTTTTCTTTTTTTGTGAGTCCTGCAATTTGACCACGGTGTGTAAGAATTTATAATTAATAGCGGCAACGTAATTTGAAACTTGCTTGTCCGCATAAACGTAATACAAACTCGGGACGCTTTCAGTTATCGTTTAAAAATTGAAGAAAAGAAAGAAAAGATACAACAAGGTCTAGTCTCGCGTACTTGTACTTGGCCCGAGACAAGACCTTGTCTCTTGATTTATCACAGTCAGCAAGTTTGAGATAAAAGCACTTGGCTATCGACTTGAGTACAAAAGATGAACGAAAGGACACCGCTGGAATGTTTTAATCATCCTGCCTCAAAGGATCAATGGCGAATTGTTTCACCTTGCAACTTTATCCTACGTACCACGTTTCCCACGCTTTAATGAAAATCTTCCATTAGGTGTACAAGGTGGTGCTCGAGATCGTGTTCAAAGTTGCGCCCACCATCCTCCTGGCGGGCTTTAATTTACGAATAATGATAGTCTACCGAAGATCCTGCGATCGTCGTCGAAGGATGACGCTCTCCAGAACAGTCAGCAGCGACGAGGATCCCAGGACGTTTGCCGAGGAACGTAGGCTGGTTCTTCTTCTGGGTAGCACTAGCATACTCTTCCTCGTCTGCGTCAGTCCTATGGTTATTCTCAATGTCACTTTGAGCGAGAGTAACCTCGTGTATTATCCTTATCAGGTAATTTAAATAATATGTCTTACGTTCAGGGCTGTCTCGTAACAAGACACGGAGTTTTGAATTTGTTTTGATAGAGTTCAATTGTCCGCAACGCTCGTGAGGAAATTTCTAAAAAATATTGGGTTGACCATTGAAGTGGGAGTGTTGAATTTTTCTGCCCTTTTCAAAACAAAAGACAATTCCTGGCTTATAGAACGCATGAGTAGTCTAAAAGCTGAGACGCGCACGTGTAATTTAAAAAAGATTCATTATATTTGGTTAAGCACTTCAGCACTTTTCAGCATTTTTATTCGACGACGAACAAACGGAAGATATATTTTCGTGCGGTGATGGTATTTTTATTTTCGCAAAGGTTAAACGTGTGGTACAAATAGCAAAAAGGATGTCTGGCGTGTACGATGATGGTGTTACAGCCGAAAAAATGGTGCGCACATGGTTCGTGTTTCGCGATGGAGATTTTTTGATGATAAACGTTGCGGAAAACCTATCGAGATTGATAGCTATCGAATCTCCCATCTAATTATACACAATCCATGTTGTACCGCACGAGATTCACTGAAGTGGTGGGAATATCAAAACCACCAACCAGTCGCGTTAACTTGGTATCGTTTCGTGTTGAAAAATCAGACGTTAACCATTGGTCAACCCAATACTTTACTTTTAAATTTACTTCCATACCAATCGTGCAATACTTTTTTATCCGCTAACACGTAAGTCGATTAAAAATATACTCCTCGTAATGATTTTCAGGTCTTTCGAGCCCTGGCAAACTTACTAGAGGTGATCAATTACTCGATCACGTTTTACATCTATTGCCTCTTCTCCGAGGATTTCCGGAACACTCTGATTCGCACGTTGCAATGGCCCTGGGGAAAAAGTGACCAGGGTGGCAGAGGCTTACCGATGAAACGTTCCCCTCTACCGAGGCCAACCACCACGACGACGCCGCCGACGACTGCCGTCGCCACCCCCGGTCATCTGGCACGTGCCAGTGTCTAGCTCACTCTGTTTTTCCTACTCTTTTCCCGTACTTCATTCCTATCTCGAGATGCTACAGTTTAACCAAACCGCCCTCTGAGTCTCGAGGGGCCGCGTGTTTGTTGTAAAACTTGTTTAATCACTGTCGAACTTGAGGTCTGTACATTTCCCCCTCTGTCGTAGAATAACGTTAAAGAGATGGTGATTTGTTTTTCTATAATAGGATAAAACACGGAGTCGAATAATGAAATGACACTCGTTGCATGCTCGTAAAGCCATTTTCAAAACGATGCTGATCACTCACCGAATGTTTCGATGAAAATTCGAGGAAAATTATTCCGCAGCGTCGTTTCAACGATACGTTGTTCCGAATTGCATTGCGAAAGTTGCGCGTGAAATGTAACAGCGGCACGATTTTCACGTTAAAGGAGCGTTCGCACGTTTAACAATGCGTTCGATATGCAAACTTTGGTGTTTACACGTTCTATCGTACTTATTTCGAGTTTCATCCGCGTAATCCGGTTCCCGATCCGATTTTATCGTATGTGTAAACGCGAGTTTACGGCGAATGCGATCGATCGACGCGCCATTTAACCCGTGTTCGTAAATTTTCCCTTTTCCATATTTTAACCACTTAATGGCTTGGACTGGGCGGAGTTTAAAAATTAACATCCATTGACGCTGGCGAACAAAGTTTTAAAAGCCCCTCCTCGCAAGTGTTCATTTTTTTATCATAAATCGTGCTCAAGTATGAAAAAAAATTCGCATCGGGACACGGCTTATTGTTAGTTTATCATGTTGAAGAGCGAGTGTACTTTAAGTAGACAAATTAAATGATCCCGCGGTTAAAGTGGTTGAATCTGACTGAATTCTAGAACTTTCGATTTTCCCGAAATCCTGCCATGGGAAAAATCGTTTATCAAAGATGTCGCTCTGGTCTGACCTCCGTCCTAATACTACTTGCCCCCCTGTCCATTCTTTTATCTTTTATCTCGGTCTAATATCGAATTGCGATGCATTCCAATATCGATTCGATCAAATGATGCCAAACTGTTTGGAATTAATGATACGTACGAAATAAACAGAAAGTGAGTCATGAAAATGATAAGGTATGATATCGAAACTCGAATAGAATTTCCGTGTAATTTCATCGTGAATGAAAAACGGTTGTCAATAATTCTAACGATTCGGGTGGATCGGAATAGTCATTAGAATTAAGATTTTATAACGAACTGACATTGATTTCTCGTGTCTGCGTCCTAGTATCTTTATCGAGTATCGATGTAACATCGCGTCACCCGTACTTCAATGATGTCGTTTCGTTAGTATCGATCCGCCATTAGCTCCTACCGACCATGCCGCTATCAGACCCTATATCGGTTCTACGTCATTTTTCATTGGTTGTACATATCGATTGAACTTTCAACCGAAGAATTATAATTTCACTGTCCACGACAGTGAGGTGCGAAAGTATTAAACAACGGATTCTCTAATTGAAAGAAGGAAAGTATGTCGAATCGAGACAATTTGTTGATTCTCTTTGTGACAAGCGCAAACTTCGGAACATTCGTGTTTTTCTTATCTCATTCTATACCGGGCACGTATTATTAAGTTTTTCGTATATTGCCGGTAAGGAATTAAAGAAGGAAACGATAATCCACGATACATTAATAATTTGAGTGATTTTTTGAAATCCTTTTCCGATTATTAAACGCATACAACTTGTGAATTAGCCCTTCAACGTCGTTTCCATATTTCTCTTCTGAATACCGGAGTTCGTCAATGACCTTTACCTTCCTACCTTCCAGATATACCTTCATTTCTTTTCTCGGTCGCATACTTTTTACGTTTTTACATTGCCAACGTTACTTTTTCCTATATCTCGTCATTCCATTCCTTTTATTCGACCGCAATTTATGATCCAAATTCCACGTAGATTGCATCCGCAATTACGCGGGGCTTTTCCACGTGAAATACTGGCCTTAATTTAGTTACGTGCAATCGACTGTGAAACTTATGTGTACGAATTTCAGTAAATTTGCACGTTTTTGCCCCGGGCCAGCGAATTATTGTACAAACTCTGTGCCACGTTGGGTATACGCGTCTTCGTACCGCCACCAAATATTGACGCTTATTATTTACCGAACGTTCGGCGACAATATTTGGCAAATATCCTTTGCGATATTGGAAGAACGTTCATCCGACGGAAGTGTTCTATTCGGTATGCTCAACGATGTTGACTATGCAATTTCTCGGTATTGCAAATACACAATCTCGAATAGTTTCGCCGCGATATCAACCCCCGGCGAACGATTCCTCGATTATTAAGTTCGAGAATCGTCGCGCCAAAGGGCACGATTCCTCGAAATTACACCGAGCAATTTCAGTCTGCGAATAGTCTGCGAAATAGTATTTCGCGGATAATACGCTAGTCTCCGTTCGGGAGGCTACAAAGGAGAAACTTAAAATTAAAAATTACCGCATTATGATTTTGTGCTCTAATTGGGACTGCCACGTCTATCGAATTTGACGGAGAACACTTGTCTATTTGTTTACTATATCATATGTATAGTACTTTATATTACATTTGACCCTTTGCACTCGTGCCATGAAACGTACGTGCCAAGGAGTTAATTCAAGATCGCAAGAAATTCCAAGAAAACTAAACATATCGATATGGATTTAGCCCTGCCCGAGGAGTGAAAAACGCAGCAAATTTCCGAATCGACTTTTTTTAAAGTGATGCTGGCATTCGGGTTATGAGTTCAAAGGGTTAATAGATTTTTTACATACACGTTAGCTGGCGATCGGTAAGGTGTGCGCAAATCTGATTCTTGTATCCATCTACTTTAAGGTATGACACGAAGGAATGCGTTGTTGGGAATCATTACGATTGCGTAAGAGATGCTCGAATGATACTTTCGGAGTGACGTTTAACGAGGGGCAGCAGCGCAAAACTATTCCCGTTTTATGTGCAGATGTATTCGTGAAACCGGAAGAACAGATTTAATAAAAAGCATTTGTGGAGTCTCCTGGAAAAGCGAGAATGTAATTCCATGTTTTGACGGGAGTGGCTTTTTCACTTTTGTCGGTATCATTTACAGCGTCGCGACGCCACCGAAAGAAAAGGAGTCAATACTCGATGAGAATAGAAGTAACCCGAGGTATTTTGTAACACTTCAGTTGAAACGATTTATTTGCGCAGGAATTATTTGTTACTACTTTTGTAACATAAGCGAATTATCATCGTCGTCGTGTTATATTAAATAATAAACGCTAATTCGTTCTTTCGAATTTCAGTCACGAGGGGAAGTAGATACGTATAACTTTGGTCAGACACTTCCACGAAATACTGCCGTAGCCGTAGCGACTGTGGAAAAAAACAAACGAGACGAGGCTCCATGCCTTATCTATGCCAGCATATGTCACGATCTTTTTTATGTTTCTCATAAAAAATGGTCGTGTATAAAAATGCAGATACGGACCTATCAACGCATACCATCCTCGGTTACTCTATATCAATTAAAAATGGTTTCCAACCTCAAACTCCTTTGATACTCATTGTTTAACGTTTCATACCGTGTTAATCACTATAAATGTTAAATTTTAGTATTGGTCACAATTGACTAGATAATATGCCAATACTAGAATCTAGCATTCATATATGAACTGTCGATTTTACTCACGTTTCAGTTTCTACGGAGCAATGTCGATGTACCGTTGCAGACCAAGAAATTAGTGTGATTTCCATAAAACTTAATTCTTTGACAGTTTTTCTATTCCCATTTAGGTGAATAACGTTTCATTAAAAGTTGTATTATAATTTGACCTTTTATTATAGCCAGAATCCTTCATTCGTGATACGTAACTATTTTTGCCACGTGTCTCATCCCATTAAATAAAGATTCGCGTTATCTACGTGACCGAAGATTCTGAGGGATCTACGTAAGGGTTACATACTTTTTGTGGCCAGAAATAATATTTCACGATACAAACAACCCTCGTATCCGATACTTATCTGAACGCAACGCATAACCAGGGGCCCCGTTTCACCGTACAAAAGAGGTTTTTTATCTTTGTTTATTTCTGATAAATACCCAAGCTATCGCGCTGAAAATTTTCCAGCAAGAATCTAACCCATCCCATCGCTATCCGTCCCCCAGTTCCTTTGGCGGGTTCAGCCGAACGTTTGACTTTGCCCCGCGTTAAAAGAAAGTATTGTACCGCGAAATTCGAGAGGTTCTATGCCAGCGAATCCACCCTCTAATCTCGGAATGTTCTCTCGTCCGTGTGTGGGCGCCGTTGGAGATAACGCACCCTCGTAATTCGAGGCGGCAATTAAGAGTAAAGGCCTGCCGAGGGTGCCAGGGAAAATTGCCCGTAGATGCTTTCAGTTCCATTCAGGAAAGGGACGAAGGCGTATCGAAGGAGAACGACGACCGAGAGCCTTGACCTTCTCCGACCTTCGGCAAACCAAAAACGAGAGCGAAGGTAAGAGGGGATAGTGGAAGGTGAGTCAACATCGTTGTGTAAGTTCGGCCCTGGCTCGAAGTCAATCAAACGGTAACACTCTTTCTTGGTACGCTCCAGACACTGCGTATAGATATTATTTTGTTAACAAACAAACGAGAGAAATGTATGGTTCGATCGGAAGCGAGTTAAATCGATTCGAAAGAATAAACTAAGATTTCGCGGGAAATAAATTCTTCGTGGAATTGGGACGATTATGCGTTAGAGGTTTCGCATTCGATGATGCATCTTCGTTTTCCGTCCCCCGCAAAGTCATTGCAACGAGTTTCAAAAAATAAATTTCTCCAGGATGGGGAATGTTTGGGCTATGTTTACCTTCCACCTCGACATAGTAGATACAATCTACCCCATTCAAGGACGCCTTTCAAAAGTATTCAGAGAAAGTGGTCGAGAGAAAATAGGTTCTTTTATATTTTTTTAAAAACATGTTAACATGCGGACCCTACTGTGCAGATATGTAAAAAAAGACCACCTCATGGCGTCACAGAGATATTTCGGTCTAAACATAGGTGCGTCATCCTGCTTCCATCACATTCTGTTTTTTCAAGCCATTATAATCATTGCCACGTACCACTATTTACTATTTTCAATGCAAAGACGACGATAAATATGTTTCGCAAACCCTTTGTTCGGATTAACAGAATTCGTGATACAAAGGGAATAGAAACATTTTGGTTTCTAAGAATCTAGCCCTCTATCTCAGTGTGTTACATTGAGACAACGAACCAGAATGGTATCAATCATTTAGTAAAATAAATACGGGGTTACCATAGTAATTTTCCAAACACACGTGCATTCGGATACGCGCGAAATAGACGATTCAGATATAAACCATGTTGTATTATCTGAACCGTAATAACTTTTTTTATTTTGATCTTGATTTAAAGCAGCCTTCTATCGTGTTTTAACGGTGAACAAATGATTACTCGTATCTTTTGTTTCGATTAAAATGCTAAGTAAAATCTCCGTGATTAATTGTCGTGGGCGAAATGAAGTCACGCAACGAAGAGTTAACGGTCCGAATGAAAAATAGTTTTCACAATCGCGCCTCAAAGTGGATCGCAATCTTCTAGCTCGTTGCATTTGCAGAAAGGAAACATAGTAGGCGTACGAAGATCATGTTTGTCGTAATAAAAGCTTGCCGCGGGGCGTAGGCATAAAGGTTTTGCTGTCAGCGCAGAATGTATGCCTTCGCACATATGTACGTAGGAGCTTCTTTCCGCTTTGTTTTTCTTCTACTTTTTTTTTGTCGCTCATCGATTGCAAAGGACGTCTAAGGGAAAGCGAGCCCGTTTACGCGCGGTTCTCTTCGTTCTTTGCGGCATAACAATGGATAAAAAGCTGCACCGACGTATGTACGGTGTAGCTGCTATGTACTTTCGAAATTGATATCCAGTCGATGTAAAACGAACGACACGTATCTCAGACGCGTAACCAGAAAACTCATCCCGTCTACGGGACAACGATGCTTTTTGTTGCGCAGTTTTTACACAGGAAGCGCTCGAGAGAAGAGCGTGCGGGTGAGCGAGTGCGTGCGTACGCGTTGGTTAGTCGCCAGTTGGGAATTATCTGGTCGTGAATGGAAAATTTCGCTCTCGCGTTCCCTTGATTCGACGACGAACGGCAGAAGTAAGAGGGAATAGAAATTTTACAATTCTCCGTTTTCCATTATGATACCACGAATGGAAAGCGCCAACGGAGCGATTCGTGCTATCGATCAGTTTACACTGCTTTCGCTCATAAAGTTGCAACTCTAGTCCGTCTAGATCGTCGATACGTCTGACATTTTAATACGGTCACTTGAAAACTATAAGCCACGTGAGAAATAGAACTTGGACACGCGAGTGGTGTTAAGAGACACGGAAAATTCAGAACGCGGGAACGTGGAACTTCCACCCCAGTTTTCCTCGGGGTGCGATAAACTCTTCCGAACTCTCTCGTCCGTTTCACGATTGTCAAATACGCGATAGCGCGAGAAACGGTTACGAGGGTTGGCGCGATGCATCTCGACGGAATTTTTGGACGACGTGGCACTGGATGGTAGCAGACAGGGTCATCCATGGTGGGGGTTTGCTCTTTGGGTGGGCGTTGCTGGGTCGATACAGGGTGGCTTCGCCGTCGAAAGCCCCACCGGCTGAATGAATACTCGGTCTACCTTTAGCTCCTTCCTTCCCTCACCGATTATCGGGAGTTCGAACTTTCCTCCACTTGTTACATCCGAATCAATTCGGCGGGCCATTAATAGTGTCGCGTACGTACTTTTAATTATTGCAAGACGATTAAAAGGAGACCTTGTATCGGGAGATTTAGAAGCGCGAAAGGATGGAATTATTCCATCATTTCTTCAACATCCTCGTCCCCCACTTCTTTTTATTCCCTTGAATCATGACCACGGTTCACGTTTATGTACTTGCAGCTCTCCCCCTCTCTCTCTCTCTCTCTGCCTCTGTCATTCGCAGTAGTTTCGATCAGGAATTGCAAACGGAACGAAACGGAATTCGAATCCACCCATGTAAGGTACGCAACGTACTGTAACTAAACTCAGGCTCCACTTTCGTTACGTTACTCTGGACGACTTTAGTTATTTTACTCGTAACGCAACTGAACTCCGATTGCAGTTTAGTTACATTTCATACCTGGGTGGTTTCGTTTAGTTAAATTTCGGTTGCACATTGAAACTATTGGTTTGGAAAGTAATTTCCCGCCGTTTTTAATTTGATTCCTTTTCCCGCTATTTTGTCCTGTAATGTTAAAGGGTGCATATCTTTTCGAAAATCCTTTTTCTGCTCTTCAAACCCGCAAATATTTCACTCGTTTCTTAACGTTCGCTGCGATTCTCTTTCTTATACCCTTCAGCGTAGACTGAAAGGAACATACTCAACGAATCTGAAACAATATTGAAACGCACATCTCGAACAGCAAATCTAAGAAATACAACTACAGCTAGAGAAACGGGGACACTTCTCGAGAAACAGTATAATCGGCGTGCCAAAAGCGATACATAAACATTCTCGACTGACGATAAATACAGGGTGCCTCGTTTGAAGTTTCCCGGACGTTTCTGTCCCCAACTGTTCGTTGTTTAAACAACTGTTTTGAGCAGCATTTATTTCGCTTCGACGGGGTTTGGGTCGCGAGATGTCCCTCTCGAAATAAAGTAAGTAAGATCTGCTTAAAAAATGTTTTTGAATAACGGATAGTTCTGGAGATAATGGCGTGTAAAAGTTCAAGTGTGATACCCGACATATTCGAATGTCATATCATCAAAGTAATTTTTCAGTCCTTTTATATACGAGATCCGTCAGAAAAATAGTTAAATAACGTAAAGCATCATCAATCATTTGAACGTATTTCCAAGTTTGAAATTTAATAATGGAATGAAATTGTAATCTTTGTACGATCGCATTGGCCAATGCTTTCCCTAGCCCGGTATTTGTTCCGACCTTTATTTTAATCATTTCCGCTTCCGTTTCATCGATCATGAAACTTGATCTACCCTTTATCGTTTTCTTTTCCGTTTATCGAATTTTCATTCTAGCAGAAGGTCCACACGAAACTGGATCTAGATTAAACTTTGTACGTTATCCTTCGTATCCGTTCTAAAGCAAGCTTAAAGGTTTTCTGGATATAACTCGCAAACAAAGCCATATTGAACTACTTAGCCTTATCTCATCGATCTATAAGTACTCCCGTTACTTCGTAAGAGTTGCCCCCGAAAGTAAATACGGTCGATAATTGGATTTTGAGTACCCGCCCTAATTTATATCGGAAGGTGTTATCGATAGTTGCCGATAGGTTTTGCAGTGAATCTCGCATGCATCGGGTGACATACGCTCCCGTTTGCCTCGGACGGTACTAATATTAATTACCCCGGCGTTCCTAATTATTCCTGCCATTAATTCGCGTAACCGTACGTTGACAGCGTATAACGCTACGCGGCCCGTTACGTATTCAAATTATGCTTTTCGAGAATCCGTTGTATCGCTAAGCAATTATGGATTATCCTATCGACGTCACCGAGAGAAACTAGGTAAACTGATCTACGCTCACGCTAAGTTTAGCGAATTACTCGCATAAAGATTTTGTTAATAACTGTGCGCGTAATAGTTACAAAGTTATTCAACGTATCGCGAACAACGGCAACCGGTCCGCTTTGGTAAATAAGGACAATGGTGTCGATAGTACGTCATCGTTAGCACTGGAATTTACCCCATCACGTTTTTAGACCAGAACACTTACGTTTATATTTTTGAACATTACGCATAGAAGTTTAAATCTCTATGTGGCTAATATTTACTACAAAGTAATTCCCTCTCTACCGTTAAAGTTGGATGTCTTAATTAGAAACTTGACATAGATAACGCCGTTGTTCCGTTTTAAATTGCTGTTTCTCTTACCGTCTGTAATTGGACCAAGTTTAAACGGATCTTTTAAACTTGAGATCACCTTGCGAGTCTGCCGTTGAATCAACGTGGAATATCCTGTAAAGTGGCCGGTCGATATTCGTCCATCCAGGAAATTCCATTTTTTGATAATTCTGTTTGATCCTCTGCGGTGCGTCCGTGCGGCATCAGTGCCGCACTTTTTGAAAAAACGCGTTAACTTCTTTGAATCTCGCTATACCACATTGGGGCGCACATTACCTATAAGTTACTCATTACGATACAATATAGCATAAGTTTGAGTTTATTTAATCAGAGTACTTTTTCTTGAACTTATGTGATAAGGATTATCAAAATAAATTTTACAATCTGTTTATATGTTCTATTATAATATGTACCATCGATCACAAAAAAATTAAAAGTATGGGTTATAGGACAATTAAAAATACAAGCTTTTAAAAATGCGTCACAAGTGCCGCCGCGCGCGCATTACTATGTGATTTTTAACTCTATGTGATTTTTCATCTCTTTCATTTTTAACAGACTTAATAAGAAGAAACTCCCCAATTTTATCCCGGATATCCTCGTTTGTATGTTCCTTTGGAACTCGAAAGCTGGCCAGCCGATTTACCTTGCATTTTGACTGATCGATGGAGAAAATTATTCTCTTTTCGGCATGACGTGACGGAGAAGCTTCGATAGGAGGGATTAAGCGAAGTGTTTACGTGGAAGCTTGCGTTCGGAGGTGGTAACGCGCGCTGTACGTGCAAAATGGACGGACATGCAAATTGCTCGCGTGTACGATCCTGCATTGGCTAACAACGTTCCCGCAGGCTATGTTCGGCTCTAACGAAGTCATTTTCAAGTGTGCCGTTGATAAAGAAACGGCTGCATCCCGGTAGATAGAGGCCAGGCCGATAAATTAGAGCTCGGCTTCGCGAGGGATGATTTACCCGCCCGAGTGGGGAAAGTTTCTGGTTGAAAGAAATTTTCAACGGGAGAAGAGCCATTGCGAGAACCCTGCAATTTGTGGTATACGAATTGAGAGCGTTTCCTGAATTTAAAATTTTTGGTTAAATTTATTCTGCCGTTTCGTGATTTTTTATGTAACGCTCTTTTTTTTTACGACGTAGGTATACGGGTCTCCGAGTTTCATTTACTCGACAACGGGAATAATGTTTAAACCGTTGCGTTGTTTCGTATCCCTTGATTTATCGGCGTTCTATTTGAATGCAAAATATTCGGTTCTCGCATCGATACGATCGTTCAACGTTACTACTACCAAGTAGTTTGTAGTACGCGAAAGCTTTTGCGTTCGTTGTAATCGAAAATTGAGTATCTCTATTCATAAAATATTTCCACGTTCTCCATTTTGAATTCACAATTCACAAATTTCAAAGTACCCGTCAGATATACGCATCGAATATTTAGAGCACTTGGGAAATATGAGTGATGCAAAATAATTCATTGAAAATTGAAGCCCGTGTAAAAAACAGTACGCCTATTCATCGATTTACACTTTTACTTTATTTACACGATTTCGCTTTTACACGGTTTTTAGAATAACGGATTTTAAAAAAGAACTGGTAAAATTTAACATCTTGACAGCATACATATTTCTAGTCATTCTTTTTCAGTAATTACGCTTTCGCTTAAACTTTTTAACACGTTCGCGTCCACTGCTGATCAAGGATCCTGTGCAGCGGTTTTCGTCGAGCTCGGGAGCCGACGGAAACGCGGAACAAAGTCACCGTCGCGTTTCCTACAAAACGAGCGTCGTTCACGCAACATTTCGAGGACGCCATTCATCCGTACTCGCGAGACTCGACGGGCGAGCGCGACAAGGCGCCGCGACGCGAAAGCTTTAAACGCGCCGGCGGAAGACGTAATTTCCCTGGGAGATCTCCGGGAAACCAACGCGACCCTCCCAACGCGACCGCGCGCACAGGGATCACGAATTTGTCCGGAAGTAATTTACTCGGTAATGAACCTCGCTACGTACGACGAATCACGTTAGCTTGTTTCGCGGTCAATTGTGAAAAGTTAACGGGCGTTGCGGCGAGTCAATTTGCCACATTAGAGTAGATCGCGTGCCGCGCAGCCTTCTACCCGGGTGATCCGTCGTTTTCACGGTGCGTCCCGACGCAAATTCAATTTTCCACTCGAACTGCGGTTATCCTGTCGCTCCCTCTCCTACCGCGGCACCGTGTTTTTCCATTAGAATACTTTCATTTTCGCTCCCTGCGCGAGATTCGAAACTTGTCGATCTCGATAACGGCGCGTGTTCGTTTGCAAAGCTCATTGTCAGACCTGAATTATTATTGTGCTAACGGTGGACAGGTGCTGACGGGCATCTCGGGAAAGTAGTTTACTGGAGAATAAATAAATGCGTCACGCGTTGAAAAATATTTCAACTTAGTCTTTCCGTCGAATATAACGACATGACTTTGTTTGTAGGTAATTATTAGTTGAGTGTCAAAAAATTGAGTTGTTGTTTATTTTTCTAACGACATATGTACAGGCGATGGATGGTTATCTCTAGTTTACTTAAGAAAATAAGAACAAACGTTCTTAGAACAAAGAATTTTTCTAAAGAATAATTCAATTTAATCTTTCCGTCGGATGTAACTACATGCATTTATTTGTGCGTAATTATTTGTTCCGAGTCAAGGAGGTAAATTACTATTTTTCTAGCAGTACGCAGAGGACGAATGATTGTATCGAGAAAGCAGCGTACTCAAACGTAAATATGTCGCGTATTAAAGAATATTAAAATTTTTACTTTCCGTCGAACGTAACGACGCGAATTCGGTCTTGAATTATTATTTTCACGGCGATCTTGAAATAACTTATCGGCGCGCAAATGCCGGAAAGACATTTACCCGCGAAAAAAATGACATTATAGGCGTAGCTGCAAGTTCGAGTAGCACATTTTCTATTACCAAGATATGTACAGTGGTTCGTATCGCGTCCCGGAAAACACGCATTACGCTCGATAACAAAATTATGGCCACGTAGTGCTTTACACGGGAGCCTCTAAAGTTTCGTGTAAACCGGTGAGATGCACTCGAGGGAAGGTTTCCTCATTAGGGCAAATGAGTATGCTTTGGCCTCGAGACGTCAACACGAGACTTAAGTAGTTCCTAATTACATTCTATCTTTCCCGTCGGTACATGAACTACGTCATTATTGTTCGGTGGCCCGAAGTCTTTTATTAGTTCGCGATCCTGTTTTCGAGGGAAACTCCCTGTCGGGGACACCATGGAACTTGCTGACGGCGCTCCATTTGCAATCACGCACAGCTGACCTTGTTTCTTGATTTTCCTCGGCTCCGTTCATTCAGTCAAGCACTTTGCTTATTAGTTCGCACATAATATGTCTCGAGCTTGATAAAACACCTGAAACTAAATAAAATTGCCTTCGCTTCACTCGGTTTCACTTTATTCCTCGCGTATAAAACAAACGCGGATCTGCAGCTAAAATAATTCAGATTAGGACATTGAGGTAGAATTTTCGAGTTTAAACGCCAATCTCGACTCCACTCGTAGGTAATAAACTCTCTAACGTTAAATCCTTATGACAATGGTAACGGCTACGTTATACAAAGTTAACTACGAAAATCCGAAGCTACCCGTTGCAAGAAAAAGCGTAATTTTTGCAAAGGTTTGTCGACATTCCTTGAAGCGCGTAACAAATAGTGTACAAGCAGCTACTTGTCGGACCGCGTTTGATTCGGATCGATAGACTTAAAACGAGTCCCCGGAATCGGATTCACGGCATTTTCATGAATAAAAGAAAAGGTCTTGCTCGACGGGACGAGTCTTAGCGCCGAAACGGGATGTGGGGCTGCAGCAAACATTCAGATATCTTTCCCGGCATCCACTGTTTTTTTCGACGAAATGCCAGTTCGGCGCAAATGTATTAAGGGGCCATGTACCTGTGAACGGCCCGAAAATTGGTTGGATTCCATGATTTTTTTTTAAACATTCCAGTACGTCGAACGCCATAATTCCTTTTGCAGTTTGTTCGTCTACTTGTTGGTCACACATGAGAATTTTTTTAAACGGATTTAATCAATTGTTTATTGGTTTTATCTGGCCCGCCATGAAGCCGTGTTTAAAAGTTGTATGTTGCTGGCGCGGTTAGTTATTGCTCTCCGGTTGGGCCAAAAATAAATTTTTTTGAGTTGTTCTTAATCGGGAAGATTTTCTACAATGTTGCTGCCAGAATTAATAATTTTTATTGAAGATTGGGAAACTGGCGGACGTCTACATTTCGAAGTATAAAATCGCACGTTGTTCGGGGTCAATTTTGTAATAATAAAATACGATATTGTTATTTTATAAACATAATTCTGGTAGGAACACTAGCCAGTAGGGGGTGGAATATCCTGTTCAAATTTCAGTGCAATTGGTCGTGTAGTTTTTGGGATTTTTACCGCGCTAATTGAAAAAATCATGACTCGAAAAAAACGCATTTGAAGTACCATGGCGACCAGCCTACAATGTCGAAGCGGTTAGTAACTTTGTTGTAACATTGTTAATTTTTTAAACTGAAGGATAAAACTTTAGGAATGCATTCTTTAGATGTTATACTTTATGCAAATACAAAAAAAGCATATCCTAACGCGTGGCCGATAATGTACAAACTAGCAGACACGGACATAAGTTTTTTTATAAACACTCAGTGCCTCGTTTATAATGCTATTCGTGGCTGTAAAGATCCCCATACACGATGAAACCATTTGTGCCATACCCGATAAAATTGCTCGCGCAAACACGATGTTTGTGCACATGGCTTCATAGTTTATGGGGGCCTTAAGAAAAAACGATCGCGCGTCGTGATTAAAGAAAAATAAGTGTCGCTATTAATCGGGCTGTAGAATACAAGATTTATGGATTTGTCAGAAAAGAAATATGGGAAAATATATTTTATACGTTGAAACGAAATACGTGAAAGTGAACTTTATATGTGGATAAAAGTGAGTGAAAGTAATCTGCTGACGAAACTAATGCATCTTGCAGTTAACCAAAGTTCAATAAGAAGAATTGTTGTACAGAACATTTAACAACGATATCTAGAAAGTGAAAACGTGGTTCGCGGCGTTTTTCTTTATAACGCAGCATATGTATTTTAATCGTTGTCGGAAAGAAGGGCGTATGTTTCGTTCGTTACGCTTTATAAAATTTGCACGAACACGGAAATACGATTCTTTGGTCGTTGTAGCAATTAAAACAACAGTTGCTTAACGTACTTCAAGCTGGACAAAGGGCATACATTACTTAACCAACTGGTCTTTCAAAGACTACGACGAGCAACTAATTATTTTTACGCGTTCCCGTAAACTTTATAAGATGTAATATGTGCCCTTCTTCCAAACGGTCGTTCAATTAAAGGTCGTTTTGCTATGATAATGAATTTTGTATTTTGAGATTTTGAAGAAGTTCCAAAGTATGCGTATACGTAAAAACTGTAGTAATTAAATTTGTTAATGTTTAGAATTACTCGTTTACGTTTTTTTGTATGTATACTATAACAAACTGCACGCTGCCCGAATCAAATGGTTCGACCAATTAAATAATTGAGATTAAAAATTGGCAGTCTAGGGCTTATCGACATACGTGCCCATGAATATGAAAGTCGTCTAACAATAACACATATACAATGTGACCGTTCACGAAGAAACCCACCTAGCATGTCAAAACGTAATTTCCGAGTTAAGACCGGAATGGGGTAATTTGAAGGGTATAGAATCATGTGGTGCCATTAAAAATGTCAAAAACATGTATTAATACCGAAAAATGTACTATAATAGCAAAAAAGTACGATCAAAAATTTAGTATTCTCGAAATGATATTATTACAGACTAGGTGAGTTCCTTCATGGACGGTCACATATATTTCTTTTTTCTATTCTCTTGTTATAACATTCTTGTTATAAAATTATTTGACTTTAAAGAATGTGATGCGAAATAACTGATAAACTCATTTCTGTAATTCTTGACTTATGTTAGACCACTTTCATAATCAAGGCCACATATCTGAATCCACGCCACAGGAATTAATTATTCTATTCGTAATTATTTTTTCTTTTCTTTTCATCTGGGTGGACGATTATTCTATCTTGTTCGCGTGTATTTTTCCAGAGAAAGCGCAACTAATTATGCCCCGCACAAATAATGTTAGGGCGCTTTCTGACGGTAAAAGAATGTAAAGTTGTGCGGTACCGTCAGCATTGTGATTGTATTGTTGCCAGCGAGACATGTACATAAGTTTATTCGGACGAAGGATTTTTCGGGGAGAAAGAGTCAGTGGCGGAGCATTCTTCAAGCCCAGAATGCCTCGAGGTTTCGTTGGACGCTGTCAGATTTTTTTTTTGCGCCACGGAAATTCGGACTGCGAAACTTCCGTCCCACGGAAATTGCAACGTGCCGTTGCTAAAATCCGGATGCGGACCGTAAATTCTCCGTTATCAAAATACGAGGTACACACAAAATTTCGTCGAGCGGAAAAAACGAATGCGATAACAAATTCTACCGATATAATAATTTTTTCGGTTACAAATATTCTGGGTGCGGACATACCTCTTGTTTTATTCGGCGGTGGTTTATCACAATGTATCTGCCAAATGGTAACGGGGACGTCGAGGATAAGTTAGAATTTTATATTTACCCACGATCGAACTTCGTGCTGTGCGTACAAATTACTTAATTTATTCTCATCGAGATTTGCGCTAAAAGTGACAATTCATTCATTAACCGTTGATTAATTGACCATTTTAGTAGATGGTAATAGCTAACGAGCAACGGAAGTATAGAAGTAAATTTCGTGGAAAATTTTCGAATACAGATATTGTACGCCTTCGGTTAAATTGAATCCATCATACTTCCATTAAACCACAATTTAATTAAATCCACTACAGTCCCATTAAATTATAGTTAACTAAGTTCACTGTGATTTACTAAAATATCCTTCGGTTAAATCTACAATATTTGCATTAAATTATACTTCAATAAAATCTACCAAGCAATAGCGGTAAACGTAAAGCAGAAATTTTATTGAAATCGTCTCAAACGGAAGAACCTAACACATATTGTTCGCTATACTTATTGAGCGGGGTTTACTATTTCTCGCATAAGTGCATCGCGTCATTCGATTTTCGTACCCATATCTGCCTCCACCCGAGAAGACGATAAAACAGCCGAAGGGTTCGCGGTTACTTTAGTTATCGCGACTCGCGGTAAATGGAAATGGTCGGGAACCGGAAAGAGGGAGAGGGGCGGGGTGACGGAGACTAGAGCCAATGACAAGTGACCAGGCGACTACTTCGATAAACAATAAAGGTACAGTTTCATCCGCGGGGGGTATCGGTCCGTTTCATTTGATAATGGAGGGTCGCGGGTGGCCCACGAAGGGCGCATACTCGCGTTAAGAAAGGGGATGTTATTTACAAAACGAGAATTATGGTCGGACGCGAGAAACGTGGAGAGACTGTCCAACTCTTTGTGTAAACATGGGGGTGAGTAGAGAAGAAAAAGAGTAGATTGATACGTTGATTTATTAATGTTAATGTAATACAAATTCATTCGGCGCAATGGTAATAACGAACGGCTCGTGTTTTTCTGGATTAGCGGAGGACCTTTAAGAAACCTTCGTTACAGTTCGCGAAAATTCTGTCAAAAAGAAAAGATGCGGTAAAAGTTTTGCAAAACAGAGGGTGAGAGAAATTTGACGGACAAAAATACTGGTACCATTTCTTTTTCATCCTTCCTTGTTTTATCTTCTGGCTTTGCGCTCAGTCTGTAGTTTATTTTGTTTATACTCAGCTTTACATCATAGCTACGTTCCCGCGGTGCAGATGATATTCTCCGGTGACATTCGGAAGTGCGTGTATCCGAGTAAAGATAAACCGTATAATACACAGTTACGCAACAGCTAACTGACTAGAAACATTTCTCTCGTTCGAAATGTTTGAATACATTTTTTATCTACGCTTAACGCATGCACATTAACTGCATCACTGCAGCTAACCACAGGACATGCCGATACACGGCCCGTTCCAAAATATACTGGACTGATTAACTAACGCGTGAAAGTGGTGCTGTCGGATGATTCATAATATCGTCATTTAGATTACCTCTCTGGCAGACGCATCCTAGCACGTAGCACACTACTATATAATATATTGCGAAATATATTATGAAACGTGATATTGGATAGAGTATTTTAATTGTTAAATTAACAAATATAATCATTATTTAATATTGTGTTTTGTAATTATTTATATTGTTACCATACGCTGAACTAGACCTATAAAACATATGTTGCCAAAACTGTAAATGCCTCACAGAGCCTAGGGGAGCTTCACCTCCCGCATCCCCTACTAGTCCAACTGCAACTACAACTGCAACTGCAACTACATGAGCTTACAAAACTTTCTAATCATTTCTAATAATTTGGCGGTTCAGCAGAGAACCGATTTCCCGCGGACGGTTGATTGCATTCAAGGCCTTTGTGAATATTTTATTGGTTACACAAACAATTTTTCTCTAGGATGGATATCGATTTATTTCACTTTCATCTCTCCTATCGTTTCCTTTTCGGATCCGATTCGGCATGCTACTTCGCGGCATACAATTTAACGGTATACGTCTCCCCGATTCTTTTATACGCGGCGTCTCGCTTGCGAAGCACATGGACACACACACGTGCGCTTCTGGCGTCTGCCGTCGAGTAACGGCCTGCATTATGCGACATCGTCCGAATTTTCGACCAATCGGTCCCTCTCTCTCTCTTTCCATCGCAGCGTCACTTTCGCACTCACAGCAGCCTCGCCGGCGAGCTCTGTACGCATGAGGCAGTTGCTCCCTCATCACACACCTTGCGCCGTCTACTCGGTCGTGTGCCTGGATAGTGCAAGCAGGACGAAAAAAAGTGAGTACTTACATCGACTGGCTTTATAAATATACTTACGTCGCAACAAAATAATTTATGTGTTACGTGTTCATTGTGTATCACGTAAACAAATTTTTGGCAGTTTAGTAGTTTTTGTAGTACTTAATTACAATATTTATTTTTAAATCTAATCCAACAGAAGTGCGAGAGAGTGGATAGAAGGACAGTCATCATTAATATTATTTTGTCACTATGCTCGTTACTCGTATTTTTTCTATGTATCTCTTTTTGGGCTGCAAGGAAAAAAATATTCGTAAAAATATTTCATAAAAAATAATCGTATTATTGTTTATTGAAAAGTATAACGGTAAACTCCACTTTTAAATTATTTCAGTTTTGCGCAGAAAAATTCGTTCCCAATTTTTGGTTGGTAATCCTTCACTCACCTTTGCTGCATTTCGATTAACGTTCCTGTTTTCCATCTGCGGAACTATGCTTTACTTCCTCTAATTTTTGTTTAATCATTTTTCAAGATATTCAATTCTATCATTCACGTTTAGTATATTTTGCTGTCTCTTCTCGTCTCAGATTTCCTTAGCAATTTAAGTTCAAGTAAAGTAGTTAACAATCCGAAAATAAAATGTCAGACTTGCTAATAAATTCGACTTAAAGTTTTCTTTCCAACTTCTAAACAATATCGCTTGACGGAATTTTTGGCTTGTCTTTCACCTCAAGTGAATGTGCACGGGTGCGATTTGAGCTTTTAATTATTAAATTAGTGTCGCATCAGTATGATGCGCTGCACACGGCAGCATGGGATTTTGTTTTAATTTTTAATTAACAAATTAGTGTCGCGCCAGTATGATGCGCCTCAAATGGCAGCACGAAATTCTGTTTGAATTTTTAATTAACAAATTATTGCGCTACGTAATGTGTCACAAACGCCAGTACACAACATTGTCGGAAGTATCAATTACCGAAGTTGTGCTGCGAAATATAATGTCCCTTAAGGGGCAGCATGCGATTTGTTTATAATTGCCAATTGACAAATTAGTATTGTTGAAAATTAATTGCGCCTGCAGTGGCTGCACGGGATTTATGACTGTCTATAAAAATGTGTCTCTTTTTCTTCCATTTTTATACACTTTCATTGTTATGCGCCAAACGTTTGTTAGTGAAAATACTGTCAAAATTCATATTTTATAAGAACAAAATTAATCTCAAATAATTTTAATAAGTCTACATATTTGGAGTATTATATGTATATTATAAACATGTTGTATTAAGATATTTGGGTTAGGACTTCGGGGTGGCGTCGTAAGCCTAACGTTGGACTGAGCTCTACGGCTGTAGTAGACCGTTGACACGCTAACTGTAGGGAATTTCATAAAAAATGGAGAAAATGTAAATTGATCGAAGAGACAATCGTTCGGTTACGGTCAGTTTTTAAAGTAGTTTCATTTTTTAACGGTCACGTGTACAGGTACTTACACGGATTTTTTCCAACGAAGGAACCACGAGAAAATTAAGATTTAGCGTAGCAATAAACTTCACTGCTCGAAGATATCATGGGCCGCTTCGGATATATACCAGACGACGAATAAGGGACAAAGACGGAGGCAACTATTGAGTGGCGGGGGGAGGGTCAAAAGCTTTCTGCGAAAACACGGAACTAGCGATGCGGATGGAAATCTTGAATCCCAACGTATCAATAGGCCGGTTATGTTTCTTTCAAACAATATATATAAAAAGAATTAGCTTGGAAAGAACAGACTAGCAGTTTAGTTGTATTTTGTTATGGTTGTGTTATGGTACTTTATACATAGTACTTTATGGCGATGGTTTTGCCCATGTATGGGTCTTACGATGAAACCTGTTATCCTTTGAAACTCTCCCACGTTACTGTTGTTTTCCTAAATGCATTGTAGAACCCAATAAGGGTTGGCGCAATAAAACTGTACGGAAAGTAGTCACAGTAGCGTCTAAGGCAGGATATGCCCGGCCTTACTGAGGAGTCCACGGGCAGATCTGGCACAAAACACAATTCATAAATTAATATACTTAAATTTTGCATGTATTTTAAAATTGTTCATAATGGAGATATTCCAAGGCATAAAATGTACCGTGTCATAACACTAACCATTTAGGCCAGTGCTTCCCAACCTGTTTTATTCCCGTATTCCTTGAGTAGGCTTTTCATTGGCAAGTACCCCCTTCTCTCCTCCCACCCCCGTGCACTATACACATACCTCCAGTATTGCGTACCATGATTTCAAAATATAAATTTATGCCATTCTCGATATTTTTTCGCGTACCCCCAACAAGCTCCCTGTCGGTAACCTACGGTTACACGCACCACAAGTTTTGAACCACTGACTTAGGCGGTGCAGTATGCAGACGCCACAGGTGAGTACAGCTTTTGGACTTTGACTTCTCCCCGATCTAAAATTTACTATTCAAATTAACTATTTTCGCGCCGCGTTTCGTTTCAGCGTCTATTTGTCGCTTAAGTATTACTTTTAAGTCATGCTGTATGTATCTAGTATATATAATTTGCAACGCTTGACCATAAGCATGTAAGTTTCATTCTTTCAATTTTACGTTCTCGCTTGAAATATATGGTGAGCAAGTTTAATTTATTCGTAATTTTAACATCAATAAATTTATGAACAATTTTTTCTCGCTTGTTCATCGTTTAAGCGTTGAGAGTTTTAGTTAAGTTGAATGAGAAACCATTGTACAAGGGAGATCGACGTGCGCCTGGTGCGCCTATCACCCTTTGGGTCTCGAGTACCAGCAACCCCCAAGCGGTGAGACCTGCGTCGATAATGTTTTCGTTTACTATACGCAAACGTTATTGGGCGAATGGCGTATTCTTACTAATTTCTTCGGAAGTTCGAAATATGTTTCAAATCTACATTAGAATTATCTCATAGCCACAGACAATGATTCAGTTTATAATATTACTTTGCAAAATCATTTAGCAAAAATAATTATGTATACTTATAATTATGTATAAATGTACTTAAATCCATTAATTCAAAAATTTTGCAAAAAAGTGAGATTTTATATCAGGAGACATAATATGAGAAGGTGGTACTAAATCCGTATAGATCCCCGATGGAAAGTTATGTGTGTTGCAATATTATGTAAATGAATTTGGGGCTACTACTCGGGTTTCGAAGACAGATCTTTAAAGCTTACCAATTAGTTCGGAGGGTACCAGTAATTTAGACGAGTGGCGAGTAATTTAGTAACTAAACGTCCACCAACTGACCAAAAAGCTTTCGCACTACAGTCGAGTACAGTACATTAGTGGGTAGTGTATGGCAAGATAGAACTCGACTAAATCGACAGGTTCGCACTTGTTTAGTGAATGAATCATGATGCAGTGGAGTGCGGTTGGGGCGCTACTCCCCAGAAAATATAGAATAAAATGGACCGAGTCGACTAAATCACTAGCTAAACAATACGACTAAAATCTTGTTGTCCGGGCACGTTTCGTTACTATATTACTCGCCACTCAACTACATTACTAACACGGTCCAAACCAGGATTAACATCGAAATTTCCTGATTTATCCTATCGCAAGTCCGAGTGTACAGAACATGCGATAAGCAAAAGTCTTCGCGCTGGAATGCTACGATATATCAAATTCATTTTTTGTTTTACTACCCGTATCTTTTACTATTTTTTTTTTTTTACCATTTTACTATACATATAAATGTAACTTCATCTTTGCGACCCCCGTCCGTGTATCTGGATGGTGTGAGTGTGGTAGTTCGAAGGAATAGGAGAGAGGAACATGTCTACCGCGAAGTTGTAAACGTACGTACTGTATCGAGGCAAAGAGAGAAACGACAGGAAAGGGAGGGGGTAAAGAAAATACAACGACAGGCGAACGTTCTAGTAGTAGCAAAAATTTCGGACCAGCATTTGAATTGGATATTGTACGTACTTCGTGTACATGATTTGGGATCGAGTACAGTGGTTAATTATGTACCGATGCAAATATTAATCCTGTCGGATTAATGAAGCTACGTTTGTACATACAATAGCATAACGGGGATGCGTACTGATATTTGTCCCAGAATCAACGTTTAAGCGGTGTGTATTCGCGCACACGAGTACCTACGAACAAACGTTTATCCTCTTACAAGGATTAGTATAAGCGAGCAGAAACGCGTGTGAGAATATGCTATTCGTCGCACGTGATTCCGCGAGAATGACTACGATTGGGAGAAGATGTGAGTGAAAAAAAAGTAATCGGTGTCGGTGTCAATAATTGTGTAACGTCAAAATAACTAATGATAAAGAGAGGAGAGAGGAGAGAGGGAAAGAGGGAGTGAGGTAGAATCAAAGCGGAAGTATAACAAGAAATGGTAACGGTAGATTTGACGAAGAAAATCGAATGGAAAATCTTCGGAAGGAATGCAGGAAGGGCGACTATCGGATGGGAAGAGGGATGAGGAACCTCGAGTCTGCGGCGAACGGAAATTTCAAAAGTTATCCGGAAGAAAGAAAACGAATTCAATGTAACATTCCAATGAGAATGAAAGAACGATGGTGAGATAGCGGGAGACTTATGAAGACCATAAGGGAATGGCAAGAAAAGTTAAAGTAGGAAGTAAACATAAAGACTCTGATCGAAACGTACCTTCGGTGAAGATATTGCAAATACGGGGAAACGGATAATAAGAGGAAGGAAATAGAGAAAGGGTAGCTGGGGAATTGGATTAATAAAAGACGGGATAGTGAAACCAGTGAGCGAAAAACAATGACAAATAGGAGCAGAAAGATATGTTCGGCAAAAGATAGGAAGAAATACAATACAATGAAAATATAAAAATGGGGCAAGAATGGGTTGAAAGAACACCGCTATTGGACGTATGGGATTTAATAAAAGAAGGGATGATGATCTCTATGAAAAAATATTTCAAAGAAAAGCCAAATGCGAGAGCGAACTTTGGAACTGCGGTTTGAAAGGTACGCACTGTGAGGAAATTTGAAAACTGGAGAGAAAGAGTAGAAAAATAGACGAAGACAAAGGGCTACCGGCGGAGTGCGCGAAAGAGACAAGACAGAAGGGTTGAAAGAGTGGAGTTATCGGGGGAGCAGGGCGTAATAAAAGAAGGGATGAGGATGTGCAGACAGAGAGGGGTAGAGAGGGAGAGGGAGAGAGAGAGAGAGATTGTACGTGCGTGAGAGAGACTGAGGAAGAAAGAGATAGAGAAGGACAGAGTATCCTCTGGCTGGAGCGGTCTCTCGCGCCTGCGCTTATCGGTACCAACGCACCAGTACGTAATGCCATCGGCGAGTCAGTCTGACGCCAGGCGCCGCGACGCTATGACGTCACTGGTCCGCGTTTCAACAGCGATCGTTCCTCACCAGCAGCGGTGAGAATTCATGAATGAAAGTCATCCGCTACTCCGAAGCGTCCGCTCTGATTTTGTGCGACTGTCCACGAGCCACCCCGAATTAAAAGGGGATGAGTCAAATCGGAAGTATCAAACGCGAGAATCGATCTCTCGATTCCGGGCCACCGGAGTTGATACGCGTAATAGTACGGATCCGTGCGACGACCGAAATCTCCGCAACGCGGCTCCAGCGGGTTATCGTCACCTTCCCGTTGAAAATTTTCCAAATAACGGTCGATTCAAATTTGGTTTCGTTACTTAAATATTCTGCAGTGGCGTGTGACGACTTCGTTAGTTTCGCGTACAAGTAGCACCGAGATTTTCGAGACGTAAGAAGTTCCAGAGATTTGAGATACACTTTGGATTAATGCATCGATCAGGTGGCTCCGACACGGTGTTTCTGTTTCGTCGCGTATCCCTCGTTACAGCGAATGAGAGGTATTCGTGTCTGTTCGTTCAGAATTGTCCTGCTAATATCTCACTCTGTGCTCGCCGATCAAACGGTGTTTGTTGTCTTCGCGTAACGCGTGAATTCTGATATTCTGCGAATGAAGTGTACTTCCTGAACGATGCTCGATAAATCGACATACGAGGTCGCTGTTACTTAAATATATCTTTTCTCAAATTTTCTATTTTCTCTATATTTTGTTCTCCTGGCACGCCGATCCTGCGATCGTACCTCTTCTTTCTCCGGCACAATACATTTAGAACTGTGATCCGATTTTAACGATAGATAGGACGAATTTCCGACATTATTCCAAATTTGGATCGAATAATGGAATAATGGAACGGACTTCTATATATCTATTTAATCTCTCTCGTTGCACACTGCCACTACGCTCTTATCGAAATACGTACACAGGTCCGATCGAACCATCCAATCGGAATAGCCTATTTTCCGGTATTTCATGCCAACCCCACTGATCGAACGATCATTTCTCGCTTCCTAGAGTAATACACTGTCCTTTGAGCGCGAGCTACGCGCTCTCGCCATGGCAGCCGAAGTTGCACTGTACGTTAAGTCTCTGCACGGAATAGCACTCACGATTATCACGGTACGGAGCAGTCGTCGATTCCACCCTGGAACTTTGAACGAATTATAGTACCGGTCCGTACTTCCCATCCGCTTGTCCTGTTTCGCTGGATCGCGTAATACACTCCCGCACAAGTATCGCCCACGCGATTTCGACTCTAAAGCGCTCGATCAAATGTATGTACGTCGGTCCTGGTATTTCATATCGCTCCCAATGACGAACCTATCGTTTCTCGTTCCGTCGTGTAATACAATGTCCCACGAGTGCCACCTACGCGGGTCTTTTAGCCGTGATCGTTAAACTAGAATCACAGCAACGCGTGGGTGTTGGTGCCTCTTGACACGAAATTTCTCGTGGCGAAAATCGGTCCTCGAATTTTTACGTAGAACACGACCCGCGAGCGGAAGCATTTTTCATTCCGTTTAATAAGTTTACTCGTTAACGTTATAATTAAATCTTGCAAAGAACATTTACGTAGGATTCTTGTGTTCTCGTTACAGTTCTTAGATAATCCTGCTTTTGCTTCATGGCAAAGTCAGTAACGTCGAAATTGCTTAAGAAAATTGGGTCTTGAATTTAGGTAAAATCATTCTTGACACGGGTTAATAAGAACACATGTGTGCAACCAAGTCGTATAACGAATAGTCATGCACGATTCACGTATTCTTATTGCCATTTCCAAACGAACACGTAATTACTCTCTTTGTTATTTCGCACAAACTAGCAACCTCTACTCCAACGAATTTAATACCGCTCTAAGATCGAGCGTGAAAATGCATGCTTTTCCATAAAAAGCGTTCTTGTTTTTGTTGTCAGGTTCGCATTTCCATCTATCGTTTTCTTCGACCTTCCACAAAAATTCGTAGCCCAGTTTGCGGCGAACGCGAGTCTCCGAGGAGATTGTACGATTTTTTCTTCAAACGATAATTTATCGCGATTCGTTTAGTTCCGCGTTCAAGCCAGATTATATTTAACTCGGTAGATGGAATTTTCGAGAACGTCGCTCGCGGAAAACGCGAGCTCTCGAGTCTCGACAATGATAATTCTTTTTTCCTCATCGCGCGATTCGACGTGGAGACGGACGGCACGCAAAGTGCCTGTGCACTCGTTCGAAGGCTCGTCGATATCTGGTTTACTTTATGAATGGACCGTGCACACCGTGGCATAAAACTACTGCCTCGATAATGGAATTTCATCGGCAGAGCACGAGATCGAGCCGCTCTTTAACAACGACTTCGAAATAATTGTAAGCTGCGAGCACTTTTCCACGAATTAATCCGCGATCTCTCGCGAGATAAGTTCCCGATAGGTCGAATCTATTTCGCCACGATTTTCGTATCGCGGTATCTAATCTAGTTTAACATAAATTTAAAGTTTGGTTCGTACGATGAATTTGTATGAACAGTTAGTTGGGTCGATCAGTCATTGTGTAAATAGTCGAATGGTCCAATTGAATTTGGTAATTAATTTAAATTAATTACTTTAATACGCAAATACGCAAGATTTAGAAACGAATATAGAGAATTAAATAGTTCGACCACTAAAGGTCAAGATACTTTTTAACGAAATTACGGAGTTTTGTGGAAAGTCTGGAATAATTTATTGCATCTTTAAGTAATAAATACACGAATTTCGTACTACATTCGATACACTTTATATTGTCAGTCATATAAATTACAGTAAGACAATACAGTTATATTTTTCATAAAAAATATTGTGCCACGCAACGACACTCTGGTATTTGATTCCATTTGCGATGTCCTTTACGGCGATTCTATGTATAGTTCCGCGTTATACATACATGATGTAAAGTAACGATCGAATCTTTATTAGGATAGTTCATACTACGATTGTCGCAGTCGTAAAATAAAAGTAGCTAAAGAAACACATTCCGTGGCGTTATCATGTCGACGCGGGGTCAAGGGTGCAGGAGGAGGCCTCGGGCAGAAGTAAATCATTCCAACACTTAGGGCACTTTGTACTTTCTCGCGAAGCTCGGTAAGGATGTTGGTCGAGATCAGTTTTTCCCTCGGGTGTGTTTTCTTATCACCGACTAAAATTTATCTTTGTTTTATACGGACACGATTCGACGTTGTTAATCGATTTTGGATAGCGGTACTTACATATGTAATTACTGGAACGATTAAAAAATACCGTCGGTTAAACAGTACTACATTTATCTTTAATTTATTCTTTTATTTCCACGACTCGTTGATGGAGAGCACGTCGTAAAATTAAGAAGTTCGTTGCACTGAAACTTGCGCTTAAATAAGTCACTTACTCGGTAAATTTATTTTTTTATTAACACCTATCTTTTCTTGGACGCGAGTACAGTACTTTCATAACACTTTAACACTTCGATCGCAACGTCACTCATATTTGGGTGACTTATAAAATTTGTATTCCGTAACTCTACCCTAAATATAGCTGACGCGAGAATAGAATGTTAAAAAAATGATTATCACGCGTGTCACGTTTCAGATAATTCCGCTAAATACGTATGTATCCAAAATAGTCATTTTCGCGGGATCTGTCCAATTAATAAAGAGCGATAGGTTTTAATATTGTGGGCGCTGTTCTCCCTTAAACAAATATTTCCTTCTTTTTCGAAATTACCGTCAGCCGCAATTGCACTGTGGGTATATACTGTGAGTAATATACGGCGAAGCACCTAATCGATCTTTCCTACAGTGGATTAAAAACGTAACGCGTAGTGCCGCGTAATTAGAGTGCAATTTCATGCACCTTAGATCGTTCCATTATTCTTTTTCTTTCTCCACTATCGAATATGGGTGCACTGAATTAAAGCGAATTAAACCTCGCTTTGATAATGCAAGTCTAACATATATCACGTCTTACGGATTCCTAGCTCGCCGCCCCCCCCCTAGGGAAGTATTTCTGAATAATGCAACGAGTAACGAAGCAATTATTCCGAGAAAGATTAATGTAATAGGGAGGAACTGGTGTTAGAATAGCGGAATAGTAATAGTTACGTGCCAGCATTGCAAATAACGCGGACCGCCTTATTAACAAATACCTTGCGTTATTCACGCGAATCTTCGCGTTGCATCTCATTTTTCTTGCATAATTGAGGCTCGGAGAAATAAAGCGATCGAATGAACGTAGAATCGAGAAGTAACGCGGTCGATTATCCGAAATTCGTTCGTATCAACCACCGCGTATAAACCGTAACGCATAAAATATCGAAGATCAACTGTAATTAGTCGTGAAATTTATGTATATAATTATACGATAGATTGATTTAAAAAATTTTAATAAACGTGTCACGGATACTAGGTGTATATCATTTTTCGTTAATACGATAAATATGAATTTTCATGGACGATAACGTTCTCGAGTTTTTATTGCAGTATTGAGCCGAAAAACTTTTACGATCCTAAGTTTTAAGTGTGGACACCGTGGGTGGTCTGTATACGTATAAATAATTCCGATTGGAATTATAGGTAGAATCGAACTAACGAGTATCGGAATTAAAATTTAAATTTAATCCTATATCGGCCCGTGTATAATTATTTATGCTTATCGGTAGGCTTCGCTGGATAACAAGATCGATTATATCGGATTGTTCTTCGTGCTCAATGATCCTCGGAATGTTCTTTGTGCATTGTGCAGTTTAATTATCGTATCCACCAGCAGACCGATTCTCTTTTGTTTTAATCCTTTCACCGGCGCTGTACCATTTATTACGCCCGAACATTTATCAGTGACAAATCTCTCTTCCTTCTTTTTTCGCGAACCTTTCTCGCGGCGAAGTTTTCCAGCCAATGGCGTGGTCGCTTGACTTTTGGGATTTAGTTCCCACTCACACTGCGGCGCGTTAATCCATTGGGTACGGTAAATGAAATTCTTCGATGCGCTCTTTGTTAACAAAATTCAGAAACGTTCTCCCATTGCCTCCGTAGTTTCGCCAGTTTTATTTTTCTTTACTTAACGCGATTGCTCGATACGTGCGCTGCAATTAATTTGAGGGAATTAAAGTAATGCATTAGTTCAAGCGTGTACCGTGTGTACTTCAGTTTTTATAGTAGAATGCTTCATCGTTTAAAATTTTATCGCAAACAGTGCACGGGTCTCGATATATTTTATGTCAACCCATCACAGATATTTATTTAAGATAATATTGAAATATTTTATTCAAACCCAAATTCACGTCGCATAGGTTTACCGACGGTATAATATATTTTTAACTATTTCGTAGAACAAAAGTTATATTACGAAATGAGCCAAAGTTTTCATGGTAATCAGAATTGTTTCACGTGAAGTGGGAATAACGGTATACGAGTACGCAATCGACGCGTAATATGGGAAGTTTCTCGATCGGATAATTGTGTTAAGGGATTCCAGTTTCTAAATCAAATACGAATACCATACGTTTTACACCGCTGAAGATAACGACTACTTTCATGACACCTACAGCAATGCATTTGTACGAAATTTGAATAATGACCGTACAACGATAATAATATTAAGCCAATGACTCTGTTCCATCTGTAGTTTTAATCGCAATTCATTTTCGGTCTGGTATTAAAGTTGGACCAATGGACTTTTTGGAGAGAATTGCAAATGGTGCAGTGGGACACAACAGATCCCACGCAGTGCCGACGTGAGAAATGGTTTGTTAATCACTTGTAAGATCAATATAAAGTGCAAAAATATGGTATCATTTGGGATACTCTCCAAAAAGTGCACTGTTCCAACTTTAATATTGGTCCGAAAATGAATTCAGGTTGAAACTACAGATTCATCAGAGCCATTGGAATAATATGTTTATCGTTGCACGATTGTTATTGAAATTTCAGATAAATGCATTGCGTTAAATGTTATCAAAGTAATTTCGGTATTTTCATCATTGTAGAACTTATTATGATCGTATTTGATTTGAAAACGGGGGTTTCTTAACTCGAGTAGGAATCCTAGGTTCCAAATAAAATACGATCACAATAAGTTTTGCGCTAATGAAACTACCGGGATTGTATATATAAAGTACATCATTTTGTACTTCACGGTACAACGAAGAAGGTGATAAATGTGAAAACTTTTAGTAACTGCTTTGAAACTAAGAAAAATGCAATTAAAAGGATTGAAAGAAAAGAGGACAGGCATTGAAAAATCGGAAAAGCATTGGTTCTCCTAAATCTCAGTGCACAGTTACAGCGTTAACGGTTTTCCGCATAAATGTGATTTTCAGAGGTGCTTATCATGAATCCGCGATGAAATGGTGGTGGCATTTGATAATTTGGTTCTCACCTTAATTGAAGATACACATTTCATGTTGACATTAATATTCCACTTCGGATTGAAACGTGTCGCAAGTTCTAACAGAAGCGTGCGAATGAAAATAACGGAAAATGTCACTGACGCGACCTCCATGCATGTTTGCACCTCTGTTATCAGTGATGAAATTGTAATCAGCCGTCGCGCGTCAAGAAAATCCATTTAATAAGACCGTTGACCTTTGCAGTCGGTGTAACGATGTGGATGGGACATTGCAGGTAGTGCCGGCAAGATATGCTTAAAACGCACATAGTTTGTCCCATTTACGTGTTACGACCTTTAAGACTTTAATGCGTTCTCTCGAGAGGAAAAGGAGTGACCACCGAGAAGTTAGATCCTGCTTTATCCTACAGGATTTCCGTCCCAGCGAATTGTTGGTTTCAAGGGGAAGTCGGTGGAATAGATATTACTTGATTACTCGCGGCACCGGGTCGCGTAATTCTGTTTCGTAGTTGGGTAGAAATTAAGCCCCCACTTGCATTGTTCTGTAATTAAATTTTTGCCTCTCACTAGTCGATCGTGAATGCTCGGATTTTGCATCGAAATGTGCATCGGTACAGGAAGTACGGGGCACAGCCGTGGGCGAATGTTTTCAATATGGAGGCTCGTTGGACAATTTTCGACGGAAATTTATCGAATACCTTCGTTCGGTGTAATAAAATGCTTTTACAGCGAGGATTTTTTTGCCTTTTGTACGCGGTGGCGGCTGTATCTGGAAAACGCTTTTGGAAATTTTGACTTCACCCATGGCGCGCACTGTTTTTTTTTAAATTTCATAGGACATTAAATACTCGTCTTTAAGGGAGGGGTTTTGCGCACTCAACTTTTAACTCTGTAAATACAGTAGCAATGGGAGAAACGTTTAGTAGGCAGTAATGTCCGTAAATTTCAAAATTATTGTTTCCGCATGCCGTAAAGCGCAACTTCCACGTTCCACGGTTTGCGGGACTCTTATTTACAGTCTTTCTTAAATTGAAAATTCAAAGGAGTCGTATATTCTGAAACTCGCACGACGAGTCATCCGTTAGAAACAAAATTGCACATTAATTTCCATGAAAGACGGTTACGTATGGACGTGCGGAAATTCAAGCGGTCGCTCCCGTGGGTAGCGGGTTCGAAATGATATTGGGATTAAACGAACCCGGTGGTTCGTTTTCTATCGAGACGAAAAACAAACTTTTTTCAGACCCCTACCGCGGACGGAGTGATGCGTGGGAACTCCGAGTGAAATGATAGAGAATACACGGAAGCTAAATTGAAAGGTGATCCCGAAGGAACCAGTGCAGGAGTTTCGGCCGCACCGCACGCGGACGCAAATTTAATCCATCGTAAAACTTTTCGAGAACCCGTTCTCAGAAAGTTAGTAGGAAGTGAAGTTATCGAGTGGATTCAGGGTGAGACCTCGGTGATAACCTTGAGGAAAAAAAAAGAAGGGTCAAGGAACCGTCTCACGCGAGGTACAAAGGGAAACGTTGCCGGGTTTCTCCGATCGAAAGGACGTTCGATTAGATTTCGGAATTAAATTCGTCGATTAGTTTTGTCGAGAGTCCGTTACGTTCAATTTCTACGCGTTTCCCTGAAAGTCGCAGGTGGCAGAAACTCGATCGTTTGTTCTATTCGCCGAAAGGTTTCACCGCGTTTCGAGAAACGTGATCCTTGGGATTTTGATAAAAGAAAAGGTGGGTGACGATTTTGGGGTGATTGTTGGTTAACTCGAACTTGAGAAATGCAAGTTGAACGGTGAGATATCGCGGAGGCGGAAGAAAAGGAACGACCAGAGTCTACGAGCTATAAAGTGACAAAGTTGATCGCAGTTAAGAAAGAAAATTCTTTGAAGAAACATGGGCAAGAAGAATAGCAAACTGAAGCAGGATACCATCGATCGACTAACCACCGACACGTATTGTAAGTACCACCATATTCTTCGTTATCGGAATTACTTTGAAAATGGAGTGCAGCGAGTCTCTCATGAAACCTTGTCTCTCTCATTGATCTCTGTAAACAAAGCTTTGGTGATATCGTTTGTTTCACAATTGATGCAAGTTGGGAAAGCGATTAGTACGTTTATCGATGATAAAGCGTTTTCTACATTTTAGTAATGCGAGACTAGTGTTGATGCGTGGGCTTCAATTCCATCCTTACGCCTTTGAATAAAACAGAATTTATTAATACGCCTTAAAATTCACGCTCTTCGGTAAGTTCGCAAACCACGTGAGAAATCCTTAACCTATTCTACGAAAGAATTATCAAAAACACTGTAATGCGTTTGAGGATATTAGTAACCATGTTAAATAGTCAACTACTGAATGTTATATTAATTATTCATATTTAACACTAAACCTACCAAGCCGGTCAAAATGATCGGGTTATGTTATGTTCTATTATATTTACCTTCTGTTTATGATACATACATATAAAAATAATTCAATTATTATTAATTCAAAGTTATATTGTGCATTCTATTGTACGATAATAAACTGCCAATTCCTTCCAAAAAACAATATTTACTTCGTAACCGGTTATTTGGCCGGTGCGTTTAGTGTTAATATAAATATTAATATGTCTATTCTACTATTGCTATATTAATCATTGTTATTTAATATAAACAATCTGTCTATCAATAGTCTAGGACCTTTACAAACACTTTGCGAGTATATACAATATTTTACGTTTCGATCGAATAAAAAATTGTTCTTTTCGATACTACGTGCAAAATTTGAACTAAAACAGTCCCGTTAACACGTGCACCGGATTAACGAGCGTTGAACCTCCAGACTGAAATCTGCAGTTACAGTTTGAATGCCGATAAACGTACATACACTCTCCGATATCTCCCTCCGTTGTTTAAATGGTAGCGCGTGTACCTGATTATCGTGATTTCCATAAATTTTCGACAAGTCACGAACGTCACTGTATGTACGCCAGTTAGAACGTGTATTCGTCAGACCTCGTTTTTAAATTACCACAGTCCGTTACCATCGTTGCATTTTCGGTCATTATTGTATTTCGCTTCGATATTCACGTTCCGATCGTTTCAGAATTTTTGGAGGTCGCGCTACGTTCTTTACCCTCGTTTTTCAAATAATAAAGTTCGTAATCTGGAAACGAAAGGTTTTCTCTTTATCGATTCCATCGACCGTTACACAAATGATGGGTACTTTCACATGGATGCATAAATATTGGCGTAATGTTAGCAAACGTCGGCGAATATTATTGACAAATATAAAGAGCCAGTATATGTATAATCACTGTCTCTCTGAAGTTACTTATGCGCCACACAGACGTTCTTAAAAAAAAGCCACCGGCTCGTCAGAAGAAAGTTGTAAAAAATTACATCAACTTACATAAATATAGGCGTGGTTGATTAAACTTTATTCCGTGTAATTAAACGTTCACGCGATTATCATTCCAAATCCAGTAGGTCGTTCCGAAAACCATAATTGAATGATATCTTTTTACTCGTGTATAATTCTATTTTAGTTTCGGTCTCCACCGAGGCTTTCGATATAGTTTTTTTTCTTATCGCACAACAATACGAATATGTATTCAGAATGAGCTAAATGTAACATTACTATCGCACTTCTGCAGGAAGCAATTCAATATAGAAATTGAGAACCTTAAGCCGTGATATCTTGAGAGTGAGATCTCTCTCGCTTATCTTACAGTCGCGACATTAAGGAGATTCAACCCTACCGAATGTTTTTAAACTAGCTTTACATCTCTTACGTCAGAAGCGAGAAAATGCTGAAAAATAACCATTTTTTCTGGACCAAAAACCGGTATGAATAAAACCACGTCTCGCTCCACGTAAGGTCGGACATGAAAGCTAAAAGCCCAAAGAATGGAGGCCTGGTCCCCAATTCAGACACGAATCACTGCAAAGTAACAGAATTTCGCTGCAAATTTGGACCTGTCACTTTTCGATCACGATGAGATTTCGAGGTGGCCGCCAGCAGATAGCTGTCACACAATTTTGAGCAATTTAGCTAGTTCTAGACGTTGCCGGATCGAAAAGTTCGTTTAAACCAGAGATGGCAAGCGAATTGGAAAGAATTCGAATTGGAGACGGAGGTATCCAGGTAAGGAGGGAACTGAAGGGCCAGTGGCCATCGTCTCCGTCTCCAAGGAGCGGAGGTCTGCTTGGACCTGGAGGTCTTCCCGGATATCAACGGGTAGGTCTCCGGAATTATCTCCGCTACCGCCCCTCGGGCTGCCGTATATACTTCCCAAAATACTTCCGTGGCAGCGTCGAAGGCAGAAAGTGTCTACATTCTCCTGCTGCCGGTTGTTGCTGTTAGCGTCGTAGTGACAACGGCCGTTCGTATTCAATGATTGAATACATATAATTGAATCTTACGCGATGGAGGACGTGAAAGTAATTGCATCGTAAAGGCACAGCGAAGAATGCGGTCTGATTGGTTGGAGCGTTTGGGATCTACCTATTCCAATACAACCATAGGGACGGGGCACACGAATTTTCGCCATTGGACAAATTGCCACGCACACTAATAAACTCGTGTAGAAATGCCCGACGAAGAAAGCAAACGAAACGGTTAGGGACCGAGTGGGACAAAGCGACCGTGCCGTGCCGTAGGAGAGGAATATTTGTTACATTGTAAACTACCCCAACTTGGATTTACCTGCCCCTCGCGCAGATAGAGCGTCGGAAGTGGGGATAGGGGAACCCACTCTTGCATTCGGACCGTCCCCTGTGCCTTCCTCTCATCGACGAACAGTACCTGAGTGATGTTCGATCGTGATTATGCTAAATGTCTTGTCCGAATAGATCAAACCCCCCCCCCTTTTTTTTAGATCCGACCCTCTTGATCCATTCGATTTACAATTTGTGGATTTTGAAATGTAATGGCGTTTCGTGTGAACAGGCCTGCCACCGTAGGGGAAGCGCGAAACTTATTGGGATATGAAATCTGTGACGGATCGAGCAACTCGCGTCACTACCTATTGATCTATTCGGACAAGACGTTTAGCATAATCACGATCGAACATCACTTAGGTAAGTTCGTTTGATCGTACAATTTTGTTAGTTAAATGTCGTCAATGAATCGCGCCTTCGAGCAACATTATGTTTTGTTATTTCAATAGACTCTCGAGTGCTCGTGCCTGAATAATTACGGACAACCTTCCCGTGGATGATACGTTCTACGTGGGCGCTTGGCAGCCATTACGGTCCTTCCACGTGCGGCTTCTTAAGGTCTCTGCACACATAGCCGTAACGGCCCGGCGCCGTCAGAAAATTGTAAGGCCTTTGGCATCGTAAAAGATCTTCCTCTATAGGGTTTAAATGGCCCTGTCCCCACTCATCAACAGCGTCATGCCAGCGGCCTTACAATTTTCGGCCGGCGCCGGGCCGTTACGGCTATGTGTGCAGAGGCCTTTATTCTCGTAGTTCTTTGTTTACGGAATTATCCTATTCGCTTATTAATCGGACCTTCTCGACATCGCTATTTCATTGTAGTCTTTATTTTATCATTATTATACCACGACCGGTTATTGTTTATATCTTTTATCGGCATTAATTGCCAGGTTTTATAACAATATAAGGATTCTTTTTGTTATGTGTGATACACATTGTTTCGGTACTCTCTCCTCCCCCATCTATCCTCACCCTCGGCAACAAACACCAGAAATCAATAACTCCGCGAAAAAACAATTAATCAAGAGACAAGGTCTTATCCCGGGCCAAGTACAAGTACGCGAGACTAGACCTTGTATCTTTTCCGGAAAGAACGGACGGGAGTTTTCGAGGTGGTCCATAAATTATACAGAAAAACATACTTTAGCGATATTCGAGTTTGAGCGTTATTTGAGAAAAATTTTCTCGAAACATAAATTTGTTATTCCAAATTTGAAATATTACAATAATTTATATATCCGAGAGAGTGTTTCGATAAGCGCGGTATTTATGTGCTGATTATGTATTAACATTCATGTCTGCAATCACGCTGTTTTAATTTTGAGGTCAAGTTGTAACAATTGTAAGAAATGTAAATCAAATGTTGAATAACTATAACTACAAGTTTTTACGATAGCATACATCAGCGATATTCGGGTTGAACGGTATTAGAAAAAAATTTCATCAAACCATTAAAATGCTATTCCAAGTCTGAAATCTTAAGGTGCGATTCCTATGTGCGCGGCCGCGCGGCGCGATCAAAATGTTGGCTGCGCTTCAGATTTCTTGGGTACGGAGGGAAAAGAGGCGGAATAGGGAGGTAATTTTACAATACAATAATTTATTTACCCGAGAGGATGTTTGATATTTCTATGCCAATTATGTATTAACACTCGGGCGTATAATTCACGCTGTATTAATTTCGGGGTCGAATTGTCCTGCGATCGGGTTGTCCCGAGATCTAGGTGTTCCATCCCCCGGGTGGGGGTACCGAAACGGCGTGAGGAAAGTGCACTTCCTCATGGTTGCCCAGGTCTGCTGTATACTAATTGTAAGTGATCATTTGTAGCAGTGATTAGTGTAGTAGTAATTTGGGCCAGTACCCCTGCAGGGGCATTTCAGTCTATCAGGGAGCCGGTAGTTTTAATTTAAATTTAGAATACAAATCCATATACTTATGAAAATTTCCCTCCTATTTTTTGTTTGACAAGAAGGGGGGCGTTGACAGGTAGTTATTTCGATGAAGGGACGCCGGACCGAGAAAGATTAAGAACCACTGCTTTATACGTACCTCGGCGTTATTATTTTAAGGCATCGAAGATGGAGCATATAAAGTGATATAAAGCATATATCGATAGTGATGTAAATCATATAAAACTTAAATTACAGTCTAAATGTTTTTTAAATTCGTCTTACGTAAGTCCAAAAACCACCGGCCGGTACGGATAGAAAAAAATACGGTGAGATCGTTAGGGGAAGTTTCATTTTCGGTGATGTTTCAAGCCAGTAGCTTTGCAACAGCGTCGCCAAGCAAGCCTTAACCTGCAACATCGCCATTCGTCTGCCCGCGCAAATCCGAGGACCACCGCCGAATGGTAGAAAAGTGAACTTGTCTATGTTCGGCTTGTTGTCCTCGCTGAACCGATCAGGATCAAAGGTCGTCGGATCTGGCCAATACTTCGCGTCCATTTGCAAACCTTGAATAGATATAAAAACCTCAGTGCCAGGTTTTACGCGATAAGACAAACCGTCCGATCCCATCAAGTCGAATTCCTCGGTACACATTTTATTCATCACTCCCACGGTATCGTAGAATCTCTGCGACTCATTTATCACTTGCTCAAGATACGTCATTTCGTTGACACCTTCGTACGTCAGGATGCCATCGTGAGCAGCAAGTACAGTCAGTACCTCTTCCCTAACTTTCCTCTGAATATCAGGATGCGTCGCGAGTTGATATCCAACGAAACTGAGCGTGATGTTGGAAGTTTCGTATCCGTCCATGAAGAACAAAAAAGCATGGGCCGCCAGAGCACTTTCGTCGAACCTCTGCCCCTCTACCTTTAGGAAGTCCAACATTAACTGGAAAAAGTCGTTCTTCGGTTTATTTTGTTGCGCCCTGGTTTCCAGGGCTTCACGGGCGGCCGTTCTAAAGAATGTATCGACTTCCTTCGTTGCGAATTGGGGTTTCAGTATACCGTTGAATTCGGGTATAAAGAGTATTATGGACTCTAGGAATAATTTCCAGGTACCCGGCTCGAAGAGCGCTCGGCCCATCCTTTGGAAGGTAAAAGCTTGATTCCCCTCATCCTCGAAGCTGTGCCCTTCCATGCCAAATCCAGCGTTAGCCATGACTTCCGCAGTGAATTTCGAAAACAGATTTTTCAGGTTGACTTCGTACTTTTCGTTGGTCTTCAGTTGTGCCTCCAAGAACACCACGAACTTCTTGCAGACTTCGTCGATGCTTTCAAAGAGAAGCTTGAGTCTCGTGCCGGTGAAGGCGTATCTTAAACGCTTTCTGCTGAACGCCCATTCTTCGCCATTCGTGAAGAATGGATGTTTCGCTAGCAGAGGATCCACCTTCGGATCGGCTTTCGATGCGTTCGCGTGGAAACTCGTAAAGTTACTGTGGAGCACGGTTTTCACTAGTCCCGACTCTCGAACCAATAATGCGGGTTTTGTCAATTTGTAGAATCCAACCATACTGGCATTTGGATTGTCGGCATACAACTTGGCAATGATACCTACTATATTGTCTTGCAAGGTCAGCAAAGGCAACATGTGTCCAAACAGTGGGACCAGTCCCTTTGGGCTCGGAATTTCATGTTTGCGCCAGTAGCTATAGCAGTTGACCAAATGGTAAACGAGTAAGATTGTTGCACACAAAAGAAACGATAATACCGTCAAATCCATTTTTCTTCCCACTATCGATGATGCGTTGCACGGAAGGAAATTCTTCAACGCACTTCGCAACGTCGATTGTTACTCCAGTGGCACTCAACAGTTAATACTGTGTACCTACAACGCTTTCGACGCTTTCCGACATGCCCGCATGTACGTCAGTACGTTAGTGGTAAGCAATACTTACTTTTTATACTAGCGACATCCAGTAACCTTGTCGCAATTACATTGAATTACCACATTTTATCATATTTGGACTTTGCGTGCTCACTGTTACAAAATTCGATACCGCGGCGCTCTACAATCGTTTAACGTTATCCACATTTTTTTATCGCTGTTCAAGTAACGCTAATGCATGATGGTGTTTGCATTTGAGCCGATATGCGAGTACAGCGAGCATTTACACAAGGCGACGTTAGACAATTGGAAAAATTGACGAGAAATTACGCGAACAGAATATAATTCTAGCATAATCTCTCGTATTTAGTGGATTCATATTATCCGGTCGTTGACCGGTATAATCGAAGTGTGTAGTGTAACGAATGTGTAATAAAGTTCCATGTTATTGTTCTGTAGACATTTACAAATGCGTACTGTAAAATAAAAAGCGATGTATACATATAGATTATGTGTGCAACATTGCACCGGTCGCTATGTCTCCTGTCTCCCGTGTGTTTTTTCTTACAGGTGGCATCAGAGTGTTATTTCCTTCCCTGTCCCCGAAATATATAATATTATAAGCAAGAATAATCTACATATTCATATTTAGACACAAATTCTTCTTATTGTTATTTATTTCAATAAAATTTCACAAACTTTGAAAAATAAAGTCAGTTTTGATCCACGATTAGTATATAGACGAAAAACGTAGTATTCCTCTTCTTTTTGTGATACGGTTAACATTTTGTAAAATAATTATATAATTTGCGTTCTGCCGGGTGTAAGATTCTGTATATTTTCAAGATCCTAAGAAGTAAACGATAGTGCCCTAAGCGGATAATTCCGTAAGAAAAAGGCGAGAGAATTTGACAAAAATTTTCTGGACCAAAATTCGGTATGAATAAACCAACGTATCGCTCTACGCAAGGTCCCAAGTGAAAAATAGAAGTCAAAGGAATGGAGGTTGGTCCGATTTCGACCCGATAACGTCCAGAATTGGCGAAATTGCTCAAATTTTGTGTGACAGCTATCTGCTGGCGGCCACCTCGAAATCTCATCGTGATCGAAAAGTCACAGGTCCAAATTTACAGCGAAATTCTGTTACTTTAGAGTGATTCGTGTCTGAATTGGGGACCAGGCCTCCTTTCTTTGGGCTTTTATCTTTCATCTGAGACCTTGCGTGGAACGAGACGTTATTTTATTCATACCGGATTTTGGTCCAGAAAAAATGGTTATTTTTCAGCATTTTCCTCGCTTCTGACGCCACAGATGTAAAGCCCATTTAAAAACATTCGGTAGTATTGGGTCCCCTTAACAGGCACAATTAAGTGACACACGGTATATTACACGAGGACAATGCAGTAACAATACTTTCACTATTAATATTTATTATTCATAACTGACCGCCATACTTGTTTGCTTATCTTTTTAATAATTACGTCGGACGTAAAACACTCGTCCTCTATCTGTAGTCCGTCATTGCAGCGATAACGGATACAAAAAACAAAAGACTCGCGTGAACAAACACGTGGCAGAGTCGCTGGAGGTTGTAGCCCAGTCCTGGGCAACGGAGGGGAAATGCACTTTCTTCGCGCGATTTCGGTACCCCCACCCGTCACCATTTCTACGCCGCGCAAACGAAAAGAAGGACAGCGTTCCCTACCTGTCCCTACTCTTAGACACGCACCGGGAGGCATGGTGGGAATGCACGGCGGGTTGCCGTTTTTCTCAAAGAGCAGGGGTTGCCCAGGCCTACCAGGTAGCCAAACCGAGCTGCCTTCCCCTCACGGGCCCTTTTGAGCCCCAGTTGAGGTCTATTCCCACGTGTCCGTACCGTCCCGTCTCCGTATCCGTAGCCGTCGAGATCCGGCCGAAATTTTCAAGCGAAAGATTCACACCTATCCGTAACGTCACCCTCGGTAATGCCATCGTCCATAGTCTTCTGTGGGATTTGGACGGCGCTGCCGGTACTCCTCCGTCGCATGACCACGTCGGCGCGTGCTTCACCGTTCTTGCTCGAGTGACTCTAGTAGCTAGATGTTTTATTGCTTATACCGTCGAGCAGTGCAAAAAGGTAGCTATTGTGTCGAGGAGCATTGGAAGACTATAAGAAAATGTGCTGGTTTTCGACGTCGAACAACGAGTAACAAAATATTTTTCCCAATGCCCATTTGTATAAGCGCCTTATTGCAATAAGACATCTGACACGCAGAAGTGCATGATGACATTTAAAAATGGAACGTAAATAATGAAACTGTTCAATAAATTATATATAAAATTCGTGGATTTGCTGAGTTTCATACTGCTGTTTAGTATATACTATGTAACATGGATGTTACACACACGTTGTTACTATATTTGTTGTTACACATTGTTATTATATTTATACATATAAATATAATTGTTATTTCGTTGTTCGGTATGTGTGTGCAGCACCCATGTTACACATATACTAAACAATAGTATGAATCTAAACAAATCCACGAATTTTACGGACGTCCAAAGTGAAAATATCATTAGGAAGAAATCAGAGGATTTTCTGACGGAGACCACGGTGGTGATGGACTTGCTGGGACGGACACATGACGGACAAGTGGGAACATCGCCATTCAAACCCTACAGAGGAATATTTTTTACGATGCTTCCGGCCTTACGGAGACGGGACGGTACGGACAAGTGGGAATAGACCTTTAGCCGCCTCTGCTGATTAGGCGATTGCCACGGCACGCAATTTCACCCTCTTGCGATTTCCTAGCAAAGTGAATGGGGATCCACAAATTACGCGATTTGATAACAACGCGATTGCGACGCGACTGTGACGCGAGCGACGGACAAAACGTGCGATCGGCAGTGCTGGTCGCTTGGCAGTCGCGTCGCATTAGTCGCACGTGATTTAATATCACCATTTTCGCGAAGAATAAATTCATTTGATTAGCAGATTAAGTAGGAAGCGAGAAAATTATATCAAATACGTGGGTTTTCAAATTTAAACCATATGTTGTACCTTAATGTGATTAATATTCGTTCTTCTGCATCCACAAATTCTGTCAACTTTGCGTTCCTCCGATGAATTACAGGAGAAATAATCTCTACAAGTTCTTTATGGGACTCTTTCGACATTCTATAAAATGCCACTTTGACGTCGTCGGTTTCGTGCAGCTCTCTGGCCGATAGGGAAAGCTGGCAGTGGCGATTATTTTGAATATAAGGATGAATCCAATGATTCCTTCTTTGACTTCTTTCTAGCCTCTCTTTTCAACCAACTTGTCAATAATCGCGCGAAAATCGTTTCGTATACGGACTCTCGAATGCAGGTATCGTATACCTGCGCATGTCGCACAAATTGCATTGCGTGGCAATCGGCAGTGTGCGGAGAGCCTTCCCTTTGATTAATTTTATAAGGATATGTCAGTTCTTACATTAACGCATGAAATTTGATTGTCATATCTCATTCGGCGGTCTGCCGAGATTTTGAACGGGGAATCGCAACCTTAAGTACCGGGTAGCGAATTATTCACGGTCGAGGGAAACGGTGACAGAGAATCTTCCTTCTGGAATTATATCGGGAAGGGTCTTTGAACGTGGCGGCGCGCCTCGACGGTCATCTTGTGTCCCCCGATGTCTGCAATTTTCCGCCTCTACGCCGATCTACGGATTTGTGCGCTGGTGGATCAATTATGTTCCACCTGCTCCAAACATTCTCGTTAATAAATTAAACGAGACTTAAAAAAGATCTCTCCGAATCGAAGTTTAAGCAGTTTTATTTTTATTAAATGCAAATTTCACGTTAGTAAACTTTAGTTATGAAGTTCAATGAGGCGTCAAGGATATGGGTAATTAGTCGAACAAATACGAGTAATGAGTTCTATGTATCCGTTATTTTAAATCAATTTTATGAATTGCTAACGATTCGGTTTCGTAGCCTTCGTCGTATTATTAAACACGTTGTGAAATTTATTAACTATAAGAAATTCTCAGAAAACGTATCTCTATTCGTCATGCCAACTGTCCGATGTCGAGACACTTAAAACCACGGCCATACGAAAACTGGTTGATATCGTCTAATTGGTTAGAGGCAGACAGGCAATTATTATAAATAATAGAGTCGCGAACAGCGATTTCAGCCGGGTCTCGAATCTAGATGGGGAATTTCCACCCGCCGTTCTAATAGCGTGTCGGGAAGCAAGATCATTAGGAAACAAGAACGTTAATAAAATATTCGATAAGGTGTTAGACTTCAATTTCCGACGATGTTTTCGACCCACAAATTTGCCCGATTGATTTGCGGATGATCCCGTGATAAAGAAAATGCTTGATAGGAGTTTCGGCGGTCTTGTCACTTGGAACTCGAGGGCTATTAAAGATGGATCGAGCCAGTCGGAAAATGCGATGCTGCACTCGCATAAAATTTAATCCGAGATTAGTACCCAATTCGACAATGGCTCCTCCTCGCGCCCGAACAATTGCCTAGACAGCTAAGCGAGGATCAACTTTTTCCCGCTAATCTTTCCTCTTTAAATAGCGCTTGTAGCGCAAAGAAACATTTGCAAGGAAATACGAGAACATAAATCAGTACTTGATAGGTGAAATATTACTTTATTTCGTTCGCTCCGGAGTGATATAAATTGCAATATTATATAGGGTGAGTTATGGAAGTTCTGACGATTCAGCAATTAATTACCTAATCACGATGGCAAGAGATTCTCGTTCTTAAAATCTCCGATTTAAGAAACTCGCGCGTCGGAAGAATCGCATAATTTCGAACTATTAAATAAGTAATCATTTAAACTTTGTAATTATATATAATTATAATAATAATTATTATACAAAGTTATTATTTTTATAATTATTAATCAAAGATATTTATTTAAGATTCAGCGGCTACAATTTTATGCGAAACTTCTAATTTTGTAATGTACGTATTTATCAATTATAAATGTAATTATCACGTCCTGTAGCCAATATGTGATATAGACGAATACAATCGGAAATAAGTACAACCAAACTTTCAGAAGTTTAATTGATCCGTCGTGGTATTGAACTGGGTTATCAATGTAATAACTCCAGCTTCCTCGAATTCGACCGTTCAACTTTTTCCCGATGTGCTTCCGAACTTTTTCATTAAACTTAAACTCTTTACCGGGAACATCTGCTTCTTAGATCGCGAGTATGATTTCTTTTTTTCTTCTTCATAATCAACAACAGTCGTGATAGTGTTTTTTTTTTTTTATTTTTCCCGTCAAACGAGAGTGCGAAAAGCAACACATCCGGGGACAATTCCAAAGAGCATAAACGGTTAGTATCAGAACCTAGGTTAAACACTCTGCAGGTGACCCCGAGGTTCAGTCGTTTACGAGCCGGCAGAGGAAACGCGTCTTGCTTCGGGTTTTAGTAGTGTTGTTGCTCGTAGTGCCGAATTTATTGTGCGTGAAAGTACTGATCACGTTGCGATTTGAGGTCATGGATTTTGAATGTGCTTCGGAGACACACATACATACATCTGCACGCGTAATTAATACATATATCGATATTTTAATCCGTGTAGTTTTTAAGACGCGGATACAGGGCTACTGAGATACACGGTTACTGGTACAGCAACGTATATTTTTGGAACAAATCTACTTTACGCAAATCTCCGAATCTCCAAAATTTTATTACTAGAGCAAGAAAACACCTGACATTGTTTATGGAATAATTTATGCTAGTGTGTAAATTTTTTCTAAAGCAACCAGTGTTGCAGCTACAAGATGGCGGGGCTCTGATCTGTCATTTTCCGTACTTCGAGTGCTTATATCTCCGGAACTAAAACCGAGCGCCAAATTTGCTTACAGATTCGTGATCAACGACCCGAAATATGCTTAGTAGAGTAAAAAGAAGTTGGAGATTCGGAGATGTGTCTAAAGTAGATTTAAGCATTATTTTGTTTCTGTTAACACGTGGTTGCCTACGTCACGATGTGTATTAATATACAAGTGTCCGCGTACTTATACGCATTTCAATACCTGTGTACTCGTTTATTAAAAATTGCACGGATTCAAACACGAATATATTTATTATACATGAAATAGAGATCGTTAGTCTCGATTGGTCGCGATCGACCACGCACCTGAAAACGAAAAGGTTAGTAAACGTGGCGAATACCCTCAATTTATACAGGGTGGGTCAATAACTATGCCCACCTTGAATGTTGCTGTTATTTGTAATAATATGAACAAATGTTTTATACAAAACTTGCAGGGTATGGGGGGCGACATATTGGGATATCAATATGTCGCCATATTGGGGTATCAATATTTTATTCTCTTTAATATTTCAGTATAAAAAATATAGCATTCTATTTACGATAAGAAAGTTCACCTTCAAATATCCTCTACGGCTCCACCCACGCAAGAAATGTTGATACCACAATATGTCAACCCCCACACCCTGCAAGTTTTGTATAAAACATTTTTTCATATTATTACAAATAACAGCAATATTCAAGGTGGTCATAGTTATTGGCCCACCCAGTATAGTATTATTTAACCTTTCGTCTGTCGCATGTTTCTGCGAGGTACATAGTGAAATTAAAGACGTTAAAATTAGGTATTTCAAACCTGTTTTTTTTTCTTCCCATTCACAAAACATTCTACGATGATTGATGACTTATTTTTTTTTATGTTCCTTGATCGAAAATAATTAATACACTTATAAAACATTTACAAATTACATAAATACCTGTGAGGTGTACGCCACTATCGGTGCTCTGAAAATACGTGTGACTAACGGAAGGTTAACGAGTAGTACAAACTGACATAATTACACGTTATGACGAATATTGGGAGTAAAAATACGACTTTTAAATGTATCTAAACAGTAGAACGAGTTACCCACGCGAACGAAAATAACCCTCAAGATCGGCTTGGCAATTTTCGTAATATACCTACCAATGAATTTATCATCGACCGTTTTCAATACATAGTTAAACAATAAAAATGATTTGCGTTATTATTATTTATTTGTAATCGTTTTCGCGATTTTATGTTTTTGACGACCAGTAAATAACGCCAATCATTTTTCTTCTTAACTAATTTTCGTAATGGTAGCTTCGTAAAAAATGTTGCGAATGACTTAATCGACCACTCGGATGTTAACTTTGGGTATGTAGCTATGTGGTAACTTATCGCTGTGCGTAGGCGAATCGTAGACATTTACAACCTACCTGAGAACTAACCATACCCTCGAGCTTTCTTATTACACGTAACAATGCCTTTTATTATCCTCGTCGGCAGTGGCGTATTTTCAGTCGTTATGGCTCGGTGCTTTACTTAAACGCGATGAGAAACGACTCTCAGCGTTTTCACGGAAAAATCGGCCTCCATGCCCAATCCCGTAACCTGGTAGGTAAAAAAAATCGATGCAGATAATTGCAAACGCGAACAGAAATCTGTGCAGTATCGAGTAGACTGTGCTTGAAATTGGGAAAACATGTTACAAGTTACAACCGAAAAGCTGAGTTTCTGTTTTTCTAGTTTATCGAGTGAAGTTAGAGTTCATTAAGGAATGGCGTACTTTTCTTTTCTGTTTATTATGTTTTTGAATTATGTGATGGAATAAGTTAATAGGTAATATTGTTCTGTCAATGCGAGAAATTTATAAATCAACAATACGAATATTTCAGGTTCGATACTTTGGCTAATTTGTTTAAATCATTGTTCCACCGTTTTAATAACCATTTTTCTGGTGTATAAAGTTGGTCGAGTCTTGTAAACAATATTCTAAGTTGTATGATAAGGTATTATTATTATTTTCCGCCATTATTAGTTAATTATACGAAATTACTAATCATCGACGGTTTATTACAGTTGACTAAGGACATGAGGCGTATTTCTCGCTCGTGCTAGATACTATATTAACTCGTTTGATAAAAATTACCGCAACAAATTTAATAAGAAGAAAGTAAAATATGACCAGAAGATACACAGAATTTCCTTCATTTTTATAGCAATTTCCATAACTGACAATGAGTTTAAATGATGAAAATTAACAATAGCTCTTAATTATAGTAAACAATCAATGATCTCTAATTTGCACTATTATTATTATATTATCGTATTATTATGAAGAACCACAGAACAATATTATTTCGCAGACATTTAATTATCTCGTAGAAGCGCGAGAAGCTTAGAATTGAGTCGTTCGGAAAATCATATGGGACGCGGACGTATGAGTTTAGTGCTTTACAAAGGCTGCGGTTTCTTGAATCTTAGCTCCGTTATGAAACACTATAAACTCCGGAGGAAAAAAAATGCAACTACGTTATATCCTATTGGGAGTAATTAAGGTGTTTTCTTTTTCGTGCCACTAGTTGCGTGATTAATTCCACGTTATCTCGGGAGGTTTATTCGTTTATCCGATGTAGACCTTCGCGTGAAAGAACGTTACTTTACTTTCCTTTTATATGTTTATCTGACACTAGGCTGATTTATGAGACCTTTCGTTGGAAAATTATTGCTCGATTTTAATGTTAAACTTACCGGTCTTGTTCATTACGACGTTATTACTGTCACGAGAGCCTTTATATTTCTTCTCTAATCAGCGATTCTTCAAAAGATTTGCATAATACGTAGCTTTATTCAGATCCTATCTAACTAGGTTGAAAAATTCGAAAGAAATAAATAGCGTTACGATAAGTCGCGGTAGGTTTTTTTTTGAGTACGTAATCCCGTGATTAAATTAATTTTATTATAGTTCTCGGTGATACTCAAAATATCACGAAACTGTGAAATTGTGGAAACCACTGAATTAAATCCTTCTTTCTTACTTTGTTAAAATCGATTTTCTCCAATCCAAATGCTTAAAGTTGCAGATAATTTAATTCCAATTCTATATTTGTTTTTTAAGCAAATCACGCAAACCTCCGTCCGATCACGGAAGGGCGGAGTGATTTGGATGTTGGTTTATATTCTGCGACGCCCAGAAAATGTATGCAAACCTGGTTTATCTCTCTCACATTTGAATATTATTATTGTAAACATCATCGGCTCTGTAGATAACTTCGTACGCGCACAAAGAACAGTATAGTCGGAATTAACGTAATCCGCTTGAACTAATTGGCTTACACTAATTCCGGTACATTCCTCACATCTGTCTTTTCAGTTGAATCGGCGTGGATAATAATAATCATCGCGACGTTACGATTCGAACTGTTTTTGCAGCGCAAATCTATCGCATTCGCTTTACATTTCGAAACAAGAAATTTCTACGACAGTTGGCGGAAGTCGACGACTCCAATATGCTTCCTATGGCAAAACGTTCTTGCGGGACGTACAATATCTATCTGAAATGCTGATCCGAAATTTTCACTACTGCCAGTACGTTCACGCGTCGCTGTTTTCTGTATCCCTTCTTTCTTTCCGCCGGTTTTTCTCTCAGCCACGGCGCCACACGTTGACAACTTTGCGGTATACGATCCTCTCCTTCGTTCGGACAACCCGTCTCACCGGGTACCGGATACAGTATTAATCCAGGCACACGGGCGATGAAACAACATTTACTTATATACATAATATTTCATCGGAGATCTATTCTGATTTCGTGCAACCTCATTCAATGTTACGCCTTTCTGATATAAAATCTCACTTTTCTTTAGACATTTTCTGGAACCACATTAAATTCATTTTGCAACAGAAGAACATGATGTCAAAGGAGTTACGCACATAATTATTCTTGCTGAATAATAGATAGAAAAGAACACACTTCAATTTATTAATATAAAATAGTAAATTTAAAAGAATACAATGCCACTCAGCCGTGAATCCGTAAAAGATTATACGTTCATAAACTAAAAGCAGTCACAGGCCCCGCATAAATACAATTTAAATTAGAAATTTATTATCAAGTTCCGAAGAAACACGTAAAAATATATTTACAGCTATTCATCCGATAATATTGATATATAGTAAACGAAAATATTATCGGCCGAGGTCTCAACCACGTAGAGGTTGCTGCTACTCGAACCCCAAAAGGTGATATTACGTAAGTACTGATCAAGTACTGACAAATCACACCGACAAGCGAATGTGCGCGGGGTAGTACAAATTTCGGGCACCCATTTTCGGTGGATGTTGTGCGCGTGTATCAATGACACATGCGATTCCTTCGAGCATTAAACGCGGTGTCCTATCGGCCATTTTTTACGATCCCTACATATTTTTCCTGGTGGTAGCTTCAACTATTCAGAAACAATTTCTTTTTTTTCAAAAATCTTTTAGCTCCAAAAAATAAAGAATCCCATACAGAAATACATATATTATTATAGTTTTTGTAAACCGTCGTAAGTATTTCGAATATTCTCATTGGCACGGATAATCGGTTGTTAATAATGTTAGCAGCCGACATGACTCTAGCTACTTAAATATAAACAATATTGCTCGGCTCCTAAAAATTTTCATTTTATATTTCCTCTCGGGGCAATAGGCATAGCAATACACGCACTTCCCAAAAACATAAAAGAGCGGGCAGAGTCGTCACACCTGTCGATGGATGTATTACATCGTGTCAGACTTAAATGCACCCACACTCTCATTTGTGTAACCCATTTTTCAAAACTCTCCAAATAATCGATTTCAGAATTTTTCATATACCATATAAGTCGATTAGACATTTGTACCCTGGCATAAAGGAAAAGTGTGGTTACACGATTTCACGTTATACAGGTCGGTTCATATAGGACCATCGACATATGTATAAATCTACTAGTAGGTAACCCGAGTCCTGAACAAAATACATACATAATCGCATATTACCGCGAACACGGATCAATGATTAGTTCTTTCAATATTAAATATTACGTGGAGCACCCTGTATATTTTTTTTGCATATGTAAACAGAAACGTTGGGGTAGTGTCCGTCGTTCCCATCGCACATCCGACGTTTCCTTTCTGCTGAGCTCAGAAACGGCAGTGTGAGCAGGAATCGCGCGGAATATATTTAATATACGGCTTCTCCGTTCTTCTCGCGACGAACATTCTTTCTCTCCGTCGTCCTCGGCGGTTAGTCGCTCGATTTCGCTTATTATTCATTTCACTCGCTTTGCTGGATGCACCGAAGAGAGACTTTCGTTCCTACCAATCGTGGAACGTGGGGGTAGAACGATCGATGAGGATGCCTTTCCGCGCTTCGACCAGGCAGATATCTATATGTGACGTCTATGACATTCTGCGTCCGTACTTTTGCATTCGCACGCGTCACTCCACAATTCCTTTCGGTAGTTTTTCTTCGGTTTATTTAATGGAACGATTTGGATCGTGTCGTTCCTGAGCCGCGCGAGCAGAGATCTTCTTTTTAATGTGGACAGCGCGGTACTGGTTCTGATAGCTTTATATTTTTGTTCATATATATTTTGGAAACTGTTTTCAATCATAGATATCAATTCCACGATTATTCGTCTACATTATTCGAATAAAATAGAAAATATAAAAACGAACAAAATTGCAAACAGCAAACGTTAAAAATGACTGTTGAGATACTTTCCGTTAGTATAAAATAATTTTGTAATTATGATGATAAATTGGATTTCGGTCTTGTATTTTATTATTTCCTTTGTACCTTCTGTAAGTGAGTACTTCTGATTCTAATTTAATACGAACTAATTCCATTATCAGAAGGAATTTATGTGCATAACAAATAGTATACCGCATAATTAAGATCAGAAGAAATCAGTGAATTATCGAACGTTTCGAATTGGAATAACGGAAGTAGAAACATCCAGAAGTTTTTAACATTCTCATTTACACGTATCAGCGTATGTGTCGATCATTATTGTAGTAAGCGTCAGTGGACAGATATAAACGTTGAAATGGTTGGGATTAAAAAGCGGTTACGCGAAGACTGAAAGCGCTAACTTTCAGTGACAGTCAATCGATATTTCGCTGTTACGCGTAAATCGAGAATACGAAAAAATTAAGCTGTTTCTTTTATGGAGAACACTAAATTCGAATTTATTCTTTACTACCACTGAGTTATTTCTGCTTTTAACAAAACAACTTTTTCTTCGCCGAGAAAATAATACTAGTTTTTTTTTTTATTAATTTCTGCAGAATAAAGCATCGCGATGTCGTTTAATCCGATTTTCTTTTATGATTTCTTAAAAAGTTTGGGAGCACGATAGTGTCTCGGTAGATTGCACGACCAACGTTAAGGCGTTTCAAAAGTCGGTACGTCTACATTTACGACGTAAATGAAATTTTCGCGGGATCAGCTTTTCCCCTACTCCGAATAAAAATTTTCTTGCCGAGAGGCCTGCGCAAAATTGGGACAAGTACTTTCTCATATTACGCGTCCCGAACAATTTTGATGTTCTTTTTATGTAGTTTCGAGGAAAGTTTTGTGGGAATGCCTTGAGCCTTCCATAGACTTTAAAAGTTTTAATAAATAACTACGCGTGGGCGTATATTATTTTGTAATAAATGCGTGCACCGACATATTCCTCTTTTGCTAAATATACATATATCCACAAATTCGTCGTGTAAATTTTAAAGCTATGCAAACCTCTCGCAGTAACCCGTTTACAGGGGTTTTTCTTTCGGTAATCTAATAAATGTGTGAAACTTTTGTTTCGTGGTACTATAGCATAGAAATCTTGAGTTAATGGACTCTACCGCTACGTCTACATAATTTTCTTGGGCTTCGTATGCACTACTACGCGCATAAACTTTTTCACGAGTCTGGACATTACTGCGAGAAAAATGAAGACGCACTTTTAGGAAAATATTTCTCGAATATCATGGATACGAGACGTTTCACGATAACTTAGGATGATATTTAAATTTTAATTTTGAAAATAGCGCGTTAGCTGTATTAAAGTCACGAACTATAAATGCACTGTTTTACAACATAATGGGAAGTTATGAGCCGAACAACAAGTGACAAATGAGAAGGGAACGAGGGGCGGTGGCGTTAATCAAAGCGTAAATTATTTACCTACGCGTGTAGGCTCGCGTGTGCACGTATTCCGCAATTCCAATGATTCCAAATCCGCACGATAGTAACGATATTAATCTCGGCAACGATAATAACAATGGTAACGAGCGAACCCATGATAGTGACGATAACAGCGATATTCGCACTTGAATCTACAAGTGTGACAATTGCAATATCAGTAACAACAGTGACAATCTAACGTAAGAATCTGTCTCTTCCAAATGATTGGTCCACATCGCTATTAATCCCAAGTACAACCAAGTAATCCGGTTCGCGATGTCCGGCACGTTGGGAACTATCGACAGATCAAAGTTGAAAGCGTCGTTAATCTCGTCTAGAGTGTTTCCAACAGGTACCTAACGTGTCTCGCCTGTCGAAAACTTCAAATCACGGACACTCGGCGAAATCGTGCACGCCCGTCTCGTTTTCTGGGGTCTCGTGGGCAGCTGCAGTTTCCAAATTTCAGTCCGAAGTTTCGAAATGGATTTCGCGCGTGTCTTTCGGTTTAAGTTAAAAATATTTCCGGCCTATCACCCGCGCCGCGGCCCTAACGAGCGGCATTCAGAAATTCGAACGGTTTACTGAGCGTGATAATTATCCGCGTACCTTCCGTTTCGCATTAAATTGTGAGCTATCGCGTGTTACTCCAATTCAACTGGTTTCTCAATCACTCTCTCTCTCTCTCCCCCTCTACACGCGTTATCAGCAAAATTATGCGTTAGTACATTTTCACAGTCGGCCGACGCAGCTGTTATGCGATAAGGAAAAAACAGGATTGCAAGCTTTATTTTTAACTGGAATTTATCCGCGTCAGCGCGACTATGATAAAAAGTGTATCCTAGCGATCCTATCGGCAGCACAAAAAACATTCTTTTTTAACAATCACTTCGTACTCGTACTGTACTGGCGCGATATTAATTGTATAAGTTAACATCGAGAAAGAAAAATTAAAGAAGACATAAACGAGGAACAATTTTTTCATTCCGGAATAATGATCAGAGTCGAACTGGCTTATTCGCGCTAAGCAATGATCCTTCGTGCATGAAAAGCTGAAGTAATTTAAAAACTGATAGGAAGAGTTTTACAACGGGTAACTTCTTCAACTGCTTGAAACAACGATTCCAAAATCTCCTCGAAATTTAAGTACCTACCGACTCTTGCAGTTTACTTTTGCTAGAGGACTAAGCGTTTGCCGTTTGGTGTGAGGATTCGACGAGCTCTCTAAGTCCTATAAACTCTTCCAAGTTCTTTTCGAACTACGTGAAATTTGAATAGTATCGTTCCGAGTTAACCGAAGTTTTCTATCGTAAATTCGATTCTAATCGGTCTCTTCCTACTAGCGTCAAAAGTCGTGCGGCAATTATAATACTTCATAGAAAACTAGAACGCGGTGGCGGTAAAAAGAAAAAGATAAAAGTAATCATTGGTCGTTTCTACGTATATATGCGTATACGTATTTCGGTCCATATATGTACGTACATACAGTAGAATTCTGGTTATCCGCTTTCCGCGTTAAGGTCGATTCACACCATTGATATCGAACCGCACCGGAACCATTCCCACAAAGGAACATTCGCGACGGTCCGTTAGTCGACGCTTACGGGTCCTTCGTCCACGCTGTATGTACGAAAGTATAAAATCGAAAAAGGACCGAAAACCACGAAACTGCTGAAAATTTGTTTCTCTTTCCACCGTTATCCGGACTCACGGGTATTATTTTTTGATTCTGGTATTATTTTTGCTCCGCCTTTTTATTTAAATGTCATGAGTTTCGAAATCTTCTCTTCTTAAACTTCCATTTTCTATTTTCACGCATATTCTATTGAATATCAATAATGCCTTCGGTTCAAATGAATTCACTTGTATACAAACGTTTGTTAATTCCGGCAATATGACGCTATTGCGTGGAAACTAGAGTTCTCAATAGAACACGTGTTTTATTGCATACGTGTATCGGTGTCACGGGTACACGGATATTTATGTTGGATATTCACGTATTCCACATGACACGTGAATTCCGTGATGACACTCACGTGACTTTGTAACGAAAATACGGGGTGAGTAACTAATGGTGCTGCAAGTTGATATCTCTGTGATTATGAAAGATAGGATGCTTTGGTTTGCGATTAAGTGTTCGGTCACAAAGAGAGTATTACCTGATATAATTTTTATTTTTTATTTTGGAGGCGACAAGAACATTGCAAGGTCACATTGATTCTTTTATCGATAAACATGCGTTTTTTATTACTTACTATTGTAGGAGATCTCCAAACGAGTTCAAGGACCCCAAATGTTCAAGGTCATCTCAAGGTCATAAAAAACACATGTTCGTCGATGAAAGAATCAATGTGACCTTGAAATATCCTTGGCCCCTCCAAATTAAAAAATAAAAATTATATCAGGTCATACTCTCTTTATGACCGATCACTCCATCGCAAACGGGAGCATCCTATCTTTCATAATTCCAGAGATATCAACTTGTAACACCTTTAGTGGCTCACCCTGTATATACGCGTAAATCGGAATGAGTTTGTTAGGTTGCCAGAGGCGCCCGATAATGGCCGTCGTGCGGGTGACCGGTTTTTGTTTAAAACTTCGCGTACAGAATACCGGTATACACGGTCTCCAACACGAAATTTTTAATTTCACGTGTACACGCGTGATAAACAACTATACTACAAGCCATAGAGAAGAAACTATATTGAAACGTTTGGTTTGCAAATTGAACAATTTTCTTACGTTCAATTCTGAATACAGTTGAGTGCCATCGTCCGCTGTCTATTAGTCTACCATTTCACTGTACGGAAAGACCTGAGAATCAATGTACCGATATCTACACGCGAATGCTCGAATTCGGGGGACTATATCCAATCTTAAGCGTACGAGGCTTAATTTGACGATTTCCCTCGATTTCCCGAGCCCCCGCGCTTATGTTCCACGTATACACGTATATCGTAATCTCGGGAAGATGGCAATTATCCCGGGGAAAACGAAATATCCGTCGCGCGTAATAACGAGGATCCAGCGAGATGGAAATAAGCGAGCGAAACGAACGGAATATGGCGTGGATGAGGTTCGAGGCAACCCGGAACGATTTATCGGTATGCGATCCGGTTAATGGGCTTTAATTGACTCGAGTAATCGGGCTTTCGGCATTTACGATGATCTAGTCCAGCTACCTTCTCGATGGGATAACGATCTTTCAATTTGATCGAGCGCGACTCTCGTTGTAACGCCCCCTCCGGATTTCCTCGAGAAAATGGGGGAACGAGACGTTGAAATATCGGACGGATTAATCCTTTGAGAGAAAAGATTGTATACGTCTAAGAATTCCATTTTCTACTAGATTTATAATGAAATTATTCTATCCGCGTGCATAAGATCTAGGGATTTTATTTGTGCCGCGTTTTACTGAGAATTATTATTCATTGTGATATCTCAATCTGAAAATATTATTATTCGTTGAATTCGAAGAAAACTCTTCGCGTATATTTCCACGCTGAATATCGTGGAGCGAATTTCCGACTAGTGACAATCGACACGGAATTCAATTTAGACGCTCGCAACGAGCAAACCCTAATGCTCGTAAACTTACGGCTGTCGCTATTTCAGTAATCCCACGGTGTAAGATAGCAAATATAAAATTAAACAATATATAACCACATAAATAAATATAAAAATGATATGTTCACATCTCAGCGGTTTCTCATCACTTAATTAACACGTTCGGTGCCGTGGGGATCGCCGGCCATTGACACCTAATGTGGTGCAAGGACCGCGGGGGTCACCGGTGACCCCCTGTAAAATAAATTGGTAATACGGCATTATACAGTTCAACCTAACAATCGTAGATCAAATCATCATAATATCATCATAAAATTTCATCATAATATACATCGCATGAACAAACTCATCCAAGCTCGTTTGGGGCCTACACGTGACCCCACGTTGCCCGTTTCGAGTGAACAAAATTCTCTCCCGAATTTCCATGTATTAAATTTCGTAACGCTTCGTTGATTATTACCCAACGTAGAATCTGAAGCAACGAGCTGTCCGAAATGAACGGAAGAAATACTGAAACACGGTACAAGGTGTAATAACCGAGTTAACCTGCCTAAATTTGCTCGATTTTGATATTGACCAAAAGCGAGACATTAAAGGGAGAGCGGGTCGTTTCTTCGCAGGGGCAAATTTCCGGTTAACGAGAATTAGCATTCCCGAGCGTCAATTTCCATGACCGTAAACGCGTTACCGCTGCAAACGCACTGGTAACTGGAATCCAGGGCGTGGATGGATATCCGCCCGCCACCGGGAAACCGGATGTTCTCGCACGTGATACGACCTTTGTTCGAACGTGCTAAATTTATGACGTAGCCCCCCACGAGCTCCGGCAAACTTGGTACTATTATACGCTTACGTTGGGAATTATGCTACTCGCGTTTACCGCGCGAAATAAATCATATTCCCGTTTGCGGTACCGCGGAGGAATTACTTTGCGCGAGATATATCTCATGGTTCACTCGATTTGCAGATATTTCCGAGAGAGCGTTACGATTTGCAATGTACTGCAGCGATACGCCGCGATTCGTCGACATTTTTACGAACGGTGGGTCACGAATTGGACGTGAAGGGAAATGAGCGGCCTGCCGTTGCGTTTCGACCGGTTATCGGATCGGGCAAATAGTATTTCTGCAAAATAAATAATGGCGCGTTTAAAATTTGTTCCGTAGGCTCGAATTGAACGGTGGCAAGCCAAGCGTGAATGACTGGGAAAATGAAAAATATTTAATCGGTTCTTATTAGACTCATCTCTTTGTTCCGAGAGCTCCGAGTTAAATTAGTTCACTAAATAAGTTTTCCAATTAACGACTAAGTTTTTTAATTAAATAACTAACCAGATTATTCCAAACCATAGAATCAGAATAATGTGGCCATTATTCGTTTGACATTTGAAATATTTCTAAACTTCGGACAGTTGAATTAAATCGTTAATTAAGATCTTCCGCGTTGTTCGCATATCGTTTAAAACGTACGTGCGATTGACGGGAAGCTACTGTGTTTAATATAAAAAAACTTGAAGATACTCGGACATATGTACCGTCGCGTTAGATCGAGTACTTTCGACGATATAACTTTCTATTCATCCGCGGGAAGCTCGAGGTGTTCGAACATCATTACGTAGCAGATACGTCAGAATTCCCATCGAGGGACGCGTCACATTTTTCTACGACGAGGGAACTTTGAAGCAACGCGGTAGGTTTATCTTCAAAGACAATCGAACACCCGCACACCGACGGATCAGTTTCTCTGGAAATAAGGCGCGTTTTCTGTCTGGAAAATTTTGTTTCTTTGACTCGCTGGTAAAAGCCGGTACTCTATCCGTCTCGCGAGTGGATAAATAACGTATAGAAAATTGCGGATCGTCGGTCCTCGTAAAAGGGAATAGAGCAGAAATGTACGCAGTGATGGACGGAAATATACGGAACAACTGTAAAGAATCTTAAGTCGATGCCAGAAGAGATTCGGATTCCATTATTTTAAGGGAACGCCATATCGATCCCAATTCCCATTATTTTCATTCAATCTTCGTCAAGATCCTTATCGGATAACCCTCTGTCGCGAAAAGAAATTGCCGAATTTCGTCCAATCTGTCGGATATACCGCCCCTCTCGAGGACCGTAAAACACGTCTACCTTGATCGAATAAAAATCACTCTTTCTCCAGTGCCATTTGTTATTCAGATTCTCGTTACTTCCAACTCTCGTTACCTCTCACGAATTTCCTCGATTCAAAACAACATTACTCCCGTCCTCATAGTCTCGCGACAGTTGTCAGAGGTTCCTCGAAACGAGCTTGTTTCATGACGCGCGTTTCCGTCATCTTCCACTGGAACGTACTTGTATCTCCGTAATTGGGATCGCTGGAGAGACCGTGGGGTGGCGGGGGAAGCATGAAGTAAAAGGAGGATAACGCGCGCGAATCAACGATTTATCGAACAACTGATTTCGATTCCGAGTTGAAGACAAATCCGTGGTAGAATCACTAATCGTTTTAGCGGTCAGTTTATGGATCCAGTTAATCCTGGCGTTGCGTATTCGGAGGTGACTGAAGCTCGATGGGGGTTCAAATATGGAGCAGCAGGATCGCGTCGACGTTCCCCGCGATGCGCAATGGGGGGAAATAATTTCATTAGGAAAAGGTAGACTCGAGTAATTCACGATACCGCAACTTAATTCCGGAGAATACCGCGGACGAAGGAAATGCGTTTTCACCGGGGAAAATGTCGCTGCCGATCTTTAAGTTTACTTCGTTCCGATCGAGCAGTTTAATTTTTCGTTAAAAATATCTGTGGTTGCGAGGAAAAGCACCGACCAATACATATTTTTGCACTCCGGATATATCCCGACATCTAGATTTTTTATGAAATACAAGAATAATCGTCATTTCAACGTTTAATCTAATATACTCTGCAGTGTATTCGAAGATTCGGGTAGAATCGATCCACGATCGTTAATTATTTCCGCAGACTTCAGTTGAACGATTAATTAAGAATTAATAATGTCGCCGAAAATTGGAAGTGTTAAGCGAGTTCGTAAGAATCGTATATTTTAAGGAAGACGAGAAACATACAAAGTTTAAAGGGACATTCTACTGCACGGCAACTGAAACAATTAGTTTCAATGTATGCATTATATATTCATATAAGTATATATCATATTGAACTATTATATGTATAGTGTTAGCATACTTACAATTAGCAGAGAGTGATACCATGAAAAAATTGATTCCCAATCGAACGACTGTTTAGAAGAATGGCGTGCGTTACATTTTATAAAATTTACACGACCAGGTAAAAACAATTCGTTCCTCGGCGGTGCAATTAAAAGAGCAGCTGATTAACGTTCGCTCGTCTTCCAATTCGAAGCACGTTAATCAAGCTCCCTTTTAATCACCACGACGAGCAACAAATTCTTTTTACGTGTTCGCGTAAGTTCTGTAAAACGTAACATTACGCCTATCCTTTAGACCAGTGATTCCCAAACTCTGTCTGGCGGCACACTGAAATTATTAAACAAAATTCAACACAACCCAATTATTATTATTATTATTATTATTTTCTTTTTTGCTTTTTACGATTAGTAACGAAGATATTTGGCTAAAGAAAATATTTGGCTTTTACCTACGAACAATACAAAATTTCGCGACAGCCTAGAGTGTGGGAACCACTGTTTTAAACACCCATTAAACGGAGGATCCGTTGTCGAATTGAATTAACGGTTATCAGCTTATCAGTTTATTATAGCATAATACCTTCCGCGATCGTGTCTGACTAGTCACCGACAATTCCACTTTTTTATTTTTTTTTTAGTGTCATCGATGTGATAGTCCCGCGTGACGCGCATTTATCCACCGTCGTTGCATCGAAAATTCAAACATCGTTACGTATACATAAAACTATGCATGATCCGATCAATCCGCTGGCCCTCAAAACTTTTTTGTCTCCAAATTTGTGCCCTCCACCCTCCCACCATCCCGCAACCCTCAAAAGCAATATAGGGGAAGAAGCGTCTGACAAATGCGATAGCTTTGTCAACGCTTGACGCAATTCGCGTTTATTAACATCCTGCTACCCTCGTGGCAATCGCATTTTCCAATTTGCGCCTGCGTGTTCTGGCATGGGCGCGTAACTTTTGCCGGCCGTAACCATATTTCCATGTGTCACGAATTTCTCCCAGCGGTGCATTCGAAACAACGAGCCGTTAAATCGGCCGAGCCATTAAAATCCACTTCGCGGAGTGGACCGGTTAAATCGTGTTGAATGAATTTCACTCGCTTCGCGATCCTGTTGTTCCAGGCCGCTCTTCATTTCCGACGATTTTTGTCTACTTTGAGATTCTATTCTTTCCCGTAATCACGTGTTTCCGAGTTTGGGCTTGGTCAGATTATTTTTCGGGACTACTGGATGCAATATCATATGATTTTATCAATTGCTCCTTAATCATAATCTGTTTGATAGTTTAAAAGTTTTATGCATTTCGGTTTGAAAGCTTCAATCTTGGCACGTTAGACTGTCACCCGTACAACTTGTAATGGAGCTAATGCGTGTTAACTGACATTGTTGAAATTGACACCAAAATTAGGTTTCCTCATGCAGCTTTAGACGAGATGATGTGCGTTATGCAATTCTTAAACAATCAATTCATCTAAAGGCAAAGTGAATTAAGTCGTAATTCATCATTTCTACCACCGAATGGCGAAACAATCTTGGTCTGGAAACGAATCCGTTGTTTCGATAACGGGCAAATTGGTGCAAGTCTAACTACTCGGACTCTCGTATACAGCTTTGTCAGCAGTAAACGTTTTTGCATCAAACAAATGTAGAGCTAATAACATCTTCTGCGAATTCGAATAACATTGTAACATAGTTATGACTTCACAATAGTAGTCATAATAGTCACCTGGAAATTTATTCTAGAACTTTCAGTAAAACCTTTTTTTTCTCGAATTAAGATTCGTGTGACTTACACCACTGTGCACTTAACCCCTCATATATCCGAATACTATGCAGTAGAAGTTTTTTCCACTGGTTTGTATTAAAGTTATAAAAGTTATGAATTGTAATAACTATGGAATTTATAGTTTATAATATTTCATTGACAAATTCACGCGCAGAATAATATTACAAATAATTGTCCTTACTTCTGCCTTAACGATTCGCGAAATGTTCTTCTAATTTCACGGCTCGGCAAAAAGAATGTTGAAGATCACTGGTGTGCAGTGTGAGGCGCTTAAAACAAACCAACGTAATAACTCTCACATTTTCTAAAATGGAAACGAAATATCCCGATAAGACTGTGCCAACTGGAAAATATGGAAGGTACCAGACTACGTCTTTCCCGTCAGCGAATAACATTGATCGAAAGGTTTTCTGACCGTTTTCAAAGATCGGAAAGTTGTTCCGGTAGCAGTAGTATACGTATACGATAGTAGTATACGTAATTAGATCACGCACAGCAAAGTGAAGCCCGTCAAATTCTCATTACGCGTACCCTTATCGGGACGAATTTGCGGTGTGAAGTTAACGCCCGTATCTTCGGTTTCCTCGATCCCATCGTAAACCGTCGATTCGATGATCTTGCGGCGGCTGCGCGGGTACCCATATCCTTCGATCTATGATCTACGATCGAGACGACGGTGAGAAACACCGATAACGCTTACCTCGAAATTGAATTTCCACGGAAAACTGGCGGGCGTTAAGCTAAGCGTATAAATTCTGGGCAAAATCTCGATACGTGTACGATCAAAACGATCGGTAGATATATCGATAACGCGCCGAAACAAGTCGTAAAACCGGCAAGGGAAACTAGGTGTATCCATAGAACGCTATTTAATTTAGTAGACTCCTACGCAATTAAATATTATGACGCCAAACGAGCACGCGAAAGCAGATTTCGTTCAGTTAACACGATTAGAGGTGTAAGCGCTGCTTTAATTCAAATGCCACGCAATGACGTCTTCAAACTGTGGCTTTAATGTTTAATTGATATTAAACCAGTTAATGGGGTAATATTGCAGCAACGGTTTAGCTACATACAACGGCGCTGTAAATTTCAGATGAAACGACGATTACATCTTCAACGTTAAGCTTACCGAGTAGGTACAGATTTTAATGAAGCGTGCAACTGTAATAGCCATCCATGGTCGAGTGCCCTCGATCTGAAAAACTAACCACGTAAACGCATTTGAAAAAATTGTGACGATTCTGACCTGAAAAACTTTTCTGCCCAATACTCAGAGTCCTCATATAAATTTTCCAAAGTTCTTATCGTTCAACGAATGTTGAAGTGATCCGAGTAAATAGCATTTGGTGGCGAGTATATCTGGAGAACACAGTAAACAGAGGAGATTGTGTAATCATAGTTGCCGAGATATACGGATAGGAAGTTAGATTATAGAATTATGAAGTGAGTAATATAAAATCACAAGCGCAAACGGAAGATATATTTTCTCGTCGGTATTTTATACTTAAATAGATGTAATTAGCGTACATGCATAGTCTAGATTGTGTATCTAATTACCGTATTAATCGGAATATAGTGCGACCTATAATGTAGTGGTTAAAAATAGGTGTGCCGAACGCATGTGAAAACACGTACAGTACACACCTGCATAAATACGTCTTTAAAGTTACAAGTACTCGAACATAGTGCGCATGTACTTTCACAGGTACCGATATTGGGAAAAAAACGCCGTATGCAGGAGATACCATTATCGAAATAATTGAGGAAACAATGTGAAATAGAAGGTCGCAAAATATGAGTGACAGCCGATACCGGACGACAATAAGTTTTGAGTTGGAGCGATCCCAGCTGCCCACCGTTATTCTAAATTATTTTAAGCCACGCGTGACTCGTAAATTCACGATCGCTATCGGGAGGTGTGGGACGTCGATAGAAATTATTCTCTCGAGAATTGGAATGTAGAAGAGAACGTGTTATAAAATATTGAATAGAGTATTCGCATTGATCCGTCATGTCATGTCACGATGCAGGTGTGACGTCTCGCTATCGCTTTTTATATATCTTTTTTCCTAATCGGATGTTTACTTCGATTTTTATGTATACAAAAGTCAACTGGAGACGTAAAACACAACTGCGTATTTTTTAGAGGATGCGATCGAACGTGGCTATTTGAGTAATTGAATATAAAGTCGTCAATCCAAGCGTGAAATGACAAAAGTTTGTGGTATGTTTACTAATAATTGATCTATTGGTTGCGGTTTGTCGTCTCTTTTTTTGTTATTTATTTCATATCTCTGCTTCACGCGAACGAAAACTTTGCAATGTTCATAAACTCACGGGACGCGAACCGTTATGTCGCAACGTATAATCACTAATCTCGTTTACTATATTTCAAATATGGTAATCCGTCCTTAGCTTATCGCCGCTGGCGGAACCGTTCGATCGATTTTGTATCGGAAAATACTTGTTATGCACCCCCGAGCATTTAATCTATATTCTAAATTTTCGAGCATCTTTTTGCCCTTTAGCATTTACGCGTGCCCGTGCTTCGCGTTTTCCTCGTATTTCAAAATAGATTACGCGTACTTTCGCGTACAATATGGTTTTCTTCTTGTATAGCGGTACGTTCAAGGACCATATACAATATAAATATATTATATATGAAGAGGATCAGTAATTTTTCAATCGTTTTTAAGAAAAGTTTGTTTGTCTATCGCAAGGGAATGTGGAAAATTTGTTTCATTGCGAAGTGTAATCGACATCAGTACAGGAAAAGCGTCCGTTCAATGTTGTCTGACCAACATTGGTCGTATTTACTGCTCGGCAACTGAGATTCGCGTAAACCAAAATTTGTCAATCAATATGTATAAGTCGATTTATTAGTGTAACTAACTATGCAAACGTACTACTAACTAACTGTACGTTTTGCCTTTCGAATCACCTCCGTAAAATCCAATTTCATTCCAGGCACGAACCCTTCACGACCTACACAGTTTGCATACGTAATATTACAACTTCAACACCATATTACGCATCTGTGTAATATGCGAATAGTAAAGGCCAGTTAATAACTAACTGTGTTCTACATATATATATTTAATTCGATATATCGTAGGAGAAAAAATGGTTTTTACGCGTTGTTCCTTCGTGCGCCGCCGAAGAACGCTACGATGTTTCAAATGGCCGAACAGTGTGTGTGTGTGTGTGTGTGTGTGTGTGTGTGTGTGTGTGTGTGTGTGTGTGTGTGTGTGTGTGTGTGTGTGTGTGTGTGTGTGTGTGTGTGTGTGTGTGGGTGTGTGTGCGTGCGTGCGTGCGTGCGTGTGACTGCTTGTAGCGAAACGCTGTTCAAAGATTGAACTCTTCCTGACAGTATTGTGCTCTTTTCATTAAATATGTATATTTTTTATATCTTACTGAAAGGGGAACAAATCCTGACTTAATTCCTTCCTCCCGAAATTTGCAATTATTGTACAATAATATTCTAATAGTCACGGTTGCCGGAAATAACTTGCTGAGTGCAGAGAATTGAATGATTCGCTATGAACGAACGAAATACGTTATACAGGGTGTTGGGTTTGGTTGAATGGGAAGAAAGGTTACGATTCACTGTACACGACGGGTTTCCGTAGGAACAATAATATAATGTTTTATAGATGATATTACAGCAAGGTTATGTAACACACTGAACACGTCACAACAATATCACATCGTCATCGAATAAACTAATAAAACCCTTTTTTCAATAAATACTAAAACTCTTAATTTCTTTCAGAGAACGAGCAAACGTATTGAACACAGTTATTCAGCGACTATTAGTGTATTTGAAGGCGATGTGATGTTTGCCGTACGTTTCCCTCGATACCCACGTGATCTATTGTTCACGCTCACGATGGAGCGCGATTCAGAGACCAGACTCTCGTTTCGGGCGCGCGCTGGATACGCGCTGGGATTGGCCTAGCCGTTTTGTTAATAAGAAAAAACGAGGGCGCTTACAACATTTTTGTTAAGGAGAAAGTTGTTCAGAATCACCCCAGCTACCGGTCATTTCCTGATTTTAGGATAGTTACAGGACACCCTGTATGATTCGGGGAAAAATGTAGAATAGAATCCACTATACGCAGAATGTGGCATTGAAGTCGTTTAAGTGGCATCACGTATTATTCTCAACGCGAATCCCTAGGGCCTCACGTGTATGCTCGACATTACGGCTGCAAGGTCGTAATGTGCAATAATATCGTACCTGCGTGCATTTAAATATAAAGCCGCGTAATAATTAACCGAATAACGAACTATTCAAATCACTCCGAGTTGAGTCAGAGTTTATTCAGGTCACAAATCCTTCATAATGTACAATAATATCGCGTCTGGGTAATATTTGTCGTCTAAATTACTATTCAAATCATTACAAGTGAGATTATATTGGGTTGGCAAGAAACTAATTTCGTTTAATTAGAACGCTCTATACATATGTATATGTCACAACCGAGAATACTTTCTTGTCAACCCAATATTTCATTAACGACACGAATACTTCCATTCAGCATCTCGCGTACCCTGCATATTTGATTTTTCAGATTCAAGAATGTTATGCGCAACAATGTCGTACGTGCGAAATATTTCAATATAAATATTTTGCGGTAACTAGTCGCATAACGTGCCATTCAAATCACCCCAAGGAGAATCATATTTTCTCCTCAACGCGAATCCTCCGGGTGTCGCATACTTTGCATACCTGAAGTTCAACTGCAAGATTGTAATGTAATGTGCAACAGACGCTGCGCCTGCGAAATATTTCAATATAAATACTTCATAGTAACTGGCCATACAAATCACGCCAAGTAGAATGATACTTCCTTCCCGAACACGAATACTTCGAGTGTCGTATACTTTGCATACCTGAAGTTCAAGAGCGTAATACGCAACCATGTCGCACCTGTCTAATATTGTAATATAAATACTTCGTAACAATTGGCCATGCAACGAACCATTTAAATCACTCCAAGGTGAATCATATTTTATTCTTAACGCATACCCTCGCATACTTTGCGTACTTGACATTACTGTTTTGGAACCGTAATAATATACATCGGTGCGCATGTGCGCCCGATGTGTTGCAGTTCCCCGTGAAATAGAAGGATGCACGCGCCAGAGGTGCGCGGCAAGTTTATGCGCTGCTCGTGATTATGCAAAAATCCCCTCGAGAAGCTTTACCGCCCACCCGCCCCTCGCGCACGATAGATCAACGTACTAGCAGCATTCGGGTCGAACGGTGTACTTTTGACGGTACACCGAGCTCGGGCACCTGCCTCGGTCTCTCGCGTGCCAATTCGTTATCAGCTTCCCATTATTCCGTTCACCCTATATACTCTCCTTCGTTTCGCGGCGGGATTAAATTAGCGATCCCGGGGATAAAGAGATTTGGAATTATGTGGGCGAGCGAGGGACGAGCGAGGAGAAGGAAACTTTATAGAAAAGATAAGAATGTTTGGGAGAGTTGAAAATGATGTCACTGCTGTCCCGGGTTAATTGGGTTAACCCTCGTTAGGACGACGTACTTACGTAACGTATCGGGCGTAACGCGTAAATTGGGCACAGAGAAATCATTTATTTTATCTGCAATCAATTTTTAAAATTGATCGCAGATAAATCAATTTTTAAAATTGAATGCAGTCACGCTACTTATCGTACCTCCTGCGTAAATAAGATTTGGTAATATCGAAGCGCGGTTCTCTACTACTCGTTCGTTTTTCTTTTATCTCACGTAGTATTTAGAAGGTAGGTAATTGGTAGGCTGTAGTTCTTATGTCAGGGTATACCTTAAACTTCGCCTCTTTACCTCTCTTTTGTAAGAATGTACATTTACATAAAATCCGCAACCTAGTTATTACACGGAGGGCTGAATAAATTTAGCAAAATAAGCTCGTGCTTAGGGAATTAAGAGAAGGGGAGCATATATTTCCGTGTATATTTTCCGTTCCCCTATTGCAAGTTTTGTTTCGTTTCGATAACTAAAACTGCATTTTACGGTATATTATTTTGTATATCTTTGAAGCTTGGACAATCTCTACATTTACGCAGGTACTTCAGCCGAATATAAGAGTCAATGTAAAATTTCGTATATTATACAACAATTCTTAACTGTAGGCTGATGATGGTTTTAAACTGAATGGAACATAAGAAATGAACGTAAAGAAAATATGTAAAAGTTATAACTTGACGCATTACTTTTAAGATAAGTGATGCACCGCGATGTATTTTAACCCTCTCCCGGGCGCCTGTGCACCATCGGTACCGCACTTTTTGAAAAAACGCGGTAACTTTCATGAATCTCGGTAATACCTCTTTGGTGTCCACAGTACCTTTAAGTTACTCGTTAAGCACAAAATGAGGTAAGTTTAAGTTTGTTTAATCAGAGCTCCTTTTCTTGAATTTGCATGATGAGGATTATCAAAATAACTTTTACAATTTGTTTATATGTTCTGTTATAGTATATACAATCGATTACAAAACAAACTACAAAATATGAGTTTAAAACAATTAAAAATACAAATTTTCAAAATATGCCACCGGTCCAATTACTACGTAATATTTCAGGACGAGCACGACAGAGGGTTAAAATAACCCGTCGGTGAAACTTAATGAGAGAATTCCGACAATGATGCAAGAATAATTTCTGAATTGAAGTTAGCGTTGAACAGAGCTCGGTTCCACTACCAATAACATTCTTCTAGCGAGAGTATTTTTCCAATCGAAGAATGCAAGGAAGGATGGTAAGAGGGTGCAAGTCGTGATTGGTAATCGGAAACAACGACATGGCTCTCGCATCGTTGGTGGGTTAGGGTCCTTAAGATCGACATTCCTGGAAATTCCTGAAGGGTTACTACAGGATCTGACCGTCATCCTTGGGTCTTCCGTCCCCGATAACTCGGTACATCCGTTTATCGTCAGGCTCTAATACGACGGTGGTACAAGACTGTTGTAAAATGCGCATTTGGTTTGTAATTTGTTTGTTTCTCGTCGCGATTTCACACCAAAATTGAAAGCGATGTTTATAATACCGTTAAGGGCGATCGTTTCGGATTGGAGTAGAAATCATTGTTGAATCGAAACGGAAGGTATTCGTGTTTAAACTTTAAAATTTATAGGGAAACGTGATAATCGGATCTCCTACCGAGTAAGCGAGATCATGTTTTTTTAAGGTCACGTTGTTTCTCAGTCAAGCGCATCCTGCGGATTTAACGGTAAATGGGATTACCTTGCGCGGAAAGAGGGATTCGGAAGCGCGTTAAACTTTCTTCCGGCATTGGCTCTCGAAGTTCGAGTCGTTGACACTTTTCGGCCAGGATCTTCCAAAGTTTTCCCATTTAGCGTCGGCAGAAACCAGTCTTCCAGTCTTCTGGCCGTCCGAGGTGCCGAGAATAAAGTTTTCAGAAGTTATTTTAATTAACGGCTGGCAGACAGAATTCGGATTCGTGTTCCGTAAGGGGTACTTCAGCTTCAAGGGCGAGCTGACCCTTCGTTTTAATCGCGATAAACGCTCGAAACTACTCAAGCTTGTCTCAAATAATTAACAACTCGCGAATACACGCGTAACGCGTTTACTTTCTATGGCCAGGTGCAATTTTCGTTTAAACGAGAAGCGGTAGGAATTTAATCGTTCTCAAGTATGCCGTTCCGGAAGAAGAATGCCGCGAGTGAAAAATTGGGATATTTTGAGTTTTACCTACCTACCTGTTTCCATAAAAATAGAACGTTATTGTAGCAGTGTCAGGAAGCATTTTTCCCAGTGTCGTCGAACGCTGTTCCATTTCGTAATTACGAATCACAATCATTACCGTTTAATATCCTTTTTTTCACCATCCGCAGTTGCGACATTGTTCTTTCGGAACAGGGATACGACGACCGGGTGGTACAACTCAGTGTTCTTTACTCTGATAAATCTCAGCGAAATAAAACTCATAAAGCTATATCTTGCACGAGTTTGCACGCGTTATACATATATACATACATACTTATATATAATTTTCTTGAGAAAAGTTTCCAACAAATTTCTTTCGTTCCAAGGAGTTATTTTACTAACACTGTATTTGGCAAATGTCACTCTATATTAATACAGGTATTTTTCGAGGCGATTCTAACGGGTATGCAAAGTTTGCGTCTAATAATTTTTATTCACTCTGTAATATTCAGGGAACCACTTTGTTCGAGTAACGTGATGCTAAATTCATCTAAACTTCCCGCACATGACAACGAGCATCATAGTATTTCCATCGACAAACGAAGCGCTAATAAATTATGCCCCAGATAGCAAGACTTTTCTTGCACCCCGTTTCCATATCTCGTTAAACGTAACTCGGAAAGAACTCGAAGATTGCGGATCGTCGAAGTTTGTTTAGTAAGGGAAAATGTTTCGCGTGGAATCATCGCGATCGAAACTTTGCCTCGACGTTACAACGTCAGCCAAACAGTTTCCCTCCGACGAAACTAAACCGAGATCCACGTTTCTATCAGGACGTCCAAAGTAGGAACGATAATATTGAACATACTATCCAAAGACCACCAAACAACCCCCCGGGGAAAGTAGTTTGCCACGTGCCTTTGCCCCTTTTATCTTCCTCTTATGCGTGTCAATCTCGCTATCGTGCGTAACGAGCTCGGATGACTAACAGGATGAAAGGAAAAGGGTGATTTCCACGGGAGCTCGGAGTGTCCTTCGTTTTCGTAATTTGCTACAACGCGACATGTCGATGCTCTCGTGAACTTTACACTTTAAAAATAAACGCAGAGGTTTTCTAGGACCGGACACACTCGTCGAACGATACTCAACCCTGTCTCTTCAACGAACAGCCTCGCCGGCTCGTTTCGGTGTCTCGAGTGAGCGATCAGTCTCGTTAATTCAAAATTATAAATTTAGAGAACAGCGCATCTAACTTCGAAAACAATTGTGAATTACTGATTGGATCGAGACACGTCGATTCTCATACACGATTAATCGTTGATGTAATTCTTTGAGGATACTTCGGTCTTTAAAATCGTGCGTCGTGATTTATTTTTGCATTATTAACGTTATGGTAATACCGGTTTGTTTTTTGCTCAAATAATTCCCGAGATTTTCTCGTTATTCTCCCCGGAAGATCAAACAAAGCGGGCCATTATTTCGAGAATAAATATTCAAGAGCGGTTGGTTGGGAATTTTTGGAATTCTCAGCCTCGCCGCTCTTCTTCGCAAGCCCTTCATGCCGTTCTTCTGGTTTTCTGGTCCTCTTACGAGCCTCGTTGAGCCGGTGGATTAGAAAAGCTTCGTGCCTCTCCACGAAGGCGTGCTTCTCTCCGGGAAAGAGGTAGATTTTCAGGTTTATTACCGGATCGAAAGACGAGAAGCCACATCGGGGCGGAGGGTATCAAGAACACGAGCTCGGCGAGGAAAGAAATGAAAATAATGAGGCTGGTAAGAGTTTATTCCGTAATACAGGGTGTTCATTTTAAAAGGGTACCTTTGATCTCCCGATCTCCCTAGCACGTTTTCGCCCGTTACCAGTTTAATTGCAACTGAAACCTTTGTTACGCTTGAACCGGATAAAGCGAAACCCAACGAATTTCCTTAACCGAAAACGTCTTCATTTAACCACTTAATCCACTGAACCGAGTTATCTCGGGTACAGGGGACTAAACTATTTTCGCTCAGCCGAGTACATTCGGTTAAAGACAATTTTTCTGTTAGCTTAAGACTTCAAACGGATTTATTCGTTCGAAAGTTTTATACATATGTATCTGCGCTCAAACGAATATAGTCGTCTAACATTTGTAAGATTCTGGGATTAGAAATACAGACGATAATATCTTTAATATATTGAATATATATTAATATATTTAATAATACATTTAATAAAATGATGCGTTAAGGCAGTGATTCTGAATCTTTTTAGGACAGCGACCCAAATTCTTCCCCCATAGTCTGTCGCGACCCACATGGGTTTACATTTACATGATAAAAAAGTAGTTCTAAAAAAAAGCAAAAATATTCATTAATAAATTTGTTTAATACTACAATAATAATAGGAATCGTATAACGATTTCCGAATAATTTTCGGGGTTTATAATACTTTATAGTTTACGTTTATACGTATAGTTTAAAAAACATAAATTCCATATAATCTATATAATTAAAAAAACTTCTCGTGACCCACTAAAAGTTGATTCGAAACCCACCACTCGAGAACCCTCGGGAACACTCGGGACCGGTCGGTCGCGGCCCACAGTTTGAGAAACCCTGAGGGGGTTGATGGAAAATTAACTTGCATTAAATACAGGTAAATACTTCAATGGAATGCTAAGAATTTAGTTTCCTTTTTTCGGCAACGCGTTGTTTTATCGAGTCGAAGGGTGATTTGAAACGAAATAACAGATACGTGAAAGTTGCGATAACGTTGAGCCGACTTTTCCAAATAGCCCACGGAAGGCATTTCTCTATCCGCGCTTTCATCCTACTCTTACGCCAACAAAAGGGTGGATCATTCTTTCGAGAGATGTGAAGCCCTGCACGCGGAATTCCTTTCCTTTCAAGACCGTTGAATTTCTTGGCGATTCGGAATGGCGGATAAACTCGATATATATATTTTTTTTAATCCTTTAACGCTGAATTCTTTTGCCTCGGGGAGACAGAAAATCCGTATCTCGGAAAATCACTTAATGGAGAGAACGACGAAGAAGGGTAATAGAAATATGATTATTGTCCGGAATGAAATAAAGTATGTGTGTAGACATTGCATCGCGTAACGACAATTGCCGTCGAGACCCGTCAAAACTGAGACAGCGTGGAACGTACACGCGTCAATTGTCTCTCGACAAGCGTGATTTCTACTTAAACGTTTAAAGAAGTCAATTCTTCTTCGCTTGCTCTTGCGACTTTATTACGGGAAATATGTTATTGTCGTACTGGAAGGAAACGGGCTGTTTCGAGACGCGACAGCTATTTTACGTTTTTTTTTCGTATCGTTGCTACGTCAGCGGAGTTCGGAGGGTGACAAGTTTCTATTTTTATTCCCGTCAACGGGCGGGGCTGGGGTATTAGCAAGATAACTATAGGGAAAAAAGGTGTAGGAAGAAAAATGAATCCTGCTTTGATTCCCAACCGTTAATTTTAAATGTCTGTATTTCCGTGTTATTGTCGCGGACTCTATTACAGGAGCGTGATACGTAAGCAGGTTGAGCGTTGACTTACTTTTATTTTAAGTCATAACAGAAGCCGACGAGTCACACCTCAGAATACCCATAAGGTGTTGGCCTCTGGTGCATGTTACCCGAAATCGATGTGTCGCTATATAACCATTTAATATGTATAATGAACGAGTTAAAATAAAACACGAATTTGAAAACAGACGAAAGAGCGTAAGGCGGACACGCAAGGAATTAATAAAGATATGTGAAAAAGAAACTGAGAAAGTGGGAGATTGAAAAGTGCTAAAGGGTACGTTACGGTCAAAAAGAACAGGGAAAAACCAAACAATTAAATAAAGTAAGGAAAACTGTAAGCGGCAATAGACACGGAGGGAGAAATAATGGACGAAGCTATTTAGGATTATCCAAGAGGCATTCACTTTTGTGATTTTCCAAATTCCAAACGCAGTTTTTCTCTATTATTTCAATGTAAAACCGTGATAATATCTACGATTTTTAACTATTCTATACCGTACAGACCGAAAGCACAGCCCCATGAGACATGCGCGTAACGAGAAAGGACAACGAGATAAGAAGTTAAAAAAAATGGAAAAACACGAAACGTGGAAATGGTGAAAAAACGACAAGTAGTAGACGAATCCTCTACGGCATTCGGCAGACAGAGGCTTGGCACTTAAGCCTCCTTGGCTTCGAACCAATTAAAAGCCTCGAGTGGTCCGCCATGTGATACTCCACCCACTAGCCGAACTTCTCTAGAAGCTGAAGTTTTGCGGTCAACGCAAAACTTTCCCCCGTCGTTGCGAAAATTGCACGTTAAACGAGCGACCGCGGGGCGAGCGACGTTAATCGGGATTGCTGCTGCTCGCTGATTTCCGAACGATTTCCCGGAGAAGAGGACAACTAAAAAACGGGGTGAGAAGTTGAGAAAACGTTTATTCATTGATATCGGAGTTTTTTTTTATTAATATTAGATGCACGGCGAAAGAATGTTGGAATTTCCAATATTAATTATCGGAGAAATAAAGGGCCACGGTCGGAGCTTTATTTATTATTTTCTGTAACGCGAATCGAATGGATCCGATAGCTTTCGATACTAGTTCCGTGCAAAGCGCGTTATGAATGATACTTATCGTTAAATTAGAAATTTCATTCGAGAACTGCGATACAATAGATGTCGATATTAAAAATGGAGTATCCACTATCGAGAATGGATGAAATAAATTTTTCATTATTAGAAATTTCATTCGCAGAATGTAACGTACAATGTGTCGTTATGGAAAACTGAGTAACATCCGTAAATCATTTTGACTGTTTCGTTCTTCATTATAAATTGCTTTCGAAAAATGTAATACAAAAGATTTCGATATTGAAAATTGAGAATCAATGGTAGAAAATGACAGTACATTGATTATCTTATTCTTTCAATTTGACTCCGCTACCGTGTACGTCAGCTGAAAACTTTTTGCTGCTCAATTGACTCGTTCGGTAATGTATCGATCCCGTCGCAATAAGCATTAGCCCTTTGCTTGTCAGGTTAAAGGAAGCCCGGAACTTTATCTGGAAACTACTTCGGAGCGGGCTTGGCCTCTTAACAAGTTTCAAAGGTATCCGAAATTTCATTTGCATACCACAAGTTCCGTTATCGTGTCTCACGCGCTAGCCTTATTCGCACGTGATATTATATTACGTGAAAACGAAAATGAAATCGAAAGCTCGATGCCTTCGCGTGAACTTGGCAAAAAGCATATTGCCAAATGTAAAATCGATAAAACGTTGAATATGACTTTAATCTAATCGCAAGAGACACGCCTCTGACACTGAGTCGGCGTCTGGTATTCGAAAGAAATGGCGTGGATCGGCAGAATGCACTTTTCGCTGAAACTTGTTGCGCTCGCGCGTTGGATTAACTAAAATTGGAAGTTCATTAATCAATCTTGTTTTTGATGTTATCCAACGATTAAAAGAATTTAGTAATTCGACCGGTAGGAATGTTAAATACATATAAGTATCGTTGGCAATTATAAGGTTCACTATTTAATAAATAGACATGTAATATTCCATGGAAATGTTGAAGTAAAATCGATATTCAATGGAAACATTAAATTTAATAGAAATACAGTAAATATTGAATAAATAGTGGACCTATTCATTTCCAACGATACTTACATTTACCTTGGAGAATTATTATTTAGTTTCGTAGACGTAACGTAATTCGTCGCGTTCTTGCTTCAATCCCAGGGAGTTATGTAACGTATCCCCTTCTGTCGATGATCTTCCATGTCCTTCCCGTTTCCCGATAAAGGACGAAATTTCCATCACATATTACGCATGAGTTATGGTTTTTTATATTTCTGAAATTTTTAACATCTTCGCGATTAATCGTATTCCTTGATGGTTTGAAGTTTTTCAATATAAATGCGAAATGAATTGGTACCCTTTCTGAAAAGGGATCAGATACAACTTCGATCGCGTGAGTGGTCAGAACCCTGTGTTGGGTCGAATATTTTTGTTTGTTTCTATGGTATCAAACAACTTTCAATATTTTTAAAGTTCCACCACCTATTTATTTATTATCGGGCTGAATATACTCCAAATAACGATAATCCATAAACTCCGGATATTTATGCAAAATGCATAGTTTTATGCATTTAATGCATTGTTTAATGCGTTACTCTATATTCCATAATAGGTATAAATTCATTTTTGAATACAGTTTGACCACCTTGAAAACCCCTGTTCGTTCTTTCCGAAAAAGATACAGGGTCTAGTCTCGCGTACTTGTACTTGGCCCGAGACAAGGCCTTGTCTCTTGATAATATGTGTACGTATAATACATGCATTATAACCGAGGAAATACTCATTGTTAGGTTTCCGTGTTCGGTACACGGAACAATAGCCGCTAACGACCACCGTTCGATCTTTATAATTAGTTGAATAAAAAACGTCTCGGGCGGGCGGCTTCAAATATGATCGACGTTGTACATTGCCCTTCCTATCGCTTCGCGTTATCAATGGAGAGCTTTACGTTCATTATTATTTTTCATATTATCGGCTCGTCGCCCGTCGAATTAAGCTTTCATTAACGAGTGAATACATCGCTCGGACAGGTGACACGTACCCGTAATAAAATGGGCAACGTATACGTATATGTATGTATATGTACGTTCCGCTGTGCTACAGTTTTCACGAACGAAGGGGGAAAAACAGTGGGACATCGTCCGCTAAAATCGCTCGGTAGGTAAGTTGACTTTCGGGAACACGAATCCAAGCGTTTTTCTACGAATGTGTCGGTCTAGCGATCGGACATAGCATTCTCGATTTGCAAAAGCGACAATCGCCCGTGAAAACAGAATTTCGCTGGAAAGTAGATCGCGTTGAGATTCGTAAGAAAACGGGTAGATGGTAATTGGCCGAAGAGAAAATTCAGTCGAAACGAAGGATGCAGAGGGGAAGAGAACGAGAGCGTGACAATGCCGTGTAATGAGATTTCAAGAGATTCATAGAAGAGTTACGTGGAACTGGCATCGATCGTAATTCGCGTTTAAGTAATCTCCCTTATTTTCTTCTCCCTTTTGTTTATAGACCGTCGGCAGAGGCATTGGTTGACGCTACGAAACCCATTTCTTCGATGGGTTTAAAGTAAGCTTCATTTACATAGTTATAGGAATGGTCTCCTCCGCTTTAGCACACGCCGGTAAATGGGGAAAGTAAATTGATTTGCATTCCCGAGCCTGATATAAAGTATCGGTAAATCTAGTCTTTTATTTACGGCGCGGCGTCGACTCTCGGTCGATTATAGTTCCTCCCTTCGCGCCTGAAAATGTTTACATTCCACTCCAGAGAATTAAGTTTTTCAGCGGAATTATTAATCCAATGGAAACAGCGGCTTATCACGGATACCGATCCACAGAAAGGAAATAAAATTTCACGTAATAAACTGTCTCGATAACCCAGGAAAAATGTACAACGCGATAAAAATAATAAATTTCTCGGTTATTACAATGATAACGACCACAACGGAAACTAAATAATTACAACCCAACGTTCATTATTACATTTATTAATAATGAAAACGTCAACGGTAAGGAAGGTAAAAAAGATGCAAGGAGAAGAAACCACGGGCATAACAAGGGTAATAACAATAACGATTATAAAGCAAGCGAGTAACAAAAAACTAACGAAGATGTTTGCAAATAAAAAGAAGGAAAATGTAAGAATATCGTTAAGCGTGGGTATAATTGTTCAGGAACATCATTAACTGTAATTGTCGTAACACTCACTTTAATGGTTTCCGGTTTCCCAACGTAATTGTAATCGACGAAGAGAAGGGGGGGGGGTGTGGTTCCGAGCGCTTCTTTCACGTGCACGCACATCGGCGAACGTTAGGCGGAAAATAATTAATGGGTTAACACGTATCGTAATGCACTCGGTAATAGTCTGCCGTTAAAGTTCGTCAGCATTACCGTACGGCGCATACACGTGGGTATATAAATTATTCCTTTAGTTCTGTATTTGCGCCAATGCGTGACATGCTCTAGGTAATAAGGCAACGGCCACGTGGCCCGCACTATCCTTGTTTCGCAATATTTGTCCCTGTAACCGTACGCGCACCGCGGCCGCTGATAATGTTTCAATATAATTTCCGTTAATTCGGGTGTTATCGCGCTGGGTATTTCTAAATGAACAACTTGGTTTTTGTTCGAAGATTAACGAACGAACATTGGTTCTTCGATGGCGTTGTATACGGAACGAGGAACTTAGATCTATTGTTTTTCCGGTTTTTCGCTATAATTGTTTTACGCGATAGAACAATGGTTCTTAAGCCCTTTGCGAACCATAGACGAGATAACTCGTGATCCTAGGCCGGCCGTGTAACACTATTGACGACATATCTCGCAGCCCGACGTCGGCCTTCTAACGCTTTTATACATTTTTTACATATGTATACGCATAATACATTATACACATACTTCACGCATGCTTCTCGTATCAATTTCAACAAATCAGTTCAAAGTGAGGATAGAAAGTGTGTGTGTATTGGGTAAACGTCTGTTGACCGTAAAGGGCTGGGGTCACTAAATCTGCATAAGTGTCCGAGATCATGGATTGAATTCGATCGCATAAGATCAAGATGTATCGAGGTAGGCCCTCGGAGAAATCCCTTGTCACTGACGCGTGGGGTATTCACCGCAATGATCGATTGGTTTTCAAGTACCCGGGAATCCCCTGCGGAGACTGATTACTACCCACGAACCCTACGGGGACACGAACACGAATACTCGTGCGCGCAGGTACGATATAATATTGTTTGTATTTGACGAGACCGGATGTTGCGAACATCATCCTCCCCGGATACTTTAAACTTACTTCTACTGCTACTGCGGCGTCTGTTTACCCCCTTCGCTTGTATACAGTCCGTGGGAGCTATGGACAGCCCGGAGATGGATAATATTGAAGTTAAAACTTTTAATCTTAAACTAGCATCAGGTATATGGAAAAATGATCCTGCTTGCAACCACATATCTATTCTCTTTGCAGATAGTATGAAAATTGTATGAAATATGTATGAAAGTTCGATCATTTCTAAGTTTCAAGTAACGTTAAGCATTTTGACAAATGATTATCGATCCAATTTGTGACGCAACGATAAATGCTGAAAGGATAGATCGTAGATGGAAAGCAAGGCCAACTAGGCGAGGCATTTGAAACGAACGCGGCAAAAACTAGATTGAAACGTAAACGAACTGTTTCCTGCAGAATGGAATCAAGCCGGAAAATTGATTTTTTTCAGATATACCTAGAGACTCCTCAGTTTTCACTTATTTTAAGCTATTCTCTATGAAAATTAAATTTTACGGTTTGTATCCTTTCCACGGATATCTTTCAATTTTATAAACAATTCAAATTTTCATAATTTTACTGGTAGGTAGCGTTTAATCGACAACGTTTCAAGGTACAGTCATTTCTGATATTACAACAAAGTTTAATGTTCGAAGGCTCTGAGAATTCTGTAGTTGAGCGTTTGAATGATTTAGGAGCTACGTGGATCATGCTCATCGGTAGATTTATAGAAAACTATGACCTTATTGGAGGTAAAATATGAAATGTGACGCCCCGTTGCCATGTGTTAGCAAATCGATGACGCAATCGTTACGTTCTGAGAATCGGCGCCGAAATGCATCGACATTTCACGAGCGGCGACGATCTTCTCGCTAGAGTCCAGTTAAGACCAGTCGTGTTTCGGCAACCGATAAATAAAGACATTTTTCTGATCATCCGTTTTTGTCTAACGGAAAGGTCTGGGATCGAGCCTAGTTCTTTCCCAAAACGCCACAAAGTTACTAGAAGTGGGACACTGTAAGCAATATATGTGCTGAAGTGTATTGATGATCCACACCGTGGAGTACACCGTTAGCAAGTTAACAATATGACTGTCAAACGTTTTCGTTATAACAAGCGCATCGCGTGACGATCCGTTCAAGAGTGTTTTCTTGCGATCTTTGGTAATCCGACGTTTCGAAGACAAAATTTTCCAACGCTGCCAGATGCACCTCTCAGTTTTAAGACTTTCTTACAATTCGTTTTTTGATCATCAAATCCTCACATTTTGAAAAGGACGCGGAAGTAGCATGTTTTTCGACAGGAAGAAAAAGGAGGAAAAAGAAGGATTTTGGACTTTGGAATGGGTGATAAAAGTTGACGCGCAAATATACAATGACGCAGGGTATTGGAAAGATATCGGCCTGCCTAGGCAGTGCCTAATGCTCGTGATTTTTTTTTTTAACGATTTCGACGGTGTATAAAGTATTTACCATGCGAACTTATGACTAAACTTAAAGAAACAACGCAAATACAAATTCATTGAAATCAGACATTCGAGTAGTACAACACAATTCTTGAAAACAGTAAGTAGTACGTCAATAGCGTCGGCGATAGAACGAGGACATCCAACTTTCAAACAGTTTAGTATTTTCCAGGCACCCCGGCGACGTACTTCTCGTGTTTCTCGGTGAAAGTTTTTTTTTATATAGGACGCATTTCATTTTCTTCCAAGTTTTGCAAACTATCGTCAAACCTACGTGTCCGTTCAATCCGATCCCCGCACGCTAATGACATTAACATACTTGTCCCAGAATACGTTACCGATACAACTTCCGACAATGACAAGACCGTCCCACGATATTGACACGATGTTAACCGTCCAATCTTAACGTAACACGGACGTGTTTATACTAGACGGCGCTCGGTACAGACGCTTTTACAGTCAATGTCTCCTAACCGGGTCGAAAACTGAGCGCCACGGAGAATACCCGAGCGTATAGCGACATTCTTATCGCGAATCGATCACTCGATTCAAGCGCTACCGTTGGGTCGGGATAGTAGCTAAACCTCGAGAGTGCTAGACGTGTTACCCTGAATGCCGTAGTCGTAAGGTGTCACGAGATTTTCCAGTAAGCCATGAAACGGCTACGAGATATCTCGAGGGACGATAATACGGATCTTGTACCACCGGTATATGTACACTTAAGATGCTGGCGGAAAAAAATTTTCAAGAAACTACTTAACGCGTCGAATGCCATGGAGGATAGTGTTTCGCTCACGCTAGTTGGGATATAGTTTAGATTAAAACGCGCGTGCCTCGGTAACCATTGTAATTGTTAACACGTTCGCTAACAGCGTCGCATATATGCTACGTCTCAATTCTTGTATCTGTGCGTGTTTACTACATCGGTTTATGACATTTTGTTGCATTAATTTATCGCCGAAGCAGTTGCAATGGGCCATAAACAACAAAATAGATGCAGGATGTCCTTGCTCTGGAGATAATTACGTTTTGTTTATGCTCAATGCCATAAATATAATATTATAAAACGTAATGCCAATGAAAGTCATATAGTAAGAAACATTTCCCTGGGCTCTGGTACATCCCTGAAGTGTGTGGAAATACCACACTTCCAGGATCCATCAGAGGGAAGGATGGTGGGTTAAAAAAAAAGACTTTGCTTCAAGATTTTCTTCTCAAGTTCTGGTAGCGAACGTGTTAAGTACCGCAAATATCGCTGGTACCGAGATAACACTGCAAAATAACAAATGTCTTACCGTAAGTAAGGAGTAATTAAAGATTTTGATCTTTAACGCTAAATAAGAACCGTTTGATATTACACGATATTCCATACAATTTTATCCTATTGTATGATATTTTATCATAATATAATTCTAATCAGCGATATTTGCAGAGTTTTCGTATATTACCGTTCTCGGGGTTTCGAGCCTTGTCCACGTTGAAGCTACAACGAGGAACTTTTTGTCGAGCGTCCATGTTTCTCGGTAAAGTTGCTGCTCATTGCTGAATGGTTCTCGGGATTTCCTACAAGTTGGTATTTGTCGAGTACCTTTAGAACATGCAGCAACAATGGGCAACAAAAAGTTTCTTAGTGTTACTTGTTACTTCAGTGTGAGCAAGGCTATAGAGTAGAAAACAAACGTCAGCCTTAAGTGTTTATACTTGAGAATCCTCCGTTTATCGAATGTCACAGCTTTCTTATCGTAGGGACTTTTTGATACTTCATTTATGAAAATTATAAGTTAAAATGCAACGTTTATCACCTTACAACGATCATCGTCAGATCACGAAGCTCCAATTGCAGTTTATAGTTTTTTTAATTATATTGGTAGTTCTAGATAGATATCGAGGAACGAAGACCGAAACTTAAAAAAAATGTATAATATTCGAGAATAACAAACGTACGTGAATAGCATTGTAAGAAACATACCGTCCCCTAAGTAGTTTCCTTGTAATTTCACGAATCGTCTCGACGTTTCGTTTGTGCGATACCGTGCGTTATAACGGGTAGTCAAAACAAATAGAACCAGCGGTAATAGAATATTCTATTTCCAGTATCAAAGACATTACCGATACCAGAATCTTGTCTCGGGCAATAATTTCTCAGTTCGTTTTGCGGTTCCGTAATTTCAAGTAAAACAGTTTACCGAACCACAGAGATTGCTGTCCACGCGTTCCGTACACTCGCTGTACGATGTTAGCGTAGAAGGGAGGTCGCAAATTTCATGCAAATTCCACGACAGTTCGTTCTCGAGTCCATGCTTTTCTTCGTACCAGGGTACTCGCGAAGGAGTCGTTACAGATAAATTGTATGTACATGCATTCCGGACGATATTATCGTACGAATCACGAAAAGTCAGGAGGTTACCACGCGGTATCTCCGTTCTAACTTTTTTCTCTATATTGTTTTTTTTTACTGTAAGTCCAAGCGAATCGCGAATAAATGATCTTAAGTATAGAGCAAAGGGAGAGAATTATGATTTAAGTTGAGAAGGAAAAGCGTGATGCAAAACTAACCAAATATTTTTTAGATCGATATATTGTACACATATGTACATATATGTAAACATATACACACACACACACATAACATGAAGTTTTCTCACGAAAACTGTCTATACAATTTTTAATTCTTGTACATATGTATATCTTATCACCCTGTTATATATTTTTACTTTAAGTTGAAGTGAATTACAAAGTAAAATAAAATATTGTAGAAGGGTGGCAACGTGTTGCTACAAGGGTTAAAAATTAAACACGAAATTCCCGTGAGGAAAATTCATGATACGTGTGTATTTTATACAGAGGGAAAGATTAGAATTTACACGAAGAAAGAAAACTGATGCCACAGCTACTTGTACTTTATTTGTTTAACTTATCAGTGTTTCGATCTAACAGCCTGCCTCTTGCAACGATCGTACTTGTCGTCATTTTTCATTCGTTGTACGTGTAATCTCGAACCTTACATTTTTGGGATCGATATCTTACATATGTATATCACGAATGTGTATATGTATATGTATATAATACCGAGTTCTCTTCTCTCGTAGTAATCCGATACGGAAGTGGCCGATTCTTCAAAGGATACCATCAAATCACGAGATCGCGTAATGTAACGTTCGTCGAAGGGAAAAATATAATAACGCATTGAAATCCCGGTATTAATTCCCTCGTGACTTACCCGGTGTAACAAAATTCTAATCATCCTGGCTTAAACGAAGTTAGGGAGAGACAAAAGCGTGGAAAGAACAATGAAAGAGGCTGCGAAGAGAGCGAAAGAGATGCAAAAGGGTTTCTAAAAAACTCGTCGACCCTTTGTGAAAACAGAACAACCTTGTCCCACTAAATGCGAGCGCGCGCGAGACTCATGCGCAAATTTATCGAGTATTATAAAAGTCGAACGGAAGCAGGAGCGAGCCCGCAAGATTATGTACGGACGATTTGTCAAAAGAAAATTAAGCTAGTCATTAGGGAAGCCAATAGCTTTAATAAAGTGCCGTTTAAACGAATCTTTTATCGAGCGTTTAATTATCACTTTGTTATAATATAATGGGAACTTGATCGCTTCACTGTTCCAATGTTCCCTTTGCTCTGATCGAAATTATATAAAATTGATATCGTTCCACGTTTGATGTATTTCGTAACATTCCACTCAACTAAAAATACCCCTGTATCCGTAAATTTTTTAGCACCGCGCTTATTCTCATTAAAGCAAAACCCGCTCTGTTAATTGAACCGTGTTTCCAAGATTCGAACTTCAATATTCGAACTGAAATATTCCATTAAATTCCACTCACACGCTTCATTAATGTCGGTCGGGATTTCATTCTTCTTCTCTTCCGTATATGAAATAATTTGCCGCACGAAACGGTAATGTGTCTCTTCTAAAAATTAGTCGCCGAAAATTTCGTGAATGGCGTTTCGTACGTTGAAAAACGTATGTTAAATTTCACCGCGCATCTGTGATCTTTTCATTTTCCCTATTCTCCGGGGAAAATCGTGCATATCCACCGGGTGAAATCTATGCGTTCGTAGGAAAAACTTTTCTTACTCGTCGTGCGCTTTTTTCCGCTAACAATCGCTTCTATCGATTACCTTCCCCGCAGTCTCAATTCTCGAGATAAATTGAATTTATCGATGAAACAGTGGTCTGCATTGCGGTGGCTTTTTAAACCCACCAAGAGTATTACATCTCAGCGAAGGAGGCGCTTTTGCGGAGTTTCTTCTTCTTTTTTTCTTGGCCGAGCAGTTTGGAATCTGTTATATATCTTTTTTATTCGGGTATCGTCAATAGGCACGCGACGTTTGTATAGTGTGCCCCCGAATCACTATCGAAAAACGATCTAACGTCGGAGATGGTTAATTACTCGCAACCGTATCGGTTATTCGATGTATGTATATATGTACATACAAGTTTAATCCTGAAATTGGAATCCCCTGGAAATGGCTTTAGTGTGTCAGTTTTAATTAATGAAATATAATAGAGATGTCCTTAACCCTCTGACAATCCCGGACGATATATCTCCCGACCCGATAACCCGGCCCGTTTCACGCTTTTGACGAGAAATCTCGCCACCTGGTATTGACAATAGTTGAAACTCCTTTCTTCGCTATTTACCCCGGTCGAATAGAACCAATTACAAATAAAGTGTTCTAACACAATGTCGGAATTAATTTTTCAAAGGAATTTACGTAAAAATTCATCGTGACCCTATATTCTGCATAAAAATACGACGCGTCAGATTCATTAACAATGCTTGAAAGGTTCTTTTATGCTATGTCGATAAAATTAAAAAAAATTTTAATAAAAGCGTTTGGTACGCTTATTTTGGAATTTCTCTTTGCTCGTTATTACGTGGAATACTTTTTAAACATTAAACAAACATTTGGTAATAAACATGTTAAACGTACGATAGTGGAAGGCGAGATTGTTCGTTGAAAGCATTAATCGAACGGCATCGGGACGCGAGATATCTCGTCCGGCGTTAAGAATATTTTTCTTATCAAAATATTCTGATACATTTCTAGAGAGGTAACGGGAAGAAATCTATTATTAGTCTCCTTGAGCTTGCCACATTTTAAAAAGCGAATATTTGAGAAACTCAAGTCAAATCTGGTTTCGCACAGAAGCAACTTCACTGTTGTGAAAACAATTTTTTGTTTCATGAAATATAAAGGAAATATCGTTACAAACGTTTTGTTCTAGACGCTCCGACAAGTTTTCGCAGAGCAAATAGGAAATTGAAATTTTGTCATCGTTTGACTTAAGAAACCTTTAATTTCTGTCATATTTAAGAAGCTCGGTGAAAACCGTACAGTTTGAAAAGTTGATGCAATTCGTCTGGCGTTCGAGTTTTGCATATACACGTCGCTCATCCAGGATTTATGGAGAAGACTCGCTGTCCAATAAATCACCGTAACAGATACCAAGCGTAGCGAACATTGTCCGACTATAATTCTTCTTCCCTTACAATTCTTTTCTTCCACTTTTTATCCCCTTCTCTTTCATCTGTAGACGTTAAGGTTTTGTTTTATTTAGCATTTAACCTGTTGTACCTTGTACCCGATAATTAAATGCGTTTTGATCGATTTCTGTTTCAGTTACGGAGAAGGAGATTCGGCAATGGTGAGTTTAACGAAGTACAGTTTAAGACCGTCTTTCTTTATTCATAGAATCTCCTGTCTTCGATATTTCTGTTAACGGACGAGCGATATTTTGTTTAATTTCCAACATGACATAATTGAATACGAATGAAAATTGATCTGAGACGTGAGTTTGCTACTCGGCAACATCTTATTTGATCAACGAGTGTTTTGTTAAGTATCGAGCATGTTTGTTTAACATTTAAAAGGCATTCCGTCGCGTAAGGAGCAAAGAGAAATTCTAAAAGTAAGCATGTCGAACTTTTTACCGACGAATTGCAAAAGAACCTCTCATATATTTTTAACGAATCTCGTCCATAATTCTTTTGCGTGGAATATGAAATCACGATGAATCTTGATATAAATTTCCATTAAGAATCAATTCCGACATTTTGATATAATTCTTTGTTCAGGCACAAAGGATTTCTGAAGGACTGTCCCGATGGCCTGCTGACGGAACAGGTACGACCTTCTTTCGAGTATCACGTTAATTATGTAGCATCGACAAGCACAGGCGAACATTATGATGATCGTATACATTTCGCGTGATTTCAGGGTTTTATAAAGATCTACAAGCAGTTCTTTCCCCAGGGTGACCCTTCGAAATTCGCCTCCCTTGTCTTCAGGGTTTTCGACGAGAACGCCGTGAGTTTTTTTTCTCCTCCGTGATTCCAAGTATTACACAACGCGATACGATTTGATGGGTTCGAATTGTCGTGGGACGTAACACAAGGCGAGGTACTTGAAACATAGGCCATCCGAATGTACGATCATGCTCACATTTTCGGTAGAAGAAGGAAATTTATGACGGTCGTTTCGAAAAATATTGATGGGTCTGAAATATGACCCGATGCGACGTCAAAGAGTTGATTGTTTATAGTAGATACACATTTTCTATTTCCAAGAGTACATGAATCCTTCGGGTGATGTCTATCAAACGCATCGTGCAGTGTATTTATTAGAAATTACGATCAACGAGAGGGCACCATTCATGCATATTTAATCGATGAATGCAGAAACGCGCGCGCCGTCTTCGGTTATGATTTCATTGAAACGAAGCTTGCTAATAATAGTCTTCAGTTTACACCGTGCTCGGTATTTCCGTGGCAATTAGAATCCTTTCAAGTTCACTCTTCTACCTGTTCGTACAATGTGTCCTGGTTTTTCGCGAACCTTTAACATGGGTTCAGGTTCCAAGTATGAGACTCTCGCGTGCGGGATTCCGTCACGCGATCCTCTCTACCGATTCGAAAATGGTATTTTTCATGGTTATCCATATTTTCAGGACGTATGTGTTTCCGTTTAACGACTGCGATACAACGAGCTCGATTTAGCAGGGAAACAATTCATATTTCGTAATGCAAATGTGTAGAATTACGATGAAAGCTCCACGTAAACAGAAATGACCGTTCAAACAGAATGATTGTGAAAAGATTGTGATTGGATTGTGATTGATCACGAGGAAAACCAACGCGACGGTTACTTCTATATCTTTGAATATTTTAATGTAAGAACGTGGGGTCCAAAACGAGCGTATTTGTCGTTAGCTTTTCACGCGGTTTACAACTAATCTCCAGTCAAATGTTTTTCAGATAGATATATCTATTGATTTTTATAATATTGAGTTTCCATAATTATGTATCTATACTTAGTTATAATACTCCGTCGAAAGGGTGTCGTAACTGGGGTGAATTCAAGCAGGTTTTTGCCTTATCGAAATTGTCCAAAGTGCCTCTGTTAACGAGATACTAATGAGAATTGTGAAGCAATCGGAGAGCTCGTAAAAGACACGAACTCGGTAGCAAAGATCACTGATCTCCAGGGTCTACTGCTACGAGCAGTCAATATGTATTTAAGCAGGTATATTGATAGTAAATGACCACCGTCGAGGAACCTACACGAAAGATTGCATTATAAAACTATTAAAATATTGTAAATACGGACGAACGAAGCCAGGCCTCCAAAATGACGGATCCGCGATAGCCCTTTCATGGCTCTTCCGTAAAGCGTTTGCATTCTTGGAGACACATTGCGCTGTACACGTGTTTCCCCCAAATTCTGGTTATTTTAAACACTTTGGACAGCATACCTTTCTTCTTTCGAGACATTCTGCCAGTATTTCGCGAGACTCCGTCGAGGAAACACGGCTCTCGAGATAAAGTGACATTACGAAATGTTTTGGTTATTCAAAAAGTACTCCACGTCATCTTGACCACTAACGTTTGAAATTGGACTAAGGTAGATAAATATCGCCAATCTAATCTTATACCTGATCGAACGGTTATACGAATAAAACATTTTTGAGTCCAGGTTTTACGATATTCTTTTTCTTATTGTTACTCGTTGAATACGCTGGTATCGTTCTGCGGAAAAAGATGGGGACACCCTGTATATTATAAAGTTGAAAATCGATCCGAACTGAAATTTCTGGGAATTGCTATCACTGATAAAGAAATTGCCAAGCTGACCGGTAGATTAAAATCTCTATCTCGAAATTACTCTGAATTTAGGTATTGTATTTAAATCCGAATAAAAATGATACCGTATCCGGTGTATACAGGGTGTTCATTTAAAAAATTTCCAGTCGAAAACTCCGAAAGTATGAAAGATATTAAAAAAGTGTAAAACACGTGTCCAAATATTTCGAGGGAGAAATAAAAAATTCATATTGCAACCCTCTCTTTCCCATGAAATCTTTGGACACGTGTTTTACACTTTTTTAATATCTTTCATACTTTTCGAGATATTCGACTGGAAAGTTTATAAATGAACACCCTGTATAAAAGAAAAGAATACTTTTCCGTTTTGCGAAAAGACCGAGTACATAAATATAGAAAACTTCTGTAATACGTATTTATTTTTCAATTCTATATTACATGAAATTCGCGGAAACGTTGAGTCGGATGAAAAGATATACTTACTCAAAGAGAATCAACATGATATTCCAAGAATTCATATACATATATTCTTCTCAGAGACGCCATCTCTATTCCGCTCTCGTAACTATTGGAATTTATGTAAAGCGCCCATTTGTGTTTATTTTCCTGGCGTCCGTGGTATAGTAATAAAAATTCCTTTTTCCGCGAAGGTTTTACGGCGCTTAAACGGAAATTTATACTCCTTAAGGAGAAAACAATAGCATTACGAAATTCAAATATCCGTCGTGGTGCGGTTATGTGTTTCAACCATTGACAAAATTAGGAAAAGTCGAGGTATCTCGAGACGGAACACCAGGTTATATTCTGAAAGAAGAGAAAAGGATAGGAGCTTTCATTTCCAGCAAAGAAATCTTTTTCGTTTTATCATCTCCAATTTCAAATTGAACGCCGATCACTACGGGAATTTACGGACCTTGTACTATGTATATGTTTCAAACGCAGAACTTCCCGACCTTATTTCGAAAAATTGGCGGCGTATAGAATCAAACTTTTCGAAAAGCAGAATCCAGTGATATTCGAGTGAACGATTTGGAAGTGTTTTGAGGGAAAACCATTTACTCGATAGATTGGCCCGCTCAGTTCCGTGAAATATACGCGGAATTAGATACATACAGAGTACAGAGTCTATTTTTCGCAAAACGAGGATAGCGTGTTCTAGGACTAAAGTAAGAGAAAAATGATGACTTAGAAATGCTTGACAAAAGCTATAACTAACACCGAAATTAAAGGAAATCAAGTAGAAATTTGTAATGCAATAAGTTTAGTTCTGACAATTAGTAGATGTCAGTCCTGTATGTATAAGAATGAGCGACAGTTAAAATTAAACGTGAAATTGAAGGTAAATACAGGTAGTCTGTTTGAATACTGTATCGGACGATTCAGTATCATATTAAATAATAAAGCATTCTTAAGCCAATGTTTATATAACATTTTTCTCTTTTCCACAAAACGAAGTCAGCATATTCCACGAGTGAAAATAAGTAGAGACCCGTTATGCGTATGAGTATACATATGCATAACGTCGTTACTTACCATTATAATTTGATGCCTTTATTAAAATTTAACTGTGAATAAAAATTCTTGACAAGTCATTATGCAATTTCACGGTGGTTGAAATAAAATAATATTGCAAAGAAATATTTTTCAAAATAACCAAGAACCATTCGCATTCTGGTAAATAGGATATGTTAATATGAAATAATAATAGGAGTATTCTAATTTTACGGCCAAAGTTTAAATTAAAAACGCATTCGCCAGATGGGCCAGTCATATTATTTACGTTCACCGAGAAAAGATTGTGGTGAAAAAAACACGAGGTCCACTAATTATGTTTCAGGATGGTACGATAGAATTTGAAGAGTTCATAAGAGCGTTATCGGTGACGTCACGTGGCAACTTGGACGAGAAACTTCATTGTAAGTAAAGTTACTCGGATCGATCGATTATTTTTTTGCTGCAGAAATAATTCTCTTTTCTTTACCAACATATTTTTATTTTATTTTGAATCCTCTAATACCGAACCGACTCTCGCAGACTCCTATCATTTAGTTTTCTTCGGTGATTATATTTCATTTCTAATTTTGCTAAGAGACAGTTTTACGTCATCCCGTAATCACTTCTGCTAGTTCATACGGCACGTGTGAAACAAAACATAGATTTCTGGTTTTCTAAATTTTTACCTGATTGTACGAGAGAATTCAGACAAGGATAAATATTTTAATGTTGGATTATCCTTATTTTTGCAGTCATTCAACCGTTTATTATTCTTCCGCGAGTTCAGAGAACAAAGAATGTATCAAAAGTTGAATAGATGATAAATTCCCATATTTTTATATTTCCGGATAGTTCCGTAGCTCTATGTATACTATCCGTAACAGATATAATTTATCACTCTAATTTATGTATCTCCGCGGAACACGAAACCGACATATCCAAGTTAAATATCGTTTTCTTGATCGTACTCTTGCTCATTTCTGCGCTCTGGATCTTACTGCGTCCCCAGGGCTTTATTCTTCTTTCTCTCCTTACCGCGCTGTTTCAACATTTGCCGATATAAATTACATCTCGCGGATCAGTAAAAATTTTTCCCGTCTGCGGATTTCAAGAAAAACCCCAGACGAAGAACAATTCCATTTACTTTTGCTTCCAGGGGCCTTCCGACTTTACGACGTGGATAACGACGGCTTCATCACGAGGGAGGAAATGTACAATATCGTCGACGCGATATATCAGATGGTCGTAAGTATTTTAATATTTCCGTTTCGGCGATATTTAACAACTATGATCTTATCACAACTAACCATGCTGTAACGCGGTAAATTTGTTCCACATGAAGCGTAACCTGGAAGTAATACGAAACGAGAAAATGCATTTCGTGTAATTCGTTTCATAACATAAATTTACACACGTCAAAAAGAAGACTTTACTTCTTTAATAATTCATATACTAAAATTGAGGTAAAGAAATGTTCAACGTTTCAGTATATAATACAGACTAAAAAATACCTTTTTCAGCAGTAACAAGGACTTGTTTGATATCAAACACTATTGATTTTCATCATCGCTGTAATCTGAAAATACTATTGGCCTAATTATTTTTCCTTTTTGTGTGCTGAAAGTCATCGTTACTTTTTATATCTGTACTTCGATCTTCAAATCTAGCCGAACCAGTTATAGACACCGATGTGTTCTTATTCTGTAATGTCGCCAACAGTCGTGCTACATGGAAACCGTGTTATAGAAGTGCTATCGCAATTTTTGTACCGTGCACTCACAGTATATTAAATTTTAAGTTTGAAAAGAACCTTCGTACACCTATCCATGTGAACTAGACGGTGTTTTATAATTTCTGTTTGAGTGACTCCATTGGATTGTAAACTACAATATTCCACTTGTCTCAACTAAAATGGATTACTCCTTTCGCACCGCGTTCTCCTGTTTAAAAAACGAGGCACCCCATTAAACGCGGCACGAGACGTCAACAGTCAAACGGAAGGAACGCGGGGGGCGGGGGCAAAAAATAAAGAAGTGAGAATCGAGAGATGTTTGCAAATCAATTAACCGTGGTATAAGAGCAAACCTGAAGACGATCGAGTCAGGAAGATCGAGGGGCAAGAGTTGGGGCAATTACGCGGGTCAAGCATATTACCTTGCCGGTAGGGAAAAGAAAAAGGACTCCCAGTAAATTCCGAGGGAGGGAGAGAGAGCGAGAGAGGCAGGAAGAAGTTGGAGAGATAAAAAGGTCGACCTGGTCGAGGCAGAAACAAACTTCGTTTCATTGACGTAGTCGACGAGCGATTAAGAAATCACTTGAAATGCCCGCAAATGGAACTGAATAACTGAACCGAATAAGATTTAATTGTCCTGCATTAGATGGTTATTAGTATAATAAACGAGGGTGTCATTCTCGTAAGAAAGTTGTAAATGAATATTGAAATTAGCTATAAGTTCGTTTGGTTTGATAGTGATAATCCAAGTGCGAAATTAAGATATTAAATTATTTGTGACGAACAATTATAAGATTTTCTTACACCGCTTTAAACTTATAACACTCCATTTTTGTTCAAATTTCGTTGTCCCTCGGTTAAGAAATTTAGAACATCGTACCTATTGGTCTGCTACTTAATCGCATCACATCGCATCGCGGAGAAACAATTATTTTTGCGGTACATCGTAAATTATTAACAGTATAGTATAGTACAACGCGTTATTGATATAACGCGATTTATAAATTGTAGTAACTTTTTATTACATGTTACTTAAAAATCAAAGAAACTTATATTTATATTGGATGTGTTATTGTTGTTTATACAATTACAAAATATAAATGATTCGGGAATCTAAACATATATTTGCTATGTGTTCCAAGTGTAGTGTAACACAACTTGTATGAGAATACAGTTACCGTACTTAATCCAAGTTTTTCTAAGTTTCTAACAAATTTCAAATAAGAATAAAATTTACTGTGTTTTTGTGTTCCGAGTCTATTATAATACGGCTTGTACAAGAATACAGTAAACCATACGTACCCTTACTTGGAATTTGGTAGAAACTTATAAAAATGTTGAAAATTTCCGAAAGGTGTCACAACTGTTACAGGAATAATAGTTGAATTATTCTATTCTACTTTACTTGAAATAATTATTTCAGAAGTATGTGATTTGCGTTTAATATCACATTGAAAGATATCTCATTGCTCCAGATGACATGACATTTTCTGTCATTTGAACGACTCTCCTTCGAATAATGATGTACCTGTCGGCCGAACGTGTTAATTGGAATCCCTGACTACATCGTAATTTCTTGATTATTAATCCACGCGCAGGCCGTAATTGTCTTTCACCAATTTCTCCGACGCTGCGCGAACGGACGCCGATAAATAACCTCATGCTCGCTAATTGAATTAGCAACGTCAGATGCGTCTATTGGTCCAACGTCGCCACCAAATTCTTCCTTTCGCGACGACGAGAAACTTTTTCCAATCGATACAAACCGCGAGAGCGTTTTTCAAGCTAAACTTTTGCTCGGGTTCCCACGGTGCTGAAAAGGTTGGCAGTATTATGCGTCGAGCACAGCCGTACGATCAGTCGCGAAACTTGTGTGAAATCGTCGGCGACGCGCGTGCATAAATTTTCTCGCAAAATCCTGACGGCGACGGAGCATTGTCGTAGGTTCTTGTAAAAATGTCAACGCTGTAAATAAAATACCAGCCCTTAAAGCGTCCACAATAAATCGACGCAACAGGATCATATAGAACCCTACTGCTGTCGATTTAACGCGAAATCATAAATCTCCATAGTTCGGAAACACGATATAATGAACGCGTCATATTGGATTTTATTAAAAATGCAAAGTGACGTAATGGATTTCCACAGTAAAAATATGACGCATCAGCGAGTATAATTCACTGGCTCACGATGTACGGGGAACTATCTGATAACTGTGCTGCCGAGAGAAAAGTCGAATGCGCGAATAATGCCAAATGTTTTTATTTCAAGAACACACAATATATTTCGCGTACCGTGAAATATTGTCCAGTTCGCAGAATCGTGAAATATATCGCGCCCGAATGAGCTCGATCGCGATAACTTTGGCGCCGTATTTTGAGAGTGGTTTCTGGAAGAATTTTTATCGAGGAACGAAGGGAAAAATAGTTTGAAAAAAATTCTAGGATCAATATAAAATTTCGTGAAAAAGCAAGAATTGTTTGTAAAGCAAGCATGCGCGACAGAGTATACATTAATATTTATTTTCTACGGAATCTATTGATCGTAGAATTTTCCAACTATGTTCCGCGCGTTCCTCGCTAAAAAATCATTAGAACTTCACTTACAATTTAAGGGCTCTGGTCTATTCGATACTCTTTTAATTCGTCAATTTTTTGTAAGATTAATGTTGACGAAGATACAATATATTTCGATTAAATCTTAATATTTTTCGTACGCGCGGAAATTGTTCCGGTGAATGGAGCTAGAAAGAAACTGACGATCTTTATAATTCATAAGGAGTCTTTAATTACATGATCTGCTATATTGTAAATTAAATGACCATTTCTATATTTTTTACAATGAATGAAAACGCCGTAAGGTTCCTTGAAGAAATTCGTTTGCCATTCTACGTCTCCCCATTTTGTTCATAATGATTTTTTTATATGTTCTACCTATGAATTATAGAAATCATCGGTTTTTTTCTTCTAATTCAATTTTTCTGCTAGATTTCCACACTAACGTGAAATAAACAGCCTAACTTCATCACCGTCAATATTAACCGTGTCAGACAAGTGTGCGTATAATTCTGGTCTTAAATATTCTTCAGTAAACTTTAAACCCGCAAATAGTTTAAAGCTATTTTCCTCTAGAAAAAAAAGAAATCATTAAAAATCGAATAAATTTTAATGCTCCAAAATCAGTGGTCGGCAACCGGACCCCTACCGCCCACCTGTGGGCATTTCAGGCTTTTATAGCGTACACTGCGGCGTTTGCTGTTCGTTGTTAAAACAAAAATGTCTAAAACTTACTTTGCACCTGTACTAAATTCAGGTGCCACGGTACCAGTGAGCTATAAAGAAATTTTACCACCAACAAAGGTACAAAAGTGGGCGGTAAGTGTCGAAAGGTTGGCAATCACTGCTCTAAATCAAGCAGGACCCCCTTGCAGAGGCAACGTTATCGTAATCGAGTCCTCGAATGAGATTCGCGGAAACACGCGGTGCCACGAATTGCAACGGGGTGATTTTCGCAAAAATGGCTACGAGATGCATTTGCGATCTTGAAAATAAACTGCTGAACGCCCGACGTTAACGCCCGGGCTTTATAACCTAGCTTAACGCAAAGTTATGCCTCGCCCCTGGTGCAATTTGCATTTTCGTTAAAGAGAACGGTGCGCCGTGTTAATTCTCCAGAGCCCCGATGTTCCCAGAATGAAACTTGCGGTTGGACGTTGGAAAATACGAGCAGAAAAACATTGCCCCGATGATTTCACGGATAATATGAAAGCATCGAGCCATACTTTTTTACCACGTACACGAATTTTCTTTACACCTTCGTTGGAGAAACGAGAGTATCAAGAGTACTATTCGACGTAATGGTGATTCGTCGCTGTAATAAATCGTCGGGGCAGTGTTATTTTTTCGCGCTCATTGATGATATTACTTTGGATAAATTAAAAACTAACGACGAATCAATGTTTTTATGTAATTAATTGTTCGTCGCCACGTGATTATTCTGATTAATTAATACCATGCATGCGTCACTTTTGTTACTATCCATCGCGATGCATATAATGTGAGAATACGAAGAAAGGCCATACGATCAAGTAATAATTGATAAGCTCTACTGCATCGATTATTTTGAACGCATTTCATAAAAATCCTGAGTAATGAAAAGTATACACCGTCCTTCCAGGTTTCTGACGCGAAATGTAATTAGAGTCGACGGTCAATATATAATTAATATTAAATACACTTATTTCGATCGTGAAAATGGAAAAAGTAAGCTCCGACGGTGAGGCAGGCGGTTTACTTTGCGGGCGTTGCTCGGCGCGCAATTTGCTTTCGTGCTTTCCTTTATAAATATCTAGGCCCGAGATATGGGCGTTAATTAACGTTTCTCCCAGGCTTATTAAACCGCCGATAACTGTTGAACCGCTGGTTAAAAGCTCGAAAAGTTTTTGCGACCAAAGGTGAAACTACGTCGAGGGGAAACACCGACGCATAGCTTTAAATTCGCGATTGCTTTCGAGCTTTTTATCTAAACTTCATGAAAGATCCGAATTAAGTGCAGTCGCGGTCCCGCCTTTCCATTTGTCGACTACCTGCTCTCCGTCTCCATCGCCCTCCTCGGTCGCGTGTCAAGAAAAATCAAGAAGCCGTACGATACTGCTTTAATCATTTTCGTCATCGCCATTTCCTTTGAATTCATTTGCGCCTCAGGTCAGATTTTCTTTTCAGCCTTTTAGCAGCTTTTAGCTTTTATCTGTTCATTATCGAGTGGTCGATGTGTATTAAAGTCGTGATTTATACCTCGACGCCGCTCTCCCTCTCTGCTCTTCCGCTTTAACTTAAAATCAGATTAACTCGGAATTATTCTTTGCGCTTCTGTTCAACGATATATTTGCGCGGCTCTTTGAAGTGAAATCGATTATTCGCGCGGAACTTCCGAATGCTTTGAACAGCTTTATAAAGCTCGCCTCTCAATTTTCGAAAAAAAAAGAAGAGATGTTGAACCAGCGCGTTTTTGTTAAATCTTTCCGATAATCGTTCGTTGAAACGGGCGATTCAGAAATCTCACGGTAGATATATAACTCAGCCTTCGCGTTGTCTTTGACCCAGTTACCATCAACTTCTGACCCATTTTTCGATACGAGCACTCGCTAAGATTGAATTAAATCTCGTCGAGAGTAGCGCGGAAATTTTTGTAAACGGCATTTTGGTGCCACCCAAGTATTGCTCGACTCGAGTTGCAAAGTATAATGAACTGCGACGTCGACAGGAAGGAATACGTTTAATCGAACCGACGCTTTCGATTGCACTCGAGTATCACGATACGCAGGGTGAGACGCCTACGTTGGACCCTGATCTTCGTTTCAGTCTTACGCTGTTTGGAGGAAAATTGTTTAGGAAGTTTTTATTTGAAGGAATCTTCACGATATTGAAAGCATTTCTGAACAGTGTCTGCAACAAACTTAATAAAGGACAGAGACGAGCACATACAAGATACTATACATAGTACATAATGCAGAATCTATTATATTCTATATTTAGATTTAAATAGAAACACGTATATCTATATTTAGTATGTACCGTATGTCTGTAGTATATGACATTCTACAATAAAATTTCTCATGCTAGAAGAGATACTCTCTCATACTCTCGTAAGCTCTTATAAGAAGAGAGAAATAGAGGAATTTACAAAATTATTGACCGTATACGTGTTACACAATATAGGGGACCGTTATATTCTACTTTAAATTATACATATGTACAGTACATAGTTATAACATATGCACATACAATAATTCCAGAATAAAGTGTCTCGCACCGACATTGCGAAACGGTTAAACTTTACCGAAAATTCGAGCTCGCTCTATGTTTACACGCTCGTACTCGTATAATACGAAATATCTCAAGTATTCATGAAACTCGCGATATACGATGTTCCCAGGGGCAGCAACCACAGGCGGAGGATGAGAATACCCCGCAGAAGAGGGTGGACAAGATCTTCGACCAGATGGACAAAAACCACGACGACAAGCTGACCTTAGAGGAATTTCGGGAGGGTAGCAAAGCCGATCCCAGAATCGTTCAAGCGTTGTCATTGGGCGGCGAATAAAGCTGAGTACTCCATGCAAACCGGACGATTCGTCGATAAGTTCCAGGATCGGACGAACGTTCGGTCGCATCTGTCCAAATCGTCGAAGAGAACGGTGGTGGAGAAACAGTCGATTATCTAATGGACCGGAAGAGCGGGTGATCTTGAGGCATCCCCTAATGACGACGGCCGGCGTATACGCATACGTAGGTACGAAAAGTGGGACGATGAGAATCGCGATGCTTTATCGAGAATTCTCTCTCCCTCTCCCTCACCTCTCTCTCTCTCTCTCTCTCCTCTCACAGGTACTCTCCTCTCTCTCTCTCTCTCTCTTTTTCTCTCCTCTCTGGTCCTTCTTTTTACTCGCAGAGACGATTTCCTTTCTCCTTGCACGATCCTTCACATCGAGAAATTGCGCTCCGATCGTACGATTAGTACTGATAGAAATCGTAGAAGCCTAAGTAGTCGCTTTTGCCGTAAGTTTTATAGTCCTTTCTACTGAGAAATAAAAGAAATCTAAATACCGGTGATTGGTTGTACGAACGACGATATCAGGGACGCTCGCCGTGAAACGAATCGAACGAAGAGTCATGAGCGCAGAATAAATGTGTGAATAATTATGTAAAAATATCGATGCCTTCCTTTCTCGTAGCGTCCTTCAGTTTCATTGGGGTTTGACGTGCAAATTTGTATGAAATCGAAGGGTTTGGAAAACCTCGGTTTTAAACCGCCCAAGGATTAAATATCAGAAAGTTCCTCGCCACGAAACTAATTAGATTCAACGCGCAAACCTGGCGCTCGTACAGGGTGGGGCGCTTAAAACGGGCAACTGGAGAAAATGATGTTCCGACGCGTCTGTACCGTCTGAAAACTCTCGAAAGTACCAGAATGTCTCTCTCGTCAGCGAAGGGCATTGCTCGAGACGGATTCTTTCCAATTTCAAAAAATCTGAGAGGCGTTCGACTGATATGTTTTAAGCGCCTTACCTTGTGTACGTGTGACAATAAAAAAAGAAATGTATTCAGTGAAAAAATTCGGTCACTCAATTACGCTCGTTAACGCGTTGAGCGCCTTTATCTATGCACGTCGCGTAACGTTTGTTACAGTTTGAATATAAATTACACGAACCAAAGCACGAAATGCATTTCGCGCTTTAACGCGTTTAATCGGTGAACACTGCGATGGGGGTGTAAAGTGAAAAGGGGATGACGATAGAAGATTCGTTAAATTCATCCCCGTCAAACGTATCGTGAAAAAATGTCATGCAAAAGATAAACAGCGAAACAACAGAAAGGTTTCGAATATTTGCACGAGTCGAAAAAGGTGGCGGGGGAAGCTGATAATGTCGAATCTGAATTCGATTATCAAGAGCGGGGAGACGAGCTGGTTATCGAACCTTTTACGAACCGTTCGTCGAAAACAAAGGTGGAAACGCAAATGGGGTCAAAATATTGGGAGGGACGGTTGCATTAAACGAGAGAAAGTGTAATAACAATGGGACATCGAATGCGAATGAGCGCGATCGCATTATCAGTTTATCGATTCGCCGTAACACTTGACTTTTGAAATTTTAATAAACCGCCCATCATTGACCAGCCGGATTAAATATCAAAAATGTTGCCAATACGCGTTATCCCGTCGGTTTTCGATACGGCGATTTGATCGTTTCGACATTGGTTTTGTATTTGCGCACATGAATCTCTGTGATAGAAATTGCGGTTTATATCCATTACTTTTCCCTCGATATTAACTCTCCGGAATCGTATGTCAGTCCGAACGTGAAATTACATTTCGCGCGTTTGAACGTAATCTCAAATTCATCCTGAGTGGAAATACTCGGAACGGCAAAAATATACAGGCCTTGATAAATAATAGAAAATATAGAAGGCCCTTATATTTATACAAACTATATAAAACGGGAAGGGACTGTGCTGCAAAAATACCGATTATTCGTATGAGGTGTGCAGAGCTTCAAACATTAAGCGTAACTGCAATTAATTTCAGATTTCATCAAATTTCTCGCGGATGAAAAATTTGTCGTCTCCCGAAAACCAGTTTTTAACGAAGATTCATCCCATTCCCGGATTCCGAATTTTTCCGAAAATTGAAACGATTGAATCGGCAAAAATTCTTCTAATTATCGAAATATTTCCCTTCTTTTTTTCCTCGAACCACGCTCCATTCTATTCTATATAGCTACACTCCGGCTGCTCGTTTATGTGCCTTTTGTTCTCGGCATTCAGAGTTCGCATTCGGCTGGCCATATTCCGCGGAATGTGGAACGTTAATACGGATCGATGAAACGCGCTCTCCCTACCCATCCACCCCTACTTTAATTATTTCTCGCCATATCTACTCCTCCCCCCCCCCCCCCGATTTTCCCTTCCCGACTCAAAAGACATCTTATATCACAAACGATGAATTAATTTGCTGAATCGCGATTTAGAACCGCGATAATCTCGTGAATCAATTTTTCGTTCAACCGCGTCGCTGATAATCGGGTATCGTGTTCATCGAGGTCTCGATTAACGGGTCGCGCGATACGAGCGTTTCGGATTTGGGGGCATGACAGTATTTAGCGGTCAGCCTTCTCGCTATGAACGGTGAAATCACAATTTCCGTTATTCCCCTCGCTGGACGATCGATAACGCCACAATCCCAGGAGACACGAAAGGATGAATTTTTAATGGTAAACGCGTGAGTGGGGTTCCGTTTCCTCGCCGGTTTTCTGCGTTTCCGACACTACGAGCGAGGGGTGTCCCTTAAAAAAAATCCAACGGTAGTATCACCGGAATAAATAAATTTGCCGTGGCTAGACCAGATCTTATTAATAATGCGCGACACAGGGTTGCGTGTTTTACACGACACGGGACACACGGTAGGCAGTAAAACTTTATTCTACCCTTACTTCGCGTATTTTGTCGTTCCTTCGTGTATTTAACGGTTGGGATTCAAATCTTTTATCGCGGACTCTACGCACGGTGGGTGGAAGTAACTTGCTTACCTCGATGCTGAGTTAAAATAAATTATATAATTTAGTTAGTTGCCTTGTATAATCTGAAAAGATTTTAAACTAATCTTTATAATATGATTTTGTTACGCTCACCGTAAACAATTTCTTTTTATTTAACACGCGCAACGAACGAACGCTTTCGAGAAACAAAATATTCAACCGCTTGAGTATTAAAAAAGTTATGAAGAACAAATCTGCATTCTCGCAAATAATGTTTGCAAAATTAAAGTCATCTATTAAATTCAGTTAACCTTTGATCACGCACGGAGAGTATATAACCAAATGTTTTAATTAAATTCATTAAATACTGAATTTATTAAGTTTAAGTATAAAAAACACAAACATATTACTACATTGCATAATGATGTTTTCTTATTACAACACCGAACGATACGATTTCACATTTTATTTACTCAAATGTTCATTGAGCAAAAATTTACTCCGCGCGCGTGGTTACGTTCCTAGTAATCGCACGCGCGTGATCAAAGGTTAAACGCACGGCGCGCAGTGAACATCAATTTGAAGTGGATTTAATTCAAAATTGAAAAGTTCAATTTGTACCGAATCGAAATTATCCGGATGCCGGGAGATAATTCAATCGATACTTTTCGCAATTGCTTAATCGATACGCGAAACGAGTTTGAACGAAGAAACGTTCGGGTGATCGTTATACGAACATCCGCGAAATCAGAAATCAGGCCGCGTTTGAACGATTCACGCTTCGAAGGGTACAATACATCGATATTCTCGGTAACGCGAAATCAAAAGTTTCAATATAATAAAAAAGACCTTCGACCCTGAAAGAACCTCCGAATATCGCGTCCTTTTCAACGAGTGCCTAGCCCACGAAAAGCGAAACACAGGTGGGGGATGACATTGAGTGCAACGGGGTGGGACAGCGGCTGCGAGGGGGTGCGCGCGTGAGGAACCAAAGCGATGCCGTTTAAAAAAAAAAAACTCAGAGTTTTGCGGGTATTCGAGCTCCGAGGCTCGCTTTGAAAGCTTCATTCTCTCGTTTCTATCTCTCTCCTCCCTCTTCGCTCGCGCGTTTCTCTTTTTCGCTCCCTCTGTCTATTTCACTAGTCATAAAATGAAAAGGGAATACGAGCGTGCGTGGAAAGTACTCCGGTCACAGAGGGAAAAAGATATTGCGATGTCAACTTTGAGAACTGTTTCCGACCCATCGGAATTTTAGGTCACGCGACATCTTTGACATCGACGGCGGACTAGTTAAAAAAAGAAAATGTCCCGATTTGTCATTGTCGTTTATCAAATTAACCCGAGGATTGGGGAGTCATTTGCGCGATAAATGATTTTCCGTTGAAAACACGTCACTGGTTTTCGAGAAACGTAATTGCAAAAAATTGGAATTATCCGTTGCACTGGGAAGGGGTTCGCTGTTCAAGATATCGTTAAAGTTAAGGAGCCATCTACCTGTGAATGGGTCAAAAAATCGAAATTTTTTTGCGTTTTCATAAAGTATAACGTCTAAAGAATGCATTACTAAAGTTTTATGCTTCAATTCCAAAAATTAACAAAGTTGCAACAAAGGTACTAATCGCTTCGACATTGTAAGCTGGTACACCACAGAACTTCAAATGCGTTTTTCTCCAGTCATGATTTTTTTAATGAGCTGGGAAAAAATCTCCAAAACTACGCGACGGATTGCTCTGAAATTTTAACAGGATATTCCACCCCCTATTGGCTCCCCTTCTTGCCAGAATCATGTTTATAAAATAACAATATCGTACTTTATTATTACAAAATATACCTAAAACAACGTGGGATTTCATACTGTAGAAATGTAGACGTCCGCCATTTTCTCAATTTTCAATCAAAATTATTAATTCTGGCAACAAGGTTATAGAATATCTTCCCGATTAAGAATAACTAAAAAAATGTAATTTTGGTCCAACCGGAGAGCAACAAATAACCGCGCCAGTAACATACAATTTTTGAACACGGCTTTATGGCGGGCCAAGTAAAACCAATAAACAATTGATTAAAACAGTTTAAAAAATTCTCGTGTATGACCAACAAGTATACCAACAAACTGCAAAATGAATTATGGTGTGGCACATACTGGAATGTTATAAAAAAATCATGAAATCTGACAAATTTTCGGGCCGTTCAAAGGTAGATGACCCCTTAAGTGAAAATCGGAAGTGATTGAACGAGGAAAATCCAAAATCCCTGGCATTTAAGAATGTCACGAATTTTTCTTCGTTTACACAGTCGTTTCTTACGTTGGTAAACAATAGACATTTTTAAGCTATTAAAAATATAGTTATACTATTTGGTTTCCTCTTTATTCATTTATTCAAAAAAGGGCACCGCAGTTTGACGCAAAATTAGTAACTCGCAAATGTCAAACTTCACTTAAGCGTGGGGCGGAATGCCCCAAGTATCCGGTTGCAACCTTTCATAATGAAAAAATTCAGGCTTACCGCTCGGACTAATTTAACGCAAAAAAGGAACGCAAATTGAAACGTAACGAAACCGCAAAAAAAACCCAGAGACCGCCGCGTTTGTCGCACGTGCGAAACGGCAAAACGAAATTTCGTGTCGCGGACAAAGTATTATTTTTAACTTCGTTGAAATCCAATGGCACGGAGTTGCCGCCGGGTCTCGTTACATTTTCACACTTTTTTGCCGTGTGAACACTTTACACACACCAACACATTTTTCTCATTTCGCCGCTAGTTCTTTGTGAACAGCGGTGCAACGTTAAGTACATTTTCTTCTTTATATCCAGTTTTATTTTAACCAGGAAAATAAACCGGAAAAGTCGCTATTGTACGATGTGACGTGACCGCCGTGTAAAAATCGCGTTCGATACATAATTTTTTTGGACCGGATCTCCTGTACTTCCTTCGACGTCGATTTGCCGATGAAAGATTCTCTTCGCAAAAGGGTTCATTAATCACGATCAAACTTCTTTATATTCCGTTTTCATTTTAACGGGGAAGACAATAAATCGGTAGAATTCTATTTGCACAATATGACGCGACTGTCATGCGAATCACGTTCGATAAATAATTTCATTTCGACCGAATTGCTATTTTTCATCGACGTCAATCCGCGGTGGGAAAATTCTCTTCGTGGAAGGGTTAATTAAACGTTATTACGAGGACCGAGCACCCCGAGTGTATTGTACCGTCGGTAACCGCAATTAATCTTCCGTGCTTCGCTGCGGAAATAATTCTCCGTGGAATTTCCTTATTCGCGGGAAGGAAAGTTACTCGCGGCGTTAAAATTTCCTGTTTTTAATAGTTCGATGCTTGCCTTGAATTCCACCTTTGGAATTTATTCCCTACTTTCTTTGTCAAAGTCACTTTGGTTTCTCCACTCCCCCTTTCGAACGTCCAAGAACCCTCGTCCTCGCCATCGCGTTCAAATTTGTACTGCCAGACATTTTGCGTTTGTCTCCGTATTTCGTTCCCCTTCGCTTAATTTGTCTACCGCCTAAAACTCGCGGTATTTATCCTCGTAGGAGGCAACCGGACCACCATAAATTGTCTCAGAGGGGTTCCTTTACTTCTTCGTTCCTCCCGCCATTCTCTTCATCCTTTCCCTCTATAAATTTCTGCGCGAGGATATTCCTTCGCGACGTTAAGAGGGCTATTCTTTGAATTAAATATAACCGTTTAGAGCGGGAACTTTATGCCCTTACCTCGCTCTCGTGCCGGCGAAATTCTTTGCTCCCCGTCCGTCGGAAGAGAGGTGCCTTTCGAGTAAAATATATCGTTTGGCTGATACGAAAGATTTCGTGGCGCGACAAGAATACCGTCGCAACTCGAGAATTACGTTTCTCGGGAAATTGAAACGTTACTTCCGTCGAATCAAGCAAGAACGGGTATAAAATGATATAAATCGAACGGATGAGAATTTATTCGCGAGCCTTACGCGTCAGACTTTATTCGTTACTTATAAAAATATAAAGATTCGCCCGTTTCCCATTACCGCCCGGGTAATAAATCATTTTTAAAAAAATTGTACGAATCTCCTGACTCTATCCTCTTGATATTCTTTTCTATCCACGTTCTTCTCTATTCCCGTTTCTCGCTAATGAGCGATGTTACACAACACATACACGACACACCGCTATGAATGGAAGTTTATTCCTGGCTAAAATTTGCATAGAGGTAAGCCCCTGACCTTCTCGTTTACACTTTACGTTTTATGTTTGTAAAAAAAACTCGTCACGTATTCCATATTTTCGCGACACCGTGAGTACCATAGTTCCCATTCGTGTTTCCATAATTCAGTTTTAATACAAATACAGTAACGAAATATTGTTCAAGGGCGCAACATTTCTTTTAAAAAGAAACCACAGTCGTACAATTTAAGATCGTATATAACTCGTAATTTCGGGATTCTTCCATTTTAATATGAATAGTTTAGTGCAAAAGTAGTGCAAGTCAACAAAGTTGAATGTTGTGTAACGAGAGACGAAGTAGAAATTATATGAAATTATAAACTGCAATAATGTCAAAGAACGTTATGTTTCATTTATGCAAGCCGCTGTAAAGTTATACATTAAAGTATAACTTTTCTCCGGAAAATCAAGACACATAATCGCTTTATTCGATCTTTCTTTCATTTACACCACTCTTTTCCGTCCATTCGAGCGGACAGTTTTTATCTGCCCTGCTACTTAGCGAGAAACTAATGCAGCCAGGCATACACCGCTCCTGAAACGAAAACAGAACGAAGGTTAACCTCACGAGACGCGGCTTAAACGAATTTAGGAAAAAAATTCAATTGCATCACGTTTGCGTTAGATGACTCGTCCGAATAATGGAAACGCAATCATTATTGATACATTGGGTTGGTCGAAAATTACCGTCGGAATTTCCCGGTAAGAAATCTGAAAAAGTCGATGCAAATGGTTCTCAATGCTAGATCTCCTACCGGAACGTTTATCAACGATAAAAGCTCCATCGCGAAATTTTTTGAACCGGCGTTACCCCGTTCGTTCATTCGTAGCGCCATCGTCATAACGATGAAATCACGTAAGAAATCTTTTCTTTTTTTCATTTTTACTTTTGCGAAAATAAAAAAGCATAATTGCACGAAAGTACTTTTTCTCGTTGCTCGTCTTTGAATCAAAATGAACGGTAAAAAATGTAACAAACTATAACAAACTTCTATTTAAATTAAACCTTAAGCTTTTAGACTATACACGGGTATTATAATTTGTGAATACTGTCTTTGTTTTAAAAACAGGTTTTCACAACAATATCACAATTGTATCGCAATTATCACGCATATCAAAACTAATTCGTGAGAGCACAGAATTACGAGTTTGATCTATTTCTTCGTCGTAAACCACTTTTATTAATCACGTCTCTCTGGCCAACACGAAATCCGAAACTAAAAGTGCAATTTCAGCTGCAATTTCAACTCTCCCGGAATTTCCATACATAACGCTCGTAACTTCGTATCATTCTTTCGTGAGAAGCACTCGTCCAATAAATCACGAATACAGCGCAGACATAATCTCCTCGTGTGCGTTCGCGGAAGTTCCATCACCTAAACACTCCACAACCCTCGCCCTCCGCCGCCCTCAGCCCCCGACTTGTTTGCTGCCGTTACGACACTCTTATTTCTTCGATGTATACGTTACGTTATGCAAGATGACCTACATCTACATCGAATTCGGCTCGCTTTATTTCGCCTAACTTACGATCGCTCTCTTCCCCGTACCCCGAGGTTTCCCATGGTGCACCTTTTCTGGAGAGCGATCGATCACAAAGTCCCGGCCCGGAGTAACGTGCAACCACCGGCGAAAGGGGGACGCTTCCTTTCCGCCCCGAAACTTTTCGGGGAACCGAGATGCACGAGTTGCTTTTCGTTTCTCGCGAAAATGGCACACGGGAAAAAGTTTCCCGACGGAGATCGGCTCGCTTCTCGGCTCCCCTGATTTATGTCGGTCATCAGCTTCCCCGCCAGTGTCGTTGGTTTTGAGAAATCTCGATACCCGTTTCTCGAAATGCCGGCTCGCTTAGAGGACGCTTAATCCATTGTCCGGAGTTTTTCTTTTTTTTTATATATATTTCTTTTCGTAAATTAGTCTCCGGGTGCTTTCGGTCGCGAATGTACAGCTTGACAAGATATATTGGGAAAATTGGGAAACGGGATGAAAGCATATTTGTTACGGTCAATGTAGTATCCGAAATTAGACAGTGATTTACTGTGTTATCTCATCGCGACATTGAGAAATTGAATGTGCCAGCATAATCGGAACTTTTCTCGTGTATCAATTGCCTCTATCGCGAGGTCAACGTTTGGTGCAGGATCGTTGATTAAAGTTCTAATTGCGAGAACAATATTTATCGGCAGATAGGAATTTTCTTGCAGCTTCGCGATTAATATCAATTCAACCGGAGGTGTTAATGGGAACTCGTTTCGGGGCCGATACGCCGTTGAGCGAATGGAAAAAGAAATAGTATAGGGAATTGAATGGGAGTCCAAAGGAGATCCTGGTGGCTCGTTGCGATTCTATTTGCTTTCGAATGGCAATTAGCGGGCTCGTAGGCGTTGCTGGCTGATCGCGCCGTTAAGAGCATCGGGTTTCATTGAATTTTCGCGTATAGAATTGCGGATAAGAGAATTGTCGTGTCGGAGGCAGAAACTTCCATCCTTCGTGAAAATGAATTTTCAGATTAAAATTCCATGGCGGAACTTTTAAAGAGGTCTCGCGGTTGCAGCGATAGCGTGATCGTTTCCGGTGAGATTTGTATTCGAAGATACGGGGGACAGTCGGGAGAATGTTTGTCGAGTTTGAAGACACGGAGGGGCGTGAAATTGAAATATAATTCATATATTGGTTTGGTCAATGAGTAATGTTTGAGTTTACCATATCGACGGATCGTTCCTGCTGTATTTAAAACCAAAAGAGAACTATTCGTAAACTATTAAACGCGTGTTTAGTCTAAAAGCTGAGGATTTAATATATAATTTGAACAGGAGTTCGTTACATTTGGTTATATTTTTTAATGCCAAACGTGTATTATTTGTCAGTCTATGAGTGGTGAGGTGCAATGTACGGCGGCTGTCGCAGATATTCAAACACTTGGAAATTTGCTACGAATTTTTACAGAATTCATCGATCACGATTAAATTTGGTGTGAGATTGGGTTTACTGGTTAGCGCGCTTAAACGAATTTTGAAAAATTGCGAATTCTCAAGGTTACGAGCAATCTGGAATTGAGTACTATTCTCAAATTTTTTATCGCGCCCTGAAACGTAAATTTGAAAAGCCTCGTTTGCGAAACTCGTCGAGTCGAATATGTTCTTGAGATTCTGACGTTTGGTCGGATATCGACCACTTTTTGCACTTTCAAAGATTGAACCGAACCGAATGAAATTTTCAGGTTACGTACAAATTACCGAGCTTCGCAAACGGGACCTTCCACGTTTTTCTTATAGCTTGGCGTATGAAATCTGAAAGCGGCACGCTTTGCAGATTTGGTCTTGATTTTGAAAATCCGGTTAAACGTGTCGACCAGCAAAACGTATAAACCAAGGTTACGAAAAAGTTTTAACGATCGGTGCATTCTGTAAAAAGTTATAATGAAATTTTCAGTTTCCGAATATTTGTGGTAGCTACTGTACGTATAGTATGTAGGAGATGGGGCAGTTAAAAACAAATGTCCCGAATAATTCACACATTTCTGGAAATAGGAAAAGGTATTTTAAGCAAAAGCCACCAAGTACCGAAAGAGAGGTATCCCGATAACATTCCGCAGGTAATACATCGTATGGCTATGAAGTATATACATACATCTTGCTTCATTACGCGTAAAAGCTATTTGAACGGCTTCCTTAAAACTGTATCACAATGTATTTGTTATTAGAACGATAGATTGAACAAAATTGCGTTTATTCGTAATGCGAATAAAGAATTGCGATAAAGGAATGCGATAAAGAATTTGTGCCATAAGCGAAAACCATCAGTCCGACTGTGGTGAGGAATTGATGCATAAGATGCCGCGTATTATTATTTGAACCAGCGATAGGAGTTATTTCACATCAAGTATATTTAGCTAAGTATTAATTTACAAATTGCTAGTAATTCATTATCCCCTTTGAAATAATAAATTGCTTTTTTCTTTTCTTCTTTTCTTCAATCTTGCCCCAGTTCGTGCACACGGCTGAACAGTTGAATGGCATGGCGCGTGACCAAACTTCTTGTTTACTGTGGCTCGCGCGATCGGCAGATATCGTGTAGGACAATACACGTTTGTGCGTTGTTAGATTAATTGTTGCTCAATCCAAAAAAATGGCTGAATCAATAGAATCGTTTCTTCAAAAGATTGCATAATAAAGAAAAGAATGTTTCAAGCCAACGTTATTTGCTAATAAAAATAACAAATTCCGCTTCTCTAAATATTTTTCAGGTAGTACAGGCGTATTAAAATATTTGTCGTGTTTCCAAAAAAAAAGACAAGGGACCTATTCGGATCGCTATTTGAAGCGCCTCGAAGCATATAAATGACTCGTATAGCCACAACGCTCGTGCCAACGATACAGCGTAACAAATATTCCGAATTCACGATATACACGTTGAAAATCTGGGTTACGTCCGAGTAAGATTGATGGTATTCCTTTGATCGAAACTCTATTTACAAACCCGCAGGCTTCTAAATAGGGCGTGCGTAATTCTCGAAGTACATACATACATTCCAACTCGTAACGTTACTTCGTTATTTTCGTTGCCGGCATCGATCGTTTCTCCGTCGATGCGCGATGCATTGTTTACCGAATATATTGTAAAGAAGCTCTTCGGCTACGCGAATAGACGCACGTGTCTTCGGCGAAATCCTCGATGTTCCCGCTCCGTGACGCGCATCGTGAAATCCCTCGATATTGGCAAACTTCCCAACTGCTTTTCCTCTGTCAGCATCTTCCCGTTGAAGTTCGACGAGGATCCTCGTATTGCTTCTACAAATATCATCCGGCGAAAGCACGACACTATCGTCATTTCCCCTGATCTTCCACCGGGGGTGACATTGTCTGATTTATGAACGGCCCAATTTACTTAATCTCATTACCGGAGAAATTAACGCGACAAGATTTGCCTTTGATCTCATCATCATTTTGCACAAAATTGAAGTTCTATTTAACGTATTTATTTGGGCGCGTGCGCGGTACATCCGTATTCGTTGATTCTTATGATCGATCGATACGCCGATGAGGAGGATTGTATTATTATTAGAAAAGTTCTTTCCCGTTACACGGTAGATTTGTTATAACTTAGGTGAACCTAACTATTTCACCTCTCTGGTCGAGCGTTGATCATACTTCTGTTGTATACCGATATTTTATTTCGAATATATTTGTTTTTGCCACTGCATGTATACCTCTCTCTCCATTACCGACTGCCGAGTACCATATTTGCCATGGATTTTTTTGATGTTTTCAAACGGAGGGTAGGAAAAAAAAATAAATCGAAGCTTTCAAACGATCAGTCAGCGCGCGTAATCTCGATAATCCGATTTCACGGTGGGGAAAAAGCACCACGTCGCGGACCCATAGCAATTGCTCGGAAACTTTATTCTCCTGGAATTCGACATCATCGGATAGAAGCAAATTTATGGGTAGGATTAACGAACTCCGTGATTCATACGCATGCCGTATACTTAAGAAAGGTTTTCCTCGATACTCTGGTACGAGCTTAATCCACGCTCGGTGTGAATTGTCTTATGTAAATTCTACTGGAGTGAAATAGTACATGGAAACGGGGGGGGGGGGCAAAAAAGGGAGTGGAGATGGGAGCGAAGAATGAAACCTACGAATTGACGGCGAAAGGAGGGCAAATACTCGCAACTGAAAAAAAAGAAGTATATCTCGAGCCAGGAAATCGACGATCTACAGGGATTTTCATTCGCGAGGAAAGAACGATACTGTTTTTCTGAAGATATCCTTGTCCGACCTGGTGAAGCTTGTATCGACACGCGAAACACGTTCGAGAATTGTTGCTTCTTCGGCTCGCAAACGCTCCACCAGTTACGGCAGCTTTATTTCTGGGGAGATAAAGCTAAATTTTGTAAAAGTCTACGGATAACGTACGTATAAAAGCGCGTACAATTCTATTCGTGTTTTAGGGTGACCATCAAAATTTAGTATTAATAAAATAGGACGAACCGTGAATAAACGAATCATTGTGTCGTGGATGCTTGCAATATATGGGATTTAATTTATCACTCGTCGTAGCGAATATTGTGTTCCATTGTAGGTAGACTACTGGTGGAAAATCTTTAGTGTGAATTTTTCGTGAAATTTTTCGGTGTCAGAAGTACGCGTGCACTTATTTAAGGCTAACCCCTCCCTATTCTCGTATATAGCGGGGGCAATTTTTTCGCCAAACATCCGTGAATTATTATATTTAAACATTGATCAGAATCACGCGTACTTTCAGTAGAGAATTAATTAATAAAACTGAGGTTAATATTCTTATCTTATTTCCTAAATGTATAAAAATTGTCAGCAGAATATCATTTGCCGTATCAGTCGTGAAAGGAGTTGCGCGTATCGTTAATATATTTGAATTTATTCTCGAACATTTAATATTAATAATGAAATGACATACGTAATGGAAATTAAACATGAATGTTCCAGGATGCAACTGACACTCTTATCATTTTTATAGAATTTTATAATATGTTATACACGTTTACATCGTAGGACAAATACCTAAAACAATCCGTCTACTGCAAGAAATGTATAAAAAAGGAAACTGATTACTTATTCTCGTAAACAAAAAAGAAATAGTTCACCGGTTCGGGGAAGAGGAAAATCACAAACGGAAGTATTTTCAAGGAATTGGAGTCGTACGTGAAAATGTATAGCGTGTCTTGTAATCTGGAAAATTCTCAAAGGTTTTCGTTTTATTCTCCCCGGAATTTGAACTTTTTTTCACGTTTTTCTCGGGTACAGCTATAAGCAAATATTCAATGGAAACATTTCTTGTCAGTCAAAAGGAAACGCTGAGGAATTTAGGGATTCGTCCCGCGTTCGACGAAGTTCATTGAAATATTCGATTCTATTCTCACCGCGGAAAATTTGGCCGTCGTTGAAAGCTGCCCGGGAAAGTGCACAAAGTTGGTCGTTCGAATCGATTTGATATAATTTGAAGCAACCCTCGTTTGAAATCGCTTACGTGCCGCCACTCCGTACGGGAGGGTGATGTCGATCGAAGGGCATTCCGGGTGATCCGATGCTCCGCGAAAGGTCAATGGAGGAAATTGCGCCGGTAAGTTTCACGAAATCACTAAGTGCTCACGCTTCGCGAGTATGTGTCACCGTCGACGTATTCTCATCGAATTCCATCGGACGCTCAGTCGATCGGTACCGGGAAAAGGGAAACAAATTTTCGAAACACACGCTCGAACTTGCTAATTTTCAATTATTCCACTCTATCGTTCGTCGTCGATTAATACGTTATACCGAGTGTAACGATGGCCGAGGATGGGGGGTAAGAATTTTTCTTTTTAAGTTTCCAGTCGAGAAAAGTTAGTCCTTTTTTAATCCTAGATTTCTGCACTGTGTGAAAATTGAATAGCCTAAAATTTGTTTTTTCGGATCAGATAGGACGGTGTATCTTGTAAAACTGATCGATAAAAATTTTAAACGATTTCTCATCGTATCTGTATGTTTGAACCTTCATTAGTAAAATATAATTTTTTGATTCTTAAAAAATAATTTTGTCTATCAGAAATCAATTATTATTAGACAATTGTACAATTATAATCAAGAATTCCGAACGTATTTCTCGCTGTATTTATTTATTTATTACTGTATAAAATGCAAAAATAATCGCACGGGAGGAACGGGCTTCGTACGTTTGTTGCGTTATACGCTAAACGAATGATTCGAACCACCTGTACGAGCCACAAGCGTGGCTCGTCCATTCCCATAAATGAATCATACTTTTGTAAATTTGTTATATTACAAAGGAATGATCCATGGAGTATTCAATGCGTCCATAAAGACGCACGACGAGATGTCTCGTTACGAAACGGACATAAAATGTGACGATCGAGTGTCAGCAGCCTTTTCGTATCTTGGTACTTCCGTTTCGATACTAAAAGTACGAGCACTCAAGTGGCGTGTCTTTATGGCGGCCATTTTATCGCTGCCGACATTCCAAGTGATTTAAGGCTGATTTAAACCTTAAGGTGATTTAAACCTGACTCCCGGGGCTTAAAAGATACCGCTCTCGAAACATTTCCGACCGTCTAGTTTCCTTGAATTTAACACCTCGAAAACTCCTGTTCGTTCTTTCCGGAAGAAATACAAGGTCTGTCTCGCGTACTTGTACTTGGCTCGAGACAAGACCTCGTCTCTTGATATGTACCCAAGATGAGGCGTTTAATGCAAGCGGCGTGAACAACACTTACATTTTTGTAGCCAAAGAAAGTGTACGAAAGCCAAATTACTAGGAGAAACATATTTTTACAACTTGAATCTTCTTCGGATATGTCCGTCGTATCACTTTGCCGTTCCTGCGTAGAAAAGAATCACAATCTCTGGATATTTATCTTTCATATACAGTAGAACCTCCTGCATTCGAACTAATACACCAAAGTGTTTTGATGCTAAACATTATTTATGTCGACGGAATAAAAAAAAAATTGAGTTTGTTGAAATATTTATGGTTTCCATATGTTTTTGGGTGCTAAACATGTACAGATTCCATATCTGTTTCAGTTTCATATTGACTCATTATCGTTAGAATTAATTTTTTTTCTATTTGAGAGGGAAATACATGTTCCACGCGCAGAATATTTTATTTTATATTTGTTTGGACGACAGAATGTTCCGATGGTAAAGCTTTTGGCATTGCGATAATGGATGTTCGGATGCGGAAGGTTGTACCGTAGTTATTTTCGGCTCAAAAGCTCATAAAATTTTTACCGCTGTACCGACTGTAACTTTTACTAACAACTTTACTACATTTTCCATTCCCTAAGTTGACGGTTCGGTTTTATTTTGGTAGTGTATGTTAAGAACCATAATCCCTGAGTAGTATAAAATTCATACATTTATGCCACTTTTAAGTGTTTCGAGTTAACCGTACGTCAACGTCGTTCAAAATGATTCCATGATTTATAACGTAAGCACGAAATTTGACAGCGCCCCTTTCATCCTGTCATTTTACGTTTCTATCGTAATTGCGTTCGAAATTAAATATACTATGTCACGTGCCTGAATAATCAACGACGGAAATCCTTCTTTTTTTTTATGTTTTACCGTCCGCATATAAATTCAGTTACACGAAGTTTCCATTACGACAGAAATAACGTATTTTCGATGGCAAAGAGTTTTTACCAGAAAACTGGAAAACGAACGTGGGAAACAATTGTTGGTTCGGAACTTCTAAACTAACTTAAAGCACGATAAAACACCGAGATTTTACATTAGCGATAATAATTAAACTGCGAGACGGGACGTGAAGCGAGAAACAAGGGAAGTAAGAGCGTTCATTCGTCGTTCGTACATCAACGTTGCAGTTTGAGCCACTTATCTACCTTCGGATCTGCGATAAAACTGGAAACCGTAAATAACGTTAGATCGTAGTATTAAATATCGTTCATACTCGTTAAACATTTTTTCTTCTTAAAGAAAGTAGTTCACATTTTTACCGGAATGCGTAAACCACTGTAATTTGGAAACGTGTCTGCGATAAAGCTACTTATGCGTCATACGCACGCCCAATTCTCAAGCTCATATTTCGAACTCGAGTGCAAATGGCGGTAGAATGGACATTTTCTAACGCGTCTCGAAGCGAAAACCGCGCGTTGGAAAACCCGTGGGAAAAAGGGAGAACCCGTTGAAGGATAGAAAGCGGAGAGTAACGAGAAGAGAAAATGTAGCGGAAACCAAATGAACTTGGTCCGACGTTTGACGATAGCCTGGAGGATCGGTGCATAGAGGGAAAGCATTAAATCAAGGTTGGGTTTAAATTGAAAAAGATCCATGAATCTTGCTCTTCGATCATTTAAATCGTTGGAGCTTAAAAACTCGTACCACTTGGATCTCAGAACGTTTCCTTCTGATATCAAATTTTCAAAAAATCGCGATCGTACGATCCTCCGGATCTTCGAATACTAGGATCTCTTCCGTTGTTCGAACGAAGAACGTATATTTCTAATTCCGGCTTTTACGGAAATTGGGTTCTCACGATCCTCTGATCGCAGAAACTATCTCTCTCGTTCGTTGAACGGAAGATTGTTTTCACCTCGAGCAACGCGTAAAAACGAAAGGCGGAAAGATCGAACGAAAAGGGAGAAACGGTCACAGGTGCGTCCAATGCGTATGGAACGTAGCCTATAATATCACTCGAACAGTAGCAATAATCGAGGAACACATTGTTAGCGCTGTTAGTGGGGAATTTTTAAGATGGGCGTCGCGCATTAAATCGTTAGGGACGAATCGTTCTACCCTGTTTAGAATAACGTCATCGAGAAACTATCGTTCGAAGAACGTTATTCCGCGGGGTGGTAGACTAAATAGGAATAATCGAGGGTACGTCGGTCGAGCGCGAGACTACGATGATCTTTCGAAATCGATTAATTTTGCGAACACCCGTAATCCCTGAACTGATGTTTAGTTTGCTCGACTGCCGGATGAAGCGGCATGCTTACGAATAAAACAAAAAGGGCTCTATATTTTTCTACCCGGTTGCTCCGAGGAAGATAGAAATGATTTCTTCGTTGCCAGAGCATCGTTGTTAGCCTCGACCAGAGCTTGATACGGTATTCATTTTATTCAATGATTCTTAACCTCCTTGGTATGTACAACCCCAAAGATAGCGAATACTGCCATAAAGGAACTGAGTTGAATTAATTCCTTACATCGACGGAATTAGCTTGGACGTATTCAAAGTTTGAATTCCTCCCTTTGTATATTGAGATGATCGATGATCGAATTTTTTTGATATATTACTTTCGAAACGTCCATACGGTATCGACTGTAAAAAGAAGCTGGTGGTAGAGCGTCAACAATTTTCTAATTTTGTTATTACAAATCGATTTTATATTTCTTCGCGAAACGTGTGTATGTACTAAAGTTTCGTTGCGCGCCACCGACAATTTTTCATTCCTTCTGATAATAGCAAAAAGTTTAATAGCTCAAACCCCTGCTATCAACCTCCAGAGTTAATGGCACTTCACCATTTGGTTCCACGAGCAAGAAAATCGAGAAACGCTATGGGGGTGCACGTGCACTAAGTTCGACGAGATTGGAGTACCGAAAACTTTGTCTGTACGAAGGCTGAATGGCTGTGAAGGGAACGAAAACTACTTTGATTTCTTCCCCGATATTTCGCGTATATCGAGGAACAGCGTAGAGATTGCAATTCATAATTGATTCCTTATTTTTGTTAAGTGAAAAATTAATATTTACATTTTAAAACTAACGCAAAATTAGAGTATTAAACGAAACAATACGATCAATTATCGTTCGACGTTGCAATGATCTTGCGATGGTTACGGTTTTTAGTAATGTCAAATACTGACAATTTAGTTGAATATCGAATAAAAGTGAATATTGTACGAAGGATGTAATGGGCTAATAAAATTTTGACAAAATTCAATTTGCACGTCACCACGTTCCCGATTAATTCGAAAAAATAGCTCAGGACTACTTCATCGTAACTCGTAACACAACAGTCACCTATTATGACGAATTAAAAACATGATAAGTAACATACTTCTCCTAAACGTCGACTAATTTTTCCAATCTGTTCGCACGTTTGACGCATAAAATTAATTTTCACAAATTTTTCATTGATGATTCGAACCTTCCACTTAAGTAATATTGTTTTTAATCCAGTCAGTTATTTATCGTACAATACAATAATAACAATTATAACTCTATGTGTAGTTCAATTACTGCAATTTGAAGTATAATTCAAGTACTTCAAATATGGTTCAAGTACTACAACTTCAAATATAATTCAAGCACTATAACTCCAAGTATAATTTAATTACTATAACTTCAAATACAATTCAAGTACTACAACTTCAAGTATACTTCAAGTGTAATACGAAAGCTTGCATGTCAATATCTTGCAAGCTCAATTGAATGGCAAAAATATTTTACGTTTAATCATTCGAACGAGGGATAATATCCTGGAGGTTAAGAACCATTGGTTTATCCTAATTTCCCGCCGACATTACGCAGAAGACTACGTGTATCGCGGTGGAAAAAAAGCGGGCCGAAATGTATGTATAATCGAGGCGAATCCGAGTTAAATCTATACTTCGTATTAAGCGATTTACGACTAAACGTTGTCATAAGTAATTTTTACGATTTTCAAGAGGAATTATACTGTAAGGGATCGATTTTTCGCTTAGTGAGATTTCTAGATGCTTTCCATGTAAAATTCTCGTAGTGATCGCTTGCGTCGGGCTGAAGTCTCTCTCACTCTGTCTTTGACTTTGTCAGCGCGGCACGAGAAGAGGGAAGAGAGGCGGGAGTGGTGTTTTTCAATAAAATAAAATAAAAAAAACAGAGGGCAAGAGAAAAAAGGCACTGGGACAACTCGAAATGGCGTTTTCGAATCCTCGCAACCGTTTGACGTGTCTTTCTCGCGAAAGCTGAATGACGTTGGTACTTTGACGTTTGTAGATCACGGAATGGAATCAAAAGAGAGGGAAAAAATGCTTCGATACGTTGTCCGGCATTCTTCTGGTAAAGTTTGCGGTAGGTTACGTTAAAAATATTCACAAATTTGTAATTGTTCGGTAACTATTGTCGTTTAATCCCATCTTTGGTGCGATCTTTACGATCAGTATCGTTTTGGTATATTCGTTTTCGTGTGTAATGTTTTGTATGAAAACAGAAACTGTACCAGAATAATGTGTTTATGGTTATTTGAAGATTGTAATATTATAATTAATTTTCTCACGCACAGATGTATTTCAGCCGCAACTCGACAATCTTTCCTTAGAAAAATTATTAACACGACAATAACTGTATCTACGCTAATTTTTTGCCTTCGTTCGCACAATTTGTTCACGTATGTTTCTATCGATAAAAAAAAAGTGCATTGAACGATCCACTGTCTCGATCCTTTCTCATAGTAATCCATCGCAAGGAATCTGTGTTACGAGGAAATTTCTTCCTTTCAACGGGTATCAAGTAAATAATTTTCTTTTCATTAAATATTTCTGGTTCACAAAAAACGATAATTCGTAATTCATAAGTTGTAAAGCCTGAACTTCACCAAGTGTTAAAAAAAAGAATAAGATCACAGCATAGCGAGAAAAGTCTTCGAAGTGGAAATATCTTCACAAAATAATCGAGAAAATGGCACCCCTTGCGAAGGGAGACACCCCCGTGTCGGAGACTACTGCCCGTAGACACGTCGGGTAATTTTCGAATCTCCGTTTTTTATCGGCAGCGTGGTCTCGGTTCTTATCCCGCGGGATCATCTTCCCGTGGGATTCTGATTTCACGGGCCTTCAATTTTAATCCGGCCCCTCGGGCTTCAGTTCCTCTTGGACGGGTGAACTGTGAATTCGGGGATATTGCACCGAGGGAAAATATATTGGAATGCGCTGGGATCGCGGCGTGACGTTTGCATAAATTTTTTTAACATTTCTGATCACAAAATACTTTTTTTTATTACATGTATTATGCTGGTTTACGTCGACAGATACGATTATTACACTGGGAATGGTGGGACGTAATAAAATTCTAATTGTAATCGAGACATTTTTGTTATATCGCTTAATAGATTCCGATGTTAAAGTTTATTCGAGTAGTCGCAAGAGTTCAAGTTTCCTACTCAAAATTGATTTCCATTTTACGATCTCGCTTTTATCGAATATCGATTACGCTCGAAGGATTTCGAAGGAGGTGCACAAGTAGTATAATTCGTTTAAAGCGTAGACGAGATTTCAAGATATATTTCCCTTAAGGGATTTCTTTCTTTCATTTAAATTCCACTCAGATTCCCTCACCCTCTATCACGCTCTCTCTTTCTCTTTCTCGATTCCTCTCACTCGTTCAACGCACCGACGATCTTGAAACTCTTCAACGCATAAAATTAAAAAGAACTAATTCTACTAATAGCGTAACTAACTATTTTTAAACGCTGCGAATTTAAAGAGGCTACTCTAATGCGTACCGTTATACTTATCGCTACTTGTATCGCTACTATTACCGCTAGTATGTACTAAACGCTAACTACTGTTACTCTACTTACAGCAACGTGGAAAACTTTTCCGTCTAAATGCGTACCGTATTCTCACTCGACAAATGGAAACAGAAAAAGAAATCACACTTCTCGAAGTGCTGCGTACACGTCAATAAGAATTACACGCGAGACACGTATCCATATACATATACATACATACATACATATATACAGGCATACATACATATGATACAATTAATACACGTGGACACGAGTACATTAAAAAAAAAAAAATGTCAGTCATTGTTTTACGAACTTTCTGTGATAATTATTAACAATCACTAAATACGAGGAAAATCACTAATTACGAGATGGCAAAAAAATATGAATGATAAACGATGGTGCGTAAACGCGTTAACCCTTTGCGCTTACATTTCGAATTTACGCTAAATCAATCATTTCTTCCTCGCGTTCTCCACCGCGGAATAATTCTGAACGAAAGTAATTTGATTAAAGATATTCGATCTGTACGATAGAGTATTAATTATTAAAGCGTGCAAACAACAATTAATTTCCATTAGCCTTCGAACAATGTTATGCACAGAACTCGCGCGATTATTACCTTTACAAATATTTTATCTCGCATGGGAACAGAACGCAAATGTTCATTGAACATCGAACGCAATTTCCCATCGATTATTACCGTGTGCCGGCAATGCGCGGGGTAGTAATTGTGAAATTTAATAATTCGGAGTGCAAGGGGTTGATGTCGATTGGATTTGCGAAGAGAGAAAAGGAGGGAAGGTAGAATAAAAAAAAAGATGGAAGGAAAGTTGTGGCACGATAAAGGCGTCTTGTTATGTGATAACGTTACTGTTCCGTAGTTTGTTGACGATTAACGGGTCCGTCGGTGATACGGTTATTATAATCAACGGCGGAAACGAGCGAGATGAAAATCGCAATCTCGAAACGTTGCTCGGTTACCACGAAAATCTAAGCGCATTGTTATTTTGTATGGTCCCATGCGTTTTTTCTAAATGATGACGACATCGTAACACACGATATGATGGTGATTAATAAAAATAACTTGGAGCACAAGTTCGGCTGTGATCTTCTTTTATATCCTTTTTGCCATTGCTCTTCGCCGAACGACGATCGTCGTCCATCTCGGTTATGCGTGTTCCAGGGAATGTTGATCCATCGCCCTGTCGCGGAGATTGATCAACGTTAGAATAGCTCCACTAATTAATTCTGCAGTTACGCCCGATGCAATCAGTTAATTATTGCCCCCAGTAGCACCGAACGTCAAACAAACGCTTATCGAATTACTCGAACGATATCTTTTGGGGCGCAGTAGTTCGTAGTATGTACGTAGAAAAATGAATTTCCTAATGAAGTTTAACCACCTGTAGAACCCCCATTTGTTGTTTTCCGAAGAGCTGAAAAGTCTATTTTAAGCGTACTTGTACAGGCTGATACAGAATGGGACTTTTTGAAAAAGACTAACAAGCATAAAAGAAGAATCCAAAATAAACTTGATTTTATTTATTTACTCTTTTTGCTCCAGTCTTTGAAGTTTTTGTAAAACACTTTAATGACGAAAGCATGTTGTTGACCGTTCCATTAATTCATGATTACTAAATGGCAAGTTTGTCTCTGCATAAAGTGCCATGTTACATGGTTGCCACTACGCTTCTCAAAATGTCCCTTTTTTTGGATCTCCCTGTACTTTGCTCGAGATAAGAATTTGTCCCTTGATACTTGTTATCAGGGATAGCAACCGAAAAGTAACGTAATTAAGGACCCAAACTTAGGTAGTTTGGATACGGAACTGGAATGTATCTAAACGGAACCAGCCATGTAAGTAACGTAACTAAACTCGAGCTGTAGTTTAGTTGCGTTACGCGTAATGGAACGGAACGGGAGCTCTACCTTCGTAACTTTAATCGTAACGTAACCAAACCCGGGCTGCAGTTCAGTTACTTTCCTTACCTGGCTGGGGTCGGATTCGTTTCGTTTCGTTTATTTCGTACAATTTGATACGCGACAAATCCTTGTCCGCGTGACTTAAAAATCAAATCAAAATTGATTCTTGTCGGATAAGTTATCATTGTTTATATGATCAAAAACAAATGATTTCAAAACCGAATCCCACTTTTTCAATTTGATTCGGGTCTCGTATAAGGCGATTTCTGTAATATAAATACATATTATCTATATTTCTATGGAACTTAACTGTCGCGTTAACGATGGTTTGCTGTACAAGGTTAAGATTTTATATCGAAATAACGGAATATCGTTGTTAATCTCACACGCGCGAAGAAGATTCTAAGGAAAAGTACACAATGTTTTTCGAGGCAAGTATAGTGGGTAAAAAATTTTCTTTCATAATCATCGGTTACCCGGAAGGTTTTTCATACATCTAGCAGGCCTATCCAAATTCGAGTTTAGGAGCACGGTTCTACCCCCCCCCCCCCCGGCACCCCACAGTTGTTTAGATCGAGTGAAACAAAGCGAAACGGAGTAACACGGAGGATGGAAGCAGAGCCTCATTCGTACGCGTACATAATTGCATTGCACATCGACTCTGAAGAGGGTACGAAGATCCTCACCTGGCAAGCTGAAATCAAACTTGAACAAGCCTGCATTCAGAAATAACGGAGATAGGCAGGTGTTCCATTTGAGCGTCTCACCCTGGATATTGGATAAGTATTTTCAAAGCCTGATTTTTAATTACATTTTGATTATAATGTTCACTGAAACGGAAGGATATCCAACTAGAAATTCGCCATGTCATAAATTTTTAACAGTTGTCACTCCTGTGTTTATGAGGGTGGAGCGAAACATTAAAAAGGAATCAACGTATACATGTAATTATGGCCAATTTTACTTTTCAGTTAATTTTAAATTTTCAGTTAATAATTATATAACGAAGCATTTTTGAGCCGTGTTTATGAATGTTTTCATATATTTTCATCTTACTTTTACTGGTGGCATCATTTTGAGGAAAACATTGAGACATCCATTAGACAGGTATATTTAATTATATTTTACCGGCAAGTGATGTCTATAACTTCGTTATTCTATGCAAGATTCATGGTTTTAAAGCACAGAACACTTTCTAAACATTATCACAACTGAACCAAGTCCAATATATCAGGGGTATTATTATTATCGCGTGGCTGTGGTGCGTTCAACTCGAGTGTCATAGACGAGCATTAAGTATAATTGTTGAAAATTACTTGTTAACGTTTAAATTGTTACGTTTTTAGGTAACGCAAGTGCTAAACGTAGCCGGTAAAGTTTCTCCGTCCGTCTCATATCTTCGTTTAAAGCTGTAATTCTTAACCGAATCTCCTGAATCGCCATTTCGGCGATTTTTACTTTCAAACGTTTCTCCTCCATCTGCAAGAAAAGCTTTCTTCACCCTCTGTCTCTTATTGTTAATGCTTTGGCTACGGAGCATTCCAAAATTAAACGTTTCGTATAGACGAGACGCGATTCGTGGTAATGACAGAGACGCGTTTATTCAATTGCGTATTTATTTCATTTCGTTTATCTAATGTCGTATTTATTACTCTCGCGCTATCCTTGTTTTTATCGAAAATTCGCGCCGAAAGAATTCGTCAAACACGCATCCGCGTCGGTAGTTAATGCGGATGACATTCGTTGGACGCATATACGCGTCCATGGTCCTACAAGCGTTAATAATAATTATATTTATATTTACATACTTCGAGCTGGTGCAAAATTAATCGGTGTTTTATATCGCTTTGACGGTCCGAATGTAGAACGTTATCCATCGATTCTTCGTAGCGAGAAATGAAATCATTCGAATTACGTTCAGATATTGGATCCTTGTTACCTGCAATTATCGTTACATGTCAATTACTGTCGATGAAATGATCACGTTCGATGTTGGTTTCTTGACAATTATTGAAATTTGTATGTGATTTTGTATTAATCGCGGAAGTTTTGATTATTATTTGTGCGATCAGATGTCTGGAAAATCCACCATGCGTAATTCGACGTATCCGAGTCTATAAATTACAGAATATTAATCTTCCAAGATCCGTTCAATCAATCCCGATTCCCAATTAAACTTATGCAAGGAGCTTTCGGGTTAAATAGTTTCGTATTCCAAACGGAGCGTTTCACTCTACACAATAGAAATGTACTAATACACTTTTCGCCACGATTTCGAGAAATGCGCAACGGCATGAAAATGTGAGTTGACCGTAAAATTCTGCATTCGTCTTTTTACATTCTACGCCGAGTATCCTGAAAAAGTATTTCTCCGACCTTCCATAACTCTTTGTACCTATCTCACTAAATCCTATTACGGGGGTGATACGAGATTTTCTTTACTTTCTTAAATTAAATTCCAGAATTATTCAGAAATAGAAATTACATATTTCTTCCGCGTGTAGTTAAAAAGTATATGTATGTATATCCCCTTTAAACGTATCAACGATGCTAAACTATTCGTTGAACATATATTTATTCTCCAAATAAATTTATTCTTTGAATAAAAGAATATCTTCGAATAAAAAAAATGTATTCAAAGAATAAATTTATTTATTAAATAATTTATAAATTTATTCTTTGAATAAATTTATATACTTCCATAGCCTTTACTTGTAATTGTTTCGTCGTGATCGGGAGTTATTCCATATTTCGACAAAACGTCAAAGAACGGGGTATTCGAAGGATATGTTAGAATATCCGGAAAATCATCTTTTTCAGATCCCGTTGGTTTTGCTTGGTCTACATTTCCTTTCTCGCCATCGTTTGTCGAGTCGCCTGAAACAGGAACGATAAACTAGCGAAAATTAATTGATAAACGAGCAATTTCAAATATTTCATTTAATATTAAATTGCATTAACTCAGTGTGTACAGTATAATAAATATATAATAAGATTAAACATTGAAACTGGTAATATAAAACATACACAACTAGGTGCAAAGCTTTTATAATTATTAAAAAATTCATTCACCGTTATTAAAAAATCATGATAAATTTCCGTAAAGCTTGCAATCTCGTTAAGAATTAGGTTATCGCACGGACATTTAACGGTAGTCGTTGAACGTATGTCGCAAATTGATTAAAAATTAACGAGAGACATAATGACCTCACCTGAAACAGAATTCTTGGCAATATCGTGTATTTCCATGTTTCTTTTCGTTTCGTTTTTCGTTGAAGGAACATTTTCTTTGCCATCGGGATAAATAACAGAGACGGTGACGCTGCTATCGGAAATTTTAGCGTTTGATACCACAACGTGATTTCGCATCTTGCCAGATGATATCGATTCTATTCGATTTTCTTCTGAAAGCTCGTCGTTGAAATTTATACTCTTCGATGTATTAACATCTCCCTTGATATCAACAAAATTGTTCGTCGTCGATTCCTCGTACTCTGTTTCCACTTTGATCTTCGGCGAATCTGAAAAGCGTTACCGTGAGTATGTATTGCGCGAACGAACGTAATGCCATGAATAATTATCGCCCGTTTAATTGAAACCATCGCTGCATACGTATATGTATTCTGGATATTCAACATTGAAACAGCCGAAGTGGCATTGTGACTGATCGTTAATTTAATTAATGATTCTGAATACAAACCTCAAATGTTACAAAGAGCTGACATTTCATTATCTATAGGTTTGTTTATTAGCACTACTATACTTTATTATATAATATTTCACTCATATCCCAGCATGGGAATAATGTAAAAGGAAGATTTATCTAACCTCGCTCGCTCGTTTTACTTTTGATTATCAATTTCCGCAGCGATTCGCATCGTTAAATTCGCGTCGAATAAAATGCGAGCGATAGTGTCGAACGAATTTGTAAACAGTCAAGATGTCAAGGAACAACGTTGGAGGAGAAATACCAATGGAAACGTCCGAAGTGGTCGAGACATTGAATTTTCGGAAAGACCCTTCATTATCCTCGTATATCACGGAGGACCGAAATTCTGATTCGATCTCGGCGCTTTCGGGGTCCTGGGCGAATTGTCCAGGAATACCAGGAACTTCCAACAGCTTCTTCGTCAGACGATTTTCGACAAAAACCTGATACCGATCCCATTCAGCCAACTCGTTGATTCCCATCACTTTTTTATCGGATTTCCCCGATCGACTCAATAACTTTTCATTATCCTGCATTAGAGCGATATTTAGAGGGAATATTTTCCAGAATGGAGATATCGAAGAACCGAAGATAGAGCATAACGAAGTGGATCGGGTAAAAATGGAAGGAGAACGTCATACTGATCCCAGGTAATAGCTCGGCAATTTCGAGTCTTCTGTTTGCGAATCGGGGACTCTAGAAGGTCGACTGGTGGTAATTTTAAAACGATCCGTCGATGCGAATTGCAATATTAATACAAAGCGCAAGTAATATTTGCGAAACGATATGGAAATATGGAAATTCATCGCGAATCTTAATCGTTACATAATTAGAATAACAGCTGTTGTAATGAAACGTCATTACTTTTTTATATTATCATGGTTTAAATAATTTAAAAATTATTTTTATAACCGGACTTGCCAAAATCAACGAAACCCGATTAATTATCCAGCCCAAATGATCGCGTGCTATCGTTAACTTAAAAAAATTCAATTGACAAGCGAATCAACTTTTCTCAAACATCATTACTATCACCAATAAAAAGGAAGGAAAGCGTCTTCATTCCATTCATCCACAGTATTACGTAATACATTCGAGAGACCACTACGTATACCTTTCCCAATGCTCTCGCCTTCTTGCAATGATACTTGTAATTCTGCCAATACTTCTTCAGCTGCGCTGACGTCTTCCCGGTGAAACCTGCCTCCTTGAATTCGTTTTCGATGCTCGTCCAGATATCCTTGCGAACGAGCGTCGAGGTGCTCTTGTCCAGAAGAGGCGCGTGCCGTTTCATTATGCTCAATAAATGAAGCCGTTCCTCCTTGCCGAATTGATTTTTCTTCCTGTCGTTATCCGGCAAAATGCGCGGCATACTCGAGAAATGTAATTTGACAGGAACACGGAACACGTTGACTAGTAACTATCACCCGTTAATGGGCGAGCTTCTGTATATACAATTCTTTTTTAATCGATTTATCGAGAGAAAGAATTTCGGAATCTTAAGATCGCGAAAGCCAAGGAAGACTATCTTGGCAGAATCCACAGTCGACTTTTGTTTCGACAAAACAGATCGGACACGATTCGCTGCTGTTTTCCCTGCGATCAGTTCGTCGCGTCGTATTCTTCTCTATCTTTTTGAGGATTGATACCATTTGTTCGCTCGGGAGAAATAGAGAGAGAGAGAATTTTTATATAATTCTCGTGCACCGTGCATCGCTATCACTTGAAGTTACACTGACACGGTTTGTAATTGTTTAAGAGATCGTCAGCTAAATTGAAATCGTAGTCACGTAGAAATATCTCAATTTAAATGCGCTGATTTATTTATCTTGTCTTCTTTAAATTATAAAACTTCCTCCCATATATTAGTATCCATTATTAATTGGACTAGGACGATACGTACCAAACGACTTTTATAATAACGGCATTGGTATTAATGCTATTACTGTGGCCATAAATAGACGGTCGTAATATTAAGCTCCAAACGAATAGTGTTACGTAAGGTAGACGCAGCAATTTCAAGCATTATAGTTCCACGTGGTGGTATACACGATTTTAATTATTTTACCCTCAATGTAGCTTTGCCGCTTGCTGTTATTAACTTGAAATATTACCAATAACACCAAAGAATATTAACCTCAACTAATTGCAAAGGGCACTCGACCATTTAAGTTCGACATTAATCTCTCCGGACTTATCCTATCTTGGACTTTGAATTATTCGTAACATCGCTACTAATTAGTCCAATTAACGTTAAACCACAGGACATTATTTCTGCTATTGTAGCTTCTCAACTTTTGTGCGGTATTGAAATCTCATTTCGAATTATACTATTTACATTTAAACCGTTTCATTCATCTGCGCCTGGTAGCTTTTTATGATACGTTTTGGAAAATGTATTAATTCTTCTTTATACATATGTTAATATATCATCCTAAATGTTAAATATGGAAATGTGATAATGTAAAATCGTTAAAATGAGATAATACTAATTTTCCAGTAAAACGTTAAAAATTGAATATTTTATTATATAATTTTAAATTTCTGTGACGCGTTCTCTTTATTCCGAATATATCAGGCGTCACGGCGCGTTGCATCGATACAAAATTCAGTAAAATTTCTTAGTATTAAGCACAAAATTTTTTTAATTTATCTAATCTAACGTACAGGAACTTGGTCTTCGTTTTCAGAATAATTAATGATTCAATTAAGAAACAGCCGTTTGCGCAGAGTCAATACAATTAAAGTTTTCCGTCGAAATTCGAGCATTTCGCGTACTGTGACTATACATACAGTTGAGACGAGTAACTAAGCGTAAAAATATCGAGCATGGAATTTACGATCGGATGGAAAACAGTGGAGTTCCGCGGTGTTTGCTTATGCCTCAGATGCAACGGCAAGGTGTCCCGCGTATTCGTAATTATATAGACGAAGAACACTTAACTTTCTATCGTTCAAATTTCGCCGTGTCTCTTGCGCGATTACCACATCGATATATCGTTCTTGCTTAATGTTTACCATCCTCGGTATCTCGACTGAACAGCGAACCAAGATAAGTTAACGTGTAATTCGCTTCTCGGGAAGCTCCGATTCACTTTGTTTACTCGCGAGAGAGAAACAGGGGGAGAGAGGGGGGGAGAGACTCTCGCTGTCTGAAAACAAAAGTCTTAACCATGTTCCATCGTCGAGATCGAACGAGAGAGATTTTTCGGATTCCTGTAGTAACAACGTTTTTCGTGTTACGTGATAGATGGTTTCATATCTCGAGGGGTAGATTGGGTAAGATGGAGTAATCTCACGAGCTATTTTTTTCTATCGCGAAGCGGCGTTTGAAAAATGTTGAACGATTTTCCTCGATCTGTTCGCTAAAAAATACGACCTTTATTAGAAAACAAAATCTTTTCCTAAAAAGGTTTAATTATTTTTATAATATGTGCGATTTAATGCAAACGGAGTGGGAGTAAAAAAAATTGAGTTCTGAGTAATGAAAGATTTTTTAATTGGAGAACCCCGTTTTTATTAAAGATTCAGAACGTCTCTTTAACGAAGTACATTATTATATGGTGAATCATCAATATAAAAATGATTTCCTTCATACGTTGAGTACATTCTACGTGACGCAATATCCAAAACACATTTCCACAGCTAAGGTGTCGGTCAGTACCTTCATTTACTTTCAATTTCCTATTTTAAATGAGCAAAGAAGTAACATTATTCGATAAGTATGCCGCGGTAAGGTATACGCCATTAAGATAAATCTGCAACGAAACGTAATAAGGTACTCTCGATTCTGCGAATCATCCAACTTTTCCAAGTTCCTCGGGTTACCTCATTTAAATACAATTAAGTGCTGCAAACCGCTAAGGACGACACATCGTTAACAGTATACATGATAGGTACGTGCAACGCAAACTACTCGATGAAAGACAAAAAGTCGCCGAGAGTTATACTTCGTGGACTTTTCAACTTCCGCCTCGTTTACTCGCAATCTCCTACTTTAAATCGACACGAAGAATCCATCTTTAGAGATAAGCTCTATTTTCTTTCCGCGCCTATGAAAGTGATGAATGATCCCGATCGCCGACGATAATGGACCGAAAGGGAGTAAAATAGAGAAAAGAATAGTCGTCGATCAATTACTGGGAACGGGAACACCGTGCAAAAAAACGAGTACCTATTGCTTTCTATCCAGTGAAAAGAATGCTGATTACAGTCGATAATAAAGTAATTGTTATTAAATGCTCGAATGATTGAGGAAACAAACATTGTCTCGCGTCAGATTAAAATAATGTTTACTAAAGTAACTGATAATAACAGTTCGGATGCTTGAGCAAATAAGCATTGCTTCGCATTAAATTACAGTAAATATTGTGCAGTCTATATTAAATTACCCTTCGATAATTATTTGGATGCTAAGAGAAACAAATACAGCTTTGCATTGGAATAAAATAAAAGCCATCATCGTAATCGATATTACGATAACCGTCATAAAATGCTCGGTTCATGAAAGTTTAATAAGAAAATATCAAATCGCCCGAGTCAACCGTAACGATGCCCGACCGAATCGAATTTCGATAGTGGCTCGGAATTCGGATCGCGTTGCCACGATTTGTAATTCTAGTAAGGAGAGATTTGTTTCCCAGTGATTGTTTTCAAGTCGCGCATTGCTCATCGCAGGGAACACACGTTCGCGATATATCTGTAATAATATCCGTGAGGTATGGACGGTGGTGTAGGGTTTTTTTAAAAAGCACCGCGAGAAAGTGACAGCGCTCTTTGTACGGCCAGTGGGGCCATAAAACGTATGCAACGCTCTTGCTGCGAGCAACAATATCCGCTGATTAATTACACATTTTCTCCGCGGTTCCATAAGCAGGGGGCTTTGCATAATCTTGCCGGCGACAGGTGGTAACCTCGAAAACAAATTAACACAACGGGGTTCTTTTGCGTATTCGGTAATCATGTAGAACGCGATCCAAAATCCGTTGTCATCCGCTGTCAAACCGTTGACGGAGTTTTTGTAGCGACCGACAGAACAAAAAGCAGCGACAAAAACTGCGTTACCGCGAAGAATATCGCGGTTCAAAAATCGTTTGGTTGTTTGGAGAAATTTTCTTTGTGCGACGTATTCAACGTTAGTCGAGTAGGCGGCTAGAAACGCATGTACACGTAATGCTTCCGATAGCTACGAAGTATTTAATTTATTTTAACAACAATAGAGTAATTGCAGAGTTCGGTATTATTTGGAGAAATCTAAATCGTTGTCGGGTATGAAACTCTTCGCGCGCGCACATTTGCCGAGTAAACGCGATGCTTCGAATTTCCATAAAGCATATCCTTTATTTTCATGATAAACAATACTGCGCGTCGGAAAAATATTTTCGTGTTGTTTGCAGAAAACTCTGTTGCCGCGGTGTGTCAATTGATTCGAATGTATGTACACACGTCGAATATATTATCCGGAATAACAAACTGCTTGTTATTTGTACCTTGCGTGTTAGTTAAACAAATTTATTACCTCGTTCCCGCGGGATCGGACATATACATTGATTAATAGAAAACATATTTTCAACATCGTTATTCCATCCTGCCGGAACAAGGTAATCGTTGCCCGATGAATCTCTCGCACTGGCAGCGACGGAATTGACATTGCAAAATCTTAATCGAACTCGGCAAAATGGAGAAATAAAAACTTAGCGCGAGCGTGTATTTCGCAGGAAATGCGAAATAATGATGCGGAGCTATTCGACTCTCGTCGATCAAAACAGTTCCCTCGGCATCGAAGTTACGATAAGATTGCTCGCTTTATCGGAGAGACGGACGGTCGAAAGCGTAACGACACTTTAACGATGACGGCAATACGGAAATTCGAAAAATTGCCAATCAAAATTGTAACTCGAATTGCGCAAAGGTGCTCGTTGGATTAAATTGTCCGGATTACTCACGCAAGTCCAATTATCCATCCGTCTAATCTCACCTTTGACACGACGTTAACAATAAGAGAAAGCCGGACGAGCTTTAGAGCGAGTAAATGATCGATGATTATAACGCTGCGATTTAATTAGAATCCGACAAAGATGATAATCACGAAAGGAAGTACGAGTAGTTAGAAATTTATCGAGCTCGAGAGTGATATTAAACTAACGTTAAAGAGATAATGTACGGTTAAAGTACGGGAGTTTCGCGAACAGCGACGTGTTCGTTACATTCGATACTCGAGTGCGAAATGGTAAAGTCATTCATCGAAAATCTAGGAAACGTGAAAACGGTTAGTGCAAATAATCAAAGTACTACGCTTGCGTTGAGTAATAAAGTTGCGCAACGAACGGAAGTAAAAGATAGAAAAGTTTAAAATTCACTCCTGAGGCTTGAATAGCTATTGTCGAATATTGCACAGGAATCTGTGTTAATTGATAAAGATTGGGAATAAAATAATAATAACTCAATTTCGAAAGCCATTATGGTGAACGCGTTTTAATGTAATGATACCGGACGATTCACGTATCGGTAATGAAATACGAGTCGTACAGATATATTTCGCTAATTAGTAATTACGAAATGCAAATGACTAAATAATGCATTTAATCAAAGATATATGAATTCCCTGAAGGTAGCGCAGATTTGAATTTTACAAAAGTCCAACTACGACTCGTCTACGTTAGAGCCGTCAAATAGTTGACGAATAGTTCGATGATCGAATCATTCGTTGAAACTATTCTATTAGTACAACAGAAGTTTAAAATCACATTCCAAGAAATTGACGTAGAACTCTGTATATAATTCGAACAGAAATTATTTATGAACATTGCTCCACGTTGACTATGAATTACCATTTCTCTCTGTTCAGTTCGCTGATTAGGTTAGAAATCTTTTTAAATAATATAAAAAACTGTTAAAACGTTAGGAGAATACATAACGAAAATACTATAATATTCATACCTACAACATTTCGACTACTCTTGCGTTTCGGATCTTAATTTTTTTCCTTTAACAATGTAACAGTACTCCCTAATTAAAAAATACCGCTAACCTAATCATCACCCTGAATATACCCCCCAAGAACGGCAATTCCTACTAATCGGTAATCGGTCCAAATAGTAGATTCAAATATTAGATTCATCACCATAGTTATCACATTATCTGTAATAAGATTCACGACTTAATCGATATTATAGTATACGTAGCAAGATTAACTGGAGATTCGCTGGCTAACTAATTCGCAAAGTAAAAAGTGTCCAGACATCGGTGATAAACGAAATTTATATAATGAACTGAAGATTCAAGAAAAGTTTTGTAATTTCAAAAAACGACGCAAGTACCCATCAGCATGACTTATTAATCCGTCGACGATTAACTCAAACTGTTTTAGAAGTACCTGATTTCCGATGCACAGTTAGGCCCTGTAATTAATAATTTAGAGTTTCTAGGTGGAGGCGTAAGTGTGCAATCTTGCCGCTAGTGGTCCGCCGGGAGGCAAAGCTAACTCATTAAGGAGCTGCAACGAGAAACGTGAAATGATTAATGCAAGACGGTTATTGCTGAGATACTGTCGCATCTCTGATCGTTGTTTTCCCATCGCCTCTCGCGCGCTTCTGATCTTCCTCGTCAATAATATCGATAACTAGCATCGCGGCCGGATTTTATTCGGCCCGCAGCAAGAAAACTATGGGTGAAAAAAGAAATCATTCTTCGTTATACACATATGCATACGCGACGCAATGCGTGCGTCCGTATACGTCGTTATAATCGTCGACGGAATTTCAAACGGCTACTTGAGGGCAAGATCTGTCATTCTTCTGACTCTTGGATTTCCTGTGATTTTAAACGTTTCTTATTGTTTCACATATTTAGTACTTTAATTATTTTTTATGACGGAGTAATCATGTTTTCATTAAGTTCTTTTTGTTTAGTTTGCCTTGACTTTCTTTGGTTAAATATGTTTGTATGTTAAATTTTCACGGGCCGTGTAAACTTTTTGAATTTCTAATGTGGCCCCCCAAAAATATTAATTGGTGATTCCTGGGTATAGAATCTTCGAATATCTAAATACTTGGCCCGGGGCAAGACCTATGTCCGTTGATAATTAACCTGTGATAATTTATGCATTCGAGAGATCTGACATTGGATTGTGCACCTTTGGATCGACTTTTAGGTGCTATACAGAGTAAAGTATAAAAGTAAAATTATTTGAAATGGAAACAGTTTTCTATCGATTCCATGGCAGAATTTCATTCGAGAAGTTTTCTTCAAACGGCCAAACAATATTAAAGGTAGTGAAACTAAAGCCACCGTGTACCATATTAATGCGGGTACTCCATTTTTATAATCTTTAAAAAAAACAGTAACGCTATAATTAAAAGGGGTTATCAGTCCAAAATACTGATTTGAGAGGTAGGAAAACAATTTCTACCACGGCCGTAAGAACGTACGCATTGCAAAAATATCCAAGGAGTATAATCTTCGTTATCTATCATTATCTACATCATTAATTCTTATCTAGAGAAGTGTATCTTCTCAGCACCTGTGCCCGTACTTAAATGCGTGTGCTTTCTCAATACCTTTACCTTATCTAGATTTAAGTCACTTTCCCAATACCTGCATCTGTACCTAAAACTCTCAAGTTATTCGTCCCCGTATCTGTATCTCTGCGCAAATTTAACAACTCTAACTCGACGACGCGCATACGGGCGTGCATTTAACGAGGAAGAGGAGATCGAATCCGCCGAAAGACCAGCGTGTGCGTATTATACTTTCCTGCGATTGTGTGGTAGGTAATGACGCTTTACTGCCATGCATATTTTAACGCGTGAGAACCGCAAGCCGGCACTCGCCGGGTGGAGTTTTAATATACAGGCTGTTTCGCGTAAGTTGTAATTTTCCATGCGCGTGGAAGGTTAGCTGAATCAGAAGCAACTTTTCGCAATATTCGTAGATCAAATTTTCTTTGCATTCTCCGTAAAACTTTTTTTCGCATCTCGTGACGTCCTTCCAGCTTCAATTTCAGAAATCGTTTACGTACGAGGACTTGACAATGGTTATTTATGAAACATCCTGTACGGGTAGAGTTATTATACCGAACCGGAGAGTTGCAGGAAGAGACGCTTACGGAAGAGAAAAAAAAGGATATTACAGTTTGCGAGCAATTACCGTTTGCTATTATCGTGATAGTTTGTAAGTGTTTGTAATTACTTGTTCTTAGCTTGGGTGCGATATTAATTTCCAACGTAGACGACAGCCGTACTTTCTGTTTTTTATGTCACGGAATATTATACCTTGCCTTTAATTTCATTAACCGTAACGCGTTTGTGCCTTTGAAAAAAAAACTTATCGAAGAAAATTGCGCCCTCGACTGGGTAAAAAACTGTGTTCCATTTTAATTAAAAGTACGGAACGGAGTTACCTGCATATTTATGTCACAGATATAAATATCTTCAATATTTGTAATGAGAATTTTGATAGATTGACGCGCAACTTTTTTAGGATTCTTAGCCCCAGTGAGTTACGAATCATCGTTACGTCATCGCTCAATTCCAAATACACAGGTGGATAATAAAAACGAATCGATAGTATCCGTTTAAGCCAGGGGAGTGGGTTTAATGCGCTCGATGAAGGTGGCACTGTCGTTCTAGGAAAAGTGAGGGCGATTCCCAGAATGCCAATAAGGTAGGACATTACATTATCCTTTATCAACTTTGACAATTATTCAATTTATCAGCCCCAATGTTTTTATTACAATAATTTCCGCATACTAGCATTGCACATTTTATCGTTTCCGGTCGGACCTTTTTTTTTAAAACGATATTTCGTTATCAATAATTGTTCAAGGTACTCAACCTTCGTTAAGCCGATGGGTATCTCAAATTAGAATGTTTATGTAAAATTATGCAATTTCCATAAATATGTATCCAGGAACCATTAAAATGTAATACCGCTAGTAACAATTATTCTCAAAATACGTGGGTGTACGATGTCACTCAGATTCCATTATTAACTCTGTTCTACGAGTACGTTTTCGATCAAATCAAAAACGCCGTTCGTTATTCGCGATTATGCTTTTGCTCATAATTCATCAATTTGGCGAACCGCACCGCGGGAAGGAGGGAGAGAAACGCGGGGGACGTAATGGCATTGATATTTTTACCTGCCGATACTTTTGCGTAAGATTATCAGAATATGTAATGTTAATTTTTACCATAGGTGTATACTCTCCTGAGAATAGTTATTTCGCCGTGAAACTTTCTCCTCTACAGATTCTCCGTCCACGTATTCAAAGGTCGTTTTGTTCTGGAAGTCCTTCCCGCTTCTTTTCGACGCTGTGTCCTGCATTGTAAGAAGACTATGCCGATTTTGCACTCTTCTATCCTTGACTTTTGAAACGCTGAAAACACCGGTCGTGGCTCATGGCAAACTCGGCGTATTCGATGTAAATGAAAGATCAAAAGCCCTGTCGTATTTTTTTATTGCGTTTCGAAGTAAGTATTCCAAACCAAAGATCAGAAATTTTGTTTTCGAGTATTACGAGTTTCGTGGAATTCAAATGATTCTCAATAATTTTTCCGGAAAACGTCAAAACTTCGCGAGACAGTCCAAATGTTCGATGAATTTTTTACCCTAAGCTTTTCTTTTTCGAATGGGAAAAGTTTAGTATCGAATGGTCATAGGACCCTAGAATTTCATAAAGTTGGAATACGCCACGGAGGAATTTTTGAAAAATTTCTGATGCTCTTTCAGATATTTATTTTTCAGACACGTACGTGCCAGGGCTTCGTGACCTTTTTAGACATTTCATACTAAATTCCCACTACAAATTTATATGCGTATATAGCTGTAAAAGAATGACTGTTAAACAGCATCGATGTCGTTGCTAACCAAAGCCTACAATACTGCAAATGCTAGGTACACTTAACACAAAATTCTACAGATGAGATTACTACGGATGTAGAATTTTGCGTTATATATATATACATATATATACATATATATATATATATACATATATATATATATACATATATATATTGTGACAAATAATGAGTTGAGGTAGCGCGAGGGAAAGTATGAATGAAATCGAAATGCACTGAATGCAGATTTATTGAGAAGACTATGGGAAGAGAGTGCACTGTTCGGTGGCTAAATTGAGAGTTTGTACTGTTCAGTGGTTGAATTGAGAGTTTGTACTGTTCAGTGGTTGAATTGAGAGTGAATATTCGGTTGCTCTGCTCGACAACGGCGAAACGATTGTTCAATCACGCGTCAGCGTTCTTGGTATTTTAGAGCATTTAATTATGCATTTCCGGCGTGATAACTACTATAGATAGGATCAGCGCACGACTGTTCTTTTAAATGAAAAAATCTGTTGGTCGTTACGATATCTGTTTTATATGAATGTAAAATAAAACACGAGAATGTGTTTATGGATGATCAACTAATGCTGAGGAACCCGTTTTGCAATAGCATCCGAACGCTTAGTTGTACGTTTAATTGTATAGAATTTAATTGCATATTGATGCATACATGATTGGAATATAGAAGGTATGTACATACATTCGAATCATACCCAATATAAACATAAATACATGAATGTATGTGTATGAATATGTGTATACACATACACACACCCAGTTTTAACTACGTATATATATTGTTCGTAATATATTAATATACATGTATTGTATACTCAAAACATATTATAATATGCATTGAATTATATTGCATATGCTAATCAGGTATGTATCAATGTGCAATTACATCTGATAGGATTAAACGCACAACTAAACGTTCGATACTATTACAAAACGGTATTGGTCGATAGAACGTAAACTACTAACACACGCTTGAGTTTTATTTCACATCAGTCCCGACGTTCACGCGAAACGTAAATTCCTGTACAATGGAATATCGATGCCCGCTGTTGTACCCCCCACTTAAATTTCTCAACTAACAATAAGCCTTCGCCGTTACGCAACGAACGCGCGTGCCTTAAAATCGCGATAACCAATCGTAATCACGCGGTAGCCATATTAGCCGGATTAATGGGAAAATAACAGGGAATTATTTTCGTTACGCGACGATGTTTCATAAAATTCAAAAAGGCAGGATTCCGCAGCGCGTAATGAACCTTTTCGTTACGATCCTGATTTACGACGCGATCAACGTTTCCTTTTAATCGCTTCGCTTTTCAATCCGTCTTCCCGGTGAATTGAAGTACAAGTTATAAATTAAGTAAATTTCAAGTAGTTCGAAAAAGTACTGAAATGTTTGTTTGGGAAAAGAAATTGATGGATCGTAGGAAATACGATTACATATTCTTAAACATTCATGAATACGTGCACGAATACGATAGATTTCATGCGAAAGCAGTCATATAAAATCACAAAAATCTTCAAGATACCTCGTAGAGGGAATTGCAAAAAACCGTGTGATTTTTTCTTTAGATTTTGTATCTCTAGCAAAAGTTATGAGGTTATTAAAGATCGGGACATTTCTTCTTGTACCACTTCTAGTCGCGGATCCGTTTGCTGTAGGACAATTTTCTCTTTCTAGTTGGATTCGGAGAAGATGATTATTCCACAAGAGTTCTAGGTACTTATCAAGAGACAAGGTCTTGTCTCGGGCCAAGTACATATATTTTTTCATATACTTTTTATAATTTGCGGTGCTCTCTCTGATTGATGAAGTAACGAACCCTTTTTCAATTTTATGAATCAACTGTTGGAAAGATTAACGTTTTCAGTGTAATGCACAACGCGGTGATTGTGCAAAATAATAATAGACTGTCAACTTTAGGAGCAGTTCCGTATTTTTATTATATATCCTCGATAAATCCAAATTTCAAGACTTATATATATATATGTATGAATTTCGTTTCTACGGAGTAAAACTGATCGGAGAGTACTATTTGATGGTTTACAATATTCTGTTTAAGGGTTCGTAATGTATTTTTTGACGGTTCCAAATATCCTGACAAGGAAAGGATCGGTGTGTTTAAGAAAAACTATTATCTATCAAAAAGAATGTGGAAGGGATGGTGAGTAAGATGTTTTCGGTGGAAAGTAAAAGAGGAGAAGTACTAGGAGTTTGGACGATGAACTAGTGATAAGGGGAGATGCTTAAAGGAATGGTGATTCAGGGTCTAAGGAAGATTTCGATGGTGTACAAAATATTTGCTACATTAACTTATGAGTAATCTTATCACTGAAGAATTAAATAGAGCCGGAGTCGGCAGATTACATCAAAAAGATTTAAATTTTTGTTAAACTACCATTTTTTCTGACACTAACTAAAACAAGCAAATTGTTCTATAGGAAACGAAATTGCGACAAGAAGTGTTTGAGAAAGTGATATCCGGAGTTCTCGCAGGCCTCATAACATTTTTGAAATTGAATTAAAAGATTTTTTTTAAATACGGATATCTCGTCCCAATGCTCTCTACAACGTATCTCAAAATCAGAATTCCGAAGCTTTTAAATAATCAATTCGCCATACAATCGATCATACATATATTGTCATATTCAACTGATTTAAAAAAAAAATTCGTTTCCACTCCACGCATGCAATTGCGAATCGATCATAATCCGCGAAGTATGAATATTTGTCTTGTTTTTCGAGCCATCCCCGAATTGAAAGGAAAAATTCCCCGACGCTTTCGGGAAACGTTATTCGTCGAGGGGGAGAACTTTTCCTCGTAACGTTACCAGGAAAACTATCCGCGCGGAAGGTACGAACGCTCCATGTAAGGGTTGTAATGACAAATCTCCCGAAACAGGAATTCATGCATTATCGTCATTATTGTCAGACGTGATTTCGAGGACCGCTTTCTTGCTTGCAAATCGTAGGAAACGCTGCTGCATAGATAATGCCGCTCATTAAGTCGTTTAACCGTTATTTATTGATTCGTATTTTTCTCGTTGCACCGGGTTTATTAAACGCAAACGAAATGGCCAGGATATCTAGTAAAAGCATCCGGTATAATAAATACCAAGATTATGGGTTATCGGTTCGGAGTTATCCCAAATCGCAAAATTTCTAGATCAAAACTAATGTCAGATTAAGATGTTTGAGTTTCATGCACAGCGTCTACCTTTCTCCAATTAACTCTTGTCGTCAGATCTCTCTTAACCGTAGAATCGTAAACTGGGGTCCAGAAGACCTCACGCGGTTCTTGTTTCTCGATGCTTGTCTTAGTTTTATCGTTTCAAATTGATTCAGAGTCATTTTCAATCTGCTTCCTCATAGTTGTCTTTACTATTAAAAAAACCGTCTTTAGTTTTTACTGTCATTTGCGCGACCCTGCGTATCCTGCAGTTATTTAACTTTGGGAGAACTGCTTTCAAAAAAGTTTCGTTAGAGCGTTAACTCCGATAAAAACAGAATCATGCGTGTACCTACATTTTAATATTTAATTTAATATTACCTATTATCGATGAATATTTTATTTCAAGCCTTTCTTAATAGTTTAATGCTAATTTATTAATACTAGATATTCAATTTAAATAGCCCAAGTACGTAACTCTCACAATAGCAAAACAAATGAAATAGTTATCTCTTCTTTTGGCATCCGTTTAATGCAATTATTTATCTTCACACCCAACCGCAAGCAAATCTGAACTATAATATTAATTCAGCAAACTTTTCCAAATAAATATCATCACGATCGTTCGAACAAAAAAGTAAGAATATAACTTTACGTTTTCCCGGTTATCAATACATTTAATTTTCATTAAATTTAATATTTCTTCAACGAACTTGTACAAGCATTGCGAAAGATTCTGTGCGAATTTCGAAACATAAAATAAAAGCCAAATTCCAAGCATAAAGCGAAGAAAAAACACGGGCGGTGTATCAACGAGCTATCAAATCAGAAAACGCTAGCGGCGTCAAAAGTAGGTACGCATTTTTGCCTAACGCAATTTCGCCACGACAGGCTCCTTTTTTTCGTCCCGTTGATGATAAAATTACAGCCAGGCATGGTGATGGCACGCTCTTTCTACAGAGTGGCTAGGAAAGGGGGTACAATACCTATATAAAGCTTGAATGAAGATGCTCCCAGCTATTCACTCTCACCTTTCTCATAAGCGCGCGCACGACTCGGATCTTCCTGACGAATCGCGAGGGAAGATCGACTTCTTCGTCTTGTTCGAGCTACGAATAGTTCCTCCGTTGAAAGGATTTCACTTACAGGTGAGTCTACAGTTCTTACGCGCGACGACTTTTTCAGATTAAAATTCGCGTTCGGGGTCACATCGGTGAAAATATATTTTTAATTCTGTCGGGAATACATTCGATAACTGGGAAAACGTTACGTTATATTGTTACCAAATTAGTGTTCAAACGATCGCAACGATTTTCATCTGGAAAAGTTTGCCGAATTATTATCATATTTTGGGTTTTGTTAAGGTTGTATGTACCTTGAGGTAGTTTCAACAATCTGATTTCAAGAGGAGAAATAATTGTTCCATTTGTTTTGCATTTATTTAATCAGTGTTACGTGTCTCTGTTATTTATTTCGATCTCTTAAATTGTAGTATATAATACGTAATAACATATTATATATAATAAAATATGATTTTTTAAACTTCGGTCATCGAATAACGGCAACCTAACAATTGTGAAAATTCGTGCAGTTAAGTGAAGACAAAATCCGGCCTCTCTTCCTAATCGAATAAAAAACGTGATACTCGCAAAAGTGCATACGATACCCGACCAATAAATCTCATACGTACTTAAAGTGCACCGTGGACATATTTTATTCGCATAGTTCTCTGATGCCAATAAAAGTTTATGTGGAAAAAGGACACGTTGCGCGAATCACCCAAAGTTCCAAATCGTAACAAAAAATTTAAGTGCAGCATGGTTCAATTTGATTCGCGTATCTTTCATTGGATCAACAAAATTTACGATCTCAGAAACGCAACAGAAACTCGTTAGATCCGTCACTCGCGAACAAGAGTGTGAGTGAATATACGGTTTGATCGACAAGCTTCTAAAAAAAAAGTGGGCGTTAAACGATTATTTATTATCGATTCGTTGGTGCATACGAATCGACTGTATAAATCTACACTTCCAACGGCCTCCAACCTCGGGCGATGTCTTTCGTGATAAATAACCGAGTCCTAAAAAAAGAAACAGATATGCTAATACGCAACGGTCAACGAAGAAACGCGCATATAGAACGAATCTGCAAGAGTGAGAGCGAGCACGCGTTTTCCTCGCAGCGTCCCATCGAGAGCTATCGTGCATCGGATAATCATGATCAACGCAAATTGCGACGTAAACGACGCTTGTATTGGTTTTCAAGAGCCACGCGTTTCTAATACGCGAGAAAAATTCAGAGAATTATGTAACTCTGCGAACGCTAAATTGTTTTAATAACGCTAAATGTCATCTCGGGACAGAAGCGTTTCGTTCATACTGCTCTGTACTTTCTTCAAATCCGAGTTTCATTGATCGTGATAATGTACAAGTTTTATTGAGCGTTATCTCGTGTTTATTGATATTGCGAAGCGTATATAAGTAATCCATGTTGATTGCAAATAACATAGCTTTCTCGCGATAGACGTAAAATCGGAGTAATGTTTCCAATTAATTTCCACGCCGGTACACTAATAAATAACGCAAAAGAAATATATTATTCGGAATCGTAATAATGAATTGTAACTAGAATTTGGTAACTCGAAATTTTGCGTCATGGTCGGTGATAATTAGTCGAGCAACTTAAATTACCACACCTGCGGGTGACTCCTATTTAATTCTAAATAAGTTAGCGTTCCTATTTCGTGCGAAAATTTGTCTCCGGTTGGAGTTTGCGGACGAAACTACCGGCAAAAGCTCCAGTTGTTTTTGGTCAATGCACTCCGAACGCAACTTATGGTTACTGCTAATTAAATTCACGGCAAGCACGTAGCTTAGCAATGACATTTCCTAATCCGGTGTACGACAAACATTCAGGAAGTAACATCAAAGTGTTTTTTTGAGTATGGCAAAGTGGTCGGTTAAATATTCGTGTCTATAAAACAAAGATTGCGTAATGTTTAGCGCGGCGCTGGTTATTTATCTTTAACATTTATCGTGGATAAGCGGAGAAAGCGTTTGTATGTGCGGTTATCATCAGTTTTTTCATCCCAGTTCTTTTTTTTTCTCTCGATAGACCATTATTTGATCAACGTCTGACAAGGTCCTACGCGTAAATCATATACCACGGACAGAACGTACGTGAGAATTTGCGGTAAAAGTAAGAGCGAAAGATGACGAAATCTCGTTTTGGTCACCGCATCCCGAAGAAAGCGACGATAAATACAAGATCCCAATAAACCTACGTGCGTGTGCGCGCGCCGCGGAACAATAGGGTTCGATCTAAATTAAAATCGGAATGAAATTAAATCCGGAATGAGATTAAGCCCGGCGAATGACATTGAACAATAGGAGAGAATTGGACGATCAAATAAAAATTTGTCGATTTCTCTCTTAATTAGTTTAAGTCCTTCCTTTCGTTTCTCGTAACGTCCAAACACAGATTCTCACGTCCTCCAATTAAACGAGCCGCAACGTTTCCAAGTTGCACGTCATCCGTAAACGTCAAACTTCAACGCTTCGAGGGATCGTTCACCAATTTTTTAAAAAGTATTACGTCTATGACGCGTTGGCGAGGAATATTAGGGAAAATTGCTTTTTAATACTATCTCGTTCCCTGTCGAGTTAACCACGCTTAAGCGGCTCGATAACAAAGGTGACGCGAAAAACCGTGTAAGATTATAAGTGAGAGGCGTGAGAATCCTCGTACGGGAGGGAGAGCAAGAGATGACAGCCACTCGTTTTGGCGACCGCATCTCGAAGAAAGCGAGTACGCGCGTGGATGTACATAGGTATAGATATTAAACCAGTGGTGCCCATGCAGTGGCTCCGCGAGATTTCAGAGATTCGCGAATAGAAAACTTAGCTCGGATTCAACGATGTTGGAATGATTATCGTGGCTCGCGCGTCGATTCCACGGTTGAAGTATTGTTCTCTTGAAAATTTGACATTATCACTAGCGCGCGTTAATCGACTTGGTGCCCAAGAACCGATATATCGACTACGCGGTTTTACCAAGAAATACCGTGAACTGATATTTCATCATTTAATTTTCAAAATCTATTGCCTCTCTTCTGAATTCAAGTTTCAATTTCGCGGAAAGTTTCTATTTAATTCTCTTTTTGTACAACTATACATATATTTTACAATCAAATACAAACAGAAGCGTGACGTTATCTTTATCATTAAGAAAAGTATGTTAATTTTAATATATGTCTTCGAAAATGCATATTTTCCTACATGTTTCTGAATAATACATACAACATTCGTAAAGTACGCTAAATGGGTTAAACATCGTACGAACGAGCGATTTTTCTTACGCGAATAACTCATTTAGGGGGTAATTTGCACTAATATTAATTATTAACTATTAGGGGTATGGCGTTATGTAGAAAGATTTAATTCGTGGTTTGTTAACATCCGAGAAGAATTTAAATAATGTTCCGATTAAATCTGAACTAGTTTAATATTCAAAACAAGAACTTATTAATTATTCTGTCTGAATGGAAGTTCTGGAACGAGTTTTAAGTTTCATAATTATTTAATATCTTCTATTATGTGGCTAGAAATTAACGCCAATTACAGCCCACGCGACCACAGTCGAACTAATTATAACAAAATTATCTACGCGATCGGTACAACAAGTGCGGCGACGATCATAATAGGTTTTGTCGAATTTAAATTTGTCCGCGCGAATTCTATATATCGGTAGTATTATCCCGTTGTGCATTGGTACACTTGAAAAGAGCAGCAAATTGGTCACGTCTGGCGAAGATAAGCGACATAGGCCGTGTGTGCACACTTGTTGCATACACGTGAATCCTATGTGCATACTTGATCTTCTTCTTTCTCTTCAACCCCTGACATCGTTTGTCCCACCGAGTCATATATTACGCGACGGAACGATGGTTGTTCGCGTATTTGTCCAGGAGCAAAAGGTTGAAAGATTTCAGTGGAGGGATATCAAACGATTACTTATTCGTTTGTCGCTACGCAACGTAATACTTGAGAATAAGAAGAAACGCAAGCGGCGAATTTGTTTTATTATCTCTAGGTATCGTAAAGCATAATGCAAAACTTATAATTATTGCGAAGAAAATTATAAAAACGATTCGTTCAGACTCATAGTTCGTTGGTACGAAGTTTTTGTTTATATTTGGATCGTAATCGCGAATTCTAATCGTTTAATTTAATTCACGAACAACGGGGTTTTTATAAGATTTTTTTTACATATTATTTAGATTCGTAATGCTATCACCGTGCAATTTTTTATTATTATAATGATCATCGTAATCGCCAGATTTAATTCAGCAGTAACGGAAGTTTTTAGAATACGCGTGTAGTAAGGAGAACCACTGTCCTACAAAAGAGATATCCATCTGAAATATTACCGCAAGTATCCTTCAGACATTGCGGCATTTGTCTCCTTGTTTTGCCATTGCTTTGGACAAATCGTACCGAACTACATATGGCTATCGCGAAGGACGATACTCCAACGAAGTTAGATTTACCGTAGCCTTCCGCCACAGAAAATTGCGTATCTCCCTGCGCCTAACGGCTATCGACCTTCGTTAATTTTTCACCGTCGACGGGAGTTTTTACGAATTTATGCGTTTTCCTGTTGATGATATCGATTTATCTATTAAAGGCGACCCCCCTTTTTCCGCTTATTCAAGAGAATTTCCCGGAATTAATAACGTAGACGAAGAACTTTTCAAATAATCATGAAATGGAGTCCTGAACGCATCATTTTATTCCAGTATATTCGTTTGAGCGAAAATACATATAAAACTGTCGAACGAATAAATCCGTTTGAGGTCTTAAGTTAACAGAAAAATTTTCCTCAACCGAGTATACTCCGTTGAGGGCGAAAATAGTTTAGTCTCCTGTACCCAAGATAACTCGGTTTGTGTGCATTAAGTGGTTAACATTAACACGTTAAGGGCTAAACCTGTTTTGCCATCCTTTCCATTTAGTCGGTGATATGAAATTTTACTGAATATGCTGGCGGCCGGATATCAGTGTAAAGTTGCGATCAGACTGCACGCATATCTACCGATAGATTTCTTATATGTATTTATCCCAATTTGTTATCTAGAACAGCATAATGTTTCAAATTGTATATCGTCGGTCAATAGTGACTGACGTGGATTAAATGAAAGTATATTGCCAGTCACCGGTGATTGACGCGGTCCGAAGGAAAAGTATAGTGTCAGTCATCGGTGATTGACATGACGCTTAACGTGAATAAATATAGCGTTTATACAAAAATTACAAGTAACCATATAAATGGTACAAAAATTTGTGGACCGCCCGAATGGTTTGGGAACAACAGAATGAATGTCAGGATAATGTATATGAGGTGTATTGATTGGGAATTAACTACACATATACCAGGAAATGCCTCGCTAAATGCTCGCGCTTCAAACTCGTTGACACGACTGATCGAGTGACTGACTGATCACAACTGATCGAGTGACTGACTGATCACAACTGATTGACTTTTCCACAACTAACTGTTCTCAGTTCTTTCCGAGGCGTTTTTATAATGCCTTGCAGACAAGACAGTTTATTTTATCGCGGTGTTTTTCTCTTCTTTGTCGGCTCCGTTCTCGCCGATTCTGGATAGCGTCACGAGAGCACGCGGAGCGCAATAATACGAAATCTGGGCTGACGTGACGCCTAAACATTCTAAAAACCGCGGAACAACGATGTTGCTTTCGGTCGTCAATTTTAAACATTATCTCACAACCGGAACCGAAAACGGAGATACGGGCAATTATAAATTATCCTTTCGACCTCGGCGTAGCTATAGATCCGCCGGGCGATTCTCGATTCAGGAATTATAATTTGACAAAGGTCAGTAAATCTAGGCCATTCGAATGATTAATAAATACAGCGTTTATATGAAAATTACAAATATTATCATTATTACTTTATTATTAAATATTACAAATTAATCTAAACGTCACGAATATCTCAAAATCTTTGGAACAACAATGTTGTCGTTAAATTTCAAAAATAACCCCCCAACCGGAAGAGAAAACCGGGATACGATCAATTATAAATTATCCTGGTCACCGCGACGCAGCTACAGATTCGACGAGAGATCTTCGATTCACGAATTATAATTTAACAAGCGTCGATAAATCAGCGCCGTTCGAAATTGAAAGTGGAAAGAAAAAAACCTGGAGCCACTGTCGGCTTTCGAAAGCCACACAAAGGAACCCTCCGATATCGCTCCGAGATCGTAAAATAGATTCGCGTGGATCCTACCGTGGATCCGTGAGATTCGCCGAATCACGCATCGGCGCCCGATAAATCGTGGCGAAAGAGCAATTTAGCTTTCGTCGCATTGACAAATCGTTCGCGCCGCTATATGTATTCCGCGTCCGATATTCGCGTCACTCTCCGTGGATGCCAAAGATACTGACATCCTTTCGCTTGCCACGGCGTCGCGGCGTACGATTATGCGTTTTCTATGTCGCGACGCGATTACGGGGGGTCGCGTACATGCACGCCGCGTATGTACGCAGAAAAGAATTCGTCGAGCCGGTGTTCCTTCCTTCGGACGGAGAATCACCGCGGGCAATTCTGAAAAATTTTTAATGTCACCAGGCGCTCGTCGGGACAATAGCTTTTCTCATAAAGCTCCTCCTTAACCGGGCTTAGGCTTTGTACTTTCTTCTCGGTGAATTCTGGAGAACAGGCACTCTTTTTAGAAGTGGATGGAAAAAAACAATTACGGACGAAACGCTTTTCTTCTAAACTGGTCGAGGTGAAATGCAACACTCGGAGAGCGCTTTGTTTTTTTCCGAAAAACGGAAGTCGGTGTCAATATAATATTTTCAGACAGGACCATTTCACGCGAAGAACGAAGAGCGAAACGGTAGCGACCCGTTTTTATGCTGGCGATGCGAATGGTAGATCAATACTTTGAAAAACAAATTTCATAAACCATGCCTCGAAGCAACGACAGAAGGCGAGAAGTCAACGAATGAGATTGGGTCGTAAAATCTGTATGCGCGATTCTAATCGCCGAGGGGGTACAACAATTATGGATTGCTCAAGACCTTTTACATCTATCGCTCGCGCAAAGGATGTCGAAACAAAAAGGCTACCGCGCGGTCATCGAAAATGTGAATATACGCGCGTGTCGAAACGCATTGTACGACAACCGTGTCCGCGAACAATGTCACTCTTGCTATGGGCATGATCCTGGATGTAGTACATCGGGAACAGATTTCCGAAACAACATTCTGTCAGCGTAAAAATAATATAAATAGTTGACGGAGTATTGGTTCCGCTTTTAACATTTTTACACGGGTGTAACGATAGAATTTGCAATTAAATTTTATTAAAGCGGGTTACGCTTAATTCAATTTAAATTCAAATTTCATTTACCAATTATTTAATTTGTTCAGTGACGATAGACAGAAAATAATCAACCGCTAAGCTTGATCATAAAAGCAATACAAATAATTAAGAGAGTACTAATTCCATTTTGAAAATTCTTAATATCCAAACTTGACCGTACCGGGGCAAAGAAAATTTTCTAAATTCCATTTACACGGCCAACCCGTTTTCTCACTCTTCCGAATCAATGTTACCATCGAACTAAATATCCAAGGCAAAAGCATTCTTCAAATCACTTTGCATTAGCCGTTTGTACGAACGAATGAAATCCTCTCCTAAATGTTAATATAAACCGCCGACTAAACGACTACTCCTGCTTTTCCTGCTACTTCCAAATATTTACCAGGACATTCAGCCACTCCATATTTGCCAACGATGCTCTCGCGGTTGACATTGCGAAGTAGAAACCGCTCTCCGCAGAACTTTTCTTCGTCCTCCGACCGCGTAAGGCAATCGATGTCCCCGTAACCCAGACCTATCCTACGTAACAGTTTTCACTGGAAAGATCTTTGCTCGGCTACCGTATTTGGACAGTTTTCCGATCAGCGATGTACGTACATCGACGGTCACCGGCTAACGCTCCCGATTAACGCCTTGAATCGCTAATTGTCCATCGAAAAGTCGAGCGTGTCAATGCAACGGCTTTCGTACTTTCACTCTTTCGCTTATTTGCACAGCGGAGGATGAGCTTGGTGTTCCGTGCCAACTACGCGCGGAACAACTCAACGGCAAATAAGCTTCCTCGAATGTTGGACGGTAGGCACTCGACATCGGTCCACGGTTTGAAAAGTATAATACGTGAATGTCGCAATCGACGTCGCTCTCGCTGTTTGAATGGTAACGGTAATAGACTGGTACGGTTTTATCAATCGGTGAATACACACTGACCATAAGTATGAGGGAACCTCGAAGAGAGAACCGTGTGATAAGTAAGAGTCGTCGGGTGGAGACTTTGTTACTGGGAGTGCAAAACAGAGATATAATGTTTAAAAACGCGATTGTTGGAATTATAAAGCTGGCTCAAAGTTGAGCGTCGGTGGTGGATCAAGGAAACAAATCGTACGATCACGATTAACCTTGCCTCATTGTTAGAAATGGAATAATGTACTTGTCCGTGACAAGACCTTGTCTCTTGATTTGAGAAAATAGATGAACGCTGTGTTGCTCTATCGAGTGTACTGCAATTTACTTGTATTCGAGTCTCGAACAGCACACCGGGTACATTACGTACCGAAGCGTTGATTGTTTTAAGCCAGATTACAATTGTTTGGTGTAGAAAATCTGGTCTCCCGTGTATTTTCTCGCCGTTAAAATATTGTTAGAGCGTAATAAAACTGAAATAAAGAGAATTAAAAGTTTGGCTTAGAAAATGAAAGGTTGAGCACAAAATGTGCTCGGTTGGTCTACCGAGAGCTAATTCTCGCACAAACTACGCGTGAAATAATATAAAATTGCGTGAAATAGCTTGGAATAATTTTCGCAGTTTCAACAGGCATATTCGCTCGCAATTTAACTCTTTCGAAGACTAAATCCCGAGCGAAACAATGAATAGTAAAACGTCGCATTAAAACGACGTAACGCAGGTCTTTTAATAAGGAGTTTCGCGTGACGAAAGATGAGACTAAACGTGGTAACGAAACGAAACATTGAGATCGCTCTATGATCAGTGCAGAGCTCTTTTCGCGGTGACACCGAATCGTTAGTGTGTAAAAAACGTAAGTAACCTCGTGGCTCGTGATGAAACGCAAATTACGAACGAGTACCGTCCTGGCTCGTTATTAAAATTCCACTTCGAGACGAAACGTCGCGGCAGAAAAATGTCGAAGAAAACCGCAGTATCTCAAGTGCACGCTACACTTGCGTAATGCCGCGACCGCAAAGTTTCTGTGGCTTTACAAAACTTCACGAATTTCGCACGATAATAATTACTAGACGCCGTCTACTTCTCTCGTTTTTTCTTTCTTTCGTTCCTCCTTCCACTTGTTCTACGATAGACGCCTTCTTGCCCCTTAAATTACAATATCCTGTCAGGGCAGTTTCGAAATCCCCGTGGTCTCTTTTGAAAGTGTGACAATCTAGTGACAGGTACACGGTGAAATTGTGTTTTCGTTTTTTAAAATCGTTGTCGGTACGTATTAGCGTTGGGCTGTTTACTTTGATCTCGCGACACAGGCTTAAAGTCACTTTCTTTCGCGTTTTTTTTATTTCACGACGCAAACCGAGTTTGATAAGTAAATAACCGATAGCTAGGATGAGAATAATTAGAATGCTACTCAATTATTACATTCTTTACATTCTCATTATTATATATAGAAATGACTAAGCATACGCGAAAGAATAAAGATAATGGCGGATAAATGTAGATACAGGCGTAAATAGGTCGAAGGAATTTACTTGCCCAGATATCAATTTGTAATAAAGAAAGAGACGCCATGTGTTTTAACTCTTTGAAGAGTCGTGGTACGAAAAAATGTCCCACTTTTTTCAGCGCTTGTACGTGCACCGTGGGACATTATTCGTATCACCTTTAAATCGTGAAATAAAATTCTCGCGCAACTAGACATTTTTTTTTTTTTTGGAAAATCGTACGCCTCAAAGGGCTAAGTAGTCAAAGACAAGAATGTACGGACAGAACGAACTGTGCTTACGTAAATCGTCGACGACGGTTAAGTAAACCGGGGAGACAATTCAACGCTAATTGCGTGTTAAAATACGTGCTCTTTAGCGAACGATTAGAGTAGATGCATTAATTTAATTCGCGTTGTCCAGTTCGGCCATCGATCGTTTTCTACGAACAAAGTTTGCTACCGAATCCTCTCCACGATTATTGCATTTCTACGAGTCTAATGAGAATCACTCGCGTTTTTCTTATCCGGGAAATTGGGCTGAATGGGAAAGTCTTCGCGTCGACGATTCAAACGCCGTACAAGAAGAATTTTCTACAATTCGGTTTCTAATTCCTAAACTGACATCGCGAATAGGTCAATTTAGATTTCCAATGGATACGACCTTTCTTTCATTCTAGAATTATTCGTTCTTCGAGTGCCGTATATCAGCGATGATCTCGCAATGAGATTTCATACCCTCCGGCGAGCACAATCTTCGTTTAAGTATTTAAGCAGAATTTTTTCTGCTCTCTCGTTCTTTTCGCGACACAATCCTATTGTGCCCGTCAACGCCGCCGCACAGAAGCACGCTTACTCCATTCTAATTTAATCGCAATCCTATTTGCGCAATGCTGCCGGCCCCGTTTTAATCTTAATCTCCATAATTTTAATTCGACCGCCTTATCTGACTATTCCTGTCTCTCTTATCCCGCTTTCGCGGAATAATATTAGATACTTTGCAACTATTTATGCTTTACAATAGCTTTCATTCCCACCTCTTCGCGCGGTGTTTATCCTTATCGTGTAATTTATTCGAAAAACCAAGCGGGGCGGTTCGCAATTCAATCAGGCCTCGTGGAATCCCGTTGTTACAATCGTTTCGACCTCGTTAGAACGAATCGCGAAATTCTAAATGCTATGCAATAAAAGCGACTCCATTAGGGATCGAAATAACACGCGTGCTGCACGCGTAATCTTCTTATCGCTCTGCTCTTTCAATGAAAATGTCAACGTCGCAATTTGTACTATATTCTTCGGGTAATTTAATTTTCATTCTCTCCCTTTCCCTCTCGTTATCCTCCTATCCCACTCTCTGATTATTAAATTATACTCTTACTCGTGACTCCTGTACGTTACCACGTGTAAGGCGAAGTTTATACAATCTTAATTTAATTGGAATTTCGTTTGTACGCGCGAGTCGTTGCATTTTAATTAAACCACCGTGCGACCGGTGAAGACCTGTTTGGGTGCGTGCAATTTCTATTAAAACATCACGCATCCCGCTGAGGTGTAAAACAGGCGTAAGGAATATATAAATTGTGAGACTTTGCGTAAATTGCGTGCTTACACACCGGGATCAAAGAGTTTGCGAACGTCAGCAAGTTTCGCGTAGGAGCAAGTGACAAACAACGGGACGTTTTCGTAAATGAACTTTCTAATTTTCAAAACGAACCAAAGTTCCACGACTTGTTAGTGTAACGTGTTCATGTTTATAAAATACAGTGACTTCTGCCGTTAAAGTGAATATAGTTGTTCGAAAGTTTCGAGGATACTCGTAACATAACGTAGTTGAATGCTCGCAAGATCTGGGAATAAAAGAGGCAAATTAATAAACAGGCTTGGAAGAACAAAGCTGCGATCTATCTGTACTTTGAAGGCCATATTGGGCTTTGAACGCCAAATATTAAAGCGTGCCTTTGTATCTTCACCTTCCTATAATAATGTAACCAGTGTATTTAAAGGCACGTAATTGTAGAAGTTAGAAAACTACCTTTGACAAGGCTGAGAAAGTAATTCGCACATACGCACGCATGTAAATATACTCGTGTTAGCAGGAATAAATGTCCATGAGGTTTAAAATCCATAATAAATAAAATAATAAGATCTGGGAGTTCCGAGAGTCGTGTGTGTCAGTGGGTTTCACGGAAATTGTTATCTCGTGGAAGGATGTGAAAGGGGGACTAACTTGCTTTCGATTAAAGGTTCGCGAAAAGAAAACTCGGATTTTGAATTTTGGAATAAGTGATAAGGGTAAACGCGTAAGGATATGGTTTTTTTTTTGTGTTAAGAAAATTTCAGCAATGTACAAAACATTTGCTACTTACGAGTTTAACTTACGGTTAAACTCGTAAGGTATGCATCTAGTATTACTAATTCAGAACAGTGCGAATGGCAAATGGGGCCTGTACATTACGCGATTTGCGAAAAATTGTTATCCGTCTACCGATTTCGAGGCAGATGAAACGGAATGGAATCGATCAGAACAACTTTCAACTTCGTTGGAATGTATTAGGTTTAACTTCTTAAAGCGCGGAATACTTCACAAGTAAACGTTCTATACGAACGGAATACTTTTTCGCGTACGCGTACGTTACCGAAGTACCAATTTACAATACAACCTGCAACCGAGTAGTCATTTTACTCCTTTGTTCACGATAAATTAAAAAAATATTTTAGTTTCCATCTTCAAAATAAGATGGACAAAATAAGAGACAAGGGCTTGTCTCGGGCTAACAATAAGTACGAATACGCGAAAAGTAGGCCTCGAATATTTTCTGGATGCAATAAATGGGAGTTTTCGAGGTGGTCAAGCTGCATTAAAAAATAAATATATTATTTATCGAAGCCAACTCCGATAACTTTCGCCGGTCGCGTTTACGAGTCCACAGTCCACGCTGATAACTTTCGCCGGATGCGTACACGTTGTCGCGGACGTAACGCTTAAGGGGTTGAGAGTAGTTTAAAATTAATGACTAGAAATAGTATGCAATAATTAATGTGTACCCGCGCTTCGTGACACGCTCTACGAATTTGAGAATAATTTAATAGTTGGTTTGTTGCATTCCGTTTCGTTTGTCTTCCTTGCTCGCGAATAGTTGGTAATTTTTCGCAACTGCACGCACGTGCAGACTTCGAAAGGTTCGGCAACGTTAATGTCCGAGTGTAGTCCCTATCGTAAATTTACTCGCATTTCTGTTAGTGTTTACTGCACATCCGCCCTGGTGTAACCGTTTAACGAAATATATATATATTTTTTTCTTTCGTTTGCCTTTGTTCGGTCGTTAATACAAATTTACGTATTCCTTCAATTAAATGACTGAATGAAATGTGTGAATGGTTTCATGAAAAACTAATAAACAAACCACGGGCCGTTCTTGTTCGTTAAATTTGTGTTATTAAAAAACGAGCAATATATATTGGAAATCAATTTACAACTTTGACATTCAACGCAGAGTTATTGCCCACTTTGAAAGTTGTCTTTCCTCGGGACTCACGTATTTCCACAAAACTTCAAACCACGTATCACCGATAGATTTCCATTTACGCAAACGTTTTTTAAACTAGAGTGAAAAACGTGTAAATCGAAAATCCCAATTGCAGATTATTTTAATTCGATTACCAAAAGTTTTATACCAATTCAAACGTATTCTTCTCCAATCGCTCCGCGATCATCCTTGAAACTAATCCGTTTCATCGACTTTTATTTCCAATTATCATTCGATCCCGTATCGTTTGCTCGGCCCTGTAGGAGCGAGTACCCTCGCAAACTAGCGCGTACATCACCGCGCTGTGGATCGCACACGATCTTGAGCCCGATGCGACTTTCACCTTTCACCTCGGCCGAGCACGATTCCACAGTTGACTTTTCGAACTCTCTGCCCGGGAAAGGAGACACCGAAGACCGAATGCAACGAGTGTAAGAAGCGCGCACCTATCAAAGACACGTCACGATTCGGTTTCTCTAGTGGTTCGGGAATAAAACTGAACCAATGGAAAGCATCCGCCGAGTCCGCGTTTATCGAAAGCGACAGTGACTTAGAGTTTCCTCTCGCCGGATCGTCCCCTTTGGCTTTTACCGCGAGATTATCTGCTCGCGAATCGTTTTACCGCGAATTTTTGAGGGTGGAATAGTTTGCATTCCACGGGGACAGTTCATTGCTTTTATCAGGGGAACGATTAACGCGAAATGAGAACTTTCGTTTTGAGGTTCAACGGTGCGGAACGTCGATTAATCGAGAAGGCAATTACTCAAAATACCAATTATGCAAAAGTGAACAAGCGTTTGAAAACATTAACGTCGACGGTAATTCGATGGAACGGTTTACTATAATTTATTGTTCCCCCCGGAGAAATAAATCAATTACTTTACAAAATTATTGTAACGCTAAAACCGATAACAATCGTTATTCTTACGAAGATCGATTATCACGAAGGTATTTTCTGCCGTTTACTTCGAATAATCGATCTTCCACCGTGTCGGATTGTGCGAGTCCACTAGGTACTTAAGCGGAAATTGTCGAATATCGGAGTTCGTTTCTCTTTTCCCTTGCGTGCATGCAACGCGAATAATTATATGTATCTGCACGGGAAATAAATGATTCATTAATTTTGAACATTATGTTTACCTCGTTAATAAAGGAATGCTGACAGAATTCTAAATTAAATTTTCAACCATTTTAAGGGAGACAGATGTTTCCGCGGTCATCCTACGGGATATAAATACAGCTACAAATGCATAGCGTGCATTTTTTGTCATCCAATTACGTAAATTCTATTATCCAAGTACCGTAATAAATTAATTCGCGTAATTTTCAATTAAATTATTAAACATTACAGAAAATACCTGTGTTCTCCTCGGGTTCGTGCTACCGAATATAAATACAGTTATAAATTCGTAGCGTACATTTTTTGTTATGCAATTAACTAAATTCTATTATCCAAGTACCGTAAGGAGTTGGTTCGCGAAAAGAGCAGGCGCGTTTGTTGCATCTTAATTCTAACTCGCGAGGAAAACAATTTGCACACGGGCAGATTTGCTCACTTTCTCCGTTGGCGATGAATTCTTTAAAAACAGAGGCCAAAGCAGGTAGCTGATTTTTTCGCGCGGCAGAAACGCAAATGGATGCGTGAACTAGAGGATACAGGCACGAGAAAGTGCAAACGCGTAACGACGTGCTCGTAACGCTACAATAATTAAATCCTACTGTTAAATTTGTCACGATAATAAAACGTATAACTGATCCCGGTATCGTCCCGTTAAACGTGGTCTCTCGCCGAAGGGAAACGAGATTGTACGTTTCAACGAAAGTAATGACGCGACTAGAACAAAAAAAAAGTACGAGGTTAATTACCCGAGAATATTGCTGTACATCATATTTCGAGCGCGTTCCCGAATGGCGAGGCTCCTAAAATTCAGCAATCCCATCTGACGAAATTCCTTCTAACACTCTTGCGCGTGAGAAGCGCAGAGACAATGGTGGAAACGTCTTCTTCAAAGTCCATAAAGCTATTTAGCGATTACGATCTGGTTCGTTGAAGCCGCTGTCGAAATTCACGCAAGAGAAATATGGCTGCTTTTCGCCCGACAAAATTTCGTTCGCACGTTTAAGTGCGAGAATCGAGACCTTGGGGGGAGGGGGGGGAGGGACGAACCTGTGATTAATGCGGGACCGTAACCGCGCGTAATAAGCGTTCTTAATTAGTATTTTGCGCTAAACGGTCGTTGAAAATAGTGTGGTCATTCTATTGTTCTTACAAGCTTGGCACGACGATGTACGTAACACACGATCGACATGTACACGAAACCTCGTGGAGCGGGTGTCAATGATTCAAGGTTTCACAAGTACGTGAATAATTTTTCCTAATGTTTCTAGTTAAAAAAAATCCTACCCGGTAATCATGAATAGAATTACTCCTATTTCTTTTATCCCTTTGGTACTTCGATGACGCATGGAGATCGTGACACAGTAATTTATCAATCCGCGATCTAAGATCACCAATCTGGCCGAGGAACGGCATTAATATTTACGTTAATTATTCGCTGCGAATAGGGAATTATTCCTACCTTTGTTACGCGTATATTGAGTAATTCTGAACACGAACCTTACGTATAACTAATTTGGAAATTAAAACCTAACGAGTGCTCTTTGCTAATGCTTCTTTATTTACACCCCATAAACTTTCTATATAATTACCGAAATGACGTTTGCAATTTGAGAATCATTATCTCGAAAGTACTCTTTGCTAATATCTCGTTATTTGTATTTCAGAAAGATTCGAAATAATTACCTAAGTAAGTAACGTTTGAAGACCCGCATTGCATGTGACTAATTTCAGAATGAAAATCTTTCGCGTACCGTTTGGCAATACTTCGGTTTTTATATGTCAGAGGGACTGCGAATAATTGCCGAAATAGTTTTGATTAATTCGCCACCGCAAATGTACACAAGACGTTGCACAAGTTTGATAATGAAATAATTTTAAGAATGGTTGGCGAATTACGCGTCGTTTCTCCAGCTTCTTTCTTGTCTTCGCGGTGGAAGATCGACGGTGGTTGAAACCGAGACCTTGGGGAGAAATCACAATGTTTAAATTCTCGTCAGCCTGCTCATCGCGGGATAATTCATCTCGAGGGTGACGTCAACTGTCAAAAGCCACGATCAACGGGCATAGGTTTCATAACGATCGCTTTCTACTTTCGAAGATCGCAGAAGTCGAAGCACGCTGGTCACGATCCGCCGTTTAACGAGAGACCTTGAGAACTTGCTTTAAATCGCGCTGCTTCGAGTGTCAATGACACCCGCCGAGATTGACACCCGATGAACCGACCTAACCGCGTGTCGCGTTACGTCTATTTAGATAATTATCTTCGATCCTCGCCGTTCTTACCTTAACTCCGAATATTACTTAATTACCTGACCTAACGACGTGATCGATTGAATTTACAACACAGTTCGAGGCATACCAATTTGATCAAATATTCAACGCCAAATCAATACGACTTCCAGTTTTTTAACCCTAGATTACAACACTATCGGGAAATGTACGATCACATAATACAAATTTAATAATTCCAACGTTTATCTTGGCTATGCTCCTTAACCGTATCAATTATTTTTTAAAAAGGTATTCCAAATTGTGAGTGATTCAAGGAATTGTTCCAAAATATCAATAAAAATAGCATTTCTCCAACACACAGTAAAGTATTGTAATCTAGGGCTAAAAGGTAACCGACATTTCAGATGTTCCGCGTATCCAACCTCAGGGGACTTTTTAGGAGAAATTTCATGCTTACATGGCGACGTCAAGTAGTCCACATAATTTTCAAAATTTAAGAAGAAACAACTGATCGGTCCGCACCGCTCGCGTTTCACAGAACGAGTTACATCGAAGCAATGACCGTTATTAACTTTTGGATTTTCATCGTTATTTAATTACGTTATTTGGAACAATTTCGAATTCTTAATCAATCTCGCAAAAATTATTTCGAACAACTATCCAAATAGTAAGATCGACGTGAACTGATTTCAAATAGAGAGGCAAGTTTCTTTTCTCACGTCAGAATAAAAAGAAGGTGAACGAAATCTCTCGTTTCGGCAGAAAGCTGACAACTAGAAAATCATAAACATATCGAGTAGCAAAAACTTTAATTTACGTTACAGAAAGAAGATGAAGAGATCGACGACGTTCCTCGTCGTAGCTCTCCTAAGCGTAGCCGCGGGCCAGGAATACGGTGGGCATGCCCTCTTCGTCCGAGCGCCGCAGTCAGCTGGTAAGAATGGACTCGTGGAGTCCAGCCTAGTTAATATCCACGTGGAAAGAGACAGACAGAGTGATACGTACAAAGTGGCGGATAGAGACAGAGAGACAGAGAGAGAAAGAGTGAGAGAGAGAGAGAAAAAAAAGAACTGCGTTAATATTGAAAATTGACAAGCGAGTTTGATCAACGCAATATCGTTTGAAATCCATTAGCCCACTCGAGAGTCCAGCGAGGTGCTCCAGCGTCGCCGGCAGACGTGATGGCGCAAAATATCCTAGAGTGGATTCAGGGGATCTACCGGCAGGGTGCACGTAAAAGTACGTTCTCCAGGGGAACTTCTCTTATCGAATAAACGCAATGATACCACCATCCGACTAAACTTCCCCCCGTAGGTGTAACTTGGCCAAGTTCGCGATGCTCGGGGATGTCCGGTATCTCCTCGATGCTGTTAATGTTTTGAAAATACAGGGTGTGCGTAAAAGAACTTTACAGTTTCGTACATTAATACGAATTTAAACGTTTCGTTTGAGAGGGTCCGTTCGAAATGTTTTAACGGGCAGAGGGCACATTGAATTCGCGTGATTTTTATGTATATCAGAAATAAACTTTTGGAGCTCGCGCTTTTATTGTACCGCTTTCGTAATTGTAAGTTGCTTAGTAAATTTTCTGTGATCGATCGTAGTTGGAGAGATGTTCTGTGTACACCCTGAATCACGATATAAATGAGAATAAATATGACTAAGATTTATGTCGCTTGAAAGAATCAATCCTGCGCTTTATTGCGACGTAAAGCTCGTTGATATTTATTCTCATTGTTAAATAAATAGTAATTCTGTAGTACTGGATTGTTTGCCGGAAGACATGAAATTACAGACGGATATGTACATGGTTCGTGTCACGAGAAAAAGAACCTTCCGACTTTCTTGCGATGTGAAAGTTACGTGTATACTTATTTGCTTAGTACTGGAAAATTGCAGTTAATTCCGTAATACCAGAATCATTTCCAAACATTACGGTTGAAATGAACATTTTTACGGTATAAAATATCCGTGGACAGGCGTAAAAATAACCGTTGATAATCATATATCGCAAAAACGCGAATCTCGCGCCTTTGCGACACGATGCTGAGCTACATTATTTTTAATCGCCATGCCACTTTTTGAAAAATATTCCAGTATCACGGATACAGCCAGAGTTTCCGAGCATACGCAAACTTAACCCAGTATTCCTCAATTTCCCGAAGTTGTTTCGAAATCTTCTTCCTCTTTCGATGTACGTGTGTATATGCGGTTCCAAGGTCGTTACCCTAATCTGTAGACGATTCTGAGGGTCACAGAAGGATGCACTCGTGGAGAAATACCCTTCGTCGTTCGCAACCCCGATCCGACGTATAACATAACCAGTGATCTCAGAATGCTACATTAACTTTGGTTGAAAGTGGATGCACGCCTAATCTCACTGCATATTAATACGTATCTATGGATACAACGCTCATTCCATACTTATAGGTCTTCGTTTCTCATGGCTGTCCCGTGAAACGAAATTGATTTCATGGAAATTCTCGTATAATATCGGCATTTAACGAATACCGCCGAGTCTTGCACGTTGCATTACGTAACAACGGTGTGTATATAATCGTAGAAAAGAAAGCGTCGACCGCCGTAAATTGCTTTGAAAGGTGAGACAAAGATTTTCATTATTCGTAATTCGCGATACGCTCTTAATGGGAACCCACCATTTCGTAAATTTTAAAAGTCAAGAAATTTAGTTCAAAGCCATCGATACGGCGTTATTGTCGAAAGCGTGAAATGTATAAATAAGCTTTCTTTTCCTCGATATCGTACATACATACCCTAATTCATTTGAGATGTAGTTTGATCGCTTTTATTCCTAGCTACGTTAAATAATTCAAAGAAATATCTCGTGGCAGCGATCGGTCGAGAGAATTTTCGTTTAAACCTATCCTTGATTCTACATCTCCTATCTCGGAACTAGCGGTCAACGTAAATTCATAGTCGAATAAACAGTTCGTAGGGAATATCAAAATTTCTCACGACCGACCGTTCCCAGCGAGCAATTTCAATTATCGTGTAAAACAAACACGACGAACCGTGAACCGTTAAAATACCTACTAGACGAACATTGAAATCGGAGTGAATGCTAACTCTCGACGAGAACGTCTATTCTTCCAGCGCGTCAGCAGTCGGAAACCAACGCATACCTGCCGCCCTACAGCACTCAGAGGCCACCGGAAAGACCTCGTCCCTTCCAGTCACCCTCCACGGTCCAACAGCCGAGCTACTCGTCCGCGGGTCAGAACGAGGTGACGAATTATCCTTACCAGAGGCCATCGTCGCTTTACACTCCACCGAGCGCGGGTTTTCCATCTTCCCAGCCACCCACCGCCCAATCTCCGTCCTTCCCGACACCCAGGCCGACTTACGTTCCACCCAGCAGTCAGCAACCCGCCGGACCGTCCACCTCTTACAATCCCCGACCGACGCCCCAGCCATCCTACTCGAATGCTGGCTCCTCGGCTTTTCCACCCCTGAGCACCTCGAGAACTTCCACGACCTACTTGCCACCTCAGTCAGCGTTTCCATCGTCGAGCCCTCGACCACCACCCACGACCCAGAGTCCACCGTCCTCCGGCGGCTACTCCTCGTCGATCGGTGCTTCGACGAATTACGGGTATCCCTCCCAGCAACCTAGTCGGGACTACGGAAGCGCCAGCATCGGCGGTGGATCGTCGATCGGTGGCGCACCAACCGGAGTGTATTCCACTCCCGGTGGTTTCACAGCTTCGAGCGGTTACCCCTCCCAGCGACCAACCCCTAGCTTTCCCAGTCCCGATGCTGGTGGATCGTCGGGAGGCTCGTCGATAGGGGGATATCCATCACCGAGTGGTTTTACCACTTACGGGTATCCCTCGGAGAATCCGAGTCCCAGCTTCCCGACTTCCGGCGGTGGAAGCACGGGAAACGGTGGAAGCACTGGAAGCGGTGGAAGTGGTTCGTACGACAACGGCGCTGGATATCCTTCGACCCCTGGTGACGCATTCCCGCCGTTCCCGACGCCTGGACCGACCACTGGCGACGGCGGTGGCACAGGGAGCACTGGTGCCACTGGGGGTGAAACGGCCACCGGCACGGGTACCGCTGCTGGGGAAGGTAAATTGTTTTTTTCGTGCCAATCGAACGACATGGTGAACCTTTATTGTTTATGTACGTATTTATCACCGCGCGATTTAAATGTTGAATAAAAATATCGTTCTTGGACAAGTTATTGTTGTTCGTATATCAAGGTCGTGTCTCGGACCGAGTACAAGTACGCGAGACTGGACCTTGTATGTTTTCCAGAAAGAACGAACGGTGGTTTTCGAGATGGTCAAATAATGTTAACGAACAAAATTCGAGAGATCTAACTGTACCTACTTTGTTCTATGTGATTCGAGTTTTTCATGATGCGATTTGATTAGCGCGCCATTTCTATGGCACTCAACGTTCTGCAAGTGTACAAACTGTACTTGATCGAGTGATCTTCAAACGGTTACCATTTGCGGTGACTTGAAAATGATTTAACGCTTTACCACCACCCCCAATGACATCGACAAACTTCGACGTATTCGGAACGGGTTAAAAATTAAAGAATTTATCGACTGCCGGGAAATTCGCCGATAAAAAGTTTATTTACCGACTCGTAGCAGATAAAGCGTCAGGGTCTGCGAAACTAACGCGACGGATTTAATTTCCATACGTACTCGTCCATGCAAAAAAAATCAATGAATGAGAAATGAATGCGGCAAGCGTGAGAAAAAAAATTCACGTTACCACCGGTTCGCGCGGACCCTTCAATTCCCAGAAACGCTGTAATCACTTGATTATTACGTTTATTTCAAACGAGCAACAATTGCAGGTACGACCGGTACTGGAACGATTACCGGGGATGGGACCGAACAGGACGACGATTTAAAACATCCACCGCACATTCACGAGCTCGACGTGCAGTGCAGCAAAACCATGATGACTATCAACATCGAATTTAATCGCGCGTTTGACGGCGTCATTTATTCCAAGGTAAACAATTAATCGAGAACAAACGATCGAGATGCAACATACGTACATCATATTGTACCGCGTACGATTGTTTTCAGGGATTCTACATGAATCCGGAATGTCGATACGTGGAACAAAACTCTGGTCAAACCAAGTACTCGTTCACGGTGAGCTTGGATTCTTGTGGCACTCAATTCATCAATGATTTCGAGGGTGAGGCTGGACAGGCGTATCTGGAAAACGTATTAGTTTTACAGGTAGACATATTTCTCTGTTTCTGTGACCATTGTCCCGATCAAAGTTTTCACTAATCGATAAAAGGAAATACAAAAATTCAAAATGCTTCAGAACGAACCGGGAATACAGGAAGTCTGGGATACCGTGCGAAGAGTACGTTGCCTGTGGGAGGGCAACATCAACAAAGCGTTGACGGTGAACTTCTCGGTAGACATGTTGAATCAAGAAATCGTGACGTTCAGCGGTGACACAGCGACTGCTAAATTGGACATTCAGGTTGGAAGAGGACCGTTCGCCCCTGCCGCCGATGGACTCGTGAAGATTGGAGAAACGATGACGCTGGTCGTTTCCGTTGAAGGGGATCCCGCTTTCGATCTCCAGGTAAGTGAAAAGATAACGCTGGTCGAATAATGGAACGCAACGCTACAATTGAAATGGTACCTTGATTAGCTAATTAAGGCTTTGATTAATTAATTAATTTATTTCTCACGTTACGCCAGGTGCGCGATTGTGTCGCTCGCGACGATTCCTCGACGAACACGCTACAGCTGACCGACGAGAGGGGTTGTATACTGAAGCCAAAGTTATTCGGGGCATTCCAAAAGACGAACGACACCGGTAACACGGGTGCTTCGATTATCGCTTACGCGTTCTTCCAAGCTTTCAAGTTTCCCGACGTGATGGACCTGTTCATCGAGTGCAACGTCGAGCTCTGCAAGACCGATTGCGAGCCCTGTCCCGACGGCGATCAGGTATTTAGCGTTTGCAAAATTTTCAAAAGTAAATTCCCGAAACTCGCTCCAATGGGGAGGCGAGAGGGACTACGAATTTCGGTAACTTCCTATTTTTCAGCAAATCGAGCCCGGCAGGCGACGTCGATCGATACCCTATATACCGTCCAACACTTCAGCGGTTTTACTTTCGGATCCGATACGCGTTCGTCGTGGTTTCAAAGTGATATTGATAGACGACCTGAGCAAAGCGAGCAACGAGGTCCTCGAGCATCTCGAGGAGACGGTAGCGGAGGAAATGACGAGAACAACGAACGTCTGTATGAGCAATAGTGGCTTTTACACCGCAATCTCGCTGATACTTAGCACCGTCGCGGTGACGACGCTGAGCGCGGTTATATTTTATATGAAACTGCAAAGAGTTTACAGGGCGAAGTACTTGAATTCGTAGAAACGACCGGGCGATCGTTAGTGCGAGTTAAATGAGCGTCGAGAATGATTTGCATCGTAGGTAAACTCGCTTTCGACTCATGATAGCGATAAGAGATCAACGTCATGCGTAAGCTATTGGAAAGTATGACAGTACGGACTTCGCTTCTCCCGTTACTTTGAAATAAATCTTTCTGAAAAATGTTATTTCGAAAATATCGTTGCAAGCGAGTAGGGGGCGTAAGCGTTGAAACCGTGGAATTGTTTTTTAATACAAATTGTGTTTCCAATTTTTGCCGACATCATGGACGCTTTTTCCATAAAACGCATGCTGGCACGCGCAAGAAAAATTTCGAGCAAAAGTATTAATTGTACAATATTAGACGCGAAACTTTTCTGGAATGCGGAACTTTGCATATTTTTTGCTTTGTTCCGTATAATATTGCATAAAACATTTTCCTTGTCTGTACAAATGTGTCTCTTTTCGATTTGAACTTTGTAAAATGAAAAGTAACCGATACACTCCGAAAATGCAAGATCAAAATACTATTATCGGACGAGGGATCCTTTAAGAGCGAGCGTGTGCTAGGAAACATCCTTCGGGATAGTAAATAACGAGCTGTTGCGTAATTATCATCGTAATTGATCGTTCGTGTAATCGTTGGTCTTACGTACCGTTTCTCAATCCCGCGAACTCTGCGGGCAAGCTCATTAATCTGTCCCCCTTCCGTGGACCATCTGGATTACTCGCGCTGACCTATTTACGGATTCATTTTCCGAACGCGATCGTTAATGACGTTGCACAACAGACGTAAAAGCACCGGAGATTCATTGCAATTTTTTTAGGAAAATTTCAACGCGATAACGAAAAACTTTCGGAGTCTCCGTCGACGCGTCCTTCTCGCGCAATTATGGCAAATTGAATTTACGAAAGAAAGTTATTAATGACGCATGGAATAATTGCGGCCAATGCTGGTGCTGCTTAGTAAAAGTTGCTGCAATCCATTAACGACAGGATGGAATGCATTACGGAGAATATTAAATGGTAAACGGGCGCTGAAATTAAAAGACCTCATTGCCGCGAAATCGCGTAATTCAAAGCTAATACAATACGTGTACTTCGCTTCGTTTCTCGCTACCGCCGTAACGCTCCGCGTACGCATTTTAACGATAATTTTCTTAAATACACCGACGATAATAAACTACCCAACCGTACAGCCATATGACAAATATCGAATTTATATAAATATTTAGGAACTGGTATAGCTCACGACTGCCGCGTAACGCTGCTGTTTTGCGTAACTCCGAAATGTTACGATATGGAAAAGAATAATAACGTAGACATTAGGCAATACAAGGTAAATTATAGTATTTTTAAATGCGTTAACCCTTTTCGGTCCGATTTATTAGTTTTTATTTCACGCCAGCTTATCCAATTTATTTCGTAGGGTATCACTGAGATTACACATTTATTGTTTTTACCGTTCCAGCTAATAATTTAATAAGCGACATTGTGAAATATTTGCATAAAATACGAGATCGCAAAGGGTTAAAATTGTTTCGCGTGCCCGGCTTAGGGAATAAGGGCTTCATAGCCCACGATAGTGTTGTAAATATAATTACACGTGCAATCACAAAAAAAGTTTTAAAAAAAATTTTATACCGCATCATATCCTTTGTTTTTAATTGCAAACGTCGATTGGGAGATGTCGCGACGCATAGTAATCGGGACTTAACTGTTGCAATTATGTCGAATACAGTGAATAGTTATTATATTACCTATTAAGAATAGAAGAATATGTATATGATGGAATTAAAGTGTGACTAGTGAAATGTATACAAATCAAATGAAATAACGGATCGTTTTTTCCCACTATACACGCGTACCGCCAGTTTCTCTATTAATTTATTATTTATTTATACCTCTTTCGTGTACAGTCTGTTCCTAATATAATGTCCGCAAATTCACAGGTAAGTTTTCTAGATTTTATACAAACAAAGTTATACAAACAAAGTTTGTATAAAATACCAACATACCAATTGTATAAAATACCAACAAAAAGTCCCAAGAGACACCTATTTTCTATCACGATTTTTTTAAAGTGACTTCAGGATTTTCTAGGAGCAAACTTCAACTAGCTCTTGTTAGTTATTTGTCAATACTTTTTCATTAACAAATTCACTTAAGCTGTCCAAATCCTGAAGAACAACATATAATTATTTGAAAATGAATAAATATTATACCCTCTTATAAAAAAATGTGAGAAAAAGCGCTAGTTTACTTGAGCTTTCCCCGGTAAGGGTAGGGCTGCCATCTGTAGAATCATTAACCCCAAGGGAAGGAAGGGGTTTCTGCTTACATCTGATTAAATAATTTCAAATTTTGTCGGTCGATCGGCGAGTGAAGAAAGTGCGAGACGAGGGTATTATTATTACCAGTTTATATTACACATACACACCGAACACGGCACACTACATCAAAATTACATTTTTCTTTAATTCGTTTTAATTCAATCCGAAAGTTTTAAAATACGGACTGAACAGGAAACTCCAAACTAGTACAAATCCGGGGAAACCCGGACGGTTGGCAGCCCTACTTAAGGAGAATTTGTGAAACTCGAGCAATTTCGAATTGGTCAATGCACCACTGTTTTATTTTTAAGAAGTTGGGTGGGCGAGATCGATAAAAATGGAACCTGATGGAAATGGTAAGAGCGTCGTTGTTAGACCACAGATTAAGTATGGGGTAGACAAAACAATAATAGCGGTAAGCTATCGGCAGTTACTTCACTTAACGGATAGTTTAGATCAGGAATGGCCAACCTGTGGCGACTTTTATAATTACTAGTGGCGCATTGCATCCTTGCCTACTTATTCTTTTGAAGTAGGATTTATTACTAGGCACAGATATTGTCCAATACATGACGTCGCACGTGCGGGATCTGAAGCGTCTGCCTAATAACGGGACCCGAGTTTTCCGAAAATTATGTAAATTTGTTACGAATTGTTTCTGTACCATTTAGTACACCATAAGAATGTTTTATGAGAATTCGGAATACGAATGTTGTAGAGAGAACCGATATGAAGCACCCGATCTCTACATCAATATTTTGTTTTAATTTTAAAAAAGTTGCGGGACTCTGAAAAATTAAGATATTTAGTGAGTGGGGATCTGGAGTCGTGTAAGAAACTATAAAAAAGAAAAAAGAACATTTCTTTTTTCTTCAATTACGCTTTGTAAACTGTTCACTCCACATCTAGACGTTCAGCATTTGGTCTGTACCTTTCGTAACGTATAGTCTATCGTATTTTCCAAGAATTATTGATTTTCTGGATCCAACTAAAACAAGGGAATTGTTCTACGGTAAACCCATTCACGGCTACATAGATTTAGAGAAAGAATTTCAAGCGTACTCAAATTCCTGTAACAGTTTGAAAGTTGAACTAAAACAATTTTGAAGATTTTAAGTGATGGATTTGACATGTAATCGATCATATTGTATTCTAAAAGAAAGGTATATGGGCACAATGATTCCCCATTAGATAGTCGATTATGACGTAATATGAAAAAATGAGGACGAGGGAGTTGCAGACATAAATGTTTAATTCTTTTTACGTAACAGCATGAAGAATTCTCCTCCGAATTTATGAACAAGATTTTAATAATACTCTATCCGTATATGTATATATTATGTATGTTTTTTACAAGTCTTTCTTGAAACGCAAAATGTACAAGTGTTCGCCCCTTATCTTTCTCTCGGCTACTATCGCCCCTATCATATTCAATTCCTTAAAACTACGCAGAATGTAGTCCGGATCGTTCTCTTTAATAACGAGCAGATAAAACGTTCCCGTGTCCGATAACATATCAGGAATTTTCGGGAATATTCGCTCCATTACTTTTCTACCGTCCCTTCCGCCAGCCCATGCCTTAGATAACAATCTCTGGTCTGTTAATTCGTCGTCGTCCGTTAAAACATACGGCGGATTAAATACGACGATATCGAACATTTTTCTGCTAAGTACACAGCTTAGCAGATCCATTTGCAATATTTCTACATCTACCAAATTCAAGGCGCTAGTTCTTTTCGTCGCTTTACAAGCATCGATATTAATATCGACTGCGAGAAAGTATGCCTGATAATGTTCCCTAAGTGACATCGCTAAAGCTGTGATTACTATGCCAGAACCACTACCTATTTCTAAACACATCACAGGTTTGGTAGCTTTTAATATCTCCAGATCGGCTTCTAAGGCATCTATTAAGAGGAAAGAATCCTCGGAAGGCTCATAAACTGTTTCCAAGTCTCGGTCCGATAACTTAACTATTGGTGTATCCATTGTATAGTGAAAAATATAAGAAATTTATATATAAAAGCTTTGCAGCAGAAGTACTTCGATCTAATGAAATTATAACGATATATGTACATGTATATATATCACATGTATCAGGCTGGGTAACAAGTAACGTGGTCTTGTATAACCAATATCTGTGATCGATCACTCGATTTGTGAACTATTATACTCTATCTTCAACTTAAAAACTCGTGATTATTTACTATCCAGCCTTATAATTAACATAGCGATGATTCATTGCTGCTCTTTGGTCGGTGTGGTTTCAGTATCTGTTTCTGTCTGTTCCTGTTTGTCAGGAATATTTGTCGTGCTAGTATACGAGGAACTGTTGTCCAACAGTGCCTTTCTCTTAGCGGTGTTCCTTTCGACGGCTTGATGAATTTTATTCAGTCGTTCTTGGGTAGTTTGCAGAATATTACTAACAATAGTAATCTTATGTTTTGCATTAACTAATTTCTTTACATAAGCATCTGTCTCCAAGGGACACTGTAGCACTTCGTTGATCCTCTGTAATTCCTCTGTCAAAGATTCGATTCTCTGTTTTAATTCAATTTGACATATCCTATGGAAGATAAAAAAGATTGATGGTTAACAACATAACAAACTCTTATGTAAGACATTGTTTAATTTCCCCGAGAACACTGAAATATAAATAATCTTTAAAAATCATTTTCTTACGATTAGTACTAGACCGACAATGTAAATAAATACAGGCCACTGTCACATTTTCCAAAACGGTGTATCGTATAGACTACATTTTCCAAAAAGACATAGTCAGATGTTATGTGAAACTGACCATTTTCGATCTCAATTTAACAATTGTTTCACCAATGAAAACTATTGGCCGCAGTTGTATATTTGACAATACAGTATACTGATGTTTACACTCTTTGTCGATCGTCCGGTAGGGGAAAAAATCATTTCACTTGCCTCGTAGCACGAATTCTTTCATCGAGTTGGTCCACCGTGGGTTTCAAAAGACTCATAAGACCCTCCGTCAGGGCATCTCTAGTTGGATTTTCACAAAAATCGTCTATTTTATCGTCGATAGACGTATTATCACTTGCAGTATCCACGTCCATGTTTTACAATTTATTTCTGTTTTCCTTTCTTCGTCCGTCACCGCAGATGGCACCACTCGTTACCATTGACTATAAATTCAATAGATTCTGTATTCATCAGTACAGACGAAACAAGTAGAGCGCGCCTTTTTAATTGTAAATTTGAAGATATTGAAACTTTTTAGTCTAAATTGTTTAGAAGTTAGCTTCTCCAATACGTTGATGTTCTACGAACAACTTGACACTGGCGTAAAAGCTTTACATTTTCAGTTATCCCATACATCACGTAATATGGCAAACAATTTTTACTTTTATTATATTATTGGTGACAAAACCATCGGAGATCATACCACGATTTGGTCAGTTCATATGAGGTTGTATACCTTAAATCAAAGCACATTTGTCGAATATGAGAGTAATTTGACATTTGCTTTGTTCCATCCAGTTGCACCTCTTTTAATCCACCACTACAATAAATCCATATGTGGGAAACAATCTTTCCGCAACATCTGCTTTATGCCTAACTTTCACTATTCGCGTACATACTTTTGCGGGCAGTAGTATAACTATTGTAAGTACTTGGTATCAGGGTTGCCAACTTATTTTTGGTAATCTCCCTATATTTGAAATAAAAATTTTCCTGTTCCTATATTTTTTTCCCTGTCAATAAAATGCCTGATAGTGTCAGTTCTTCCCCCGTACGCATAATGAAGACAACATTTTAATCTATGAGCATACGTAGAGCTGCCATCCGTACGTGTACATACGTGTAATATAACCTAATAATAATAACGTCCTCGTCTTGTACTTTCTTTGTTTCGTCGATCGACCAACAAAATTTGAAATTATTTATTGAGATGTAAGAAGAAACATTTTCCGGCAAAAATATATCCGGGTTTCAAGCTCGAAAACACGGGGTTTTCGAACTCCTTGTCCTGCGTTAATGATTCTACAGATGGCAGCCCTAGATGCTCAGCCCCTCGTGTGATAGATTTTTATAAATGTTGCTATTTTATTTCACAGATGCGGATACACGAGGGGCAATGGATATTCTAAAATGAACTGTCAGCGCTGAAGTAATGCAACCCATCCACAAATAACATTATCCGTATCCAGAACAGCAGCATCAGCACGGCATACAGCATTTACCGTCAAAGGAAAAGCAATATTGGAATCACTACCCGCACAGCAAGAGGCGCACAGTCCGCATCAACGAACAATATCGCTTCCACTTCCATCCTCCAGCAAATCTATAATTTATATGTCTCAAACTTTAGTTTGTCCTAATTCAAGCTACTTTTAAGCTACTCTAGTTACTGAAGTATCTAGTATTTAGTTTTTTTTAGTTCTTACGTATTGCTACGTATTGTTGAAGTTGTATCTTGTACGATTATGACAATAAATCGTATTAAAAATAAATTTCACTGTGTTACCCTTTACTTCTGTCCTTGTGTCCTGACTTTGATTTTAAAGTCGAACTTTCTGCAACGTCGAAAATTCAGTTTTGTAACAGAAGAACATAATACCAAAGGAGGTATTCGTATTTCGCGACACCTCTTACGATATCATGTTCGCCTGATACAAAAGTTCAGTTTTCGTAAAATTTTCAGATATTCCGAAAATTGCAGACATTCGATTTTCTAACAGGAAAACATGATGCGGAAGGAGGTATCCGAATTTCGAGCCACCTCTTTCGGTATCATGTTCGCCTGATACAAAAGTTCCGTTTTCTTAAAATTCTCAGATATTCCGAAAATTGCAAAAATTCGATTTTCTAACAGGAAAACATGATGCCGAAGGAGGTGTCCGGATTTCGTGCCACCTCTTTCGGTATCATGTTCGCCTGATACAAAAGTTGTTTTTGTAAAATTTTCAGGTATTCCGAAAATTGCAGAAATTCGATTTTCTAACAGGAAAACATGATGCCGAAGGAGGTATCCGGATTTTGTGCCACCTCTTTCGGTATCATGTTCGCCTGATACAAAAGTTCAGTTTTCTTAAAATTCTCAGATATTCCGAAAATTGCAAAAATTCGATTTTCTAACAGGAAAACATGATGCCGAAGGAGGTATCCGGATTTCGTGCCACCTCTTTCGGTATCATGTTCACCTGATACAAAAGTTCAGTTTTTGTAAAATTTTCAGGTATTCCGAAAATTGCAGAAATTCGTTTTTCTAACAGGAAAACATGATGCCGCAGGAGGTATCCGGATTTTGTGCCACCTCTTTCGGTATCATGTTCGCCTGATACAAAAGTTCAGTTTTCGTAAAATTTTCAGATATTCCGAAAATTGCAAAAATTCGATTTTCTAACAGGAAAACATGATGCCGAAGGAGGTATCCGGATTTCGTGCCACCTCTTTCGGTATCATGTTCGCCTGATACAAAAGTTGTTTTTGTAAAATTTTCAGGTATTCCGAAAATTGCAGAAATTCGATTTTCTAACAGGAAAACATGATGCCGAAGGAGGTATCCGGATTTTGTGCCACCTCTTTCGGTATCATGTTCGCCTGATACAAAAGTTCAGTTTTCGTAAAATTTTCAGATATTCCGAAAATTGCAAAAATTCGATTTTCTAACAGGAAAACATGATGCCGAAGGAGGTGTCCGGATTTCGTGCCACCTCTTTCGGTATCATGTTCGCCTGATACAAAAGTTGTTTTTGTAAAATTTTCAGGTATTCCGAAAATTGCAGAAATTCGATTTTCTAACAGGAAAACATGATGCCGAAGGAGGTATCCGGATTTTGTGCCACCTCTTTCGGTATCATGTTCGCCTGATACAAAAGTTCAGTTTTCTTAAAATTCTCAGATATTCCGAAAATTGCAAAAATTCGATTTTCTAACAGGAAAACATGATGCCGAAGGAGGTATCCGGATTTCGTGCCACCTCTTTCGGTATCATGTTCACCTGATACAAAAGTTCAGTTTTTGTAAAATTTTCAGGTATTCCGAAAATTGCAGAAATTCGTTTTTCTAACAGGAAAACATGATGCCGCAGGAGGTATCCGGATTTTGTGCCACCTCTTTCGGTATCATGTTCGCCTGATACAAAAGTTCAGTTTTCGTAAAATTTTCAGATATTCCGAAAATTGCAAAAATTCGATTTTCTAACAGGAAAACATGATGCCGAAGGAGGTATCCGGATTTCGTGCCACCTCTTTCGGTATCATGTTCGCCTGATACAAAAGTTGTTTTTGTAAAATTTTCAGGTATTCCGAAAATTGCAGAAATTCGATTTTCTAACAGGAAAACATGATGCCGAAGGAGGTATCCGGATTTTGTGCCACCTCTTTCGGTATCATGTTCGCCTGATACAAAAGTTCAGTTTTCGTAAAATTTTCAGATATTCCGAAAATTGCAAAAATTCGATTTTCTAACAGGAAAACATGATGCCGAAGGAGGTATCCGGATTTCGTGCCACCTCTTTCGGTATCATGTTCGCCTGATACAAAAGTTCAGTTTTCGTAAAATTCTCAGATATTCCAAAAATTGCAGAAATTCGATTTTCTAACAGGAAACCATGATGCGGAAGGAGGTATCCGAATTTCGTGCCACCTCTTTCGGTATCATGTTCGCCTGATACAAAAGTTCAGTTTTCGTAAAATTCTCAGATATTCCGAAAATGGCAGAAATTCGATTTTCTAACAGGAGAACATGATGCGGAAGGAGGTATCCCGAATTTGTGCCACCTCTTTCGATATCATGTTCGCCTGATAATCCTGATGAAAAAAATTTCTGTTTTTGCATAAATTCTTGAATTTTTTCTCATTTCTCGCATTGCAAAAAGTGTCGGCGTTTATGGACGATTCAGGCAAGGACTAAGGACTGTGGCTAAAAAACTGTTTTTAAAAGTAATAAGGAGGGTAATTGGCGAAGGTGAAGGGGTGAAGTAACACAAAAAAACTATTGAAACTTTGTAGCAAATAAACAATTTATTGTATAATAAAAATATGATTACAATAATAATGTCGTTTAATATAAAATTGTTTACATTGATTACGTTAATTCAAATAATATTTTATGTTAGAGTTGAGCAATAGATTAAATCGTAGTTCACAGAATTTAGTGTCAATGTTGTTTTATGACACACTCGACGCTTGCACCTTCGCGCATCGGCAATCCGTGTCTCCGGATGGTGTGAACAAAACGGGTCATCCAAAAGAAAGTGGTCTGACGACTGCCTTCTTGATTGATAGGATACAACACGGCAATTCCCCTCTTGCGCCTGTGTCAGCTAGGTGCGAAATGTCTGATACGGTGGTCATGATGCTCTCATCTATTTGGTCTCGCCTGAAAGCATTCCGCAGGCTGCAAATTGCGGCCCAAGTTGCACGAACCATAGCTTGGGCTTATTGCAGCAGAAAGGCGGTAACTGCACGTGTTGGAAGTCAACTGCATAGCAGTCGGACGGTGGGGTACTTTGAATCGGGGCAGGATCCTCGTGGTCTGCCGGTCGTGGCGGAAATTCGGCGAGAGCAATAGGCCTCGGCGCCTCGTCTTCTTGTTATCGCAAGACTTGCTGCTCTGACGGCGTGCGCGGCACGGCCCGGGCTGCTATTCACCCGGGTTTCCCCGGATTTGTCCTAGTTTGGTGGCCGTTAAATATAATAAAATTGAGATTTTGGCGTAGTGGACTGTGTACGGGTAATATAACGTAATAATAGTAACACCCTCGTCTTGCACTTTCTTCTCTCGTCGACCAACCGATAAAATTTGAAATTAGTTAATTTGAAATTAGAAAAAAGCTTTTCTGGCAAAAATGTTCGGGTTTCAAGCTCGAAAATCCTGAGTTTTTGAATTCCTTGTGCTGGGTTAATGATTCTACAGATGGTAGCCCTTACTAAGCACCCAAAACCAACTTAACGGGAATCCGGAGTGCTCCAATATTTTTAAACGGGTGTTACATCTGTGATGTCAGAAACGAGGAAAATGCTGAAAAATAAGCGTTTCCTGAGGAGGAGATTTCGGTATGAATGAAATAACGTCGCGCTCTGCACGAAGTCTCATATGAAGGATTTCCCTAAGATGAATCACTAGTAGTGGCCTAATACGTTTTTAGTAAGTTTAGAAACGGGCTTTCCGTTTGTACTGTGTCCAAGAGAAAAAGAGCGGAGAACTCCGTAAGAAATAGAGAAAAAGAGAGTGGAAATGACCAAATTCACGTGTATAATCAAAAATTATTTTTAGCAAATTGTTATGCTTTCCACAACGAATAATGAAAAACTGAAAAACATTTATGGTTTGATTCAAAATTTCCCTAGATATACATATACTTCCTAATAACATTTTTCCCTCTTTCCCTAAAATAGGGAGATTTCCCTGTAGTTGGCAACCCTGCTTGGTATGGGGTTTATTATTCGGAAAAGTGGTATTACCGAATATAGGGTTTTCCGTTCGGATTAGCTTTGTGTCAGAACCGAATCTGTACGTACTTTCCTCTCAAAGTAATAAGGCAAGATAATATGTTCGTAGAACAACTGATGTGTTCCTTGTAAGATTACCTTCGAAAGTATCTTCGAAAAATGTTCTATTTCATTTCTGTTAGATCATTTCCATCTTTTCAATTTTATTGCATTTTACTTGACTTCTTGTTTCGATTCAAGATATATAAAGAATTCGAATGCCTCTTTGTACCAGTTTCGCTATTTGCATCATAAGGAAACTTCCTAAAAGTATTATCAAGTTGGATATAAAACACAAATCTTTTGGAAAGAAACTTAAATTTCCCTTTAATACTCTGTTTTGTATACTTCAATGCAAACATGTAGTCACTAACAAGGTAATTATATTAACATACGTTGACTTACACTGACCTCGGTAATTCCACGTATAACGATTAATGCAATACACAAATGACACAATGTACGTATGAATACCGTTATCGGCGATAAGAAAAAAAATGTGAATTTATGTAGTTTGTCAGGTACTAGAAATAGATGTTTACGATTACAAGCACCTTTTGTTTAATCATTATCCTATGTAAGCTTGGAAAACAATTTTTTGCGCCACTCCGTGTTACCCTGTACGGCATTAATTTTGTCATTCTTATTATACAAAAGCAGGCATAAAAATTTCGCTGAAATTTAATGTAAAATACATTACGAATGATAAACATTAAGCGGTGCCACTGTATTCCAATTATTTGGAAATGAAGAAAAGTATCACATTACTCTATACATATTATGTATATATATATATGTATGTATATATATATCGTCGTATATTTAAATTACACAACACACAAATTACAGCGTCTTATAAACATTATGAACAAAGTCTAGGAAATAATGTAGGAAGATACATGGAAATTTCTTTGCAACTGCTCTCGGTTACTATTTTCGTAAATGAGGTATATCTGCGTTAAGATTAACAATTAATGTCGGTCCAGCAGGTGAACAAACGAGAGATTGATGGAGGGACGATGGGTGAGGCATTGCCGGATAGAAATGAGGTAAAGTGAAAGCAATAATCCCACGACTGCGGTGTTCAAACCCTTTCGTTATAATTAAAAAAGAATTCGCTTCTAACAGTTCCTCAACTAATTTGATCTTGATTAATATTATATATCTGGCTTTGATAAACAGACGTTAAATAAGACTGTACAATTCTAACAGCGCGAGTAGTTTAAATTTCAACTTCGTAAACAGTGTCCTTTCGTATTATTCAGAAATAAGACGACGAAATTCTGAATCGAAGGGTTGAACCGCAATGCACCCCTGCGATTTTCGTTACCATCAACGATTAACAAAGTTCTAGGGGGTGGAGAAAAAGGGAAAAGGGGACGATAGAAAAGGAGAGATAAATAGACTGGTGTAAATGCGTTACTCTGTTATGTACGCTCAGCCCTTACAGACCGAAATTTCAGAAAAGAATAATATCTTTTAGGGAGAAGAATTCAAAAAAGACAAATGACATACCACAAATTAAATATTTTCAATTAATACACCCACTCACTTATAATAGATATTATTCTATTTGAATATCAATGCTTTTTATAATTACAGAAACGTATTTCGCTAACGCTCGATTTGTTAACATTTGGTTAGTCTCGGCTCGACGTAATTTTGGAAATGTGTCGTTTTTGAACTATTACCAATTAATCAAACATGAATAACCTGTGATGTACAATAATCAAACATATCTGTTTCTGCGCGAGGAGCCTCAATCGTCAAATCGAGGGTTATGAACAAAAACGCTTTCGGAAAAACTCACAAAATTGCAAGCCTTCGGTCTTTAAGGGTTGAAAAATAATTCTAACGATCGATCAATTACATTTCGCATAGTTTACAAAGCGCGATATACGCGTGAAATTTTTGGCCTCTTGCGCTCAAGTTCGGAAAGCGTACTTACTTGCTTCTTGCGCGTATACAAATCGTGCGTAGTTTGAATTTAGTCCGAAGTACGAAAGGAATGAAGAAAAACAGGGTCGAAGAGGAAGAAGAAAAAGTTTGTCACGCGAAGGCAAGTTTTTTTTTTTCTTCCACGACTTTAAGCAACGAACGCCGTTTCCTCGTCTACCGCTCTACGCGTTACGCGAACTACGCAAACACTATTTCTCTCTCGTTCTTCCCGTTTCACGAGAAAAAGGGGAAGGAGAGAGGAGGATAGTGAAAAAAATGTAAATAGATTATCAATGAAATCGTGGTCACATCGCCGATCTTGCCTAGATCGTATATTATACAGATAATATTACACTAACTACATAGGTATTAGATATGTATCATTTTTACACGTATACACACACAAGTGCATAAGACCTCTCACGATCAGTCGCAAAGCGACGCGATAGCTTCTCGACGATATACGATATTTCTATGTACATATTGACTCGATACGAAAGTAATAGGAATTTCTGCTGGAAACGATCCAACATTGAACGCGGATATTGTTTTACCCTAGGAATGACGTTACGGTTTTCCACTAAGTATTTTTAACGCGACTGACCACTGGAACAAACATCAGAATTGCGCGGACTTATCTTAATAAAGGCCTTTCCGCTTATTTCCTCTTAACTTTTACAGAATTCCTCGTTACTTTTACATCCAGCCAATATATGTGTATACGTATATTGCATATACATATACGTACACGAGATGTACCTACACGAATTTGTACATAAGGCATCACGATATATCAATTCTGGTATGAATCGCATCGTAATTGCGATTCCCGCAATAGTTTTGGAAATTGTTGCCCTCGCAATTAACTCTTTCATGCTCAACGATGGAAATAATGCATTATCGTGTTTAAACGAATTTTAGTATCTTTCATCATGATAATTCAAAGCTCGAGCAGACAAATTCGATAGCTCGGTAGCGACGCCTACTTTGCCGTATCAAAAAATGTAACTCTAACGGTGCGTGCAATTTATATATCGTTAGTTGCCTATCAAAATTCTTCTGCTTTTTTATTAAGCTTTTCTGCATGAGAGAGTCGAAACGTTGAGGCAACTTTGGAATACACGCAGACTTGCGAATTTCTATAGAAGATGAAATGTCTATTAAGAAACGGAATTCCGATGCGTTATATTCAGTATTAGTGGCCGTCGTGACGAAATATTTCCTCGCGGACGCCCACGCGTATTTGTAGGATTACCCGGGTTCGTTTCGTCAGAACGTTACTGCTAGCAATACAGAATCGAGTTAATCCTTGACTTGCTAAATCGAACATTTTATCTGGTATCGACAAATATTCATTGTTATCGATATTCGTAAATAGTCACGTGACTATTGGAAACTACTTTCAACTAAGCTTTTAGAAAGTGTCCGAAATATTGCCGAAGAATTCCATTTACCTTGGATATACAGTACCGTGAGAAAGTTTCGCAATTGGACCACCAACGATGCGGTATAATTTTGCGGATCGTCTGTGTGAAGTACAATTATGTTTGAAATTATATCTCGCGAGTCATTTTGAGATAATTTGATCGAGCATAAAAGCAAAACTACGGGAAAGCTATGTGAAAATGACTGAAGTTTAAAAGTGAGAAACAGGACGTTAATGTTAAAATGACATTTTCTAACGTAACTTTGATTTAGAATTCTATCGCGTCGCGGTCGGCTCAGTTAAAATACTTTCGCGCGTCGAGTACCATATACTCAAACGCTCCTCAAAGTCGAAAAATGACATGAATTAAGGTGCATTCGGGTAGGCCGTTGAAAAATTATGGATTCCGCAACATGGGACATTACAATTGCTAAACAATGGGCGGAAGAATCGTTAAGTAGTCCGGCAAGACTGTCGAAAACTTTCAAGCGAGCGAAACGCAAACCGAATAAAAATCTGGATGCTTTTATATACAAGTCGGATATATCGTTTCGTCAAATAATCCAAGCGGAGGATCAACTTAGACTCCGAATTCCAGACGGTCTTTGATACGTTAAATCAAAACTGGATAATATAAAGTCCAATTAACGCACCGAATCGAGACGCGAATCGATATTAATGTTCTATCCGACTTACAGAGCAACGATTCTATGAAAACGTACGCGATAGAAATTTGCGGCGGGAATGCTCGAATAGATTCGGACGAGCGCATCTCGAACGGGGTAGCAGATTTCCCACGAAAGATACGCAAACTATCATTTCATATTAATTTCGTTTAAATACTCGCGCATAACGTTCGCTGTAATTCGTTCGTACATTTACGCGACTCGCTTGATCTCGCGAAGCGATTAGACATCGCGATGAAAGTTTAAGAATCCCTGATCTGCAGGGCGAAATATTTCCGCAAAATTTAAGTTATCCTTTCATTGTCATGTCGATATAAAAAAGGCACGAATCGTGACGATATTATAATATTGAACACCTGTTTCGAAATAAGACACGCTAGTATTCTCGCTAGGACATTAGTGGTCCAGCCACTGTGATCGTATTACGCCAAGTGACAAATAATTTATTTCTAATAGTAGACTCAAAAAAAAAAAAAAAGAGCGGTCGAGACTATAAAAGATTTCTCACGATTTCTCGATTCGTCGGGGATACAAGAAACGGTTCGGCAGTAAAGCCGATTGAGTCTTTGCGATACAAACTTAAATGTACGCTTGAAATCGAAATGTCAAACTGAATCCTTACAAAAGTAGGACAATTAATTGTTAACACCATCGTTGCACCATTAGAGTTTCCAACGCAGAGGCGTCTGGATCGATTCGAAGGTTGGTTGAATAAAATTGACAAATTTTTTCTTACCTAAGTATCAATTCGCAGAGTTTCAAGGGTGTTCGAGAAATATGTAAAACACGACCGCTATAACGCGAGACTCAAAATACCACCACTCAGGCTACGGTCGATGAAACAATTCTCAAGTCATTAAAAGAATTTCAACTCGTAAAAAAGGATCTGCATCAAACCCAACCGCTAGGACATAAAACTCGAAACACCCGTCAATTATCTTGAATCGAACAAATCAATTCGCTTCTACCCAATTAAACGATTCGTGGTATCTGGTAGAAAAAAAAGAATCAATCCGCCGCCATTCAACCGCGCAACAATCGATCCTCAACCACATCGTTAAACACCTCGAGGTATGCAAAAAAAAAAACAGACAAAGGGAGAGAAACCAAATCCATGTTGAAGCGCGCCCTTCCCATTCCTCGCAAAGTCTCGGCCTCGTCCAAACGGGCCTGAAAAAAGGGGACTTGGAGAAAAGGGCCCCGATTCGAACAGCGCCAGGATTTTCCCAGTTCCTCCGGTGAATTCCTTCGATTCCGGGGAGTTCGACGAGCGTTGCGTTCACTTTGCGTGTTGCTTCGGAAGGTGCCGTTTCATGTGCAGGGCTAGATGATCGCTTCTCGCGAAGGAACGCTCGCAAACGGCGCACTTGAACGGCTTCGCCCCGGTGTGCTTTCGGTAATGACGAGTTAATTCGTCGCTCCTGGCGAATCGCCATTCGCATTCTGGCCACTGGCACTGGTACGGTTTTTCGCCTGGAATGAAAAACGGATAACAATTGTAGCGGGCTATTCGTTACTTTCACTCGACACGTAGGGAATTTAGATCGTGCCGATCCGTTATTGGGATGGAATTAGTTGAATCGTGTGGAACGTAGGTACAATATACCCGCTTCGTTAGGATTATTTTAAACGGAACGATAGGATGTTGATATTTTTTTAAAATTCTTTTTTTAATTGCTCGCTTGCCCCGCGATGACTGCGGATCGATAGCGCAAAATGCATGGTTTCTGCAATGCTTTTCAAATAATTTCGCGAAAGTATTATGTATAATATAAAATGCAAGGTACGAGAAAATAACGAAAGAAATTTCTGTTCAATTGCACGTTTGCCCCGTGACGACTATACCGCGGATTGATCGTGCAAAACGCGCGGTTTCCGCAATGCTCATCAAATGATTCCGCGAGAGTATTATGTATAATACAAAATGCAGGATATGAGAAAATAAACGGCAGAAATTTCTGTTCGAGACTCATCTCTCTACCAACGTCCCATAAGAATATGAATTTTCACAAACATCCATTTATAAATCTGTATAAACACACATTTGTATTCCCCGTTTCGCATTATCGTTGACCTATCTCGTATAGTTTATATCTTCTGCGTCGCGTTGCACTCTCTTGCGTTAAAATAACAACAAAGAAAACTATCGGATAGACCTACCTAACAGTACCTGACGAACCTCTTATCGTTACGCCTCTTAATTACGAAAAGAACCGTGAAACTATCCGTCACACCGTTTATTGAACGCCGAGGCGCATAGAAAGGTACAGTTTCCACGGTGAGACAGTTAACTGGACCGCGTATGGATCGCGTTGCATCCGTAGGAGAGGAGCCGAGCGGAGCGGAGCAGAGCAAAGCAGAGTACCGGGAGCAACACGGAGCAGCGGTTGCTGCGAGATTGCGCTAGAATACAGGTGAGCGTGTTGCGGCATGCGGGTACAGTTAAAGGTCACCGCGGCATCTCTCCTATAGCCTAAGGTTCCTCGTATACCTATCGCAAAGAGCAATGCTTTGTTCTCTAATAGGTCTCTTTCCTTGGCCCAACTACCAAAGAATCTCGCACTGGCAGCCTCTGCCTCTTCGCAGCGTCACTCCACGAAACCTATGGAATTCTCGTGCCCGTTTCCACAACGGCCCTTCCCACCCCCCGATCGATACCGGCCGATCTGATTGTGGCCACGGTAAAACGCTCTTCAACGCACGAGCCTCTCTCGATCGTTGGCCGATCGTTCGCTCTTTAGAATCTTTATCGTTGCCATGGAAAAAATGACGATCGTTCTAACGTCGATGGTACGGGAAGGACAGTCGTTTCGATTAGATTTGCGAACGGCGGATGCGGATTCTCGCAATTCTCAGAGGTGAACCCGTGGTGATCGATAGGAGACAAATTTTTGATGCGTCCAAGTTCAAGAGTATACTCTGGATTAATTACTACTGTTATCATTATACGCCTTTGAAAAATATTCTATGTTTTATAAGAGCTTATTTCAAATATTTTCTTTATCTACGAGTCTATATATAATAGATAGATTCTATCTATAAAAATAAGTAGGGGTTCCAATTACAAATTGTTTATACGAATCATGATTTTGATCGATTTTTCTACGAACAATAGGTAACGAAAGCGATGATCTTCCGAACAAAATTCAATTTTAAATTCAACCGACGTCGAACAGTATCGTTTTAACGAAGTATTAGTGATTATTCAAACGCGAGCGTGCGAAGAGCGAGACGCTGCAATCATCGAGAAATTCTTCAAACTTCACGCGAGACGAAAAAGCACGCGCTAGCAATTTAATAGTTATGAAATTCTCGAAAGTGCAGAGGCCACGCCTTTCGCGTCGTCCAGCGACGGATTTCCACTAGGATTCGCAAAGGCTGCGATTGTGATGAAGCTGGCACTACCGCTACCTACTCGCATTCCAGTTACATCTACCAATTAATACCGCGTGTTCGTGTCTATCCGCGACTAACGCCAGGGACGCCACTCGAACAAGGATCCATTATGCGAGATGTCAACCACAGTATCCGCGAAACAACCGCGAAGATCGCTATTCATCCTCGGAAGAAATACCCGCTATCTTTGCACGCAAACCACCCCTCGAATCTCCATCGTTCTCCGTTCAACGACGCGCGATTATAAAATAGGGCATGATTGATCGAACGATGATCGATACACGCGTCCGTTCGACATTCGACGCGTGTATGTACGCGAAACACCGCCACGGCGACGATGGAATATCTCGTGACGCCATGCGCAATATCCTACGCATAAAACAATACTTTATATTGTCATAAAGTGAAGAACGAAACGGCGACGCGAGGCAATTGCCAAAAAATATATACGTCCGTTCGACCAGAAACGAAGAGTGGCACCGAACGAGCGAGAGTACTCTTCCCGAAAGAACAGCTCGCGGATACTCCGACGATAAATCGGGACTTTGATAAATCAACGGAAATTCTCCCGGTGCCCGGTAAAGGTGTGCATGCATCGGGAAATAGTGAGAGAGGACTCGATAGCTGAGAAATACGCCCACGCACGTTGCCGACTCGTTTCCCCTCCGAGAATCGTCGGAGCGGCTCTCTCTCGCTATGGAGACGACCCTAACCGGTCTTAGCCACACGCACGACTCCCATGCAATCGGTATTACCACCACGAGCACCACCCATTCACGGTATTACTCGTTCGTGAGAATTCCGCGAGGATTTCTTGCGAGTCGACGCGGGAGAAAGAGAAAAAAAAAGAAGAGGAATCGCTGAAGAGTTTTCGGTAATAGGTTTTCTTCGTTGGAGGGTAGCGTCTCTGACGTAACTGAAGAACGGCTGCGTTTCTTTTTATCTTTCGTCGAATTGTGATTGAAGCGCGAAGGAATCGTTGCTGAATTCCCGACGTCTTTGATCGTTTTCTGGTAATTCTGAGGGATTTCTTCGCGCGACGGGAGGGAGGAAAAGTTTTCGGGAAAAAGTTTTCTCCTTTGGTGGGAAGCGTCGAGTGTGACCGAAGAACGGTCGCGTACCTTCGGGGGATTGTGGTTAAATCGCGAAGGAACTATGATTGAGTTTATTGCATGTCTAACTGTTGATTTACAGGAATGGTAAGGTATTATTATAAAAAGCAGGATCGCGAAAGGTGTCTTCGATTACAGCTTTTCCCGATCGAACGAAAGCGGCTGAGAACCGGGCAACGTTTGTGTTCCTTCTTAGAATCGTGATATAATTGCAAATAAATTATCAGTATAAAGAAAATCATAATCGGCAGTTATATTGATTTATGCACGAAGAAAAGGGGGAAATACGAAAGGAGTCTTCTGCAATAACTTTCGTTTTTATTAGAATAACTTGACTGTAAACGAAAAGGAGGAATCGAATAATCCTTCGTTTAATTATTTCCATTTATTTTTTTATTTCAGTTACGAAGAACCGCGATTAATGACTCAAGTGTGAAAAAATAATACTCGTGAGAGGACTCCTTCGAAATTCTTTATTGGCGGGAAAGACGAGAGCCGATAAGTAGAAACGGCACTTTCTTCATCGGACTGTACCTTCTTTATCCGTTGAAAAACGACAAAGGCCACAAATGAATCGTTTGTGTAAAAAGAAACGAACTCGACTGACCGCGCTCGCGCCGTTGACTAATTGACAGCGCTAGGTAAGAAAGATTAAGTCATCCGATCGGCAACTCGAGGGATCGTGACAGCGGTTGGATCTAGTTTTTCACGCTTCCTACGGGATAACTTTAATTTAACGCCAATTCCCTTTTTCCACCGTTCGAGTTTTTTTTCAAAGGCAATCATCGAAGAGAGGATCCCTGTGCGTTAAAGTGATTCCCCGTACCTAACGATTCAAGGATTAAAAATTATTACTTGACAATTATCGCGTTTATTATCGTATTATCGTATACGTGATTTGGTTATTATCCCATTAGCGTTAAATCGTCCATCGTGCCGTTTATACAAAAGTGGTTTAAGTCAATTTTTTGCCTATTTAGTTTAACAACGTACCTCGACTGCTTCATTTTTGTTTTTTTTTGCTCAGTAGTTGTGTGAGTTTAGCTTCGTTAGTTTTTCGCTAAGTAACTGGAAGAGCAAAAACTGTCGATTCAAATGAGCGGAAGAAGTGGTGCTGGTCGAAAGAATATGCAATACCAATATTAAATATTATGTATTTCGATTTTTGAAGGAAAACGACATTATTACTTCAAGGTATAACTTTACTTATACGAACAAAAGAGACGTTACGTTCTTTGATATTATTGCATTTTGTAGAGTTTTACTTTATCGCTCGTTATCTAGTATTCAGGTTTTGTGTTAAACGGCTCAATTATTGTATTACGGGCCTTCCAAGACAAGACATATTAAAACAAGTCGTGGCATTCGTGACAGTGTTAGAAAACTGAACTTTCCAAGTACGCGTTAACGTGCAAAAGTCTTTGGTTAATTATTTATTTAATTGCTCATCGAATACAATTTTATTAAGAAGCGACAATAATTTCGTATTCATTCTTGTAATTCTCAACTAACGCGATGATATTTCGTCCTTCTACATACACATACATAAGTGTGCAAATATATTCACCCTAAAGCGTCCAATTTTTATTACACAGAACGGGCCAAAAGCCACAGAAGGGTTTCAATCTTTAATAACTCCTTTCTTGAAAAAATTGTTTTAAAATAATGTGTTTAAACTTGTTAAATATTGCAACCACTTCGTGACTTTTGGCCCATCTTGTATTTACTCTTAACCAACGACTTTTGCACGCCGGCGTATCTCACCGGAAATCAAAATCAATCTATCGCCCGAGTAACCGAACACGGGAGTATCGTATCGGACAATAAGCCTTTCTCAAAAGATGCATCGTAAAATACCTCGTGTCACGCGACAAAACAAAGCAGCGACAATGCGCGTAAGATAAATCGAGCGAGTGAAGGCGGAATAATAAAAGTTTCGAAAAGTTTCCACGCGGAAACTGAACGTGCATTAAGTCATGCGTCTCGAGTCCCATCGAGTTTACGCATCGGGCTCGGCATCGGCAGAATTACCGTGGCCGTATCAATTCGCAAAAAAAAAAAAAAAAGAAAGAGTCAACCCGTTTTTACGAGGCTGATAATGTTCATGGAGGCATATCGTCGAATCGTGTGTTCCCCTCGGCGACGCCTACGAGCCTTAAGGCGTCCCCGTTAATTTCGGATCACTTTCACCAACGGTGTGCCACTAGCGGCGTACGGTGAAGTTGCTTTCCAAATGTTACGTGCCCTAGCCCTACTTTGCTCCGGATTGATTTCGTACCTGACCAGCTAATCCATCTTACGCTCCGTTACGTAAAAAATATTCGCCATGGATCGATGGGAATGAAATTGAGTTGGTGTGCGGTGTAGTAAGTTACGATCGTTTTCGATTCTGTAATCCCTAAAGAGAACGTTTTAAATAATCTACGTTAACTGTATTTGATTATAAACGCCTTGTATTAACAATTGTATGCGTCGGTATGACTTTTGTGTCCGGTGACGAGTAGTAACATACTTGGATCTAAACTGGTTTTACCAATGCGTATATAACCCTTCCTGGTACTTTCTTGAATAAATTTTTAAGATACTTTTACAAAACATGGCGAATCTGGTAAATAAAAGGCAATTCAATCGGTAAGCGATGTAGTACGCGTTCATTATAAATAATCCACGACATCACTGTTTAACTGAAAACCCGTTTTATAAACATTCTCTACGTCGATATAGATTTCAGGCGCGTAATGGATAGTCGAAGTACTTGGATCTAAATAGATTTTTTATACGTAGTTATTGTTATAGTTACTAAAATAACAATTGATCAAATACTTTTGCAAATCGTGGCAGCTCTATTCACGATTAGTTAAACACTTCTATCTACGTTAGAGCTATCTGCGAGTTCAAAATCGCTGAAACGGGCTTTGGTATAATCATACACGGTATCTGAAATTCATTTAACATTCAGTGTATCGGAAGTTTTCAGGTATGCGATGAATAATCAATGTACTTTGCTCCGAACGAATTTCATGCAAAACATACTTTCAAAAAACGTTTAAAAATTCCGAGGATGACCGAAATGAAAAAGACCCGTATCCACGTTATTTCGTGATTGCCGAAAGAGCCAACAAAGGCCTACGTTATTTCTAATTCATTGCAAATCCCTGCACAGCGATGGAGTTTCCGTGCGCACGACGGATACTAAAGCTAGCGAAACTTCAAGATTATGGGAATCGATAAAGTAATTCAGGTTGAAGCGAACGATGAAGATAAAGCAACAACAATGGTGAGTTAACCACGGATCGTTGAGAGTTAGTTTTTCACGGAGAAAGGGATAATTAATTGCAAACCGAGCGGAGGACTGAGTCTGCGAAAGAAAGCGGATCTTCGGATTTTAAAGCTGGCGACGCGATAGCGAAGAAAGGACACGCTAGGAGGATGCCGAAGTTGGAAGTGTGGATGAAACAGGAATGTTGCTCGCCTCGCGTCCGCGCCCGCGCACGGCACACCGTGAGAGTTCCTCTCACCGACGTGCCAATCGTTCGCCTGTGTTCGCGTGTTCCTTCTATGATGCGAGAGATTCTGACCTCCTGCGAATGAACGCGGAGGCACGCGTCTGAAACAATGCGTGCGTCGACGGGAGGTTTGTCCGAAAAATGGCCGTCGCGATCAACGAATAAATCGGAAAGGTGTTTCGCTTGAAAAATGTGGTACGATCGAGGAGAGAGTATTTCAGACGTTAATAAATTCTGAGTGATTTTTCTGAAAGATTCTCATAGTTACGATCGAAGAAATTGAACCACATCGAAACGTTACGCGCGTGTCACGTCGATAAACGAGTATCCGATAAATTGACGGGTTTTTAAGGGAAAAAATTGCGGTTGCGACAGAAGCTACCGCGAAGACTTAAAAAATTTGATCGATCATTCCTAGAAGAATCGCGGTACGCGTGTTGCCGAAGCGATAGAATTTCTGAAGACACGTTTCCGACAGAGCCCCTTTACGATGGTACGAAAGTTTCGGTGCCGCTGAATCGTTCGCCGCTCATTGTCTCACGTTAGACCGTTCATACGCATATGTACGTTTCGACCCACGTACGCGCGGCTCGTCTCGCAAGGGCTCCTCGGTCCTTGGCGTACCTCTCCTTGCATCGCGATACTTAACGCGTAACATCGAATCTAAAGGGGACACCTAATTATTTAAATCCAACATCGACGACATAACGCGAATCGCGCGATAAGCCACGCTTCGAAATGGCGTAATCGTTTATCTTTATTCGCGCGCATATCCACGCCCGCGAGTTTCTCTGTCGCGCGTCGTTAATAAATTTTGCTCATCAACGTCATACACGAGTGTACTACATTCGAATACACTCGCATCCATTAGCGCGATACCGAGTGCGAGCACAAGAATCCCGTGCATCGATCAGGAGTCGATCGACGTTCCCGAACAATCGTCGAATGTGAACGTTGGGACTTGGATGTACAATACGTACCATATAATTTACGAGCGATCGAATGATATTCTTTTCTCGACGGACAAGATGGCCTGCACGCGGACGGGTAGGGGGTTCGAGTGTATCGTGCGTGCGCGTTGATGCGTGTGCCGAGGTGCATCGCACGAAAGGACTGCCTGTGAATGCGAGGCTCGTGGGGACGTTATGGTACGGTGAGGTTCATTCAAGACGAGCGCCACGTGCCCGAGGCTCTCAACTCGCTAACTACACCACTGCTTTCCGTAATTGAACACACGGATTGCTAAGTACATACATTGTATTCTTCTTCTCCTTCAGACCTTTCGTGCCGATGCCAAGGATTTCAGATAGGTTGAAAATATCAAACTTTGGGCGATTGTTGGAGTCGATTATCTAGATTGCAAAACGTGGCGTATTCCTTTCGTCGTTCGACTCTTCTGGATCGGTATTAGAATTTTTCGATGTCACACTCGTGGAATTTACCATTTGACAAAAGTTTATAAACGAATGTGCGAGTCTTCAATACGAATCGTTTTGACATTCAATTCTTTTACCTCGATGCTCCTTTCCTCTCTTATTGTTCGCTCAGTTTATCATGCGATCGAAAGGCTTGAATTCCTAGTTACCGAGATTATGCAGCTATTGCGTTAATTATTGCGCTATCTATCGTAAATAATAACGAAACTACGGGCAGAGGTCACACTCGCGAATTGTTACCACTACCATAACGACGCAATGTTTCACGCGCGGAGTTTGTAGAATCTCGGTCAAACACTGTCCTGATATTAAATAATCTCTGCTTCCTTGTACGCTGGTATAAGTGGAGAAAAATGCGAAATGGAAAAAATAGTAAATAATGTACACGCTTTAGTCCAGCCCATAAATAACGATATTGAAAATCGTTATCCGGACGGAAATTCGAAGCGTTACTTGCACAGCTACTTCTAATCTGTACCGGACGGGTAATGAACTCGGTGAAAAAGGTGGATTCCGATTACGCACCGATACTACGTCGCCCTCCGGTCGAAAGTAAACCAGGATAATCGCGCTGTTTTCAAATAATCAGTTGGAATCTGGCAAAGACTGGCCGAAGCACGCGCTAATTCTCAAACGATCGAACCGAAGATCGGCAAGAGGAGTATAAGCCGAGCGAGGATCCCGATTAATTTAATCTCATCGAGTCCTTTATCGCGTCGGCTATAAGTAATAATTATGAAATTCCAGAAGCAATCGAGACGCAATCGAAATACGAGGTGCGGCTATTAAATAACGCTCTTGAGCTTGACCGTTGATCACCGTGGTATCGATACCGCGCGTTACCGGCGAATCTTTCCCAAGCCACCTACTAAATCACAATCCGTTAAGTTCACGGTGTATAATAATATTATCGGCTGTCCCGTTTGTACATTAATTAATATACCGTTTCCATTAGTATAATCGGTATCTGGGTACTCGAGTGTAAATGCTAACAAGAACAAAGTTTTTTTATCGTGAATATAAAAGAATGCGCGCGTATTATCAAAATAGGATTCTCACGCAGTACTTCAGTTTCCTTTTTGTAATAAACGTTTCGCGGTTAGCGAAATGAAACTTAGATAATAATGTGTATCTTGATCCCGTATATTATACAGAAAAAGTTTGCCAATAAAACAGTAATTAGAACATTCAAGATGTTATCGCGTGCATCGCAGGGAAACGGTGTGTCAATGAGATAGCAATTAGAAATTCACAAAAATAGACAATTCTAAATACTATAATCGAAATACTCGAAAATAAGGTAACCTAGTTTATTACATATCTGTATCTACCGTCCGCGTGTACTCTCGCCGAAAAAATCCTAGCCAAAGGATAAGGATCCGGTATCTCGCGAGAGAGCCAAGACAATTGCATTAACAACGGCCCGCCATAGATCACCGGCGTTGACCACGGTTCTCCTCGCCGTCCTCGCCGTCCTCGGTTCACCGTGGCTCGCCACGCTCGACTATGGTCCATTTCGAACACCCAATTTCCATTCGCCGCGTCCGTCGTATACGCGTAACGCGTCCGTGGCTCGGTACGATGACGGGTTACCGCAAAACCTCGAGGTATCAATTCGAAAGTGGTACATCGCACTTAAGATGCCTCTGGCTTGCATTCCGCAAGAGGCTGCCGAGTGGGCACGTGTGCACGGATCACATCTCGTTCCCCCTTTCGCGAAGGTGTGCGTATCTCTTCGCGTGCAACTCGGCTCATTTATGTGCTGGTTCCACGGTGAATGTGCACCGCTCTCGAGAGACGAATCTCCCTGCTCGGGTGTTGGTGCACACGCGCGTTCCTCCTCTCTCTCTCTCTCACACTCTCGTCTCCCATGCACGCTTCCACGCGTTGCGCGTATATGCGCTTTTGCGACTGCCGCGGGGCGAAACCGAGAACTCGAAACTGTGCGGTTTTCAGGGAATCCGCGTGTCTCTGCGCTCAATCTCGCGGGGCTTTTTTCGCGATCCGATTTGTTTTCGCGATCCGTCTCGTATTTCCCCCACTTACATCGCGATTATGGGAAAGACGAAGTGGAACGCGGATGGCCGGATTCGATGTAGAACGATATCTTTTTTTTCCACGTTTCATTCCGTATTGTAATGAGGCGCGCGCTTGCCCATCGGCGATACAATTGCGCGAAAGAATGATCCCTAGGTTTTTCAATCCCAAGCCGTTTACCGAGAATCTTTCCGTAGCAGAAGAAAATCGATGAAAGTTACCAAAGACTGTGTTATTGGGCGGGGATATACCTCCCTTTCTAAATTGAATCCGAACGGTCGCGTCCACTCTTTATCTCGCAAAACCGCAAATGCCGGCAAACGTTAAGTTCTTCGCTACGTCCATTCGTGCTTAAAGAAATTGTAACGCTGGTGCTTCGTTCGCAAAATTCTTCCTACAACCTGTCAAAATTCGAACGAAATCAAAATGCCAGACTTTCGTCGATTTTCTTCTGAGCCCCCCCTCCCTCCACACCCCCTTCTCCACCACCCCCGCCGCTCAACCGTGTACCGGTGTATAAATACACGTAGGTGTAGGTACTCGCGCGTTAGCGAGCGTGTGTTTGGATACGGACAGGATGTGGGTCGCTAGCTCGAGTCTACGAAGCGGAGAGTCGCATACCACGCTTCGTGCGTTCCTTATACGTTTACATATGATAGAGGCTCCTTTGCGCGACACCGCGCTCATAGACAGAGAAGAGATACCGGGAGACGGCGAGATAGAGAGAGAGGGGGCCGGGGTGGGGAAGTGGGAGAGAGGAAGAGAAGGAGGAGGAGGAGGAAGGGAAGAAAGAGAGAGGGAGAAACGGAGAACGACGACGGAGGGAAAGAGAGGACGGAGAGAACCGCGCCCTGCCCACGCCGAGAGTACTCGACCTCGCGCTTTCAAACGCTTCGTCTCGCTACGTAGATGAGCTACATACCTAATTACGACGAATACCTACCCCCCCACCCCCCCCCCCACCCCTCTGCCCCCCACGACCCCTCTCGACCCACCGTAATTATATCCACTCTTCGTAATCCGCGAGACTCATTCCCGTGGGGCTAACGTAACGGCACGGATTTCGGGGGAAATAAATTTACTCACCTGTATGTATTCGCTGGTGTGCCTTCAGGTGCGAACTCTTCGTGTAGACCTTTGTACAACCTGTAAAACGAAACGGTTACGAGTGCCTTGAGCGTCGGTCTTGCTTCCTGGATGGGAGTGTAGAGAGAATTTATGTAGTAGAATTATGCGTGCGGGCTTCCAGTTTGGGATTCGAGGGAAATGCCATTTTGGAATTCGTTCAGCGGGGTTTGACGTATCGACGTGCTTTGAGGACGAAAGGTTCTTGATTAGCGTCGAGCAAAAGTGAAATGTTTTTCCACTCGTAAATGAAACTCGGTTGAGTTTGCGATATATAGTTTTGGTCCCATATCAAGTTTTACGCGCAATTAGCTCCTGGACTATAGTGGTTATTAAAAGAAAAATGTTTCGAGCAGAACTCGGTTCGTTTCGAGGGGCAACATCTTGCGACCCACGAGCCAAGTTCTGCTCCAAAGATTTGTCGTCGATAACCAACAGTTCGAGAGATTCGAAGCAAACTAATTTTTGCCCGAAAGATTTTTTTCTAATAACGAATATTTTGGAAGACATTTTGGGCGTAAAACTTCAACTGCGACACCCCGGATACAAATATGTATCGATTATTTTCGTTACTTATATCTGTTTTCCGGTATACTCGGAAATTGTAACTAACATTCGTGACACTCGAAACTCTTCTTCTATAAAAATCTTTGAAAATACAAATTAGCTCGTATATCGAAAAAGAGGTAAAAGTATTGTCTCTCATTGTAACGCCGATCCACGTCGATTTTTCTTCGACCAAAAAGATTTATTTGAAACTCATCCAAGTTTCTCCAGGCAAAAACCATGCACCAAACTAAACATACTCAAAGTAACGAACCAAAATCACACAAGTATCACTGTACCCTGGATCATAATTTCGTGAAAAAAAAAAAAAAAAGCGGTACTCACCTATGAAATCACAGTGGTGAACCCGCCGCTTCTCGAGCTCCGGATTATTCCGCCTGTTGAATTTGGCGGTGATGGGAGGCGGCTGAATCCTGTGAGGGGTATTCATAATGGAGGGCTGGGGATAGGGTGGAGGCGGTGTCCGTCGCGGCGGACCACCGATGGGCGAGCCGGGATCGGAAATCGGCGGCGTCAGCGGGGAAATGTACATCAACCTGGTCATCGAGCCGTATAGCGGCGACGTGGCGTTGCTACCAGCCTGATGACCCGATCCATGATGATTCGTCGTCGAGTCGTTGTTATTGTTATTATTGTTATTATTATTGTTATTGGTGCTGCTGTTGTTGTTATTGTTATTACTCGGGGGAAAGGTCTTGAAGGCGGGCGTCGTTCGATGATGAACCACTTGGGGACCACCGGCGGGATTCGGATGACCGTTCGCGAAACTTTGCACCGAATTGGACGTCGGCCCCTCGAGGAGGTGCAATGTCGGCGGCGGTGGCAACGGCTCCGTTTTGATTTCGACGGGTGACAGGACGGGCGACGTCACGTCGTCGGTCTCCATCTTGACGTGGGACTGAGACGCGAGCATATCCGCGTTCTCCGGATCCAGCTTTTGGATGCTCGAGGTGATGTCCTCCCAGAGGGGCGGCCTGAGGAAGACGTCGTCGTCGTTGCCGGCGGGCTGACTCCTGGAGGAGACGAAGCTCGCCTGGGGACGGCAGACCGGGCCGCCAACCTCGAAGAAGTCCTCCATGTGGACCGAGGTCTCCCTCGTCTCTTTCTCCGGGTCATCATCGTCGAGCTTCTGCAGACGGTCGAGGTCCTGTCTACAGAGCAGCGTGTCCAAGTCCGACGTCTGCTGGAAGCAGAAGGTCAAGGTCGAGAAACTTTGCATTTCCGATAGATACCGAAATTCAAAGATGGTTGTCAGTGGTTGTTGTGCCGTAACTCAAGGTCAACCAAATGGATTTTGTTAACCATGCTTTTGATAGAACAACTTGGCAATACAGGCTCGTTTTAAATATGCACATCTATCATTGGAGGTATCCTCGTATTACGCTAAATTTTCATTAGCCAATAAGTACTCTGACGGTTTCCAATGATAATAATGACCGTCTTGTACGAGCCAATCAAAATTTCAGGTACCACGAGGATTGTGAATTAAATGCATACAGTACATCGTCGTTAATACGGGCCAATTATGGGTATATTAAAATTCTTAATTACATTTGATTATCAAAATCATTGTTATTTACATCAATTAATGCATTCGACTAAAGTGTTTCGCATTAACTGTAACCAATCGACGAAACAAAAGATTTCTTGCCAGTCATTTCATTCGACTCCTCGCTGAACTGCAACCGTCAAACATATAATTCAGAAGTTTTGAGCACAGTTGAATCAAATGACTAAACAAATTTTACAAAGTTTTCCGATACGCCCTCTTCGTCGATCCTGGCAGAGGGAAAATCGATTCCGGTGAAATATAAAATCAGCATAAAGGGACAATAGCCACATTCGACGGATCGGCGATACTCTCGGAGACGAGGTCCGGAGTAGGTTAAGCAAGCAGACGGACAGGTAAACGGCTTCGTAAACGAGCGAGGTGACTTGCGGTATGCTGATTCACGAAAGGGCATACTGCGCGTTGTTCTCCGTTAATATGCAACGAACGAACGCATCGAGGGCTGTGCAGCATGAGGTCTCCTACACCCCACGCCTCGTGTACGAGTCCTACGATGCGTATAACAAGATTTATGTATACATGTATAACGCGTGAACCACGAGTCGCGCATCGTTGGGCGAAACGAACGAAATCATCGATCATCTCTTATTTCGATATCGATCAAAATTTACGAGTTTGTAATTGAAATATCTTTGAGAATTCTTCCCTCGTCGACGTACGCAAAAATTCCATTAGCCACGCGATCTTTCCGCGATCGCGCGCGATCTCTCCTCGAATTCCGTGAGGTTTGTTTACTCTCTCCGATAGACAATCGCAGATATCGTACGCGCTCCGTCGAGCGAAAAATAGTAAAGTACAAAACGCCGCGCGACCGTCGCGTCGGTTCGTCCCGTAAATGTATGCGAGTCCCGGTCGGAAGAAAAAAGAAAATCGAGGGTGGGGAAGGAACGAGGAAAGGCGAAAAGAGAGGACACGAGAGCGTTTCGTTTTGAAGATGGAAGGAGGGACAGCCGATGCCGCGTCATTCTTTGCATGATTTGTACACGCGCAACGCCGCCCTCGTGTGCCACTCTCCCGACGAACGCTGGTACTCTGCACGCACGCTGAATAACATTTGGAATATTTTAATGTGCCGGGATACAAGGGGCATAACGCCCCCTTTGACGCTCTTTCTCGCTCGAGCCACGATGAATGATGGGGGTCCACGTTATGGCACTTACGCCTCTTCTACCGACGGAGAACCCCTGGCGCTTCGATATTGTATTCAAGATATTGTAACTCCTTGTTCTACCTACGATATCGAAATACCTGATACATCGTCGTGTTTGCTAGAGCCAGAGTGAGAAATAAAATTATGGCATCTCCTCTGGCCCCTCGTCCGTTGTGAATGTTGACGGGCGTCGTTAGAATGAGGGGAGAGTTTCGGAAGACATTGACATCTATTATAATTGTCCACAATCGAACAGAATCTTAGACGCTGGTACTGTGATCATGATCAGAGGTATGAAAAAAGTGCAATGGGAGCAAATCGTGTATGAATATCGTAACTCCTTGTGATTTCTGATGAAAGAATTTTTAAGCAAAATTCTGATTCGGTAAGAAATGTTGAATGATATTAATATTGTAAGTAAAATTTCGCTCCAAATCGTTATAAAATTCTACGAATATTAGAAAAATGTTGATAACAATAATTCGAGGTTAACGTGACAAAATTTTTCAGTACATACGTCACAAATAAATAATAATGTATCGGGTAAGCAAAAGTTTTTTTTTAGCATTTCAGTAGCATTATGTTCGCTTGGTTTTCGGTATCCGTATACTTTGCTCTTCGTTCAGCAAAATATTCGTATATTTGAATATTCCACAAAACGTTGAATTGAGGAAATCATTTCTCTGTATCTATAGCCATATATGTATTATATAGATTTCGAATTTCTACCGAATCTTTCTGTCGACAATCTCGGAATAACAGATCCCGGTTTATTTCAGGATTCTCTGTTATGGCGCAGATCGAAAGGAATTGTGTGTAGAATACATAAAGTGAATTTTCAAGTATGAATTTCGACGTTGTTACCGTGTAAAGTATTCTTAACGCATTGACAGCAAATGCCTTTATGGAAATTTACAAACTTGCGCAAATTTATACGTAAACCGTATTTGAATTAATTCAATATCCTAACGCGCTTTACTCATTCTAAACTAACTTAAAACAGCCACGGTATTATTATACTCACTTCTATCTCGATTAATTTTAATTGATCGGTAACGTCGAGCAAACGTTGTGTCGCTCGCAATATAAATTTAAGGAATTTACGGGAAATTGGGCGCTTCGAAGTACGGACGAGGAAAAAGAAAATAGCACGAGTCGCGTTGGAAGACGGCGAGCTGATTAAAAAAAAATCCCATCGGAAATTTTCGAGCGATTCGGGCTCACCGTTCGCCGAGCTTATAGTGATTTATGAATTATTTACACAATGAATTATTCATCGTCGGAAGATTGGTATACTCGCAACACTCGATCGTACCTGATATGCAATTTGAAAAGGAGTTTGCAGCGAGGTACGATATGCGCGCTTGCGTGCGAAACATTATATTTAAATCCCATATCGTCCCGACGGACGCGGGCATTGGTGTACGGTGATCGATAAAATAACCGATGACGATCGCAAACTGCTGCCTCGAGATCACCGAGTGCCAGTTACAAAATCGCGCTAGGGAAAAAAATACAACGTTGAAAGAAACAAGAGTCGAATTGAGAAGGAGGATCGTCCTAAAACGAACATCTTTCTGAGGAAACACTTATTTTTTGATACGCGGTAATCATTGACTTCGCGTGTAGATTATATAAAAAAATTATACGTCAATAATTTTGTTTCTCGCGCGATAAAATTTGAAAAACAGGCTTAAATCTAGATCATGAACATCTCTGGATCTTCAGATCTCCAAACTTTTTTTACTCTATCAAGTGTATTAAAAAAAAAAAAAACATTTTGTACTTTTACTGGGTTTGAGGAAAAATGGCAATTTTCCGCTATTCCGTAATAGATAAGCTTCGTTCCGCTATAAATAAGATATTCAACGTTCAATAAAAAAAACGGATTATCAAACCTGTGACGTGAACGCGTAAATTAAAACACGCGGTTGCTAGTAATTCAAAATTTTGTAAGGATGTTGCGTTAAAACGCGCTTTAGAAGCATATTGATTTCATGAAAAACTCGTAACCTTGATATTAATCGCACTGTCGCGCGATGAAAAACATGCTTTATATCTTTTTTTCGATTGTGGGTGAATAGCGTATTTCCGCGATTTCGCAATCGCAAAGCTTCGTTCGTTCATCTTTATTCGACTTAAAGATCTAAATAAATTATTCAATAAGAAACGTAGATCTAACGCACGCGCGACGAGCGCTCATAAATAAAACAGCGCGGTTGAGAAAAAAATCAAAATTCTCTAAGGAAGTTGCAGTTAAAGTCGCGCGTTTTCGGAACACGGATGATCATTGATTTCATGAAAAATTCATAAAGTCGATGTCAATCCTGATATCGCGCGACGAAAAACATGCTTCCCATTATTTTTATTTCTTTTAATCGTGGGAGAATAGCAAATTTCCGCGATTCCGCAATCGCATAGCTTCATTCCGCTGGCTGTGAGCGGCCATGCTCGTTTCTTTGTCGGACTTAAAGACCGGAACAAAAAATACTAGTTGGCATAGGCGAGCACAAATCATACTTTCAATGGATAAAAAAAAAAGCAACCAACACGCGCGTAATAAAGCCACGCAGACAGAAACGTTTCTTCTTGCGCGGCACTTACGATGACGACGCACTATCGACGGCGTGGGTGTTCGTTCCCGCTCTGACAGATTCGAAAACGCATTATTAACACCGACGACCCTGGCTCTATGATTACATGCATTAATAGCCGGATGGACGAACTTTGCTCGCGCTCCGCACTATTATTATTGCAACGCGAGAAAGAGTCCGATGGCAAATTGAGAGACACGGTTCAGCGGAATGGAAGAAAGGGAAGCGATACCGAGCTCCTCGTAATGATCGCAACAATTTGTTGCTCGTGGCAATGTTGCTCGAATCGTGGAACGGAACGTTTGTGCTCGTGATCTACGATGTACCTTGTACTACGAGTACGACTGAATTGCTGAAATTCGAGTTTACCGATTTATTTACGTCGAACGATGCAAACGGATTTACAAATATGGCACACTCGCGCGAATTCCCATGAAAAAAGAGCAAAGTTTGTAAAAGTAGGTTCGGACGACCCGAGTTTACCTCATGGGACACCCTAAGAATTTTGTGTACGTATCATCTAAGAAATGTTACACAGCATAGTGCGAAAGTTTTTTCAAACTTAACACGCATGTGTATATTCACACGCGAGTTGCGATGCAGGAAATGCGAAATTTGTAGAAATTGCGTTATTTGTCTTCCTGTATTGTAAGTAGTTCGTGGTACAACATGAACGAATTTACATAGTCAATTTTCTAGCAAATTTCCATCTATTCTCGTCGCAACTCACCAGAATAAGCTACATTTTAAAATTCGTTCACACTATTTTATATAAATAAATCAATGAACGTAAGTTTGTCAAACTCTGTCTATTATTATTTATGCGTATATCGCAATTCGTGTACATGCGCTTCGTTCTGCCATTATCGCGGCCAAAGAGGGTGCGCCACATTCGAAAACTTTTTCGCGTTATTCTACTTTAACTAATCAATGATAATTACTTCGAAAAAGCGATTCGATCAAAATTTTCAAGGCAATACGGGTAGAAAAAGTTCCTGCACGCTTCCCTCTTGTTTTATCGGTAACTCGCGCGAGTATATTCATGCCCGAAAATTCTTTCGCATCATTCTACTTTAATTAATCAATGAAAAACTAGTTTGAACAAGTAATTTAGTAGCACTCTCTTCTATTAAATCCCACGAAAACGCACGACCGAGGTAATTTTTCCTCCGATCCTCGTAAAGCATTGCTCGCACGAAAACGCAGCGTTCCCGGTGAGTCGCGCTCGTATATCATAATTATCGAGAGCGAATCATCGGATGTATTCAGACGGCGATATAGCGACAGCTTTATCGTTTGGTCTATTTATCGGGTCTCGGGGCCAAATGGGACAAGGAAGATGGATGAAAATCCATGACAAGGAAAGCAGCCATACTGTTCGCAATAACGAAGCATAGCGCGCAGAAGCGAGCACACCGAATCAATCTGGCGAGGCCACACCCTCTGACCTAAAGCCGTATTATCGCGATAAACGCGAAGGGAAATGTCAGCCATAGAGTGTCAGCCATTTCTACGAGGAGCTTTCGATCCCAAGATGGTTGAGCTTTTCGAATTGTCATTTTGACCTTCGACGAACCGCTACTAACCATTAGGAATGTAACGGTATATTCGTGAAATATCGCTGATCTGGCGAGAGAATTTGCAGACTGATCTAACGTACTCCTTTCTACAAATGTCTGCAACGCTGACTTAATTATTAACGACTACTGTGCTTACAGTATCACAGTGGTTATTATTAGTTACTTTGAAATTGGCAAATATTTGGTAGAAAAGGATATGGGTAATTATAAATTCAAAGCATAACAAAACGGTCATGGTAAAAATATTATACCATTTGTAATAATGATTGCGAGGTTTTTAAAAGATACTGATAACTGTACATATACATAGGTATGTATGAGTTCAACGAATAGAGTTATAAGATTCCTGCCTTACCCTTACCTATTTCGGATACAAACACTCTAACTACTGCCGTTACATCCTCAATATCTCCGGTAAAGGTAATTTACCATTCTTTTCGCTTACCGTGTTCCAAGGTAGGCAATAACGATCGAAGCCCGCGACGGAGCGTTTCAGGAAACGCATGCATCATCGGGGCTCGAAAAGGAGGAATACAAAGTTATACGAAAATAATGGCGACCGTACAGCAGTGTCGTTCCACGCGCGGCAAGCTGGTAATTTAGTTAAATGATGGCGCGAGATGGGCGACGCCTGTGGCCCGCGCCAACTGCCCCGTGAAGAAGAAATGTTCCGAGACGAAGGCGGAAAGAAAGAAATAAAGGAGGCGTGGCACAATCAAGAATTAAGTTCATACGCAAATTCAGCCGCAGATTTATGCCCTCGGTAGGTCTCGCGAAGATACTGTCACGACGCTGCCCTACCGTTCGGAAATTCATCGATTTGCCGTGTCGCGTTCGCGATTAAAATATAAAATGAAAAAAGTTTGTCCCGTGACGCGAGCATTGCGTCTTTTCGTTTAACCCTCTGCCGTGCGCGTTCTTAAAAATCACGTAATAACGCGCCCGGTGTCATTTTTAAAACGTACTTTTAATTGTTTTAAAGCCATGCTTTGAAATTTTTGTATGGTCGAGGGTACGTACCGTAATAGAACATAAAAACAGATTGTAAAATTTATTTTCATTATTCTTATCAGATAAATTCACGAAAAAGAACTCTGATCAAACAAACTTAAACTTACGTTATTTTGTGTGTTAATGCGTAACTTAAAGAACTGTGCTTTTTCAAAAAGTGAGGTACTAACGCCGCATCAGAGTTAACCCTGCATGGTACCGCTTTTGGTTGGGCAAATATAACGAGACGCAAAATATAGGCCATACAAATAGAAATATAACCGACGTTTATAATTCAAATAGGTTGTCTTACGTGTCAGTGCCAAGTCTCTACGATACCCATATTCCAATCCTTCATCCGAACGAAACTTTATAATACCAAATTCAGTTTTATAACATCACCCGTCACTGCCGTCGGCATATATACGCACAAAATCACAATTATTGGAATGTACGGATAACGAAAGTCATGCCACGATCCGCTAATCGTTAGTACGGGAAGAACGCCGAATCGCGAAAGAAGTTGTTCGGTTCCGTCGAAACGTGTCTTAATGAAAGAGGTATAAAAGGAAATGGGAAACAAGCGAGGAGGAAAGAAGAAAAGAAACGAGGCTAAGGGGAGGGGGGGGGGGGACGATTCGGACAGGGGTACGGGCAAGAGTTCAGGGCTCAGGTTGAAGCCTCGGGCTCAGAAAAGACCGGCTCGGCTTCACTCGAAGCTCCTTCGCTTCTCTTCGAGGGGGCTGTACTGCCGCGGACACGTAGATTCTATCTCGCCATTCAGCCGACTAGGTAATAAAACTCTTGCGTCCATTATTTACTTGCATTATCGTTACTTTACGCCCACGTGGACGCGCCGTATTTATGGTGAAATTATTCAGCATTATTTCGCGGATATGAATAAGATGGGAGATACGGCCCACCGATAGATATATAATTCGCGAAATCTCCTCGAACCCCAGGGAATGGGGGATTTCGGTTACACCTCTGCCGGCGATTTCGTTGAACCCTTTGAGAGGTAACGCCCTCGTTCTGTATTTTAATAGTGTCAATGAAAACTTTCGTTATCGCGAGGAGAATCATAAACTTTTAGATTATGTTTTTGGTTGTATCGGGTATCCGTGTTTTCTGTGGTTAAGTGGAAAAAGCGTGCGACGGTGCGCCAGTCATCCCGTGACAGTCGTACGAAAACTGCTGCGTCATTCGTATTTAGGTGACATTTGCGAGACGTCAGTGACATCAGTTTTAATATTTATCGAATTAAGATTGAAACTCGCGTGTCAATCAAATCTGATTGATGCGCCAGTTAATGCGTCAAGACTATCCAGATCATTTTTGTACGAAAACAAAAGTGGTTTGTTCGTTGTATACTACTTTCGTATCATTACTCTGTCTTTTTATAATGAATTACAGGGTCTAAGCCGCGGGGTTATTTTACCCGTCTACATCACCGTCTCTACAAACCGATTAAACAAGAATAAAACGATTTCAAACATTCTTCTGGATATACTACGACTAAATGACTGACGCGTCGCTACGTAGAACGCATTGCGACCCGCGCAATTCGTTTTGCGCGTAAACGCGCTGATATATCCTGACGTATCTCGTCGTTGAATTTTTATTCCAATATATAAAGTCAAGCGGCAAACGATTAACGTTGGAAATCGTGTCCAACGATTCGCTTTTACGCGAGTACCACGCCACCTTCCCTATCATTATCTTCGCTTTACCATGTCCATGCCGAAAAAAAGAAATATATACACCCGGAGGAAGAACGAGGATTTCGAAGAGACGTAGCGCGAGGCGAACGAATTACTTTCCACGAGAGTATCATTGTTCCCTATACACATTTCGTAACTAGATTGGCATTTGTGATGCAAGTCGAGCTACACTGACCTTTAAACAACTTTCTTTAGGCTACGCGTGACTTGATCCCAGAACTCGGCTCCTCGGTTCCCTCGTTCACTTCCAGTTGATACGTGCCCGCTACGTTTATACGCTTTTAGACGCGATTACGTGCGAGTATCGCCGCGAATCGTTGCGTCGCGACGCCGTCGGCCGCGGTCGAGACGGTGATTTCTGATACCCGCCGCCGAGGTCTATCGTTTCGCGACAAATCGCCACGACCCGAATTATTCTTTCTTTTCGCGAGGCGAGATTATCGTTGCTCGACAAATCGCTGTCACGCCATCGGGTTGTACCAAAGTACGACGCTGCTCGCATTGCAAATTGCTCGGCGGTTTACACGCGTCGCCGGTATGCTCGACCGGCGACGCGTTTAACGCTTCTTTTTTTGCGTCGCGCGATAGTTATAAGTAATTTTAGTTATTTGTACGGTAATATTGTAAGTATAATGTATAACTGGTGTTTTTTTTTTTCATTTTATGTATTGTACAGAGTGGACCACCTAACGATAAATTGCTCGTCCGTATTAAACTGTTTTTCTTCTCTAATTCAGGAGTCATCAACCTTTTAATACCTACCGCCCACTTTTGCATCTTTGTTGTTTGTAACATATCTTTACCGCCCACCGGTGCAGCGGTAACTCAATTTAGCGCAAGTGCAAAGTAGTTTTTAGAGACCTTTTCGCTGTAAAAATCAGGTTCATGGCCACTCTGATTGTTTTTTTTTTTTTTGAGGAAAATCGTAAAGAGAATAGTTGTTTGGTTTAATTAATTATACGGCATAATTAGCGATAGTTACAAATTTGCTAACAATAAGTAACATTCGAAGAAGTATACATTGATACGTAATACATTTCGTTCGATAATTTATAACCGTTGAATCGTTAATGCGACAACATAAGCGTTGTCAAAACAATCGCAATGTGGGTGAGACATTGCGGAGTATGGCAAACAAATTATGCTACCCGGGGATAAAATTGCGATTGTTTTAAATGATCGTCGACTGGGATCTGCAATTATTTGACAGCCACTGTGTGTATCGGGTCGGTGAATTATGCTACAAATTATCCTTTCATTCGATTCGCGTGGGACGATTGTACAAATGTCAGACAAAGGAAATTAGTGATAAATCGAAGAACAGAGGGTTCGAGAGAATAAAATACTTCTTCCTTTAACACGTCTTGCTTCTGACGCGATGTATTAAAATTATAGCCGTTTGGTAAAAAGTAAAAATGAAAAATGTGTTTATCGTCGCTCGCCATTGTCGAAGTATCCTTTCCTCTCGCGGTAGGCTCATTTTGACAAATCGCCGTCGAGTTATCGAAGCCATGCTGGAAGGACAACGATATACCTGTTACGACATTGCCCGCGTATTGGCCCATTACAAAATAGTCCGAATTATTCTTCCCTTCGTTTCGAGTGGAAGGATTATGCAAATGCGAGTCAGAAAATCAGTAATAAATGGATAAATAAGTAGCTACGGATGTGTACAAATAAAACCTACACGTTTCTGACATGAGCTCTTGTCAAATATTTTCGTTTATTAAGATTAATGTTGTTTTGAGGAGACGCGAGTAACGGGCCCTATAAATACCACAGAAATGCATCGATTCGAGCTTTATCTAGCGTGCTTTTCAATTAAATGATAAAACACGTAATAATCGACACGAATCGCTAAAGTGTTCTCCCACGATAGGTACCAATTTGAATCTAATTATTTAATATGTGAAAGAATAATGGTATCGACGCGTAAGATCAAATTAACTTAATTTGAATGTGAATCGTTCCTACTAATTAGTAAGACTATGAATATCAGTTAATTTTTTAATTATTCCAACAGCAATTCTTTATATGTAAATATTTTTATATAATATTCAAAGTATTGCCCAAAAACTACCTGGCTGAGGTAGTAGCAATACGAATTCCTTAGATGGAAGCATTTTTATATAATACTTAACTAAAGTAATTTCTTTCGCCAATCTCCAAATACTACATAAAAATGTCTCCATCCAATGAATTTGTGCCGGAACAAATATAAATTCAACCAAAATTCCTAGTCTTATTAATTGATACGAATCAGTAACGTGACCCGACGCCATTATTCGATACCATTATTCTCTTATTATATAAACATACGGATCGACAAACACACCTTCCTAATGCTCATTATTTAATTAATATGTGTCGCAAAACTGCTCCCCCGCGAAAAATTAAAATCTAATTACTTCGCTAATAATACTTCTTCGATTTTTACGTAATTTAAAAATCTATCAAGGAACGTTTCTTGTATAATTTCGTTACCCCTTCCTTCTACGATGTTTATTTCTTTCTGTATACCAAACTTAAGAAACTAACTCTATTCAAATCGAACGCGTTGAACGTATGCTTTTTTTAACCCAGCGTAAATAAAATTCAAATCGTACTTTGCGAAGCGAGCAGAGGATCGCGACAAATTACAATCTTGATTTACGGGCGAATCTAGCCAATTCGCGATGGCACGATGCAAAAGGCAATAGGAGATACATTTTCGAGCAGAGTTACGTAGAAGCGAATCTGCAATCTCCCTGATTAAGCGAGGCTGCACCGGTCTGTTACCGCGCCTCCCCGTGACCTCACGTACGCTCGCCGGTACGTTACCGTTACTGCAACAAATTGCTGTCATCCAAATTATTCCTTCTTCATTTCCCCCCTTCCCCCTTCGGCCAACGAACGCGAGACAATCGTTCGTGTGTCTCTCCCGCGAGGGAGACACGAGACAGAAAATGACACGAGCCGCGATTTCACCGTAACCACAGGGCACGAAAATTTATGCGCGAGGACCCACCGCGCTCATAGTGTTAAGGAGATCATAAATATGAAAGAGAGGAAACTGAAGGGTCGCAACAATGCGCGAATGAAAAAGAAACCGGCGGGGGGAAAAGAAACTTACTCCGAGGCGATATTTACGGACACCGCGGAGCGTCCACCGCTAAGCGGAGATTTCGAATTTTGATCCTGGAATGAGTAAAGTTTCTTTTTATCAAGCGGCTTTTGTTCCCTCCCGAGGCTGTTTTAATTTTAGTCGTTTCTACGTTCGCGAGGAATGCGAGGATCGAGGACGTTTGTCTCTTCTCAAGATTTCATTCGACTATCGCGAGCGAGCTTCGAGCAAGTAACAGGTTATTCGAGCGAGCGTTAAATCATTTTCCCACTTCCGATCGCGGAAGGAAAAAAAGGAAAAACTTTTTTGTCGATAAATAAAATTGTCGATACGGTGAAAAAAAATAGATTATTAAATCGTTACTAGGTACGTTGATGCATCGTAAAAACAGAAGTTATGATACACACCGCGTAATGTATATCCGCAGATTATCTCTCGATCGACGATCGTATTCAATTTGCGTTCATGTTGCAAATACTGACGCAGCTACCAACGACGCAGCCGCGTTATAATTGTCGATTAACGCTTTCGATATAAAATTATCATTTGTCTAACGTAAGCCCGTTGAATAATATCAGCGAGTTTATTTACGACATCGTGTCATCACGCTTTCGTTTGCAGAACGCTTCATTACTAAAAATATACTTTAGAATGTCGGAAGAAACATAGTTTACTCAGAGTTTAAAAATAAGTTTCAACGTGTATCCTTTCTCCTAACAGAAGATATTAAGAATCTTCCATGAAAAGATCCTGTCAAATTAAGGATATAACCAATCCAATTCATTATAACTTTAAGTCAATTATTTTTTTTAGAAAATGACAATAACTAAGCGATCATCGTTATCTCCGCGATAAGGAAAATAATAGATTTACCGTTTACGATTACCGTTGAGTGTCCCTTCTGTAAAATTAAAGACTCACTTCCAGCAATTAAATTGCCAGAAAACATCGTTTGCGAAATTTGAAAACTTTTTTCCAACGTCGAACGTACTCTGACTATTCTCATTAATTCTTGCAAAATTTAGTACCGTTTCTCTTTAATCGTTAGCCGAAAACTATTCTTTCACGATATCCTCCGACGAAAGCAATGAAATCTCGTCGCAACGTCAGCGTTCGCGTTATTCTCGACAGGTACGAGCGACGCACAATACTCGCCGGGGCACTGACTTTCGGGACAGAAAATGACTTAATGAATATGGACATGCAACGCATTATGGGATATTAAAACGCACGTGCGCGTGGGCACATCTTTCGTTCCCTCGTGCCCTCCTACCATATGTAGTTTGACGGGCGATGGTTCGCGTTACCTTATCCAGCACGTGCCCGACTCCCTACCGGTCCCTTAACTTTCCCGTTAACCCCGGAGGGTCGCACGTGACCTCGCGATGCCATTTGACACCGTCCGTTGACAGAGAGGGTGTCATTCGTTGCCATTTAGGACGATCGACCAGGTGTAGATACTCCGTATACGTATACCCTTTCTCTCTTTCTACGCGCTTCGTTTCGCATTCGCCGTTTCGCCACCCCTCCCTCCCCCTCTCGCTCTTTCATTCCCGAGCATAATTGAATTCCTCTTTTACCCGATGACGAGATATCGAGCGCACCTTCGAAACTCGTTAGCACGGTGGACGAATTCTTGCGGATATGGCGCTCGACGATTTACCGATAACGGCATTACTGTACGTTTGGTCGGTTTAATTCAACGCGGTTATCTGTCGCTTATGATTTTGGTTCGAGTGTCTTGCAAACTGTTCGAAAGACTCGCGTGTTTGCTCGTGAATCGTGCAAGATTGCGGTGAAGCGCGTGTCTGAAAATTATTTTTTCCTAAGATTATATTTTCGTCGGTAAAGAATATAATCGACCCGCGGGTAGACACGCGTACGACTGAATTATTACAAATGTGACGTCGTGGATTAAAGTACAATTTAAAATACTGGCCAGGTATCGTTATATTTACGCCATGTCCGTACAGGACACGGCTTCAGATGCTTCTGCGTGTATCTTAATCGGGATCGGAATAAGATTTTGTAGACCCCCGGGGTACAGGTACTCCGTGGCCTCCAGTAATATTTTCAAATTAAAACATAGCTTTTACTATAAATATGGGTATACTGTGAATAGTAGTAGTTCGTTCCAGGTGCTCTAACTCCAAGCGGGTTTTTTGATTGCGAACATTTTTGGATCGCCTTAGTAGCAACTACCAAACTCTGCTACCGCAATTCAAAACAAAAACATTGCTTCCCGATTTTCATCGACAACTCGTTAATTAAGGCGATTCCGAAAATTTCGATTGGGAGGAACCGCATTAAAATTATCACTGGTATCCCACCTTAAACGAAACTCCCATCACTTACGGGACACCCTTGAATATATACGGTATAATGATCGAACTCTTTTGTAAATTGATAATATACGGTACTTGCGCTCTGACTCAAATCAACATGAAAATAATTTGTCACTTAATACCTGAACGTACCTTAGTGCGCGCCAAATGCCCGATCCAGCTCTGAGATTAACAAACCAGTTTCTCAAAAAGATTCTAAATAACAAAATTCCAAAAAATGTCCTCGAAGCATCGTTTCGTATGTCTCGTTTCTCCGTTCACGCGACCAGTCTCCGCGGTGAGAGCAAAGTAGTCGTTCGTTCGTCGATGAAGAGCGACGGGCGAAAGTCGCGTGACCGGCCCCCGGTCAAATTAAGTCCGAACGAACCGATTTCAGGAAAACATTAAAAATAATACACGCTAAGAAACTGACATCGAACAAACGGAAACGATGTACATCGTTTACCTATGTCTCGTTACTCGTTTCACGTGACAAGCCCTACTACCCCGTGATAAAAACAAAATAACCATCCCTTCCTCGAAGAAGAGAGACCACGCGCAGAACTCGCGTGACCGACCTCCGGTTAGATTACACCTGAATAAATACACCTTTCATTAAAACACTTAAAATAAATTGACAAAAATATCCCTCTGAAATGTCCAGCAACATTTATTTCTTATGTCCCGTTTCTCTTTTCACGCGACAAGTTCTCAGGGTAAAAACAAAATACTTGTTCTTTACGCGAATGAGATCTACGACGCGCAATAGTCGCGTGATCGATATCTGCTAAAAGCAAGTTCGAATAGAACGCTTTGATTAAGAGAAGAAAATTTGCAAAACAGTAAAATAAGAGCCACTTCGAAAGATCGAACGAGCGGAAAGCTTATTCTCGGTTTTCAATGCTCCACATCTGCTTTCATCTGACAAGTTAACATATTCCGTGGTAAAAGTAAAATAGCAATTCCTCCTCCATTCTATTCCAGCTAAAATCCAGTCCAAACAAATCAGTTCGATTAAAAGAAGAAAATTAGCAAATCCTACCCTCCCAAAAAGAAGAAGAAGGTCACTTCGAAAGATCGAACGAGCGGAAAGGTCATTCTTCGATTCCTATCCACCTATGCAATTTCTCCTCCATTCTGCGTCTACTAAAATCGAGTTCGAACAAATCATGTTGATTAGAAGAAGAGGAAGATGTACAAATCCCTGCAAACGAAAGTCCACTATGAAGATCGAACGTGCGGAAAGGCCATTCTCGGTTCCCTGTATTCCGTATCTGCTTTCACGAGTCAAGTCACTATACCCCGTGGTAAAAGCAAAATAGCAATTCCTCCTACATTATCCTCGAAGAAGAGCGACGATGCGCAGAAGTCGCGTGCCTGACCTCCGGTCGGTCGGTCGGTCGGTCGGTCGGTTTATTCTTGCCCCCTCTTTGCACGGCTCGCCTGCCACTTCATCATCGATCTCATTGTTAGGCCCTGGTCTCACGCGATCCGCGCATCCCGTGGATATCCACTCCCCTCATTAGGAACCACGTGTCGTATATTACACGCGCGGCGCATCCTCGAGAACGCATAAATCCACGTGCAGCGACAAATTGCCATTAAGTCGAACCCTCCCCCCCCCCTACGGCTCGCGCATTTTCGCCTTTTCACCTTTTATCGAGCCGTCGGCCTGCGGTTTATAGGAATTGCTGGCATGCGCTGGCTGCGAAGCCTCTCATCGGTCCGTTCGAAAGGTCGGAAGAAATGGAAATGAAAGTTTTCCTTTTTTGGATGATTTATAGCGTTCCTTTAAAGTTCCGAGGGAAGCTCAGTTTAGAAGAATTGTCGAAACGTAAAATGTTACTCGGCTCCTGTGTTTTGTAACGATCGATTATCTTTGCACGTTGATCGCCGCGTCACCCGCATTTGGGCGACACGCTAGTCTCGGTACCATAGTTACAGAATATGAATATTACTGATATTTAATAGACTGCGGATGTTTATAGAAAATCCAGGCTCTCTATACTGAAACGGGAGATGATCACACGCTTAGAACGTGTTAAATCTTAACCATTCCACTCGGAGGCTAATTTCATTGACACTCCATTCTTAATTGGAAAATCGGAAAGATGAGATTTGAATTCAACTGTGCTCGATTTCAAACGAAATTGTTCTACGGTAAGTATACCCATTAAAGGCATAATAATAACTCGTTCCAAAAGCAAAAGAATTCGAAACGCTCGAGATGTATAATTATTCCTACGCGTGAAGCCTTGGCAGAGGAATTAAGATTCTCAATTGCGAAATTGAGCGCCGGTAAAATAAACCCCTGGTCAAGTCATTTTTCCCGAATCACCTGCTAATCTGCCCGCTATCGAAAGAGCACGGAGGGAATAATCATTAACTTCTTATCGGCATTAACTGTTATTAACCCTCGCGATTCCGTCGTTATTAAATCTCCGGGCTCTTTCTTCTATCGCCGATACAATTCCTCTCCTTTCCCGCGCCGCGCGTTTCATTATCGTACCTTATTAAATTTCCAGGTGAAGGGATCGGAGGATGATTCGTCATCTCGCTCGTCCTCTGTGATCACGATCACCGCTCCACCGCGTACGATGATCGACGATCACGGGTCGGAGGAGGAAGATTATCGTTATCGAGAACGAGTGTAGTTACGCAATGACGCGCATGAGTCACTCAAAACTCGATCCAGGGTGATCCCTGTGGCGAAACCGGGATCACTCTTAGGAACGACGTGGCGCATTAGCGTGATTACACGCTTCGCTCGCAGAGGAGTCAGCTGGTAGCACGTCAAACTTCCGTGCTACCTGGGCATCCCCCTTGTAATTTGCACCTGGTGCTTTGATTCTATCTACCCCGCTCGCCGTAATCCCGATAATATCCTCGCGAACGAAAAGCGGGAGGGTAGAGGGGGGAGGGGGGAGGAGGGGGGTGTAGCTAAACCAGCCTAGACAGTTCTCAACGATTTATATTAATTTGGCAAATCATGTTACTAAAGTTCCGACGAATGGAAGACAAGTTGTCAATTTTGTCAAATTTCTACTCCCAGTTTCGAAGTGAAAATAGTTACCGTAATGTATTATACAAATCCAAAGAATCTGGAGAAATAATCGATCTCGAGAATCAACGGTTCGCGTTCATTCATTCGTAAATTAATAGACGAATAAACGCGAGAATTACTTCGATTGGTCTGCAACGTGTACAAATATTTCGATTCGCCGTATAGCACCCACTTTGCCTCCCCTCGCCGGTACTCGCGGAGGTGAAAATCGAGCGAGCGTGAAATACGGGTCAAATCGAGGTTGCCGGTCTAAGAATTTAATTGTTCTATCAGCGAGGTCGGAAAAGTCATGGGAACGTCTGTTCCGGGGGCGTTCTCGTGTTGACGAAAGTAATAGCGCGGCTGTTCCGGTCGAAGGATCATTACACACGTATCTAGGAACCCCCGTAAACTCGGCTACCCCCGCTAATGCACTTTTAATTAATTAAACGAGCTGATGGGGCGGCCCTCTCCCCCCCCCCCCCCCCGCCGCCGCCCCCGCCCCATGCCTCTCGTGCCGACCTCGCGTGCCGGCTGTCCGCTCTAGGTGCAAACTCATCCCTCCGGAGAACTCCCTCTCTCCTATCGTCTATATCCCTCTCTTTTTTCCTCCTCATTGATCCGTCTTTTTCCGCCTCGTTCTTGCCGGTCGTTAAGCTACATTATCCGTCCCGACAATCGTCGACTGAAAAAAACAGCGCGATACGAATGGTTTTCTTCGGACCGCAGTTTTTCGAATCGTCCTCTGACGATTTTTTCTGAGATCCAGGTAAAAAATTGGATTTATAGAAAATGCGTTTAACAATTCTTGTGTGGTATGTACGGCGTGCCTAATTATTGCGTGAAACCATACCAGGATATTCGACGAATAAAAGTGGGTGAAGAACGTCGTACAAACGTGGGCTCAAATAATGCTGTGTGGGATAATTATAGGATCGAAGTAACTCAACCGGAAAATCGTAACACGATAAATGAAATTTTTGACAAACATTAGGCCTGTAAACTAACGTAAACGCATATCACTTATAGGTTCTTATACCGTACCGAAAGATTGTGGTACATTACACAATAAAGCATTTTTGAGCCTACATTTGTATGACATTATTCGCTCATTTTGTCTTGTAGAATACAGGGACATGCGTGTATGCGTAATTATTGTTGAATTTAAGTCACGGTATTAACAGACCAACTCTTTTTTTATTGTTGGAAGGATTCGGATGTGAATCGTTCTGATTAATTTACTTACCGATTAAGAATATTAATATCCGTTCAGATTTTATTAATTCCAACGAGGCTTTAAAAAAACAGGACTTTGTTCAAATTCATACGATTGTATTGTTAATGTAGGCCACCCAACGTGATTCTCTTTGGAATGTAACATTGACCACGCGTGGAATGCTTGATTTATTAAATAAATTTTTTAAACAATTAGGAGATGTTCTCGGTAAACATTTGAAAACGTGAATATCGCGAAGCTATTACAATGCACAAAGCAAATATAGCGAAATAATTATAACAGACGGACGATATAGATTTTATTAGCGCAATTCTATGTCTTACCATTTATCCTTCCTGCTTCGCCTAACTTAGGGCTACTGGAATCTCAACTATTATGATTATGCTCGGTACGAGCCTATGAACCAGTTACCGAAGCTAATTGCATATATTTACAAGTATTTACCTGTTAGCATTCAGTTAATCTCATAGATCTGTATTTCGCCGTGACGCAAATCTCTTCTTTCCTGCATAAGAAGGAACTACCGTACGAAGAGTAAAAAAGAATCAAAATGATGCGTTCAGCTTGTCGTAAAATATTTCCAACGTAGAAATTCTAATCTAATTGACTGAAACTTTAATCACTAAGTAATATCGCTACTCGTAACGGTTGCCATCTTCGGTTAACTATACTTGGTACTCGCTAACTCTCAATTATAATACAATATGAAATGTTGTTACGGCGAATATGAAATCACTACATCGTACTTTATGTACAGAGTATTGTTACTTTTTTCCGCATAACGATGCTAGTATATTGTACGATTCAAAATAAGAGATAACTCAGAAAACTGAGCGTGTACTCGTATGGTCAAATATGCTTTATCGCATAATCGTTTAATAAAGCATAAACAGAGATTGACGATATTAATTTACCACCTACGTTAGTTCGAGTTCAAAGAGACACCTGTTTTTATAAGTATACAGTATACCGACGTCTATCAAAATTTGAATTTATTACATTGCGATTTTCTGGTTGTTTTCCCTCAATTATAATTTTCTAATACAGCATTGTTCAGCTTACGGTTATACGATATTAGTCTTCTACATATACTTGTAGAATATGCTGCGGTCGTTACACGGCAAAAAAGTACGGACGTATATTACATATGTACATTATGGATTACATTATATATTTCGTATATCGTTGTCCATTTCATTATTTAATTTTAATCATACGAATCTTTCTGCAAAATATCCATTTTCTTCAACGTAATTACTTCTCGTTAGCAAAAGTGAACAAATTTGCAGAAACCCGTACACAGTTAATTCGCAATTAACATAATCCTATTCGTTATATAGGAATATTAATATCTTTTCACGGGGGCAACATCCATTACAGTGATTTATCTCGCTGGTATCCGTTTGAATGAAAAAGCTCATTGTTACAAAAATCTCGTTACAACGAGATTTCACCTGCGCTATCTGTCATCGCGCAAGTATGTTGCGAGAAACGGGGGGGTCAAGCGACTGGTTTTCATCTCGGAACGAAGTTCTGCGGTGCAAATCGTGGACCACCCGAGGGCACGACGGGCCACCGACCACTTTCGTGGGCTATGCCCTTGTAATTAAACTCGCCGATGACGTTGATTTAGTTACTCCGGTGCTCTACATCCCGTGGAAGAGACTCGCGCGGCTTTTTTACCCTTGCTCCGAGTATTCGGAATAACTTCGCGGAAGGGGCCTGTCATTTTTCAAGCCGCGCTCGCGTAAATATTGTTACGAACATGAGATTACTACGGATGTAGTGTTTTGCATTAAGTGTACCGAGCGTTTGCAGTATGGTAAGCTTTGGTTAGCAACGGCATCGATGTTGGTTAACGGCTGTGTCTTTGAATCTGTTCAAAGCCGTCTCGGAAGTAACACGTCTCTGCCTCGCTTATAATAGACATTAGTTTTTTTATATTTCTTCAGTTTCTAATTTTCAATGACTTTGCGACGCGTAACGCGCAGCATGTCGCGCAACAATGCATATAAAGAACGTCGGAGTCTCGCGTATTTCGAAATTGCTGAAACCATTTGGATTGATTTTTACATTACCCGTTTGATTCTGTACAACGCGTTTAACATAGTTCGAGATTCGATTGAGACCGATAATCGAGAAGATCGGAAATAATTTGAGGTTTGTCAAAAATGAAAATATACCGCGATTCCTTCGATAGATAAGTAAGAAAAAAACATAAACGTTTATTCAGTTTAATCGCAGTCTTCGATGCATACCATACAATTTATAAAAACTCCGACGCCCACGGGTCACGAACTGTTAGTTATTCCGCGAAAATACTAAAATAGGCGAGGAAATATAATTAGAAAAGTTGCGTCTGACAAATATACACCCATACTACTTCCATCGCGTAATTACATTCCAGCTGCGCGAAGCGAACGCTCGTCCCGCAGCTTCTGCATTGCTTGAGAATTTATTAATCCCGAGGATCAAAAAGTTCAGAAATATTGTCAGAGTTCTTACAGATACACCGCGACGACATCAAACGCTAAACGACAAAAATACGAAGTTCGTTTGCAGCGTCTCCAGTGTTAAACGAGTTTCTCACTCTTGAGAAATACCTCGAAACTATTATCCCCCCAAAACAATAAGTACAGAATAATAATTACGGAATTAGCGTCAGTCGCTAAATGTTTCTCGCTTTACAAAAATATCTCTGTTACAAATACCAACTATTATACCCCCAAACAATAGGTACAGAAAAATAATGACGAAATTAACGTTCGACGCGTATACCCGTGCACTACTCCCACTTCAAAGTTACGTTACCCATTGCCACCATAAGATCGAGACTCCGGCGAACGAAGCGAACGCGTATCCCGCAACGTCGTAAAACTGTCCGGCCTATAGAAACGTCATTCCGACTTGACAGAGCAATGCGACAGCGTGTCGCGATATGTTCCAATTCGATAGAGGAAAGAATAGAAACGAAACCTCTCTCCCTCCCTCTCCCCGACAAACATGACTTTCGCAAGGTCCTCTCGCACATCCGTGATCGCAGTGCCGTTTAATACCTAACAAACGCTTCTCGGACGCACATAAAACCGACGCGAACAAGGACGATTGACAGATATACGGCGATGGAAACGGCGGCGCTTGCCCTCGCGTTAATATTTACGAGGTTCGAAAGTCAACTGCGCAACGGTACCGCCGAACCCGCTACAGTCTCGTTAATTAAATGGTTTATGGGCTTGACCAAATATTCGAATTTTTGTATTCAATTAGCCACGCTCCTTTCCCCTCGAGCGCCACCCGTCCCTCCACCTTCCCCCGCCACCCTCCGCCTCCACCAACCCTTGTGCGCGCTGTCTCGAAAAGTGCACCTTATAGACTCTGGATAGGGTGATCCTCTCTTCTCTCTTTCCCTCTTTCTCTCTTTTCCCGGCTGCGAGATGCAGGACGATTAGAATGAATGGCCGCCATAAATCAGCTCCCTCGTTGGTGCCGTTGCGAGGAGGCGCGGAATACCGAGGAGAGGATGCGGTCGACGACGAAGATGAGAACGTAAAGCCACCAAGTGTCTCGGAATACCGGAGGACCACTACCTGGAGGGATCCTGAATCTGGCTCCACCGTCAAAGCTGTTCTCTCTCTCTCTCTCTCTCTATCTCTCCCCCTCTTGCTCGCGCGTTACCTCCCTCCCACCCTCTTTTTGCAGTCCCGCGAATCTTCAGTGGACACTCTCGTTTGCTCCGTTTTCTCGGAGCATGGCTAATCTACTCCTCCAGGACGCGACATCGACCAAATAATCCTGATCCAGTGACTAACCTCGGCCCGTGCCCGTGTCCTTTGAAAATAAACGAGCCCCGTTGACACCGAACCGACTTCCTTCGATTCTCGTTTCTTTTTCTCTCTCTTTCTCTTTCTCCCCCTCTCTCTCCTTTTTCTCGCTATCCACGGCTCGCGCGATTCTTTTGCGTTCCTTTTGCACCTACTTTCGGAGAAATCTAATTATCCCTCGAGAGTTTCTTGATTTTTCGTGAAATTTATCGAGCCGATACGCGAACGATTCCACGGGGTGTTCTCTAAAGGGCGAATGGTAAACGAAACCCGATTCCTCCGTGATCGTTGGTGTTTCAGATTCCTTTTACAGGAAGATTATCGTGGCGTTGATATAAGCGAATTATTTGTAAAAGGAAAGGTCTTCCGAGTCAGACATCGATTGCTCTGTACGCACAACGTTTCCAGCATTTTAAGAAAGACCGTCGTTGCTTTAGTATTAATGAACTAACGGACCGTTTCCTGAAGAAAAAATGATTCGGGTCAGAACACCAGTCGTTCGTAATCTCAAGTTTGCCAGCATTTTACGAAAGATTATCACCGCGTGAACATCCGTAAATTGAAAAGTTAGTTTCAAAAGAAAATCTTCAATTTGTACTTTCGTCATTTCTATCTCTGTTCAAAAAACCCATCGTAACGCGAAGTATTAACAAATTAACCAATCATTTTCTAAAGAAGAACTTATTCGGGTCAGACACCAATTGTTTGTGATCTCAAAGTTCCCAATACTTTACGAGCGGGATCAACGTCGCGTTGGTATCGATGAATTAAGAGATTAGTTCCAAAAGGAAACATTCCTCGATTTAGACGCCATTCAATTTTTACCGTCCCCGTTTCCATCACTATACGCAAGACCATCGTCGTTTTAATATGAGCGAGTTAACGGAGACCTTCGCCAAAAGAAAAGCGATTTTACGTCAGCCGCCGACAGCTTTGTAATCTTATCGTTGTCACCCTGACATTCCGCGATAGCACGTCCGTCTCTTTATTCGCGAAACCCGCGAAATGGTGAACCGAAATCGTTACGGAATCCCGAGGATCGCGGGGCTACGGCGAGACGTACGGATTATTGTATCGATATAAGGATTCGCGGAGCTCATTACCAGGGTCTGGATTCGGTGTCAGTGAGGAGAACCGGTTGGAACGAGGAACCTTCGTCGAAAGTGATAGTCACATTCTGGATCGGTACCTTCTGGTCGCAGACTCGCGCGAGGCACACGCACGCGCACACTCCATTCCCGGGTAAACCTGACTGTAACGGGCGACATACTTTTCCTGAAAATTCACGATGGGATCACGTGCATTCGCGACCGGCGATCAATGGAAGGATCGAAACAGGTTAAACTCTCGTTTAACCGAATCCTCGTAACTAGATCCTCAGGGTTGAATGGTGTTCGAGGTTTTGCTATCCTCTTTCGATACTCCTCGGATTATTCCGCTTGTATAATTATTCCTATGTACTTTTTTTTATAGACTGAAGATACGGGTTTACGCGAGCGTACGTGTTTACAGAAGCGAAATGTTAACGCGTATACGTCGATGATAAATGCGTGGATGGTTTGCGAATAAATATGAGTTACAACGAATATTCGGGCTTTTGCGAAAATTTTAATCGACGACTTCGGACGACGATTAATCGTAGACTACTTTTGGGCGCCATTAAAGTGAAGTACAAATTGATTCTCAGTGACGATACCTCAAAAATTGGTGACGCTTATCCTCGTGTCCGTGTATCAGTCAGCGTGCGCGTATCTATGCCAGGTATTCGTACGACAAACAAAGATGCTGTAAATATTCCGATTACGAGAACGGAAATTGCGTTAACGGTGACCGAGTCGGTACATAAATATATAAGAGAATGTCATCATTTCCTTTGAGACCGTCGGAGTGGAATCCCAGAGTCAATCTTATTATGCGGATAGTTGAGAAATATCAGCCATTATCCGTGCATACCTGCCTCGAAATTCGTTGATCGATGACACGATATCGAATAAAGGCCGAAGTTGGTCGAGACGAATTGCATTTCGAGTATCGCGCGATCCTTTCCGGTAGTCACGAATTGGAAGATCAGAATTTTCGTGGCGGTAGCCACGTTGGAAAATTTCAAAGCTACGAAGAATTCGATGATATCTCGGAAAGATGAAGATAAGGCCGCACGACAATGAAGTGAGCGTCATCCTGCGGTGACTTACGTCAGGGACAGTATGTCATCGGTATAAATTGTTCGCTTCATCCCTCCAGCGATCGCATCGATCGAAATGTCATTGGGAGGAAAAGAAAAAAGAAAAAAACGAGCGTAATACCAATACGCGATTTCGTCGGCGATAAATGAAGAGCCGATTACGTGTAAATATATTTGTCACGTGTCCCACTTCGCTCGGAGGGCAACTCAAATTTACGCACGGCATCAATTTTGAGATGTTTGCGTTTCGTACGTGCCACCAATATCGTTAGTTCCAGTAATTAACGTAAAACTGTCCACCCGAAGCATCGTTGTTCAACGCCTGGTTATAGAAACGAACCACGCGATCCTGTCTTTTAAATTAATCATAAGCCATAAAGCACCCTCTTCAAATGGGAACGCATTATGCCGCGAGGAAAGATAATCGCGCGAACCGGAACGCGTTTCTCCATATTACGAACCGTGCGCCATTTTCGATATTTTTATGCCACGCGACACGGTAAGATTGTTTTCCGCAAATAAACCTCTTTCGCCAACCGCGTGAAATTACATTATTCGAAATCCCGTTACGGAAACCAACCACGTAATACCTTCTTTTTAATCAACCGTCTCACGAACGAAACGCATCACCTCGACGAAACAAAACTAAAGCTACCGATTACCGAGCGTTTCAATCAACCGCAGATCATGCGCCATTTTCGATATTAGTTTCCAAAGAAAATTAATTTATCACAAATATTTCTTGGCTTTGAATTTATAAGTAAATAATAGAATATAAAATACTACTTTACAGATGAATTTTACATGTTATATGTATACACCATGTATAGGACATAAAGAAAAATTAATATGTATTATTAATTATTTATATGTAACTTTTATAATATTAATTTAATTTGATTATTTCCTACATGTTTAAAAATTAAACAAATCGTAGAATGTTTCTAGGAAGATTTTAAATAATTCCTTAAATAGTAGTCATCAAACTGAATCATAAGGCAACTATCTTTATAGGAGGGGGGGGAAGTGGGTACCCAGCCCGCCTTTCGCTGAAACAAAACTGCGAACCCAAAATCTCCCAAGAAACAAAATGTGGAAAAAAGACAATAACAAAGAGTAACGGATTGGTCGAGGTCGTACCGGGCACTACCTGACCAAACCAAACCAAATATATTTCAAATATTTCTTAACAAACTTCCTCCCCTGTTTCCCGTTGTAGAAACGGGACACGTCTACTTTTTTATTCGTCTTCAAACGAAACGAAAAATACTCCGACCAGCAAAACTAAAACTCGCAAACCGTTGAACGTTTCGTAGATTTATAAATCGTGCGCCATTTACGATATTAGTTTTCAACAATGAACTCGTTCCATCGTTTCGATGTTGGGCAAAGTTTTATTCAGATAATATTGTAGATAACGAATAAAAATAACGAATAAAATTTGACTTGTCGATGACGCATAAATTTCCAGTGGAATAAAAAAGTATTCGAATAAGACCATAGTTATTACGTTTATTTGTATTATGCTATATCGCGGATGGAGGAACGCGTTTAATGCACCGTACGTGCAATTTTTTTCCACGCTTTATCGCGCACTCTAGTCATATCGATCTTTAACGATCAGCTTTATTTCAAACGTTAAATCCGAAGGTATGCACTCTCTTTCGGATTCGATTGAAAACGGAAACGGTAAAGCATTATTCGTATTATTATTCGAACAAAAAGAGGAAATACTCGACTCAATACAAATTACACATCTCGGTGCGGCCTTTCCTACGGCTATTGCACTTTAAAAAAAAATGCATTCTTTAATACAGTTTGACCACTTCGAAAGCCCCGTTCGTTCTTTCCGGAAAAGATACAAGGTCTAGCCTCGCGTACTTGTACTTGGCCCGAGACCAGAACTTGTCTCTTGATCCGGCTAAATGATACGAATAAAACAACATTAATCATCATAATTATCATAGTTAAATATCAATTCGACACAATTATAACAAAACCCAACTCTGCACAGTTCAACGCAAATGCCAATACTCCATATCCCGTGGAAGAACCGAACCGCAAAGACTCCGCGTCAAACACCGAAGCCATGTCTTGGGCCAAGTACAAGCGCGCGAGAACCGGAGCTTGTATCTTCTTTAAATTTCGTCTACGAACGAAACGCGTTAACCCGACGAGGAAAACCAAATCCACGAACCGAGGAACGCCTCGCGAAATCGTAAACAATGCGCCTCTATAACGCGGCAGGCTCGGATATTAGTTTCCGCTAGCGATCCTCCTCTTGGGCAATAAACCAACGGAGATGGTCGTGAGTCTGGCTGACAAGCGGTATTAATCGTTCGACTCATCGGTCCCAGCCACAAAAGGATTATTTGTCCTACCGGCGTCGGGGCGAGTGAATCGCCGGTTTTAATGGTTCCTAATGAGCAGACAGTAATTCCATTACGATTAGCCTTGCGCGCTTTGTGCGCGTGGAATGTTTGAGCAAGTGCGTGGGCGTAAACCGTGTGGCCGGGGATGACGATTGTTCGGAGGCAGCCAGGTATATTCGCGTGCGTGTGCACCGGCACACGCTTGAATCGGGCGCACACGTAGAAGAGAGGAAACGAAAACTCGGCTCCTCCACTCAGCGGTGAGCATGTTTCCTGATGGGGTCATCAGCGCGAATTAACATACTGGGTGGACTCGTACGACACGCACACGTGCACGTTTCTACCAACGTTTCCATCTGACTCACTCCGCCTCTCTCTCCACCTTTCTCTCTCTTTCCATCTCCCGTGCCTCTTCCTCGTTCATCTTCGTCCGCGGTTTAAGTTCCTTTTACTCCTTCTTTCCTTCGTTCTTCTATTTCTCCGTTGCGCTCGTCCTGTTATTCCTCCTCCTCCTCCTCTTCATCTCCTTCTTCTTCTTCTTCTTCTTAGGAGGCGGGCAGGAGAGCGAAGTTACACTCGCGTGCTACGATCGAGAAATTCGCGTGTCCCGAGGCTATTCCCGAGCACCACGAATCGTAGCAAGGGACCCGGAGAAAAGTGACACGCGGAATGTGTTATTGCTCCGGTTGAAAGTATGGCAAATCCACGGCCGCCGGGGACCGAAGAGATTGCGAAACGAGATCGTCCTAACGATTACCCCGATGCGCTTCGGAAAGCCTCGTTGGATGGAAGAAAAGTGATGCGCGTCTGTTATTGCTGCGTACGATCGTGAAAAATCCTACCAGGAAATCGTTCGACGAGACGGGGACGTTCGCGCGTAAAAAAGAAAAAATAATAATAGCGTTCCACGATAGGCCTTCGCGAGTCTTCGTGTAAAATTATATCGAGAGCACGAAAAGGTAGAATGACCGTATCGCGAGTTAAATAGTTTCTTATCATAGGAATTTATATTGCGATAGCGATGTTTCCAGGAGTGATGCCGTTCCGGAAAACAATTTGACGAAACGAAGTCATTTGGATGGCAAATGAAAGACTCACTCCACGATAAACTGGAGGGTGACACGTGCAGATGTTGGAGTAAGATCGTATCGAGAAATGGCTTGTAAAGATACGAGATAGAAGTAGAATTATCGTTGATCCAGTCAAATATTTTTCGCGTAACTGTACGACCTGGCGAGGCGCGATGTTCGAGTCGAACGATGCTAGGAAATCGGTCGGAATAATAGAGACATAGGATTCGATAATATAAATATAATCCACGATATATCGCGCCTCGATGTTCGTAGAACTTCGAGGAATAGCGTGCCAAGAAATTGTTTTAAACAATCATTATTCGATTGGGCTAATGCGTCCGATAAATGCATCATTCTTCTACTTATTGTTAGTGGAAATGCTCTCGTCGAATACGCGTTAATTAACAATTTGTGCTCAGCGATAAATCCTGCGTCGATATTTACGCGACTTATCAAGAATATCGTACCAAGGAATTATTTTAAAAAATTATGTTCATAATTGTTCTAAGCCAGTGGTTCTCTACCTTTTTACATCTGCCATTGAACCGTTAAAAACGAGAGAAGTATTGCGCGGACAGATAAGGCAGAGATAAATAGCATTGGATGTAATAGCGTTGTGCGCGTTAATTTTTCTAATTCTACTGTTATTGAAAATTATAACATTTTCGGAGTCCGTAGCAGGAGAATTCTATTCGGGCCGGTAGTTGACAACCACTGGTCCAAACACGTTTGTAAAGCACAGAATTTCTTGTACTTCGTCAACATTTTGTTTCTTTGACCCCGTGTTCGATAGAAATCATTCAGGGAGATTAGTAGGAGGAACGCAAAACTTTTATCGTTCCATTCATATACTTTGTTCCAGGTACCGGTAAATTAGACAATGATACGGATCGATCTTGGAACGACGTGGAACCAATGGGCGCTCACCTGAGGCCAACACCGCGCCACGCCGGTATACCGTGTTATTCTTTTTCCGCGGGGAAACGGAAATTGATTTGCTTCGACGAATTCTTACCGCTGGCTGATCCCTCGGGCTTATAGGAATACAATAAGACAATTATGGGCAACGGATGAACGGGAAGATAGGAGACGGATTAGACGGTAGTCGACCGGTAGACCGGTAAGCTCCAATCAGCCTTTACTCGCGAAGAAATACCGGAGGTATTTATCACGAACCGCCTCCTTCGCATCACAACAAACGTATTTCTTGCCACTCTTCTATTCTGTTTTCTCTCCCAAAGGCGTAGAAAAACTTTCCTTCCCGTTACAAATCCGAAGAATTGCATCGCAGGCACGAATCAATGAATATTCAAATTAAATTTAACCGTGAAAATTGTACATCGACTTATCCAAGTTTCAAGATTTGAATTTTTCATGCATCGCTCACGGTAATAATAAATAAATTACCAATCAACTCCACAATCCTGAGGTCTGTATTCTAAGTTTTCTCGTTTCTTCTTTCCCTATCCTCTTTACTACGCTTGATATGTGATTATTATATCGCGCAACAACTTTTCTGTATCTATTTTGAGAATGCGCCTTACAAAATTCACTGGAATATACCTCGATGTCCGAGTACCTCTTTATTGCTCCCGGTAAGTTGGAAAATTCTGAGATTTCGAATACCTGACGCCAATGAAGGAAGATCCCGACGATCTGTCCTATCTCCAAGCACGAAATTGACGCGATGCGAGCAGAAGGAGAATCTCAGCGGGACGTTAATACCTAAGACTCGCGTCGTCTCGATAGAGCGCTTGATTCCTGTCACAGTTCCGCCAAATCTCACGTAGTAGATTACCTCGCGATAACGGCAGGTATACGGACCGAGGTGTTCGAACGAAAACATCGGAGTGCCCACGGTTTTCCTAATAGTATCAAACGGTTCCCGCGATACGCTTGATCTTATAGAAGTCGATCGGCCGTTGAGAAATTCCGATATGACTGAACTAATTTGACTGATCGATAAATTTTGAAGAATATGTTGCAACGTGTTTTCAAAGTCCTCGTTTTTAAAAAAAATGACCACGTTATACTGCAATCAGAAATTGAAATGTAACTGTTGCAAAAGACTCAAAAATTAGAATTTCACAAAAATGAAGGCACGAAATCTTTTAACAATAGCATTTCAATTTCTTCGAAATAAATCCTTTACCGATAACATTCTAATTTCTTCAATATGTAATCTGCAGATTTTAGAAACATTCGACCCAAACAGCGATGAAGATAAAATAACTTTTTCGCAATCCTGGGATAGTAGAAGAAGTTATCTACTCTGTTCAATCGCATCGCGAGTACTTTTGCTTCGTCAAATTTAGAGTGCATCGAAACCATTGCGCTCGGCTGTGAACGAAACGGAATCACGGATCGATACTCGTCCAATCAAAGAATGGACTGCAATCGATCTTACCGTCCATAATGCACGGGACAGCGATAATGGTTATCATTCTGCAGATCGAAATACGCGGAACGCTATATTACGAAAAACGAATATGATAATGCTCTAAGTTAATTTATTAATACCCAGCGTTAATAAGATTAAACTCACTTTCGCGTGTCGGAGAGTCGTTGCGAATTGGTTCGTGAAATCTACGAATGATTCGAGGGGTAATATACGTTTCTGTTATGAAAATCTGCTAATAAAGCGTAGCGGATTGCAAGAGAAGTACTGGACCAATTGCTTTAAATCTTTTTTCATTTAAAATACAAATCTTGAACAATAAGAATTATGGAAAAAAAACATTCTATTAAATACGGCGGCTGCACGCAGTGGCGTACAATATTTTGACAGGCAGGCATAAACGGTGGACGTGATACAAGTCACAGAGTTATGCAAAATAAAAATTTGAAACGTTTTATCGTTGTTCAGCGCTGTGATCAATGAGCACCAGGGGGGATTTTTTGGGAAAAAATACATCCCCGAAGTGGTACAAATTTATGAATACAAAACGGTTTAATTTAAAAATCGTTAATATTATAAAAATCACCGATTACTTCGAGAAACAGAGTTTCGAAAAACGCGTTTGAAATTTGGCAAGTGCGATTGCCGTTCGACTGGACTAGATGCGATGAAACAGGTATAACTTCGTTAATATTTCAGCTACAGTAATTATTGTGGGCTTAAAATATTTCTGAAAGATGTACCTTTCGAAATTTGCAAGGAAAAGAAATCGATTTTTGAAAATCGAGAAACGTATATGACCCTTAAAGTAAGTGATCCCAGCTTGTGTCTGTATGTCGACTTTGCGTGTACGTCAGGACAATAAAAGCAGTGAAAATAGAGTTTCTTGGAAAGGACCACGTGGCATATTTAGACATTATGGCGAAAGCAAGTGAATTTTTGTAGAATCTATGAGGTTCGATGGTCGCACGGACGATCCGATTTTGAATGAACAGACATTAGGAATTGAGAAATAGCTGAAATTATATGACGAGCAGCCATATTGAAATGCCATCATAATCCTGAGTCGACGGGTCAACTTTTCGGCGTAATACATTAATACAGAATGATCGATCTCTTAATCTGATACGGTTTCCGCTGACGTCGAAACTTGAAGTTTCATTTGAAACCTAGTACGTAGTCACAGTTTTTTTCACTCAAAAATTCGGCCCCCTTGCGAAAAGCTTATTTTTTTCGATTCTCATATCACGAATATTATATTCTAGAAGAAAAAAGATATAGAATGGTGGGACGGGGTCATTGCCCTTAAAAAAATCGCGAAGACCTACGCGGATTAGACGCGCTGTTTATTAAAAACCTACGAGTTATTCGGACGCCGCTGTCAAACGCGCTTCCTCTCACTTTCTCACCTGTCATTGAGATGTCATCGAACCGCCAGTTTTTGCAAGAAAATATGTCTCCGCGGCGCCCTTGATTCCAGCTACGGCGACGCGATATATCGCCAAGTAAGAATTCCCTTGCGAACGAGAATGCGATCGTGCGTAGATCCGCGGATGGGGAGAGAGGAAAAAAAAAACACGAGTCGCAATTAGAATTAAGATCGGAATCAAGACGCTCGCGCGCGTATTCGTTCTTGTAAAATTCCAGAAATGTCTAGCGACGTTAGTAGCGGTAGAAATAGAAAGCACGGCGATTTTTTCGTTCACACTTGCCGATTTTAACCGCGCGAAATTGAGAATACAAAAATACAAATTTGTCGACGCACTGGATCTTTCGCAGTGCCAGAACTATTTGTATTACTTTTATTTGCACTACCACTTGCCCCTGACATTAACGTTTGCGCGGGAAAATAATTTACTTTTGTTACGGTGCTTTCGACGCTTGGTAATATACAAGATGTACTTTTGGGAACTTTAAATCTAAATATCTTGAAAACAACGATACTTTGGGAAAAATGTTCAATATAATACTTAGCTTCGCGGTTACAAAGGAATTGTTCGCAATTATTCTGTTTATGTTGTATTTGGTGGACGTTTGTAAAATTATTTAAAGCTCCACTTTTTTGTAGGCAGAAGTCTCAATTAAATATTTCCTCAAGACGAAGCCATATTCCTGTTCGAAAAAAGAGAGTTCACCTCCAAATAATCTTGAAACGCCTAACAAGTGAAAAACAAATAGGATGGTCCTATTTACACCACTAAACCACGAAACTTTGTATTTTAAAGATTTTAAAGCTTCGAACAAACGCCCGGTAGATAGCGCGAGATCTTTAATAACTCAAAGTTCAAAAACGTTAATTGATGATCGATTCAAATATGAATTTTCTTATTCACAGCAAAATTTTAGTAAATCATGTGTAATTTACGTATTACGATCGTTCGAAGTTACGTATGGGATTCAGTTTTGATCGCGATAAATCGTTAAACGCCATGCCGCGTACCGGCATATCGGTCCACGCGGATAAGCCGGATTTTTGCGCGCGAAACAATCGTGAAATGTCAGAATTTCAAAGGATACGCCATAACCTTTCCACGAATGCACGACCCTGTTTCAGCCCCCGTCCGTCTAGCGAACAGTGTCAACGTGTGCCGTATATGCCACTGAAATCATACACCTGCATGTGCGTTCGAGCGCATGCCAACGCCGTTGTGCAAGAATCGCACCGCTATTAGAATCCCTCGACTGGAATTTTGCTAATGGAGGATTTCGTCAGCGGCGAATCGAGACACTCGTCAAATAGGCTCTTTAAACAATGCAAATTTTATAATACAGTCGTAGGTTCCACGATGAAGAAAATTGACGACGAAACGGGGAGAAAGTTTTTCACTACACGCGCCGTCTTTACGAGCCTGGTCATTAAAATGATTTTTCGTGTACAAAATATAAAGTGCTGCGTTAACACAGTGTATTAACGACTGCTGTTACACAGACTTCGTGAGCTATGTAATAAAAGAAGCTTGTTTTATATAAAATATAAACTATCGGCGAGTATCTGACCGATTCTATGAGCTCGGTAGTTTTCTATAACGTATCGACAAGTATTTCTATGCATCGATAACTGTTACATAGATTCTATGGGATGAATAATTAAGAAGCTTGTCCCGTATAAAATATAACGCATCGACGACTATCTCACAGATTCTATGGGCTCGGTAGTTAAGAAGCTTGTTTAGAATAAAATATAACGCGTGGACAACTATTTCACGCGCAAACTATACCCGAGAAGGGAACGGCGCGACAGTGAGTGAAAAAATGACGAAGGGGCGGGTCATTGTTAATTTGCAAAAGGGCTGCGTCTCTCTCCTGAACGAGAAAGACGAGATGCTACGTGTATGTAAAAAAAACAAAAACAGAAGAAGAAGTGAATAGCCAAGGGGATGTCTACTAGAAAACGACAGAAGAAGAAACGCCCGAGCGAGTTCAGGGTGGACCAGATACCGAATGTGGAACTCGAGGGACACAATGGTGGTCGTATTGTCGTTGATTTGTGACCACTAATTTTCTGTCCCGACAGCGGCATCGGCCCACCGCGCCATTAGCCATCCATTCGAAAAACCACGGGCTCGACGTAATATACCGCGTTTGCCCACCGACGTATCGTAGATCGTAGGCATCCTTAACGGCTATTGTCGAAAGTATTCGAGGAAAAGCGAAAGGAAATTTTTGTCGAAAGCATGAAACGAGGATAACGGACCGTCCGCGTGATTTTAATTTCCACACATTTTTACATAATCTCGATTAACGAAACTTTTGACGATAAAGGATGACAACCGGGTTAACGATAAAAATTCATTCTACCGGAACGGAGGTAAACGATTACAATGAATGAAACTGATAGGATGTATTCTTGGACCATTTCTCTTACCACGCCGAATCGTATCTGCGATTTGGAATTCGTAACTTTTCTAATCGCCAAGTTACTTCTATTTTGTGTTTAATGGAATTTGTTTCATTTAGAATTATTTTTCCGCCGTTTGCGATATTTCTTTGCGAAGTATAAAGACATTTCGACATAAACTTATTGTTTTGACGATCGTTCGTCCGTCGTAAATAAATTGCATTACAAATAGAATGATTATTACGCGACACCAGCTCAGTTAGAAAGTAAGACACCCGTAGAAATATGGTACTCGATGTTTTACCGATCATTAAAGTGCATACTCGTAATCTGCTCGAGCCGGAGAATTCAAATCGGCCGAGAGATTTTAGCGAAACGGTCGGACACGGACCCTCATTGAAATACACGTTAAACGGCCGTTGAATAATTATTGTAATTATTATAATGTCACTACTATTACCATATTACTGTTATTACTCTATCATCGTTATTATAATACGCTGAAAGATGGAGATGCGAGCGTACACGATTTGACCTATATGTATACGTTCTCCCTTCGAGGAATTCATAATTATGCGGCGATGGGCTTACGAATTACAATTCGAATCACCGTTCGAATCTTTTGCATACAGATAAGCCAGCTTTTCGCATGCTAGACACTTTCTGCCGTTCGTGAGTCGGGATCATAATCTCCGGTTCGCTTCGACCTGGAAATTTTGCCCAATTTCCGCGCGTCGATTTCAGTCAGAAAGGAAGATTGACGAAAGTATTTTTTTCTTCAGACACGATTCAAAGTTTACAGTGGATAACATCGCACGTTACTTTCCTCCCTCGACTACACGGATGCTAGAATCTTTAACGCGCTGCTCGCCACGTCACCCATAAGTTGAATGACGAGCGCGACGCATTAATAACCTTAACATCAATGCTAAATAAATTTAATATTCCACGATTGTAGCGACACTCGCGTATCAGCCAAATACGAGTGACGCGACGATTAACGCGTAAATCGAATGCAGATAGGTTAATCGTCAAACGGATAGTCCATCGTTTGTACCAGAATAACAGGAAACTATGAAGGTACAAGGTCTATCTCGCGTACTCGTACTTGGTCCGAGACAAGACCTTGTCTCTTAATAGGACCGTATTTGGCCGTATCGAAATTTTGATTACGAAACTAAAAAAATTCCTTCAGTTTCGGTTAGGCAGCCAAAAGTATCCGAACCTCTTGGAAATAATTCATTGGACAAACATCGTTAAAATATTTGGAAAGAAAGTTGATACGTCGCGATGCATAGGGGCAACCAAGTTTTTACGATCACCGAGTTACGATTATAATTAGTGAACGAACCGTGGCCCGACGGACGACCGTACATCCCGTCAATAAATAATTCCCAGTTTCCTCGGAACGCGATCATTACCAGATATTTAATCCAACGCACGAACGTGCGCCGCTCGCTTCGCGCTCCCGATAAAACGAATCCTCGGCGAGGATCGTACAATGATTAATGGCCATATTTAGCCTCGGTATATCTAGGATCGAGATCGCGTTAGAGCTACTTAACTCCGAATAAATCTTTTCCGAGGCGGGGAACCGTGGTGTCCCCCGTCGAGTAAAATCACGCCCCCGTGGTATACGCGCGTTGACTAATCGCGTTATCCCGATATTCGAGAGGATCCCTCGAAGCTCCCTTTTCTTCCTGGTCGTCGTCCTGGCAGGTGGACCACCTGTTGGAAGATTCAAGCTTTTCCAAGGAAATCCCGATGTCTCGACGATGGTGCTTCTCGGTAAAGGTACGAGTTTCTTTCGGGGGACCACGGCGCACGAGTTATGGAGTTCGTTGGCACTAGAGGGGACGATGAGAAACGAAGGTTTTACACTGCGCACTTTACGCTCCTTGGCAGTGTGAATAGGCGCGGTAGTATTGATGGAATGTTTAATATCCACGCGCGAGTTGCGCGTTAAAATAGCTGACCGGTATGGGGGAACATTGATTATCGTAACTGGCCGTGGGATAATTACCTTCCATTGATAATACAAACGATCTTCCGACAAATAAGGAGCCTCTTCACGATATACATAATTTCTAATGTTTCTTCGTTGCTCGGATTTAATTTTATGGATTTTAATCGATTAGTTTATCAATACGGAATAACATTCCGTGGATAACTTATCTCGTGATATTACTTTTTGGCATATTCGTTATTTCGGATTATTTCTGTTTTCGATATTAAATATTCTGGTTTGGAAAAATTCCAGAACGTAAGAGAAGAGGGTGTAATCGAATCTTCGATCTTTCGTTAAAAAGAAACTTCCTGGGTACCGAGAGCCCATGTTTCCCATTTTATTCATCCTTTTAATCGAATTGATTCCAGGAAGAAATCGTGGTGGTCGACCACCTATCCTTATCGGAAGGAAACTTTATAACTGGGTCGTTACTCGAGGAATATGTGCTCCGACGAAATAGCGGCGCGATAAGGGGGACAGCGTTCCACGGTCGGAGAAAGAAAAGCAGAGAAAAGTGTAAAGGCGAGACGAGCGTAAAATCGAGTCACCGCTCGGTTTAGGTAACGCTCCTCCCCTGTCCAATTATCGAGGCATCCCCCTATTGACATTTCCGAAGGTGCGAGGGACAGGTATAATGATCTCCGGAGAGTATAATGACGGCAGGAGTGAAAAAGGGACCGCGACGGGGACACGACGAAGATACACGGACCAATGGAGACGGAGACAGAGCGGGTGAGGAACGAGAAAGTGGAAAACACCGATGCGACGAAATAAGATAAAACTACCAGGAATGGAATAAATGGTACGAAGCGGTAAACGCGGAAACGGGGAAACCAAGAGAACGAAACGGCACAGTGTCTCGAACTGAAGAACCCGAACGCGAAGCGCAAAAAGGAGATCGAACGAGGTGGACTAAACGCGACGTGGAAAATAAAGAAAGTGGAGACTCGCGCGACAGTGCGGTAGGCGAGAATAGCGGAGACGCGGGGCAATCGAAAGAAAAGAAAAGCACCGGATATATTGGCGAAAGAAAACAGAGAAAATAGCGGTGGGCGAGCGTCGGCCTAGAGAAAGATTCAGACAGAGCTGGAAAGAGAGAGAGAGAGAGGGTGGGGGGCAGGGACCGGGAGAGAGAGAGAGAAGGGGGAGAGACCCAGGAGACCCAGGAGAGCCATGGAGAGCGCTCACATCACATTCTAGGCTATTCCGCATTCTGTTCCCCCACTTTCGATCGTTCACAAGCCACCGGCTCACCTCTACGCCTCCGTGACTGCTGGAAAAGTTGTATAACGAACACGTACGCGTGTACCTGACACGTACGCTCGCTCGCCTCTACCGACCAGCGTATTGGTGAGCCGCGGGCCCCTATACGGACACACCGGGCTACCTCTGACACGAGAGACTCACCTGCGTGCTTATGTGTGCTTATGCTGCAAATCCACCGGCAGCACGGCCACCGGACAAACGACGAAGAACACGCGCACGCCCAGAAGAGACACACGCTGAGTTCCTCCTTGCCTCGCGCTGTTGCCAACTCCTTTTCCGACTTTTCCCCGGGAATAATTTTGATCGGGGAAGGGTTGCTTACGGGGAGAGCGATGGGGGGTTGGGATGTCAATTTCGAGGTGACACCGCCTTCCAATTGATATCGGTCTATTTTTGTTGTTGTGGTGGTTCGTTAGTTCATCGTACTATCTGTGTTGCGGAGATGATAGCGACCGTTTATTTGAATTTGGGTTGTTTCCGGCGTTCTCGAGGAATTAGTAATCGTACGCGTACGAGTAATAGGCTGTTATCCGTGAAACGATCGATATTGGAATATCGCACGATTGATACAGTAACGTCCAGAAGCGTTGTTAACATTGTAGCTGTTATCGTGTAAGTGAGGGAGTGTGTTTTTACGATAACAATTCTATTTTTCCCCCTTTCCCGCTTTTCCCGTTGAATAGCGGAAGGCTATGTTTATTAAGGGACCGACGGTCCTCGGTATTACACTCCGGTAACTGGGTCGCGTCTACCGGATTGGCGCACGCTTCTCGATACAGTTCCTTTGACGATGCGCCACCCAAAGGGTTCTCTTTCCTCGGTGAAGAAGTTCACAAGGACACTCACTACGAGTAGTATAAAATATAATTCAATTCTGATAACTATATCGCGAGCATGCTCGTTTACTTTTTTTTCCTTTCCTATTTATCGCAGGTTTGCTTCTTTGAAAATGTCATTCCATAACAATCGACGCCGGGAAAATTTTTTAAAGACAGTTTTATAGGAAAAATTGTTTCAATTCGGATCAAAACATATCGCTCTGCGTTTCTCTTCGATTTTAATTCCGTCCTTTATATTTGGACGGGACGCAAAAGGGTAAACTCTGTCAGTATCTAAACGATCTGTAGCTCGAATTCAGAGTTCTAAGGTTAGCTTTAAAAGAAAGCACCACACGAAATTATTGTACTTCTCACGCGTTGGATTCGAGACGGAGAAATAACTCTCGAGAAATTTTCGCGACTCCCGCGTATCGCCATAAGCGCCTCCAACAAGAGGAATATACAGAAGGGAGGAGCTGGTATTCATTCGAGTAAATTGGCAACGTTGAAGCTCTCGTAGAGAGCTAAAGCAAGGCAAGTACTCATATGAACAGCAACTAAGACCCCATTACGCTACCTTTCCTTTGGTTGCCTCTATCTTACATGCTTACCGGAATACGGAATTCTCTCCTCGGCTCAAACGAGTTCAAGATAATATTTTCTCCTCCCCGTATTATATTGTAGACGAATTCGAAAAGAATTCGAGCCGTTTATTATTCCACGATGCCCGGTCAATTTGTGAGGATTATAATGGAGAGTAAATACGTACGCGCAGAGTTTACGTTCATCGTGAGATGGTAACTTTCAAGTGCGCCAAGGCATCATTATATGGAAATTAAACTCGCAATTGAGAGAGAAACCTTTTTGTCCACTCGTAGCTAATTTAAATACAACGATAGAATTGTCTCTCCTCTGATGGAGAATATGAGGAGAAGATCTTTATTGTCGCAATAACGAGTTGCGATTGTATCGTTATGCGCTTCAAAATCATCGTGGAAGGGTCAGATAATATTCTCCACCTTCTTCGTGAAAGAACTACTGACAAATTTTATTGTGGAAATTTCTGCACAAGGACAACATCTTTGTTATCGCGTTAAGAGTTTGCCATTTTATCGTTGCGTAATTTTAAAATCATCGTAGACGCGTCAAATAATATTTTCTACCTTTGTTGTACAAATATTAATACAAAGCTTCGAATAATAATGATAATATATTCTTTTCTTTTTGGTAAAAATCGTACTTAAAAATATGAAATAATATACTCTATTTTTCCCAAACGTAGCCATGAAGAGATCAAGAAGTGTTAATTACTTTCCGACCACGCCTTAATGAGATTTTATCTTTTTCACAAAAATTGTATTGAAACTCTTAACAAACAATTGTCGTTCATCGATCCCACGAGGTTTCTATCTTTCTCTTCCAATTTGAAGTTCAACGCCGTACGCGCTCATAAAGTAAACGCGCGCTAACGCGATACATGCATCTGTGCCAAGTTTATTGCAAAACTGCATTAAATGGCATGCGCTTTCTCACGGATTGGCGGAAGAATAGCGAAGTCTCTTTTATCGAGTATTTTGCCTCGCTGCCGACAGCTAACTGCATTATAGGTGATTTCCTCTCGAGACTCACCAACCCGATCGCAATTATCATGTAGAGACATGTGGATGGCAATGAAAGTGACAGCGCGCGCGTATGTCCGTGCACGCATACGAAGTAGCGCGCACCTCTCCGTCTTTGCGTGTTTGCGTGCACGTTTAGTTAACGATTAACCGAAGGTATTTGGTTCGTGATTAAATCTCGATACACAAAGTAAGTAAGCAGCTTTCGCTGTGCCGTGCATGCTCGGAGCGATGAACAAATTATTGTAAAACACGACAATGATGAAAAGATTTTCAAAATAGAGGAACAGAAGAGTCGAAATAGAATATCGGATTGAGCGAGCAATCGAATATCGAAGTACGATGACGTGCGATGGGAGGAAGGTCAGCGACGCGTGCTGAACGCTGGGAGAGATATACGTTTTCTGAAACTCAACTCAAGAAATTAGGTTGAAGCTTTAGATAAGCCGATCAAGAGCAAATTATCTACGCGTGTGCGCGAACATAAACGAATCTAGACACACTCAACTTCGTCAAGACTTTTGTGCTCTTGGAGACTCTCGAGTAAAGTGAATTCTTTATCTTGCGATGTGCGATAAGGTTTGATTCGAAGCAGCCATAAATTTTTTTCTCGATAAGTTTGACGATCGATCTACCCGTCCCGTATCATTCTAAAGTTGCAAAAACATTTTCAGCCAACTTTCTTTGTGAGCCATGCGTGACTAATAAAATTAAAATCGAGAAGAACATATGGCAAAATTGTATTGGGATTTAATGAGAAAATGAAAAATACATTGTACATGTATATAAGAATGATTACCAGACCGCGGATGTTTATGCAAATTCATATTTTTATGGAAGTTCGATATAGAAATAATACTCGAATAAAATTTTGATTCGTCGCTCTATGAATTTTAAAAATACATTTTTTTATATCACACACTTCGTATTACACTTTATCGTATAATGACGCTAAAGTATAACGCGTATTATACGCGTTATATTATTCGATATGCTTAAACGGCGCGTATACAAATATATATATATACGCTTCGTACACATTTATCATATATATTTCACGAAATCCGTTTAAAATAAATACAGCAAGCGTGCATTTTACATAAACATTCGCAACCCAATGATTACGTTCAAATGATTTAAACTTCTCTTCCATTCATTCTTTTACTGCTGCCACGCGATATTATTTTGTATTAGTCACATACCATTGAAAACGTTGCTATAGATAATCAAATCGGTGTTTACTTTTCCGTGGATCTTTATTTATGCATATTTAATTTTTATAAACCGATTTTAGAGTCCAGTCAAACGCCAGGTTGAGAATCGCTATTTTAATCGTTTGATCGATAATGAGGTCCGTTGTTAATGCAATCGAATTGCACAAGGGATACCGTCGCTTTTATTATTTAGTGTATCTTTCCGAGCGGGTAACGACCGCCACCGACAAGGGTGACCTAACCCAGATCTAATTCGGCCTTTAAAGTCTATAGAGCAACCTTTACGGAGTCAAGAATGAAGATCGAAATCCATCGGTATAATGAACCGTTTATTTAGCAAAAAGGAACGTGAGTTCCCAAACAGTTATATGCCTACCTTTCACGGTTCGGTTTTTTTGTATTTCTCATTAGATGAAATTGAATTGAAGACTTCTTCGCAGTAAATATAGGTGTTGCTTAATAACTGGATATCAATTTATTTAACACACGACAAAGCGTCTGCTTAATCTTATCTTACGTTTAGGTATGATTTCAATAAAGATTAATATGCACTGTTAAATGGACGGTTACGCGTGTAATTAAGGTGCACCAGTATTTTGATTCGTGCCACTTTTACACGGATATCCGCACGGTGAAAAACATTTACCGGTGTCAGTGCGCGTATACGCAATGCTCGACACGCGTAAGTAAATCCGTACGATAGGTTTCAAAAATAGAAGTCCCTAAATTTCAAGGAGACAGGTGAAAAAAATAAATTGTACCATAATATTTATCAAATGTGCTTCTACGTAACATCGGTGCTTAAATTGCGTTGTCTCTCCAAAATGATTCACTATACATGTATATGTATATGTATGTACACCAGTATATGCGACCCAATCCGTATATAAATATAAAATTCACGATCACATGGATATTAAGAACACGGATTTTTTATTAGCTAACACACGTTACACGGATCCCGTGCATGCGCGTGCCTTTGGTACGCGTTCAATGCCGTAACCTCTAATTTATAATCGTTTGAATCACGGGCAGAAGAGTGTCTTATTTGAAAAATGAATCCGATAAAACCGACACGATAAACTGTGTTCGCTAGAGAAAGCGTGGTGTCGTATCAATATCACCAAAGTAACCACTTTTTCCTACCTCAAATAAGACATAACGACAAGCATGGGGTTGTAATCCATCGTGTACAAGGTGAGTCGGGTAAATCGCTTGCCTCCTTAACACTTCCAACGAAATACCTGGGGGGAAAAGCTGCTTTGTTTTAAGGAAATGTACTATTCTTCTTCCAAACGATTTAACAAAAAACGTCGAGTCAAAAATTTTCTTTTCTATAAGAGCAAACGCACCTCTTCACTCGTATAACTCGCTCAAAATAGAGCAGCTTTCCCTGAACTATTTTCCGACAAAAGTTGGCAAAAAAAAAAGGCAAATTAATACGGTACAAGGAACCCAACGCGACTCCCATTGTATATCACGTGAACCGTCATATAAATCTCGCGACAAATTCAATTCAACCGAGGCGCAACGTCAACCACGATTCGACGTAACGTTGCGCGGGGCGAAAAGCGATGCCGCTAAAAATTGCATTTGACAAACGACCCAAACACGGGGCGTACCAGTGAAACAGAATTCGTGACTTTCTCCCGCGATGCGTCTTCCGATAAGCGCACGATCGTGTGCCTTTTCACTCGTGCTCTCTTTTCATAGGTTCGATCTCCGATCGAATCCTCCGGGAGATCGGAATACTCGATCTCTCCGGTAGGTGCGCGTACATTGTATATAACACGTATCCTCGTTATACGCCCGTGTCCTTCTTATAAATCACGACCTTGAAATCGGCCACGTAAGTCGATATATCCCGACTTTCGCCATGTTTGAATAACAATGCGGACTACGTTACGGGGAAACGTCGCGTTTCTGTGCCTCCAAGGTAGAGCCGATTAGTTTGTTTACGAGGTACGATGCGCGAGATGCAAAGTAAATCGGAACCGTGAGACAGAAGTCGAATTAATGAACGATCAGTGGAGGAGAACCGTTGGCAGCAAGGAGTAGACGAGAATGAATTTTTTTTTTTCTCCGCGTCCCGCTCTCAAGTCGAAGGCGGCGATATATGTATATATATCTCTCTCTCTCTCGCACGTGTGCGCGCGCTGATTATCGGTTGGAATTAATTACCGAGCGTAAAATAGCACGGCGGTTCGACCGCGTGGCGTGCTCCAAATCCGCCAACGTAACTCGCGACTCATTCGCCACGAATGTCACTGAAATAAAATGATGAAATGAATGTCAAATGGATCGTGCAAAGTTCGTGACGCGATCATCGCAAATAATTCCTTTAAGATCTATTGATGGATGTCTCAACGTCATTCGCTACACTCGTATTTTTCGGGAACGTGAGATAAAATGGAGCAACCGATAAATCGTGAAAGATGAATCATTACAAACTATCGTACAAAATAAACCTCAACGACCTTTCTCCAAATTATACCACCCAAAACTATCGATTGTCGCCTCGCCCAGTTCGATTCGTTATACTCCCATTTTCAGCAAACGTGAAATAAAATGCAGCGCGCGATAGATCGCAGAGGGTAGATCATTACAATCTCGAGTATAACGAAAATCTTTAACATCTTTTCTCGAGACAACAACCTCCAAAACTATCGATCTAGATTGCTACGTAGAACGCTCATTTTCCGCGAGCACGCGACAAACTGGATACACCCGATATATCGTGGAAGGTAGATCACGACAAACTCACGCGCAAAAGAAACCTCAACGTCCTTTCTCCAAACTCTATACCTTCGAAAACTATAGATCGTCACCTCGATCAGGTCGATTCGTTAAACTCGCATTTTCCGCGAAGGCGTGACAAAATGGAGCACCCGTTATACCGTAGGTGGTGGGTGCACGGTTATTATAAGCGCTCATACCATAGTCATCAACCTTGACATGACAAGTCAGTGAAGTCCGCGTTCTAAGGACTCGCTCCGAGAGCGCTCTAATAGATCAGCGAGCGTTCTTTAGGCCTCGCTTCGGTTTTGCATGAGCGCGAATGGCGACAGTGAAAACGGCCGCCCGCAGCCAGACGACATTCTCGATTTCAATGCCGCCTGGACACGTTCATATTCGATTTGCCGTAATTGCCGGTCTTGGTTGCACCTTTCTTCGTTTCTGCTGTGCCAGGCCAGATGCTTGTCCGCCACGGTACTTTGAATCGAACGAGCGGTAGGTACGTGCGTCTCGTGAGTACGATAACGATTTGCGGCGATCGGTATGTAGAAAAGGCTGTGTACCGTTACACGAGAAAAAGTCAATTACGATTCGCGGTAATAAGTACACGAGGAACGTTCCTTTTATTTGTATAGACAAGATTTATCGCGGGTTTTCTAGGTCTTGATTGGATTCCTTCTTTTTCTCGGTCATCAAATATCTGGAGCTAGGCGTACCAACGGAACGTACGGTTTACTTTTTCAATTTAGCCGCAATTTGCGTGGTAAGTTTGTGTGGAAGCATTCGTTGACTATTAATTTAAGCCGAGATTAATTACAGGGTACCAAAGAGGTTTCTGTTAATGAAAATTCTGGGTAAAAACAGTTGGGCGGAGTAAACGCAGGCTATCTACGACTGCACGTGGAAAATGTATGTGAGCGAATTAATCATTTTCCGCTACTTGTAATAACATCTTGTCGCGATGTCGAAAGAATTTGTTACTGGCCGTAAATAGTTTATCGCAGAAGTTTCCTCGTTCGACTGCAGAGAGGGAACAAATCTCACTGTCAGTCTCGAGGAAACGTACACACGAAAAGAAGTCCCAGGTTAAATTTGAGCTTCAGGAGTGACAAATGAATCGTTAAGTCATTCTTGATAATGAATCCTTCCTAACGCTGGATATATGTATCTTCATCCCTCGCCGGGGATAATTTTAAGAATTGCGTTGCACGCGTTACGTAACGAGAGAGATCACTCGTACGCTGATACCAATGGTTAACTCGTAGACAGCCGATTTTCGAGGCGACTTTCGATAACGGCAAAAAGGATAATCCGTGTAAATACGAAAAGCAAGTAATTGCAAACACTCTAATCTCAATGTGACATTGGCCGCAGTCGCAATCTAACCTGCACAGTCGCGTATATCTTTTACGAGGATATATTACGTGTTTGCCGGCGATAAGATGTTCGCCGAGGGGAACTGCGAAAAGGCCGCGTTAACTATAGATTTCGTAATTTGCGCGTCTTAACAATTTGTAGGGAGAACCGTCGGAAATGGGAAAGCGATTCAAACTTTTGCGAGTATTACGAATTTTTCGTAACGGTTGGTCGTATCTCTCGTATTACGTTTCGTGTTAAATTCGCCTGATTTCATTGACTTATGGAAACCGATAACAAGCAGAAATAATCTGTATCCTTAACGCGTCAAGCGCTACGTCGTTTCCTGGAGGACAAAGCTCAGCTTTCCGTTTAGGCGACGTCAGTCACTAGGGAGCGACGTTATCAAAATTAATTCTTTCGCTTATACTCGAACTCGTTTCCTGTATTTACTTTCGGGACCAAACGGAAAATCAAACAAAATCGGCTCCGCGTTTAACGTTACGCGTTAACGTAACGAACCTTTCGGAGGTTTAACCGTGATTTTCGCGTTTTTCCGACAAACGGGAACGAAGGTATAATAATTTTCCGCGAATTTTTCTGCCGGGCATTTCACATTAACGCTCAATATTTACAATTATTTCAGCTCATCGGGACCAGATAAGAAGAGAAATAATGTTGATCGTAAAAGCTTGTTAGACTCCGATTCGTAGTATCGATTATCTGTTCCATACATTTTTACCGCGCGACGGTAATGTAAAAAATAATTGATTCAAATGCCCGTTTCAAGGTCCTAAGTAACGCGCATGCGAAATACGATAAATCCTTTCTACCCGGGGACACAAAAAAGACGTTCGATTACGCGGTACTCGTTAAGTCACGCTTAATTCTTTTTACTGGCTTCCGTGTCCGCACATACGATTAGAGAAATGTTAATCCCTGACATAGGGCGCTTCCCGGTAAACCTTTGTCCGAGGATATTACTTCGTTACGCGATTTGTCCGAGGCGTAATATCGGTGCCACGTAGCGTGGGAAAAAGAACGCGTGCGAATACGAGCGAAATAAGATAATCCGAGCGAGGCATCGTATCGGCGCGGCGCGGCGCGGTGGTGTCGAGGCAACGCGAACGACATCGGAAATCAAACAGGAATCGCGGCGGGGGAAAAAAGGGGGGTGAACGAAAAAAATGGAGAAGCGCGAGAGAGCAAACATCGAGCTTGTCGGTTTACTCTTCAGGTGCAGTTCTCACATCCCCGTGCAATTTTGCTCCAAGATGCGATCCACCGGCACGTCTCGCGATCGTAAATCGATACGTACGCGTAGCTCCTTCCTTCCGTATCTGGCGATACGGCGTGTGTGCACAACCAAGGATCTTACGAAAACTTCTTATCGACGTACCTACGTACCGAACGACAGTTTCTGTCGACTATGCTCCAGCTAGAAATTTGTATTTCTATGAAATATCGTGCGCGAGAAGTCAAATATTGATACGTCGTGCGAACTGTTCCACGACGGGTACATACGATCGGCCTCACAAATATTCGAACGCTTACAATTTTATCGTCACTTTTTGCGGTATACGCCGATCACGATGAAATTTTGTAAAGACACGCTTTGTAGAGATTGTAATACCAAAAATTCGCAATTTCCTAAAATATTTCAATATGCAAGTACAAAAGATACATCGTGGTTGGTCCATTTCGCAAAAAGTAATGGTACAATTTTTAGTTTCCGAATATTTGTGCTGCCGACTGTGCATCGTATTTATGTGGAAATTTCGAAAAAGATTCTTCGCAATTATGCGAATTATCTCGCGATATATCGTATTTACACAGGAATTCTCAGACTAGGTTTCTCTCAATGTTCCGAGAGGAAATCAAATAGCGTCAAGTGCGCTATTTCACGATACAAGTATCACATATTTGGAGAAAAATTGCAAAACATTCTCAGCAATGTTCTAGAACAAGAGGCCGGCAATAGACGGTCCGGATTCGTACCCCGGAGCGGAAATAAATGGACCGCCAAAAATATTTTACTTTAATGCTGGTTTCTTTTCATTATTTGTCTGTACGTACCCAGAATAATTTGATAACAATCTACACGTAATTGATATTTGATCTATTTTTAGAATGTATTTGGTGATTACGGTGGCATTCATGGTTTATCGCTGTTTATAGCAATAGGATTAACCACGACAACTAATATTTAGTTTTTTTTTTCTGACCCTCAACATTTTTTTTTTAAATCATCCTGACCCCCGTAGAAACTAATCGGCGACCACTGTTCCAGAACGATACCCTCGTTATACAGGGTGTCCCGTAACTAGCTCGACACCGGGAAATGAGGGGTAGCTGAGGTGATTCTGAACAACTTTTTCCTTAGCAATAATGTCCTAAGCGCCTTTGGTTTTGAATTATTAACGAAACGGCTAGGCCAATCCGAGCGCGTATCGAACGCGCGCTCGAAACGAGAGTGTGGTCTCTGACACGCTCCGCCGCGAGCGTGAACAAGTAGATCGCGTGGGTATCGAGAAAAGCATACGGCAAATATCACATATCGTCTTCAAATAAACTAATAGTCGTTGCATAACTGTGTTCAATACTGTCACTCGTAATTCGGGAGGTATGAAAAGTTGTAGTATTTGTGGAAAAAATGATTTTCTTAACAGCATGTTTTCAGGTGGGTAAATTATGGTCTAAGATAAACGATGTGAATAACTAACGTTAGAAGACTCTTGTTAAACTCACCCTTTCGCCAACGAATCAACCTGCCCTCGACGGAAGTAAGTCGTTGGCAGTAGGTCACAGTACCGATTTTGTCCTTCGTAAGAATCTCGAGAACTTCAACAGCTGATTATACGGCCGGTTCGGTGAACTCACTTGACACTGACACACACAGTAGGAACGGCACTTGTCTAATTTATGGCAGGGCGCACGGCTAATCGCAGGTACGCGGACACCCCCGAGAGTCGAGCGGCGATCGGCGATCGGGTCACTTTACCGAACGTGCATTTCACTGCGTGAGCACTTTCACCGATAACTCCGAATAAAACAATTATGTAGAGGAACGTAATTGAACCTACGTTAGAGATAGTTGGTGGCCCTGAAAAGGGCCGATTGTTATTGCCAAAATTGCCAAGATCGGCTCGACGTGCCCTGCTCGCGCTTGCATGCACGTCTCGGAGCACCGGCGGACGTTGCGCTGCACTTCTTCCAATGGTTTTCGATTAAGAAACGTAACAAATATCCTGTAATACTCCGCGTTAGTTCGTTGCTGTATGGTACCCGTTCGGTTTGAAAAACGATTCTGCCAGCTCCAGCGTTTCTTGGGTCTTGCTTAGAAGGACGTTCGTTGGGGAAGGGATATTTTTACAATAGTACAACGTAGTGGCTCGCACATTTGGAGTCAATTCAGCCAAAAAATACCCGTGCGCTCGGGGCGGCCGCATGGTCTTCGTCACTACGAACGCGCTAGCGAAGACGCAGGGCAAGGAGTGCCATAAATTTCACTATTGTCCATACCGTGTCGTAAAGGGAAAGTGTGGCTATTTTACGAAATACGTGCATCGTCTTAAAACTACATCGACAGCGTACACGCAACATAATCCTTTAATATTTTCTTACGATTCTTCCCGCAAAGAAGGAACAGTACATACAATTCCCAAAATTATCAATTTAGTATTGTATTGTATTGCGAAGACACTGCTTGCGACGCATACACGCTTTCCCGTGTCATTTGTAATATTATAAATTTAATGTTGTGGGATGTTTAGTGTAGAGTGCATGGCGTGAATAAAAGTACAAGCGCGAAGACACTGTTTGCGGCGTGTCAAAATGCTTAAAATCTTAAACAGTCGGCTCCCTAAGAATCTCTGATTTCGATCTTGTTATGATTATCGCACGCGCGCGGCAACCGACTGTTTACGGGAACGCGAGCAGCAAAGCGTGCCGCGGTACATGGGCCCGATCAGGGGGACCTGTTCCAGACGACCAAAATGTTGATAGACATAACGATGTCTGTCTCGAAATGCGTATCAAACAGTGTCCTCGCTAACACAATACAATATTAAATTGATCATTTTCCAAGTTGTGTGTACTGTTTCGTCCTCGCGGAAAGAATCGTAAGAAAATATTAAAGGTTTATGTTGCGTGTACGCTGTCGATGCAGTCTTAAGCCGATGCACGTATTTCGTAAAATAGCCACACTTTCCCTTTACGACACGGTATGGACAATAGTGAAATTTATGGCACTCCTTGCCCTTGTCTTCGCTAGCGCGTTCGTAGTGGAGAAGACCATGCGGCCGCCCTAAATGCGCGTCTATTTTTTTGCTGAATGAACGGTGACTCCAAATGTGCGACCCACTCCGTTGTACTATTATAAAAATATCCCTTCCCTAACGAACGTCCTTCTAAGCAAGACCCAAGAAACGCTAGAGCTGGCAGAATCGTTTTTCAAACCGAACGGGTACCATACAGCAACGAACTAACGCGGAGTATTACAGGATATTTGTTACGTTTCTTAATCGAGAAACATTGGGAGAAGTGCAGCGCAACGTCCACCGGTGCTCCGATGTGTGCATGCAAGTGTGACGCGGGTACGTCGAACTAAACTTGGCAATTTTGGCATAACAACAATGGGCCCTTTTCAGGGCCACCAACATCTCTTACGTAGGCTCAATCACGTTCAAACATAATTATTTTATTACGGAATATCGGTAACAGTGCTCGTGCGGTGAAATGCGCGTTCGGTAAAGTGACCCGACGGCCGCTCGACTCTCGGGGGGTGTTCGCGTACCTGCGATTAGCCGTGCGCCCTGCCATAAATTAGGCAAGTGCCGTTCCTACTGTGTGTGTCAGTGTCAAGTGAGTTTACCGTAAAATGAGCTGTTGGGGCTCTCGAGATTCTTAGGAAGGGCAAAATCGGCACTGTGACCTAGTGCCAATGACCTACTTTCGTCGAAGCAGGGTGATTCGTGGTCGATTGGGTGAGTTTAACAAGGCTTTTCTAACGTTAGTTATTATAAATTATTCTAACGATAATTTATCCACCTGAAAACGTGCTGTTAAGAGAAACATTTTTTCCACAAATACTACAATCTTCGTTCCTATTGAATAACGGGTAAGAGCATCGGACACAGTTATTCAACGAGTATTAGTTTATTTGAAGGCGATGTGACATTTGCCGTAGGCTTCCGTCGATACCCAGGCGATACACTTGTTCACGCTCGCGGTCGAGCACGATCCAGAGACCACACTCTCGTTTCGAGCGCGCGCCAGATAAGCGCTCGGATTGGCCTAGCCGTTTCGTTAATAATTCAAAACCGAAGGCGCTTAGGACATTATTGCTAAGGAGAAAGTTGTTCAGAATCACCTCAGCTACCCCTCATTTCCCGGTGTCGAGCTAGTTACGGGACACCCTGTATAAAAGACTGAGTTCTAGAAAATTCTCTTTCGAGCCGACGATTTTTAAGTTTTAATACACCTGATCGCAGTACAGTGGGTTCAGGATCGATCAACGAAATTACGGAAATTTCAACAAAAACGCAAACATTCCTAAAATTGAACAAATATGTATTCAACGATACAGGGTGTGCGCCGTATCAAAAGATTCGACGAAAAGCCTGTTATCGGTGTCCCGCGGATTCGAAGAGATACGCGTGGAGACCCGACGCTTTCTACGAATATCTCACTGACCAAAATCCGCCATTAATATTAAATTTTCGTTCGCCAAAACACGCCGGCTCGCGCCGTACCCAACCGGCGCGTTTCGTAAAACTGATGAAACTTGAACCTGCAAAGATTTTACCGAGATAACGCGCGGCCGTTCCGACGGCGTGTAATAACTTTCGAGCAGGAACTTTGTCGGATAGTTGCACTTTGCGTAACGTACGTTCATCGATCGGGTGTCGCAACTCGAACCCATCGAACAATCTATAATACGAATCTCCGTTTCCACGAAAATATCATCGATCTCGCTCCATCTTACTCTCTATCTCTCTTAATTCCTCGTTGTTAAAATATGTCGATCGAGTCCCCGGCATTTAGAAATTCCGATCGATTCCGCGATACTGGAGTCTTTGTTAATCAACTTTGTAGAAATTATTTTAAATAAGTATAAAGTAGCTGTATCTTGTAATAGGAGCAAGCTACTCGCTGTGTTATACTGAAAACCTTAAATATTATATTTATGGTTGTTGCTACATAAATTGTTGGGAAAATTAGTATTATAGAATTGGCTATACTTGTGCTAATACCACAAACTATCGTCACTTCACCCCACATTTTTTAGACCTATTCGAGTTTTTACAAAAAATGTGTATAAATTTTCTCTGCCTTCCCCTCGAGTTGTAATTCTTCTGATTTAAAGATATTTAAAAATCTTTCGAAAAGATTCTTGTATCGCGAAATTAACTGAACTGTCTAAGTACCTACCGCGATCTTAATCAAGCTTCTCAACAAAAAAAATTATATTCCATCCTCCTCGCCGACCCTGATTCCTCTGCCTCTCCTGTTAATTCCGTATAAACGACGAAAGTTTAAAAAAAGGGATCAGGCGGCTCGCGTTAGCGAACGGATCCCCGCGCAGAAAACGCGGGGTCGATTCGCAAAGGAGGAGAAACAGTTGCGGAACTGAGCAACGCGGCGTGGTGGAGATTTTTTCCGGCATGAGCTTCTTTGTTCCATAAGTTACGAACGCGCTCAGTCACGTTAGAAAGTCAGCGGGTAGTAACGGAGAGGCTTGCGAGTAGCGATGGGAACAAAGCGACTCGAAACGTGCCCGAAATCAAGATGGAAAACTCGAAGGAAATCGATTTACCGACGATCGTCGTATCGATCGTTCGGGCGAGTAATCGTGCATCGTCGAAATCGTGTATCAGAGCGAAGTGACAATTGTCGTGCTCCGGACGATAATCGAGGGTAATCACCGATAACAGAAATTGGAGTAACAAAAATTGACGCGGAGGGTAGAAAATAACGTTGCGGAACAGAAACCTTTCTAAATGCGAACAAAATAGAGAATAACGGGACGCGCGTGCGTAACGTTGAGGGAGTACGAGAAAAGGTGGAAAACGTTTTGTCGAAATTCAAGACCACTGTGATCCGCGTATATCTTCGCAATCCCATGGTACGCGAAGCGGTTAAAAAAAATTATCCGGCGGTCGAAAGACGCACATTTGACGCGGCTCCTCGAGTTTCCGAATGTGAGACGTAAAAGTTGAAGGAGTCGAATGGCCATCGCTACTCGCGAGGGCCCTCGTGCTCTCTCCTCTCCCGTGCTCTCTCGCAGGCCGAGGAGAGGCCGCGCCAGCTCGGCTTATGGTTGCACGCTCTGCAGATACCAATCTTGTTTCTTGACCTATATCCGCCTTTGCATCCTTGCGCAATCGGCTCGAAAGGCGTCTTCGAAAATCACCGCGAGGAATACGCGACACCCTTTGCGAACACGCTTGTTAAAAGCTACCGGAAGGAATCGCATTGGTCTTCCGCTAGTTCTCATAGCGTTAGTTTAGATATTTACCGTTAGATAATTTGCGACAGAAGAAGATCATTCTTTGCGGGGATAGAAAAAAAGAGTAACGCGCTCGCAACATCGAGTAAATTTACAATTCACGAACCTATCGTGGCTGAAATTATTCTCAATTTCTGGACATTACCGTGGACGTGTTTCGGAGAAAACAAAAATACCGAAGATGACGGATATAAGTTAAGTTTTAATGGAAAATTATGAAAATACTCGCGAAATATTCTGCAATGAATCGCAAATTATAATACCATCGACCCTCCGCTCGTAGTTAACGATAAACGTATGTATGTATGTAATTTCTTGCGTGTGCACGGGAACGTGGACACACGGTACAAGAACTTCGGTACTTTGGCACTGCGAGGAAAGGATTTACATGCGTTTCACGGTCTCCGGCATTGCTGACATGATTGCTACGCAGCCGAGAGACACGTAGAATGCGTGTCGGTACGCATCTTAAAAGTCGGTGCTCACCGGTCTTCCTGCACGCCGACTACGCCGAGGCTAAAGACCTTCTTCGGACCTTCTTCCTTGGCTAAAAATCCGAAGAAATTCGGTTACGATGCCCGAGAGATACGAGAATTTCATTACGCGTGTGGCCGCTTTATTACGTCAAGCGTTTCGCCGGAAAGGAATGCAGATTGTCAATTTATATTATAAGCAGCGGTAAGATATTCAAACTTTCGATTGATAATGCGTACAAATTCTCAATTTATAATCCCAGCAAAGATACACGAAAAAATGTTTCTACTCGTAGAATACTTACCGAAGTAACCAACAATATTGTTATTTAGAAATATGTCGATTTTATGCCAAGTAAAAAAAATTCTATTATTCCATGCTATGAAATTTATATTAGATCTTCTCATTCCGATATCCCCTACGGTCCCCGTTGCGCAATAACACCGATACAACGTACGAACCTACGACACGGTTCTTCGTATTTCATAAAAACGTACGCAGAGGAATCTGCCACCCGGTTTTCGATAACCGACGCGTTCCTCGCGAGAAGGAGTTAAAAGTTTCACACGATCCCAACGATATACCGTTTCCATTGCGATACACTTACATTGACAATGACGTACAATTATAGGCGCATGCCGGTAAGTATCGTTTATACGTCATATCTCGTAACGGTCTCAGCCCCATCGCGGTTACTACCGATCCGGTGCGGTGCGCCGATGCGAGCCGCGATGCGTGCAGACGCCGTAGCAGATATAAATTTCCCTGATCTTCAGTACCGTAGGTCAACGTTCAGAGAGGATTCCAAGCAGACTCATCATCCTGCCTCTCGTTCCCTCCCTCCCACCCTCCCCCTTCTCTCTCTCTCTGTCCATCTCTATCTCTATCTGCCAAGCAGCCACGGGAGGGACGTGCTCGGAGTCTTCATTCCGAGACTCGATACTCCATTCAGCTGACTCCTCGGAAATCCGCGAAGGAGATTCTCGAAATGTGGGCACGATCGAACGATGAGAATTTTTTAATGGATTGGCGTTGCGAATCTGGCCGCGGGCATCGAAATTTCAAAAAACTGACTTTACGGAGTAATCGAGCCGTAGCGTATACGATTTATGTATTTGTCAGTGACCAAATATGCAAAAACACGCGTTGAACAAAATAATGAAATTGAATCAAAGTCCAGTAAGAATCGGTGTTCAGAATTTTAACGGCGATATCTCGAAACCGAAAATACGAGGCATTTTTCCTTACGGCCATGGATTACGGTGGAACCGAAATGATTTGCTAACTTTCCAGCCGGGGATTTACTTGAAAGGAAGTTTATTTTGATTCGATTAGCGATATCGAATTTTGATTAGTATCAAAAAATGATTGGTAATATTTATTCTTCCCGGTACGATCAACAGAAAATATTTATCCTCGACACGTTATTTATAATTCGGCAATGACATTTCGTAAAACCAGCGATCGTCGCAAATTAATTTGTCATTTTCCTCAAATACGACCGTTTACCAAAAATCGTGTAAAGAGTGGAGCTCTATCAATCTCTATGTACAGCCTCTCATGTATCTCTCCTTCTCTCTCTCTCTCGATTACGATCGTCGCAATAAAATTTCACGCAACGCAATTGTATCGTAGTTACACGAAACGCGATATGATCTCCAGAGACGAGGAGGCTGCGTAAAACGTTCGGAGGGCCCTCGGCTTTTACGTAATGAGCGACTCGAGAAAGTAGCCCAAAGTCTGCTCGCTATAAATCACCCGTTCAAGAACAGCTCCGATACTCTTCGATCGGATCTTTGAACTTTGATTCGTGGGAATTAAATATGAACAAAGTAACTCTAGTCGCGGTATAAATTAACATCTTTACCCGCATAGTTTACGGAAGATTGATTTTCAATGCAAATTGTAGAATCTCTTCGGTTTAAATCTTCGGAGCTGCGTTGAGCTCTCGTGGATCCTCGTACAAACGTATCGCAACGTCGAGGCGCATTACCCGTGCCATTGCAACGCGTCCTGTCAATAATTGCTAAGGGTTGGAAGTACTTCTTCTCTGTCAACGACGATTAAACGATACACGAAACATTTGTTAGCCTAGGCAAGGTTTTGTTGATTCTCGCCGTAAGAATATCCCAAACAAGCGTGGAAAACGGTCAAATACGGTACAAAACAAAATTCTTTCGACAAACTTGATCACCTCGGCGTGAAATATTCTTATTTCGTTCATAAAAAGAACCTGCGATTTCTCGTTACGCGACTTCAACGTAATACTTCCGTTACGACTTTGTACCAAGATCCGATCAAACGTACACATTCACCCGGGCAATCGTCAGCGACGATCATAATTAGAACAGCGTCCCAAATAAACCGTGAAAACGGTAAAAGCTCAATACCGTTCGCGTATGCAATCATTTCATTTCCCTCTGCTCGTCCGGGCAGCCTCATCGAACGTTTGAAATTCATTTCGCCAATTAAATTCCCTCGTCGTTGGCAATTTTCCCGCCGCAAAGTTTCCTGCCGCGCTAATCGCCGATCGGCGTAATCGTAACAAAGTCGTGGACTAGGGATAAGGCGAGGAAGCGTCGGCGGGTTCGGCCGCGGGGCAATCGGGGCCCCCGGGAGGCCCGTTTCCGTGTTCGGCGGGCAACCAGGTAGGCAGGTAGGGCAGGGTAGGGCAGGCCAGGGCAGGGCAGGGCAAGAAGGAAATATCGAGAGAAGATGGGATGGGGCGCCGAAGATGGGAGAGAAAGGGAGAAGGAGAGAACGCGAGAGGCTCTCGATGAGGCCCCGTGAGGGAAGGGAGGGAGGAAGGGACCTCTGGGGCCCGGGGCGCCGCAGGGATAACGGTACCTCGCAGGAGAACCTCGGAGAAGCGGATAACCAACTAGCCTCCGCCCAACCGAAAACGATTCGCATCTCTCCCGTCTATTTTATCCTCTCTCGCGCGACTAATTAACCGTCGATACCGATACCCGTTCATACCGTGGCCTTCCGGGACGTCAGGCGGGAACGACGAAATCATTTGGCGAATGAAATTGATTAGGCATCGATGGCGATTCGATGTTGGAACGATTTCATGATAGCGCCGAGTCGGTCAGACTCGACGAGAGGAACGTTAAGCGCTCGCGTTTGCATTTTAATGCGGAATTCGAACCATCGTACGCTCGATTTTGAAGAAAACGATTATTCGGTTTGGATAGTCATGCGAGGAAACTTGCCGTGAAATCATTCGCTCGTAACAGAATTCTAATTACGTCTTAAGCGGAATATCGATATAAAACGCCGCAGCGCAGCGGTTGGAAATATGATGACCTTCGATGACACTGAAATAGTTTCTTTCATTTGTAACACATTTTGACAGCAATGTCCGCTTGTACACGAACGACCGCCGGGGTCGAATCAAATTTTTGAGACGCCGCGACTCATTTCTTCGCTATCCCATCTCCGCCCAACGAATCAAATTTCTAATTCTTTTTTTTTTACGCTCGGAAATCGTCGAGACGATTTTGAACCGATCATCGATGCGCCGAGACGCGCGAGGATCGAGCCATTAAAATCCATCTCATTAGTATGAAAAGCACAACGTCACTTCACAGTTATTACAGCAGATACCAATGCTTTACAATCCTTCCTCGGTGTTAGCTCGCAATGCTAATGTGTTACACAGCTGAGACTTCCGTGCTGGCTACAAAGCGTTTCTTTGCAGACATTAAGTATGCGATGCCACGAGGTTGCCTCCTATGAGGTCTTCGCTACTTCGTACAACACCCTTATTGTACCCGCAATGCTGCTTGATTTCTAAGAGTCTGACAAATCGTCTCCTCCACCGTTCGACTCGCTTCGTTTCTGATTAATTGTATTGCAAGCGTCAACGATTTCGGAACGATGGGATGTCTCGAAATATCGTGCGTAAGCTTAAAATGAGGGACCAACGTTGCTTTTTGCTTCTAAGTTCAGTCGGGTTATATGCGGTACAGAAATTGTACGATCATTTTGTAACCAGGAGTCATTTCAAAACACAAACATTGTAACCTCGGTAAGGAAACAGCATTGTTCTTTCTAAATTGCAGGTGCAATGCAATGACAGATTATTTTAATGTCGACGAATGTAATTGCGTAAGTGATTTTCAGATTGTTCTATGAGCAACAATGGGAATTTCAAGGTATTTTCATTGAACAAGAACGTCGATGTATTGAGATTTTTCGTAACTTCGTGACAGGGAATATTTTTATGTCAACGAATACAATCACAGGAGTGATTTTGAGTTTGCTTTATGAACAAGACTAGCAAATCAAGGCATTGTTATTCAACAAAAATGTCAAAATATTAAGATTGTTCGTAACTTCGGCGAGGAAAGAGCAACGTTCTTTTAAAATTGCAGGTGACAGAAAGGATTCCTATATCGGCGAGCGCAATTGCGCGACTGATTTTGAGATTGCTTCGTAAGCAACAATAACAATTTCAGGATATCAGTGGTAAATTTAAATGAGAAGTAATAGTTTTCTTAAATAGACAGGTGCAGCGGACAATATTTTTTCCGTCGCGTGATTGCAAGATCTTTTTCGCACGATATAATTCAAATAATTCGCGTCTAAATTCATTGTTCCTGGACAAGGCTCTAATTTATGGCCACTTTTTAAAGTATATTAACGCATACGCAGATTACACCTACACCTCGACACGTAGATGGAGGTCAGTACACAATAAACCTGCCCGAGTAATTTCCTGCCGGAGCGACGGGGTCTCATTAGTCGGAAAGCATTGTCGATTCTTCTTTGTGTTGCTCTTTTTAAAAATCTATCCGCGGTTTTCGTGCCCCCGTCTTCGACGTCAACTGAACGGCGTAAACGATTCCTGGAATTTAAGTTGGAAATATGAGGAGCCGTCAAACTGGTATCGATTTCTGGCCACGAAATGATGAAGAACGACAGGTATATCATTCCCATCCCCGGTAGTTAGAAAGTATGCTTAATCGAGGCGGTTTAAAAGGAAGGCGTCCTTTGTTATACGCTAATGACGTTTACCAATAAACTGACGCCCTCAGTCTTCGGTCTGTCTAAATAAACTGACAGGCAATCCTGCTTGTCGATTAAAATATTCAAAATGTTTGTTCGGTTGAAACACAATGGTTTTTTATTTATCTATCGATCGCTAAAAGTACAACAGTGATTTTGATCGTTGTCAAGTTCCAATTATATATAAAGGATGTATCAGTACTGATGGTAAAGCCAAAGAGGGGTTGATTCTGTATGACAAGATAAGTAGAAAATTTAGTATATTTATTTTAATAGCACATGATATTGATAAGGATAAACATTGCGTATGACATTAACTATACTGATAAGCGACGCATAAATAATAAAGCCCCGAATGAAAAGAATTTATTGAATATTTCCGATTTATTTATCCACGTGGAATCACCACTTCCCCAGTCGTATATGTATACTCTCAGATCCTGCAATTTAAAAACTGTCTTTACTTAGGGGTCGAATTTATATAATGATATGTATCGTCACAGGCATTTCAAAAAGATTCATAAAACTCGAGATCACAAATTAAAGACAGTTTGGGAAATCTGTAAGATTTTAAATTGAAACCTGTCCAAATGAACTCTACGGCGCTTCTGTCTAAAATGATGAACCAGACGAGGTGTTACAAAAGATCAGCTCGACTAAACCGATTAACCAAACGAGGTGTTACAACAAAACAAGTTAACTTCTAATTATAGAACAATGTAAGCTCGGACACCGTCGGATTTCATTCAATCGGATTCGGTTAAGCGATAGGTACACAAATATAAAATAGTACTACACCGAAGGTATCGGGCCTTGCAAATAAATACACGATAGATCGCCGTTTAATCGCTCCACGCGAGATCCATTACGAACGATTGGAACATTTTAATTCCAGCAACGAAGAATAACCGTAATTTCTAATTACCGTCGAAGCGTTTTGACAGGTAGGAACGAGAAATCGTTTCACGCGCCTTCGAAAGACTGAATGGCGAGCGTATGTCGAACGAGTAACGGTCTTGGGAGTTTATATTCCTTTTCCACGTGCCCCATGCGGTGGCCGGTAACTGCAACGCGATTATTCTCTCTTCTAGCCGCTAGTAGGAAGCTAGCCGAACGATCGCACCTTTTAACCATTCGCGATCTCGTGGTCCGACTACACGCAAAACACTATTACCGCGAATATTGCATCAAACTATGTTTTAAATGAAATTTGATGAATTGTTCACCGCCCCCATTCCGTTAAAATCATTTTACCGAGTAGAATTTTTATCGCTATATTGGAATAAACGTAAATACTTATCTTTAAAGAATTTTTTTGATTCGTGTCTTTCAATCACTTACAGTAATTTGGAGTAAATCAAACTTTAGTATGGAATTTTTATACTTTAATATTGAAACTTTAATATGGAATTTGGTGAATTTCTTGTTGTTGTTTTACGGCATAGAATTTCTGTCGCGATATTGGAATAAATACAAACACTACTTTGGAGATTTCTTTTAATTCGCGCGCTTTAATCGCTCATCTCAATTTTGAAGTAAAAATAAATGCGTAATGTTAAAGAACTCTTTCCTTAATCCATTTGCATCGCATTTTGTTATTATTATTAATTACTCGGTAAGTCACAACTCTTCAGTGACGCTAATAAGCGCACGACCCACGTGCCACATTCTCTTCGTTAAAATAATCGCAACGCCCATAATTCTCCAGCTATTTTAACGCAACAAAGTGCGTTGAAAAATTGAAGATTTGCATACTTGTATCAAAAATCAGCACGAATATAGCAGAGGTAATGCATAGTCGTGTCACTGTACAAATCGAAAAAGTAAGAAAAAAAACATATCGTAATTTTATGCAGATTCGATGGATTCAATTGAAAGAAAAACTAACTCGGAAACGATGTGCGCGATATTGAAAGAGAAAATAAAATTAACGGTCCATCAAGAATTATTTTCCATAGTGTTTGCGCCGAGTAAACGGGAAAAGTAAATCGCGCCACAAAGGGTTAATATGCCTCATCGAATCTGTTAAACGGGACGACGAGCGTTTTCCCTCGCGATGACCTTTCACCCCGTCCTCTCGAGTGGAACATCCTACGTGGAAACGACCGCGCGGTTTCTTCCGGTAAAGTTAATAAGCCTCCAAGTTTTTCGCGGCTACGAGTAATTAATACAAATTATGATAATTGATATTTTTTGGGAGGTATAAATGCAAATTGCTATTCGCGGTGTTCCGGCGTATTCGAGGGAAATATTTAATCCCGCGTACCCGTGTGTACGATGTTTCATGTTTTCCGAGAAAAATTTCGGTCAGTTGGCTGAGAAATTTTATCGTCGCGACGCGAGCACGCGCTTCGCCAGGCTTCGATATAAATCGATTGCCGCGTTACCGCGATAACATAATAGAATTATAAATATATTCCATTTGAAGTGGAAGCTCTTGTAGATTCTTATCTCTTATCCCCGCCAGACGATAAGTATCGGTGTTCAAATATCTCGTTGACGTTTTAACTTGTAATTACATCGCGTAAGCGCGAATTGCGCAAAGACATTGTAGTTCGAACGATAACAGTTGCGTTCGATGACGATAAGCGCTTGTGTACAAACAGCTCCGCTGTCTTCCTTATTGTTCAAGTCGCACGAGAAGAAATTCCACTGATCGAGGAATTATAAAATAATGGGCCGAGTTTTAGTCCATGCCCGCAAACTTTTATCAAATACTCGAATTTTCCGTATTCGGTCATTTTAACAATACGTATGTATAAGGTATAAAGGCAATTTGATGTTTAATGTTTGTTTAATGTTTAAATAGTAGACACTACTTTTAAGGATGTGGTTGTAACGTTTAAAAATTATCGAAAGGACCTGAATATGCATCCCTTCATCCAATAACTTTGGATTACAATACTAACCCGCGCGATCTATGCAGGGTTAATTCACCGCCGACTTTCTTCGATATTTATTCCGTCATTGTTCCTGGGAACACATTTCTTCGCGTACGAATTTGCCGGTGTAAGTATACATATTCGGAGCATAATCGTTGGGCGCGCTCAGGCTTTTCACGCTTCGCGACGCGCATCATATCTGTTTCCTGGCGATCGTGACCCGTGACTCTTAACCACCGAAACGCTTAAATAATCGAGGGTGGAATCGTACTCGTCGTAATGCGTACCGATCGTTAAATTAAACTGAAAATATATATATTCCGAGACTCAAGATTGATGCGGTAAGATTTTTTAATGGGAACCGTGATCCCTCAAGCGGATAAATACTTCAATTTTACATTAAAAGAGAACGTAAAGAGTCCCATACAGAGAATAATGACTCTACCCAGAATCGCTAATATTTCAGTGACCGTACAATATTGCATTAAATAAAAGTATTTTATTTATTTATTCATTTAATTGGAAAATCTATGGTACAGGTTTGCCGTACTTGTGACCAGTGACGAATTTCGATTGTTCACGGTCACCCGGAAACGATGTGTCGATAATATAGCAAACATTCCTAAAAATAATTCCCTGATGCATCGATCGTTATGGTAAAAACCAATTCAACGTTCTCGCTATACCGAATCGTTTAATAATAATTCTTAAAAAATATTTAATAACGTTGTTGTTGATTTGTTTGGATCTTCCAATCTTAAAATGCGATCACAAACCGACGAGAGTATCGAAATGCAAATCCACGTAGCCAACTGCAAACACATCCTACATTTCGTGTACGCGCCATTCGAATCTATTATGGCAATCCGTGAACAATAACTCTTCCTCCACTCTCGGCATTTAATGGCCGTCCATCTATTTAACGTGAAGGAAGAGGAAGTGGCTGATGGGTAGATAGGTCGAGCGTTTTGTAACTAATTTTGCGAGTAAATTGTCCGTAACATTGGTTTGGTGCACTCCGACTAAACTAACGACAGCTAAACGGGGGCCGAAGCCGACTCACCGTCACACGCGTGTATCACGAATACTCCACCGGCAACGCAACGGTCGCGTTAAATGCCTCGCGATTAATACTGCGAATTCTCATTTTCCATTCTCATTTCGAAATGATTTGCGAACGAGTGTCATCGGCATCTTCCTTTATCGTCTCATCAACGCGGATACCGCAAACGTGGTTGACACTATCGTCTCCCTTCGTTATCAAACTTTAAGATTACATCGCAGCGATGAAAGTTATAAAAACGATAAACCGGATTGTGGTTGACACATTTTTTTAAATCAATATCGCGGAACTAGACAGACGAAGGTAGTTTAGGTTTACAAAATAATTTTTAGGCGGAAAAGTAACCGCTTTGAACCGAGAAGGATGCAAAATGGTACGGTCGTTTAACAATTGCAATTTGAAATCGTTCCGAGTCGCTCCGAGAAAATGGGAATGGAGCGCGTAAGAAGGTTGCTGGCGGTGCCGCGCTTATGCAAATCAAAAGTTTGTTCAACCGTAAACAGTCGGAGCGAAATCTGAATAACAATGTTTTACGCGCAGCTTTGCGCCGGCTACTTTGTACGCCTCGCACGTGTCGCGAATTAGAATATAATAATATCGGTTTTAATAAACAACGTCGTCGTCGGGTATTACGCGCGGCGATACTAACGTGAAACGTACCTAATGTAACAGACGCAAACGCATATATTTCGTATGCGGGGGGTGGGAGGGAGAGAGAAGAAAAAAAACCACCGTTTCGAGATATCTTGATCCGCGAATCGGCGAAAATATCGATGAATATTTAAAAGGCGTTTCGTTGATCGGCTCTCGAAACGGAAAGTACGTAGTACGACGGGCGAATCGCACCCGACTCCTTTGTTTTCTTTCACGTTGATGCGAATGTTAAATGCGGCCCTGCGCATGCAACGTATGCAACCTAAGTAACTGCACACCCACTCATCCGCGATTCGTCGTGAGTCACTGCAACTGGCGGTTCTCGATGGCCAAGTAATACGAGTCAGAACCAAGATCCGCGAGTCTTTCCTGCATCGAGGAATCAAGAATGACGAGCGAACCCGGGGTACCTGCTTTTTCGTCGCGCAACATCGATGAGCTCGTGTTCCAATCGACTGTCCCGACGAGACGTTGACGTTGAACATTTGTTTTTTGTTTTTTTTTTTTTTTTGGAAAGGAGTAACGGCGCGCGATAAACTCAAAATCGCGCGCAATTTACGAGAATTACGGTGGAAATGGATATTCGGTTTTAAACGATTCCCGATGACGAAAACAGTATTGAGTTTCGATATTATTAGAAAGTACGTGAAGTAAAACGTAATATAAACTAAAACAAGGCGAACATTTCATTTTTCTACCGAAAATCAACTGTTTCCGGGATCGTGATTATATTGTACAACTTTGGATCTTGAACAGAGAATTGCTTGTGGCGCTATAGAAGAAATGCGGGAAGTCGCCCCATTTCTGAGTTTGATGAAAAAAATATTGCGATTTGAGGGACGCTCGGAGCGAAAATAACGTTAAATTTGAACTGATATTTGCGTGTAATGGAAATAAAATAAAAGATTCAAGAAATTGCGAATTCTGTAGTACCTATCTCGCATAAACTGTAATAATAGATCTACCAATGCAATCGTTTTGACTGGTTTCAAATTTTCATTAAAATTTATCATTTTCAAGTATCAAAAAAGAGTTTTTCTAAGTAGTATAAATAGGTTTCACGTTGCGTATATATTTTTTAACGATACAAAAATTGATAAAAGACGTATAAAGTTTTTCTTTCTCGCATAACGTACCTTATAAATAACCAGTAATTTCGATCGATCGGATAGAAATAGGTATACGCTAATTGCCAGTAGTTCTTGCGTTAGTAAAAAAAAAAAAAAATACTGTATTTCATTCCAGGTACTACAAAGCGAGCCCCGAATCGAACGGACAGAACGGATCGGTGCGGTAACGTTAAACGCGTGAGAGTTTCCCTCCGAGCAAACAAGATCGTTCTCATATTTTAGCTCTCCGATCTCAGTCTAATGTTAATTACGTTTGTCCCCCGTCCAAACGTCCAGCGAAATAATCGGTGGAATGGTAATCATACGCAGAGCTGAAACGGAGGGCGGTGAACCGTGGAAATGGTTCGTCCGGTGGTCGTTTGGATGCCCTTTCTGCTTGGGCACAATAATCGTGGATTTCCGTCCGCTTATTATCTTACGCGCGACACAATGCGTTTAGATTGCGTCGGGGTAACGGCTAATTAGTGATCTAGTACCATTTTGTATACCCGCAATAGTGCCAATCGCACTTACGATTAGTTCTGCCAGAACTGCGTGTTTCCATTAAGCGGTACCAAACGCAACCACGCTTGGTAAGCGTCAACGAACAGTCGTTTCCGCGACGCGGTTTCGCGTACGATAGAATGCGAAATACAACGCGGAGGAACGGTTACGGTTAACCGTTAACCCGAGGCAACCGTTTTGATGGCTGATAAATTCGGATTTCAACTCGACAGGGAAGTTGCGTGTATGTACGAGAAAAGAATGATAAGGAGCTTGCCTAAATAATATTCCGTGGTGGAATATCGTGGAGTGTACAAAATTATGTCCACGATCACCCGACTCTCGGTTATTAGTCGACAGCTGACTTTCTGCAAATTACAGGGTGATTACAAAAGAATACCACAACTTTGAAAATATGAATTTTTTTAATGAAACCTGTTCGAACTTTGGATAATGAATCAATGGAAAGAGTAAATAACAAAGTTTCTTTTCTACAGAGTTACGTATCTCCATAAATGTTCAATGTGACCTCCTTGAGGCCCTTGAACGATATCCGCCCGATATTCCAATTTGTTTCCTATTATGATATTATGTTTCATATAGTAACCGTCTCAATAGCCACAGTTATTCGTGTTTTAGTTACTCAATGTTAGTTGCCACAGGTGGACGAAAAACGTTATTTTTAACATACTCCCATGGGAAAAGACTGCAGTGGGTAAGATGAGCAGGGCTTCTTGAAGACTAGCGATGAAGACCACTGTGACGAGCTGCTAAGTTCGAAAGTCTCAAGGGGGTCACATTAAACATTTGTGAAGATGTCTTTTACTGAAAAATTACGTTGGTATTTACTCTTTGCATTGCCTCATCAACCAAAGTTCCACCAAAGTTTAAGCAAAGTGTTTCGTTTTATAAATACATATTTTCAAAGTTGTGGTATTCTTTCGTAATCACCCTGTACATATTCTTACGGAAGACAGACGGAGAAGCGAGTTTTTAAATAAAAATTTGTTTAGTCGCTATAGAGTTCCGAAAATGTATTTTGAATACATTTCAGAAATTTTCTTTGTTTCAGGTAGATTCCGTTTCGCACAGACGGGATAAGCTTTTGCATAAAATCCGCGCTCTGATTATTGGTGGATGAATTTTTCGTGCATGCAGTCGGAAAGATTTTTTTATCAGTTTCGAAATTACTGAAACTTGTAGGATAACTTCTAATAACGGACATCGTTTGCAATGTAATCCGAAGTAGATTCCAAAATGTGTAACTGTCAATTCTAGTAACATTATTCTATGTGTACATATTTTTCTCAGTACGACTTGAAAATCTAATAAAAACATATTTTTGGTGGTTGAGTTGTTGCTTATACGATAAAAAGGAACGATTCCGTAACCTAATCCTCCTTTTTCTATCCGGTAAATTTTTCTACGCGATTCGTATAAAACCTTATCCCCATGGATGCTAATGGGATCTAACATCCGCGACGGTTTACCGTATTTACGCGACTAATTTTTTTTCTTCTATTAAACTCGAATAATTCTTCGCGTTGCTGGTAAGACGAGCAGAAACGACTTTACCGTTTTCAAAACCCGCCTAGTCGAAGTCTCGACGAATCGTGTTACCGTCAAAGAAACGACACAGAGGAGCGCGCAGAATTAAACGAACAGTTATCCAGAAAGTATCTCACGATCAGCTTGTACACCTTCGGAAACGTCAATTATAAAACTTCTGATCGTCTATGTTCATCAGATATCCGACTTTCCGCGCAGGCTTTGCTTGCCAAAACTTGGTATCGGTAACGGTATCAAAGAACCGGTTTCCTATTCGAGAAGTGATATCCACGGTCATCATTGTGCAAAAATTCATAAGCGACTACCGGACGAGAGGCGTTTGATTAAAAAGCCCGTGACTGTTCCTCCATTGATACGATCGGACCAGAAAGAAAAGAACTTTCGAATTTCAATTAACTTTCGGCAGATCGATATCGCTCGCTCTTGAAAATCGGTCGTTCGGTAACTCTCGAGTAGAAAATTGTGTTCCTGGCACGCGGGTTAACGGGGTATTAGCCGCGAAACTGAGAACACGCATCCGTCGGGATCTACCTATACGCGTGGTAATGAACTTTAGGTGAAATTTGTGTCTCCGTGTTGTCTAAACAGGTGTTGAGTATCGGCGAGAGAATAAGGAAAACCCCGTTCATTCTTTTCGGAAAAGATACAGGGTCTAGTCTCGCGTACTTATACTTAACCCGAGACAAGAGCTTGTCTCTTGATCCTAAAACTTTATGAAGATACACTGCTACTTTATTCTATAAAGTTTGTCAAACACCATTGAGAACGATATATACGAAATCTTGTAGCGTAAGTAAATTTGAAAACCCCCGAATTCACAGATGTTTCGCGAGTCTCTACAAATTCTTGAAGTACCACAGTTTTAATTCACGTGGCGCGTTCGTTTCTTCTGTAAAGAAATACAATTCGCACGGCAGTAAAATTGATTCTTGATTTGGTAGACGATACGCGACTGTCCGGAGATCTGCTTACTTCTTTGAAGGGTACGATTTATAAGAGAAAAAAAAGCCCAAGTTGAACAGAATTCACTACACTGCGCAAGTCGCCAACCTTAATCGCAACGGTGTCAACGACTCGCTAATGCGTTTTGACACGTATCAATTTTTGTTTTCATTTATTTACGCATTTACCGTTGATTCGTATCATCGTCAACTGAATGAAAAACTAAACAAAATATTAAACTGTATAACTGCGACTAACTTCAACTCTCCGAGATGCGTTGAAATATATTCCACGGTGCATAAAAGGCTAAGCAAAAAAGGTGGAACAGACGTTAACCCACCTAACTCCAAAGAGCTAATAAACGACGCAAGAATCCTTCAATTTCGCGATAACGTTTACACGATTATTACTCGTCGATCGTGGATATCTATTCCAAAACTTCGTTCCGTATTACCGATCCTTCATCGATGATCCTTCTCGTACCGAAATAACAGGTCAAAAAAGAAACGACTCCAGTAGATCTAAGAAATAACGTCGACGATCCTCCTCCACGAGGAGTCCCTTTAACAAGACAATGCTCTTAACTAATATCCTCGGTTAGTGAGTCAAAGTCACTCTCCGGGATCCTTCTAATTTGAAAATACATAAATATAAGCGCAGGCTCGGAGCGGAGGTCGGTCCTGTTACACACGCACACGGCACACAGGGGAGAGAAAGAAACGAACACACGTGTCATGTAACTTCCTCGGTAAGGTGGAAAGGCGTACGACGCGTGTGCCAGACGGACGGCGTATCAAAGGATATTTGCCCTGTCAACAACGTGGCTTTATGTGGAAACGCCGCTACGTCTATAAGGGGAGAACAATCACTCAAAGCAAGATAATAGTAATGGGTATTATTACTTCGCTCTATTATTTTACGATCTAACGCTTCCCCGGAATCGATACATTATCTCGCGGCCGTTTTCCACGGGAAACGTGCCGGCAAACACGTTTTCGCCTTTTTCTTCCACCGGCGCATAATCGGATAAAGAGGAACTGCGGGCAATTTGTGGAAATAAGGATGAATAACGAGCGGCGCAACGCTAAACGTCCTTTCTTTCTAATAGCTGGATAGAGTGAGAGAGACGCGAGAACGACGGTTTGATATTAGTATTACGTACGCCGAGAGTTATCGCGAGTATCTTTCGTGTAATTAGTATAATTACGTTTACGGGGTAGTTTGTGGGGAGGATTGAAATTTACGAGAGTCGCGTTTCTGGGAAGATCGCAAACTTTTGCTGATTCGTTAATCCGGCGGTAGATAGTTGGAATTGCATAGTTTCACGGTCTGTCGGAATACATGCGGAGATCCGTAAAAAGAGCAGGAAGGCTGATTCAATTTTTTTAGAAACTTTATAAAGAGGAGACCTACTGTCACTTTGTTGGAAGATAGATTATCAAAATTGTCGCCGGCAGATCGGGTTCTGCAACACCCAAATAGAGTCTCCCGCCTCATCCAATTCCATTAAATCAAACTAAAAACCGACGAGAACGGAATCGCAGGAGTCGGCAAAAGACTTCACCTTCGTATTACGGCTATTATCAAAAACTCGGATAATCTATCTACTAGCAAAACCAAAAGTGTCCACTCCATTCCTTGCGCTCTTCGATATCGAATCGAACCTGCTCCTTTTTCCTCCACGCCAAACATCAACTCTCGCCTCGCCCCCTGTGCAAAGACTTTGACCCCGACAGAGTCACCCCATACTCACGCGTCCTCTCTCCTCCTCTAACTAGAACTCAACCTACGGAAGAATGGTATACATCCGGAAGAGATCGAAGGTCGGAAGCTTACCTGCATCTGCAGCCAGGAGTAATCGATGTACGTGGTGGTCGTCGCGGTGACGGCACCGGCTCCCGTTCCCGCCGACGAGATCTGCTGCCAGTTTTCCTGCCCGGTGCAGCCCAGGACCGACAATCCGTCGGGCTGACCCCGATCCGGCACTATCTGATCGGCATACTGATAGGGTGGCTGAATCGTCGGCTGGCCGGCGGTGGGCAAACTCACTGGATGAGGGTGCTGGGCCCCCGAGCCGGCACTGGCTGGCAGACAGCACACGCTCACGTCCATCCGTGGTGGCGGAGAGTCGTAGAAACGTTGCTGCTCCGGCTCTGGCTGCTCCCAAGTCAACCTCCCAAGGGTTAACCCTCGTGGAACCATCCAATCTGCGACCGACACCCCCTTGATACCTGCCAGCTGGATTGTCGTTGGGCTCTCTCTCTCTTTTGGTGTCTCTGCAGTTTCAGCGACCTCGATGCGACTTCTCGACACGGACGATGCGATCACTTTCTATCGTTACACCGGATAGTTCTTTTTTTTTTTGGTTGGACCAGCGAATTAAGATAGTACTCTTACGAGCTAACCACTCGCTAGTATTCTTACGAGCTAACCACTTTGGAATGATCCTTCGAGAGACGTGCTTTCCTATTGGCGTCGAGAGCTTCTCGTTCTTCTTGACTCGAGCGGTCGTGGAAGGTGACAATTTCTTTGAAAGGATCGTTCTCACTTTGATCGCAAGATCGAGCGAGAAAGCTTCCCCCTCTCGTTATTTGATTTAAGCTTCGCTATTTTGTAGGAAATCAGCTCGAAGAATTGTTAGTTAAATCGGTGGTATCTTTCCACTTTTCCTTCGCTATTCGACTTGGCGTTTACTCGTTTTGCCGTCTAATTTCCGCCTCTCGCGTTATCAATAAAGATCCTCTTCCTTATCGACGAATACAAGATCGTTCTACTAGATCGATTCCGACCACAACGCGACACCGTTTCTATTCACCGCGATCATACGAGGTAGATGATTCTTCACGGACACGAAATGCGAAACCATCTTTCGCGACAGTGAAACGTACAGAAACAAAGGCCTCCCGTCGAATACGTAATCCGTCGTCACCGTTCGACAAGTAAACAATCCTTACTAGCGCGGCACAGCTTCAATACTCCAACGATACCATCGCACTGTTTACTTCGCGAAGAATGGACGGTCGATAGCTTCGGCTGAACTTCCTCTCCCCCCTCAGATCAGAGGACGTCAAAGTCACGTGCACCGAGAAATTGTTATCGTTTCGTTGGCCGAATTCCATCTTCCTGCCAAAAACTTCCCTCCTTTAATCTCCCGATCCGACGTGTCTACGAATCCTGTCGTTTCGCCGTTCACCAACGTTCTCCGGCTGCTACGCGACCACGAGTCTATCATCGAATTTCTCACGACTCTTCCACCCTCCCCGTCGCCCACGAAGGGAGATTCTGAAAACCGTCGTGCCGCGTTTCCATCAATTTTCATATTCTTCGAAGATGGAAGGAAAGGACGACGTTGACCTGCCGCTGTCGATGCAACGCCAGGGTACAGCGGCAGGTGTCACGGCGACCAGGAGGCATTTAACCAGAATTTTCAAGAACCCCCCCTGAACGGGGAACGAAATCGATGTTGACACCACCGACGGCTACCGATCCTTGAATTATCCGCGCTCCCTCTTAGAGTATCTCAGCTTTCCGCTTTTACCGATCTGCGAGTTCTACAGGGATGAGTCGATGGTTGTTTGGTTGGATCCGTTGAAATTGGGCGATTAGATCGACGAAACCTTCCAGACGAGGGGAAGCCGAATGCTTTGTAAATTTGTGCTGGCAACGTCGAGCGGGAACTAAGGGTAGCTCGAAGACGTACACGATGTGCTTTTTCTTCTGCTCTTTATCCTCCCTCGGTTCATTCGGATTCCTTGCTTTTTACCGTGTTTCGTTCCGTTGTATCTGTCGACGCGAATCACCGAATTGGATGACGTAGAACAGTATTTCAACGCGATCCGAGCGAATGGAAATCCAATTGGATGTCACGATCGTGATCTACGGTAAACGTGCTACCAGCACCTGAATTATCACTCGAGTTGTGCGACTCAAACCCCGTATTATCTGACGTTCCCTCAAGATCACGAAAAATCGAGATCAACACTCTTCCGGTACCAACGACACAATACGATCCAGTTTCTTCGTCGCGGATCCTCGATCCTGGGAAGATCGACGGATCGTAACTTCCGTATCTCTCGGTCGCCGCGGAATCACTGCCGACGGCGAAGGTACTCCAGTGTTCGTCGAAAAAAAAAAGAAAAACCGGAACGATGGGCAACGTTCGCGGGCAGATCGACGCCTTATCGGGAGGACCGTCGACGCGTGACAACCAGATGTTCGTAATCGCGATTCCCGAAACACGAAGAAGGAAGAAGGGAACGAGGGACGGTAAGGAGAAGGAGAACGAGAGAAAAACAGGAGTAGAATCAAACCACAGGACAACCGACCGGGTGAGCACCGAAAATTTCTACGAGTGGTAATCTCGCGATATTCACCTAGGATATACGGGGGGGATACACTAGAACACTGGAGTGGGTCCCGCAGGAGACGCGAGGACGACGGAATATACGCATGGATACCGATGATCGGATGGCCGAGGCTGATCCGCAGAGTGCCAGTGACGTTTCTCGGCAGTGACAGCGTGCGCTCCCGTTAACGCGTTGCCACTCTCTGTCTCACTCTCTCTCTCTCTCCCTCTTTATCCTTCCCCCTTCCCCCTTCCCTCTCTGTTTCTCTTGTACGGAGCGCCACGAGGACGAAGAGCGGAGAGGGACGAAAGAGAGGAAAAGAGATCGACGTGACGACGAAGAGGAGAAACGAGACGCGGGGGAGGATAATGGTAACGGGGGAGTAGATGCTCTCTCGGTGCGATTGTATAGCAGCGGTGGTGGCGATGGTGGAGGTGGCGGCAGCGGTGGTGATGGTGGTGGTGGTAACCGAGATAGCGGTAGTGGTGGTGGTTCGTGTTTAAAGCTGCGGTGGAGGTGGAGAAAAAGTGGTAGAGTGGCGCGGTGGTGGAGGGTGCCGAACGCACACTCGATTCTGCGACTGCTCGTGCACCCGCTACTCGCGTATGCGCATGCGTGAATGCGTGTCGTCAAGGCAACGGTTCCGGAGTAACTGCCTGGTGAACGCAGCCCTCCGCGGAGCATGCTCTTTTCGCTCTCCTTCTCTCTCCGTTGCTCCCTCTCATTCTCCCTGTCTCTCTCCCCCCCCTTCCCCCTTCCCCTTCACCCTTCCCCCACCCCCCCCCCCTCCCTCCCTCCCTCTTTCCGGACAGCTTTGCCTCTACTTCTTGCCTTTTGCTCCTGGCTGGCTCACGCCCCGGGCGCGACCGATCCGAAGCGGTCTAGGCGGCCATCAAGCACGCCCCCGTTCCCTTGCCGTCGTTTGCCGCGTGTCTCTTTCACTCTTTCTCCCTCTCTAACGCTACCCCCTTCCATCGAGTCCGTAGCCACCACTTCATTCTCCGCTTCGTTCGTTCTTTTTCACTCTTTCTGGATTTTAACGTGTACTCGCGCCGTCCCTCTCTACGCGCCGTACGAGTCTGCCCGTCGCTGGGTCGTCTCTCTTCGGGTTTGTTTCTGTATTTGGATAGGGGAGAAGGAGAAGGGTAAGACGTACGGTGGATTATGCGCAATTATGTTTATTTATTTCCGTCTCCTGTATCGGTTACGCTCCGCTTCTAAGATTATCGTATTGTATTTACCGCGAGTCTCCCTTTCCCCGATTATCTTCTTATCCCCTTGGTAAGACTCGTGTGCTCCTTGCTCGTAATGAAGCGCTCCCTTTCGGTATTTCTGTATTTATACCTAATCGCCGTTACTCTCCGCCGGTGAATCCTTCTTTCTCCATCTTCCGCCTCCCGTGTCGCGCGCGACTCTCATTCTCGCTTGTTTGCGACCACTATCGCCTCTATCTCCTTACCCGGTCCGTCGTCCTTTCTTCGTTCCTCCCGCCGCGATCCCGGGCGGTGCATCTTTGTTCGGCAAAAAGTGGAGAAGGCAGCGGCGCATGTCTCGAGAGCGCGATTATCGGCGAGAGCTATTGGCGGACTTCTACCATCGACTTTGGCACACTTCTTCGTCCGATCGTTTGCTTCTCCTTGGCTCTTTTTTTTTCTCCTCCTTGTCATCCAGACGGAACGTAGTGGTGGAGACGGTCGTAATTCAACCCCCGTACCAACTTATGGAATATAAAATGGGGGTGTCGAGAACGATGACGGAACAGAATCGAATATCGAAACCTTTGGTCAAAATCAGTTGTTCCTGTTTTCTTTTTATATAGAAATATTCGAGGAATAATGGGTTACGATGAGAATGAGTGGTTCTTGTTTGCGTTTTCTGCGTAAGGTATTTAAGAAAAGGATCGCGATAAGAATGAGTTAAGTTCGTTTCCTTCTTATGTTTGGGGCACTCGACGAAAGGGTGGCTCCAATATTTAACGCGCCATTCGGATACCCATTCCGTTTGAAGAAACGATTCAAGGAAATTGGGTATTTAATTCGGACCAACTTTCTACTTTGTTCGATTGGATTTTTGTCTCGTTACTCGAGCGTTATCGATACGATGGCGTGATGCGTAATCTTCGGGCCACGGATTACGTCGTTTGCACGAGAATTTGCGATACGTGGTTTCTCGTAAATATCGATATTGATAGGTAATCCAACGCGTTTATAGAAACTTCGAGTTCGACTCCTTCCCTGCCTCGTATAAATGAGAAATAATAAATTAGCACTGATTTATAGATTCCGTATTTCGCGTGATTATACATTCTTACAATTACGTAAGACAGGATGAGGAGCGAGATTATAACAGATATTTGTATAGTCACAAGAGGGTTCTAAAAATCTATATTGAATATGATCAGTATACTCCTGCAACCAAATACCTATTTGCATAAAATGCGCAATCTAGTAATTCATCTAACCAACAATTGATACACGAAAAATTACTTTTACCCAATCCACCGTACATGCTACGACAAAATACGGTAAAATATAAATACTCTTTCGTAGAACTATGGCAAAAAATATAATTCAGATTTACACTGCGTCGTATAGAGATAAGCGTGGTAGTATGTTTAATGTAACGATACCGGGTGTACGTAAGATTGAACTAGAAGAAACCCGAATCAATGCCGTTAAATGAAAATTTCCCGCCCATTAGTTTGTTTTACTTCACCGTTGCTTAGCTACGACGAACTAATCGAGTTCGATCTCACGTCTTCCGAAACATACGACGTAACGTGTACATACACGATGCACGCGCGACACGCATCCCCTCTTTCTTGCTCTTAATCTCCATCCTTCTCGTACCCGCCAGCAACCTCCATCTCCGTCTTCTTCGCCACATTTTCTTCTCCCGTTCTTACCTCTTGGACAACGGGAACGGCCATAGCCACTCCGCCAACGCTTACCTGACGTCACCTTACTACGACCAACGTCTCTTCTCGTTCCTGTCGTTATCATCGGCGCGCGACTACCCGTGCATCGTTGATACCGCGACGATAACAGTTTCGTTTCGGTAAAGAAAGAACAAGAAGAAATGCGATTATAAGACCTACGATTGAATATTGAAAGATGGTACCTGATAATGACTGATGATTTTCTTTCACAGAAACTTGGGTCACTCGAGTATGCGAAAGTTTCCAGGAACGATGAATATTATTGACCGTTCGATAATGGTTTTGTTTCGCTAAAAAGAAAAATAAGAAATGCGATGATAACACCTGCTATTGAATATTGAACGAAGATACCTGATGTCTCAATTGTAAATTATTATTCCGACTGGAGTATACGAATCGGGAAAAACGAGTTTCGCGCAAAGCAATTTGAGCCACTTAATTTAGCCAATATTTTCAGTAATGATGAGTATCGTTCAATTTTGTCAACATTGTTCGTTGATCGTTAAATTGTTATTTTAATGCGTTGCGTAGCGATAAGACAATATACGGGCCAAACGAGAAACGGGAGAATTTATAACAGACTGTTTGCTTAGTAAGCGATAAAGCTGTAAATAAAGAATACATTTCAGCCGCAATAAGATCAAAGCCCCGTCAAAGTTTTATTGAGAAACGCGAATTGTGCTCGAGTGGTTAGATGCATTCCAGTAGGTAATAAATATCTCTACAAACCTCGTAATAATAATTGCAATTTATATTTCGTGTTAGGGGGGCTGTGAATAGACCAACGATCCACGTAAGTAAATGCAATCGGCTGCAAAGAAATTTAGTACACAGTTCAAATCTCTTCGATGATGATAATGATAATAAAAGCTGTGCATAAGTTTTGTTTGGAGATACGAATTCTAATAACACTGCTTCCATAATTTTTATGATTTGTAACACTCGACTATCTTTTTTACGTGTGAATTTTTGGCTTAAAAGTTTGTTGTTTTCATTTCTTTGTATTCGCTCTAGCATTACTAACTCAGCATTATCAAGTTAAATTTCATGCCCAAAACTGTATCCGCGGCGGGATATTCGTGTTTAATATACATATGCAGGTACATACAAGCATCTCGAATCTCTCCCCTCCCACGGTGGCAGAGATTCCCTTTCTCTTTAGATTGTGAAACGATTTTCTATCGTGGCGCTTTAGCTTTGCGGATTTATTATATATGCAATGGGTTACGCAAATTACGACAAAGTGCAAATATTTCACATGACCTGCACCTGCATGACTCCCCTTTCTACACGTGATCATTTAAGCAAACACGTGAATTGTAACACGCGGGTCTCACTGAGTGGATCTCACTGCATTTGCCCGCGGTACACTTCTTCAAAATCGCGGCTCTCCTAATTTCCCACTGTCGTAATTGCGTCGCAATTACGCCGCGTTTCTGGAATCTGTGCGCTCCACCGTCAAAAACTGTGTTAGACTCTAAGGTGAAAGATATGTAAGTACGTGGAAAATTCCAAGACTTTAGCCGTTTTGCGAAAATGCCGATTAGAAAATATGACAACAGCGCATTGCGTGCGAGGAAAGCGTTTGAAGTTGAAGCTGGGACAATTGAAAAATGAGTAAGAAACGTACGGAAATCTACTGCGCTCGGATTAACACGTTACGTTTACGTGTTGTACATAGAACGTACGCGTGTTAGTACGTCGAATAAACTATCAGTTGTCATTATTAATCTTAAAATCGTTACGAACGATTACCGGCTTTGCCGGCGAATGACTTCATTCGCCATCGGTCAAAGTCCGCGCGGATGTAATAATTTTCATCCACGGACGAGATGACAATAAAATCCTTTACTAGCTGAATCTACTTAATTATGACTTTTTGGACTATCTGTCATTGGTAATTACTGGAGCTCTGAATTAAAAGCCGCTGTAAATCTCGATACACTCGTTAGTATACGGCTATCCGTGCGTCTTCAAAGTGCATGCGGAACAAATACGCGAATGCTGCCAGGCAAACTCGGGGGTCCATAAATTTACATTTCTCATTATTCATATACGCTACGAGCAATTCTTTTCGTCTAATATCACTTACAATTAAAATTACTCATCGTTATCTTACAATGTATTCGTATCGCTTGCGATATCTCAAATCATCGATTAGCCGCGAGCTATGTAGCTTCGAACTCTAATCTTCTATCGCTTCGAAGAGGATGAATTGGAAATAGGTACGCACGAAATCCCCAAAAACTCACGAATGTCCGTAAATGTATAATTTTTTTTACGCGCACTCCGGTGGTTAATTTCAATTATAGTATTAATTCCATATATCAGAAATTCCTTGACGCTCCCAATTTATAAAATTTCCAATTACCGATAAACCGCGATCTTTTTCAGTTCCCTCGGTTAATAAATTGCATATCCACTCGGATCGTGATCTTTCATGGCTCCGAAGCATGCAACCTAATCTAAACGCAGTTATACTGTCGGAAGTGGCGGTATAAATCGTTACGAGTCTCCGTTGGAATTAAGAGCCTGAAAAAGAAAGATGATCATCGGGTAAAAGCAAAAGCAAACGTAATACGATAAGAAAAAAAGAAAAGAGTAAGCTGAGATAATGACAGAAGCACGGAAGATCCTCTCCCGTGTCAAAAGTCACTCCGCGGGGTCGTGGAAGCGACTGGCTAGAATTCAGGTTGCATCGCAGGGAATCCCCCACTATGTGGACGGAAGCAGCTCAACTTATGAATGGGAGTACTCGCCCATTGGTCGGCACCAGCGGCCAATGGCTGCCCGTCTTTTCGCGCGAGTTCTCGCTTGAAGCACGGCGTACGCAACGCTGAAACGAATTTTTTTTTTCCTTTAGATTAACGAGCAATAAATTAAACTACATCGAGTAAATTCTCGCACTAAGAGAGAGTACTAACGGCATTTTAATTTGAATGTTTTTCTTATAATAATATAGGGTATCTGACGATTCGGTATCTTACACCTTTGGAGAGTCCAAAAGGGTTTTCGATTAGGATAGTGATTTTTGAAACATTTCATATATGCAGGGTGTTCATTATAAAACTTTCCAGTCGAATATCTCGAAAAGTAGGAAAGATATTAAAAAAGTGTAAAACACGTGTCCAAAGATTTCGAGGGAGAAAGACACTGCACCCCTCTTTCTCCCTCGAAATCTTTGGACACGTGTTTTACACTTTTTTAATATCTTTCATACTTTTCGAGATATTCGACTGGAAAGTTTTATAATGAACACCCTGTATAACTTTATTTCCTCGACCCGGAGCGTCTGGGATGGCGAACATAATTTTCAATTTTTTTCTTTCTTGTGACCCGAACAAAATTAACGCGCAATGTCTCAGGACATTGTTAGGTATACTATTAGTATTATAATTAGTATTAATATTAAGCATTACCGAGTGCTAAAAAACCTCCTAGTTATCTCGCCTAACATAAGAACGATATTAAGTATCGCATAAATATAAATTGGAGGGAAAGAATTGCATTCTCCGCAATGAATTTGAGTTTCAAATATACGCGTTACTGGTTACAGATATTTCCACTAATTTTAAGATCTACCATTACATTCGTAACTCTATCCCTTTTGGTGACGATTTTGCACTTACGAGATACGCAGAATGCATTTAGCGCATTAATACTACACGCTTGCCGCTAATTGTATTCAATTGACGTGTAAAGAACGAATTCGTTTCAGCCGATCGTATGTTTTTTACGTTGCTTACGTTAAAATCTCATCCCTGCACATCATCGTCCTCACTTTCCCGTTTTCCCTTATGTCCCCGCTATGCAAATGGAAATGAGCGACTCATATTTCATTATAGTCATAATTAGATTGCGGATGGTTATGCAAAATGCACGCTTTATACACTGATTTTGTGAAATTAGTATGACAAGTATGCGTGAAGTATGAAATATGTTCGTATATGCAACGTTTAATTGAAATAAATGATATGGTTGTCTAATGTAAAATACACGATATCAAAAAAATTTTTTTTTAAAGACTTGGAGTGACAAAACAAATTTCTATTCGCGTCCTACTTCTTTACCGTTCTATAAAAATATGAATTTGCATTAACATCCGCTCTTTAATCGTCATAATTTGTTCCAAAGTATATTAATACGCAGAAATGTATGACTAATATCTTGTAACAACATCTGTATTGATAATAATGATATAACGAATCCTAAATAAGTAACGACTGTTACTGCAGAATCATCAATTCGTAGATATAGCATCGATCCATTCGTGAGAATAAGTGCGCCGGTTAATTTTATTATCCGAGTAACATTGAAACGTTCTAAGATTCTATTTGGATCATGAGGCATGAAGCGTGATACCATAAAACAGAAACGACCGTTGCGTAAATCTGCCATTAATTGATCCGTCTGTGAGCATTAGTTGACGATCGTTATTTATTCCGCACTTAACACGCGTAGATGAATAAGAGTATCGTCATCCTTAATTGTCCTATCCATCGGGTATAGCGATGACGCGAATGAGAGAACGAGACAGAAAGATAGGTAGGGAGAAAGAGAGTGGAAATACAGACCACATAGAAATTAGCATAATGATAGGTATGAGATAGTGTCGCCTTATCGGTGCGCGCTCTCGAATTGCGAGTATAATCGCGAGTACATCTTTAATTATTATCTACCACTACAGGTTCTGAATCATGCGTAGGGTGCAACTACACGCATGATTCATTTGTCTCATGCACCTTTGTGCTCAAACTACCGTCAAAGCTTGCGTAATAAATTGCCGAGATGATTCGCTCGCGAATTAATTTCTTAGCGTCTTTGCGTGGTCGAAATTTAAATAAAAATTTCTGTTGGTAATTTGACATCTGGCGCGTACAGCAGATTCTTGTCATCAACAGGGTCCATTTTAATCATGCATCACGTTATCAATTTATAATTGTATGCAAAGTAACGGAATAAGGAGCAAATGAATCCGTGAAGAATTAATTTATTCGTCTTCCCTTTTCTTCTGCCACTCCAAAAACATTAGCGTGTCAAATAGCATTATTTTATCATTGCGTTCCGAAGAAATAAATAAATCAATTCTAAACGCAATCAAGGACGATAATATGTATTATATATTTATATAAACCCGGGATGGACCAGTACTTAAATAGGGTAAAGTATACAGTGATTGACCAGTATATAGTGATTGACCGCTTGAAGTTGGCGTGTGGATATTTCCAAACGTAAACACTTTTTGCATGTATTTATTAAAAAATCTTGAAAAGCGTTGTTTTGTTGATCTGGTAACGGCGTGCTAACTCGTTATCATCCATTTCAGAGTTGCGAAAAATTATGTGCTGTAAAGAGATCAACGAACGTATTGATTTGAGCTAAGTACGTGAGGACTTCTTTAATGGAAGACTTTTAAATAAATTACTTTTCCATGATTGTTTAAACTTTGTACAATTATTTTATCTTATCGAGGATATCATATTTCTTTCCAGTTTGTTAAATAATTCATTTACTGTCCAGTTCGAGGGTGGTCAATCATTGTGCTTCAAAATTTACATTTTCGCAGTAATTGACCGTCTATGTAATAACTACGGAATTTGCTTAATAAACATGTGTAGCACTTTAATTTGTATTGTATGTACTTCTGTTGTATCAAGAAGGGACAGAACAACATATTGCATTCAAAATTTTTTATGAAAAATGATTCGATTTGCTTTTTAGTCATATGTAAATTCAGTGTTTATTTTTGTATTTTAGCGGTGTAGTCTTACACTTTTTGTTTTAGACGACGCAACGTATAGTTTGTTCATATTTCGTTATGTTTCGTCTTTTTTTTTTGCTGTTCAAAATTTTTTAAAAAGTTTATAAAGTTAGTTCGTTCATATTTTAATAAAACAGTGAAAATACTTACCAAATATTTATTTTAAACAAATTTAAAAGGTGGTCAATCACTGTACATCCTGGGCAATCACTGTGATTTCCCCGGCCAATCACTAAGAATTTCTAATATTTAGTTTATTAATTGATAACACAAAACCTAATTTTTTTTTCTACTTCATTTTGCGCTAAGCGTGTTTCTACCACTTTCCTCTACATTATTAAACCATTAGATAAAAAGCAAAACATTTCATATACAAATTATACAGCTTTCAGCCAAGCTGTGTACTTAAGTGGTCAATCACTGTATACTTTACCCTATCTTCGAAACAGTAGAAGTCGAAAAAAATTTATTCAACGAAGCACCATCCACAAAAAAGATCGTTATCTGCATCCGGCAAATATTGCTAAACAATTTTTTCTCACACACCTACAACTTGATAGCAAACTCAAGGTGGCAATAACTATTAGTACACACTATGTATCATATACGTATACGTGCAATTACCCAATTATGTGTATAGTATACGTACAATTTTCTACAAAATTCATGGCTGTCGTCGAACTTGATTCTCCGGCCAATAGGATTAAACGCAGGTGTTGATTGATTACCCGCGTAGAAGGTACAAACTATTTCAATGATACGCCGGCGAACGAGAATAGGGATGGCTCTGACCGAACAGAATGCGAGAACGAGTTGTTACATTGCATACGTACGTATGCGTATGCATAAAAGTAACTCGGTACGTGCCACTCAATTGCCGACGGCGGAATGTCATGTAGCAAATACCGCAGGCCAATTATTGGCTAACTTATGTTAAGTATAGGGAAGAGATGCCGGCAACAGTCTTATGAGAGGGAAGTGAAATTCTGTTGGGCACGTCAAGGTGATGGTAAGATGACACCATACCTGCCACGAGAACGCATAAGACATTATGCATTCATAATCCGTGGTATGTCGTGCAAACCTTCATTAAATGTCCTTATCTAACTACAATGCGATTTACCAGCCATTTCAACTGGCAAGCTGATCAATTTCAAAACGTGCATTCTTAAACCTTCCACTTCGCGATTTATTTTTCAATTTATGATAGACGAAATAGGTCGGATTTTTTATTAGGTCAGACAGCGGTAACGCAATTATGCTCGATACAAAAATACATTGAGCGTATGAAATACTGTAACTTATAAAGCTTTCGCGTTACCAAGGTTTCGTATCGCAGAGACTTAGGTAAAACGCTTCACCTTAGCGAGGTAGGTATTATAACAAATTTAGTTAGAACTTGTAATTTTGACTTTTCTGAAAGTAAAAACCGACGTTTCCAGGTCCGATTGTGTTTTTTAAATTTAAATTCGTCTTTGTGAAATATCGAAAACATTTGTTAATTATTTTATTTATCTTAGGATTCTTTAGACATATATGAATTTGTATTTTGCATCGATTTGATGGTAAATTGTCACATAACGAAACATATTCATAGGTGTAATTAAATCAACGTTTCTTCAGCCCAATATAAGTCTGGGACGATCCCTGTTATCGGCCAGTGTTATCTAATTTCGCATTCTCTTTTATCAGTTCCATTTGCGGTTGTAAGTTTTGGATGAAAGTATTTTTTTAAGATATATCTCGCTTCGTTATCTTTGACTTTCATTTCATGTATCTTTAGTTCCAAAGAAACATTATAAATCATAAAAATAATCAAATAATTGCTTCATACATCCTATATTTAATAATACCAACGTTGTAACAGACACGAATGTCATTTCAGCACAGTTAAAGTCATTTTCAGAGTTTACTTTGTGTGGTATGATACGACAGATAATGTTTTATTACATAGCAATCATAAAGATTGCTCACAGAATCTCCACCTTGCATCTACGCTAGTCCAAACTCTGAAAACCATTTTAAATCAAACGCATTCCTATACAACTGCCCGAAACGTCAAGTTTAATTTTTTTCCACCAGTGATATACATATATCAACAGATAGTTTTCCTTTAACTACATTCAACACCTCTGGTAGAAAAGAAACTAAAAATCAATACACGCCAGATCTGATTCGGAAGTAACGATATCTGTTCGATGTTTTACGATAACACAGTATATTTCCACAGCACGCAACACTTTTCGTAAATTAAATGACACCTTTATGCCAATCTCTGTAGTACTCGGTTAATCTTCCACTGAAGTCTATAATCCCAAGAGCAAAGGAAACCATTAGTCATTGTTTAACAAACTTACTGTTATCGTTAGCCTTTGAATGCCTATCAAAACTGGACATTAGTTTGGCATAATCGATCATGAAAACAGGCTGTTCCGTATATCGTGGAAAAGACATATGGCAAGATAGGCTCCTTCCACTGTGCACTTCAGATTTCAACTCAATTCTATGTTAAAGTTATTGTCAGTGGCAAACTAGACTTCTCGTTATGCATAGTATTATTTTACGTATCACAGAATATCGTTTTAGTTATAAGAAACAGATACCTCTTGCCCAAAAAAGCTGTAAATAGAAATGGTCTCCCGACACGAGTCAATGCGATCGCATAAACATGACTTATAGCAGATATTTCCTTCGCGAAGACATCGAGATCTAACCGTATACTTTGCATATTTGTAAAATTGGCAAAGAAGGGTACAACCTGCCAACTTATTCAGCCGCAGCTCTAATGCAAGTCCAAGATTAACAGGAGCATTTTTCAGCATATGCAATTAACAGCTTCCTGCTCCTGAGGTATCGATGATTAAATCAGTATATTGATGCTCACCTTTTCACCAATAAATATGCTAAAGCACCAATAGACCATGTGTATAATTTAATTACATTACATATTAGGATATTTTATTATTGTTATTACTGCTATCCAGGTGATTAATTTCTGATGTACTTGCAATTAAGAAAGCCAGTTTGCCTCTCGTAATAGTGATTCAAGTTTTAACCTGTTTTTGTCCGACATTTTTTTCAATCTACCTAATAAGAAATTTGAAACACAACGCAACACATACGATGTCAGCCTGAAGATTTATTTCATGCAGATGCCTGAAACAGCGTGATAAAAACAGTTGTTATATACCAATGGTTTCCAATCAGCCACAAATAGATGCCATAATGTTCTTTTTCCCATCTTTCGTCCACAAACATTAACATCGATCGCTAAAAAATTTTCATCGACAATAAACCACACTGAATATACATATGACAACCTCTAAAGAAAATGATGAGAACTGAGAGGAGCCTAGGCAGATTATTCTGTCGCTCTCATGGAAACAAAAATAATGTGCATACCACAGTGTGGTAAGAAAGTAGTGAACGTTGCATCGTACGTATGCGACATGTGTGTGGGACATCTTAAATATAATTTTGAAAAAGTGTAACATTTTCCATAATCTTCTTGAATGATATTCATTTATCGAATTTACGAGAATATAAGACAAATGATCGCGACCCAACGAATTTCGCGCTAATGAAATTTTCCAAAATAGGAAATAACTTTCACTGCGCTTGGAAACATACCGTGATAACGTTTGATTCATTCGTGGGGAAGTTGAAACTACCAGGATTAATAATTAGGACAAATATAGATACAAAAACCATGTGTACGAATATCGTTCTAATCATGATTGACTTGCTCTACTTGGGCTTTTGAGAATATTACTTACCATGGACTGCACTTTTCACTAACGGTAATCGAACATTTTCTACGAAATAAATCATATTGTATATTAGAATCAAAGTATTTCATTTGATACTTCCAATTTTACCAAACGAATAATATTTATCCGATGCCTAGCATTTAACTGTCACTAATCGTAGTAACTGAATCATTTTTAACAATTATTCTAGATGTGCATATCTACATATAGAATTTAAACGAGGAGAAACCAATTTCGAATCACCAAATGTGATTATCGAAAAGAATCGAATGTATATAACTCTAAATTATTATTTCCAGCGTTCACGCAATTCCGTTCGAAAATGTACACCCATAAGTGTGCGACGCGCAAAGCAATTTATTCGCACACCCATGCTAATCTAATAAGTACGAGAAGTGGCGTTACAGCTCGCCTGAAAAATATTCCACTAATTTTTTCCTGCTTACATATACATTACACCGGCTAATATTAGATTTCAATAGAAAAAATACCCTAACCAAAAATACCAGGTAACGGTATTATTAAATTCGCGAATACCATCACCGTTTTGTACACACAGGATAAAGAAAGATGTAAACTATGATACCAATACGTCCGCGGAGTAATCTGTTCTGGCACCAACTACTCAAATCCACAAATAAATCAATATTAAATCAATTAATCGAATACCATATAAAACACGCGCAATTGACAAAACTTACACACCATGAAAAAGGTATTCAACTGATTCACGCATTCCGACTATGCTATTGTTTTTAAATGCACTCGTCGATCAAAACAATAGCACAGTCGAACTGTGCGAATAGCCGCGGTGGCTAGTCGCATCTTCGAAAACGTACATACCTTTACAGAGGTGTAATAATGGAGGGTGTACGGGGGTGTACGTTGTATGAACATTTCCCTGATATTTGACAGTGTGCATGTGCATACAAATAAAAATACTGACTACGCACGTTCCACCCTTTCGTAATATCTCAACATATTTCGTACTACTGCTACCCTTAACCAAATAGATAAACGCATTGAAAGTCGAAAGGAGTAGTGCTCCAAAAAAAGTATTTACGACTGCACCACTGATTATATATTTACTTAATACATATAACATTAAGCGACGATTCATCGAAAATTCTATTAACATGATTTGCAAGGACTGCTCACTTGCAAATTTTCCACTTCTACTTATGATCAGGACGAGAATGTATATTGTAAAATACATGGCGAACGCTTGTTGAAAAGAGGGAGAGGTGTTAATGAGCGGTGTTATAAAGTCGCCAGTATAAAACAGCGTGTCTGGGGTTAGCCAGTACTGTTGAAAATGTTGCGCAACAGTGAAACAGATCGGGATCTCAAAGCTTTTCGAGTCTTGTACTCGATATTGCTTGCATCGTGTATATTCGTGCAACTGAACGCGAGTCCAGTTCCTACGACTGATTTCGAATTGACGAAATCGACTGATAATTTGTCCAGCACGCCGGCCGACGATGACTTGTAAGCGAATCTTTGTTCATTTAATAATTCTTTGTTCTTAAGCCGTTCGGCTTTATTGGACAATACTGAATTTAAATCATTAAATTCAAAGGATTTTCGTTTTCCAAAGGTATGTTATCAAAGCAGTGGTTTACGAAATCGGTATTTTGACGGATGCTGATAACACTACTAACGATACCACTGAAAGGTAACGTGTAATCATTTTTCTCGTCTCGTTTATTTATGTAAATCGCGGTGCTTTAAGTTTAAAATAGATAACTTTGCGGAACCGTACATCGGGAATAAAATGTATCGTAATTTAAACAACATAGTATCAATTCTATGTACATAATAAAAAACATTTTTCACACCAGTGAAAAAAAAAAGTTTCACGCTTGAGGTGAAAATTGAAAATAAATCGTAAAACACTAATCGGATACCCGATAATTATCTTTATAATGATTGCAGGCAAGAGGAAGTTAAAATATCCTACTTTAATCCACCGAAAGAAAACAGTGAAACTGTAATAGATACAGATACTCCAGTGGCTGATATTCTTCTACAAAAATAACATGAACTGAGGATACATCTGACAAAGATCCGGGGAACAAGTTGTAATTATGCTTCAGTTTATACCAAGTTTTACTAAATCGTGAGACTGTAATTAACCAAATGGCTGCGTTTAAGTCAGACACGGACAACGGACAGCAGAGTCAATGCGAGAATGTGACTAATAATTATTTATGCAAAACAAAATTGTTAAGTGGAGATATATTTATTTTCCATACGATAATCATCATTTTCGTGGAACGAATAAAGTAAAAATAATGTTCTGTTTCACCGAATCTTCGAAGGTTTTATTTAAGATTGATATTATAAGGTATAAACATCGAATATATATATTCATTATTCCAAATATGTAGAAACTAAACTGATAAACTACACGCCGATTCAGTTTAATCCTGGATATAAAATGTTTGTATAAAAAAGATTATCGTACAAGTATCATTGTTCCTTGTCAACAACGTTAAATAAATAAGAAATTAATATAATAATATTTTTGGAATTTCGAACACTGTTTGTATTTATTACTTAATTATGTACAATATTTCGTGTACAGTACTATAAACACATTACTATTGCAAAAACTCTTAAGGCAAACAGAATATCTCGAACAACCAGGGAACTTAATTAGTTCACAGAACTCCCTTTTTTAAAAATCTATACACATGTTGACCAAAGCATACACCACTTTAAAGTTTGGAACCCTGCAATTTAATACTATGCTTTTTATTTCTTTTGGAAGATCATTTTGAAAGACTATTACAGTTAGTTAATCTTATAGAATTTTTAAATTGGAATGCAATTAAATGATAAATTCGTCGAGATAGTTCAATCACATTGCGTGTGTATACATTGGCTGAATATTACCATCAACGTAATAAAAATACATCATTTCCTTTCTTTTTCATATCGCATCGTTGCACGAGCATACACGTTTAAACAATAGGCACTGCACATAAGTACATTTGCGTTATCGAATGAAGAAGCAAAAGCACCAGTTCTCTCGTGGAATATCATATTTACGGTGAATTCTTCTTTTTCATCCTTCCCTTTCTCATTTTCTTTCTTTATACGGAGCCTCATATCCATATCATTTAAAACATTACAATATATAACGGTATGTAATACTTGTTCTGTGAAACCAGGTATCGAGCGATCAAGCGAACGGTTCGATGGACCTCGGAGTCTATCGGCTCTATTTGTACAAATTGTACTTTGTCTATCTCAGCACACAAAATGCCAAAAGAAAACAACACAACAGAAAGATTTCTTGATCCACTCTTCGATTTAACTCTTCCATTCTGAATTCATTAGAACGTTATGTATAAATAACAATAATGCTTTGCATAAACCCTCAACAATATCAGTCGAGAATATCTCCGGGAAGGTTTTTTTTTGTCCATTCACATATGGTGAGGTGTGTTTTACGATCGAAACGTTGGCGATCTAGGATACATGCGCATTAAACATCAAATAATAACACTAAACACTAACGTAGTTGAGCGTGAGTTTTTAGTTTTTCATTCCGCGATCTATACCCTGCTGTAAGTTCACAGTACCCCAGTTGCCAACGAGCGAGCCAAAGCAGAATTAAAGTGATCTGACGAAAATATAGAGACGTAATATATACTCTGATCATTCGTACAAATTTATACTGATATGATTTTCTTTTCCTATTGCCATGCCTTGCGAATCATAAGAGAGAACTTTTCATTTGGCATCCTTTGGTGGTGACGCAGCATCCGGTGGCGATGCATTTATCAAGCTACACGACATTTTACACTCATTCGACGATTTCTCGCTCTCTATCGTAGCATTCTCCATCTCCAAATTCTTTGTGTCTTCCGCGCACTTGGGCTCTCTATAACATATAACATTACATGGATATTATTCTAATTTTGTATAACGGAATTAACAAATTCCTGATAGAACCTGCTTTCCTAATTACCTATCACCCAAAACTTCGCTTGGATTGGCGTTCCTATCCGCAGTACACGCAGGATACAAACTATCTTCGGTACTTTTGTGATTAAGATTCGTTTCCGTTTGCAACGTGGACGTACTGCCATCGGAATCAATGATTTTCGCATCACCACCCGCGATCGCCTCTACTGAGACTTTGTTTTCCAATACTGTTTCCTTTGCGTGTGACTCTGCATTCGACGGCTCTTTCTTAACATCATCGCTCAATTTGTTGTCTACTATCACAGTGTTCTCTGTATTGAGTGTGTTTTCGAAATTATCGAAGTTTGCCCAGCCGGTAGATTCGACCGGTTCAGATGGTGCAACGTTCCATGGATTTGCTTCGGGAAACGTGGTATTGGAGGATAGTGGTTCCGTCGTATCCCAAGCTAATACAACAAACAACAGACATTCGTTACCACGAAATCATAAATAAACAATTGTGCACGAGATCGATATAACCGTACGGTCAGTGGAATCGATTTCCATGTGCATATCTCGCGGATCTTCGTCATCCTCATCGGACGAATTGGAATCGTTATGTTGCTGCTTTGTCGGCCAGTCTCGTTTATCCACGACGGTCTGGAACGTGAGTTCACCCTCATCGCCCCACTCCACGCCTGCGCTACAATCTTCGATACCTGCCTTTTGCTTTTGCTGGCACATCTACAATGATTTTCAAGTTTAACAGAAGATTCCGTTACAGCTTTGTTTGCTTCTTCTAAAAATCGACCATTAAGATTATGCGCACCTTATTGAACATGTCTTCCCTCTTGTCCAGAACTTCTTCACTGAGAGTAAAGGCCAACGTTGTTAATTGCTCACCCGAGTTACTATAATATTATGTATTTAAAAAAAAAATTGTAAAGAGGAAATGTTATGTCGTGCTTTATCCGTTCGTTCCATTCTGCTAGTTTTAAAAACTTCTCTTGGATGAGTCATGTATGTATACAATATCAATGTAGCTAACTCCAGATTTCCCGAGAACTGACGTATATGTATACGTATGTGCAGTTATTCCTGTCATAATAACAAGATACGTGAGTATGGACGAAATATTATACTTACTGCAAAGCATCTTCACGATCATTGAATTCATCGTCATGGAATCCAAAGTTTTCAATAAAGTTCGGCTGCATGTGTTGTCCCAGATAGTTGGTATAATACTAAACATACAGTACCGTATTATTTAACATCATTCACGCGTAACAAACAAAATTTCAATGTTCAATATTATAAATTATATGTATATGTGCGATATTTTGCATGAGTAAATAATCATATTGCATTTATATCCATACAACTGAATACTCACTTGTTCAACTTCTTGAACTTGCTGAAGATATTCCTCCTGGGAGTAAGAATTATATTGATCTGGATTTTCGTCGGAGTTCGCCATGTACGGCTGAGTTTCCCCACCCTAAAATTTTGATATTAGCAGTACAAGTCCAGTTGTTTAAAGTTGGATAATACAAAACTAAAGACAAGTAAAAGAGTTCAAGACATCTGAATATGTAAATGCAATATACCAGGCACAGTTTGTGTGTGGTGTTAATTTTTGACAGCTGCGTATTCACAAGATTGTCCCATTTAGTGAGATAGTCCGATGATAAATTGGCTTTCAAAAATTTATCCAGATTCTCGCACTTCTCGCGTTGGTTAACAATGTTATTTGCAATATTTATCAAATGACCCATATATCCCTGTCTGATTCCTTTCTCCTTGCTCCTAGAATAAATGTCAATTCAACTTTTATGAATCCTACTTACAAGACCAAAAAGTATGTTCCAAGTATAGTTGTTATACATACTGTGTACTCTCATTTGTGTCCCATGCTTCTAAAATTCGATCTATTAATCTGCACTTGATAAATATCTGAAAATCAGTTTAATGATAAACGTTTACACTTATACGTAAAGTGACTGAAGGAACATTATCAAAACAACTACACTCACATTAGCATAAATAATATCATTTGTATCCTTAAAATCACAATTAATAGCTAAAGCCAGGCACTGTTGTACTTGTGTGTGTAGGAAATTGTTCCACATATATTTGAAAAATAAATCCTGAAAAGACAGTTTGATATAATCTGAAAATATTTTAAAGAGCATGCTTAAACTCATTTGCAATATTTCTAATTACCAGTAATGTTTGGAATGTTCCTAGATCTACTAAGCTTTCATGAATTCTCACATTCTCCGTTGTTAACAGTGCCGTGAGCAACTGTGTTACATGCAAGCGTGTAATACCTAAAGGGCAGTCTATCACTCCAACGGTTGTTTTCACAGCAGGTTTCTGTCATATCAATTTATATGTTTATAACCGATAATATACGTCAACTTACATAACGTAATCGTTATCATACTGTCGAATATTGTAGTATCTTTAATCGTTTGCACTCCGGCAAAGTGTTCAGACTATTGAATTCTTTGCGAATAAATTGATAGCAACCGTTGCATTTTAAATAAAGTAAAGATTTAAAAACCTTCAGTCAAGAAATGGCGTTTTAGAATCTTAAACGCCAACGATCTACGTATGATCATGCCGCAATGCAAACGGTTAATTTATTATTATATAAAATGTAAAATTCTTTTTAAAAAACCATCTTATATACAGAAAGCAGTCCTTCACGCTAAAAGCTATCAAATAACAAAATCAAGATGTACATCCAGCGCCAATGATACTCCTCTAACTAAACATTACATACTAAGGAGATCGTGTTTATAGTCGTTTGGGGCCCGTTTAAAAAAGTAGGTCCCGTAAACTAATGACTCTGCTAGTCAGTGCTGTTATTAGACCAATATTAGACCAATAAATAAAGTAGTACAACGGTGTCGATAGTTAGAGTAGAGTAGGTTCCTGTCAAGGAAACAGTAAATACGGGAGCTGCGAGATATTGTAACTCGTAATTGCTAATGTTTGTAAAAAATGGCAATTGCAAAATAGAAATAAAGAGCAGTCATAGTGGAAGATCAATGGCGCTAGTGTTATGGGACAAATTAAAATAAGTAGATGTATATAATATTTACATAAGGTGGGTCAAACAGGAGTTTGTGAAGTTGTTCTAAGTAGGGTATAGTTGCGTTTGAGATTTTTATACGCTGTTCATTGTCTGCAACCTCATCGATATCATTACCAATGTCTCCTTCATTTAGCGCGCTGAAAATAAAATGCAACGATGATAATGTGTTGTTCATCTGTATGAAGATCAGATAGAGTTATACATGCTCAGTGATATTACTTATTAGCTTTCTGGCCCAAAAGTACAAGAAGCACCTGAATGCCTCCAATGATACTACTTTCTAGCTTCTCATCCACTAAGATAGTCTGTAATAACAGACTCACAGTCTCAGCTCTGTAAGAAAGAAAAAATAGAATATTATGAAATACCTGATTACACGATTACCTTAATACCTCATCAATTCATCATTATATATGTGATCAGCCCAAATTGTTCTTTTTCTTTTTGTTGATTTTGATTTACACTTACGACTCAAGAGTATTTAAAATAGGATCTGGATCAGTACGTTCTGTGGATGTACGTTGGTTTTCCCTCGCGACTGTTACCATGTCGCAAAGCAATTGAGCAGCGTTTGCATGTTTTGCTGGTTCGGAATTAGGAGATAACAATTTTACCAATCTTTGCACTAACTGTTGACTATCTAACCACTGTTAAAAGCAAATACAAACATCAAGTTTTATATAAAGCGTAGTGAACGGAAGTATTAATTGGATGTGCAAGGAGTCTTAATTCAAAACTGCGATTGAATGTTGTACTAACTACATGCCATCCTAATCGTATAAATGAAACATCTTACATTTAATATATTTTGCCGCATGTCTGCGCCTTCCACCTGTGTAACAAGTTTCAGTACTAAATCCATAATCGCAGAGGTTTCTAAGTGTCGCAACAGTAAATCGACACATGTTTGGCGGTTTTTCAAGAATTCTAAAACCTGTAAACAGGTGAACTGATACGAATACCAGTTCTGATGGGAGAGATGGATATGCAGGACAGGCCCAGGTCACAAACAGGGGGTAAGAGAAACGGTATTTGTTATTTATCATTTGCAATGTAAATATTTTCAAGATATAAATAAAAGTCTAATTTTGCTATAGACAAATATTATCTAATAATCTTGTATATGTATGTCTTGTATAAAATTGATAATGGTTTATTATACTAGATTACAATTACCTGATCACTTTTACGAGCAATAAGTACTCCAATGGTTTTACTGAAAAACGATGCCAACAGTGGATTTAACGGTTGATCTGTATCGATAAAAGAATAAAGCTTCGTCAAGAGCGCTTCGTCACCTAAAATATATTTCATTAATATTAATACAAATATGTACCTGTATATATATTTCAAAGTATCCCACATTTACAGAACTAATAAGTACCTGCCAGTTTCTCATTTAAAGTTGGTACATCGCATGTTAACAATTCGCAAGCAACATTTGGATATTTGTAACGCCAGCGCTCATCTATATCCGTAGACGGTTCTCTAGTTGTCAACGTTACCAACTCTTCCATCACGTCAGATCGTGTAAGGCTATAAACAACATCTCATTCAGTACTTCTAATACCGCTATTCAAGCAAATTTCAATTATACTTACTACTCTACAAGTTTCTTGTTTTGACTCTTGCATTCTTGCAAGATGTCTTCTTCATCCATTAATTCATGTAATGTAACATCCTTAACATAACAAATAACTTTAAATACTCCGATCTCCGTTAACGTTGAGAAACAAGTAAAAGTTAAAATTACCAACACATTCCTTATAAACATTTAAGAAAGCAAGTCATTATGAAAATATCATAATGTACAAGAACCATACGTTTTATAGTTGATTTGAAGAAGCAATAGAAAACTAATAAGGGAACAAATACAATATTAACTTTTTGCTGCGTCTACATCTGTGATAGACCTAAAGCAATCAATTTGCATCGCTATATGGGAACCCAAAAATCTGTTGATTTGAAACGCTGATATCCAGAAAACACTGTATGCCTCATCGTACATATTTTCTTACCGTGTCTCTGGTATTTAACAATCGCTTTCTCCTAGCAAACGAAACAAGAATCATAGTAGAAAACCATTGTAATTATGGAAGGATAAGAAATGAACCATGTATCGTAGCTATACATAAGCATCCTGGCCTAACACTAACAAAGTGCACAAGAAGCAGATATCAGAAGAAAAAAAAAGAGATGGTCAAAGCACACTGCAAATCTTGATTAAAAAGGCCCATCGGAAAAGATATTACAAACAATGCTAAGAAATTTCTAAGGCGTGAGTCGGTAAGATAAACTTTTACCCGATAGTAAAGATTCATTTTCTTGCCTGCTTATTGAGCAGTGCTTCGATATGAGGCGATAACACGTAATTATTCGTCCAAAACATGATGCAGCAGAGTATCTCGCCCTATTCGTCTATCGGTTACGATTAATCAGATGTGAGAATAATCACAACATTGAAGTGGTGACCACGAAAAAAATAACGTAATGCTTCGCGAGATGGACAGCCAACTAACATTGCATGGACACGTATTGGTACGGTAACGATGCCGTGAATAATTCGCAGCAACTTTCGTCACTGCAAACAGAAGCTCGGCTATCAAACGGGGGGACGTTTTGTCTTCTTTTTGTTTTCCGGAGTTAACGAGGGTGGTTCAAAACGTCACTTTTTCCCATAAAAGCAGAAAGACCGAAGGATTGTTTTAACTTTGACGTTTGCCACAAAAGCCATCCAACGGGGGTCGACTTTCGATCAGTGAAATGTATCTTATTTCAGTACGCTCGTACCGCGTGATCGACGGTTTTTAAGGAGAATTTACATGATCGAACAACGGGTTTCGTTTTCAAGTATATAGTTTCATTTTTAACCTACGCTCCAATTTGTTATGATAGTGCACAATAGTGATAGGCTACTATCGATGATTTTGACTATCCGTAGTATCAAATTGTTTGGGCAAAAACTATTGGTACTATTGATAGTGTTCTGTACCTCAACAATGCAAACGGTATTTCATGAATCGAAGAAATGCATTGGTGTATCTACTGGTTATATTCGTGGTCCTAACGGCGACAAACCCTGATTGTGTTTCAATTAAGTTGTTTCCAAAATAGATACAAGGTCTAGTCTCGCGTACTTGTTGTACTTGGCCCGAAATGAGACCTTGCCTCCTGATACTGTAGGCGCATTTTGAATTCAAAGGAACGTTTCGTTTAATGCTTATAAACTTTGTATCTCATTAGTTTGCGGATAAATGAAAAAAAAATTATATAACGATAACGAGAAAATGCCATGAAAAATATTTCAAGTTATAAAACAATGAGCATGAACAAACTTGCAGCCAATTCGCCCGATAATTGCTTTGTATAATAAATTTAACTATTATTATACAACAACATTATCAGACTAAATATCACTAGGCGGAGGTTGCTGCGACTGGAACCCCTGCCGGAGATAAACCTGCAGTGCAAGCGATCTCTATAGTACATACATACATACATGCATGCATACATACATACGTATAATGTTTTACTAATGACTTGTCTCGATAATACAAATTGTAATGCTATCGCAACTTCAGTAATTTGTCATAATGTTTAAAGTAGCTTACTGACGATGATAAGTGACATTGTTATATTGTTGGTATTACACTGAAATTGAAAGCTGAAAGATAATGAATGATTATATGAAACTATATATGAGAAAGTTGTTGGCTCTGTTTTAATGAAAATTATGTTTTTGGTTTTCTGTGAGCGTATTTTATTTGTGATCAAATTATCGTATGTTATTTTAAAGCATTTATTTGTAAGTCATTAATAAATCTAATGTATAACACCACTGCACTGCATACAACGAATTTGAAAGGAATTTGACAATTGGTTTGTTTCATGCCGGTCTGTTTGTCTTCTTCGCTGCAGTCATAAATCGATAGATGGGTAACAATTCTTCGCAAACTGTTCCTGCAGCAACCTTCGTAGCGTTCACAAACTTTTTGGATCTAGTGTACTTTTAACTAACCGCAGATTGCGTTTCTTATTAACCTAGCCTAAACTCGGCACAACTCACCAACGTTCTTCCAGTGAGTGACGACATTACAGAGCCATTAATTGACTGTAGCAATATCAGGGTGGAACTAGGACGTTTTGGAGTTGCGCCGACTATTGGTTTGCTTGACACTCGTAATCATGAGTTGTGGATTTGTCACCTGCGGACCGAACGAGGCTCTCGTGGTGTCAGGTAATTTGATTGAGATTTTTTCAGGTGGTATACTTCAGTTTCTGTTGTATCGCACGATCAGACACGGGCGGAGCCGCCTGTCAATTAATTGATTTGAGAAATTTACTGTACGAAGGGATGCATAAGTCAGTTCGTTTAATTTGGGTCAATTATATTTAATTAATCTCAATTTCGAACAAAACTTGATTTTCACGCATTGTTGTAATCTTTCAATTTGCGCTCTTCGCTTTTTATTACCTAAAACATGTACCCTGTCACTCCAATTTGTGTGTTAGCTTCGATCTATGTTTCAAGGATGTTGCTACAGCAAACCTCTTTTGGTGCCTGGTGGCCGGGTGTTTGTCTGGCCTATTGTTCAGCAAGTGCAAAAGTGAGTTATCCATATTATTGTTCAAAGTTGCAATATTCTGATTTTTTACCTACACGGAAATTTCAATAAAACTGAGTACTAAAGCTACCATTATGTAACATTAAAAAAAAACGTTTCAACATTCTTTTTTTCTGTGGTAAAGGTAGAGGTTTTGACATTGGCATTTTTATAATTTGTGAGAGGCGTTGTTTACTACATGTACATTTAATTCTATAGAATCTCTTTAAACACAATGACTTTACACGTCGAGAGTCCAACTGTATACACGTGTCAAGGAGTGCCAATATCTGTAACAGGAATTGCACAGGTATTTGGAGATAATTTAAACCATTCATAATATAATGATGAATAATTATGCAAACAAGCTTAAAAAAAACCGTTAATCGGTAGTAATTTGTTGCAAATGTTTTGATCAATTATTTACAGGTAAAGATTCAAGGACAAAATGAAGAAATGCTGTCCACTGCGTGTGAACAGTTTCTTGGTAAAACAGAAGAAGATATACATAATATTGCGCTTGTTACATTGGAAGGCCACCAACGGGCAATTATGGGAAGCATGACTGTTGAGGTACATTAATTATAATACAAAGAGCAAAGCTTTGGTATTAGAACAAACATAGACCTGGTTTAACCTACTTGACTTCTATATCATAGGAGATATACAAGGACCGTAAAAAGTTCAGCAAAGAAGTTTTTGAAGTGGCTAGTAGTGACCTAGTCAACATGGGCATAACAGTTGTGTCATATACCTTAAAAGATATTCGAGATGAAGAAGTAAGTTCACAGTTTTATTACCCAGGTATACCTTTATTCCGTTTGTATAAAGCAAACAGATAATTTTACAAGGATAAAATTTCAAAATGTGCTATTTTTACATTATGGTCATATATTGTTGATTAAATTATCACTAGCCTACACACCGTTAGAAGGCCCCCTTTAACCGGTTGTACGATAGTTGTAAAGAATTTTTATTAATACGAGTTAATGTAGTCCAATTTTATACACTGTAAATATTGAATACATTTTTGTTTTGCTACTTGCAGGGGGCAAAGGTACGTTCAATTTTTGTTTCATCACTACGTATAATGCCAATGCACTGCTATTTCTTCAGACAGTATTAGTGCAAATCATTACAATCCTAATACAGAGGGTTTTATAGCATACATAAAGTGCTTTGCTTCGACAATAGCACAAAATTTCTGTGCACATTCACTAAAATTCTGTACTCTAACTACATTTCACATCTTAATATGTGTTGCCTAGATGTCAATCAGGCTTAATCAAAAATCAGACGCTGAAATCAATGTGACTGTTACTACTGTCTTTGTGAAAAATTATTCCTACATACAAATATTAATTCGTTAAACCTTGATCAATTATTTATAGGGATATTTGAAAGCACTTGGAATGGCACGAACGGCAGAAGTAAAGAGAGATGCTAGAATTGGCGAGGCGGAAGCCCGCAGAGATGCGCAAATTCGAGAAGCTATCGCCGAAGAACAACGAATGGCCGCCCGTTTCCTTAACGATACTGACATTGCTAAAGCTCAACGTGACTTTGAACTGAAGAAGGCTGCTTATGACGTCGAAGTTCAAACTAAAGTACGCGAACAATTGAAACCATTCATACGTACATACATGGATTGCTAGTTACAGATTGTGTTATGTATGACGTGTAATTTACAGAAAGCCGAAGCTGAAATGGCGTTCGAGTTGCAAGCTGCAAAGACCAAACAGAGAATTATGGAAGAGCAGATGCAGGTAAAAGTAGTAGAACGTGGACAAGAGATCGCAGTGCAAGAACAAGAAATGATGAGGCGCGAGAGAGAACTGGACGCAACAGTACGTCGTCCAGCTGATGCAGAAAAATATAGGTACATCATAAATTTATTAGAAAAATTGAATATGAGCTTGAACAAAGACTGTATTTCCAGATTGGAAAAAATGGCCGAAGCAAATAAATTACGTTTGGTGATGGAAGCCGAGGCAGAAGCAGAAGCTATTAAAATTCGCGGGGATGCCGAAGCGTTTGCCATCGACGCAAAGGCTAAAGCGGAGTCCGAACAAATGACAAAGAAGGCTGCAGCATGGAACGAGTACAAGAGTGCGGCTATGATAGATATGATGCTTGACACACTTCCAAAGGTAATTCACCAAACCTTACATAAGTCTGCACTGGTTCGAAAAATAAAACTTGCTTCTGTTATTAATATTTTCGACAAATTCCTCTTCCTAGGTTGCCGCTGAAGTCGCTGCGCCGTTATCGCAAGCAAAGAAAATAACAATGGTGTCCAGCGGAAACGGCACAATTGGAGCAGAAAAATTAACCGAAGAAGTTCTCAATATCGTAACCCGTGTTCCGGATTTAGTGAAGAGTTTGACAGGCGTGGATATTGCAAAAGTACGTATAAAAACGAAAGATAATATTGAAAATATTTATTGGCAACAAGAAAATGAAAATATTCTTTTCCTTTCAGTCTGTTCACGCGGCATAAGAGCGTAATTCAAGAATTCTCGAGAACTTCCCGACCACAACTGTATAATGTATTTACCGAATCTTTGATATACTCGTTTATTTGAGATATGCTGTTGCATACTAGAGTCAATATATAAGTTTTACCTAACGACAGTTCGTTGTATAACAAGTTCAACACCTTCACTGCCAATTAACTGAATACGAAATAGAATGAATTCTGGTTTAACGTCACTTTCTTTTGGATTAATAATATTAATAACAAACAAGGTCAAATTAACTTACTCGCACAAAGAACTTTTACGCCCCGATTATTCCAATATGTACAACCTCCCTATAGGCACGCAAAGTCACAGAGGCAGTGAACGTGCGCTTTACTTGTTCAACGCTAAGTATTAGTTGCAATATATTATTTTTATACCTTAGAATGAGTTGAGATTGTACTAGTATACCTGTTTCTATTCATTTTTCTCGTGATTTTGAAACAGAGAGGAACCAGGAGAATATGTGTATCTCTAGAGAATCTCATATTGGCCAACAACGATGGTCCAGTTTTGTCCATGCGTATATAACTTTGCCACTATGTGCCGAACCATTCCTTTAAAACTTTAAACATACTACATGTACCTTTTAACTATATCGATGTAATTACTGGCTAAGCGTTTAGCAATGGCAGTACTTATGGTGAAATTGCCGCCTGATGTAGTTTGATGTTAAATAACTGTCTAGTCCTTAAAGTAAATTTAAATATATCTTTGCGCAAGCGTTAAGTATATCTCCTGTATCTAAAATTGCACTAATATATTTTGCGTCAATTTTGGCTAGAATTTACTGTGATCTAAATCTTTGTACGAAAATCAGTAGTCATAATTTGTGGAACACGTTCGAGTGCTTTGACTAAAATATTTGTATGACCAATTTAAACCGTTAAATTGATGAAAGTCCGATTTTACGTAATGCAATTAAATGTTAAAACCAATTTCTCTGCGCATTACTTTGCTCGCCCTGTTTTTTAAAACAAAAAGTAAAAAACAATCGAATCCGACCGATCTGGGACTTCATAAGTGTGCTCCCGTCAGATTACAAATTTGTAATGTTTTCGAAATACATTTTTCATAAAGATAAACGATATTCTACAAACAGGTTGTATTGAGATGATTTCAAGCTTGAAGCTATCGGATGTCCTAAATTTCTATGATACATCTTATCCTAATGGACCACCATTTAATTTCAACGAGATACGTGTTCTTTGAAAATTTATAAAATGGATACTTACAGATCTTTCATGATAGATTTCTTGGCAGGTGGTATATCCGCAGCAGTTTCAAAAACGGCTGTTGCACCTATAGAAAGAGTAAAGCTACTTCTTCAAGTACAGCATACATCGAAACAAATACTGCCAGAGCAACGATACAAGGGTATCTTTCTAGTTATATCAGTTACTATCCAAAGTATATTGACATTATTCATACTATGGTAGGTATAATGGATGCATTCATACGTATACCCAGAGAAACAGGAGTTCTCAGTTTCTGGAGAGGGAATCTTGCTAATGTTATTCGGTACTTTCCAACTCAAGCACTGAATTTTGCGCTGAAAGATAAATTCAAAAGTGTATTTTTGGACGGTGTGCCAAAGGAAGCATTTTGGAGACGATTTGGTGGCAATTTAGCATCTGGCGGTGCTGCTGGGGCTACGTCGTTACTATTTGTCTATCCACTTGATTTAGCACGCACAAGGTAATTTCAACTGCTTATGCAGTTGATGGAAAATAGTAATGCTCTTGCATTATAGATTAGCTGCAGACGTTGGGAAAGCAGATAAAAGAGAATTTAAAGGCATGGGTGATTGTTTAATGAAGATTTTTAAAGCGGATGGATTTATTGGTTTATACCGTGGCTTCAATGTGAGCGTACAGGGGATTGTTATTTACCGAGCAGCCTATTTTGGTTTTTTTGACACCTGCAAAGGAATGCTGCCCGATCCTCATAATACTCCGTTGTACATTAATTTTTTAATTGCACAGGTATATTAATTGTTTCAATAAAATCGAGCGTGGTTTCGCACAAGCTACATAAATAATATCATTTATAGGTAGTAACAACAATGGCAGGGATTATCTCATATCCTTTTGACACAGTTAGGAGACGCATGATGATGCAATCGGGACGAAGTAAAGCAGACATAATGTACAAAAACACACTGGATTGTTGGCTGAAAATATCGAAAACAGAAGGGCCATCCGCCTTTTTCAAAGGAGCATTCTCAAATGTTCTTCGAGGTACTGGTGGTGCTCTAGTACTAACTTTATACGATACGTTCAGAGATGCACTCGCAAAGGCAATTCCAGAAGAGAAGCCACCTGGAACTCCCACAAAATAAATCGTTCCCCTATTTACTTGTACCATTAGAAATGATTAATTCTGTACAGTTGTATTAGACCAACAATAAGGGTGATTTAAATAATCATATGCATATATTAACTTTTATTAACTGAAGAGACTTTCATGTATATCACTTATCCTAGAAAATTGTGGTATTTTTATCATGAAATGCTAAAATCTACCAAAAATTTGATAAGTAGCAAAGTACTATTACTGGTTCCATAACGATACAGAGATGCTACCGCTATAAGAAATTTCAATATATTTCCCAACAAGTACACCATAAAAAATATATTCATCTAGCAATAAAAATAACAAATTTTTAATGCTTTATTATTTGATACACTAGATTCGATCAATTCTAGATTTACTAATTATGTATTTGTTGGGCTGTTAAGATATCAGCTCCAGCAAGATTTATTGGCATTTCAAATTAAACACACTTAAACGTTTGATATTTGTAAGATAATATAATTGAATTACCACATCTGTTTGTAACATACTAAGGAAACATTATATGCAAAAACATGAATACCTTTAAATCTTTACCAAAGCTATTGCATTATGTTATTACTTTTAATTCTTTTTAAATCCAAATCTGTACACTTTAGTTAAGCATAGTATGTCGATCGTAAATATTACGTCGTTGCTCACGAACCTGCCGCTTCCACTTGTCTTGCTGATGGCCAACTCGATTTAAAACATTACCTCTTTCACCCATAGGATGAGATGTTCCAGGTGCTACGGATGCATCGTCCTATCAAAGTTAAAAGTACTTTACATTTCCGTTAAAGAAGAAGAACACGAACAAATGTATGACACATCTCACGCACGCTTATCACATACCTCTTCATTATTATGTTCATGATAGCCAACATTTGCAGAAGCCTTATGAATTCTCTTATTCAGTAACGGATCCAAACAAATTAAGAACAACATGTATATTACTAAAAGGGATATAACCCAAATTACGATTATCACCACTATCTGAAAGAACAAACAAATTATTGAATTTGCTTCCTTTCGTTGAAAAAGCAATCCTGACATACTTTAATAATGGTAGTGTTTCTATTTTCATATTTGCAATCGCATCTTGGACAGAAAATTTCTGCCTTATCTTTCATTTGATCCCCCAATTTCGGTAAAACGACACCTTCACAGTTGCTGTGGATTAACAGATAAACAAGTTGTACTTAATCCGGACTAATTCGAAGCATGTGGTCGATTAGCGATTAAAAAATAGACATTCCAATTACCATTGCGAAGGTGGAACATTTATAATGTACGTTTGTCGTTCTAATGACGATTGCGTCGTATTTATCACGGAGGAAAGAGTGGGGCAAATACACTTACATCTTTTATCATCATATTGGGCCTATAAGGATTTACACGGGTGAAATATTACACAAAATAGGACTTCACTTATGTTTCCATAATCCAGCATTCTAACCTCTGACTGTGAGAAACATATTAATATGATCGTAGTGGTAAGGAAAATGTGTTTCAACATGATATCGTTAGACGTCTCATCAAGCACACGTTTGTTTCCTGTTGTTTCGATGTGTTTATCCCACTGGCCCAAGCGTATTTAAGTAAATAAAAACAATCAGTTTAGTTTCATCCTCCGAAATACACGCACTGATACACGCTATAGAATGACGTAAAACCCTGTTCTGAATTCTCAAAACACACGACGTTAACTACAGGTGACTTGAGGCAACTTGAGGTGACGCAGGTGATCGACAATATGTCATATCGTGGATGATTGCTAACTTCTGGCTGCTTCTGGCGGACCCGGCCTCTTACCTACTCTTACCCACTCTTACCTGATACTCTTTACCGACTTCACAGCGATATAGGAAGATAAGTTCGTGATTTTAAAATTATGGGCAAGAAAACTTCATGTTTCAAAGTCGTTGGATTTTTGTATTTGTATATTACTACTGGCATGGTTTTATGTGTATCTAATGCATTTGCAAATAATTCACTGATTCGTATTATAAACGTGTTCGCGCCATTCTGATTAACACTATATCCTGTCCGCCGAGAGAATAGGAGTACGCAGAAACGAAATGGTTTTCCCCTAGAGAAAATAGAGAGGGATAGACAGGGATAGATGCGGAGCGTGCGATAAGTCTCTCAGTTGCTCTCAGTTGCTATAGTTATAGTCAGTTACAGTCGCATGCGCGAAATACTCCTATTCTCTCGGCGAACGGAGAATAGTTTTGTTCCTGCATATGCCGCGGCGTTTTTTTTTAATTTTGCCAACCAGCAACGGTTCACCTTAGAATGCGAACACGATGGAAAATTACATTTTAATTCACTGGCTTTCTATTTAGATGATCATCAAGTGTCTTTCTCTATACAATCCATGCTAGTAAATGTTTGTTCAGTTTGTTGCAGATTAGTTCTATTATTTTCTGCGTTTTTTTCTCGCGTTTACTTTTACCTGCAAAAGAATTAATTTTTGCAGCGTTTTTCTAGATTCGCGGAATTGTTTTGGCACCGATGTTATATATTTTTCAAATCTTTGAAACCGATAATGATGACCCTTGCGGATCTTTCAAAACGTCCAGGCGTTGTTGTATATTTAAAGCGGTATATTTTTTCTTAGTCACCATACTATCTTTATATAAATTGAAGCAAAAATAATACTAATAACTATATCAATAGCAGTGACTTGTTATCTTAATAATGCTGGTGATAAACTGTGGTTAGAGAGTTAACTAAACTTTTCAAAATAAGATGCATAACAGTGTAAAAAATCGTTCGATTCATGCAACGCTGTGGTCAAAAAGTCAACATCGATAGTTGTACCAGGTTGTACCGTTACTAGATGGTACAGTACGATACATGTTTTGTACTGGTTTGTGAAGCATTTATTATTATGTTTAAGATGGGTTATTGATGATGGCGAGTGACATTGATACATGTTTGTCAAAATTCTATAATTCACCGATTGTATTTTATTCTATAATTTCCTACGTAACAGTACCAAATTTAATCAAATCAGCTTTAACCCTTTCGCTACGAGCGGTGACTATAGTCACCCAACGCCTGACGCTCCCTATCTACGAGCGGTGACTATAGTCACCCGCGACTTTTTGTGAGCAGAGTATATTTTTTATCTCCATAGTTACCCATCGCAAGTATTTTGCATTTGCTTTACGCTGCGGAATTAGAAGCTGATGCAATGAACAGCAGTATAAAAGTAACATTTCGGCTCTGCGTAAGATACCGCGGTATTGAGCGCATCACGGGCGATTACAGTTGTTTCGCGAATGCATGCTTTTGGCGCGGCGGCTCACTCAGCGAGAGTAGCGCGCCGAAGAATGCGTCCGTAGCGAAAGGGTTAATGAAATTGAAAGTATAAGGTTCTCTGCGAACTTTTTGATTCGTGAATAAATGATTGTATATTGTTTTGATACACTGCATTTTTAACGCTTCTTAATAAATCCAATGTGTAGCACCGCATCATACGCACAATGAATTTAAAAGTAATTTAACAGTTGGTCCGTTCCATTCCGTTGTGTTTGTCGTGCTTCGCCACAATCATATTTAAGTAGATGGGTAACAATTTTTCGCAAACACCCCTACAGCATTCTTCATAGCGATCACGAACTTTTTAGAGGTACTGTGATTTCATTCTTGGAAGATACTTCTAATTTATCCTTGGCACCCGAGAAGTATATTTTAATATTTCCATGTGCTAAATCATTAATAAATAATAACAGATGTTGTCTGAATAAATCAATCTTGTATAATCTTGCAAAAGATGTATGATGATGTACTATTCTATGAAAACGAATTATGCAGATTGCATAGTAAATAATTGTATAATTTATATATTAACTGACAGAGTTAATAGTTGAGCTGCACATTGTCTAGGCACAATTCATGTATTTGATGGATAATAAGTAGAGGCATTTTATGTATTAATTTGGCAATCCAGTTTTGTAATGTAGTGAAAGCAATAATGACACAAAATCAATTAATCTTATTGTTAGTAAGAAAATATGGACCAAATTATATCGTGGTTGTTTTCATTTTTATTAAAACAATCTCATCGATACGTTATAATAAACTGTTTCATTTGGGAAAAATTAAAAATAAAAAAACTTGGGCATTGTCTTTATTATAGCACTTTGTGTGCTGATATCTAAATCTCATGCTTCTTCGGACTCTTATTTTATCATTCTGTTTCCGGTGAACTGCAAAGATCAGCTACGAGGCTGGAGAAACAGTGTCAGTCAATCAAAACTTTCTCGATTTAGTTCAAAGCCGGGGACAGTGCGAAAGAATTTTCTATAGTGTGAAATTTTACTAAACTAATTGATTCCTATGTAATGTTGCGCGTTGTTCTTGACCAAATGTCTTTCTTCGTATTTCAAATATTTGTTTAATATACTTGTGGCCCCTAATATCTTTGAATTTTGCAGTTTTGCTTCCTCCCAAAAAAGATGTAACACTCCTACAAGGATCAGGTCACAACCCAAAAAATTCATTATCAGTCATGAATATTAATCATAAAGCCTAATACGGCGTGTCTTCTTTCATATGATTTATTACAGTTTGATTAAAATAAATCAACATTCTTAATAACATTATATATATATTATTTTAACTTACACCAACTTTCCATATTTTCTCCACTGCTTTGCCAATCATTACGAATTGTCTGGTACTATTATTATCAGCAAAGATGATACTTAGGACGTTCTAAACACGCTTAACATTCTACGTGACATTTACATTGTCACGACCGTTCCATGCAGATTCACGCCACCCACACAGACACAAAACATTAAAATGCGCGATGACAGTACAGAAGAAATTTTCATACTCTGAGTATATCCCGTAAAATGATGTAGAATATTAGTTACGAATTTACCATTGACATATCTATGTTTGTGTTTATATATTTTATGTATACATTTATATACCATAATTCTGCAATGAGTAATGAAACGTACAAATGGACCGGGCAGTCTTAGACTTGCCATTGCTGACCTTATCTGCAAAATAGATCTTGCACCAATTATTATCACAATTAGAAGTAAGAGTGTTATTTATAAGATGCAGGATAATGCAAGTTTCCTTCATTGCGTTCATTCTCTTTGACTGTACGTACATACTATGCTTTCCAGATACTCGTTAAGCAATTGTATATTTAAACAGGAGTATCGTTATGAGTACAATCGACGATGGTTCCTTGCAATTAAGTTGCAGCTACGACCATAATGTCATGCTATTCGGGAATATTCATTCGTGATACGGAGGGTTTTAAGAGCTCCGCCAGACTATAATTCCAATTAGCGTCGATAGAGTCACCGCTCCGATAAGGACGAGTATGCACTTTTTCTTGCGCAACTTATTCTGATAGATGCTGGCTTGTCTGACATGAGTAGTACCTTCGTTGACAGATACTTCCGTCCTTTCTACCGAAGCTTCTATAGAATCAATAACTTCCCCTTGATCGTACACTAAAGTACCCAGATCTTTGAATATTTGATTAATATCACTGATGTTACTCTGAAAAAAATGGATCAATATGGACCGATTTGAGTTAATGTCGATGTTGTTAACGATAATTCGTCCTCTCGAGCAAGAAAATAAACATACCTCCAACTGCCTTATACTTGCTTCTTGTTCTTCCAGCATTCGCAAGCTTTGCTCTTCTTTTAACTGCTGTTGCTGTATCTGTTTCTGAGTTCTACTATCTTGCAATTCTATTAGAGTCTCTTGCTTCTTTTCTCCAAATGCCGCGATACCTGCACTGGCCTTTGCTTTTCTGACCATCTCCTTTTCCTTGGTTGCCGCAAGCCTTTGCACTGCCTAATAAATATACGGAAATGTAAATATGCAATAAAACAAGCAAACAGTGTACAAATAAGCAAAACAAGTCTATAGACGCACTTGAAAAAAATTTAAAGCGCTTGTAAATTCTTCTTGAAGACGTTCCCTATGCATCTTGCGTTGTCTCTGTTCTCCAGGGCTAGTGGTACCAGTGTTATTGGCTAATATAGCTAAATCTCGGAGGTGCACGCTAGTATCTTTTGCCAGTTGCTGTGTATAGTGCTGTATCTGGTGCCTGAAATATTACGTCAATCCCATGAAACAGCTGTTAACATTGAACACCAGAAACTCGAGACTTACAATTGATTCCGCAGTTCTTGAGAATCTGTAGAACTGCCCAACTGATTGACCATTTTTTGCATGGAGGAGACTGTCGAGTAAAAACCAACATAATTATTCTGATCGTCACAGTAATCGAAAACAAGGAACCTACCATTTTGAGATATCTTCAAGATCGATGTGCCGATCGTTTGGGCCAACCTGCCAAAGTCCTGTTCCCTCGTAGGGCCACCATTGTGGTATGATGAAAATCCAATATCCATGGTGAATTATTGTTAAGTTCAGACTAGGTTATAACAAGGGAAATATTTCTTCCTGTACAGAATCGATAATGACCTTCGAGTAGAGGTTAACCACTCGTCAATTAAAACATTGAGATATTAATTGATAACGAACAATACTTTTGTTGTTTTTCAACGTATTCTTAACCCTATGTTGGATATAACGTTAATCGCGATGAAGATTAATCGAAATTCCTTCGTAGTCCGTTCATCTATCCACCTGCTCTTTTTTCTATCATAAATCTCGGAATAGGGTGTCGTCCGTGGAATGGAATGGACAAAAATTCACAAGAATCGTGAAACACGATGACAGCCCAAACGCCAAAGATGTCAAAGAATCGTTATCTACACTATTATCCCACTCCTGTCAACAAATAAGTTATGGGTCGATCGGCCCCCACGGTGACTCATACGTTTACTGTATGAAAAATGTTATTTTCCGTAGAGTAACTACAACACATCGACCTTCTCCGTCGTTCGCCAAAGTAATCCAAGTTCACTACGCGAAGCACTAAAACTTCACATAAATCGATAAAGCCTGAGAGAGATTCTGAATGGGTACAGTTGGGTATAGTCGTCACTGGTCGTCACCGATCGTCACGACGTACGTACGCGTAGTTGAACACGCATAGAGTACATACATGTATATCAAGATAAATAACGCCAATTCCGTACAAAAAACGAGGCCACTACGTATGTGAAACGATCTTCCTTGCCATTTGCCGAGAAGATAGGGGACAACGGGGATCTGCGTATTACGACGAATTACGATTTTGTGGACTCATGCACGCGATTATTCAAACCACGTAACATCGTAAGACTCTATTCCTTCGTATAGACCAGGCCTGACAAACGATGAAGAAATGCACTCTCCTCACGCGCTATTTTTTACCCCCACCCGTCAGCTTTTAGACCTACGTCGTAGGCACGCCGTGTGAACGTAAAGAAGGACAGCGCTACACCATACAGTTTTTTGGGTTTTTTCATCAGTCGTTTCGGTAACACGATCCAGTAAAAAAACAAAACAGCGCTATCGCAGAGTCGACTCCGCGCCTGAGACGTGGTGTGAGTAAAGCCACGAGGAGAGGTAATGACGTGCTGTGCGGCGGGTTGCGAATTTACTCAAAGAGCAGGGGTTTGCCGCGCCTGGTATAGACTATATACAGAATGCGCGTATATATGTATATGTATATGTGTATATGCGGAGTACTTAATTCTTTTCATATGTCGTATGGTATCTTGAAATTCAGCCGATACAGTATGTACAGATATCGTTGATTTTTCTATAAAAAGGTTTGGAAGGTTTGAGAAATTAGAAGGTTACTTCGTCATTAGGTTTTTATTCTACCGTATAAACAGTTCACCGAACGACGTAATACTTTTCCATGTATCGCTCGTATTTACACATTATAGACATATATATATATATATATATATATATATGGATTGTAATAAATACTTTATTCAAATCGTCGAATAATCACATTGGTCGTTATTTCTAAGATTTTAAAAATATATACAAAAGTATTTACATTGAAACAAGTAAGCGCCCGTCGCGCTGCGCCGATAACGTACTCGGTAGAAAAATAAATTCACAGTTATCTAGTTACAAATCGGCTTGTGGGGAGGGAGGAGAAATGGCGAGGCGATGTACGAAACATACGGATATACAAATTGCTAATCGAGAAACGAGAACCGATTCGATGCAGGGGACCAGGTCGCGATGAGCTTTTGCTATTTAAAGTAACATGCAAATTGGCGATACATAACAAATGGGATGAGAATCCTACATTATTATAATGCGCATTGATTTCGCGCAGAGTTTAACTTAACGATTAATTATCTAATTAATTACCCATCCATTTAACAATTTCTTGAGATGCCGCAGGGCGGATTCGTACGTTTACGTCGCATCCTTTGATACTTTACTTCGTTTGCACAATCTACCGTCTGATCGGAAGGGGACATTTCAAAACATGCAATGCGTGTATATAAAATACAAATCACGGTTGTGCAGAATCGTCGCGCAGTTGTGCTTAAAGTACAAGACCCCTTGCGTTACGAGAATTATGCGTGTTACGTCGAACTGTAAAATCCGCCCCGTTTTGTCAAATTCGAACGAACAGGCGGTAACTTAAAGATACGGAAAAAGTTACGCTATGCCGTCGAAGAGGAGTTACACGATTAAATACAACATCCCGCTATCGTAGATGTAGATGATCGTGATTCAAACGAAAATTTTCGTTTAAAATTACAATTAAAGGGAAGTTTTGAGTCATCCAGGTTTTCTTAAGGCTGCGGCTTTGAAACTTCTGAGCAACTTCGTCGACCGTGAAGACTGAATTTTTTTGTTTTCAAAAAAGTGCTACAAGATGGTCGGTATTGACTGATTTTCAAAACATTTGCCTTTGAATTCGTATCCTGGAAGAGCTTACGTCAATAAATATCTTTAATTATCTATCTTTTGTCTACCCGACGTGGTAAACCATACATTTACATACAATTGAGAAATGTCATTGTCGTCGATATAAGTCATTCATACCCGTTTTGATTATTTCTCGAAAACCTAAATGTCGAATTTTGTCATTTACAGAGAGTGATTCCCAAAACTGTTCGTTCCTGAATCGTACTTTCAAAGAATTGTGCATCGTTTGGAGTAGCATTTTCCAAGCTACATCATTCTCCACTCGATTACAGTGGAATAGTTGTGCGAAACGTTTTAATAGTAATGACACAGAATGATCCCCCTTTGCACAAAATTTCAATTTCTCACGCAATTCTCCAAGATTGAGAAACGCTCGTTTAGAGTATCTTTTTTAAATGCATATCGTTATTTAAAAACCCGTACTTACATGCGTAATTTGGTCGTGTAAATTGATTTCCAAAGTGTCGTCGTAAAAAGTTTCTTTTAAAATTCATCTTTCGATTTGTAACAGCGGTGCACATTACTTATACCCTAATGGTAATCGAGCGATACGCTCAACGATGCATGATTACAAACCCCATTGCGGCATGAATAATCTGAGGTATTCCATACAGAATTACAGTTTTGATAACCGTATCCCTCGTTAATTCTTTGGTCTTTCAAATTTTCTTTGGTTTTTCTTTTTTCTTATCCCGCTGCGTGCGCCTAAATACCTATTTCGCTCTGTCGCATGATTCCACGATCGAGAGAGAAATACCTCGATCGGGGAGGGTAGATTTTTCTCAAAAAGCAGTTCAGCATTTGAATCACAGACTAGTCTCCTCTACGGAATCCGTTCGTTGAAGCTGCCGTTTCTCGTCGGTGCCGACGAAATATGTTGTAACGAATCCTTTTGGTTTTACGTACGTTTCGCCGCGTAAATGGCATTTGACACCCTGCTGCTCCAGGACAGCTGCGGTATCCGTGGTGACCTGGAGAAACGATAACGCGTTATTGAAAGGCGACACGCGAAGAGAGTAAAAATTATTTAGGCCGACTAGCATCAAAATTTTAAACGATCTTGTTTATCCCCTTGCTGCCCAAGGTTGTTCAAAAGAAACACTTTATTTATCTTCTTTCATATCGCACTAAAATTAAGTGTTCTGTGTATCTTTCATTAGTAGCTCTACAATGTAGAGTCTACATTAGATAAATAAATAAAGTAATGAATAAATAATAATCATATATTAAAAAAGTGTCTAGTAGATTAGTGGTTAGTTTATAGCACCAACATGTATTTTAGACAATTTTAAAGTTTGAAATTCAATAGATGGATAAATATGCCGGTACTTATAAGTACCGCCGGGCGATAAATGGTTAAAGCGGACAGATATAAACATGAAATTTTCACACGGCTTAAATATGGACCGTTATATGTATTTTATAAGTGACGAGTAATTGACTTTGATCGGATAAATAGCATTAATAGACATCGCGCGAAAAGTAGACATTTTCCGATAAGTCAGACCTGAATTTTTCCTGGAAGCCCTGTCGTGTCCATTCTTGATGCCATATTTACAGCATCACCCCAAATGTCGTACAAAGGCTTCTGAGCACCAACCACGCCTGCTGTTACCTCTCCGTGCGATATTCCAATTCGGAGCCTACAAAAACGCGAATGGCTCGCGTAATTACGCAGTTAAACATGTGCGTAAATGTGCGAGGATGATAATATTTTTCAGGAATAAATTATATCGTCGTGCAAGTTATGTAAACACGTACCTATATGGCTTCGTCTTGCAGGAAGGCCTTGCGTTTAATTTATCGAGTACCGCCATCATTTCGGCGGCAAATTGGGCCATAACTTTAACCACGTTATCGCCGAAACTCTCGTCACTTTCCGTACTGCGCATCGAATCACGGCGACTGGCTTCTAATCCGCATGCTGCCATATAGGTGGTTCCTAACGTAAACATAACAACAGCGTAATAGCGACGTTATCGGTAGATCGCTGATCATTTTGTATTTAGCAGAATCCAGATGGTTACCAGCGATTTTAATTTTCTCAATTCGGCAGACAAAGTATGGCTCGAATAATAATTTATCGAACTCGCATATGATCTCATTCAGATCTATGAGAATATTGCTTTCGTCGATCGATAAATCCGTTAACGAGGCAAACATCACGGCCACGTTATTATGAGCTTCGTGATACGGCTCGTTCTCTTCAGTTCTATTCATGTTCAAGTAGAATTCCGCTGTAACGAAATGGCAACAGGTTTCATTACAGTCGCGATCGTTTCGCATATCGTCCGTTAAACGAATATTCATTGGGCGCATACGTACCAACGTGCTCGGGCAAGATATTTCGGAGTAAAAGTTTATTGGCATTTCTAGTATGAAATGCTTCATCTTGTTCTTTCGTCAATTGCCGTTTCCATTGATAGTCTAGTCTACTCAGGTACTCCGCCTACATAAATTCAGGTAAACGTTTAACGCGAACATACACCGTGAAATAGGGAAAACAATGTCGCGATAAATGCCAGGAATTCTTACCTGACGATCGATCAGATGCAATGAAAATGTGAGGAAAGCAACGCTTAAGACGTGCGCCAATCTTGGCTCCAAATGGGGATTCCACGTATCCCCAGACTGAGAAGAAACGAATAAACAACGATAATGTTAGATCCTATAATTAAATTTATCAAAGGAAATGTTTGAAATACCGAAGATTACCTGAAATATATTTGATCGATGTACCCAGACGTTCCATGAATAAAACGCCACTACCGCGATGCCTATTAGCAGTTTCAGGGCATAATGTACCCTCAGAAAAAGAAAGCTCGTAAGAATCGCTAGAGAGCAAGTCTGTGTCATTTGCTGGAATAAGCATCGAACGATATAAAGATCGTGACCCGAAATGTCTAACTCAACGAAAGAAAGTCTACGATGCGCGTGTACCTACTAAATAATCTTACCCAAGGTGTAGTTACGCACTCGAGCTTCGTGGCGCCGATTTGCGTTATACTGGCCGTTACGTTGTTGGTCCCAAGCTGATCCACGTTTTTGCACTGAAACTAAAATAACGAGAGGAATTACAATGGAATAAAATCTATCGGCGTATTGATACTGTTATTTCTATACTTTCACTGTACTTACAATCATATCGAACATGGCACACGCTGCTAGCATTACCGTTATTACCAGGTACAGAACTGTCCTGAGAAGTGCACTCCAAACGACCTAAAAAGGGAACCAGAATCGTACGGTTATTACTATGGAGGAACATTAGTCATATTATTGGAAGCAACATAGTTTATACATATTTACCTTTACGCTAGTGTGATACAAGAAGCACAAGAGTTTGTTACGAGGATGTGGCACGTGCCCTTCGTGTTCGTCGTGCGGGTCTTTATAACGATTCCACGCGAAGTGCATCCAAGTTATCGGTATCAGCGCGATTATAAATAACATGGCCGCGGAGTAACTGATAGTTGTACCCAAATGCCATCTGAAAATCGAACAACCGTTTCATGTTTCTGGATCAGCGTTATTCGAGTCGCGCCGTTATCTTTACGAAGGAAACCTACTCGGAGAGGGAAAGCGTAGGTACCAAGTATATGAGTCCCATGAAGATCAGAACGAAAAATGCGCAACCGATATAAAATTTAAACAAAGGATCCGGCTCTCGCAGAAAAGGTATTTCCCAACTCCATTGCTGGAACGTCAGGAGAAGTGGATTTATATGCTCCCATTTGCACCATTGTCTGAAAACGAACGATAAAATTGATCGCTTGATTATCGCAGGTTACTTCGCGATCGTATATTTGATCAGCGCATTGACCGCGCGTTAAATTCGGCGAAAAAAAAAACAAGATTACGAAACGTATCGAGCGAACCGTTTATCTCTTAGGACCTACTGAACGAGATCAGAATGGTATTGGCAAATGTTGCCCCTTCGAATTTTTTCCTTGAATTATTTTTAATACATTTGTATCGGATGGTAAATTATATATTTATGTTCTTAAATTTCGTCATTCCTGTCAACCTGTTTCAGAATGGTCGTCAATTTCCACGATAAGATTTAATAATCACCGTAGCTATAGCCGACGACTGTTATGCGCGTAAAACGGCTCATCGGCTTCAGCCTACAGACGTATTGCGTATGTTGGGAAACGTCGTATCTCTAAAACTGATACTCACTCCCACTTGGTAAGAGGCATTTGCTTGATAGCGTTCTCCATTTCCGCGTCCGCGGCTTTGAGCATCAAATGATAATCTCGTAAACAAGAGTCCATAAAATGCGTTCGCCTTCTGTATGTACCGGCGAACACGTCAGCATGATTATTCACCGTGGCTGTCAATCGTCTGCTGTTTCTCGCGCCGGGAGTAACGCTGCTCGACCTAACATTGTAGAATCTCACGTAATGTTTATTAGCCACCGGAGGAGAGTCCGGAGCCATGACCGTCAAATTGTTCTCGCTGTTCTGCAACAAGGTTCGCCTGTCAACGATGCGAAACACTCTCAACGGAAGTTCGTTCAACGGTAATGGAAAATCAGTGGCGTAGGAATCGCTCGATTCCCCGTCGAGCCGAGACTCTTCGCTTATCCGTGGGCTTCCTACGCCACTGGGTAACACGCACCTGCGGAGTCGGTGGATCCGGTGACGTGGGTGTAATCAAATAGCTCCGTATTCCGTACTTCTTCAGGATCTCGTCGTTGAGGGATTCCACGGGCATGCAATCGTATTCGCTGGCATCGACGAGATCCAGGGTCTGCTGGGTCACGTGAACTTTCCCCGGTTTCCCGGTTTGCTCCATCTTGTTCGCAATCACGACGTCGCGGGACCAAACGTCGTATTGCCATTTGTTGGCACCCAGAATACCGGATATTATGTTACCGGAGTGCACACCTATCCTCATGTTGACGTCTACGCCACTTTCGCGGCGCACCCTTGCTCTTACTTCCTTGATGATACTTATCATGTCGAGTCCTAGGAGGTGGTGCATACAAATTAGCTTTTGTAGGTACTCCCTGAGAGGGGTGATCGGGGGGGAGGGTAAGTCGACGAAACGATCGAAAGTACATATGTAAGTAAGTACACGCGTATACGTATCGAGGGTTTACTTTACATACCGAGATCTACGCAGCTCTTAGCGTGTTGAGAATTTGGAGTGGGCACGCCGCTCACGCAATAATAGCAATCTCCCAAGAACTTTATTCGTAGAACATTGTGCCTCTCGGAAGCCTCGTCGAAACTGCCGAACAAGTCGTTCAGAGTTTCGACGAGTTTCCTCACCGGTAGCGTCACGGTTAGTCCAGAGTAATTCACCACGTCGGCGTATAGGATGCTCACGTTGTTATGAGTCTCGACGCACAGATCGCTGAAAAAGAAAGGGACGACGGTAACGTGGAGTCTCAGGATCTACGCCGCCGATCGAGACGTTCGATCGGATATATCGTACCTGTGCGGTCTCCCTTTAGGCGGTGGCTTTTTGTGCTCTTCTATAAACTTGATAATATCCCGGAAATCTTTCTTGATCTTCGCGGCTATGTGCTGCGGCAGTAGGCTGCGCGTCAGTTGTTCCTGAAAATGTCCGAAACTCTTGTAAGAGAACTTGGCCCCGGATAAGACTGATCGACGCCGGGACCAGAGCATACCTCTTGATCCTTCTCGTAATTCAATCGCAGCGTCGATTCGACGCACTTTCGACGATCAAGGAAGGATCTCCTTATCACGACTTCGTTCATGAATCTGAAGTACAATCCTAGGCCGTTGACGCAGAGAAAATATATCGTGTCTGTAATGATCTGCGAATTCAGAGATCAGCGACGTTACGATTTCGCCGGATTATTATTGCCGTTCGCGAGTATGTTGATTCGGACAATTTTCAACGACATTACGTCAGTGAGTGCCGGATGCACCGGAGTTTACCTTAGTGGTGTAATCGGACGTGTTTCTGTAAGTGATTAACGAGAGGGTCGCCAGGTAACATATGGTAGCGGTGATACCGAGCACGAAAGCGTGTAGATTTTCCGTGAGAGGTAGAAAAACGTAACAAGCCAGGAGCGCGTGTGTTGCGTACGCCGGTCTAAAAAGGAGACGCAGTAATACGTATACATATATGTAGAGCTAAGTTCATGGTTGCACGCCCGTCAGCGGAAAAGGTAAAACGATTTCGCAATTAGCTGATTACTAAACGCTCGTTAATAACGTGGATTACAAGTTTGTCGAATTAATCTCGTTTAAACCAAGAAATTACAATTTTCTGGCCCCCGCGCTGGGACAATGAAGCTACTTAGACCTCGGGATCATGGATCGCATTGATTATCCCGTCCCGGCGGTATAAATGCAAAATTACAACTCCGCGTTACACAAAGTTGCGCGCTGCAACACGCTCCAGCCTCTACCAAATCATCGTGCCGTTGCGTTATCGATCGTTCGAGTAAGGGATCTTCCAGGTAAAACGACTCGCGGAACCGTTGCAATTGCAAATTCATTCGAAGAATTAGCGAGATTAACGTCGATAAGTGGTTAGCCAAGCTTTAGTAACTGCAGAGCGAAGCAAGTATCCGAGACTGACTATAAGACTAAAATAGTAAAACCGACGAAGGTCGGCGATAACAATTGAACGTGGCCTTTGCACGATTACCGTGTTACTTCCTCGAAGCACCATATCGTCGTTTACCTTATCGGCGGTATGTCCTCGGTGTACGCGAGGGTGTAGTACAGGGGTACGGCCAGGTCACCGGTCACCAGGAGCACGACGATCAAGCATGACAGCATTACCGGTAAATAATTGTTCCTGGCAATGATCTTCGACCTAAAGGAAAGTCCGATTACGGGGCAGAGTAGTGCACCTACAAGACTGTAGACCACCACGTCTGGCAGACAGTCCTCGATGCTGACCTAGAGAGAAACGAAAGTACTTTGGTGCATGGCGTTACGTTAAAACAACACGCGTTTAGGTTAATAGGGTGGCGTGCTTCGCACGAAATCTCACGAATGTATCGACGGCAGTTTACGATCAAATGGAGAAATCCTGAGGACTCTTGTTAAACGCTTACTCGTATATAGAGAATCGGAGGAATTTCAACGACGCGCGCATTAATTCGATTAGAAATTCGAAAGCCGATTTTAATTATAGCGGCAGAAACTGTTTCCTCTAAACGCTTCAGTAGATTCAATGCGATCGCGATGGAACAACGCGCGCGTTGTTACGCCTCTTCTTTCGCTTACCATTGTAAGTAGGATCAGACAGTACGTACACCCGAGCACCAATTGCAATAAACCAAAGAGCGAAAGATAACCATACTGAAGCCTCCTTTGGTAGATCGTGTACAGCTTCTCTAGGTTCTTGTATTTGAATTGTTTCTGAAAGCGAAAACTCAGGTGAGATTACGGCTCCCCAACTCGCGCGTCGGGCTTTGTTTTGAAGTTTCGAATAGGATCGACAACGACAACTGCGATCTTCGCGATATCGAGACGTACTGATGAATTTCGGACGCGTCATTCGCGACAGAATTTGCGTTATCTGTATTAAAGAGAAAGAGCGAGACGGAACGTTTCGCTGGACTGCTAATCGTATTATCGTTGGACGCTCATTCGCGAAATACGAATACGGAACGAAGACGTGAGAAAAATTGAGAACCGTTTGGGGGATAATGTGTAGCGCTGAAAGTGACCCGTTGAACATTCCGTAATACATTCTATAACTTTCACCAGGGTACATTTAAATTTAACGCTCGATGTAGCAGGTGTTCTTGCCCCGTCGACGTTTAAAGGAATCTTTTCGTATTGGTGTAATCACGGAAGGTAGCGAAAACTGTGTATACACGAATTAGCGTTACATTCGGACGACGGGACGTGATCGATAATTACGCAGAAATAGCATTTTATCGAATACGAATTTTCAAGTGGACGCAAGTGCCCCATCACTGTCGCTCCCTTACAAAAAATAAAACCTATCCGTGCATATAGGTATGATCCTTGGAGCGAGAAAAAAAAAACCAATGCACCGGAGGGATTATCGATTTTCAAAAAGCTTTTGTTATGAGACCGAAATACTGTTTCGAGTTTATCACCGCTGAATATTTACAAGCGTAAAGCTACGGAGACGAGCAAAAGCTTCCCATCGGCTCGTATTGCGGCACACGAATTTCGACGTATTTCCTTTCGATAATTCTGCATTTTGTATATCTTTGACAGGCGGGTATGAATCATTGTACGGGCAAACGTTTGTATCACTCAAGCGCGTCACTCGTGCACCGGCGAAACGATCTAAATTCGAATCGTCGAAACCGTTTGTTTTGCGATTGTTTAAATTACAAAAACTACCTAACGAACGATCTCGAAATAAGAAACGTCTCACGATTAATTCTTATCGTAATTACAGAACACGCTTTTCATTTGGCAATAATTATCCAACGGCCGCGTAATTCCCATACCACGCAACTTTCACTAGCGAATCTAGGAAGAACATTCTTTCGATGACTTGCCACGCGACATCGCGAAAAGAATAGCAATGCGTTCGCTACAAAAGGCCCGTCGCGATCATCCGATAGCACGATCCACAGAAATCATCGTCAAAACATCGATAATCCGGCGTTTCACTTTCACGGTACAAAAAAGGTCTACATCTCGATGGTACAATATATACATATATAAATCACTGTTGCATACGTACAACTTCAACGACTCGTACTTTTCACTCCGGGTATCCAATAGGTATCAATGATTCTCACAAACTATTCTCTTCTCCACTTTATTCGGTGTCACCGAACCCACCAAAACAATTATCTTATCGTGCCGTGTATACGCGAAAAGAGAGAGGGAGAGAGAGAGAGAGGGTTGGGGGAGAACAAAATATGAGAGCAAAAATCAGCGTTTCGTTAATAAATTGACTCGCGGCTTTCCGACGTGTACTTTATCTCCGGCAGTCACCGGCAGTCTGGTGCAAAATCCGTGTGCGTGGTGGTTACCGTGAATTATGCAGCTCGTAAAGCACGATAAAAAAGCCGAAGGAGTTTCGTGGGGCGCAGCCGCGCCTCCGCCCCGGCACCGCTACTCCTTTCCACGATTACCTCCGCGGCAGGAAAGCACCGTACTCGCCCCGTCGAAACTTTCGATACACGGGGAATATTCCGGTGCGTTTCGCGCGTGCGTTTTCGTGCAATTTTGCCGCAGCTCACGGCGAGCCTTTCGGTCCGGCGAATATTGATCTTCAATCTCGAACGAGTCCGACCTCCCTCTGTTCCGTTTCTCTTTCTCCACGTCTGTGTCTTTTTCTATCTATATCTATCTAACCTCCATCTCCTTCCCCCGCCCCGCCCCTCTCTTTTCCACCCCAACACCGTGTTTTCGTAGAATACATTAAACGCGTACGAGGCATCAAATTCTACAACAGTTTATCGTGGATCGATAAAGGTTTTTATTATTATTGTTCCTGCACGATGATCACCGCCGTATCGGTTTAATGGGCGGTCGCTATCCGAATGTTAATGATCGCCGTTCCAGGTTATACTTGTCCGTTCTCCCTTCGACTTTGCTCGATTTGTTTTTCCTTTTTCGTCAAGTTCGAGGACGTACGAGGGAATCGCGTATCTAGCAGCGCGTGACCACGCGATGGTTTTACGAAAGCTCCGACGGGAATGATCGTGGGCACGATTAGAGGCTCGTCGCGATGAAGCGATAATTAACATGTAAACTCGGCAGCTTATTCCCATTGCGAGTGTGTCGCGTCGACCGATGCGATTGCTATTCTTCGATACATGCTCATCCGATACGGACAACGATGACTTAACAGAGTCGATATTATTGTGTAACTTAAGGGTAGATATCGGGAAATATTCAGCATTCCTTTGCGATCGGATTAGAAGTTTCGAACGAAGATAACGGCATCGATAACAGTTTACCGCGAAATGTTGCGAAGCTCGCGAGAGATAGGTAGGTAATGTCTAAAAAAAAATTATCACTTATCGATCTTGTGAAATTAATTACGAATTAAGAGTACTTTGCTTACACGAATGAAATAAATGACGATGCACTCGTGCAATGCGATCCAGGAGAGAGGATATCGATAAAAGCGACGCGACTGTCGAATCTGAATGACATTTTTTAAACGTCGCTTCAGTTACGATTTAATAAAAATTCACAACTGCTACCGATCCCCTAGAAACTACTCTCAGCGCCGATCGAATTACTCGTACCGATTGGATTATCGAAGGACACGATCGAGATCGATTAATCTTTTCTAAAATTTTCTTATCGTGCATTTGTTGATAGAAGCTCGATGTTATGACAAATAGCATACTCGTGCTCCCGATCTTTAAGAGTAGCATTTTTTCGTGTAATCTCCTAAACGAAAGAAAGCGATACGACTTCCGGGTACTCGTCACGTTCTTGGCGTGCGCGTATAACAACCGCGCTCGCAACTCCCCGGGATCTTCTGCGATAGATAATAGAATAGATTGTATCGATAATCAATTGCAATTTTATAGAATCCTCCGTGTTACGTGATAGAAGTTTCTTATCTTAGCGTGCGCCCTATCCATCGATTTTCACTGAGATCGTCATCGCAATTTTGATTATATTCCGAAAAGTTTCCCCAGACGCGCGAAACCTCACTAATCGCGACAACGCGTTTACGGCTTCTACGGCCGATACAGTAAATTGACGATAAAAGGACTAACGAGCCGGTGAAACGTTCGAATCGAAACATATGGATATCTGAAACTGCTATGTACTCAAACGGGATTGTCGGATAGCATTGATTTTCCTCATAAATCACTCTAGTGTGACAAAATTGTTTAAAACTGAAATACGACCTTTCCGATTATCCGACAGAGACAGACAACCGTTAAATCGTATAACAATCTGCAAATACGTTATGTGAGTCCTTATAATAATTAATATGCACAGGACGTTGAACTATCTTCCGTAAAAAGTGCACTCACTCTCAAGCTGGACCATGTCCACTCGTCGAGGCTGTTAGGCGAGACGATTCGTCCATTGTCCACCTTTTGCAGGGAATTCAAAGATGCCCGCGTTACCAGTTCCACGTCCATCTTCCTCGAGATTGGTCTCGAACGGAAGGCCGCTGTTACCCGATCAAAGTACTCCGTTCGAGGAAAGTGACGACAACGGCGACGACCCCACGGCTTTTCGATCCATCGCGGCTAAGATCCGCGACGAGACTGGCCGTACGTGGAAATGACTCACCCCGAAGCGGTTCTCGGCACTGGCTCCACTTCGCGTTGTCGTGCTTAGCCCAAAGCACTACCGTTAGACCACGAGTTTATCGTGATAACGGAAATGGGCCACTCGAAATCCTCACCTCCTCCCTGCTCGCTCCTATTTCCCTCCACCTAGAGCTCCGCGACGACCCGCGAAACCCACGGTCACGCTTTTCCGAGCTTCCACGGCAGATTTTCCTCTCCTTCGTCCGCGTAATCGCGCCGGCCGCTACCGATAAAATTCCCTATCGCTTGATTAAGAGCGTATATCGTGCGATCGCACTCGACGTCGTTTCAGTACGCTCAGATTTTTTCCCTCAAACTGTCGCTGCGGCAAACAATTTTCTTCCGTCGGAGTGTAGGCTGTGCCGATTATCCGCGTGCCCGCACGCCCGGAGATTCTTGCGCTGAAAATAGGATCGTCAAATGGTGCGAATGCGATTCGGTTACGCGAGAATTTCATTTCGTCGCTTCAAAATTTGATTAGCCCGGTGAATGGTTGAGAGGATTCCACTGGGTACTCGAAAAGGACGCGTTTCGAGGTAACGCGTTTTATGGAGAATAGCGAAAGGATATAATGACAAAGGTGATCGAAATCGCGGATGTCCTGTATTCGTGGAAGATGATCGCGTGGGTAGGAAAGCAAAGTGTAAATTTTAAGCGTTCGCCGTTACCGCGGCAAACGAAACTTTCCCGGTGAGACCAACAATCGTGTTAAGTTTCAAAACATGCTTCGTTTTTCATTGCCTCTTTTTTTTTGAGAGACTCCAACGACCCGAGTCTCATCGAGGATCACCGTTCGAGGCTATGATTCATCCGTGGTCAATCTTGATCCACAACTCGTTCCCTGTTAATTTCTTGGCATTGAGATCTCGATCGCACGATCGTGACTCAAGTTTTGTACAAAGACACGCTGCTGATATGAATCTTAAAACACGCATTCCTCACGGCGAACAAGATATAGACAGTGTTCTACATGTAATAACATACTATTAAAATAGAAAAATAATGTTAACCGTTTTACCGACACGTTTAATTTTAATTCTCGGTAGAATCTACTTCGTGACTTTGCATCTTTAATGGCACGAGTAAGTAAATACGTTTAATAAAAAAAAAAAAAAAAAGAAAACGAAGAAAGATCGATCCGTGTTCGTAACTTCCAACGAGCGTGAAAGTGATATTCACCGCCAATAGCCTGGCCATTGTGTCTAGCGTTTCACGGTCGAATACTACTCGCTATAGCGAGTACGATACCTGCATCCACAAATTAAATACTCGTCGTCAAGTGTAACGAACGTCCTTCGATTAGCGTCGGTTCGACTCTATACGCGTTTTCCTAAACAACATTTCGGAAACAACGGTGCAACAGCAAAGTATCGTAATCGTGATACCCGACCATCGATCTATTTACATACCAGCAGCCAACGTTAATTAGAAATAAAATCAGCGTATCGATTCGCATAAAAGTCGGCATAAAATTATGGTCGATTTATCTGTCTACGCAGAAAGAATCACGAATCACGTACGATGATTTGGAAGAGTGCCGGCCTCCCACCGAGTCCCGCGACCACTCGTACGTGTTTTAATCGTCGAATCTTAATTACATCCTGCCTTCGCTCCTTCTTATGCCAATTTGCGATGCAACGCAATCACGATATTCGTAACACGCGTCCTTTCGGATCATTTGAACCGCCAAAAGCGGACGTTTTATTAGACATTAATGTCGTTTCGCGAAAGGATACGTTGGACCATTTCCATTCGCCGATGGTTTACGTCATCGATACGTAGAGAAGATAGAAAAAGAATTAATTGGTATCGCAGGACTTGTAAAAGGATCGAACGATTCGTGGAAGTGACGGGAAAGAATTCGGCCCCTACGTCGATCAATCTTTGGATACTATTCTTGATGCCTGATCGCCGTTAGAACGACTGGATTAATAACCAAATAATCGTCCTCTAGACCGAATCACGCGATCGATAGAACTCGTAATTACACTGGAAAAAACTGTTCGATATAATTTTCGTACCCGGGGGAAAAAAAAAACTGTTACGACACACTTGTTCGAGCGTAAATCGCATTTTAATTTAATAATTGACGCCGAGAGGCTCTAACCACGCGCAGCTAAGTCCCGTATGGAAATTCTGTGATCCGGTAAAATTCATATCGACCCAATAAAACTTGTATTTCCTCGACTGACAAGAATCGCATAGTTCGACGGGAGATTAAAGAGACTCGGCAAAGCATGCGCAAACTTAAAGCATCGAAGATAAAGAGACTCGTAAACGACAGACACGCGCTACGGCGATTGAAGTTGTATCGATTCGATGTCAACGAGATAAATGGAAGAAAACGTATCGACGTTACAGCGACGGCACAAATATCGGTACCCATCCGGGGAACCATAACTAACGATCCGCACAATTTCAGTTCATTCAACGATGACCGTGGTAAAAGAAAATATACTGTCGATTGCGAGCATCTCTTCGCATCGTAGAATTATCGCTCACCTGTATCGATCAAATGAAATCATCCCCTCGTAAACGCTTATTTGCGTGATATCCGCGCAACTATGCCACTACGGTGCACACTTACGCGTTTTCACTATGCGTACACGTAGCTCGGACAATTCGGCGGATCGCTCGGTACATTCGCGGCCAACCGTCGTGCGCAATAAACCACTTTCGTCTGACGAAACTTTCCACTACCGATATCTCCATGAAGCATGGTAAGCCCGACAGGTGTAACGAGCCACGGACATGGGTCGTACACCTACGGCTCCTTTTCGATTCGAGTCATGGTGGAGATCCCAAGGACACGCGCCAGCATCAAGCGCAACTTATGTATATGTACGCCTACTGGGTGTCCCGAATCTCTATCGTAACGCTCGACAATCGTATCATTTTCCTCGCTTCGTCGTGACGTAACACGAATTCAATTTATTAAAGTCCCTGCAGTGGAAGATATAATTGTTTTTTTTTTTCATTTCGTTGCGAGGCAGAAAGTTTGATTACCGTGGTGTTAGGGCATCGACGAATTGTTTTAAATCATAAGGAGTATAATTGTTAAGTATGGGACTGTCACAAACTAGCGTGTCACGCTCAACTCGGCGATGAAACTGCTAAACCGTTAATCGATCATTCCTGGAATTTTTTCCCATTTTTATTGTATAAACTCACTCGCCTATCGAGATATTTCGAGCGATAAAGAAATAAACGATTCGGCTCTTGGCAAGCTACTCGGGTATAATAGTTTAAGCAAAATAGTCACGAGTCTACGGACGCGTGCACGTTAAATTTGCAAAAGCCTCTCTTACTTGTACAATGTATGTGTGCACTCAAGTATTAATTGTTCAGTGTCAAGGAAGCGAGTGGATGCGCAAACGGGATTATGGGCGAACTTCTGTTCTTTCAAATGAATCCTTCATGAGGCGTCTTAAAGTTTTAAAACACCTTGTACATGGAGCGTTTACCTGTGGCCACACAACATTCGATCATCGATGACTAACTCACCCGGCTCAATGGCACGATGGGAACCTCGACGACGCTTTACGACTTCCGTTGTCTCGTATTGGGAAGGTCGTCGATCGACGTCGGCTTCCTATATCGATACGAATAAAAAAAAACCGGAACATCATCTGCTTGTAAAATTCATTATGGCGGTAGTGTAATCGTAATCGAAGACTTTTTCCTTGCGTAATCCTCGATGACTGGTGGGCTTCATGTTTGAATTTTCAAGCGCGGGCATTATTTGATGTGGGACCGATAGTGACGTTTCGATTGTTCGGAGGTGAAAATTGGTTTCGGTCGATAAGGACGCGTACTGTATCTCTTCCGTCGTGCTATTATGGAATTATGGTACGCTCTGTACTCGTAACGGGTGATTAATCGTGTTACATTAACTGAAACAACTGGAAACAACCTATAAGCATAATTTTATGCCACGATTCCTCGACTATACTGTTGTTGACTGTTCGGTAACTTTCCGCTTTAAGAACGGAGTCGAATTAAGGAGGGATGCCCGACAATTGCGTTGATATTAGAAATCAATAATAAGATAGCGATCTCCCTCACTGAATATCCACCGGTATGTACTTTCTTATGTAGATTTTGTCCGAGACCGATTGACGTCATGTTCGACCATTGAAATTTTGGAGCATGCCTGTTCACCGGTAATTCGGAGAACTTGTATTGTGTCGTAGATGCATGGTAGGCTTTTCGCGTCTGTTGCTTTTTCTTCCAGATAACGAATTCTGATGACGTTTGGCGTAGTTTTAACGCAAACGGAAATGTATAATTATTTTCAACATTCCTGAATTCTAATGAAAATTATATAAGCATCATTTTCAAGGTCGTGGAGTTTACAGTATTTTTGGAGAGGACGTTTCATGTCGGTGTTTTTTTTTTTTAATCTTCTCAATGCTATTGTTGATGTGTACTGACATGCGTGTAAAACGTTCGTCCATCAGCGTAGTAAAAGATCATTCGATACGCTGAGTTTTCGCTTGTGAAACAGTAAAGTTGTGAAAACATATAGTTGTAACAAGTGTCCTTCAGTTAATTCGTCATCATCTTTCAATAAATTCGAATCATTTTGTAAAAACATTCGAGCAAACGCGTTCCGAGTTAAAATGTCACGTTCGTATCTCCAAAAATAAAACTGGTTGCTTCCGTCATATTCCGTTACGCAGCTTGAATACGAACACTTTTCTTCTGGGATTTACTTCCCAATTTCAAAGTATCGAACGCACATTGTTATAACATAAGGTAAGTCTGTTTGCAACATACAGAAACTACAATAGTATTCCGGGGTGCTCGCAATGCACAAATCACGATCGGATTATGTTCGTTCATCAACACCAATGTTCGATCACTTCGTAGAAACACGACTGCGCGCGAAGCTATCTCAACATATTTTGATAAAACCCCGATACCGTCGAGCAATGTTCGATATCAGCGGAAGTCGTATCTGTGAAAAACCCGGGTGTCCTACTACGAATTTGAATGTGTCCTCCGTACATTCATTCAAACTATGAGAATTCACACCGTTTGGATTGTATTGCTAATCCTTTAATTTTGTTTAATTAAATTGATCCAATTGTTGCGTTTTCAAAAAGAATTCGTATCGATGAAACACATTCCCCACTTATTCTGCGCTGAAATGATGTATCCAACAAATCAGAATGTTTCGATTTTTGAATGCCGCACAAATTAAAAATTTTACGCGTGAATGGTGGGAGAACGTCCTTTATTACGTGGATTTGATGTTATCTGCTGAGTTTGTCAACAAACGGTAAATTTAAGTGAGAGGAAATAAATAATGATTGCTGTATTTCACCTGATACATCGGGATAATTTTGAACAATAATATTGTAAGACATTTAGCAATCCTTGAATCAATTACCGTAGTTATATATATATATTAGTTTACTTGGATGTAACCACTTTTGGACGGCGCAATCTCAATATAAAAAGAATGCAAGTGCTGTTTATAAAAAAGCATATGGTGCAACAGTTTTATTCTTCACATAGTACATCTATGTTCAATGTATACATGCAATACTTCATGCTAAGCCGAGTATTTCTGGTTACAAACAAGTATGAGCTACGACGACCGAGGTGTCTGCTCTTCGATAACAATGGTTTTCACGCCTACGCTTTTACATAGCGCGCACCTCCGCGGAAACTTTAACTCAAACAGTATTTATCACTGCAATTCCGTGTGCAATAAATTAGTATGATCGATTTTAATGGTTGAAGTTTCCCGACAAAAAAATGAAAACTAAATATCGGTGGACTAGAATTTAACAAGGCCCTTTATATAAGTTGATTGAAAATAACCGTGGGGCGATAACCAAATGAAATAGAATAAAATGTTTTGTTCAAAATCTGATCTGAGTGTAATAAACGAGTGAATTGTTGAAAAAGGTGAACGACGGGATATCGTGTTAATGTTATTAATTGCGCTTACCGATTGACTGGTTTCGTATTTTAATGAGCACTTACTGGTAGAAGGAAGTATTTATACGACCGTAATAAATTTGGACTAATAGTTCAAAATCTACCAATAACTTGTTAACTCTAGTACAACTGGTGTCGAAATTATACATTTAAGATAAATGAGTTATATCCAGTACACCGCGTATAAGTACCTTTTCCCACGCGTAACGTATCTTCAAATGTCAGTCGGCGTGCTTTCGTCCATTACAGAACACTGCGTAAAAACGGTTCCGTTTGACCTAAAGGCGGTGTCTAAGAAAATATACGTTGAATATTTGTCGCTATGTCCACCGGTAGTTCGGCATACAAGGAAGTCCAATCATTCGGAAAATCTCGCTGGGCAGATTTGATAAACTCCATAACAAGACCCTTTGCCTCTGTGTACAAAAAGTTGCAAACTTTTAATAATAACAATACGCTCTTATCGTGATAAGTGAGGTTCAGAATATGCTGCATAACATACCGTCGTCGGTTGCCCTTTCTTCGTGCAATACACTAACCGCTACTTTCAGTAACGTACGTATATTTGGCTGCAGAATGGAATGGCCTGCCTGATACAACGTGAGGATACTCTTAAAAACCGCCTTGTTTTCCTCATAGTCTTCTTTTAATGGTAACTGATTGACGAAAACAGGGAAAACTTGATCGAGGGGTAAGATGGAATAATTCGTGACGATAAGTCGGGCGATCGCGCCGACAACGTTGTCCCGGGCTCCTGCGTGAGATTCTTTAGCAATTGCGCTCGATAACACTTGTAAGATATCGGGGTAATGTCTATTAAATTATTTTCAGGAAATACATCAATAAATTGTCTCCGCAAAGCAATGTTACATAGCTTTCTATCAGCCGTTCAAGTGACACATTAAAAGGATACGAATAAACGGCATCTTTGCCATGCAATGCAAGTTCACCAATTCCATAAATGACGTTGTTACGAACTTCACCACTGGGATCGTTTGTGAGTCTTAAAAGTGTCGGAAGAAGCTGAGGTATGAAAGCAGTTACCGTATGCTGAAGCCCAGAAAAGCATTCCGAGATGGTACCAACCGCAAAAGACCTTTGTGCTTCGGATTTGTTCTTTTTCTGCAAACATGACACAGTTCCTAAATGTGTTAAAGCCGAAATCGGCAGGAATCGGTAAAAATCGTACCAATCTTTCTAAAAGCATCGGTAACACAGCTTGAAAGTAAAGCGCAAAGTCTTCCGGGGGAATGACTTTTCCAAAACTCGATAGTACTTCGCCCGCGCATTCAATTAATAATTCATCTTGCTCAGCTTCGGCCTCCACGCCATCCATTTCTTCTTGATCTTGACATTCCGTTTTTCCTGCAACAAAAATGATTCCGAATATTTACTAATAAACGAAATATTCGGGGTACACAAACGTTGCATTGCCAAAGTATTATACCTGACATAACATCCGTAACACAATTGATTATGGCATCTTTATGACCCTCCCCGACAAGGACGTCCGACTTGATCTCTTTCAGTAATTCCAAGTAAGCATCTAAACCGCTAATAACTACTGTTCGTTCGGCATCTAATCTTATCAGCTCCGACAATTTTGGAATAAATACAGAGAGGGCTTTCAGCAAAGCTTGTTTTCCTTCATTGGTGTTAATTTTTGAAAAATTAATACAAAACTGTTGAAGAGCCTCTATGGTGGCTTTACGAAGGTCTTGTGGATAATTTATCAATTTAAATGTTTCCTCGAAAGACTTTTCAAGATACGGCAGGAATGCTTCTCTGAAAGTAATACAAAACACTTCCTCTAATTGAATGGTGAAATCGTAAAAACTGTATAGTTTGTACATAAAGTAAATATGTTACTCCGTGTATTGGGCAATTTCTTTCAAAGCCAAAACTGCCTCTTCTTTTTCTTCGATGTACGCGTTCTCCACGCAGTAACAAGCAACATCATCATCGTCGTCGTCTTCTTCGTTGTCTGTATTCTCAATATCTTCTTCATCTTCGTTTTCGTTGTCACTAAGGTCATCATAAACTGGAAAAGCTGAAGTTTCATCTTCCTTAAAATGAGGCTACATGAAACACACAAAAACGATTAGAGATTTTTGTTTCTTCCGAAATAATAGACGTTACATTATTTACCCACCACTATGCCTTCTGAACTCTGTATACTATTTATCATGCACTCGATAATTTCCGGCAGAACAATTGCCATTTCCTTCTTCATTACTGTACTAATGGAAGCGAACAATCCGTAAATAGACTTTCTCAAATCTGGGTCATCGGTCTCTTTTACCAACTTCATACCGAAGTTAAGTGATCTCGCTGCCAAAGGTGCGAAATTTGTATCACCTAACGTTCTTGCCATTACACCGAGGGTATCTGAAATATGAGTATACTAATAACGCAACCATCGAATATTCTTTAAATTTTTTTTGCGCGCACTGACCAACTGCTTGTATTTGAAGACACATGGTTTCCTCCGTTTGTTTTTCTGTCAGATAACTATCCAGAATGGAAATAATTCTTTCAGAGTACGGTAGCATGTGCTCTTTACTCGCACAGGCGGCTGAACCTATTGCACTGAGAGAAAGCTCTCTAACGTGAACCGGAGTATCTGTACTTAGGATTTCAAAAAGCCTTTCCATCAACGTCGGCAAATAAGGTAACAGGCTCTCATTTAAGTTCTCGCAGAACATTTCAAGAGCGTAGAACATACGATCGACCGAGGGTGGCTCTCTTTTCTCTTGTCTAATATGAGAACATACTTGACCGAGATACTCGAATAACACAGGCAATAACTCAGATGAATACTGGGAGATATCTGGTTGTAAATGCTCGGAAAATTGTCCGAGGGCAAAAAGGGCAGCGTTGCGTACCACTGGAGTGGGGTCTGTGATTCCTTGACAAATGCAACGTAGGAAGGATTCGAGATACTTAGTCCGAATATATTCTGAACATCCTTCGGCTAGGACTGCCATTGCTAGATACGATGCCTTTTTTGCATACACATCGGTACCTTGAAGACCAGGTTCTATGTGTCGCAACTATGAAAGATGTGCAAAAATAAATCATCGTTACAATTGCATCTAGCGTATAATAGTATTTTAAATGTACCAAACAGTACCAATTGTGGGATCAATTTTTCTGGCGGCAAATGAAGAGCGAGTAAATCTAAAGTTTGAGTGGCACAAGTTATAGGCGTATTGTCTTCGTTATCACCATGGAAGTAAACTTCGTCATTGTCATCGTCTGGTCGAGTGGACATAAGGCTGAACAACATATCTGTAAATCGGTATTAGTAAAATATATTGTTGTACAAGCACGTACATGGCGTATTATTTATAATACTAATATGACTTACCAATAATGGGCTCCACAAGTTTGTGTTTTACTATGGCTTTCTTCTTTGTTCTTGCTAACCAGCCAATGAATCCAATGCCCTTAACCCTAAGGGCATCGTCTAATGATTTGTTGCCTGCAATAGCAAGGCACATACTAACAAGAGGTTTAACGTGAGGCGCTATCACAGTAATTGCATTTTCACACAATTCATCTAGCAGTTCGAAACTTTCAATGGCTTTATCTTCATGGGTTACGGTAAGGGACTGAATTGCAGTCATTACTTGTGGCATCATTTGATGATAAGTATTAACCATCTGTAATTGCAATTCACCACCTATTGGGTTTTCGATTATTTTAAGACGTCGATACGTACAAGTATATATTTGCCACTTACCATCTGATTGCCTTCTATTAAAGAAACCAGGTTTTGCATTGTCTGCATAACATAATACGCTACCGAGTTTCCTAGTTCCGGTAAGCTGTTCAAAGTTCGTGCGAGAAGAGCTGCGAGCAATGCACTGTTCGCACGATACACCTCCGGAGCAATTTCTGTCATAACCGAGAGGGTATACGTACCCAACTATAAAAATCAATTAAACTGTAGTCAGAATGGATATCCATTCCTTCAAAAATATTAAATATTTCATTTACCTCTTTCTCAGATAAATTGTCGCTCGTAACCAATTGCTGAACAAACTGTAAAACCTCTGGCCAGCCATTATTGGGCAGTTCGTGTTTTATAATTACACCTATCAGCTGTGCAATTGCATTTTTAACAAATTTCTCTGGCTCGTTAACCAATGCCTGGAACATTGCGACTTATATGTACTCACGATGAAAATAAATGTATATCGAGAGAAGGTAATATTCTTTTACCTGTAAAATTACGGCTTTAAATTCAGTACGTATGTGTTGTGGCAATTTTGTCCAATGTTTCCCTTTACCATAGCGCTTTCTAAGCAATACCGCTGCATATTGTCGTATCTAAAAGCATGATACACGTGTTTACACCGTAATCTTTGCGCTATTGCATTAGCTATACAATCGTTAAAGTACACACCTCCGAGTTTGCCGAGGACACAACTAGTTGGCACAAAGCAGGTGTACTTTCCGGTTTCTTAAAAGCTTCTCTGAGCTCTGCCGTTCCCTATTAAATATATTTTGTAAACATTGTTTCACTACGGAACATCATTCTATAAAATGTATCATCCTAAGAATAGAAGGCTTCGTGTTAGCGATTGCCCTTGAAGATCGGGTATTAATAAACGAGGCGTGCTATTACTTTTAATTAACGCAGACTCTTAAGCACATGACATGCATATTAAAAACCATCGAGAATAGGAAGAACATGAAAAAAAGGTTACCAGCAAACAACGTTATCGTTTATTTCACACAAATCGGATACATCTAGGCATTGAAGCATTTGGGAGTAAATTGTACAATAACAACAGCGATATCACTATCCGAGAGACGTTACATTTAAAGACATTTCTCAACCGGACTGAGCACGTGTTTCGAACAGCAGAAAATACATTCCAGTTATGAAGTGTCAATTCTTTAATCACACCTGTTGTATCGTTGAGTTGTCGGCTACGAGTAACTTCAACAGTATTTCCTCCATTATTGGTTCTCTACGAATAATAAAATATGTCTTTAACACTACTCGCGAGCGAATTAGCCGGCAATCCGCAGTCTCTGATCTGACCTGTTGGTGCCTGTTGGTGAATTGGTGACGTCCATATGGTAGTCACAACGCATGCGTTTTGATCGCGTACAGACAATCAAAAGATTATGTACTTTTACACATTTTTGTTACTAGCATGCTTAACGTTATAGAGAAAGATTTATGAATCGTTCGACCGAATAAATACTGGCGAACGAAATTATTTTATTACGGAGCAAATATTTATACTGTTAAAGCTCGTACTGCCAACGAGGTAAATTTTTGAATTGATTGTATGGACTTTTTATGTATAACCAGCAACATAGATGGCGGTTGAAGTGCGAGTTATCATCAAGGAAGTACGAAAATTATTCCCATCGTTAGAAAAATTGGGGTATTACATGTTTCAAAAAGATGATTGTGAGGTTATGTAACACATTGGAAAATATTGTTTGAAAATGTCCTTGTATTCACGTCAACTTTTGCAGTTACATTGTTGAATATAATTTAAAAGCCGTGTACTTTGTGTAAATAATTCAAAAAGACAGTTGGTAAGTATATCGTACGTACGTCAGCTTCTCAACGCTTCAAACATAGCGCCAAAAATCTAATAATTAACCATTTAGTAGCGCCACCTACCAACGAAATTTGTAGTTATTTCGAATTGTGTCACGCGTACATACATACCTGCATCTTGTAGATTTTCGCAATTTTTCTCGGTGAAGTGCAATTAATCTCTCGAAAAGGCGCGAAAATGGTATTTGTAACCACGTAAATACATCGATGGGTGAAATTAACCAACATCAACGGGAGATCATTGGGAAGAAGCACCAGGTAAATGTTTGTCAAGGTCATTTACACACAACGCCGAAATGTGGCATTGCAGTACAATAATTTCTGCACCGGTTTGTTCCATTTTGATTGCTCGTTTAACAAATATATTATAACTATATCGGTAACACCCACTATTCGGATGATTCCACTGCATTAAAACCAGTTAAAAATCAGGGTAACTAGTGTATAGTACACATACTCAAGGTAAGGTAGCATGTTATTACAAATTCTTATGCGTTTATCGTCAAGTCTCTTTATCATGATTTGTATAATATTCGAAGCAGGGGCATTATTTTCATATTCTTATTAGGCTCTGCGGCGTAACGTAATACTGAAAGGAAATGTGTTTCGTTATTCTTTACCAAGCTTTCAGTTGTGTACGCTTTAGTTACGTGAAATGATTTTAAATTGTCGACATCGGAATAATGTTGATACAGACTACCTGATCTTTAATCTTCGATACTGATCACTTGCTCGCGAAATCGTGCCGTTGATTGTGTGTATTATAAAAAATCGAAAGTGCAACAAAATAAACGCAAGTACTGACTGTTTGAATCGAACGAAGATATTAGAATAAAAGGGTCTGCCCACCTTTTTTCTGTTATCTAGTACAACACTTACAATAGTACTGCTACGATCGGTAGAGTGCGATTGATAATTGGACCGATTATTTTAAAAGTGGTGCAAGTCCATCTAAAAAAATGAGATATTACATAATTTGTGATTAATTTAGTGTAAAACAAAAAAGAAACAATAAAAAAAGAAAAAATGGACTGGTACCACTTTCAATATAAACGGTCGAATTATCGAGAGTTTTAGATTTTTTACGTTATTCTGTTTCCTATTATCCCAATAAGGAACGTTACTATTAGGAGCAATATCGTCATAGGACGAATACCAACCGTGGAGGGTACAACATTCTTACGTCATATCGATTGTTTCTCATAAACAATTCCTTCTCTTTCGATATCGATAATTCTATACGAGATTTTTTCACTCTCGAGCCTGTACAGTATAAGTCAAGGAGCCCGTTTTCTCCGACTTTGTCTAATCTCGCATCGTGGAGCAGTTTATTATTTTAGAACGAACCCCTTCCTCCGGAGTCTCTCTCTGTCTCCCTTTTCCTTCCGTCTTTGTCGTTTCCTCTCTCATCTCTCGTTAGCGTTCCGATACCGGAGCACCTTGATGTAATGCAGTCTTTAAAATTCTTTTGATCGCTATTTTAGAAATTCACCAACAATGAGGTTCGTGGAAAAAGACGTGGTTCGTAAGTCAACTCTTTTTAGAAATTCACATCGAACGCGTCGTACGATAGGTACGCGCATGGAAATTGGCCAATACTTTTCCAACGTTGAATAACTTGTACGAAAACACCCGATAATGTGCGCACGAAAATATTTAATCTGGCCTTTCTTTAAGAAGAGGGGATGAAAAATATCTTGAGATTTGTCTCTCGTGGTTCAAGTGGTGGCACTCGTTTCTAACTTATGTACCGGAAAAGTGGATCCTTAGATTTACTATAAGTGAATACTTAACAAGAAGAGCGCAGAGTACCGCGTTAAAAAAAGAAAATCTATTATTAAATATATGTAAATTGCGGAATGAACTTTAAATTAAAGTAAATTTATCCCATTATCTTAGATCCCATTATACTAACGCCAGTTGAACACTATTTATCAAATATATTTTATTTGTGCGTTAAAATCAGTTTTCCGTCCCTTAGCGGTCAATATAAAACCAGTACGCGATTTCCATTTTCGTGGTAAATATACCTTTTGCCTAACCTCTACGCAAGAAAAAAATCATAGTAGGTATTTGAACCTGAAGAAGCGTGCCGAGAAGACAGCGAGAGGGCTGTCAGCGGCATCGTTGAGTGACTCCTCTTGCACCTCGTGCATTTTCGTCGTCTGGCTTACGTGCATTCCGAGCGACGCTCACGAAAAGTGGATCCCTTCGTTCGGGTTTAATATTTCCATCACGAGCCTTTCATAAAAATTTGCCATGAGGCACGCGTCGAGAATATAGCGGAATGCTAAAAATTCGGTCTACCAACAAATTTGTATCCACTGTGCGAGTATCGGTAAGATTGACCTTAGTCGACATTTGTATTCCCACGGTGCTTCTGTTCTCGTTGGAATTGTAGTTCTAAATTAATCAAGGAATAGATAAAATTCTGGATTTATTGGAAAATTCGTATAAACGTTTGCGAATCGTTCGTTCGCAAATCCAAAGCATTGGATGGCTTTACATAAAAACTATATTTCAGCAATTCGAACGATAGGCTTAAAACATTTTTAATTTATACGCAGTACTTGCAAGATTTGACTGGTGCTCGACAACCGAGTGCGGGATGAAGAAAACTGAGTCATGCGTTTATGCGCGATGCACCGGCTAGGTTTCATTGACGGAGAGAAAAATCTTAATGCGAAATTAATGTCGGTTATGAATCTGTTTCGTGTAAGCCGACACCACGTGCGCTTCGGCATCGCGTATAGCGTTCTCTAATTTATAGCATAAGCAATCATATCTCGGTTTTCAAAGTCGCTTCGACGAAATCATTGATATTTGACACTAATATCTGAATTAATTAACATCAACGTTCCGTATCTCTTCAGCTAAGAAAGCTTCGCAAACTCCTGACCGCATTACGCGTTTGAGTACGCGCATACGTAACCGCGGTATATTGGACTGCAACTTACGATAAGTATAGTATAGTCTCGTTAATCCGGGCCCCGCCAATCCGGACATTCCGAACGGACCTCACCAAAAAAAAATCACCAATAATTTTTAAATCTACTCTACTTTAAACTGTATGTACTTATGTTCCGTTTTTACAACTCGTAAACAAATTAATTGGCTATTTATAATGTAAGAAACTGTAGATAATAACGTTCTGTTTTTTATCCTACATGAATTCGCAGGTTAAGAAAGTATGCCTACGTTGCAGTATCGGGATTGAAAACGTAATTCTTATGACAAACGCAACGATTGTAATAGTTTTATCTACCTAAAACTTATTTCCAGACGTTTTAATTCTGATTCCGTTTAATCCGTACTTATGGTGATCCGGACGGGGTCCGGTCCCATCAAGCCCAGATTAACGAGACTCTACTGTGGTCTGCAAAGATATTCGTCGCGTTTGCACATAATATGAGTACAAACGTTGGTATCTAAAAAAAGATTTATTACTCTCAGTCGGGATACGAATAAGAATGCGAAGTATTTGACAGCATCGAAAGCGATGTCTGATTCATACGTGAATTTCCCCGTCCCAGGCCCGCCTTTTGTTTCTCTTCCACTGACCGCGATAATAAAATCTGGAGCACGTGTCACCGCTATTTCAGGACGTGACAGGGGATCGATTATCGAACGTTTCTGTGAAGAGGTTCGCCACGTGATTTTATAGAAACGTTTTCAAAGGACGCGATGGTATTTGAACACGTGACAGAAAGGACACGTATCCGAGGCAACTCTTCGTATTTCTCAAATAAGTACATATTCTTTATCTGCTAGTCGGCAAAGATGCCCCGACGCTCGTCCTTTTTATGGCAGGGACCGGCAACAAGCTGTTTCAATAGAAATCTGTTGCACGCTACTCGTAACACGTTGCTATCGCCGAGGACCGTATTATCCTCTTTTATAACTATCTACAAAGGATCTCGAGCGATGGCAACTCATTTTTTGAGAGAGTTACTAGGATACTTTGTTTTTTACCCCGTTTTTTAAAGAGAAAATAAAGAGACAGGGAAAATACTCGCGAAGCTTCCAGAGCCGTAAAAGTGACCCGTTAAAGGCTATTAAGAATGTATTTCGTGGGTATAAAAAATCGTTAAAAAATTTTCGGTCACATGTTCGTTTCTGAGATTTAAAAAAATGACTTTATAAGCTTCCATGGGTGATCTAACGGGAAGTTTAACGGCGGAACGAACCAAACAGGATAATTATCATTTTTTTCAGTGTTTCAAAACGTATGTGAGAAACGTTAATAGATTATTTCAAATGTGTTTGTAAAATTGCATAATGGCAGTTTTGCCACTGAAGATGAAATATTAAATGAATATTCCATTGGATTAAAAAAAAATATATATTTACTTTACGGTTATGGAGTATAAACGCTTTCCTGAATAATAAACCGTCAATAAAATGCTGTTAGAGAATGAATTAAATATTTCCAAAGTGTATACTTCAAAATACGTGTTTAAAAAAAGTTTTAAAAACTCTAAAAAAAAAAGTTGCTCTAGATCGGGATTTGAAATTTTTTAAACAATGTTTTACGCCATGCAAAAAGAATGTTTTAAAATACGTTTCTACTATGCTCTGGAAGAGATGATGCAAGACTCCAAACTGTCTGATGAGCGAGAGGTTTCTTGCGAATTAATGTGCTAATAAGAAGTAGGGACCAGGAAGAAACTTGCATTATCAACAATTTCTTTATCTTCACCGCAAAACCATTCTGACGTTATTAATATTTACCTCATAGAACCGTTAAGACCAGCGTATCGTCGTCGCCTACAGGACATTTACTGTAAGAAGTATGTTTCGATAATAATTACTTCTCGGTGCTTGGTATCACAGACTTTAACCCCCTCAGGCTTAATTTTTTCTTTCGGGGAAAAAGATGTTCGCAATATCCTTAAGTACCGATAACTATTCGGAAGGTTTAATTAACATTTCCTCTGTGAAAAAAAATAATTTTTTCTAAAGCTGTGATCCCAGGTTCTCCGATTAATCTTCTACGAGGAATACTGACAAACCAAATTCATGTAATTCGCGTGGATCAATCGGGTACACAACTGTCAAATAGCATTCCTCGTCACTTTTCATAATTTATCAATTATCCTAGTATATTTACATCCCTTACCGTTTTCGAGTGATCTTGTAATAAGAAAATATCGAAAAAGATAATATAAACAAAGGGACAGGAATATACGCACGCGTATGTCAGCCAAACGGGCTGTTGATTAACTTTAACTTAAAAGAAACGCGAGTCGTTGCAATGACCTGTATGCCTGAAAAGGATAATATACGTATCGCTACGGTTATTCCCGACAGGATAAACTGTATCGTTGCGGTGAAGGCAAGAGAGAAACTTTTTAGCAAAGAATATTTAATTCTACATAGTTCATTCATCCACCACGCACTTACATTAACGTAACATTAATCGATAACTATAAACATAAATAAGAGCTCGATGCGCGTTCAGCCGTCGAAGCGTCAAGCTAACAAGTATCTCAGCGTGGCTGGTGATTCGTACGCGCACACACATATATGAATCGCATCGTTGAGCACGCGGATTAATATATATTTTCTTTACAACTTATAACGTAACGTAACTATACTCGTTCTTTCGAATAATAGAAATTCTCGCGCGAAAGTCCGACCGGCAAAGAGTTTCGCGGGTAAAGTTTATCGCATTTCCTTCATCTTTTTTCCAGAGGCTTTCACGTATAACGTTTGTCGCATTTCTTTTCTTTTTCAGACGGTCACCATTTCACATGCTGTACTTGATTTGATCGTAATACATCGTCGTCGGTGGCGTCGTCGTTGTGTGATGAATGTTCGACGAGACTGTGCCAGGTATGTTGGATATGCTTAAACCGCCGATGTTGCTCAAGTTGAGCGAGCTTAGAGAGCTTAACGAGCTCAAGGCAACCGATCCCGTCGGATGGCCAAAGTACGATGGTTTTCTATCTATGAGACCGCCTCCGGAACTATTTGAGTTTGAGTTAGAACATTGCATCTTTATTCCTGAAACAAACAAAAATAGAGCCACTTGTTATATGGTACTCCCCTTTATCGTATGGTATAGTGATTAAAACAAGATTATTGACATTGTTACGCGCATACGTTTGTACGCATTTCTTTTCGATCTTATTGCTCTTTTGCGCTGAAAAGTTTTTGGGTAAATTTGAGTGGCTGCAGACCACACGCGACGATACTACGCAAAGTACGCAGGAGAAAAAAAAAACACGAAATATTTCAAGATAGAAATCGGTCCTTATATAGGTACGATAAATCTGAAACTCCGGCAGCTCTCAAGTAGGTCTTCTTCAAGTAGCCTCTTCACTCGTGCCTCGGCCTCCATCTTTGTCTCTCCACGTTTTTCTCTCTTTAATTCGTTTTTCTAATGTCCTGTCCCGTTCCGAACCACACGACGAATTATTTTATTTTATCATTAAGCGCGAGCAGCGGTTTAAAATATGCCACGAGGCGAAGAATTCTTAGATTTGGAGTTGTATCTCACTGTCTACGTACTCGTCGATACACCCTCCACGAAATTACAAACTGCGCGATGGGATTTTGTGACTTCCCACACCAACGATATCAGGTTCGGTGCGAAACACGTTTTAGCGCGCACGATAGCACCGAATTCGCGTCACGATTGTCGAGAAAAGAATTCATTTGTTTAAGAAAATATGTATGTACATTGCATTCATAAGAGGAACTAAACACTAATACCAAACGTACGTTACGCTGTTAATATTTTAATTAGCGATACATTCATATACAGTGAATGTTCTCGACTTACGCGGATTCTTAGAAGTGAATCACAAAACCAATTCCGAACCGTGAAATTAGTTTTTTGATTGCGAGAACGAGAGTTTTGTCGGTACATATGTGGAAAAGCGATTCCATTGAATGTTGTGTGTACAGACATATATACTTGTTGTAAATAAAAAAAATATATATATACATATACTATAAATGTACACATATGTATACATATATTCGACTTATGCAGGTTTTCTATTTCCTCGGAAACGCAGATACAAATATTAATCGCGTAACTCGAGGACTCATGTCAGTGTGTTTAGTTTACTATCGGTTGATACATTTATTCGGGTATTATTATATTTAAACCGGGTACATATTATAACCTTCTGTACCGCTATTGTTATACAAAATTCTTGTTATTTGAATTTTTTCTGGTTTACGTCCCGATCGTTTAAACTATTTTTGCACCCGGCCTCGGAATCGCTCACACCGAACGGTGTATCCGGCACAAATTACGTCCCATTTTACATAACGTGTCTGGACAGAGCGAACGAATGCCCCTTGTCGATAGCAAATTCGCGTTTGGCTTAATTCCGGATCGGAGCAAGTGTAACGAGGGTCTTAAAACGACGCCCTGTGTGGTCTCGGTGGCAGTGCTGTCAGTCAAAATCTCCCCTGACCCCTCCGAACCCCTCTTTCGAATCCGAAGTCATCTCCTGGCGGTCGTGCAATCTGCTCGCGCGAATTTTCTTTTTTCTTTACGGGTCGCATTCGCGCGCAACCGTCGAAGAAGACGTGCGGCAATGAAACGGCAGAGGGGCGGGCAGCGGAGGGAATATCGCGCTGTACAAAACGAGCTCTATAGTGGCTAGTAGAGAAGAACGGTCCAGAAATAGTACATCGGTGGTGGAAAAAGAGAAAGAGGGAAAACTGAGGTCTACCGAGGGACGTCTGCGCATTGATCTCGTTTACACTTTACTGTCTGACGGAAGAGAGACGAAGGGAGCGTGGGTGGCACGTTTATGCCCTGTCGATTTGCGGTGTATCGAGACGGAGAAGGAATAGATTGTACTTAGACCGGGAGTACGTAGACGAGAACGTTGGAGCGTGATAATGGATCATTGATCTCGGTGGAACGTTGCGGGGTACCTTCGATGCGATTCTCCAACTATACGCGAAAGATTTCTATTTCGGATGCATTTGAAAAGAACGTGGATGTAGCATCGATTCACGTTCGTGATGATTATCAAATTGATGTTATAATGTTATGATCCACTGGACGTTTTATTAGGGGGTGTACTTAGTTACAAAAATAAAAAAATCGATCTTTCAAAAATTATATTTTCTGAAAGCATCGTAGAAATATTCCTTGAAGTTGATCGGATGAAAATTCGCAGAGTTACAGGCTGTTATGTAGAGGCATGTTTAATTGGGTGTAATCAGCCTTTGAAATTTTAAACGCGTTTTTCTCTAAACTACGTTGTATCTCAGGAACTAAGTACTGCATTGATATTTCTGAAATTTTGCATGTATCTTTTACGTAAAAACATCTGATTTTTAATCGCAGGATTAGTTTCCCTGATCTATACTTTTGATTTCGCGAACGAAAATCGGTGCTTTTTTCTCGCGGAAATCGATACTTCAACTTTGAATACTCGCCAATTTGTTGAAACTTAATATTTCGAAAAAAGCTTCAATTAAGGACTGTGTATACTAATATACTAACGGAATTTGTTCAATTTTTTAATTTTAAATAACTTAGCTTCGAGCAACATTGTTCACCGCAAAAGCAGTTCTTCAACAAGGCCTTCATAAACAATTCTGTAACTGCATTGTTAACGAATATTTTTAAACGGAAACATTACGGGTTGCGCTTCAAATCTTACTCTTCCAAATACAAAACCTTCTGCACAGATAAATGCTTTCGATTTCTAAAAAAGATCGCAAAAGTTCGTCTTTTTTCGGCCTCCTAACTATTTAGGTATAACCCATTAAATCGGGTTGGTTTTCTTCCCCAGGGTTCCTGTCTTTAAAAAATCATAGCTCCGATATTTTTGCGCTGCTTTACAGCGTTAAACCGATTCTAACGTTGAAAATTAGCGCGACTTTATAATAAATAAGCAGTAATGTACGATGCAACTATGGAAGTTAAGAATAACCGATTGACCTAGACCGAGATACAAATTTTGTACAATACTAGAATAGTCAAATATATGTCCGGAAACAAAGTGGAAAAAATAAATTTCATTTAGAGAGATTGGGAGGATTGGAGTATCGTTGATAAATTGTTAGTCCATTCACGTCAAATTAATTCGCGGTTACATCAAATTTCTTCCTACCAACCAGATTCGCTGCCCGAAATTGATTTTCCCGAGTGGTTTAATAAACGAATGGTTAATGTTTGAGGTAGTATGGTCGATGTACTTAGATTAAAGAACATCTTGTTTACCCCGCTTGTAAATGTTTACGCGATAAGAGATTTGAGACCTCGCTTCCTAGCACGCGCGCGCCGGTAACGGATATTCCGTGTTTCATTGAAAAATTGTTGACCCTTTAGCATTCCGTCTTCTCTGTCATAAAGTCTGATAGATTATTGCAGAAACTGTATATGTAGATAGATTGCAAAATATTACACAAAACTCAATTGTATTAACCCTTTAAGGTACGCGCGGAAGATAGGTGTCCTGCAGCATGATCGCTACCTGTTTCCTCGCATCGAGATTTCTTTAATTTATTCATTTTCTTTTACATAAAAAGTTACGAGAATTGTAGCGTGCAATTGCGGTGAAAAGGCAATACTTATACTCTAAATTGAATTTGCAAACGCGCGTCTAATGGAGGGTGAAAGTCATTTTGAAAATATTTCCAACGGAAATCATGAGGTAGGGAACCTTAACCCACGCTTATACGTTGTCGTGTGCAATGTTCGTAATATTGCGAAACTGTGATGACCTCTTGATTCCACCAGTTTGCGTTTACCATAGTTCTTGACGTTAAATTAATTCGTTCGGGTAGACGTCGAAATGTCATGGCACGCCCCGTTACACGTGTTAAGTTACCAGTTACGAATTACGACTTCACAACTTACATGGGCGTGACAGAAATGTCACCCCGACTAATAGTCCCTGTCAGCTTCGGTAATTTCATGCCTGTCCGTTTTACGGGAAGTACCTTCAACGTTCTGGTTTAAACGATTTATGTCTGTATTTCTTGCGGAATTCATAAATTTCCGTAGGTCGCGCTTTTTTTATATTCCACACTTCAAAACGAAGTTTTATAACGTGAAATAGCACCGACGCGAGACGTCTGCGTTCAAATAATTTAACATAAAAATGATCACTTGGATTCTGACATCAATGATTATACCGCAATAAATTAATCTGCATCGAAATCAAGATTTAGTTCAACGGCGTAACGTAGATTTGAACCGTCGCGTCGCAAAGTCCGTCCAGGGACTTCTCGGAGTAGACGACAGTTTAGTTTTACGGGACCCGGCGCCTCTACGGTCGTAAACTGTCTCCGATTTTCCAGATGGCCCCAGAACGACACGAATCGTCATTGTTGTCTCCGTACTCAAAGTCGAAAAAAATAACTTTCTCACGAACCCATCGAAATCGCTTTTCTACGTGCAATTTATCAAGATAAAGGTAAAGGTTCAAAGTCAAAAGTATCATATAAATGACAGTTTTTGAAATAGCCCGATCAGAATCTGTGACGTTATATTATTTTCCTAAAGGATATCTTACATACATGGGACGATGCTGTTTTATTTTTTATAGTACAATAGTTCGTATGCACCACGTAACGTATCCCGGTATATTCTAAAAATATTGTACTCACTAGTACGCTATCGTATTACGCTATGATTAATTGGAATAGTAATCAGCATCGATCCCCGACTAAAAATAACATAATTTCAATAACGTGGATGGACGAAAATTGTCACCAATTGCTGTACGCAAACTACGAGACATTGGGAACCACTGATCGACGCTTCTCATAATGACAGCGATTTCAATAATATATCCAGGAAACTTCTTACTATTAAACGGGATTCTATTAAACTATTCAAACTCACCGTGGTCCGCGCCAGGCGTCTGACAGCCGCTGTGCGGTGAACTGACATTTCCAACCGGACTGCTACTTCCAGTTTGTTCCTGTATACCTTGCATAGCTACGTTAACATTAGTCCCCGAATTGTTAACTCCGGCAAGCCCGTAACCAACGTAATAGTCCTGTCCGGGAGCTTGGGTAGTCGGCGCAGGATTGGACGCACATTTATAAGACATCATACCCTCGTTCTCCTTGTACACGGGTTCCGTGTGATGTTGCTGGTGATCTTTTCCGGAAAATCCTTCCGTGGGCCTGTAACTCAGCTGATCCTGGTTTCTGGCCGTATAACCGGGTTCGCTCTTGAACGCGACGATTTCGCCGTTTCGGTAGACCGACGGTTCGCCGGTCTTGTAGGTCACTTCCGTTGTCTTGTAAGTCACCTCGGCTATCGGCGGTGTTTTGTACGTCGTTTCCGGATATGCCCAATCCGCGGATACCGCGGCCCCTGGCGCCGCGTACATCGCGTATTCCTGATAATTTTGATACTGGTTCTGGTACCCATTCGCGTATTCCATTCCACCTGGCGCTAGGTTCTCGTAACCGGGTGCCTGTACGCTCACCGGGCCGCTTCCGGAAAAGTATTGTGGATACTGGGGTTTCAAAGCCTGACACTTGCGACGGAAGCCGCGTGGTCTCCGACGAAAGCTACCCTCCTCGAACATGTACTCCGTCGACGGATCGATGGTCCAGTAGTGTCCTTTGCCCGGCCTGCCTAATCCTTTCGGGAGTTTTATGAAGCACTCGTTCAAACTCAGATTGTGGCGCACGGAATTCTTCCAGCCTTGGTATGCGCCACGGAAGAAGGGGAAACGTTGCTGCAGGAAGGAGTAGATCTCAGAGAGGGTCAATCTTTTCCCTGGACTCGACTGGATCGCCATTACGATTAGGGCTATGTACGAATACGGCGGTTTTTCTTGTCGACGCGCACCAGGTTTCCGCGGTAACTCCGTGCTGGAGGGATTGCACATCAGTGGGTCCAGACTCTGATCCTGACTCAAGTTTCCACTCATCGAGATACCAGTTCGTGGAACGACGGACGATGAATTCGAATGCACGATGGTTGATTGTTCCTGAAGATGCAGAGTCGCGTCAGACTCGTTCTTCATGGTGATCCTCAGGCTGTCAGAAATCGATCCGCGATGCGTCGAGGGGACGATCACTGTCTGATCCATCGAGACTATACTTGTCGCGCGATCGCAAGCATTCTAAGCATCCCGTTCTCGGTGTTCGTGATAATCTCGGAACTGTCACTGCATCGTCGCCGCGTGCTTTCGTTAAACCAAGTTCCGTAAGATCGAACGGAAGACTCTGTCGGTAACTAACGTTCACGCACGCAAACGCATTCACGGCGATCGATCGTAATCGGCGCAACGATCAAATCGACGTCCGTCGAAATAAATTAATCCGTTACAAACGAAACGACTCTTCGGATCCCCAGTGTTCAGTCTCTCGCTCAAATTCACCGATTCTCCACACTGTATTTCTATCAAGCACCAATTGTCCTTCGCCGTGACAGTTTTAACTAATAATGTCTGCTATCTCAGTTTTCTTTTCGCACCGTAAATTCGGCACGGCGGCCCGACGTTTACGCGTAATCAAAATAACGCGCGATGAGGAGAGGGTCCTTATTTACGCGAGCGATGTAAATTGTTTGCACGAAGCCGCGGTGGGGTAAATTATTTAGACTCGAGAGTTGGCGGGCGTTGCGCTGATGCGCCGCTAAGTGTTTTCGGATGACTGGACCACGGGATGAGTCTCGTAGCCGGCAGAAGCTTGGGCGTCGCGACGATCCGTGCCCACGTCGCGTCGCGACGGTCGTGGCTCGACCCTCGTAGGCGTGATGATCGCGGAGGCAGTTACCAGGCCCTCCATTCGCTCGCCCCGGCTGTTTTACGGGAAAACCTCGGCCCCACTACCAATCGCGTTTCGCTATGGCTCGCCGCGTCACGCCTGACGATAGTAAGCTGTTCGAACTTTGTCGATACGAGGGGACGAGGGTTTCGTTCCATGGGAGACTGTAACGAACAGGATTGCATAACTTATGCAGCATTCGGCGTCCTTTGGCGTTTCGAGATATTGGCGGCGATTATTTTCAAGGGTTATACTTTCCGCGGTATTATTTTGAAATGGTATTTTGATAACTTTTGCAGGAATTTATAATTCCGCTGGATTCCTCGGTATTAATGACTTTCGTTAAGCCGGGTACAGACGTGTTAGGCCGGTTACGGATGCGAAACATTCGGACGTAACAAACGCCGTATTGCAAATGTTTAGTAACGTATGTGAGAACATACAATCCTAAGTAGTCTATTGGTACTTCGTGGTGTGTCTTGTATGATACGCGGAATGTTTCACGTCTGTATCAGGTCTTAATCACGCAACACGCGACACGATGCACCAATAGACTAGATTGGATTGTTGTCTTCTTACATACGGTATTGATACATTTGCGACGGAGTTGCAATACGGTGTTTGTTACGCGCGTATGTTACAAGTCTGTATCCGGCTTTATGTTTCTTCGTGTATGGTTTTCTTATATATGCATGCGCTACTGTCCGTGTGCGATATCCACGCGCTCGAGGTTTCGTTCGTCCGCAGATTTGTAACTTTCACGGTTAATTTCGGCCGTATTACGAAGGGTACACTATGAGTTATAAGTCCCGCGATTTGTCTTTCAAAATTATAAAACCAGTATTCCAGGGGATAACGACGATCCGAATTGAATTTTCGGAACTTTGACGATCGGAGATTTAGATTTTTGAGAGAGGATTTCACTTCGGCTGCAGGCTCATTGTCGTATCTTTTGTAGTTCGTTCGCGATGAATTGACGAAGTTTTTAAACGGACAAGTGAAACTTCGGATTCTCTCACATGAATATAATTAATTTTTATTAATAAATGTTTCGGTCGTGGTAAAACATTGAATTGTATTTCATGGACTCCACTGATGAACAAAACTTATCGATATCACTACGAACGGAAAATTCTTTAAAGATCAATGTAATACTAAACTCATAAACTGTATGACATTACATTAACGAATATTTATTTTATTATTAAGTTTGCCATTTCACTGAAGCTTACAAAGTACTGGCAACTTCAATTTTATTTCATTTTTTGCCCATTTCGGTGAAACAAGATTTTCCTAGCGTAGTATTCTAAAGTAACCATTCGGACGTACTGCAATTAATTTCACCATTAAGGATAAATGCTTGTGCACGACAGGAAAAAGCGTCGCGAAGCGATTGGTCCACCTGTTGGCCAACGGGACGTTGGAAACACGCTCCGCCCGAGCGTAGAACCGCCCTCGATATTTGCTTTCGGTAAAACCACAGCATCACCGGTTATCCGGAAATTAGTGGTGATTTTCTGGTAATTTTCCTCGTCCGTTCATCCTCCAAGAAAATCAAGACGGAACGAGGTCCTCCGCCAGCAACAAAATTTATCATTTCCATCGTTCCTCTTATACTCGAGCGATAACTATAATAATAATACCGATCGCATTTCCTATGACAAAGAAAATCGTGTCCCTTAAGTTCTTCATTCGGTTAAATCACGTAACGCATAATTAACTATTGTATTCGTATTCCAACGATGATTCTCGTGAACAAAGAATATGTTATATCTTATGTTCGGTCGTCGGCTAAATTGTTCCGCGATATCAGGGACGACATTATTATTCTTTTTTTTTTTTAATTTATAACGTCCCTTATCTCCTTGGTCTTTTGTCGGTGCCATAAAGATTCGTTCGTCAATTGATCCGTTGATCGCAGCCAATCGGAGCAAAATGTTTATTCGTCGAGGTACGTGACAGGGTGTCAAATAACCGGGCGCGCAAGAACCGAGTCGATCATCGTTTATCAAGAGGCTGCATCGCATCGTAGTCTCTACGTGCTCGACTTTATTATGATCCTTGAAAGAGTTAGTCCCGTGTTACGGAATAGACCCTTGGGGCTTTTAAATTGGTATGAATAAAATGCCTTTCAGTTGTCGCCATACTTACGAATCGATTTTATTGGAAGGTATGCCCGTCTGATTTTGAGGCGAGTTAAATGGAATAGGAAGGATGATGTGACAAATAACGATGAATGTGTTATAAATAGATCCATAATCAAATTGAATAAGAATGATAAATATTTTGCCGTTGGCGGTCATTGTTTTGCCTTGATTTTAGTTTTTGATATAGAATCTTTTATTTTCTGAAATTCGTTATTACATAAATAAAATCGCGGCGGAACAAGGTGAAATAACAATAAATATCTTATTGATAAAAAAATCGAGTAGCTCTGATATACAATATATTTCGCGATCAGTGGACCATGTTTTCTCTTGATTTGATTTTATATCAAAATATTTTATTTTGTAAAATATACTATAATATAAAATAAAAATAAGACAGAACAGGGTCTACCAACGGCAAAATATATCGGGGGCATTCATCTTCTTACGCTCCAACAATAATATATACGTGCAACATTAAAAACATCTCTTATAAATATCTCAGCGGCAGACGATATAACGTTAACGAACTAATACAGGTAATCAAGATAAAAGAACGATGTCCTTCGTACTTACACGTATCTCGAGAAATTAAACCGATATCGATTTTTAAGGCGTTGCTCTTTTACAAATTTCCGGCGGGACTAGAAAATCTGGGAGCGGATTATCAAGAAGGGAGCAATTATTTAAATGTCATCAAATCTCCTTCCGATGATATCGTGTACGCCCTGCACTCTCCGGGCCAGGATTTTCTGAAGAGTTTGTTTGCGTTAGAACGAACGACCCGACGAAAGAGAGGCCTCACGGCCATCTTGTCTTTGTCGTTAAACTTGGTCCCGGCGACGGATTTCTACTCTACTCTCTCCCTAGGCTTTATTTTTGACATATCTTTTACCTTCGAATTTCATTCGTTATAAATTTCAAGATCGCGAAATGTATCTTCGTCGCGGGTAGTATTAAATTAACGTTATTAGGAATTAGAAAAACGATTTAAGAGACACTGATAAATCCGTATGTAAAAACAGTGTTTGAGTAGTTCAATTTCGCTTTTCTACGTCGCTCGATAATCATTTTATTACAAGGGATTTTGAAAAGCGTGATACAACCGCGTTCGAAAGTTTCGAACTCCAATTAAACTTTGAAGTAATAATAACTCATGCTCCGAAATTCTATGGTCAAGGAGCTTCGCGATTGAAGAACATCAGCATTCTAAAGATGCTCGGGACACTCGACAGTGGGTCCCGTGCCTTAAGGGTTGAAAGTGAAGTGCTCGTCCTTTCTCTCTGGGACCACCCTCCGGAGATAGTGGTACTGGTAATGTTTACCATTTTACTGCTCCCATGTTCTTCTCGTGACAGTTTCTACCACGGCTTCAAGTGGCCCCTTAAAAAACGTAATTGGGGTCCTGCTACACAAATTTGAGGAAAGTAACGAAGGCGTAACGGAAAGAAAAGTTTACCTCGAGAAAAGAATTACACTAAAAATACGTCATCGTCTATTCGCCGAACGATCGAATAGCCTTTTCGTATTTCCTCCTACAGATTCTCTTGCCGATTGCGTTCGGTGGGATCTTCGGTTAAACGCTTCATACGCGTCCCCTCTCTCTCTCTCTCTCCCCTTTCCCTGTAAACATTGAGACTCTTACGCACGAATCGCGAGGGTTGTAGTTTTTTTAAAGATAAAGATACGGTACGGGCAACACTGGCAACCGAGACCACCCGAAGAAAACCCGTTTCGGTCACACGTGTTCCCGTAGGAAAACCGCAGACCGGAACCAGACATTGCGGCTGGATGTCTCACGTGCGCGTAACGAAATTTCGGTCTGTTTACATCCGGCAGGATGGCCATTTTAATTTCGAGTGAGATTCGCTTTTAAGAGCACGAACAAATTTCAAGTATAAAACCGTACGCAACTTTATAGCCATCGCCGTGCGACGTTGTTAACTCTTCTTTTAGAATCCCCACTCCCTTCTCGTCTTAATTTTCTTTTAATTTCACTCGCATTGTCTCGTTAACTCATTAGATACGGGTGTTTAGAACGCCCTTTTATCAGCGTAAAACGACCACTAAGAAGTCTAGGGAGTGACACACTCCTTTATTGCAAGGTTAACGTGAAGTGTTTAACAAAATATAACGAGAAATAATACCTTATCTGCCAATAAACAACAGACTACAAAATCGATAAAAATACCCTTCCCGTATTCTACCATTAATCGGAGAAGAAGGTATAAATACCCTTCCCGTATTCTACCATCAATTGGAGAAAAAGGTATAAATACCCTTCCCGTATTTAATATATTAATGACATTATTCCACCGAGAACCGTGAAGTTGTGCGCTACGTTCGTCCAAAAAAATCGGCGGCGGTTCAACCAAATTTCTATCGACCCTCGAACACAATTTTTACCGCCAACCGTCTTAGTTCCGACGTATTCTTGAGTTTTTCATCATTTCGCGACACACGCGGCATTCGCCGTGATCTCGAAACCCGACGTAGCTGAAGTTAGATCTCGCTGCTTGCGGAGAACACGTGAGGCCCTGACGGCCACCCAAGCGGCCATCAGACGCGCCGACGATCTACTCTGTTTACACGATACCGTAATTTTATACCGCTGATCGTGGGTGCACGTTACGAGCCCTACGTTCCTGCCTACGTATCCGCGACCCTACGATTTTTTGTCACCGGAATCCTATCCTGCCTTACGCCTCCATTTTAACAATTCACAACCCCCCCTCGTGTGTAGCATAATTCCACCTGAGGACCGATTATTTGCTTTCTGTTTTAATAGAAATACAATTTACATTTAAACTTATTCGTCGCTCAGAACTTCACGGCGTACATGCTCCATTGACAAGAAGCGTGTTCGGCTTCCTTTATGAAAATCGATATCTTTTTTCTGGTAATGGGTCCTTGTTTTGATTGGGTCTTAAACGGTGTTCAAACCAAACAGCCGTGTCTCTTTTGTTGTCCCTCATTTGAAGCGAGAACGTGACGATCTGTAATGGAAGGGGTAAAATGGGGCAGCACGTGGTCGCCATGCCGGACATCTTTGTGCCTCGTAACTTGAAATTCTTTTCAGATCCGTTTCCCTTCTCCCAAGTTTCGCCCTTTCTCGCCGTACAATGAGCCGCGGTGTCAAATCATTTAGCGAATGATTTGCATCGACGTTGATCGTTAACGTGATTGTGTTACGGATCGAAATTTTGTATGCAATTAAATACACCGTGCGCGTTAAACGCATAGAAAACGATTTCCCTTAATTCATATTTCTACGGAGTATCGACATTGTGGCGCAGCTTTCCTTTTTAATGTAAAGAAAAAAAATTACCACCCAAGTTGCCCGTTCGTCGATAAGTTCCTTCGCGAAGACTCTTAAAAATATCCTGTAGACAGCGAGTGGACGGTTTTCGCCACTTAAGAAAGTCGAATCGCTTTGGACAAGTGCAGGGGGGGGGGGGGTGGGTGAAAAGTTAAGGCCTTTAAGCGTGGAGGTCAGGAGCAAATCATCCCCCATCGGATTTATCCAGAAGCTCGTAAATTTCCGGGAATACGTTCGTCCTGCTTTCCTCGAGCACCGTAATTTCCCTCGATTTCTGCAGTCCATCCTTGGCGTACAGTGTCTGGATAGTGTTTCTTTTGCGTAAGATCGGGCTAGCTGGTGGAACAGAGAAAAGAGGAAGGGAGAGAGAAGACCAGCTCTCAAAATAAGACATGTTTATCCGTTCATGCTGCTATTTTGGAAAGCGCGCAAGTTCCTCTCCTATACGTAAGTTCCTATCGAAAGCTGCCCGTTTTCTTCCTCGCGATACTCCCCCGAAAGCTCGGATTTCACGATCGCTAGATTCCCCGTAGGATTATTGGAAAAATATCACATTATTTTCACATTATCCGAATAATCGTTAAAAGAAACTTTTGCCCCTCGGCACACGATTATCGAATAAATAAATATATACGTTCGCGCCCCCCAATATTACGCGGCGAATAATTAAACCTGCCACGCTACGTTACGTTGGGTTAATAACAAACAATTCCCGAACGATTCTTGAAAAAGATAAAGATCGATACAGCAGCGGTTCGCACGGTCGATCTCTTCGTTCTTTACAAACGATTCCTTGGGATCCCTTGGATATTCGTTGCAAAACAATAAACCGCTAACGGGAATCACCTGACGTATATCGACGTTACGTTTGATACGAAAATCATGAGAAACTCGGTAAACGCTCACCTACGAAAGGATGCTTTCCCGCTGCGTAGAAATTTTTCACTACCCGGACCGCACCCCCGTCGAGCCGAGTTGTTTAAGTAACGCGTGTACCCCACTTAATCCAGTGTTTTAGTGTTTAGATTCCGACTACCGTAGGGGGTTGTTCTGACACGACCTCTCCGAGACCTCGTCTCGGGTCCACCAACGTTTTTCTCGCCCAGTTTCTTTTCTAACATTGACAAGAAACAGATACTCCCATGCGTATGGTCTCGGGAAATAGTCTCGTCACTGACGTCTTAATACGATTATGATGTCAGGCGGAATCGGCTGACGTCAAAATCGCAAGTGACGTATCCGCGTGCGCGCAATTATAATTTCGCACGTGTAACCCAATGTTTTGCACTCGTTACATTCGCGTCTCGCGTTTGACCGCCAAAATTTTGTTCTGTCATAACCGTGAATCGATAGAGAAGATTTCTGTCTAACGTGATTAAAGACGCACGGGGTGTTCGAAAAGATATTGCGGAAGAGGTAAACCAGGGGCGGATCGAGACCTTCGGAGCCCTTAAAGATTTCGGCGCCCCCGTATACAGGGTATCTCGTAAACGTTCCGTCAAACATGTTACACCTGAGATAATGTCAAAGAAATTTTTTCTTATCGAAAATGTTCAAAGCTGATTAATTAACAATGACCGTAATAAATATTGTTACGAATAGCATTGCCTCCCTGACGTCCGACATCGCCGACAGACTGTTGTTGGTTGCTGGGCGCCGATATTCAAATAGTAAATAGTTGGTTGCATTCGAACTCTTGTGACGAGCGGTTGTGTTCTCCACGTTCCCTTAATAAACGTTGCTTTTGTAAAAATGTCCACTTTACGTTCGCGCTCGCGTAGCGTCCGTAACAATATTTTACTTTACGAGATCAAACGAAACTTATGCAAAAAAAATGGAAAATGTTCGTGTACCTTTTGCTTTAACCCTTACAGTGCCGAATAACGATATATCGTTATTAGTAACACCCGTGAAAAGTGCCAACGACGATATATCGTTGCGCATGCGGTGGCGCCTTACTATTCGCATCGCGAGAGAACTTTTTCTCAAAATAAATTGCAAATTCGTAGGGAAAAATGGCTTGCGGTAGACGAAAGTTGAAGTTACACGTTTTAAAACGGGTCGAGACAAAATGTTCTAAAACTGTTTATCATATAAAGTTCTTCGATAGCGTACATCAACTTGGCTCGCTATTTTTCGCTGATTTTTAATACAAGTATTTCGGGTGGTATTGAAAAAGTTCATGATTAATTGAAACGTAAAGTAGACGCACTTCATTTCTTAATATAAACATACTTCATAGACGTATCGTGGTAGAGATGGTCTTGCATTATTTTTTAGTACATATTCTGTTTCACAGGTACATTCCGATAGAATTTAAACAATTTATTATTCGTACAGAGTGTACAGAGTGTTTAAACGGCTACGATTCGGTTCGACCCCATAGCTCCGTTTCACGTTCACCGGAAGTCAACGAACCAGATTCGCTCATAATCCAAGTATAACAGCTTAACTCGCAGACGTAAAACGCAATGCACGATATCGCGGAATCATCGGCATAAATTACGTTCGCCTGATATGCCCTCGTCGCTCCCGTACGAACGGGAACGAAGAGCGTTACAGCTGCAGCCATCTTGCCGGCTTGAGATTTAACGGCATCGTTAAAAATTAACGACCGTTTGTTAAAAGACTCGGCCTACCGGAATAGAAACGAGGAACCGTGAACATACTGCGGCATGCGTTACGAGTCGATAATAACTGTGTGCGATTTTTTGATCCGTGTTTCCTTAACACGGACACCTGTACTGGAAAAATCAAGGATGGTAACAACGGTTCGACTCGCTTAACAATCGTTTGTTATTAACGTAATGTACTCGCGGTTGTTGTTACAATCTCGATACGCGCCTAACGTAACGCACGCGTGTTCAATTGTTTAAGGTGTAAGATCGAGGTTCGATTATAGATTCTGATCGCGCGACGATCTGAATCGTAGCGATGACAAGTGTAACGTGAAAATGGACAAGAGATTGTTTCAATTTTGAAAATTGTCTAAACATTTCTATCACGCGTATGGATTATTTACGAAATTAAAGGATAAGATAAATTTCCATCGTTGAATAGAAACTGTCTAGGAAAGTCATTTTCCGATCAAAATTAAAGCTTCTGGGTTATTAGATAAAAGAGAATCGTATAAGCGCAAAGAAAAAAAAAAGTTTCTGCCTTTCGATGAAATTGCGTTTCACGTTGATTAATTAAGCTTCGAAGATCGCGATCCCCGCGAACGAAACTCCATCTTCTAGGAATCTTCATCGGGGAACCGGAAGTTATAAATCTTAACTCTTTCTCCCACCACCCACCCTTTTCATTGATGCAAATCTATAAGACGGTTTTCCCGTACGACGCCCCGTTGGAGTATCATAGAGGAATCGACAATTCTTTTGCCGCCTCCGCGTTGTTTACAAGACGGAGTATCGTTACGAGCTTTCGGACGCGAACCATCTGTTTGGAGCGTCCACTGGGAAGCTGATACCAAAAAGTATCTTTTCTTTTTCTCCATCGTCCTGAAGCTACCCCTTAACAACCCTTTTACGGAATATTTGCTATCTACGTGTCCTAACGATATTCTATATAGAAACGTTATTTTTTTTTAATATGATTGCAGGATTGGGAAAATTGGGAGTAAAAAGCTGATATCAATGACGGAATTACAATTTTACGTTTATCTTCAGAGAAATTGTAATTTATGAATGTTTTACAGGGTTCAAAGATACGTATCTGTTGAACGTACGAAAGATGAGATCAAGCGTTAGGTTTTATTCATTATTTCTAACAAAAAACGTGCTCGTAGTTTGTTACAAAATCATCTAATTGTTCGCGACATACAAATGAGATGCTGCAAAACACTAGGATTTCTAGAACTTCCTACGGTCGTTGTTCACTTATCTGAAAACTATTCGGCTCATTGTCAGCGTTTTATTCTTCGATGTCATTGTTCAAATACTATTATTTGAATTACCGTCGAGCGAACAATTTGTTTTTAGACGCGTGAACGCGTGTCGTTACGAAGATGATGGTACATAATCGGTGGTTGGGATCACAGATATCTTATCGTTTCTACTCAGGATCATGAAATCTGTTCGACCGATCGCGATCGATAAAGCAGGAACATCGATCCGCATCAATGTCGACGATAAAGCGATTCCCTGTATTACCGACAATAAGATTTACCGACGAGGTTTACTTTATCGACAAGCCTATTGGGCACAGAACAAAACGTGGATCGCACGAGGGCGCCATGCGTCGCAATAAAAATATCTTCGCATCAATGCAACACTTCGTTGATCAGTTTTTTTATTGTCGGGTTTCGCGAGGAAATTATTGAAAAAAGGATTATCTATACAAATGTCTAGTAAGTACATCTTACAATTACTGAAACAACGAATCTGAAATAATTATTATTTATTAGTAAGTGAAATAATTCTCATAGATCGTTGTCCTCGATCCTCTCGTATATGTCTACCATTGATCCAAAATTGTTTTAAGATCAGGACCACAGAGAGGATTATGAAATTGCGTCGCGTATTACGCGAAGTCCAATCCTTAAATGCTTTATCCCAGACTAAATAAAAACATTGCTCGAACCCCCTGTCCCAACCTGTTCGCCGACAGATTTCGTATATTTTCTGAATCAATATTGAATCTTCTCCGTGACCTTGGCACAACAGGTAGCTTAGTTAGTCGCATCGAAGCAGACCTCGTTCATTCTTTCCTTTGCATTTTTACGATCAAGAGTAATTGTCGTTTGTTCTTGATATTAAATTTATGCCCGTCAAGACTGCCCTTTTAAATGATCGATGGTCGGAGTCGAATGCTGTCCGTCTCAAACATGTTCGCGCAATTTGCATATCAATAGAAGCACATAACGAGGCGGCAAAAATATTTTTTCAGTCGTCGGATTGCAACTCTGCTTGCTAAAATAACCCTTCGCGTAATTCCGATCGTTCCCGCTCTTCATTGGGGACTCATCGGGTGAAACTAGTATCTCGTAATAACTAACGTCATTTGCAAAAAGACGGGACATCGTTTATCAAAAACAATTTTATATAACATTATAAATTATCAACCGTATAACCATCCACGAAATTTATTTAACTCCGATTTTTCGATGCTCACCTTCCAGCCTATCGCTTTAATTAAATACTTTATTACAGTTTCTCTGATGTGGTTTCTTATTATTTATTGTTTCGCACCGGTATAGATTAATAATGACTCCACACCGTCTTGCTCGTAACGGTCTTTACGAATAAAATAACGTGCTCCGATTTGATCTCGTAACGATGAGCAAGAATCCGTTGATGAACAAATTTCGCGGAGTCTATTGGACCACGTTGCGGAACCCGCAAGATGTCTAAAATCGCCCAGCTTTCCAAGGTTACAGAAATAACAAAAATAATATTCTGAAATTGCACGAACAATGCGTGAAACGTAACACGCTCAAATTACTCATCATGGCGCGGCGTTTCCGAGGGCCATTGCACTTTCTTAAGAAATTAATTTGTTTAAAAAAACACCCGCTCGTTCTTTCTTGAAAAGATACAAGATCTATTTCTCGCGTACTTGTACTTGACACGAGGCAAGCTCTCGTCTCTTGATTCATTGTCAGCTATAACGGAGTCCTTTATTCTGTCACCTCCATCCTCGTCCAAGATCCCGAACGATCGTTAACGTCGATGATCACTTCAAAAGGTTCACACGCGATGCACCTTCTCTTTCGTCTCCTCGTTCTCAATTCTCAAAAGTGCGCGGCTAGCGCAATCGTTCTCAATACCAGCTGAGATCTTTCCAAAGAAATTTCTATGACCGTGAAAGTCCTCACTCGTCGTCAAAGGACAATTTCGTCGGAGCGGATCTCAAGAGTCGCGTCCCGATGGGTAAGGTGATTCCGTTGGACCTACGGCGTAGGTAAAGGTTGCGGAGAAGGTCGTGGTGAAAAAATAGTCGAGACCTCACGCGTGCCGGCACAATTAACGTAGCGGGCAATAAAATCGAAAATGTACGAGTACACGCACGCCAACGAGTGTCTAAATATTCGATTTCGACCGCGGCACTCAGGAATCCTTCGAGTGGCTCGCACTTCAGCGAAACGTAGCCACTCAAGGGATGAATTTATCCCACTTTGCGGTCCCCGAGGGACGCGTTTCCCCGTTTTCATCGCGCGCGTTTCCATTATTGACGGAAAGGATGCTTTTGTAAATATTTCACGCGTATTTAAAAGTCGGAACGCCTTTTCGCGACTAAGCGTCACGATTGACGCGTTGAAATTTCAATCGATATTTACGAACGGAACGACGGCATAGATCCGAACAATTTTACGCTCTTCTTCTTTCTGACGCTTTCTGAACTCAATTATTATTACGATTATCATGGATTTCAATGGACGATCGAACGGCCGTTTTAGCGTTGTAGCCTCAAACGTACGTTGTTTTTACCTCATGCGAGTATGTCCAAACTCAGTATGTAGAAAAATCAACTGGTCATACCGTGCGTACGTTTCATGAGTGTTTGTTTGAAATTTCACCGTGAGGTGGCATTTAATATTTATCTGAATTTGCAATTTCTGCCCAAACTGCCCGATCGACAGGCATGTCGAAAAGTATCAATATAACATTAACAGTTTCGAATTTCCAAAAGTATAAATTTGAATATTCTCTGTAAAATTCAATTTTACCGTTATTCGCATTTGCCCAGCAACCACGCCCGCGTCGCGTAAGTAAAAACAAAAAAATAAGATCGACAAGAGCTTCCCGCAAAAGCGTTTTCTTCCGCAAACATTCCTCGACGCACTTGCACGATTGTCAAATTTATAATTAGCCACGGATCGCGTCTGTTTTCAACCTTCCCAGTTGACATTGCAACTGCAGCTGGGTTCTTATCAGCGCGAACAAACGGCTGTCGGTGGAACGCGTTTATCTTTCCGATCGTCGTTTTTTTCTTTTCTCTCGCCTTATCGAAATCGAAAATCGGTTGCAACTCGGAGGTCCGAATTCGGCAAGTCGGATCCGGGCAAAGCGAGCCGTGGAAAACATTTGTTTCGGCTTAGGAGGGGGTCCACCCTCTAGGTGGCTGCCACGAGAGAACCAGGCCACGCAGGAACTTCGACCATCTGGAAGGACTTAAAACACCGAGAATGGGAGAGACAAAGATGAACCTACAAAGATTCTCCTTTCCACGCCGGTCATCTTTTCCTTTCGGTCTTGTGCACTTTTCGCTTACCTCGCAGATATACGTGCGCGAACGAGGACTCACCGGATCTGCTGCGTCGCTCGGGAGTGTCCCGAAATCTCTATTGAACCTGCGGTTAGATTAACGTAAATGGGTCTAGATTAACCACGTGGATTATGGACTTCGAATAACGCCACCAGTCGTTCCGACGGAAATGCAGGAAAACCGTTCCGTCGTGGTGTTCGAGTTGTCGCTTAACGGAGACCTAAATCAATCCGTGGATTATATGGATTACGTCGAATACCGCCACCAGCCAAACCGACAGATAATCGTTTCCTCTTAGGAATTCCAATCCGTATTGGAAACTCCAAATTTTGACTCGTGACGTTTCCTCTGCATAACGGAATCCCGTGGAGGGGAGACTTTTTCGGAATTGCGAGAAACTAGAAGCCCAGTTGGAGGGGGGGGGGGGGGGTGGGTTCGATCGAGATTACGTCAAGGTACGAAGATATCGCTGCGAAACGAATAAATAATAAATAACACAAATTATGACAAATCGTTTCTCGAGAGAAAGGGAGTTGGAGCATCGACGTGCCTTCGGACATTTCGGTACAAAACATTCGGAGCGTCTTACGTTAAATAATAAATCGAATTACGTGAAATCCTTTCTCGAGGAAGAGGAAGTAACGGAGGAAGTCGAAGAGATCCGAGAAAAAGGCGGAACGAGGGAGAAGCTAGAGAAGACGAAGAAGGGGAATAGACGAGGGGCGGGAGGGGGGTTGGATGGCGAAGCACATCAAAGGGAAGCGACAACGGATATGCGTAAACCTCGCGCCGCGAATGCCGAAAAACCGACAGAGGTTCGAGGTAACCGAGGCGTTCTCGGGAAAACTCATCAAAGAACCGCAGATGGATAAATGTAACCGGCCGTTTAGCGCGAACCCCTCGCTAATTTTAATTGCCGCCTGATTTACGTCTCGATACGTTTCCTCGCGCTTCTTCACTTTTCTTTTTTTCCTCCCACGCGATGTAAGGAGCGCACGAGTGGAAGTTGCAAGGATAGATCCGTTTCTTCGCCGTTAACGCGGTCGTTCGTTGGAACGCATGATAAATGGTTTGAAGACAAACGGATACGAATTACCGTGATTTGTCGGTACCGCGTACCAGCGATTTGTCGTTGAATTTAATCGCAGATGCCGGGACCATCGTTGCTTCTCTTTACGTGGCTGTACGCGATTGTAACGCGATTTTGGACGCGTTAACGGCTGGTTTTTAAGGCGATGCAGGGAAATATTGTGGTTATAGTAGGAATGTACGTATAAAGAAACTCTATACATATAATCGAGTACGCGCATCGGTAATAGGGTATTTATATTTATATTATCAATATATGATAATTACATTTGCGGATGTTTAGGGCAATACATGTTTTCGGCAAACGACGGACATGACGCGTCAAGAATTATTAAATATTTATTTTTTAATTCTTTTCTATTAAAACATCTAAATAATGTAATTGTTGCGATATTAGTAGCGCCCTACGAGAAAGCGTCCGAACGGCATGACGTTTTCAGAAAAATACTTAAATATATATAAGATAGAGCAAAATGAGTTTTCGTTTCAGTCTCGCTTTTTTTTACCTATTTCGTATAAAAAATACGAATTTGTATAAACATACGCGATTCAACGGCAATAACATTGCTCGATTTGTAAATTATAGTTTGTTACCGATTCAACGTCTTACTCGCGTCCCGTTGCCCAGATATATCGCACGTGTCAAAACTAGGTTCCGTTTTTCTTTCCGTCTACACGATTATCCTACCTTCCATATAAATTCAGGAAGACACGGAAGCGACGTAAGTGCGGACACATTATTCAGTTTGGTTTGATGCCACAGTCCATCACCCTTCAGGCTGTTTTCACACAAAACAAAGAAAGCCATCCCCCTCCATCGATATTTCCTCGTTCGTGTTGGTAGCTTCCTTCCGCGAAGGGCTGCCGTACCACCCCGTCGTAACCACCCTTTTCCTTACCCACCCTACGCCTCTCATCGATCGCGATTCAAACTTACGTGGAAATATAGGATCCCCGATAGGGACCTAAGAAGGGAGCCATTACTGGCTTTCGCGCAATGACTTTCAATTACGCAAATGATCGTGGTACGTGGGACAAGGAAAACAAAATTAATAGAAATTAACGAGTTCGCAGACACGCGTTCCTTTCTACCTTAAGCGCGCAATTTGGGAAAGGGAGAAATCAGACTGACAAACGCACGTCGCAACGCGAGGATAAATAGGGCCGACGATTCGACGTCGTACGACTCGAAACGAAAATTCTCGCCGTTCGAAGGAGTCGAGCGACTGTCTACGAACTTCTCCAAATACATTCGAGGGAGAGGAAAGGGAGAAGAAGGACCGCGGTCGCCATTGCGGGTGGAGAATACCGTCTTCGGCAGACAGCGTGGCACCGAACGCACAGTCTATCCTCTTTTTTTTTTTTTTTCTTTTTCTCGGGCGTGGCAATAAGGAAGTGGGCCCGCTGCTTAAGAAAACAGAGAGCCGCCAATATCGGGCAGGCCCTGCCGAGTGCCTGAGAAAACAGTGAAACGTTTTCGGAATCCTGCGGAGGATGCGAGAGGCGGCTTCGGCCTTCCGTCTCGAACGAGAACTTTCGGATCCCCGCGAGTCGACTGTTCGCCCGACACCGAAACTGATCCCCCCCGATTGTCATTTGAACCTGAAATATGGTTTATCTAGTTTCATTTATATCCAGAAGGGAAATCTTATTAGTTTGAACGCGCTGTACGAGTAAAAAGGGGAGGGGGGGGGGGGGGGTATCCCATCAGGGAGGATATGACATCGAGTATCTCGCAAACAAGCGTTTCGCTAATTCATCGATGGGGGTTAAACGTAATGCACGAGAACTCAACTACGTCTAGAACTAAATTTCGCTCACGTGGTTAAAATATCAAATTGGAATACATCGGAAACTGCTTCTTGAGCGTGTACCTCTGTATTCGCCACATCGAATCGCATTTATATTCAACGGAGAATCTTATTAACGTTTTGACGAACCGTGTAAATGTTAATAAATGCATTATCCAAGAAATACATATTTCGCCGTGAGTCGTAACGGAGTCGTATCTCCAAGATACAACGGGCACGACCGACGAGTGGAGAAATTATCGTCGGTAACGGACTTGAGCCCTTCTGAATTCGAAGAGGAACCTACTATCCCCCTTTCCGGGCTGTTCGCTGCCAGACAGCGTGGCACCGATGGTCAGAAAAATCGTGCCGACGTCCACGGTGGGCGGTGACCGGCTAATTAACGGCCTGACGAAAGACAGGGACAATTAACGCGATACCCGCTTCCTTCCAGACTTCGGTATCCCCGGCCCGGCATGGACGTGGGAAATGCTAAAAGATGGATTTGTCGGCCGATCTTTTTCACGATTTTACGCGTCGCCACTGTGTGCACACAGCTCCCCGCGATACAGTCGTTGAATAAACAAAAACAAACGAGCGGTCAATGTCTTTTGCTTAAGTTACTAGCCTACCGACGACGTTTGCGAATATTTGGAAACAGCGGATTCGAGAACAAGAAGGTACAAGAATTAACAACCGGGAGGATGAATCAAAGATTTTTTTCTACATATCCGCGTAATGCAATGTATTTGGATTGGGAAATTTAATTTATAACACAGGGGGTTGTTTTACCGATTTCTTTGCGCATAATGCAAGAAAACTGATAAAAGATAACGATCGCGTAGCTGTTATCGTTATAAAATTCATGTAATTTTGTACTTAACGAAAATGACACCTATTTATCTGGAGACAAAAATAAGTGCACGCTTAGTAAAATATGTAATAAATGAAATGAATACTTGGTATTGCCGCCATTTGCTGCTATTGCTGCTTCCAGATGTCGGGAAAAACTTTTTATAATCTTTTGAAACAGTCGACAGTTTTATTTCGCTAGTCTTCGCTAAACTTCATAAATTCTCTATAGGATTCAAGTCGGGTCTTTGGGCCAGCGATTCAAGGAATTTAATATTGGAACCCTTAAAAAACCTTGTCATTTTCTTAGCGGTATGTTTGGGGTCATTATCTTGTTGGCAGTCAAATTCGTCGTAGCAACCCATTTTCACTACTGGTGCTTCTGAATTTTCACTTGATAGAATATCAATATACTTGTCTGCATTCAAAATTCCGTCAATTTGTGCTAACGTACCAACTTCATTCCACGTAAAACACCCCCACGGAATTAATGCTTTTTTATCATTTCTTTTCTCCAGACTTGGTGCATCTTTTTTAATTGCCACAACTCAAATTTACTTTCGTCGCTTCAAACTATATTTTGCCAGAATGCATAGTGGCATATTCAAATATTTTTTAGCAAATGCTAAACGTTTTCTCATATTAATACATCCACAGTCCCAATTCCTTCATCCCAGAAGGATAATTACAATCATCAATAAAAAATTATTGTATGTTGTTATCTTTAGATAACATCCAATATTATGGAAAGGGAATTATAAGGAAGCTGTAAGAGTTGATCATACCAAGTATTTAGGTATATTTAATAGATGGCCACTTAACATGGGACAAACATATTTTATGTGTTGTTAACAAAAGTACACACCTAATTTTCATATTTAATACACTAAAAAGAATAATGGAAACTAAACATTTAATAACATTATATTATGCATTTTTTCATTCTGTTGCCAATTATGGTATCGTCGATTGGGAAGGTGCTCATTCAAATGCTTTGAACGTATTGGAATGACGTAGGCGTTAACATTTTTATCTCCTAAGTGGAACTAATTGTCATGTGCTTTAAATTTTAAGCCGCCTGTACGCACTGAACATTGAGGATCCACGCGACGCGTCCAAAAATTAATGCGCGAAGTAAATTCGTCTGCTATTTAACGTTCGTCTTGGCATCGCTCTCTCACCCCCGAGGCACGTTTGCTCGTAATTAAGCGACCGGGTTCGTCTCTCGCGAAAGTTCGATTTACGACCGATCGAACTCCCGTACAAAAGCAAAGCTCGTTATCCCTCCTTAAACGATGGCAGTCCCTCTTTCGGCTTAACGAGTTGTCGCGCGAACGACAGAAAGTTCGGTCCGGCGAAGGTGCAAGGCGAATATTGTGTATCTTTCGCGGGAAGCCCATAATGGGGCTTAATGGAGCTGACTGTCAGCGTACAGTAGTGATGTGTAGTTAGCGAACGAACCAGTTCGATTGAACGATTCACCTAGAAGAACGATTCGGAACTAACTCGCAAAAAATGTAACGTCGTTCACTAGTGAATCATTTTCCCCACAAGTTCTGAACGACGTTTCGAAATTTAATATATCGATTATTGTAAAACATCAAGACTCATAGGGAAAATATCGATGTCCATAAGGAAAACATTGATGTTAAAATACATAGAAAACATTTACTCACTTCTCGCGTGCATGTTAGTACTTTACTATCCAGTATCTTCAAACGATAATACTACGAAATATGTATAAAAAATGTAAATTATTGGTCAATTTAAGTATGACAGTTTTTGGCATGTATACTCAATATGTTGCAGTTTTATCATGCACCTTTACAAAAAAAATTGTACGCATTGCAACTCTTAAGACTACGACTCATTTTCTTATTCAAAAATAAATTTTCAAATTGAATAAAAATAATTATACAAAAATTACATTACAATAGTACAATTATTCAACCATTGTCCATCAAATGATAATGGACATGAGCGTGACAACTGATAACTTTTTTTATCAAAAATTTATCATGGACTACTACAAATGATGATACAACGATAAATGATAATAAAATGGTTTATTTTTTTTTTTTAAACATCGGATATAGGGATGAAACATTGATATTTTTTCCGACGTATCGAAATAAAAACATCGATGTTGGATATCGATGATATCGGACAAAAATATCGTTGTATTTTGCCCGCCTCTAGTTACGGCACCGGTTGGACGAAAAGTGTGCGAAATGTTTGGGATTACGTGGCCAACCCCGAAGAGTATGGCATTCGACGAGTCATTGTGACCGTATCGCTGTATCGACTATAAGTATCGCGTTCGATGAGAAAGCATGGAAGGATTTTAACACTGTACACGTACAGTGCACTTACTTACATAACTTGAGAATCTTAAAGACTTTTATAGATCTGTACTATTTAATAAAATATTTAAGACAGCCCAATTAATTTGGAAATGCCGTACACGATGGATCGTCGTGTGAGATTTCAAAATAACTCCAAATATCCAATATATTCTTTTGTTTGAGATTGGGTGTAAAGATTCATCGTTTGTTAGAAAGCAAATCCTCGTTACTATTAACTCGTTTAGCGTCAGAGAATTATTACGCAATTTCCACGTGTACAACGTATCGCGTTAGAATTAAATATGAAAGAAGCACCCCACAGGATCGCTTTCGAAACTGGGTCAAACACATATTGTTCGTTACGATAGCCTCGTAACGATCGGCGAGTTTGATGAGGCGTCGCAGAATTTCGTCCATCATTTCCGTACGATATGCGCGTATGCCTTGCACTGGATGCTAGATGTTTTCGGAATGTCCATTTCGGTTGTTTTCCAAACTGGGTCAGATATCTGCTCCTCCGTTCCACCGGCCTCATTATCATTATCGACCATCACCGATCCGTGTCTACGTCCAGGCTTTACGACCACGCGTTTCCTGCGACTCGAGGCCCTCCCTCCCTTTGTGCGGTTTCCTTTGGCACGATCCTAACGATTGGCAATTCTTCTTCCGTCCATCGTATCTCGGCCGATCGTCCGAGGAACGACGGGCGTCGAAGTCAAGCCATTCTCGGAGGGCTGGTGTTTTGACACGATGGCACCTCCGAGGATAATCCTTTAAACGGCCACGACGGGTGGTCCTCGCGAGTCACCTTGCAGCTCGCAGGACCTGCCTCGTTGCTTCTGTCTTTAATCCCGAGGGTCAATCCGGCACACGAGCGCTTCCTGCCATCCTACGGGGTCAGGAAAGTCTGCAGTTAATCCTGCGAAAGTTTAAGGGACCCTCGCGTCACCGTACCGCTATGCACTCCGGACGAATTAGCGTAATCTGAAAGTACGTAGATCGATTAGAGTGGACGAGGGCGGACGAGCGTGGGCATCGGAGTGGGAGGTAGACGAAAGGTGGAAGATAAAAATTATAGAGAACAAAGAGAGGGAGACAGTAAGGCCTAATAGTAACGAACTTCAGGAGGAACGCTTCTCATTGGATTTCACGGAGGGAATAGATCTCAATAGATTTATATCCAATTTTCCGGTATCTATTTTTCTATGTCGGCATACAATGGTATCGTTGTCTGTCAGGTCGCGCACGAATACCGTTACCGGAATTAACCACGCGCACGCTTTCGAAACGATGCGCCTCGTATAACCCGATATTTGAACAGAGATACGACTGTCAGAGTCGAGAATCATAGAAACGTGCGAAGCATCGAGTGGATTCGTTGAGCTGAAAGTTCCTCGGAATCGAGGACTAGAATTTTTCGAATCGAAAATTATTCTGTCTTAACGCTGCGTCGGAGTGCGTCTCATTGTAAGACTTAACGGTACGCAGTTTAATCAAATGTAATTTTCGGAAAACATTTTTAAATCGTTCTGATACGTGGCAAATCAATATTTAAAGAACGACTGACGAAAGGATCAAAAGGATGAACGATCGAGTTAAGATCGTTCGATACTTTTAACGTTTCCTTCCGCATTTTCGACGACGCGATCGTAACTCTTTCCAGAAATCTTTTTTGTTTTACATTTCGTCACGTTTAACCTTGACAAAAGGGGCGCGTGGACGAGTGGTGAAAAAAAGGGAGGAGAAGCAATTTATCGGTCACCGGGTCTCTCGGAGGCTCGCGTCTCTCCGGTGGAACCTTTGTCTTCGATTCCCGGCATCCGGTTCCGGTCCTTATCTTACGTTTCACATGTAACCTTCTGCGCTATTTGGCCCATTGTTGGCCACATGTGCCTCGTCTCGAGAGGTTTGCTTATGTTGGCCCACCTAACATAGCAAAGCTATGCCCAGACTTAAGTGTAAACTCCACCAACCGACCGATTCTGGAATCCCCATGGTCGATTAGGTCTAATCGCTCACCGAGAATGATATGACTCTATTTAAATAAATTTCATAGTTTCTAATTGTACATGCGCTAAACATTAAATACGTGTCATTAAGGGCGTGCAACTGAACGCTTGAAATTTCGCCCGAGCACCGCCGTGTTTCGATTACTTTTTTCATTCCGAAATTGTTTGGAAAAAATTTTTATTTGCATATATGGAAAAATGTATGCTACAATTTTTATGAAAAAGCGTAGAGTACGATAGATTTTGACGAATCGTATCTCTCCCAAACATTTTCCTCTTCGAAGATTAAGAAATCGTGTAGTTAGTACAACACTTGTGCCTCGTATCTCCGTTTTGGATCTTACAATTTTTTCCGCAAAGCGTGTACGTTAGATCGATCGCGACGTATTTTTGTTCGTGCAAAGTTCTGTTCTATCGAATCTGCAACCAGATAAGCGTCTCGTTTCTGGGCCACATCCCAAAATTGATCATCGAACTGAAGACCGTTGGCTGTTTTGTATGCAGTTATGCGCCCGATGCATTTATAATAAACGATACGCGTCACTGCAATTTACGGTAGACTCGTTGGCATCGAGACGCATCGGTGTCTACGATAAGATGGGCGTGTGTGCACGCGCGATGTCGTGGATGGAAAGCAAGATTTCCACGAGATTCGTGATCCCATGGTTTCCGAACCGACAGAGCGAACTGCGCTCGTCGTTCCGTGAGTTTGGAACTCGTGGAATCTTGTATAAATTTTCTACCCAGCACCGAGTTTCCCGGGAGTACACCTGGAGCGGGACGAAGACGAAATTAATTTTCGCTTAATCTCCCAGGAAGTGACTCACGAAAAGTCTTGTACGTGCATTTATAACCATAAATCAAATCCTTTTTCAAACTAAATTCCACTCTCGTTTCTCTTCCCCCGCAAAAATAAAAATACTTTTATCTCGGTATAAAATAATCTTTCGGACCACGTTCGATGTATTCAGATTCTACGCATTACTTTTGCTATTACAAAAACTTGTAATACCAGATCGTGACACCTGATAGCAACATTTTTATCGCGATACAAATTAGAAATTAATCAATGTTCACGAGTATATTTTCCCCAAGTAGAAGAAAATCAAACAGCAGCTACGTACTTGCCGGTAATCGATTTTACGATTACTAGAGGAATTAACATCTTTCGAATTAACACTAGAATTGCCGGCGATTAATGTATACCTGATTTTACAATTTTTTACAATTTTACCAATTTCTGTAAGTTCAAAAGTATATGCTTAAAATTATTCATATTCACACCACTTAGAAAATAAATTGTCGTTCATATACTTAAAAATGGTAAATTTGAGTAGCCTTAAACAAAAATTTAGAACCATTCAAAATGACTAGTCTGGTAGTTCTGGTGTTAATTAACGAGAGAATCAAGAATCGTAGCGAAATATTTTAGTCTCAAATCCGTGACTCGTACCACTTGGACGTTCACCCACTCACGCCTCTCGCAACCAGCCTTTTTCTCGGCTCCGGAGAAACTTCACAAAAAGATCGGCTTTCCGCGGAAAGTCTGCCGATGGCTGCCGATCGGTCAGCGACTCGTAATAAACGAGTAAATAATTTCGGTCACGTACCACCGGCGGGCACGGTCACAATGGCACCTCCTTAAATAGGATTATATTAAGCTGTTTCACCGACGATGAATGGCGAGTCAAATGGAGGATCGTCGAGGATGTTTTGGTAGGCGCGACTACGTGAGCAGTCGATGGCAAATGCCGATGGTGCGCGCCACCGCGAAGACACGGTGGAAGACGACGAAGTAGAAGAAGGAGGAAGAAGGTAGTTGACAGGTGAATGGTCACGGGCATCACCGTGGTCCCTTGTCCGCGAGCTTTCCCACGTCCTGCGAGTCTACTTACCGTCGATGTCCCTCCATTCTTCCTTTTTCTTCCCGCTTTTCACGCCCCCTTCCACGGATCATCGAAATTTTGCGCAAATGGGTGATACTCACTTTTCTGCTGGTCACCCGTCTCGCGTGGATCGTTGGTTATCGCGATGTATTATTTCTCTCCACTGTACCTTTTCATTTTTCTTCTGTTTTCTTTCGGCGCGCGTATAACGTCGAGGCAGAGGTAAGACAAAAATGGCAATGGTTCGGGGGAAATTACATTTGTATCCGTTACTCCGCAGTCTTAAGTAGAGCTATCTGGATACGAGGTATTTTTAGGTGAGGCCTGAACTCTGTTACTCGTGCCGTTTCGGAATTCAGGCGCGTGATTTTTTGACGTTTCTCGAATTTTAGGGCAGTTGCGCGTTCCACGCCAACGGTCGACGAGACGCACGTGGACTGTACTTAAAATACGACTGGAAATAGCATTGTCGGCATATCTGTGCCGTTACCGCGGCTATCTTGTCAATTATTTTTGAAAGACCGAACGAAGTGCGTCGACGTTCGAGAACGATATCGTTGCAAATTCCTATGCGAATTTAATGAGCGTTTTTCCGGCTCGTTGGTGACGCTTCAAAGAAATATCGAGAGGAGGGAGAGAGGGCGGGGGGGCGGGGAGAGGGAGAGTGAGAAAGAGCTTTCGCACGTCGGAGGCTCGGGCACCGTTAAACTTTCATTTTGTAGCGCGCTCTGTTACTCGTTTGCTCGGACACGCGTGTTTCGATCGAGGCCCGGCACCATAAAACAGAAGGCTTTCATCGAATACAACGCTCGGCACGATTCGAAAATTTCTACGTACTATTTCCGAGCCGCGGCGTCGTTTAAAAAGCCCGCCGATCGGTGAGACTCCCGGCTGCCGACCTGTCGCTGGATCGTCGGCTCTTTGTCGTCGAATTATTTTAGCGGCCGATATTTCCATCCTTACCGCCACCCAAATGAGGCCTCGGGCCAAAGTCAACACGAAACCAACGTCCTCTTTCTCCGTTCCCTTTCAGCCCCTTTCTCTCTGTCCATCTCACTCTTCTCCGAGGACTCGCCTCCAGAAACGAATCGGGAGAATTCGTGGATCGCGCGGTTATTGAGTTCTCGCAGCGCTAATAAGAGACTCGCGTAAACTCTTGTCGGGGAAACTTTTATTTTTACCCAGTGTCGGTCCCGATGAGCCGATCGAGGAGAGATCGATCGTTACTCGCAACGAGCGAAATTGGGCGGGTTGGAAATTCATAGAGACGCTTGGATAGACCCTATGTTTTTAATATCGTCTCCGTGGCATAACTGTCTACTAAACCAGGACTATCCAATCCGCGGCCAGTGACGCGGGCCGTATGCGGTACAGCACTGTAACGAATCGGGCCCAACGTAAAATCGTGAACTTCCTTAAAACATTGAGATTTTTATGAAATTATTCCTTTTTTACTTCCTGCGGCGTTGTAATACTAGTTTTTTTTTCATTGTCGCAAGATGCCGTTAGTATACGCCTATAGAAAGTCTTAAAGAATATACATCGCGTTTTTTATTAAATTTTTGACAGAAAAGAAATGAATGATTATTACGCCACAGGATTTTTGCTCATTCGTCAGGGTGGATACAACGCCTCGTGCAGTATTTACTAACGTTCTTGTTCAACGGCTATCGTTAGAAGAAGCAGCATAATTTTATGCACTGTGTAGGCACAATTATTTTTCGTCGAATGTGGCCCAGGTAATCCAAAAGTTTGGACACTCCTGATCTGATGTTCATATGCTCTCGCCCAACGATTCCTCGCTCGGTGCCCTTGCAAAGGGAAACTTTCATTTTCAAAGTTGCACGTTAGAATCTTACGTAACGACGCCGCGTTCCGAGTATCATGTCCAAAGTATAAATATCCAGATATCCTTGCGCTACGATTTCAAAATCCAATTTCAAACGAGATCTCGTAATCGTACGAAATCGGGACGTTTCCCTCGTCCTCGTTCGACTTTCGCCTCGTTGCTCGGAAGTCCCGCCCGTTAATTTATCGTTTCGACGGTGATTTCGAACGGCGTTGCATTTTAATGTCATCGCGTAACGATAAGTCAGTAGATTTCTGAGAATAGATCGATCCGCGGGCGGTTCTCGAAGCAACGCGAAAACCGGGCAGTCCCGTTTCCAGGGGCGCAGAAACCTCGGTCGAGACGTTTTCTCGAAACGTCGTCCCCGATCGCCGTTCATAAATCGGTCGTTTGCCGTGCTTCCGCGCGGGCAGAGAAAGCAAACAAAAGATAAATCAACGATAAAATGTTCCGCCGATCGACGGATCGACCGGAAGAATAATACTTTGCCCGTGCCACGATGATGGAATCGCGCTAGGTGCCAAGCCGTCTAGATATCTGGAGAGGGGGAGGGGGACGAAATAAAAATAAAAGTAGGCTGGCATGCATCTAACGAAAACTATCCTCAAACTGTTTTACAACTGTAGTAAACCGCACGTTTCGTCTTTCTTTTCTTTCTTTCGTTTTGTATCTTTTCTACGGTTATTTGGGAGCACTAAACGCCCGTCGCTTAAATTGGTTTATTTTACTAAATCCCATTACGAAACATTTAAATGCGCGCTTTTTATCGTGCTTTCTTGCGTGTCAGTTACGAGCGTCGAACAATCGAATCGATCACCGTGACGGGCAATATTTCACTCGAACATTTCTCGGGTTATACTAAATACAGTGGAAGCCGGTTATTGCGATCAGTATGAGACCTGCAACTTTTCATAGCAATAACAGGCTGATAAAGTTAAGCAGAAGACACAAAAAACACACTGCAGTTGAACAGAAACGATCACAGCATAATGCAACCTACTTTGGTTTATCCGAAACTAATTAACAGAATTGATAACAATAGCCGATGTTTGATTATAATGTTGCGGGAAATGCATGTAAGTAACAATAATAAGCGGATTATTTTAAATAATTTGATATCATATGGTTTTGGAACCTATCGATCGTGATCACAATAACCAATCGATAATATTATCCTTGATTATAATACAGGCTTCCACTGTATACCGTTTTCTTGGTCAATGCGAAACATCGAACATGGCAGCCGTGGCATTCTTAGCACCGAATCACGAGTCTCTACGAACTGACTCAAAAGCGATTCGAGTGCCTCGCGGCAAAGCAAATATTTGAGGTGGAAAGATGAATTCCAGAGGAATTCCTTGTCCTGGCAGACAGCGCGGCACCGTGGTACGATGACTGTCGATACGTCAACTCGATGTCCCGACAAAATTTGCAAATTCGGGTCTGCCTCCTGATATATTCGATCTACGATGAAATTACGGAAAGAATTCATGAGAACGCCAGACCATCTTCAATTCTCGGTTAAATTCGCTCGTCTGATTTATTCGACGATTAAACCTTATTACCGAATACACGCGGCGTGGCACGAAACCCATTTTGTACCTAACCTTCAAATCTTTTCAAGCAGATTTTGAACCTTACCTATTATTTCACTTTGATCAATTTTTTTTTTCTAAAATAATTCAACGGCAGACACGTTTACCGAAGATCAGATTTTATAATGAAACGTTTACACGAAACATGCTCTCAATTGGTTCCTCAAGGTTTAGACCTGTCCTTCTCGGTGAATAAAATGATCGGTCCGATCTATCGATCTTATAAATTATAACGAGTGGGAAGAAATAATTCCAAGGATAATTGACTCGTTACGAACTTACGGGTCCGTTTAAAATCGATTCAATTACCAATGAAATTATGGACGCGTGCTCCAAATCCACCTCGTTATCGAGGTGCATCAAAATTTTGGCGACTCACCATCCGCGTACCCAATCGATTATTTATATTATAAGCAAAATATTCTGGCTCCCGGGCACTCGGTCGCACCATCGCCACCAGCACTCGTAATTCGAACGAGGATCGGCTAGCTGGCTGTCAGAAAACGAAATACCATCCGGTCCACTTCGAGTCTCCACTCGAGCCTCGTATTATGAATGAACCGGCCGGGGAAGGATGGTGCAGAGAGAGGAGAGAGAGTGACTCGAGTCTCTCGAGGCTCTCCAGGCTCAATGGAACCGAGAGAAAAATCCGTGTGGTCATTTTTCGATCAGACAATGAGGCTGGTTGCTCCGTCTCCCCATCGCTGCTACCTCGATGCTTCTGCTGCAGCGTCTCCAGGATGCTGCGTCACAACAGTGACACATCCTGCGGGATTCCTGGATGAGAAAGGAGTAAACGAGCGAGGAAGAGAGTACGCGTGGCAGAGTTAGATGGACAGAGAGAGAGAGAGAGAGAGAAGGAGAGAGGGAGAGAGAGAGAGGGGTCAATGTGGCTAACAAGGAGATCTCTTGGATGACTAGCGTCGAGGAAGAGGCTCGTACGGCTATTTATGCGATCTCATTCTGAGACGAGGTGACACGGCCACGTCCCGTAAACAATGCGATCTTACGAAGGGAAGAATGTCTTCTGATTCGATTAACGCCGATGATCGTTCCACCTCGGACTCGAGTTGTCAGGCTGGCTACGGTCATTCTTTGGAATTTTCACCTGTGGAAAGGGTTAAATATTTCGAGAATCCAACGGGGGAGCGTTGACGTGGAAAGGGACTCAAATATGTATACACATTCTATTTGCAATGGCGAGAGTTCGAGCCCGGATCGCAGCTTCTCGTTGAATAATTCATAACAACCGAACGGTGAACGCAAAAGCGAAAAAGAAAAGCTGCAAATTTCTCGAAATCACGGTGAAGCACGTAGGGACGATATTCGATAACCCTGATCTCGATCACGAAGATTCTCGATCGATCAAGCGAATCTATGTGAAAGCGTGATCCAGGCGGCGTTTCGGGAATCCTTCGTCGATCCATCGGTCAAGTCGTTGACATCTTGACGAGGCGCAAGAAACCTCTGGCATCACGTAAAAAAGCCGTTCGTCTTCGGGAACGTATCCACCCACCGTCGACAGGTCTGACGCCCTCCGAGGGCCTTACCCGGGGTCCCTCGAAGACAGGATACGCGTACGCGTACGCGTACGCACGTACACACGTGCGTAGAGTGGGTCCCCCGACGAGCGAAGTCGACGCGTACGCGTTTAAAGCTAAAGAATGTTAATTTCCGCGAACGGTTTTGTTAAAATAATTTTCTACCCGCCCCTACTCTCCCCCAATATAGCGTAGCGCGATACGCGAGGCACACGGTTTGAAACAAAAAAACTGTTCTAGAAGACGCATTGAGTTTAATTTGTCGACGCAATATTATCGTTGGTAATTTGTCAAATGTATTACCCTTTGTACTCGCAAGATAGTAAGGGGGAAGCACTAGGAAAATAATGATTCCTATGGTCTGGTTTAGTCGTCGAGGAAAAATTGTTAGGCGTTAACGACAAGCGGAAGAGATTCTTAGTGGGTTGGATTTACTCGAACAGGAAGACGTGGTATCGGGTTAAGCCACCCTCCGTCAGGAAATAAATGATCGACAAACCATGTTACATTTGTACAAACAATAGTTTCTTCGTGTCGCTTGCCATCGACTTACCGAACAGTCTTATCCAGACATTTTTACAATTAGATTCAACGAACTCGTTCGACAAGGGTGTGTAATATAATAATTTCGCGGTAACAAGAATCTCGCAAACGACTTTTGTAAAAATACGAATTAGAACAAGGGAATGAGGTTTACACATCGACGCAAGATTTCTAGTGAAGGTTTTTAGTACTGTCAACTCTCTTGTAGCGCGAAAAATTCGTTCCGTGTTATACGCAAACTGCGTTATAAGAAACTCAGAATTAGTGTAAATTAGATTAATTCGTAGCCATTAATTTCAATCTTAATAGCGTAATAGAAAAATGCATGCTACGTGGAGACTGCTCAAACTAATCGAATTGTTATACAATAGAGAAACAATGTTACGTATAAGTCTGCTAAGTTATAGGGAGATTTACCGTATGACGAAATTATTCAAAATTTCTCGAGTCTTGTAATTCTTCAAAATTCTATCGCGAAATTATTCAAAATTTCACGAAACTTGAAATTCACCGATATTCAATCAAAAAGTTATTCAAAATTTGTCGAGTCGTGAAACTCTTCGAAATTCAATCCACGGAATTATTCGAAATTTGTTAATATCCTCGATTTGCAATTAATCCAGTCAGCTTACAACCCGTGTAACTTACTTGTCGGTCATCTTCATTTGAATACACAAATGTCCAAAACCCATCGAAAGTTACTTTGAAAACGCTTCCGACGGCTGCAGCTGATTTCACGTTTCCTTCTGGGCCGAGCGAGCCCTGCGAAGACTGGGTGGTTCCGCTATCAAACGGTTGAACGCCTTCGAAGACGAATGTCTCTCGTCTCTCCCTCGATCTCTCTTTTTTTTCCTCCCACCGTCACCCCTTTCTCCTGCTGCTTCCTTTCCCTACCACGGAGCTTTCAAGCCCCATTACCGTCGCTTTGAAACACGCCACCGGAGTCCAATGAAGTTTTTTATTGCTCTATTATTGGCCGCGACGCGAAGGGCCTCGCAAAAGATTGCCGAGTATTCCGACAAAAAGTTGTCTCGACCTCCCGTCCTGCGGTTCGTGCTCATAATCGAGATACTTCGGCGTTACGTTTCAATCTCGCGGTTCGTAAAATATTTTGACGTACGGCAGCGACGATAGAGTTTAGAGCGAGAACCGTTATCGGCAAAGATTTAGTAAAAACGCGCCAACTTTCACCGGTCATCGCTTTCTCGAGTTACAAGGATGATAAGGTTAAAGCGATTACAAATAAACGTAATGTATCGAAAATAAATCCTAGCTTCGTCGATTACACCCACCGTTACTTACGGTTCGTGGGAGCAACGTGATATCGAAATTTGCAGTGTTTACGCAAAGTTCGCGTTGAGTACGACTGACGCCTTATTTATTGATACATCCACTTTTCCCCAAGGTCTTTGATTCTGATCGACGGCACGATTCAAATCAATCCGTTTATTACTCTCTTGCATCCACGCGAAGTGTTTGAATTCCTGAAACTTAAGCAAACATAGCAAGGATTCCGACGTAAAATTATTTCCGGTCGAATAATAATAACGTAATATTTGCACTCGCATACGTAACAATAGCGATTGTTCTTCGAACGCGCCGACGTAAATACTCGTAATTTACTTCCCCCCGATTATTGCTCGCGTATCTGTCATAATATGTTCTTAATATGCAACATTGGCCACGACACGTCTCGTTGAGTCAACATAACTCACTGCCAGCATCAACAAGAAGCAGTTACAGTTAAGATAGGCGTTAAAGATGAATCGGGTTATGCACCCGGTCTTTATCGCGAACTTCCGTGCTTTTGCTGTCGCGTCAACGAAAAAGATAAGAATAATACCGTTCCTCGTGGTTCGGTTTCGAATTTTCGTTTACCCGTCTCGTTGGTCAATCGTTCGTCGTGATTTGAGCTCTAGCTCGGCCAAGATCTCTCTTCGCTTTAATCTCGAGGTTGGGGAACGATCGTTGCGCCCGACGAGGAAACAAATGGTCGGAAAATCGTTTAAAAATCGAAGTGCCTGGTACTGGGAAGAAAGATTCTTATCTCGCCTCCTCGCATCCTACGTTCGGTCTTCGGAGTGTACTCGTCGAACAAGAGGAAGCGCTTTTTGTCCTGCCTCCGCGTCCTACGCGTATATTTAACTTGGCATACCTACTTCAACACCTCCTGCGCGTGATCTTCGGCGAGGAAGCCAGACTTCCTTACCTTACTCTAGCGTTCAATGATTGCCGAGCGGTGAGCGCGCGTCGATGTTGAAATATCCATATGTCGAGAAACGTTGGATCGCACGGTGCACGAATAGAATCGTAAGAGAATGACAAATTGATTTCAAAATGGAAGTGATGACCGATGACAAATCGGCGCGCCCGGAATGTGCGAGAGGAAGAGAAGAGATTGGGGTTAAGCGGGCTGGGTTTCTTGCGAAAGCGTTCATCTGGATAACGCGTAATGTACCTACGAGCAGAATTGTGCAAAAAGAATTGTTCTCAAAACAAAAGCAATTATAAATTAGCAAGATTGGAAAACATCGGAGCAAGGGATGAAATTGGAGTTGCGCAAGCTTTGTTGCACAGGTTTTGTAATAATGTATCTGGATATCGCGTAATGTACTATCAATACCGTACAGAAACGAAAAATTCATTGCAAAATGAAAACGATTAAGAATTTGTATAATTGAAGTGCAGGAGAACAAGATATACAATTGGAGTTGCCAAACCCGAACCGTATACAGAAACGTGTACAAACGAAAAATTGATTTCAAAAAGGATTATACGTTTGCAAAATTGGAAAGCATTAGAAGAATAGAAGATTGTTGTTATAATTGAGGCATTCACCGGGCAAAGGGCCCATCGGTGGATAGACCCTTTTCCCGGAGATTGTTTTAAATGAACCGCTATAATATAATGTATCTATGGTAAAAATTTCTGTTTATACAAATTTTTCATTTATTTTATGACTATCTTATTACGATATTGTATTTTTACATAACTCTGTGTCTTTAATTTTCGGAAACAAATGTTTTTATACGCTTATTCATATTTTGTTATATGAAATACAAAAATTAAGTTCGTTCCGCGGATTAAGAAAACTTTGTTCTTTGGAAGAAGGGCACATGGAGTGCTCGTATATTCTTAGGTGAATAATCTGGAAAAATCTATGTATCGCATAAATCCAAGAATAAAATACTTTATTATGTTACTTACTATATTACTACATTCGTGAAAGATATTTAAAGCCAAAATACTGTACAATAAAAGTATTGAAAACTTTAATTTGCCTTTTTCTCAAAACCGCCATTTCGTGTATAGGACTTTTACTCAGAGAATGCCTCAGTTGGAATTGAGGGAAATGTGTTTCTCTCGTAACGAACTCAGGAAACCTATCTATCTACGATTAATAAAGTGACATTTCAAATCGATTCGTTCCGATTTCGAAAAAATTGAAAAATCTCGTTGCTTGGCACGCGTGTCGGAAAATTGCCAGGTATTTTCTTCCCATTAGTACGTTTCGAAACGTTCCGAATTCGCGAAGCTTACGTCATGCGGAGATTATTATTATCGAGAATGGTGCACCGAAAAGTAGAGCCAACTTTGTGGACGACCTGTACAATTTTCCAAACTATGGGTATCGACAGATTTAAAAAATTGTCAAACTGTCAGTAGCTGATGTTATACAATAAAGCACATTTTATCGTCGCTCATACTTGCATAACGGGCGACTTGCCGTAGATACTATACTTACAGAATATTAATAATAAGTTTATATATGTATGTGACACGCATATCGTCCAAATGCAGATTAAATTTTAGAGCTGAATGCGGCGCACGAATTGAGAGAAATAAATGAAACGCAATTGAAATGTCAAAACACGCTATTCCTTTATTTAAACGACGGCAAGAGTAATAAGAGAGTAATCTATTGTAATTACGAGCCATTAATGGACCATTATTCGGATTCTATTCTGCCTGCATAGAAATAATGGCCTCAAAATTGCAGGATTCTGTTGTACATACGTTAGAGACAGACATACTTACGTACGGTCACGGACTGAGAATATTTTGTCAATCGTCAGTGGTGCTCGTTAGTGGCATCCGTCAGAGACGCGGACGCGTCTCGGCGCCTTGACTTCTCGAAATAATCACGTTAGACGCATAGACCTCGCTTTTTTTCTCATTCTTCCTTCTTACTCTTGTTCCTTAACCGCTTGCATAGTTCCGTCATGCCGAGTAGAACTGAACGTGACGCGTTGCGCGTGGAATTTGCGCGTGAAAATTATTAATACAGCCAGATTCCAAAAATCTCACTAATCCCGCGAGCGAGCATATTATATAAGAACGATACTCGCAAAAATTCAAGGGTGAAAAGACGCTAGTGCATTCCGTTCCGTGCGGATCAACCTGTACGATACGGTAGTAAAATCCGTGTCGGTAGTACCGGAAAACAGGAAGGAATAACAGGAGAACCGGAAAAGTCAACGAGTAAATATGTGAGTAAATAAGTAAGATCCGAAACGTCGCAGCGATACCATGGCGTGGTTATTCGCCCGTGCAGGTGGTTTTGCACGAGGACACGAACCGGTGCTTGGTGCTGTTTTCAGAATAAACCAGTGAGCTTACACTCATAACAAGAAAAATATTAAATCACCGTCATCGCCTGTACCACTCTATCGTAGCCCTTATCGGTGTAGAGCTTTCGATAATAACCGTGCGTCTGGTCGAGAACCTTACTTGCGCCACCCCTCCCGCCTCCCCTCCCCAACCACGGATTATTTGTATCTTTTCGGTCGAAACGTTAATACATAAATAATTCGCCGGTGGTTTATTGCTATCGCGTTTAGTCGGCGCTCTTTAAAAAAAAAACGTAAAATAATAATCCCGCGCTTCGCGTTTACCCAAGCGCCTTATTATCTCGTAACATACGCATTCAAATAAATCTCCGTCGACGTATACCTGCATGCTCAGGCGTATAGCGTTTTCTTTAAAACCGGGAACGTAGGTGCAATCTCCATTGTCGCCTATCGACTTAATGGACGCGGTAGCATTTGCCAGTTTATTCCGTTTTCATTCTTCCCCGAGCTTCTCTACCGTGATAGACTCGCCACGAATTTCAGGGTATCGCTTTCAAACTCTTCGCGGGCTAAGCCACATCAACGACGGGCCGATTGAGCCATTATGGCCGACGGTAATTCTATTTTCAAGATAGAACGACCTGCGGACCGATGCGCGTTACGTTCTCGTTCTACCGTGACACCGCAGGAGGCATTTCGGTACAATGGGGTTGCGTAAGGGCGTACCTTAAGGTTAAAGATGCTCGATTTACCGTAAAATCGGCGAAACCCCCGTACACGATCCTCGTTGGGCGGAACGATGATCTTTTTTTTTTTTAACGGACGTTGGTGCCCGGGTTAAAGTGAAATTTTTTGTCGTTCACCTTGCTCGAGTAATTGGGGCTCGTCCTGCGGAAATTTGTGGGAAATTTCCATTATATTTCTATTATAGAGCGCGAGTAAAGCACTTCTTTTGTTAAAAAACAATCAGATAGAAACTATTATTGATGACACGAGTACGCGGTGTTGGTTTGTAGATGTATCGTTTGATACCATTCGACTTCTATTTGGAATATTTTTTTAATGGAATGAATATTTTACGAGGTACTTGACCTTATCGAATCGTACTGTAAATTAAACGAACCGAGTGAGAGACCCAAAAGTCGGGTTGTTGAAAAAAGTTTCACTAAATTCGTAGTAATTTTCTATGGGCAAACTTTGATAACCAAAGGGCTTTGATATCCAGATTAATTACAATAGATTACTCCCTTATTACTGTTGCCGTCGTTTAAATAAAGGAATAGCGTGTTTTGACATTTCAATTACGTTTCATTTATTTCTCTCTAATCGTGCGCCGTATTCAGCTCTAAAATTTAATCTGCATTTGCACGATACGCGTGTCACATATATAAACTTATTATTAATATTCTCCAAGTATAGTATCTACGGCAAGTCGCCCATTATCCAAATATAAAGGGCTTAAATTTTAACACTTTCGATTAAACACGATTCTTTCTAATAATACGCCAAAGCAATGCAATTACGTACGCACATTAAAAATATTGCTACCGTACTCTTATCTATCATCGACCGATTCAAACGCATTACATTTCAATCTTCACGAATCCGACCGTACTTACTACTCCAACAAAACAGAAAAAGATAGCAACGAAGAACTTTTCCATCCTCTCAAAATGAATAGCAAATCGAAGAGCGTAAACGATCCTGAAACAAGAACAAGGTAAATCCGATCCGACGCGAAGAGTACAAATCGACGGGGCAGTGATACTAGGCCGCCGCCTTCTCACGAGGGGCGAGTACGTTGCAACCACCGACCACGAGCGGGGAAACAATGACCTTATTGTCCGTTTCCCATTGTATTTCTTTACGGGCCAGAGGGTCGCCCGCCACCCCCCTGCCCCTCCCCGAAATCCATGGGCCCGAAGGTGCATCCACCGTACAATAATGCGCGCGCTGCTCATCTTGCGCAACAATACGATCGGTAGGCGACAGGAGGATATCACGCGCACGACTAACCACCACCGGCAACGACTTAATGCTATTTCGTGCCCCCGGCATCCTTTTGCACGCCATTATGCACGCGTGGCGAATGCACTGGCCCGTGAGTGCCGCAACACGAGGATCGAGATGAGATCGTGCGATGCAACGAGAATGTTTACGGCTCTGCGGGTAAAGCCAGAAAAATGAAACCCCGGCTTAATAAGCCTGGTACGATCCTCTTAAACGGGTATTTCACCCTTCGAATCTTCGATAAATCGATTCCCTCTTTTCGAGTATTCCGATAACGCGTCTTAACACGTTCATCGCCACGTCTGTCACATTTGGGTGACGCGAAATATCGATTTTGTTAATATCAATAGTGGAGTTATTGACCTGTCACGCGTGTCAGCCAACTGTGGGTGACGTGGCGATCGACGTGTTAATGCGTTCCGTGCCGAATCGATAATTCGTTGTGTGACGTATGATTCATAATTTTTATAATGGCGTAAAAGTCATGTTGGAATGTGAGATGCGAATTATGTATGCGTCTGGATGGATGTGCGCATTTCCTTCAGTATCAGTCATTTCGGTGAGATTCAGCCATACGTCGCTGTTTTTGTTCGTCAGCTAGAGTGTGCATCGTCGATCTATCGTTTCTTGAGTGCCGTCTGGTTGCATCTCAGGGTCTCATTAAAATGGTCGATTCTGATCTAGATCTTTTGTTAAAAAAAAAAAAACAATTTTTAAATATATAATTTCGCGTCCACGGTGACAAGCGGATCAAAACCACTGTTCACGAATACTGCCACTGTTGGCTGCCGAACAGAGTAACCGCTTTGAAATATTGACGGTAGATTCGGAAAGGTTTACGTAACATAATGCAGCCAACAGGACACAAGTAGTGTCATTAGTTCGGTTTTTACAGCATCAATCAAAAAATGTTGGAATACACGGTATAGTTTAAGATGCATTAGAGAACGGTGCGATAAATTTAATTGTATGTAATTATTTGAATAGACGCATGGTTGAACGCTTACTTTACCTAGTTAAACTAGTCGTACGATTCTAGATAGCTCAAACGGAAAGTCCGACGTGGGGTGTATACCCTCGCGGCGTTCGACGGCTTTAAAGGACAATACTGTCATTAGATACAAACGAGATACGCGGTAGATCCGCAATTCGGTTGACGAACCGGTGGGTACACGTGAAATCGTGCTTCAAAGTTTGTTGTCTCAATAGTAAAGAATCCCGGACGTAAATGCACGTAACCAGGAACTATAGAATGAAACGAGTCGAGAATTCGTATCCGACGGTGCGTGGCGAGACAATTCCGAGAAGAGCAAGTCCGTACCGTGATTTAATGGCATTCGGCGTTAGAATTTCGTGGGACGCGTACACGTCCGTGTAAACAGGCACGGGTGTCGGGCAACGTATAGTGAGGGGGTTGAACACCCTAAAATTAGCCCCGAAGCGGGACACGACGCGTACACGATACGCCGCGGACCCACACGCGTGGAGAGCGTGAAAAAATGCTTACATTATCATCCGTAATTTCGTAAACACGTCGCGGGGAAGGGTCAGGCGGACCCGCCGGTGCACTCATTGCGGGTGGCCCAGGAACCCCGGCTTGTCTTTCGAGCGGAATTTTCGAATGTCATGAAAAGTGGGTCCCCGCGGAGGAAGCGCGAGGAAAAGTCGTAAACACCGTAGCCCCCTTTCGTTGAAACATTCTCTCGTTGTCGGAATGCGTCGGAATTAGTGTACGTAGAACGAAAGGCACCCTAATTATTGCACAGGATATTGCGTAAACATTCGTCGTATATTAGAATAGCGTTGAAGGTTTTTATAAATGTTTGACGAGGAAAATAAACCTGCCGGTAAAGAAAAACACTCTGGCACGTCGCTAATATTACCCGATCGCTTATCTTACATTACAATTCTTTTGAACTTTCCTTAAATATTTAAAGCGAAACACAGGTGTCGAGGAAAGATTTAATTTGTATCGCGTGTATTTTTATATTTCTTAAATATTTATTTGTCTAACACTTAACTCAAAACTCCCGAACGAGATTCTTACAAATTAATGTACTTCGCGATTATTGTCTTCAAATATTTCAATACAGCATTGTTTGCCATTAAAGCGCGTCAGGTTTCATGGAAATAAGTGGAGATGTAAAAAGGATTATCGGACTATTGCGCGGGAAATTTAATGAGTCGATAACGACGGCTGCTGTTTATATTCGATCGAGTTTCGGATAAATTTATCCGATTCAATTTTTAATCGGCACCGCAAATAGACCGCCTAACAAATACGTTTAAAGTATCCGCATTGGTACTCTAATTTCATGAGGTTGAACGTACCCACCGAGATCGACTGTCAGGTGGTTAATTAATTGCCTATTTTATATTCGAATTACCATGCCGTAATAACGTGTCGCGTGTCGGAGTAGCCTCGAGCAACAGCGTAGCTACGCGTTACGGGGGAAAGAGATGGAGAGATGCGGAGGAGTAAGTGGGAGAAGTGATGACGAGGCATCGATATCGGCGTTCCCACGTGTTGGTAGGTTGTGCCAATTAAATTCGAAATTACCGGGAAAACGACCAAATTGTTACCGTTATCCGAAGTGTTCCGCCGAACCGATTTAGCATTTAACGTCATAATTACGTTTGCATTTTCGACTATGGAATTGTTGACTTTATTTCGTATTAAATCGCGATTAAACGTGACCCCCATCTACAAGAATATCCGTATAATCGTCGAAACGTTTAATACGAGTCCCTGTATTATATTTTTTCGTGCAACTTTATTTAATCGCATTGGTTTTAACGGCGAGCGAATAATATTGGCGTCGGTGGTTACGAAACTACGTAGACGTTATTTAGAGCATATCAAAATAGTTTCATTTATACACATGCGCGCATATTTTTATGCATGGTATTAAAAATAGTGTCAAAACGATGAAAAGGGGAAGAGATTTGTTTATTGTATTATTTCATTCCTTTGGTTTTGGACTATTTGTATGTTACTTGGTAAATCTCAACACTGATTTTCGCGAAATCAAAAAGGAAATCTTGCGAAACCGCGGAAATGCATCTGGGGACGATAAAATGCTCAGCGATCACTCGTGACCCCTCGATAAAATAAATCGATGAAACGCCATTATACGGTTCAACTTAACTATTACGGGAAAAATTTCATTATAATATACATAATGAGTATCAGCAAATTCTCGAGGCTCGTCGAGGAAGTCACGTAAAATCAACGCGGCACCCAAAGCCTTTATAATCATGGGAACGCCGTATTGCTCACCCAAAAGAGCACGAGAGAAACATGGAAAGTATGAACTCGATATCCGAGTTATACCATCGATTTTTCCCACCGCGCGTTCCTTCCATCTTCGAAAGTCGAGTAGCGCGTTCGGTAATAACTACCAGAATTTTACATCGAGTTTCTCGGTTCGAAAAATATTTTTCTCGACAGAGATACGCATAACGAGTAGCTCGGCGATGCTCGCGCCGATAAACCGCTTTCGAGCGATTTTCACGATGGTGGTCGCGGGTAGGACGGTGTTCCACATCCAACGACTATCGATCGTTACCCGCGGATACCATTGGATGCCGGACCTTCGTTCAACATCGACGCAGGCCAATTTCCATTGGTCCGTCCCCGTACTTCGGCGCTCTTTCTATTTTTCTTTCCTCATTCTATTTTTCAACCTTCGCCTTTTTTTTCACCTGAGAGATACAACTGGTCGCGGAGGGAAAAAAATCAGAATAAAGAGAGAAATAGACGGATTGGAATATCGTAACTTCACTGTACCCTTGTAATTGCCAATTTTAATTGATCCCGCGCCGGAATACCGTTGTTCGACTCACCCTCCTTCCAGCTCCATGTTTTCGCTGTCTTTTATCGTTTGCAAATTTTTTTGTCTCCCTATTTCGCGTAAGGCCACACACCGGTCGCTCCCTCGTATTCGATGTAAATGTAATTTGATTCGTTCGTACCACGCCTACGCGAATTGTCGCGTACTCCTTGTTTAGTTTCAATAGACGTTCTTTTTGGTTTTACAAATATCCGGTAAACGCGCGTTCCCTACCTCTCGTGTGTTAAATATCGAACGTTTCCTCGTCGTTTCTGGTATGGTAGATTTAATCGGTCCGCTCCAGTTCTTTGTTTCTCCGTAATCCCTCTTTCTCCCGCTCCGTCGTACCGGACTCCATCGACGTTTCCAATTTTATTCAAAAGAGATCGTCGGACGTTAAACCGTCCTCGCGTCATCGACGGGACTTCGTTTATCGTTCCTAGCTCGTTACTTTCTTACGTTTGCCAGTCTCCTCCCCATAGTATCGCGATACCATGGAATTCCATCTTTATAAGGGAAGGGGTCATCGAACGTCGAATAACACCGATACACTCGCGCTACCATCTTACGTTCCCTTTTCCTCCATTCGGTGCGAGCCATTCCCCCCCCCCTTTTCCCCGTGCTTCTCATTTTTCCCCTACTCCGTTACTCCTTTCGTCATCGGATCTCAAACTATTCCGAGCCATTTTGCTTATTTATATTTCCGTTCCCTTTCCCTCGAATTTCTCCATTCCATTCCTTCGCGAATTTCTCCGCCCGATACGCGTTACGGTTCTGCTCCTTTTACTCCCCGCGTACTTCCTTCCGGTTGTCTTCCGCCGCTGATTTTCGTGAGACTCGCGTGTACGAAAGAGGTTGACAGGGGCGCACGGTGCGAGCGTATGTACGAGGAAGGGAAATGGACGCGGTACGAACGGAACGGGAATGCCAGCGAACCGCGACGGTAGAACCTGGTTGTGTATCGGGGTTACGGTTCTCCAGCAGCGATTCCAGTTTCGCGTTTCGCCGCGGGTCCCTGGGAAACGAGCACCTGTCGTCTTTCCCCTGGACGAGCAGACGACGATGGAACCCCGTTTCTCCCCTCCTGCTCTCTCCCTCTCTCCCACCTACGCTACCACCATCATTGCGCTTTCCTTTCCCTTTTTCCATCTTGCTTCGACGTTAACTCCGTCTTCCTCGCTCCTCGAATACCTCCACCCCATTTTCGTCGACATCCCCCAGCAGCTTTCACGTTAGAATTACTCGCGATAATTACACAACTTTATATTCCATCGAAGAAAATTTGAATAGTAGGCGAAACGACTTTTTCGATCTTTAATCTCGGACTATATTATTTCTTACCTTTGACAATGAGATATAAATTGTACGTTTACCGTTGAAACTATGCGATTGGACCTTTTTTAATTCACAGGTATTCTTCGTTTAATGTCTACTTTTTCTTTTCCAACGCGAGGCGATACGACGTTACGCTCGCCCCGCGAAACTTTTTACAAAGACGATACTTTCGCGTTAAAATAAAAACAGTTTGAACGCCGATGCGTATCAACAGAGAAAAAAAGAGCTCTGCGTAAGACGACCACGGAGAAGGGTTTACGCTCGCGGTTTTTCTTCTCTCTCTGTCCCTCTCTCTCTCTCTCTCTCTCCCACGCTCTCTCCCTCTCTCTCTCTTCGTCCATTTCGTAGAGCGAAATGTTTGTTTAAGTAAGCCGGCAGCCAAGCTTTTTTCTCTTTCGTTCTCTTGTTTGAAATTGATGATTGCGCGAACCGCTAATACGGCCGCAACGGTTACGCGGATAGAAACAAAAAGGGGGAGAAACGGAGAGGAGTAAACCGAGTTGTTTCACGATGCAGCCGAGCGTGCGACTACTTTCGTACTGCCGAAATAATCGTCCCTGTGGCCGCGGGTTTTTCTTTCGACGATGTTTACGCCACACATGGGAACCCGATTCCGATACCGTCAACCTTCCGCCGGTTTTTGCCGCGAAAGTTTCACTTTTTCCACGCCCATGGTTTTTCCACGCGTCGCGTACCAACGGGCGTCATCGCATCTTTGGGAATTCTCACGAGGCGTCTTTCACCTTCCAAGTCAATTTCGATTATCCCTCCGTTGGACGCACAGCTATAAGCAAATATGTTTTAATGTTGGCTCACGATATCGTCCAATAATTTGGCCAATTGTAAACGTAAAGGGGCCTATACCCCTTCCGTTTATCTGCGCAGTTATCTGTCGTAAATATACTGTGTGAAAATCTGTACGTCCATCTAAACTGAGGGTGTATAGGATAAACTGCATAAACTGCGCGGATTACACAAAATAATACCGTTTATTTTGAAAGTGGTGCAGGTCCATTATTTTTTCTTTTTTTTTTGTTTATTTTACACTAAATTAATCACAAATTATGTGATATCACATTTTTTTAAATGGACTTACACCACTTTCAAAATAAACGGAAATAAAGATCGAGGATCGCGGAGAGCAGCAAAATCGTTGCAAAAGTGGGTTCGAACGCGGACTTTTTATTTGTGTGAAAATCGGTCTAAACTGATATAAACTGCGCAGTTCACAGAGTTTATCGCTCAAACATGACGGCACACGTGATAAACTGCGCAGATAAACGGAAGGTGTATAAGTCCTTTAACGCTAATATCTGTGGTTGTAAGCAAAAAGAGCGCGTGTCACAATTTCAAACAATTGAGTATACACTTTAATCCAGCCGTACAATACAGAACTTGTGTACTCGTAAGAGAAAATAGATGAAAATAAATGTTACGAGTTAGAAACTAATGCAACTTAACCCAAGTTTGGTAAGAAGAATTGGCCCTCGGAACTTTAAACGATGATACCTCGAAAGTCATTAACAAGATGAAACAGTATCAAGTATGACTATTGTTAAAAAAGTTTCGCGAATCGTTGACTTAACTCCCAAAAGAAAACGGCAATAATACTACCTACGTTCGATTCGCGTTCAACGTTTACCGGGCTCGTAAAAGTGTGGAGACGTTAAAAACAGATTTCATGAAATAAAGAAATAAAATACCAGAGATTAATAAATAATTTACCGAGCAATGAGCGACAGCTCATCTTCGCGCGCCTAACGGAAGATTAAACAGCTGTTTTTCGTTACGTTTAGTTACGAATATTTAACGTCGCGGCGGAAAACACGGTTCAATCGTGTAACGTAACATTTTCTTCGCTCATTGCCTCGAGTAGTTCTCGAGCAGAATCGAGTTTCACGCGGAACGTGGGTTTTCCAGCAAATCCGTGATCCGGCGGAAAGGTACGGTTGGCAAGGTTCGGTTTCGGTTTCGAGGTATACGTATAGGTAGGCGTCTTTTCCGCCCGGACGTATTTGTACGCTCCGGGGTGGATAATTCCGAGTGTTTGCCGTAGAGATAGAGAACGAGGGCTCGCTGACTTTTGCACCCTCGATTTGCGTTACTCTAAAACTGTCCCTCCTTCTGCGCGCAGGACCGCGTGTTTGCACGGTTTGGAGCTAATGCCGAGAGTTTACACTACGCTCAAATACCACTCCTGGCACCCGTCACTTTCATCCATCGCACGCTAATTTCGTTCCATCAGGTGGAAAGTGGCAGTTCCCGGCTATTCGAAAAATTCTGAATTTCCATTCTATCAATTCGCCGATAAGTTTCTTCGCGAGTCGTTGGATCACTCTTCTTATGAATCCTTCGACACGCCGCTGAATTCCGTTAAGACTGACAATTAATTTGTAGTGCAAAAATAAATGTAGGATGGATGAGTTGTAGAATGTATATCTATCGAAAAAATTTACCGACAACACGTCCCCTCAGATCGTCGCAGGTTTCTCATTATTGAACGCTGTATGCTCTCGTATAGCGATAACGAAGCGAACATAGGAAAGACAAAACATTCCGAATGAGCGAAACAGTCTATATGGTATTATACAAACACCGTGAAAGGAACCAAGAGGAGTTGCAAAATGTCAGTCGTAAAAGAATCAGCCGCCTAATCGTCTCAAGTGTGTTGCAGGAAGTGAATCTTGTTTAAATAAATTCTTTATATTTTTGTGTGATTACATCGGCATCCTGTTTACCAACCGAATATCACTACATTAATTGGTTATCGATTATTCGGTCACTCACGCGTTTAGATCTTATATCAGATAATTAGACACATCTGATAGAAATTACACTTATTTAATCAGAATTTACAATACTGTACAAAAATCAGATTAGACCGTAAGAAATGTTCGATTGTACATTGATTATTTGTTCAGCTTCAAATTGAAATAATGATTTCTTCACAGAAATAGCGGATCGATTTTCAGTACAAAATTCAGATCGGACCGTAAGACTTGTATCAAGCATTACCTCCTTTCATTATAATCGTAATCAATTTGCGGTCAAAAACCTGGATAGGATCGTAAGCCTTAATTGAATATTAGCCGTTTAACCAGGTTTTAATCTATATGCAAAATACATTCATCGGGAAGTATCCTCGTTTTATTAAAAACGAAATTAATTTGCGGTCCAAAAACCCAGAACGGATCGTAAGACTTATTTGATTGGATGTTAATTATTAGGCCAGTTTTCAATCAAAACGTAAAATACGTACCCTTATTGGCGGAACGGTGAAGTGGACGGTAGCATCACGTATCTACGAACACGGCACGTTTAGCTCCAAAGATCCTCGACCCTGGGTTTTCCATAAACTAAAGACCCTAAGGCGAGAGGAACGGAATAGACTTACGCGTGCTCAGAAGGATTCTCCTAACTGGTCGATAGGTATATACTCTATCTTTCGCGGAACTAACGGATTGGCAGTACGAAACGTTCTAAACCCCCGCTTTATCCGGAGCACGTGTTTCGGCAGATGCGGTTAAATCCCGCCTCGAGCGAAAACCACCGACGGTCGAAGGAAACCCGGCCTGGTAATAATCATGCGGATCTATGGTGGGCTCTGATTTTTCACGACCATATACGGCGACGCGCCGAGGTTTACGGCCAAGATTTTTTCGAGCCCTGAACTTCGCGTTTAACCTATTTGTATCGTTCCTCGGCCTATTTTCGTCGATGTCTCTTCAATTTGTGTTCAATAAAGCTTCCACTAGAATAAGTCTTATTACGAAATATATGTCATTAGCGCGTAAATGCCCTAAGATAAAGTCGCGAAAGATACAACGTGGCACGCGTTAATTAAAAATAAAGTATACGCGTACCTTGCATATCGTAGACACGAAGATATTTCCGAACTCTAGTTTTGAAGACGAAGCAAAAATGTGCACAGTTCAAAATTTGTCTGCGCCACGGTTAATTTATATTTGAATTTCGTTGGCGGTCGACAGTGTCGCCCGATGATTAACAATTTAATTCTCATCATTGCGTATGGACTACTTTAAATGAACGATACGTTCCAAAGCAACGGTTCATCAATTCAATGTTTAATACGCCAGGGAAACGGCTGTACAGCGAACTTGATAATTTTGATTTTACAAATTCAGATGAAGTCTGAATTTCCTCCGATTAATCCGATAAATTCATCGTACACTGTTAAACGTCATTACGAAACAACGTTGATCAGTTGTACTCCGAATCGAATTCAATCGCGCTTACGTTTCCATTGATGTCGTTCGGCCTGAGTGCCCGCGGTCCAATATATTCGGATAAATGCGGGAGGCTGGCGTCGCGGGATATTCTTACCTTTCCATTACCACCCACGTGCGCCGCGTCGAAGAAATAACGTTTCGCAGATCGCAACTAGAAATAATCGCAGTCGATTTGTGCGCGAAAAGCAGAGGAAAGAATCAAATCCACGAGCGTTGGCGAGCAGTTTGAAAAACGATATAGTCTCGACCCTTGAAACGTCCCTTTACAGTATCTTCTTTTTTATTCTACGATAAATCGTTTAGCGTTTTCACCGTTAACCATTTGGAAGAAAAATGATAGAAATATTCGGTTCGATATGAGATTAAGCGAATTAGAAGTGAAATTACGCGTTTGGCTCTACCGGGAGAAAATTAATCCGCTACCCGATCAGACTCGAATGATTTACTTATATTCACTTGCTAGAACGGCAGATTGGCCATATTTTGAAATTTTCGGGCACGTTCCCCTCCAGAGCGGCGAAGGGATGGTGGAAGGTGCATTTATTTTCTAGTTACACCCCCCTCCCCCTGATTTTTAAATACTTTTTTATACTTCTATGTTTTGAAGAATTCTGTAATTATTTAAATGAAGATCTTTCCCCAGACATTGCTTGTAATGTTGTGGCAGAGTTGAATTGTTCTAATTATTTCGAAATATGCATGTTAAATGAAGAAATCATGAAAAATCATGGACGGCTAAATTGCCATCGTAGGGATCAGAAGTGTGAGTTTTGTTAGTGCAAGCGAATGAAGGTTAATCTTGTTTCAACATTCTGCGAGGGCGAAGGATTTCTTTCCTTTAACTACCAACGCGTTGACGGTGAATTAATTTGATAGTAATTAAAAGCTCGTATTGTTTTGGCAGTTGCTTACGTCGCAACCATACCTGCGGGTCTATTTTTGCAAGTAGCTGCGCGCGTTCCGATGAGGAAACAAAAATGTAACAAAATATTTTTTTTACAAGCACACTTCCGTAAGACCAATAAACATTCAATGCTTTCACAAATAATAGTTTTGCAAGTGTATCGGCCGAAAAACATCGGCTTTCGTTCGGCTCTGCGCAGGAAGGAAGCACGTATCGAGACTTTGGTAACGATTCGTGAAATGATAACACCGGTTTTTTTTTGTTTTTTTTTTCGTGATTCATTACGTTTATTTCGTAAGGATTTCGTATTCGCACGGCTCAATCTACGTTAACGGTAGCGGTAATAATATTATTAATATTAATATTAATCGTAATAGTAATACGTTTCGTATATATATATGTATACATATATATTTATATCTGTCTATTTATACATATACATATAGAGTGTCATCTATACAATCTATATTCATTTATATATATACTATATATATATATTCCTCGTAATAATATACACGCAGAGATCTATCTACGGTACGACTTGGTTCTAACTCGTTAATTATTCACATATTCTTTATCAATAAATATATTATCTCAGCTCTCGTCGAACGACCAATCTCGTACACTCGAATCGCGCTTCGAGTGCAAGGAATGACGTTACGAATAAATGCACAAGGACGAGACGCGACCTCGGTAATTAAAGAGAATCGTTATCCCGTTACCTTCGAATATTATTACTTTTTACAACATATGCTATCACGTTGCTTTCATTCGATCTATGCTCTAGTATAATAAAACTTTCATGATCGCGAACGTGGTGGTCACGCCCGTCGCAAGAACACGCTCGGCGGAACTTTTGTTTCGATCGAAGATTTCAATTTATTTGCGAAACTGTCGGCCCCGTTGATCGGTCCTTGAGTTCGAACGGGACGTAATTACGCGTCTACCCTCAAACCTACGATCCGATCTGATAAACCCGAATTATTTTTCGTTATTAGTCGATGAAAGAGAAAGACCGACAATTTATTCCTTCGAATGTCATCGCTTAATTTCTCAATCGAGAGTCCGAATTCCTTTAACGAGTCTCTCCGCGCGGGAACAGCATTTGACATTGGCTCTATGTTGTCTCGCTTTGGTTTTGAATTATACATCTTTTGTTTCGTTCGAAACATTTATAAATATTCCGTTTAACGTCGCGTCAAGCTGAATCTTTTCGAAATCATAGATAACGGGTGGCCTTGATTTGACGATCGAAGTATCGAATATTCCAAAAAATAGATCCCAGTATTTGCGGATGGAGGATTTAACAAAGAGAGCGTGGCTGGACTCACGTGAGTCGGGAGAATAAGAATTCTGTCTCGGTAAGCGATTAACCGATCGCTATCGTAACTCGATAAGAATTCGAAGCAGCTGATTAAACTCCCGGTTCATCGCGAACATTACGATCGAACGAATTGTTGTTATTTTACATTCGAGAAATCTGTTTCCATGGGGCGTTCGTTTCGTACGCGTCTACCTGTCGGAAGCAGACGATCTACAAATAAAAGCCAGTCGTTATTTTTTCTGTCGGCTGATTTGCAACGAGTTTGCACAGTTGCCGAAGGTACGTACCGAAAAACACCGAGGCATAAAGGATTTGCGATCAAACGAATTAGTGTAGGTCAGGGAGACGGAGAGAAAAAGAGAGAGGGACAGACGTATATCCGCCTTTGTTTGCACAGATGAACGACTATCATTGATATTCATGATTGTTTTATCTCTCTCTCTCTCTCTCTCTCTCTCTCTTCCGCTGTCGCGTTTCACTCATTCATATCGCAAATTAACGAAACTTCAATTGCGAGTTGAAAATCCACGAATAGTCTCGCCTGTGAGTCTGGACCTCCCATATACGCGTTGCGCACATTTTCCTCGAAATACAAATGAGTGCGTTGCAATGGAAACCGATAAATTGCAAAAGAAACACTGAGATATCAAGTGGAAAGTAATTGCTTGGAAATCTTTCAGAACGAGAAATAAATTACAACGTGGTAGAGAGAAGGGAACACGACCGAAGAGTTTCGGAAAGTTTTCGCATGAAAAATCGTAACGACTCTCCAAGTATTTAATTACACGCCTATTAAGCAGCTAGGGTGACTTTTTCTACAGATTGAGGAGAGAAATGTCGGGAAAGAAATCATTTCGGTTTGCCGACGGTGCTTTGGGGTTATTTGTCAATCCGCAGCTCCTTGGACCACGCGTAAATACACGTGTACCCAGTTTTTTTTCATCTAAGCGCGGTACACGTGTTCCCCGATAGCCACCCATGTATTAAAACACCGAACGCATAATTCCCTTGGTTTATTTGTCGCGCGTAAAGCTTGTCGGGCGAAAGTCGATTCGAATCGATGCTCACTTTTTAAGTATCCGTCGATACTCGAACATTTTAGCGCGAGTCGATTCAAACGGGGTATTCTGTTAACCGCGTAATCTTCCAATGATAGAAAAACGTGTCGCGCAACCAGCATAACGCGAATTGCGTTTAGTCTCGAGCCGCGATAATCGAAAAAGTAAAAATCGTTTATTTCACCTACGTTGGATTACTCGGAATATTACGCGAAACATCTCACGATAAAGTCTCTAATTTCTTCTATCATATATATATATATATTTTTGTTTTCGTATATTCACCGTTGCATTCTACAGCCTCTTCTAAAACATTCACGGCTCGTTTACACGAACCCTTAAATTATCTACGCATGGAGAATCGTGATTCGAGCGGGTCTCGTAAAGCGATTCGCGAGCCACCGCTACTCCCGTCATTGATCAGGATTCTAGAACTTATCTAATTCCACTCTTTGGCGAGCTCCTCCGTGGTGGGAATCCATTCTTGCTTCACGTAAACCAAGCTCGGGTCATAGTGATCGGCGTGGTGTTCTTCAAGGCCTCGGTGATGAGGCCTTGAATTTCGGTATTCTCAGTACTTGTGTAGCGTGATTGGTAGATTGCCACTGGTATTGACGGCGTTGCAGTCTTGATAGTATCTGTGGTACAGAGGTGGCGACGGCGCTGCACCTGTTGAGAGTGGAGTTGGTGGGCTGGATCTGGAAACAATGAAACAACCATGAAAATTTCACGTTCACTCTCGATATTTTACGATACACCTAATATCGATTTCTCAAGACAGGTCGATACTTTTGGTTTTAACTTCTTAGATATCGTAGATGGATTCGTTTGCACGGAAGAATTCTCCGGTCGGAACGCGTTGCCGTTGACTCGATACCCGACGTCACGATCATCGTGTCAGAAACGATCGAATATCTAAAAATGGAAGCTCTAATAACTCGTCACCGAGAATTGAACGAACGAACACTCCGTTTACCGTCATCCGCCAAAAATATACACATCCTGCGAAACATCGCGATACTTTGGTCGAAACTGATTTAATCTTTTCTTTCTTAATCACTTCTCCCATGTATTTGTTTCTCCACCACGAGCATACGCTAATCAGAAGCGTGACATAATCGCAGTTACGAAACGCGCGTCAGATTTAAACACGGATAACCGGCGAATCAAAATATAATTCCAACCGTGGTCCGTTCAATCTCCGAACAGCCATTCCGTTGCGAGCGCTAAAAAAAACCGCGACATATGGTTTCCCGTCGTGAGTCGTTTCCTTTCTTACCTGTAAAGCTGGCAGCTCGGGGACTGAGTGTCTTGATAAATGGCAGCGGTGTCGGGACTCGCCGCCTCCTGGTACCACTGCGAGTGTCCCGCGGTATTGTTATGATTCCTGGAGTTATACTCCGCGTGATCCATTATGTAACCGGCGGTGGGTGCACAATAAGGCGCGTACATGGTTCCGGGTGGCGAACCGTTGGTCCTGGAGACGGCGCTACCGTGGCCGTATCCGCTGGTCGCCATCATCGCCGCGACGGCTGCCGTCGTCGTTGTGGTCGTCGTACAGGCTGCCGACAGATGATCCCTGGACACCACCCCCGTCCCCATCGACTCCCTGCTGGTCATTATCGAGTGCGAGTGAGGATGCGGATGCTGAATACCGTGCGAGTGATGCTGATGGGCGTGGTGTTGATTATCCCTGGCCATCAGGGCCGCGGTGTTCTCGCGAGTGGTCATTAGCGCGTCCACGCTGAAGCTGGCCGGGTCCAGGCCCATCGACACATCCTGAATCCCTTCCTGGTGAACCTGGTGACCTTGATGGACCTGGTGACCCAGAGCGGTTTGTATGACGCTTTGCCCGACAGCGGCCACGGCCGCGGTTGTCGTCGCCGCCGTCGTCTTCGAGTCTTGAATTGGACTGTGAAGGCCGTATTTCGCTTGCACTCCCATACAATGATTTCCACCGTCGTTGACGGGTTCCCTCTTGGGCTTGCAGAGGCTGGTGTCGAGGTTACCCAGTTTCTTCGAGGTGGCGTCCGACGGCGGCTGTATCGCGATGCTGTTCGACTTCGCCTCGTCCTGACCGCGCTTCTCCGGGACCATCCCTTGCCTCTTCATGGCCTCCTCTTTCTCCTTGAGCGCGTCCTTCTTCTTGAAGCGTCTGCGTCGCCTAAGGTACGAACCGTTGTCGAACATGTTGTAGCTGTCCGGATCTAGAGACCAGTAGCTTCCCTTTCCCGGTTTCTTGTCGTCCCTGGGCACCTTCACGAAACACTCGTTCAGACTCAAGTTGTGCCTGATCGAGTTCTGCCAACCCTGCTTGTTCTCGCGATAATACGGGAAACGTTCCATGATGAATTGGTAGATACCGTTCAGGGTGATCTTCTTGTCAGGGGCGTTTTGTATCGCCATCGCGATCAAGGCGATGTAGGAGTAGGGTGGTTTCACCATGTCCTTCCCGGGATGGTGAATGTGTTGCTGGGTTATTCCGGAAACCGGATAACCGGCAGCCGTCGCGTAGCCGCCGTAACGATATTGCTCGTAATATCCTGGCGCGGCGCCTACTCCAGGATACGACGGTGTACCCATTCCAACCGGTACGGCTGTCGCGTGCCGATAATACGCGTTCTGCTCACCGAAGAGCGTATGCATTTTTGCGAATCGTTAAATACACTTAGGGCAACGAACCTGTATCTCGTCCTGGCTCGTCTATCAAGGATTCAACGGCAAATGCCGTGAATCTATCAGCGGATCTGTCTCTCAACGGTAAACGAAGTTCAATGGCGGCCGAACGGAAACATTTTCGATATCCTTGAGCTTTTCCGTAATTAGGGTTAAAAACCTCCTCGAGTCGGGGCGAACTATCACTCACTCGTTCACCGTCACGTTTCGACGATATCGCACTGATTCACGGTTCAACACAAATGATCCTGATTCGCGAGATCAGCGTATCTCTCACCGGAGAATCTTCCGAGCGGGATATATAAGTTTGACAGTCACTCGAATGAACTTAACCTTAAAAATCACAAGGGTCCACCTCCGCGTCTCGTCCAACCGATCGATCGATCGACGGATCGTCGTCAAATTATCCGCGATATCCCCCGTCGGCGTGACGTCGTTCGTTTACACGGATCGGTCGTTTAAACCGCCGTTTTGTTGACGCTGCGAATATCCACTCACGGCCAGTTACTGGCGAAAAGTCGAGGAAGACAGGCGGCGACGACGACGTCGTCGGCGGCGTGGTGCGAGACGAGGGTGCATCCAGTGGTCGATGCAAGGCTAACCCGTAAACCCGCGTGCACGCGTATTATGATACACAACAGCCCGGAGTTTACTCAACCCCGAGTAAAAACACACTGGGGCCTCGGTCTCGTCTCGCGGTAGAAGTGTTCCGTGCCACCAAGCACGGCTGCGCGAGCTTTGCGTGGCGCCTCTCCTCGAAAAACACGAGAACGCGGCACGGCCTGCCGTCCGCACCGCCGACTCACCGCCGATTGGCGGAAACTCTGTCGACTGGCACGCCCACTCGTTTCAGGCCAATCGCCGGCGGGATCCTCGCGTAACGAGCGGGGACGCCTATGCGGGACGTGTTGCCAACGATCGACGGAAGACCGGGAATTAGTCACGCCCTCGACGGCACGCGCAGGGCCGACGCAAGAAAACGGAGACAATGAGCGGCACGGGTGCCCCGTGTGCGTGGTGTGAGATCTCGCGAAATTTTTACGCGCGCGACTTCGCGACCGTCGGATACTTTTCTCGCGGCGGTACTCTGGAGTATCTTTCCTTTTTGTTTTTCTGTTTTTTTTTCTTTTTTTGAGAGCATTCAGAAACTTGCCGATCAAAGAAGATTCCTCTGGAAGGAAGTTTGGAAGTATATGGAAGTATATTTCCGGTCGTGTCCCGTGGTGGCAGCTGAGACTTTTTCGGTTTTTTTTTTATTTGGGGGGGAGGGGGGCGAGAAGGGTTGGGTGGGAGAAAGTGTTGCTCGCATTCGACCACGTGGTACTTGGATCGAGTCGATCGCCGTTGATACGGATCGAAAGAGTGTTCGATGTTTCTCGAGGTTCAGAGTGAAGTTCCGATCGTAATGTGCAGGTTCGACTGTAACGATCTTGATTTTGATGCAGTGGTTACGATTGATAATGTCAGGATACTCGCGGTACCTGTTCTCTCTCGGAATCGTATAACGAGGAATACGTTATCGACGGCGCATCTAGTTTGATAAACGAGATCATTATTGTAATTGGTAGAGTATGCACGCTCTGTCGTTCCCCTATAATCACCGATAACATTGGTAAACAAAATTTCACTGTTTTTCATGGTTCTTTGATCAAAGTAAGTATTTTGCCCACTGATTCTGAATCTGATTTTCAAATTTGTGTGTCAGGTATAGTTTTTGATTAACACGCGTTTAAAATTTAGAAAAACGAAAATTCAAACAAAATTGTATTTTTGATTCTCGTTGTTCGAGGAAAGCAGGTTGCTCGCGAATTCGCTAGAATGGGTGAAAGGGCCTCGTAATTGCCTTGTCCCCATGACTAACAGATGATCAGAGTTTTTATCACCATATTATCCATTATTGCGTAACAATGTCGATTTTTCAAATATAGAGTATTAAGACTGGTCAGGCTAATCCGCAATAATCGAAAATGCAATTGCGGAAAACTGGTGGACGATTTCTGACGACGGATTCAGAATCAGCATCGAAAAATGCGAAACCGTACTTAGCGGCCAAGAAACAAAAACTTTCTTTACGAGCGTATTCGATATTTGATTCTGTAAAAAGATAACAATAACGATCCGTAGGATCCACGATCATTATGCGCTACTAGTAATCTTCCACGAGGAAACCTGTAAGTTATTATTCTTTTTAATCAAACAAATTCTATTCGCTCCGGTTGATCATCATATGATTGCCAACGCGGACAGGTTGTACGGTTCCCGATAAAAATTACAATGATATCGAACGTCGATAGATCACCAGTTTCTAATTACCAAGTCTGGTAGTATTAGAATGAAAATTGAAAATCCGGCAACGTGGTAATTAGAAACTTACTCTCCCATTCGAACGTTTCGAAGTAATTGGAATAACGGTGAGCCTTGCTGGCGATTTTTTTTCCTTCCTCGTTGCCTGACAATCGATCTTTCGTCGAGACTCATTTCAATGAGATCTCAGGAGACGCGTAATTTTTTTTTCTTCGCGCGAGGAGGACAGATAGATGTGTAATCCGTGAAGGAAGATACTCGAGAAGCCTCGCGGGAAAAGGCTCGAGTGGTAGAGTTATATAGATAAGGGAGAGACATCACGTTCTTATAGCCAAGGGATTCAATTTGCCGTCTGTTTTTCCAAGGGTTCGACTCCTGCCTTGCAAAAACACTCGACAGGACACCTCGTCTCCATCTTGGAGAGTTTCTGCTCCTTCGAGAATACCCGGGACTTCTATCCAGGTTCTCAAAATATCTTCGATCGTCGCGACGTTCCAGTTTTCCCTTTACGATTCCACCGCGGTTTTACCGAATCTTCGAGACCTCGACAATCATCGATATCCGTTGCCATACGTTGTGCGAACCTTGTCTATAAAATTTTTATGTATTAAAATTTGACATGCCTCTTCTTTTTTATTTCACGAATGTAACTGAAATTTGTTAACCGTCGTTTCGTTAATTCTAACTGAAACTCAAAGTGACGATCTTTACCTAACGATACCGAGCATGTCGCTCTCATTTATCATGGATATTAACTTTAAAAAAGGATGAAAATTACGTCAGCACTGTTTCGAAAAGAAAGTCGGTGGACGCTTTAATCGTTGCATAGGTCTCTCGTAAAATATATTTTCGCTTAACGATTCTCGACAAAAGTTCGTGTTGCGAATCGCGTGACTCACCTTGCATACGAAATGCTAATTCTGAAAATTCTACGCTCTCGAAAACTCGGGGAAAAAGGTGGTCGTCTAAATTTAAACGATCGATCTTCCCTGTCGATCAACGTGAAAAATAAAGTTTCGGGAGAACAATTTATAGGGCGATATTTTATGATCAGCAATTGCATAAAAAATACGAATCGTACGTTCGACCGATCAAACATTCATTTGCATATTTTCGATCGGCAGGCTTCGAAAGACGAAAATATTTCCGTTTGCGGCAATTTATCGGATCGGCGATAAGACTTCTTTTATTCGATACAAATATTTGCCCGCCAAACCGTTCGAGTTATAATTAACTCGAACGAGTGGCAAATATTGGAAAAAAATATTCGAGTCGTTGCAGTGAAATCGCGTTACGTAGGAATCATGGTGTACCTAAATTTTAATAAATTCCGAGAACCTGTCCGCGGGAGCTTTAAGCCGAATTAATGCTCGTCGATCCTCGCGTAAGGAGACGTTGTTACTTTATCGTTCAATTCGTACACATTTTTCGTACCGACGGAAGAAAAATCGATAATGCGCGCCGTAGTCGAGGCGTCTAATTTTCATTTAAATGAAACGACAATGGCGATGCCGTAGGTATTTCGGTTCGGTCCCTTTCTCCCTTTCATCGCCTCGAGCTACGCGGCCGCAAAACGCTTTCGAACTTTTGGCAAAAGTTTAATTGTCTTTTGCTTGCGTTCTATCTAAATTCGTTGCTGGATGGAAGCACCGTTTCTCGGACGGCATATATAATTCGTTTGATAAGACCGACATCCGGTGCAATTTTCTCTCTTCGGGGAAGGGGTGTAACTACGTTGAAAATGGTAGTACACCGCGTAGGCGTTTAACGTTAGAACTACGACGATTAATGTGTACCTATGTCTACCAGGCCAGTCGAAAATACTAGTTGTCTATAAAATACGTTACGCGAGAAAAATAAACCTTGAGTCATGTTTTTATCATGTCTACACGCTCAGAAAGCACTTACATTATACTATACATATTTATATTACATTAATAAGTGAAGTTAGTAATCGACCGTGTCGATACAATCAAAAATGTATATAAATAACCTGGCGTTAAATTGATTATTATCGTTATTAATTTGAAAATCAATAAGAATTCCGAGTGACGGAAGCTAGTCGGAATGGTACTTTAACGTTAGGACTACCAAACCAATCATCGTGATTGATTAGATATTTTCATGATAAATTTTATCATTTTGTATGTCATATGTCAATATCATTTTCTAAGTATGAACAGAAGTATATTTCCATGTAGTATAAATACTATCAAAAATGTATATTCGTATACACAGTATATCGTTATACGTTACACGTCTTTCTGAATCGTTTTCAACGACCATATAATAACACCAAGTAATTAATATACATTTTTGATCATATTTATATTCCATAGAGATATACTTCTTCCGTACTTAAAAATGATAAATTGCTTATAAAAATGTAAAACCACTCACGATAACTGGTGTGGTATTTCTGGCTATAAAGTACCATTTGGACTAACTTCCGCGATTCGGAATTCTAATCGATGCAATGAATTTTTAAATATCATTCGCGCGAAGCATCGTGTAATAATTTACGATTATTTCGCGTGCGAAGATATCGGTATCGAACTAACAGTCTCCGTACTTTTATTGACATTACCCCCTGCCCCCCTCTGCCACCTTTATTCGATCGTTTCGCTTAATTGACTTTGACTGTTCACTGACCTTGGTGGCACAATACGAACGCCCGCGGTATGATTCAGCGGCAATTTATTGTTTGATAAAATCTGATAAATCAGACAGCTTCCGCGATATTTACACAAACCGGATTTACATAGCCGACGTTCGGCTTAACGAGATCGCTATATACGCGAATTAAATCAGATCGTTGGTAATCTGGTTTATGGTCGATACGAGAGCGACATAATTGATACGCGTACTCATCACGTTTTCAAGCAGCGTCGTTTAAATGTTTTTAACGAAATTGGATTACGAAAGTGGAAAGTACGTTCGAGATCGGTCTACGACTAACGCGCTATACAAACGCGAATCGTTGACGCATTCGTAAAATGAAATAACAAATAATAAAGTGGTATCGCCGTTGTATCGACACGCCGCGCCGCCGAATTCTTTCACCGACGACCGGGAATACTCACGATTTACAATCGGCGAGTGTTGCAAAATTTCTTGTACGTCGTTACAAACGGCGTAATTTACATTTTGTTTTACATTGCCGTTGCTAACACCTTCGCGAAGTGCCTCGCGGAGGTGTTTAGGAAATTTCGTGGCCTTTCAAAATAAACGCATCTCCACCGCCTTGACCTATCCCATGCGATCGGATACCGAGGATATGAACGCGCAAACGCTCGCTTCTTTTTTCCTCCTAGAAACAATAAACCGGAGATTTCGGGGAGGATGCCGATTCCCTACCCTGAGATCGCCGCGCCGTTCCATGTCTCGTCGTTGCGTCAATGCTCGTTTAAAAGAAACCGTAGGTTCTATGACGCACGGTGCTCAGGGATTGCAAAGAAGAAAAAGAAAAAAAAGAAAAATTACAGCCACCCCGTTTACCAAATTTTATACTCGTCTTGTGCAAATAATCGATGGATATCGAGAGCATTCGCTGCTTCCGTCGGGGAGAATTTTGTTTTTTGTTACCGATAAACCCTTTGCCAAACTTTACGTCCGTTTTGTGAAAATAATCGTCGCGTATCTAAACCGCGGTCGTTTCCTCCGTCGAAGAGGATCTCGTTTTTTATCGCGACGAAAGTGTGATTCGTGATTTTTCGACGAAACCTTTCGGTAAAACCGCATCGACGGCATGACGCGAGCGTTTAAACGGAATTTGAAATTGTGGGAATAGGCAAAATAGGGGAACGATCGTCACTCGTTTGCCGTGGGTTTCGCCCCCGCTTCCAATACTTTGAGAAAATTCTGGTGAAACGTTTCATCGAAACGAATTCCAATCGGAAGCGCCGCCGTTCTCCCGTCGGAGAAGATTTTGTTCTTTATTACGACGGCAGCGAGGTTTTGTGTTATCACTGCGAAATTTCTCGGATTCTCGAGACTCGTCGGTTCTACCGAACTTAATTAAGCAGAAAATAGGTGCAATTGGAGATTAATATGACGATTTCTACTTCTCACGTTTCGGTAAATAGACAATGTTTTGGAAAACATTCTTTCCCGTCCGATTTCGATCGAAAGAACGCTTCCACCGGGGAGAATCTTTTTTGCTACATGGAAATTTGCGTTATTTCTGTGAAAAGTCTCGAATGTCTGGGTATACCCCATTTAATTGCAAGACACCGTCGCTCAGACACAAATGAAAATGACGAGAAACATTACTACCAAAATCGTTTTAGCTTTGAATTACACGGACGGCTGTAACGTGGCTTCCGCAAAACGTGTTCTCTCCATCTTGAGTCATTACGGATACTTGTCCGACTTCCGATCGAAATGCAAGTTTCGATCAACATAGTCTGATTAGATATAATTAAAAATGTTGCGCTTAATGTCATTTTGTCTTTTCTCGAATAAAGTTCCATTAAACAATGCTCTCCTCCGACGAGAGCTCGAAATGAGCCGAAACGTATGATTAGAACAAAATGTTTGATGCATTCTATGTACTTTCATAGTGATAAGTTTCATAATATTTGAACCTTCACCGTTTTTGTAAACTTTCAGCATAATTTTCATTTCATTCTAAATTTTGTTAACCTAAGTGCGATCAGTAGGACAACACGCCAAGCATAATCATTATTATATCATACGAACAACAATAACTTATCTGACATGTACATATTTTTATACAATCGTTCTGTAGCGCATTGAAAAATATGTATGTACACATATTTGTATAATATGCAAAATGAATGTTAACCAGAATTCGTACATCGCGATGTACGAGAGAGTTTACCGCATTTTGTTCAACATTTTTTTCGAATCGAACGTTGGCGCAATGAAACCCGCGGGATTCCCGGTGTTTTTACATTGCACAGAAGCGCGCGTGAAGAAACATTTCTACACCGGGAAGCGTATCAACGCGATCGGATTAACCCGTGGAAGTCTCTTCTTCGGATTCCGTATGCTTCTCGTCTGCTCCCGAGCCGATGTTTACATAGCGTTGAAATTTAATTCTCGAGACCTTCGAACTCGGGAACTCGTGTAAACCAATACCCACGAGTACCCGGCAGTCGAAATGGCTCTAGCGCAAAAAAAAAGACTCCGTAGAAAAACCGAGTGAAAATTGTAACGTTCCGTCCGGGGACGAGTATACGCGCATTTCCGTTTTAAAGAGACCACCGCGTGATCCGTGTCCAATTCTCTCTGACGTTTGATCGATGGACTGGCATCGCTAATGCAGTCTCCCTTAATTAACCGATCGTAAGTGGCAGGTACGTCGTTTTTTACTCAAGTTCCTTCAGAATCTTTCCCGCCTCCACCATTCTCTTCGTTATCTATCGTAAGATGATCGTAAGAGACGCGACGCAACGTAAGGTGAATTTCCTTACATCGAATCAACGACCGAATCGCATTGAGCAAATCAGTATACGGATAGCCGAGATTACGCGAGGTCGTGGTCACGGCATCCACTCTTAAATCATAGAAAACAAATATTGTCCAGACTCCAAGAAGGATAATTAAGGTTACGTAAGTAGTGTTTTAATTATTATTACATCCCGATCGCGGTATTATTCGACATATATATGCGTAATCTGTTGCAAGGGACGCAAACGAAAAGAAGAATCGTTTTCTACGAGAAATGTATCTGTATCCGAAAGTAATTGAACGATCGAACTTGCCATCGAAAATGCTCGTCCTTGATAATATAAATGAAATTCGGTCCGCCTCCTCGGTGCTGGTCTCTCGTTTCTGCATCGCTTTCAGCAGTCGTAGGTTCTGCAGACTCTCCCGGCTTGTCTATACCGCATCCTCCAATTCTGCATCGTATCTCCCACGGGCGTATAATTCGTCGGTTTACGCTACCGTCGTTTCCGCAGCGTTTTCGTGCAAGAATATGACGTGCACGGGCCGATGCGATCGTGCATAAAGATAACAAACACGTCGGGACCCGATGTGCCTGCTGTTTCTCAAATCGGCTAAGAGAAAAAGATAATCTGGTTAACATTACCACTTTTCTGCGGTGCGCTCACGATCCCCAATTTCTTTTTTTATCATACTCGGAGCGACGTCGATTCGTCGGCCATCCGACAACGACGTGGAGACGTCGAACACTGATGGGGGGAGGGGGGGGGGGGGAAAGATATTTCTCTTCACCCGCGCAGACGTTGAATTTTAAATAAATCGTGAACTACATTTCGGACGGCGATTCGAAATGTTCAAAAATCTTTCACTCTCATGTCTTTTTTTGTCCAGTCAATTTTTGTCCAATCAAACGACCGATCTCTCTTCCACTCTTCGCATTCATCGTTTCTACTTTAATCTTTGCGGTGCAAAGTCGATCGCTCGGCGTTAATTTTTTAGCCACGCAAACTATCATACCTGCGTTTCTAAATATCAAAATCCATAGTGGGAAAAGGACAATATTTCGTTTATCCGCGCGAACAGCGAATTGATACGAATCACGGGTTAAATTTGAATTCCAGATAGCTCGAAACGATTGAAAATTTTCCGCTGGCGCTCCCTCTCTGTCTCTTTTTGAATAGTCTCGCGGAAGGAAGAGTTTTCCGTCGCTCTTCGCATTTATCCGCGGCGAAGCGACTCTACCTCGGCCTCCGCATACGAAATCGACGGTTTCGCCGCTAAAACGAGAAACCTGCCTCGCGCCGATAGGATTGAATCTCTCGGTACGAGGGTGCGAGGCTGAAAAGGGCCGTGGCAGAATTCAGCCGAACAATGCGTACCGGGTGGCAATTTCACGCGACACGTCTCACCATCAGCATATCAATAGGCCAGGGGGATTATCTGGATGTGCAGTGATATTCCGCGGTTGGCTCCAGCAGATAGGGTTGCGCAGTTTCGCCGCCTCCCGTATACGCGTACACGTGCCCCCGCGGTGTGTGGGTTTCGCTGCGGTCTATATACCACCAGATCCTGGACACACGTATAAAGGATGTACCGTATTGCGTGGAGGTTTTAGCCGAAACGCATTATAATGCGATACCGTGTCGGTGGTGTAGGCACGGTTCATTGTTTCCTCGTTGCGATTTAGACATTGCGAATAGACACGCTTCTCAACTTGACAAGTGTATCCTCGTGCAGTAATGTATTTGATCATTTCAGGGTCCAGAGAAAGGGACGAGAGGTGTGGTTCGAGGTAGCCTTTCGACGGGGGAAACGAATTTTCGAGTAAGTAGTGGTTAGTCAAATTTGAGGAAATTTAGGGAAAAGGCGATTGACCACCGCGAAAACCTCCGTTCGTTCTTTCCGGAGGAGATACAAGGTTTAGTCTCGCGTACTTGTACTTGGCCCGAGACAAGACCTTGTCTCTTGATCGTAGAATCATTGTATCGTGATAATCAAGATTTTGTCGACACTGTTTTGATTTCTCGTTGATCGAAAAATCAAGCATTAAGCATAATTTAGCGTACCACTTTCGTACCCTATTTGAATTTTTTAACCGTTGATATCTCTATTGTTTTAAGAAATGTAAAGGGGATTTTTGTATAGTAACGCATTATTCTACTATTATTTGTGTTTTAGTAGTAACCCGTTATATCAAACACTATACGTATACTCCAATACTCGATGCGTTCTTCGAAGTTGACGGCGCTCTAATATTTTGATTAGAGCTTAGCCACATTATAATACGGTCGATTCGCGTTGGATGAAAACAAACGCGGCATGACCCAACTTTGTCCCCCTCCGTACCCTTCCAGCACGACCGCGAGACGTTTATTTTTCTTGAAAACGTATCAGCCGCATTTCCTTCCTCATTGTCTGGCTTAAAGAAATAAATCTACTGGCAGGCCGTCCCAGTCAGGACACATTTCCTCTCGTTTGCTGTCTCCTCTGCACTTTACATCATCGCCCTGTCGTTGCATCCGACGTATTCATCCTCCTTTTCGTGTCGCGTGCATCGCGAACTGATAAGCGTTTATTAAAGTCACGACTTGCCCACGGTTTATCCAAATAACATATTAAAAGCGCGCGTTATAATTTAGTGGAAACACGTCTACACATTCCCCTCCGTTTTTCGTGTCAAGGGTATTCTGGATTATCAAACGATTGATAAAAATACAAAATTATTTGAATCAACGATCGATCTCCAGTTTGTCCGAATTGCGTGCCAAATAGTGGCAGGATTATCGCACCTGCTAACACCGCTAAATAGGGGGTGTAGTAACCGAAAGGACTCGCGACGGCAAAGAAAAGAAATAGAAGGGAAAGGAACGAGACCGATTAAAGATCGGTTAAAAGTACTTACGCCGAGATATAGACGCGTATTATGAAGGATTTACTAGTACCGAAGAGTTTCGTGAGGGCAGCCGCGTCACCAATTATGTCACCGATCACGAACATGAACACCGTAATTTCACGGAAACACATTTAAATTACACATCTCGGCATGGTGTTTGTACCGAAGGCTATTGTACCTTTTTTTCAAAAATTAATTTTCTACAGCGGTTCGACCACCTCAAAAATCTCCCTTCGTTCTTTCCCGAAAAGATACAAAGTCTAGTTCTCGCGTACTCGTACTTGCCTCGAGACAACACCTTGTCTTTTGATCAAACAAAAGTTTTCCAACCGAGTGAAAGTTTCAGGACCTTTCGTTAGCGAACCTCGAAAACGTATCGCGAAACCCGTGAGTGCTACTTTCCGCGTCTGGCGTCGGTAATGGCGCAAAGCGAAAAGTAGAAGAATAGCTGGTAGGCACGAAATAACAGCGGCGAACGTAGAAGCGGAGAAGATAATAGCCATAGAGAGGAGTAAACGGCGAAAGCACCAGTTTCCTCGTGGGCGGGTAACGCGGCTAATTCCGACTGTTTGGTTAGCAAGCATTTAAGGTTTGTCTTGGCTGTTGCTTCGTGTCTTTTAGACAGCCGATCTGTGTTCCGACCAAACGAAACGGAAGCTAAACGCTCCTGACGAGGTGACGAGCCGACGACTTCGTCGTTGGACATTCCGGGGCTTTCCCGGAAGTGGCTGATTAACTCGGAGAATTTGCGGATGCTCGGGGGTGTCGGCATTCTTCATTTCCGGCGCCAATGTTGCGTGCCTCCCGATCCATCCATCGATCTTTATTAATACTCCGGGAACCGTCCTACGATTCTTCGGGATGATTTGGCATTTGAACTTTTACGCGCAATTATCGCCCAAACGATTAGTTGTTAGACAAAATATTTCAAACGCAAGACCCCTTTGTTTCGAGAGACACACCTTGCGATGATCATAAATCATAAACGAAGTAAGTGCTATCCGAAACATTTTCTTTTAATAATGTGCAGCTCGGCAGATAATTGCGTTTAAAAATTGAAAAGGAACGCCGTTGTACAGTTTTTTTTTTTTTTACCAAATCTTACGACATACACGCATATAATTAGACCGCGGATGTTTACGCGAGCTTAATCCTCGATCGAGGTAACTTTTTCGAGCCTTGTATTTTTGGAAAGCGAGGCTCGCACGTAATATTCCGTGTCTACGGCATTTCCTTTATCACAAAAGCGACGCGGGGGAAGTTTTTTCGCATCCCCCTCAATTTCTTTTGACGAAGACGCGTCGTACCTGAGTGCTAAGTAGGCACATAGGTACTCCGCCACATATGTAACAGCGCGTACACGAGACAACCGCAACCCTCCGTGCGGCACAAAAGATTTAGAGAAGTTGCGGCTGAACAAACACCGCCGGCATAAGCGCACGTTCCTCCCTTCGGCTTTTCCTGGCTGCCGTACCCGTAAATGCCTGCGGTTCAGTGTGCGCACGGTACTCTGATAAGACTTTTCTTAACGACGCACCATCCTCCGTACAGAGTAACATACTTGCGGCGCAATTATATTTATAATTGGAATTAATTTTAACCGCTTAACGTTGACTCAACGTACGTTTGACAGTGGTGCAAAGCGTATCGCGAGTATGCTCGTTAAAGGTGTATATTTCGTTCTAGCAGTTCTTCCACGAGTAAATAGATTTCATTACGTTTCTCTGGCTTACTCCTCTTATCCTCGATTGCTAAAAATTTGATAGAATCTGGATATTTAATCGTGCGAGGGAGACCCAACCGGTTATCCCCCATTTATTTTTGGTCGTTCTAACGTTTTCTCCGAATCATCGTTTTCGAAACATCGATCGTGCGATACAAAAGTCCTGTCGTGGTGCCGATATATACGTTTGCCAGAATATCCGTTTAAAAAAAAAATCGTCCCACAAATCCATCCAGAAACACACGCGGGTCTCGAGCGAGAGGCGGTGGAGATAATGGCGTCGGGCTGAAAACGCGACGCATGGAAACGATGCCTGTTGTTATTTTATGGGGGCGCCACGAAGGCACACCGATGCAGGGGGTTGCCGCGGGAGAGAGGGAAGGGGGAGGCGGGGGAGGCTAGGGGTTGGAGGATCTCTCGTTAAACCGATTTGCACATCGGATGCACTCTCGATTCCTGGAACAGCGGACAATTTCACAGGGGTCTATTTACGCTGCTGCTTTTTCTCCCGCCCCGTTTACGTATTTTCTTCTTCCCGGTAAACATATTACCGTCCACCGTTCGATACGTTTCCCGATAACCCTTTAAAGTTACATTTTCTTCTTCTGCTAGGGGAACAAATATTTCGATTACCGCCGATCCTCTTGGAATCAATAACTAAGTCCATCGGAGCGACGGGGAGGTTTTATTATTTTTATCTCGATAACTGTCATCGTGTTCGGCAAGACGTGGTTAAAATAGGCCATGGGAATAATTTCCAGGTTTTTGGGAACGAAGAGAACCATGGAACAGGTAGTTCGATTTTTTGAAGCCGACCCTCGTATATCCACCCTCCCTCCCTCCCGATTCGTTAGATTTTAAAAAATGTGAGTTTACTCGCGCTACGTATTTTAAGCGCACCGTTTAGGGTGCCGTGATTAAAATGGACTCATCACCTGTAATGTACCAATCCCGATCCCCTACTTTTATAATCGTAAGTCAGTCATAAGTTAGAATGGTAAATATTTTGTACACAGCCGAATTCTTCCGAATCCTTTGATTTACTACTCCCTCGCGTACCTATCCTTATCGCCGAGCCCAACATCCATCCAAATTTATAGTCTTTTCCTCCTGAATTTCCTCTCGAAAACAACTTACTCACCAACCCTTCCACATCCTTCTTCCAATGATAATAGTTTTCCTCAAACCTACCGTCACACACCATCCTCTGACAATCCTTCAACGCCTCAACACAGAACATCTGTACAGTTTTAATTCAGAATACCCTTAAAATGAAAATCGTTAACATCTTCGCGATTGATATAGAATGAAAAACTTTGGCTATTCGATTCTCGTGAGTATTAAAATTGTGATATTGAGAAATAAACCTTTGAACAGCGGTTTGTTAAAACTTTCCAGCTTTTGCTCCAATAGTCCAACGTTTGCGCAACCAACCCGCTGTGCATTACATACCATGCGTAATATTCTGACAAATTTCAAATAGTTTTCTCTTTTCTTTGCGCATAATTGTTTAATACAACCAGAAAATAACTCCAATAAACTTGTTTGTGTCATCTATTTAGAGATATAACGGTCGATTACTAAATTCGAAGTAACTGCGTTACATACCTGCTAGAATCTATCAGCCGCGGCTCACGTTCCATCTTACGAGAGTCGAAATTTAGAATTTTCTTCCACTTCGCTGACGGAACGTTAAAACTTCTACATATACGTTACACGCGCCTGTATTATGTCGTAGGGAAGACGAACAAGGAGTAGAAGAATAAGAAGAGCAGTTCATTCGCTCATCTTCTTGAGTGCTCGCCGTCCCTTTCCTTTCGCACTGACGAGATGCAGCCTGCATTCGGACGTCGCGTCACCGTCGGAAGACAAGTCGGCGACCATTAAATCGTTTTCTTCGTCGCTTGCCAGTCTCGTTCCTCGGGAGTCCACCGCCCTGAGGGACATGCAAAAATTCTCAATGCGTCGTTACTTCGGGACATGCGAATATCCGCGTTGGTACGATAATATTCCTCGTTGAAAGATACAACGGTAATCTAAACTCGATCTACGATTACAATTACGTTTACGCAAATACAAAAAGAATACGTACAGAGGGTAGGGCGTTTAAACTGAAACGCATGAATATCTCCGTTACGTATATATACGTATATATACGAATGAAAAAAGAATTGTTCGGGTAGCGAATACGGCGTTCGAACGGGGACGCGTACGGTAGAAAAACATGCCTCTTGCGGGCATTTTTTCTTGAAATTTTGCATACGTCTACGAGTAACGGAGGTTACTCGGGTGTTCCCTCTCGAACGCCCCAATACCGCGTACTTATAGAAATAGAATATAAACGATGGATATGACAGGATACATGCTATAAAATTCAATACAAGTATGTAACATAACAATTGGATCGAAATATCGAATATTCTGACCGAAACGACGAGGACCTTTTGCTCGACTTCGATCGAGAACCGAGGACCCCGCAAAGTCAAACAAAAGATAAAATGCATCCCTCTTGTCGACGACGTAATAATAACGCGGTTTTCGCCGTAAGAAGAGGCGCTATAACGATTTTAATAAATTTGGCGCTGGCTAAGCTGCAACAACAGGCCGTATGAATTAAGAGGACCGAAACACCGCTTGGATAAACATCTCGAATTAGGCACCGAATTCTTTTCCGTTTATCCGCGTACGAGAGGCTTTACGACTTCGGTATGTTTCGGCTGACGTGCCTGATATGTATACGAGAGGTTGGTACGTACCGCCGCTAAGTTGCAGTAATAGACGAGATATTTTACAGCCGGAGGATTCTCTTTTAACGTTTAAGGGATTAGATCTGTATCCGCGTTGGATATCACTTGTAGAACGTTACTGAAACGCGAGCGTTCCGTCGATTACGGTTCTCGCCGATTTAATCGAGTATCGCGTCAACCGGAAGTTTACAGTTCTCGACAATTTTCAAAATGATCGATAAATCGCCGCTAAACGGCCGAAGGATGCTGTCGCGATAACACAGGAAATAAATTCGTTCCTGCGTCCGACGACGTACCGACCAGCGATCCGCGTTTCGATATCATTATAAAATCGTTGCTCGTTTGTCGAAGGATTCTCTTCGAAGTTCGGGGGATTACAGTCGTTGCTATTTTTAACATTTTTTACGTCGCCGTTCGAAATTGTCGGAACGCTACCATAGGGCAAACGGTCTATTGATCGCAGGGTCGTCGACTCGAATAGTTCGCGTCGATTCGAAAGTATTGCGTTTTCGAGAGATCTTAGGCCGCGTAGAGAAGTGAAACATACGCGCGTATCACGCAACACGATGCAACCAGTAGACTAGTTAGGATTATGTCTTCGCACATACGTTACTAACACGTTTGTAACGGGGTTGCAATAGGGTGTCAGTTACGCGCGTATGTTTCACGTCCGTACCCGGCCTAATATACGAAATTGAATCGAAAAGTAACAGCAATTTTGTGTTTTCTCTGGAACAAACGAAGGCTCGGTGTGCGTTGCGTCACGACGTGTTTACTTTGAGCGGTGTGGAACTAGGAGTATCGTGCGTATGCGCATCATACCTAGGAGTATCATACGAGGGCGTCATACGTATGAACGCTTCGCTTCAGAAATTCACCATCGAGGAACAGCAGGCGGAGCAGCCGTGGCTTCGTGAGCAAGCAAAAATCCTTCTTCGCGGACAGTATATAGAAGCGCGGCAATGCATTTTTGATATCGTGTAATCAGCATCCATATCCCGTCCGTGAAAAAGGATTTTTGGTTGTTCACGAAACCATGTCCGCTCCTGCAAGTCCGCGACTGCAGTTCTTCGATGATGCATTCGTGGAATGGTGCGTTCATACGTACGATACTCATACTTGCACGACACTCCAAGTGGACACATAGTAACGACAGAGACGCCCAGTCTTCCTTTATTCCAGAGAAATAGAATAATTAACTTTCTGATTCATCCTCGTAGTTATGAAATTACATGTCGGAAGTAGCGTCGCGCGTATCGACAATGTGTTCCAAATATTTAAAAAAAAACCCACTACTCGCAATTCGGAAAACAGAAAACAGCGGAGACGGACCCACCGCGACGTTAGCACAGAAACACGCCACGTCCCTTTAGGACCGTGACAATGCTCCGAACGCTAAACGCATACGAATCCTCGGAATCGTGCATCGTTCCATTCCGGTGGTCCGAGATCTTTACGTGGAATGCGCGCGATCTTATTCCACCTGAATGGAACGAAATCCTCGGCCCGTATCCCCTGCCATTATATTCGAATTTCGTTAAGAAGCGGAGCGAGACGTCGGACGAGACGATTTCTCGGTCATTTCATCGTCGCTTCACAATGCTCCCCGTATCTTTCCTTGGGCAACGGACATTATTATTGGGTTATCCCAAAAGAGATTCACGCGCGTAACGACGAGGCACCTGTGCCATGTAAGTTTTTCACGAGCAGAGAAAGAGAAGGAGAGGAGAAGAAAGCTTCTCGTGGACGGGCATTGACGTGAACTTCGCAAAAGACTCGCACTTGTCGGCTCATTGTCAGTCCACGAGAAAGAAATTCTTCCGATGGATTTGACGCGTTATCCCAGTTCGATTTGACCTGCCGTTCGTGGCACAAATTTCACTTTATTGTGCCTCGGGGTAACCCAATAAACGCTCTCGCGACGCAAGATTGTGTACAACGTCGGATCTCAATTATCGCGTAGGGAAGAGCGATCGTGAATTTGTACAGCTCTACGCGCACCGCGTCCACGCAGGGCTGCCATCCGTTCGGGTTTCCCCAAATTTGTCCTACGTAGATTGGGGGGCATCCGGGTAGCGTCCGGACGGATTTTCTGTTCAGTCCGTGTTGTAAAACTTAGACGTAGTAAACTTAATTAGACGTAAGAAGAAATCCTTTCCGGCAAAAATATCGTACAGCCACGATTCTCAAACTCCTTGTCCTGGATTAATGATTCTACAGACGGAAATCCTGCGTCCACGGGATCAATGCGTCACCTACAATTCATTAACACTCATTCCTGCCGTACGCTATATCCTCGAAAATTACCTCTTTCCCGGTGAAGCAGAAAATTCCTCTTCTTTTCGCATCCGCGCCGACAGGTGCAAGCGCCTTCACCTGCGGATATTATTTCTGTCAACCTTCCCCGTGTTTATCCGCATACATATTTGACGAACTCCTCTCGCGCAGGTCCGACGTCTAGGTTGGTGGCGGGAGTCTGTTGCCTGAAGAAGCAATCTCTGTCGCATGAAATAACATTTAGGCCGGACCGCCTAGTCCACCGCGACCCGTACGTCCATCCGTGTGTACCTATACGCTCCCGTTCCACGGCTTACCGCTTCGGAATACGTAACTTACCTGTGTGCCTATACCTACACTTCGCACGAGTGGCCTTCCGCCGGGGTTAACTTTCGCCTCGAGATCATAGGTTATCCATTACTGGTCTATTAAAGGTTCGTTGTAGCGGGGAAGCGTTTCGGTGAAACATCACGGGGCCGCTACAACTTGCGCTCTCAACGTTCGTCCGTTCGAGGAAACCACCTTGGTACGGACTTCTGGCTACTGGGTTTAAACGGTGCCGTGTTTGACCGTCCTGTTTTCCTAGCTTCCGGTTATGTTTGCAGAGTGGTAAATTATATAATTGCACGGCTTGCGCCGTAATACGTTTGCGCTCCACTCCGCGGATGAGCAGAACTCTTTAACCACGCGCGCGAACGTCGGACAGCGAATAATATTTGCGGAAAAATCTCCGGGATACTATAATTTTAATGTCTGGGCGAAATTGTGTTTGCGCCAGTACCTACGGCTGTTTTCTCTCTCTCTCTCTCTCTCTTTCTCTCTTCGAGAGGAAGAGAGGGTGATAGAAAGGCGAGAGGCGGGGAGCACCGGGATATCGCAATTTCGCGAGCGTAAATAGGAAAAGGAGAGCGGTAGGATCGGCGGCGAAAGGATGTGGGAGTGTGAAAAATAATTTCCTGCCGCTGATATGTGGCGCGGATCGGACGAGGAGAACAGTCCTGGGCGGGGGATATCAAAATATTATTCGAGGGTTGCCTAGGGTAGCTTCGCATTCTCGCGCCGTATAGAAGCCATGCTGAAACTAAAGTGGATGGTTATTGCCCTCAGCCTGACCGCAGGAGCCGGTACGGTTATGCCTTATGGCTCTACGCGTATTTCATATTTACCGCTGGGTAATCCCAGAAGTAGCTCAGACGCGCGCAACGTCCGAGACAAATTGCTCTGCCGGTCGATACGACGATGGAAATATTGAAATAATTATCACGCGCCCACGTCGCTCGTCTTACAATTAAACTTCGTCGATTACATTCGAAAAAAAAGCTTGGGAAAACGAGAGAACTTACTTATGCAAACGATTTTATTGGGAAATTAACGTAATGTAATGTAGTTACCACTTCTCAAAACGGCGGTTGAAAAATTTGAAATAGGTACGAGTAAATCGTTGCAAATTCCACGCGAGAAGGACACAACGCGAGACTCCAATGTACGATTAAAATTCGCGCAAATAAACGCCGCGAATTAGATTTTCGAAATAAATGTAAACTGACGCTTCCGCAAATACACGCTTAATTCGATTCCACGCCTCCTACGGGCGTATAAAAGTACTCGTAAACTCGTACTCACACATGCGCGTACAAGTACGGCAAGTACTTACAATTAGTACAGCGAACGCAGCCCCCCAAGCCGTGAGACTCGGTCGATATGTGGTCACAATGAAGGGTGTGGCATTCGAGGACCAAAAGCTCTCTCCTGTCTGCGTTATCCTACCATTGGCTGTTGCCAGGTGTCGAGAATGGCGGACCTTTCTCGCGTCGACCCTCCTATGCTTTTAACAATCCTTCGACCTCCTTGCGACGTGCAAGCAAGATTCTGTTAATCGTCGTATGGGTGGAGCGAGTGATCGTTTTACCGATTTGAGGCAGGGTGAGAATGGATAATGCATCGGTGTGTGGATACCACTCACGAGAAAAGCGACGCGATTGAGGATGCTCACCTTTTCCGAGGAAACGCGAACTTAAGGAATTTAAATTCCACTCTATTCCGCGGGTATGACGCAACGAAATAGGGAGTATGGCGATTTGTGTTTAAAGCGTTGATCCCCACGTGGCACGCACAACACGGGTAGCACGCGTTACACGCTGATCACTCTTATGTTAATATTAACGAACGCGTTAACCAATTCGACACTCGTTGCACACCGTGCGCGTAATGCATTTTCTACCCAAAAAGATCAGTTACGCAACGCGCGTGCCATGATGATGAACAGAACAAAAATTTTCGCCTCCAGGGATCGTGTCAAAATTTGTCTTCGCCTCGAATGGATTAAACGGAACAGTAGCCGTGACTGATATTATTTTCCATCTCTCGTAATGTTACAGACGGAAAGTTGTGATTGCAAATAGGTACATCGTTCCTATATTCAATTTGCTATTAATCGGATCCAAAAAATGTAAGTACATATACATATATTTATATCGTACAATGAAACGTTAATTTATGAAACTAGACAAATATAATTGTACGTGCTTAGATTTGCAAGTACAACGAGTACGATTGTAGTTTTGTACCATACGTTAGTTTACAATAAAGAATCATCGTACCCGCATTGCAAATCGAATCCAACAAATGTTTAGCGCGCGAATGTTCAGGACCACCGGTGAAAGGTGATTTGGAATAAGAAAATGATCCGCTACGCCAAGGCTCCTAGCGCCGGCACGCACCACTTTAATGAATACACGTGTCGAGAGTATTTTAGATCGCCGTACATCGCGCAAAGATGAAGAGGAGGACGGCGACGTACGAGGAAGATTGATGAGGTGTGTTTACCGCTAACTAATTCCTCTCTGCCGGCGGTTCGCGTCCCGCTAACTAACTTTCGCTACCAACGGAATGAAGCATCGAGTCCCCTAAGTTGTCCCGACAAATTGTCGGGATTCCATTAAGCCCGCACGAGCATCCTTCGTACGGACAAAGAAACATTTGCGTGGCACCGTGAACGAGGTACAAAGTGAATTTACGTTATCGATACGTTGGAGAATTAATTTGTTGTTTAACTTCTGTATCGTCTCGTGTGAAGGAAATATGTGCTGTTACTCCAAAATCGGTTGCCGTTGCTTGTGCCGTTGAGCATCTTTGGGTCTTTTGGCAGGGAAAATTAATGTTCAACGACCACCATCGCGACCTCACGATAACGATATTTGCTAGTGAATCGCTAATTTCAAAATCGTTCGACAGGTTTCTTCGTCGTCGAGGATCGAGCGGTCGATAATGCGTGAATTACAATTATTATTTCCCTGTGCATTACCACGATCTCGCGGTATAAACCGTGAATTTGACGAACGGGACAGAGCGTTCGAAGATAAAGACCTTCGCTAGTCGCTGCCGGAGGTGGTTAACGAAGCATCACCCTGGATTAGGCTTGCGTCAAGCCACAAAACCAGCCTCTTCTCGGGGTTCGCCGTACGATGAAGAAACGGAGGTTATTCCTGGTTGAACAAACACTGGAATGGGTCGCGTGCGCCTCCCACATATTTATAGATTTTATCTCTCTTTGACTTCGCCGTGCCGAGTAGGCGTTCGTGTATGTACTCGCGTCCAGTACGCAGAAGAAGAAGACGAAGAAGATGATAGAGGAGGAGAGACGACGATGTTGAGAAAAGAAGGCGAAAACTGAGGAACCTTGGTGTAAATGCAAAAGTGAAAATAGTTGTCGGGAACCGAAGAATTTTTGTAGAATCCCTCGGCTGTGGTTTAAAATAGTTTCTTCCTTTCGTATTGGCACTTTGAACGGGTTGCGGGGTAACGCCGAGGATCCGAGACTATCCTCGATAACGAGACACATCGTGAGAAGATACGGTACCGAGGGATGTTGTTATCCGTTTGACAGGCCAGGGGCGCTCATCCGAGAAAATATACTTTTCGGCCATGGCCCTCGGAAAATACCTCGCGAAGTGGGTTTTATCATTTTTCTGCGAATCTTTTTTTCAACTCGTTCACATAAATTCAAGTTAATTTTTCATTCTCGGTTAGACCCGAGGGCATTTTTTTTTTTTTATTTATCGAAGCGCATATTTCTTTTCAGGGAAGGACTTTTGAATTTAATACCTGATGCCACGGGCAAAGCAGCGAGGGGCGTATTCCAGATTACGTTTGCCACTGCGAAAAAGATTGGGACAGTGCACGATTGCGTTGGAAAAAAAAGGAAGATAATAAATTCCACAGGTATATTCGGTTTTACGCGCATGCTACGACATATTGTTTATAGCGTATTATTTTCAGAACTTTGCATTACTCCTTCGTGTTTATCATTATTACGTAACATATGAAATTCAGAAAAGAATTACGTAGCCCCGTAAGAAGCTGTAGATAATTTCATTCCTTTGCTTCCACGATACGAGGTATTTTTTCATAAAACCGTGCCCCTGTATTTCCGGTCGTCTCGCCTCTGCGTTTTATAGTAGAAAAGTTTTTAATCAAAAACGTAAGGAGAAGCAATTCGAAACTGTCGACTGAAACAAAGAGACGCAACAAAATGACTGCAGCGATGTTGGATATCTAAATCGTTATCTCGATTGTTTCACTTGACTGGGATAAATAAGAAGCTATCCTCCAAAAAGTCATTGATTCGAGTATGGAATATCACGAAGAGCAGAAATCACGCGTTTCAACACAATTTCCAAATACTTGACCAGGCCCTTCATTATTTATTCAAGGATTCATATCATTTCCACCCGTTCCTTCGTAATAAAAAGATAAACAAGCGGCGGAGAAAGGTGAGGGGGCGAGGAAAGAGAAGAACGGTTGGAACGTTCGCCGCAGTTGAATACGGATTTTTCACGAGACGCAGAAACGAGCAGTCAACGCCTGAATCGGCCAATTGTTCGATCGTTTCGCACTGTTATTTTTATAATTCACCGTATCCTCGATCTTTCTCCCGGTCTCGTGGCAGCAGTGTTGTTTTTATTGGCTACATTTAGGGAACGGATAGGAGACAACGAGCGAAAGGGACGAAGGGCGAGAGGAAGATGGAGATAGGGGAGAAGCATTGACGGACGGAGAAAAAGAGAGTGAGCGAGGGGCGGCGGGGAGTTTGGATGGATGGAGAAAGGGAGAGGGAGGAGAGAAGCGGTGGGAACGGGGTGTTGTTTCATCCCTCCTGGCAGCGCCGTCTATTCTATCCGGGAGCTCCCCGTTCTAGTGCCTAAGCTAAGCCAGAGCTAGGATAGGTCGGTATCTAGGGGAATAAGGACACAATTCTGAGAGCGGGGAGAAGCAGAGAACGAAAAGTGGCGGAGAAGGGAGAGAAACATAGAGGCACACGAGTACCCGCGACGGGGGTTGACAATACCACGGTCACCCAATGTTATTCCAACACGAATTCCCTCTCGCACCCCCCCCCCTCCCACCACTCCCCTCCTCTTTCTCTTTCTTTCGAGCTTCCCTTTTCCGCGAGCTCTCTCGTTCCTTCTCTATCCCCGCTTTCCTGTCTCTTCCTTTTGACCTCCTATACAGATATTCGAAGATCCGTCCATTTTGCTGCCCGCAAAAGAAAACATCCCTCGCCTTTCGTTGCAATTATTGCTTTTCCGGATTTTCCATAGTCGAGAGCCGAGAGAAACGGGAGAATTATTATCGTTGCCGTTTCCACGACACCGCGCGAGACACACCGATCGCGTCGAAGATTTCGATGGTAGAATCGCTCGATGAAGCGTGACATGGGTTCGCGACGAAAAGGTTCGTAATGAGGATTTAGAGGTGCAAATCCAACGCGCTCTATACTCCCTTCAATTTTATGTCTCAAAAGGGTTGTCCATCGGTTCCCTTCTACATGTATATGTATCCCGGACTTCAACAATCTTACGTAATAGCTGAAACAGGCGCAACGAAACATTTATACGGGAGAGCAATCGGCAGAATACGAACGTTCGAATGATCCAAAGAATCGTCAACAAAGCCACGATCCACGGATTGCAGAAAATGTGTCGTCAGTTTGGCGGTTAAAGTGATTCGCGACTATCGCTAGCGTCGAGGGTCGCGATCGCTGTGCGAGAGACTTTCCAGAAAAATGTAGACGCGCGATCACGAAAATTAGGCGTCACTCTTCCGGATTGGAAGGAGGTTTCTTTGTGCCTGAAATATACCCCGGGATCCTGAACGAGTGGCATCTGTAATAACAACGTCCGTTCTTGCGCCTCTCCCTCTACGTCCGTATGTATGTACGTTCGTACGTACGTGGACGCCACCGCGATGGGTTTCGAGAGACCGTCGATCAGCTGGCCACGTCCATAAGGGGATAAGTATTTCGAAACAAGGGTCATTAGCGACAATAAAATAGGATGGATACGCTCGACCGGTCTAGTGTCCGCACAATACAGACGTTAGCGCATAAGGAACGACTTTGCATATTGTAAAAATAATCGCGACCTGACGCGCGTCTATGGCGACGCGTCGGGTTATAACTATGCGGTGGTGAAACTATTCATACATTTATTCGCACGCTTTTCGATAGAATTCGCGGAATTCGGTGTAGGAAAGAACGAATGTTTCCCTTTAGTAACATAAAATTGTAGCAACCATACAAAATGTACATTCGTCTCTTCTAAATCCTCCCTTTTACGTATGGACATAGATATTCGACGATAAAAGTAAAATGGTCGAAGTAATCGATTATCGGTATTATCGAGATCATTTTAACGGCATTCCGATGCCTATTTCATGTCTGATGCTATATCAGACAGTTTATAAACTTTGACGCAACTTTAAAGTACAGTTGTTAGTAAACATCATACATCCCCTTGAAAATCTCTTCCCGTAAAAGCGATTTATCATCGCGCCGATTCTCTTTTATCGCGAAAGTGATACTATCTACGTTAAAGCCGACGGCGCGTACCACGTTTTGTGCAATTGCACCTGCGGAGCAATAATCGCGAGGCTCGCCCCAAATTCTGATTATCGCGATAATTTCTCACGGGTGTGGACCGTGCGTCGCATCGAAACGATGAATGGAAACGGCCGGGTCGAAGGACTGAATGAACCAGCGTATACGCGACGCTACGAACCGCAGCGTTGTTTTGGTTATTTTGGCAAACCTAACATAACACGGTTTGTTGTTTAACAAAATAATTGATTTTGTCGCCTTGTCTTCGTACGGTGGCATGCGATCATCTCTCTCTCTCTCTCCCTCACTCTCTATCTGCCTCCCATTTCATTCTCTTCTTCCCTCTCTCGTCCACGCAATCTCACACCCTCCCTCCCGCCCTCTTTTTCTGTCTTTCGGCTCCTATGCGTTGATCCGTTAGACTCGCGTGCCAGATAGTTGACTACTTAGTCGGCGTACAAAAACAAATTGTTCAATTCGGTTTGTTTGTTCCACGATGAAAATCTCAATCGGATTACCGCCGTGACGCGAAGACGTGGATCTCAATGCCGCGAGGTCGTAAGTTGATGGTTTGCTCAGTGACATATATTTCAGCTTCTACATAAGATCCAAACCAGAATTGTATTCGGCCCATTAGTGAACTTCCTGCGGTCTTCGTGCCGATTATATTGGGGACCTTTTGATTAAATAATCGACGAAATTGCCTCAAATAAAATCGATTCGTATTTATATCCGATGTTGTAAAAACTATAATTAAATTTTTCCGGGATATTACTATGCGTTTATCGTTGCGTTACAGGAACTGCTGGATAAAGAGCAACGATAGGTGGTAATACTAATTCGAAATTTACACCCAATGGTGTCAGAAATACGCGGGGACGCAAAGCCGATGACTGACAACGTCTTCACGTATCTCCTTCGCGTACTTCAGCAGCGGCACACGAGGAGAGAAAGAGAAGGGAGGAGAGGCTGGCGTCGCCGCCTTTTTAAAGCCAACAAAAATATTATTTCACATAAATACGCGTCCGCTATTAACTTCTTTTACCCTCTCCTTTTCACACCTTCCGAATGACAAAGCAGTCACAATTCCGTCGAGCAAAGATGCGACTGCACCATTGCCATTTAATTCTCATTACACAGGTAAGGTTACGTCACCGAAGACGTAAATTGCGCTTGCCTTTTTCAATTATTTTAGAAAGGCCACAACAGAGTTACGTTAACTGTTAAACGAAAATAGGAATTCGCGATTGTTCGATAAGTAATATAATGTCACGATTGCGAATGAAGATTAAATATAGTTACAGATTACAATTGTACTTCGATTGTACAATAATTGAAATTGCGATGATGAAGTAAACGCTGTTTAATTAATTTCTCCACGGAAGTTCCGTTCGGTTCTCGACGTCCGCCGAACCTGCGTATTACTTTGGAACGGGGCCAAATGATTACACGGTAATTGAAAATTTCGAAGGGTCCGCCGTATCGAAGGAACTTTCGTGGTATCATGGGTCATGCACTTCAAAAAGTATGAACGAATGAACGAAGAAGCGATCCATTAGGTAGGAAGCCCCGGCTGACACGCCCTGACGCTATCAAAACACGCCTTAAAACTTATATTCCTGCGTAACATCGTAGTGGTAGTGAGAAAGCCGTGTACGTGAGATAAAATAACAGAGTGTAGTTAACAGGCTTGGATAAAAATATTCACGCTAGCTTCCACATTTCTCTCTCCCTCACCCTCCTCCCCCTTCCCATTTTCTCCCGTCATCTCTTACTTTCTTACAATTACCGATTGCAATACGTTTCCGTGTATTAATTGTTTCTTTCGAATATTACAAGCGTGTTTCGTAAACGATTTTACGATAATATTGATTATGAAAATCTTTCCAAGTAGTTAGTACGTCTTTTAAGAAAAAAATGAGGATTACATTAGATGCCATAAAACGAAAATGTTTTTACTTTTAAAGTTAAACATGCAATATACGTAATTTTGTATATTATATGTAATTAAATTCAGTAACCTCGTCATTTCTTGTCATTCGAAAAGATCTTCAGACAAATTAATTTTCTTTAGGCAGGATAATAAGCGTATTTCTTATCCAATTAAAAATGCAACGAACACGAGAGACGCGGTACACCGGACTTTGTGTAAAACGTTTTCAACAAAAGATACTTCCGACAGTCCCTAACCACCGTTAGGACATTATCGATCTGTATATAAAGCATCTACGTCGCACCAAGTGCACCAGCTCCATAGCATAGCTCTGTTAACGTGAACATTGCTAAACTGCACCAACCTTAGAGGGTTCAAGCAACCGCGATAATACCTGAAGCACTGCATGCAGCACCACCCGTCCATTCGCCGTGTACTATATAATAGATTGGCAGCTCTGCATTCATGTAAATTCTACATCTACATTGTTGAATCTTCAATACTGAACAGTAAATTGCTATTTTAGGCAAATCGGAATAATATCGAGAGTAGGTGGCGTGAAATCCGGATTCCTCCTTCGGTATCGTGTTCTGTTAGAAAATCGAAAAATTCACATTGTACTTAAAAAACAGGCCACCAGATTATTATTCCCGCGAAACGTCGTAAATTACCTGCCTACTCTATATCTAGTATGTGCCTTATTGTTAGACAAATTTAGCAACTCTCTAAAAAGACTAAATATCTCTAGGTGACTACCTTCAAATGATTATTAGTCGAAGCTAGTGTTTGCTGGTGTTTGCTAGTGTGGCGGTTTCAAATGATGCTAATGTACATTTTGAAGGTTAGATATTGATCTGTAACGTTAGGGTATGCAGAACTTAACGAAGTGTCCAAAGCGACAATATGTCGTTTCCAGAAAACTATTTAATCTTCCCTTTCGGTATGACGCAAGCAAATGTGGAATTCTTAAAACTGGATTAACAAAGATAAGCCGTGATAATGGGATGAATAGGTTATGGCTCCCGGTGTCTTACCAAGCAAGTATTATTCTGTCATTTGCATTACATCACAATGAACCGTACGAACATTGAGGGACTTCCATTTTAGACTTACAAAGAAATTCGCAAAGAATTTGATGCCTTCCAATCAGTGTTTCTACAAAATGCTCTTGGTAACAGTCACCAGTTATCAAGATTGTGTAACATTAGGACATTTAGTACATCATCGTCATCATCATCTTCAAATAAGAACAATGCTGACAGAGGTTCTTCCAACGGAACAACTGGGGACTCTGACAAAGATCCCAAAAAGTCTGAGGAACAGAAGATAATGATGCATAAAGTACTTTTAGTTCTGTTCACAACTATGTTTCTTGTATTCAGTTTGAGACGGTCATTGCACAATGCTTCTCCAGAGGTTAGTCTAACGATGGATGTTAAATATGTTAAAGGTACTTTCGAGCAAGGACGTGTATAACGCACTACTTTCCAAGAAGGACACAATATGGCATAAGTTGATATAGCTTTGACGCAAGATTCAAGGGTCTGTATCGAACTCATACCTGTCAATGTTTAAGAAGTAGAGGGAACTTTCTTTCACATTTAATTTAGCCTTACCACTCAGTTAATTGAACTGGATTAATTGCACAAATAAATAACTATGGTTGGCGTTATAAAACTTGCTATTAGATTAATGTGATAAATCAGTGGTTGTGTTGGAATTTACAAATGTTCCAACAAGCACCACCGCATAGTGGTCGTTTGTATAACATAGTGCTTTCCTATCGCTCCTTGCTGGAAAGCGTCGTAAGTTTGCAAAGGGTATGTTAGTTTCATAAGTGTTCTGTACACACAATAGATCACAGGTCTTTCGTGGAACGAATTTTTGTATCATATGCTCGCAAAAGGAGAAGTTAGAGAAATTGTTATTAAACCTCTTGAAGGGAGAGTGATAGTGAACCTTCATGACGGCGCTATTATTAAGGGCAGAAGAACTTCGTTTACAAGATATTCACTAATTGTTCCTGATGTTAGAGATTTTGAGAATAAAGTCAGGAAAGCAGAGAAAGACCTAGGCATCAGAGTGGGTATGAATCACAAATCTTTTTTAACAACGGTATTTGTAACATTAAATTGCAATAACGAGCCATTTTATGTTATTTTTAGGGGAAGGAGTACAAATTGTTTACGATCGATCGGAAGAATATGCGGCATTCTTTGTACAGTTTGCAATCATCGCCATCATAGCCGCCATATTCTTCGCTAACCGTGGCTTCCGAAATTTCCCGAATCCGTTCAATATGTTTTCGCAAATGACGAGAGCTAAATTTACATTAGTTGAACCCCTTTCCAGTAAAGGCGTACGTTTTGAAGATGTTGCTGGTTTAAAAGAAGCCAAAATCGAAGTAATGGAGTTCATTGATTATCTTAAGCATCCTGAGCGGTATAAAACACTCGGCGCCAAAGTCCCAAAAGGTGAGTATTACCATCCGAACGATTGAAGCTAACTTTGCGTATCATCTTGCAATACTGTTCTCGGTTAGATATTCCAATAAACTTTCAGGTGCTTTACTTCTGGGTCCTCCGGGTTGTGGCAAAACACTCTTAGCTAAAGCTATCGCAACAGAGTCAAATGTCCCATTTTTATCAATGAACGGTTCTGAGTTCATTGAAATGTTAGGTGGATTAGGCGCTGCACGTGTAAAAGATTTGTTCAAAGAAGGGAAGCAGAGGTTTGGTGATGTTTTAATTTGCATATTATCTACTCCTGCTTATTGCTTGTATTACTTTTCTACATGTTACCTTTGCAGAGCTCCTTGTATTATATACATAGACGAAATCGATGCGATAGGCAAGAAGCGGTCGGAACAGGCAATCGAGTTTAGTAACAGCGAGTCAGAGCGAACCCTCAATCAACTTCTAGTGGAAATGGATGGAATGACGTCGCACGAGGACGTTATTATCTTGGCCTCGACAAATAGGGCAGAAGTTTTGGATAAAGCATTGCTAAGGCCTGGTAGATTCGATAGGCATATTCTGATCGATCTTCCCACTTTAGAAGAGAGAAGGCAGATCTTCGAAAATCACCTTAGGCCATTATCACTAGAGGGCAAACCGTCGAAATATTCCGGATATTTAGCTTATCTTTCTCCCGGTTTCAGTGGTATTTTATACGTTTATCAGGAGCAGGCGATTATTATGATGTTCTCCCTAGTTGTTAAAGAAAACTTTAAGATGTAAAATTTTGCAGGTGCGGATATAGCAAACGTCTGTAACGAAGCGGCACTACATGCGGCACGAGACAAAAAAACTAAAGTCGAAGGTAGTGATCTCATGTATGCGGTCGACCGAACGATAGGTGGCCCTACAAAGAAAAACAATTCAATGACACCATCTACTAAAAAAGTCGTGGCTTACCATGAAGCTGGCCATGCTCTAGTTGGGTGGTTGTTGGAACATACGGATGCTTTGCTTAAAGTTACCATAGTTCCACGAACAAACTTAAATTTGGGATTTGCTCAATATTCTACGTCCGATCAGAAGCTTTATAGTACAGAAGCACTTTTTGAAAAAATGTGTATGATGCTGGGCGGTAGGGTTGCCGAATACCTAACGTTCGATAAAATTTCAACCGGAGCTGAAAACGATCTAAAGAAAGTCACAAAAATCGCATATAATCAAGTTCAACAATTTGGAATGAGCTCCAATATAGGTTTACTTTCCTTTGACGAAGAATATACGAGCACGGTACGAAATAACTAACTGTATCTCACACATGGAATCGGATTGATCAATGCAACTATAATAGTATAATTGATTTTTTCAGAAAACCAAGAAACCGTACAGCAAAAAGTTGTCAAATTTAATGGATGCGGAAGTAAGAAGAATCATCGGGGAAGCATACGCAACTACCAAAAAATTATTGATAGACAATAAAGACAAGTTGGAAAAGGTAAGTTATGATACTCTGCGTGAAATTATTATGTTTTTCAACATATTTACCCCAAATTGTTTATTTGACAAAAAATTTAGGTGGCGGAGGCACTTCTAGAAAAAGAAACGCTGACTTATGAGGATGTAGAAAAGTTAATCGGTCCTCCGCCATTCGGTAAGAAACGCCTCGTCGAACCGGCTGAATTTGAGAAGTCCGTTCCTGACATAGAAACGCATGTGCCAGAGCCAACTCCATCGTAATGAAATAATGTATATATATATATATTTCGTAGACATTTGTATAATCCATCAAGGAATCCGAAAAACTCATTTTTGAAGTTAATGTTTCATTAAATTATTTTAACCGATACTATACTAATTTGTTGCTATGTAAATGCGTGGACAATATAATTTAACCATGGAAGCGAAGTTTGCACCCGTGATTTGAACAAAGAACCGTTACACTTCATGAAAAATAATTTCAGCCCTACAGACAAAAGTTTCATGGTAAAATTTTGGCTAAATCATATGAAACGTTATGTCGTCCCGTAAGAAACAATACCGTCCATCTAGCGTTGGAGAAATTTCACAGGATAGATAAAAAACTATTTCAAAACTTATATTTTATTTATATATATATACAAAAATAAATTTCAAGTACTTCAAACTTATTTCTTTAACTACAGGTATTTTGCTCCAACTACAATAAAAAATAGTGAACAGCGATGTTACGAAGCCGTAATAACCGAAATGTCTATTTCGCAAAAAGTGTCAGATCGGCGGCATTGTTTCTTACGGGACGATATGGAACCTTGAAATACATTTTATGCAAATTCTATTTTTTGTTTAATCACTTAACGCTTTCGATGAAAAATAGATACGTACGTGTTAATTTACGTGTACAGATACATGTGTATACACTATATATTACTTTTGTAACTAAAATAGACTTGCGTACCGTAAAGAAAGAGTTAAACTATTTGGGAAATGGATATATCATAATTGTACCCTTAAGATAGACAGATCTATCATGTCCTTGTATTTCCTTTAATTCATTGCAGAAATACCATTTCATGCTTATTAGTTGATGAACATAGATACTAAGAACCATATTTTGTACAATGTATATTAAATGGTCCTGGTTACCCGAATATTCTTGTAGAACTGTTCTGTATAGGTAAGTCTCAATAACATAATGAGACTTGTGAAATTACCATTGCACGAACGAGTGTGATGTAAGTTATAATAATAGTCATGAAGATAATGACCTATTTGTATAGTTTTACAGTAAAAACTAGAAACTGGAAAAATCTACGCAATCATAATACATACAATAAGAAAAAAACGACCGGCATTGATGTCTTTCGTTTGCCTCATATAATTTTTAAAGTACGAAAAACACGGGAAGCATACGCGGAACAATATATTTAAACAAACGGGTTTGTTCAACCGTGTGAGTCCCAAGGGGTATAGAAAAAATCAATGTGAAAAGTGCCTAGCAGCGCGAAAGCGCTTTTCTCCTGTCATAACTTGTGATTTACAACGTGAACGAACGCATTGTTAGATTCGTACCGTTCCACCTTTTTTGCAGTAGAATTAACTGTGTTTTATAAGACTATTATTATTATACGTGCCTTGACGCAGACGGTAACTTTAATATTAGCTTAGGTTTATTGATTAAGTTTTATTATTCGTGTACGCCAACCCTAATAGCAATCGTGTAGTGGCTTAATAGAGAAATAACAGTCACTGTAAAAAAAAAATAAAGCATCTCAAGTTCTCTGGGTGATGAAGATGACGATATTGTTCCTGTTATCAAAAGGGAGGTACAATGCGTTTCGGATACTTCGGATAAATATCTTTAAGTATCGTTAGTTTTTATTGAAGAAAAATAATTAAAAAAGATGGTAACTGCAAAAAAAATGTACTTATCAAGAGACGAGGTCTTGACCTTGTGTCTTATATATTATATGGTTTACATAAAGAAAAGGTAATGATGCTACGAAAAAATATCAGTAAAGTTGAGCGCGCTGACTTCGGCAGAATGTCGGTACTCCGTCGGTTGAACACAACGGTCAAATATAGCGAGGTCTTTCAACACGAAATCCGAACAACGCGATCGCGCTGCGTGGGACTCAAACAGTTAAGAAGGGAACGGACGCGGTAGTAAGCTTATTACTTACGTCGTGGTTTCTAGGAACAATTGTCATTGGCTCGAAGCTAAATCGATAAGAACAATTTTGATTTGTGCTTTGTTAGACCTTGAGCATGACATCGAGTCTATATTACATCCAATGATAACCGTGACTTACACGTTAACAATAAGATCCTTTATAACACTATGGATCGTGTTTTCGGAACGTGACCCGTCCCAATAAACTTTACCGCAATGTTCACAAATGTAAAAAAGGGGTACGTTTTTCAGGACGTTGAACGGAATCTTTTCGATTTGTACACGCATTTTGTACTTGGTCGTGCAATTCTGAATGTCCAAGGTATTCGTATTTAATTTCCACGTACGATTCTCAATATTCGTATGGTTATTCACATATCCACCGTGTAGCGCACTGTAGTTTTCACTGCCAGTCCCAAGTCCGGTCTGAAGTCCTTCCAAACTTGGCCGATATTCCAATGGGGTTTTATTCGTGCGGTAACTGTTATTTCTAGTTGTCGCAACAAAACTTGAAAAATATGACACTGTTTAGTCTATATACAGTTATTATCGTTGTCAGTAATAATACGAAAGAAAAAATTGAGATTTCACCTATTGACAAGTTCATCCATTAAAGGTTTTGGGGCCTTGGCGAATTCATTGTAATTACATATTTGGCATCGGCTGAAAATATCTCTTTGCGTCACCAAAATTTGAAAGTGGTTCAGGACTTCTCGTAACTGATTGTCTGGTGTGTCTTCCAGCACCCGATAGCACTTACCAGGTGGTAAATACTGCATAAACTGGAAATATAGTTTTAAACAAAATGATTGGTGGAAGTGGATTGGATATACCGTAACCGAATCGATCGACGGGAACCTAAAAATTGAATAATCTTACTTTCACGTAGTCTTTGCTGCGGGTTAGAAGTACCCTATTCTGGCGCATCGCAAATACGGCAGGCGAATTTGCACCTTCGTCGAGTACTAAGATCATGCAATCACAGCCACAAATTCTTAATCTATTCATTAATCCACTCAACGTCGAATCGCAAACGACACGCCATTTATGGGCTGGGATTCGTTTAAACTGTGGTACTGGTGTTGCTCGCGGTGGTGCTGCTTGTGACACACGAGGGTTTTGATATTTATTTTCGTAAGCCGGTCGCCAATGATTTTCTGATCTGACAGGGTGCATCCATTGTTTTGATCCATTGTTTTGAACCTTCTTGTATTGATATTGGGAAAATTTCGATGGTCTCTGTTTTTGTAATCTTTTCTGACCATTGTAATTCATATGTGCAGGGGCATTTGATAACAGCTCGTTTGAATTAATCTGTGAAAGTTCACACATGTAAATACGTATGAGTATGTATGGGTGATTATAATTTAGGATTGAGAAATTCTTTTTTACGAATTTTCTGGAGCTGCACAAATTAATAATTTCTTCTTGCGTGTAAAAATTTAAGTTCACTCGGGTTTTATATCTCTGTACGTCATAGCACAATTGAAGCACATGAAGTATCTCGCTAGAAAATCACATCCGGAAAAGATGCAAGGTCTAGTCTCGCGTACTTGTACTTGGCCCGAGACAAGACATTGCCACTTGATCCCAACCAGTTATCTTTTCATTAAATCAATGCATACCTGTTGCTTTGATTTCTTTACATTTGTCGTTTGAGCTTTGAATGGAATGCATTGTATTTCTGCACAAATGTCCTGAAACGGTATATCCAAGTGTTCCGACTGCAGTTCTAATACTTCGTATATCTCCAGCAAACAATATGCGTCCAGTGCTGTTGCAACATACACGTTGATCATTTCAATACATATTTCCCTAGCAATAGTGAAATACCAAGCTCCTAACCTGCATATCTTATTTGGCTCTCTCTTAAGGGGCGTTGTTCCCAATTTGAAAACTGATCGGATTTATTAAGCCTTTGCCCGAGGCACAATTCAACTAACTTGCTTAGATTTTTCTTGGTGAAATATTGATCACCATCGTGTGGAAAAACAAACTTATAATCATCCACCAATTTTTTCCACAAGTGGACAATGTCGAGGTATCCTTGCCCATATGTTTTAATTTTTGATAGGCCAGGGATGTCGCGTATTACTGTCATATCATGAGCTATACCGAATCCTGTGCGACATACATATACATGCACACATGCGTACAATAACTACATATATATATGTAAAAGCATGTACATAAACTACATTCAAATTAATCCTGCCCACTTGAAAATTAGACTTAATATCATATTGGTGGTCTTATTTTTCTCTACGCTTAACATACAACAATGTTATGTTCGATAGTCAAAGAATTAGATAATGTAGATTTACCAAGTTTTAAAATGTTCTTGTTTTCAAACAGGATTACACCTAATTCACCCCATAGATATCCTAAATCATCGTTCATAGTAGTTACATCTAGGATGTAAATGTTCCGTTTGGTAGCTATTTGTATCAAAGCTAATTTAGTTTGTTTTGTACCTAACAATCAATAAACCTACTTTGATTAATCATTTTTCATTAAAAATGTTTAATTTTAAGCTGCTGCCTGATAATTACCGAAACTTGGTTTCCATTCCGAGTCTATACCAACAATAGTAATATCTTCGAATTCGTTGTCCAAAAATTCTTGAAAACTTTGTTCATTATCTATTACTTTAATAGATTCTCTGGATAATTGAAGCTCGTGGTAATTAATATTATCTGCATGAGCTCCATCCTGGTCATCGTTTTCTCTACTGGTTGAAGCACCTTCATTTACTCCTACATGTAAGAGTTTCATATACTATGGCCCATGTATATCAGCATCACGAAAGTATAATCTCCAGTAAACGACGTAGTACATTAACTACCTTTAATTTCTTCTTGCTGTGCCAAGTATGTCACTGCCCATGGCCATTGCTCTCTAGGTATTTTCAGCTCCCTAGCCCAGTATAAGCCTTCTTTCGAATCATTTGCCTGAAGAAGCATTCGAACTATGTCCACTTTAATTTTTGGATCATCGCCTACTGCCTCTCGTACCATTTCTCTCCAACCTGCAGTACCTATAATTATCAAGTCAATGTTGCTTTATTGGTAAATTAAATGAATACAGTAGATTGTTTGACAAATGCAAAATATGTTTACTTAAACTGCCATCCACATAACGCTTGTGTATGAGAAACTGTAAAACACCTTCAGAATGTTTTTTATTTAAATTGGGACATAGTTGTTCTGGCAAATTGTAACGTTTTATAAAACGTGCTATCAGTTTGGACATTGATTTCGGGTGTAGTGTAGACATTCTCACATCCGGTACATTATTTGCTCTGAAACAATCTGTTTTATAGTGATATCATTTTTTCTTTCTTTTTATAAATTGTACAAGCGTACATTATAAAATCATCTAAAGTATTTTGGAAATTTGTCCCTGTTGCCAGCAAATTATCCAAGTACGCGACAAAAGTCCTTTGCATTGCTGGTTGATCAACTAGGAATTCTTCTACAACAACTAATTTATTTTGTAGTATCAGAGGCAATAGCAAGGTTTCTGGGTTTACAAAATGATTTTGCAATTGCAGCATTGCTGCGTATTGAGCAGCTTCTTTGTACTTTTTTTCTTCAGCCATTTCCTGCAATAACAATATATTTTGTTTTTACTAAGTTTGCCAAACTTAAAACTACACTTAAATTATTTTTCTTAGAATCAGACCTGTATCAATCTGATGAAATCTTCCTTGTCTTCTACAAACTCGTATGTAACTGCTACCATTTTAATAAATTGCATATTTTGTTGTTTTATTACTAATTGAAATGAGGCTATCTTTAAATCAACCACCAGGTCTTCTTTATAAGTTTCCTTTCGAGGTTCTATCCATTTTGAAAATTCCTCCATGACTGCGAGAAAAAAGTTATTAGTCTTCTAAAAAAAAATACATTTGCAACATGTACGTGTACCTGAAATTCTTAGTACTTCTACCTATGATTAGTATCGAAACACAATAGACTTTGGTTGAAGGAAATTCAAAAATCTATGATTATCTGGTGAACAACATGCAACATTACACACGTAGCTTATCTACAAATAAATATTATATTAAAAGGCAACCTGTAAAGGTTAACGATGAATTCGGTTTGATGTAATTAAAGCCTGGCGTGTTCATTATAATCTGAAGGGTACTCAGATATGGGTTTGGTGAACTAGAAAAATAATCTGTGAGCGTTTTGCTCACAGCTTCGCATTTTTTACCTGAAAAAACATTGCTAAAGTAAATCGATAAGTTCCCACGGCGAATTAACACAAAGTAGAAATCTCATGAATAATTTCAAGAAATGCTGAACTTCGCACACGACATAACACTCACATAATTCCCACATCTGAATTAATGTTTTGAGCCACGCTTTCGTTCCTTCGTCAATTGTAGAAAAGAAAACCAGAACATCGTTTGGATTGTCAACAGGCGATGTTTGCAACTGAACAGCCGCCTCGATATTATTTACTATTCTTTGCGCCATGTTAGTGTTTCTCTCGTCACAGGTATTCGAGGTAAACTGATTTATGGCACTACTGCCGATTTTCGCACAACATCAAACTCGTTCGTCGACTCAGCTTAACATGTACACGAATCAGAAGTATTCTAAAGCGTATCCCGTTGTTATACGGCTATACAGTCAAGAGTATAATTCAGTACAATTCAAGAAAGGAGGGGTTTCACCCGGGTACTCGGTCTACCCTGGCCTACCCTGAAGTTACCGCACACGCGACGCGATGAACGTTTCGGTCGACTTTATGTACAAACGATTTCAGGAAGTAAATCGCACGCACTGAAATTCCCCGCTGAGTAGAACTCCACAAAATTGGCCGTGCAATGCAATGTACTGAATATGACAATCATTTGGTGGCTATTATGTACTTAATTAAGCGAATTCTACATTTGGATAACAATATTTGAGATAGAAAAAATGTAAATGGGTTTAAACGTTATCAAAATTTATGGTAAGTGAATACCATCCAATCAGCATGTCTCATACTGTTTTGGTGTCAGTTTTTGTAATTTGTGAACGCAGGATTCGTATAATGTTTTGTTTACCTTGAGGTGTTTTACGTATTGCGTATACGCCATATACGCTGTTTCATGCGCCCGTAACAAACTAACACATGCTTCCGAATGACGGTTTAGCGTAGCACTATTTCTGTCGATTAAATGTCGTTTTATTTCCGACCACTTTTGTAATACTCAAATATTATTGTACTCTTTGCAAAGATGAGTAAACAAAAGTTGACGAAGAACTGGATTGTTGTTAATTCCAAGACTCATCCTGACCAAGTGTACTACTTCAATGTCAAAACAAACCAGTCTACTTGGGATGATCCATTCGGGAATAAACCTATACAAGTACTTAAAGTTTTCACTATTATTGGTAGAAGTATTAGCGGATTAATCGTATCTAGTTAATATTCATGAATCACGTTATATTATTGTTAATGAACTTTACCTTCTGAAATATTAGTTTCATTAACTTTTTGGACTTACATTTTGAGTTGTGCCAATAGTTTAAACGTGACGCTGCAAGTTATTTTCACACGCAAACCAATGTCCTTTTACAATTACAACGTACCATCGACTTGATTCTTATATTCTTGATTTATATAATGCAAGTAATAATTTAATATTTTCATATAGGTTGCACCAAAATCTGAAGAACGCAACACCAAACAGAAAAAGTCAACCTTGGAATGTGAATCTATTGAACACAGACCAACCACACCAGAACATGCCATATCTAAACAACCTAATGTTAAGCGAAAAAAACTCGTAGCTAAGAGATTATTACAGCGAGTGGAAGAAAAAGCAAACGATGTAAAAGAAACGCCTCAGATGCGTGTCCTTCGTGAAAAAATTCTAAAGAGGAAAGAAAAAAGTAATACTCCTAAAAACGATGTTTCTATAAAGCCAAAAGATGCAGATGAACCAACACCTCTGTCTAAACCTGTCAAGAAAAGTAAATCATTGGCACCCATGTCTCAAAAAGATACAACCACAAAGATGCAAAACCTTACGCCACAGATGCAGGCAATTTATGAGAAGATAGAGCAGAGAGCCCAAAAAGCTCATGCTTCGAGAGTAAAGAAATCACTAAGTAAGAAAAAAATAGATACAGGGGACACTACTAAAAGTAGCAAAGAACAGCCAATTAAATTACGACGACCAAGAAGTCAGTACATTTGTAGTCCAAGTAGTAATAATTTAAACGCCTCGCATTCATCAACCATAGAGCAGAGTGAAAATAATGTTACTGTTGTAACGCCTTCTGTCAAGGATAAGCAGGATAAAGTGGATACAGGTAACTTATAAAATAGCAGTTTTCTTTTTGTTTTTTTACAGTTTTGATTGAGGCAGAAGTAAGTAACATTTGTTAATTTATAGGTAGTTCTGTGAAGAAAGTAGCCCGAAGGTCGGATGGAATTCAAACTGAGATAGTCACGAGAGGCAGAAAGTCGTTCAAGAAAAATTTAGGAAAAGAACGTATGGACACGTTAAGGAGAAGTTTGAATTTGGACAAAGGAAAGCATGATTCTGATTGTGCTAGTACTGGGTCCAGTGATAAGAGTTCATGTTCGATAAGTGAAATTGGTGATTATTGAAATATTTGTATTAACGTATTTCTGTGAAAGTAACAACGGATTCTTTCTAAAAATGTTTATTTCCAATATGAATATTGTTCAAATGGATATTTCAGAACCCATACCAGGTATTTGCAAAAATGCAAAAGTTAGATTGGTACGGTTGAACAATAAGGTTTCTCAGATTACTTTCAATAAAAGTACAAATGACGATCTATCAGGGGAGTCCCACCCACAAACATCTTCGAATGTTATAACCGCGGATGATTTGGTAAAACGATCTAATGAAACTTCTTTTTACGAAGAAATGGATTGGGAACCAATGGAAGATGAAAAGATTACATTTGAAGTAATATCTCTGCAACCTTTATGGTCCATCATTAAAGGACAGATGTAAAATAAATATGCTTGACTAATAATGTGATGATGACACTCATAAATTTGCATTTACATGATTCAGGTTAAAGCAGTTCGAACACAGCTTTGTACACAGAATGATACAGACATAACTAGCAATGTACCAACTATCACTCTGCAGAAACCTTTACCATTGGTGCAGCAGCAAAAACCGCAATTATATATCGTTATTGACACAAATGTATTCTTATCGAATATCGAGGCTGTTGATTCGGCGAGAGATCTTGCTTTAAGAACTTATGATCCACCGATGATTGTAATACCGTGGACTGTTATACGCGTGAGTCTTTTAACTCGCAACAAAAACATACGAGGAAGCTCGACATGCGTAGCCTAATTAAACTTTGTTGTAGGAGTTGGATTATATAAAGGACAATCATGCCAAGACAAGATCACCGGCGTTGTGCGCTAAAGCCAGACAGGCTGTGCATTACCTTAATAAACTTTTCTCTTCTAAACATCCACGCGTAATTGGCCAAACACCGGAAGATGTTGAAAGAAATAAGGAAAAGTTCCGCATTGATTGTCCCGATGACGAGATTTTGCAGACATGCCTACAGATTCGTGATTATGGAAAATCTGTGGTTGGTAATCAATTAATATGTAGTAATCCAATTTTTCATTTTAGTAGCAACAATCTTATCACTAGTTTTCATTATTCAACAGGTTTTAATGTCGTACGATAAAAATCTTTGCACTAAAGCAATGATTTATGACATCGTCACACTTGGACGAAATGATCCCCTGGAAAAAGTTGATTTTCTAAATGCGAGCAGTGATAGAAGTCAACTATTGCGTTCCATTGACAATCAAGATAATAACACGCAGTTGCCATCGTTAGAAATAAGAGAATCGTGTATATCGAAAAATATCCTTGAGGAAGCTAAGAACGTTATAACAGAGTTTTTGACCGTGGTGCGAGGCATAACAGAAAACAGATTATATAATATACGAAATAGACTATAAACGAAATACTACTAAACGTTGACAAACTGTTCCTTTGCAGATAGTGAGTCAAGAAATGCGCGAAATATATGGTGACTTTTGGGAGAACTACGTTCTTATTCGTCCACCTTGGACAGCCTTGACTGTCCTACAGTGCGCCATAAAACATTGGATAGCTGCCGTAAGCGAATCATTTGCAAGAAAAGCCGATGTAATCCTCAAAGATCTGTTTCAAGTTTTGAAAAGTTTCCCTGGTTTGTCTTCAGTGAAATAATTGATAATCGCATGACTTAACATAGGGTTCCATAAACATATAAAATACTATTTCAGATAACGGTGGAACAACTAAGGAAACCAGTTACGTATTGGACAAATGTAGCGATTTAATTCAAATGGTTAACATAAGTAAACATTCAGACCTAATGATACAGACGTCCCAGAAAATTGATGTAAATATTTGAACAAAATTGATTAAATACATCAACAGTTTGAATAATTCTAAGTTAATATTTTATTAATTTTAGAACCTCAAGAACAAGTGCCATGAATATGAGGTTGAAATAAATGAGGAGAAGTTACGAAATGCGATTGGAACTGAAGATAATATTTTAGAACAACGACGTAGAGCAGAAAAAGCTTTTCACTATTTCGAGGCGGCATATGTTTTTGCTCGTGACATGTGGTACGTTATATAAACAAATAATACAGTAGAACATACATTGAAAGATACATACGTTATATTAATTTAAGTGACAAAAACTATACCGCAAAGTTTTCTCTTATTTGTCTTTTTTTATAAAAATCGTGGACTTAATATTTTATTAATATGCATTCACCTTCGTATCGTGCAGTGGATTGGCAGCTGAACTTGCAGGAATGGCCTGTAGTTTCCATCACAAAATTCCAGATCCACGGCCATCTTCGAATTACGTAAAATTAATACAGCCACAACTTTCAACGAACGTGAGTCGACTGCTGCACTCTCTAACTTCGTAAGTAAAGGACTAAGAATTTAAAGAAATTATAAAAAAAAGCTCAAAATGCTGATACCAATTTTATTTTATATAGCGTGATCGAGCAAGCTGATAATTCATGCGTAGATCATCGAACGTTGATTAACCTGTATCAAATTTTGGTAGAGTTTCTACCAGAGTCAGTCCCAGCATCGTTGAAGTTTAATAACGACGCCTTAGTACCGTTAGATGTATATTGTTGCGTGAAAGAAAAGGAAGATGTACTGAAATCGGGTTTGCGTCAGTTGCACGAACTTAACACGCATTTTCGTCGATTGGCAAACGTTAAATCTACATAGTGTATATGGGCAGGTTACCACACATATGGCCGTATTCGATTGTGCTTTTTTATATAAATTATATATATATATATATATATATATATATATATACGTACACGTTTGTTAAATGGTCATTACTAACAACCGTACGAATGTACAGTGTAAATTAACAGATACGATGATACATGACCGGTACAGTGCAGCGTTTGTAAAGAAACAAAATTATTTTTTTTTATTAACAGTTCTATATGATACAAGAAATAACATTAATTTTTGTACAATGTGAAAAATAAAGAGGCACAGCTAGGATCATGAGCGATGCACAATTACGCCCCCTTGCAGTGTCTCCTCCGAGCGCTGTTTGAATTCAATTAAGTTCAATTCCTGTAAAGTTTTGGGAATCCTCCTGGTGGTGGTTGTAGCCAGTTTTCCTTGGAGTAGGAAACGTGCTGCGTCTCGATCACATGAAACGTATAGGCGTGTCTCGACTTTTCGCTTTTATTGGGGTTCGAGAAATGTACCACTTGACCGTGAATAAGGATGCAGGTTCCTTTGCTTACTGGTACTGGTCGGAAATTGCTGAGTTGATAACAGGGCGCAGCTTTGTCGTAAATTAACAATTCCTGAGAATTGGGGTCCTTGTTTCTTATGTAACGACGATGTACTCCACTCTGATGCGAGCCCGGCGCTATCCACAGGCATCCATTTTCTTGGGTAGAGTCTTCTAGGGCGATCCAAAAACCAACCAGTTTCACTGGGTCGGTATACAGGTATGTCGCATCTTGATGCACTTTCACTGAGCGAATGAATAATGAAAAATGGTATAGGCGACCAGTTGAATAGAATCATATTTTATATTACATTGATAAATTATTGTATGTTGCGATATAAGGAAAATGTGTTTAAACCTTTAAAAAAATGTATAATCAAACGGTACATCTTGAAATATTGATATATCTTGAAATACCGACGTAGATATACTTTATACGCTTTTCCGGAAGCGTTGCGTGTCTCCAGGATTTTCATAATTTTTAAAAATTGGTAAAATGTGAATTTACCTTCTGAACCGATTCCCGGGTTTTTGTAAATGTACATTGACTGACACACAGCGGGCTCCTGATATTCTAGTTGAAATGCTGCTTCTTTTATTCGTTCGTCGAAAGTATACTTTTTGAACGTGGGGTGATCCCAGTGAAGGGCGTGTCCTATCTTTAAATTGATTGGGAAAGACTCATTTTAAATGTTCTTTCTTTCAGTTACATATAATTTAAAAATGTATAATTAAAAACTACTTACTTTGTTTAAAGATACTCTAGGGTGCACTTTTAACGTCCCATCCTTTTCTAAAGCTTCGGATTCGAAAAATAAGTTTACTTTGTTGGCGCTATCCAGAAAATATTGATCCTTATTCTGGAATAATAAAATAATTTTGTTAATAGAAAATATCAATGGACCCGAAATTATTTTATTACTGCTTCTACCTGTTGTAATTCTATCGTGTCGAACACTTTTCGTTCACTCTCTGGGGGTAGATTCTTCGTGAATTCTTCTCCGCAAAATCGGAGCTCGTCGACTTCTTCCGGTTGCAGGAAGTCCTCCAAGACAACGAAACCATTTTTCTGGAACTGAGAAATTATCAAAATTATCAAACATTGTCAAACACTTTCAGGTTCAACCACTGGTTTTCATTTATTATGACGAGAGCATATCTTAGTCTTTTCTCTGACGAGACCGGCAAGTGTTTCACTTGTACGCTTTAACAAAATTAATCGGTGGTATGAATAACATAAACGATTACATTTCTATCCATTCAAAACACGGTATCTAATAGTCGACGAATCACCGAGTTTCGCGAGTAATCCGTAGTGTCTTCGCAAAAGGACATCGTGAACAGGCTCCTGTACGCTTCTACATACGAGTATATGAGTTAGTAAAAATGTGCCGAGCTCGCGGTATTTTTAGCGTCGGAACGCGAACGTTTTCCAGCTGGTATTGGCACTCGGTTAACCGTAAACAGTCCAAACGTTATACTCCATTATCATGGGAACATGGTACCTGTCGTCTACCTTAAGATATGATTTTTCTCGCTTCGCCGACGTAGAGCACTCTGTTCTATCGTAAAAGCACTACCACGTGAGATGACCCACAAACGTGCAATTGCTGCACTTACTATTTTCGTCGAAAATAACAGTTGCGACACGTACTTTTATTATTTTTCATTTCACTCGAAAACTAGGCTTTATTGTATCTTGTGTTAATACACGCGTACACATTCGTACCAACCGATCATTGAGAGATCGGTGAAAATATGCTAACAACGGGGGTACCCCAGCATGAACCCTCCGTTAATTGGTGTTAATTAGTACTTGGTTTTTATAGAATACCAGGAGACGCGCGAATTGCGAGACTTTTCCTTGTCCACGTACAGCGTTGGTTTTTAATTTCTGCGGGGACAAATAATTTCGTACACGATATTGGTAATACCGAATATAAGTTCACGTTTGCACAAAATATCGCGCGATATAAGTTGCGCCCTTTCATCATTATTATAAAATGATTAAATTTCGCTGTTTTAAGATTATTATATTATTATTATTTCCTTCTTTCCCGCTATTGCCTCAAAGTTTTCAATTGACATAGCTCTTTCACTTTTATCTGGAAAATTTTGTTTAGATAAGATTCGACTGATGCACACGGCAGCGTGCATTAGGACAAAACTGAAGCCCGCGAACTGCATTCACAAAAATAGTCCCCGAGCCTTTCGACAGGTGGGTTCTACGTTAGACAACACCGCGAAGTAACAGTTTCCCGATAAGTGTAGTAATCGTATCTGTACTTACAGTAACTCCATTTTTCTGCTATTTAATTACCAACGCTCTTCAATTAAGTCACTATCTTTTATCCACGTTTCAATATGTTGTAATAAATCAATTATCTTTTTTATTTAAATTATTCGGATGGTAATACAAGATGTGTGAAAAAATTCCGGAATGATGAGAAAAAAGAAATTAATTTAAAATAGTGGATTTTAGAACAGAAAGCGTTAAGTATTTGGAAGATTCCAAAGTGAAAATTATAGAATGCGAATTTCAGTTTCATGTGAGTAATCGGATTAATCGTAAAAGATGTGCAAGCGTACAATTATGTACCGTAAAAAAAAGTGAGCGTAAAAATAGATCGAAGCGTAACACTGACAATGAGATATTAATAACAGACTTTAACGTGTCAGCCAGTCTTTATTTTTCCCATTAAACATCCAACGCAACCTTTTCAATAAATCCGACCCACGCGTCGGGTACCTAATATTTAACCGTAATAATTTATTTCCGCTCTCGGCTTAGGGACGACTAAATCGGCGCTTAAATCGATTTTCTCACGATTCTGTCGTTTAATCGATCACGCGCACGCGACGGTTTGTCCGTGTGCAAATTTTTCGAACTTTCCACGCTTTTGCTAGTGAGTGAGTCAAGTGTGAGCATGAATCGGCGTTACGAGAATAGAAATTGTACGTGCAAGCGTTCATTCTTCTTCGTGAATGGACACGGTGCAGGCTCTCGCGTTTCACGAATTTTTCACGCCCCTGCGAGCGTGGATTTTACATCGTAAGATGAAAGTAACGAGCACAAACGTTTGTTTCTTTATAGAGAAACGCGTACATACGTATAATCCAACAGCTTATTCAGAAAACGTCCAAAAATTAAACAAGTTCGGATTCCACAAGATCATGTTATTTACCATTCAAATTAATTGTATTCTCCATTAACACGCACCTTTTTGCAAATCACAAAACTACCGTCTGCCTGACCCGTGTCCAACATTTGAATCACACTGCAATTACTTTCCCTCGGTGTACCTTCGAACTTTAAACGATATTTCACGGCCACTTCGAACCGATTTAGATGTAACACTCGTCGGAATAAATTACAGCATTTTCCGCGTTCTAAATTTGAATTGATTTTCGACAACACTTTAAAGGCGAACGAAGGGAGACTGTGCGGCAGAGAATCGAATCAAACCTGGGTAACCCGGTGCTGTAATAGAAATAAACGTATAACTCCGTGCCAGTTAACGTCAGCACGCGCCCACCTAGTAAATCGTGGAATATCGGTGGGAAGAAGAAACGGATGAACGTTAGATTAATGCGAGGCCGTACATCAGCGTGCGAAACGCGTCGAGGCGATAGATAATCATCGGCTGGGAGCTCGCTTTTAAACATAATAATTCCTGTCACCTATAAATATAACCCGTTCGCGTCGTATTGTTCGCGTTCCGTCTTTGCCCGTAATCGTCCCCCACGACGTTTGATCTATTTACGACTTTTCGTACCTCCAACGAAGGGCGAGCTTCCTTTCGTTTTCCGGGTTCTAACATATTTCTTAATCGCACGGTATCAACGCGTCGATGCGATGTTATCATTTTCTACAATCTATTTCGTACCGCGTTGCAACTCATGATTTCACTTGAGACGGAAATTTGGCATGTTGATTTACGGAACTTTTATTATGCAAGTATTACTATCGTAAATTTTATTTATATTGTTTCAACGGTATATCGCGTAGAATACCGAGCGGTATGCCAAGGTAGAATGCAGGAGTTCAAAAGTAAGTTACGATGACACGAAAACTTTTAACGAACAGAATTATGTGGAGCAGAGAGTTACGCGTATTAATCTTTTCAGATCCTCTAGCGCGCAGCACTATTTTAATTGTTGCCCCGTGCAACTTATATTGTAGAAACGGCACGATACAGGTTACGATATTCTTCTGTTAATGATAAATTTGTTTCAATCACAGTAACCATATAATCGTACATTATCTGTACGCTAATCACCATCATAATCGTTCATTTCGCACGGATCTTCGACCAAATTTATTATTAACAAAGGAATATCATTACCTATGTTCTGCCGGTTTTTACAATTAAATTGCATTGAGCAACAATTGAAATAATGCTGCGCGCTACAGAATGCGAAAAGATTAATACGCGTCGACTGAACTCTGCTACACATATTTTTTTTCGTTAAAAGTTTTTGCGTTTTCCAGTTTGTAAGCTCGAGCGAAATATTTCACGTATAAAAAAAAGAAAGATTGCATTTTTAATTAGAGAATTGCGTGAAAATGAAATGCATTGAATATTTTAATGAAGGAGAGGTCACGTTGAACCTCAATTTATCAACTGGATTTCGTTAACTTTATGTTCTCCCGCGACACAGAGACACGCGAAGAGATACTTATTTCATTTTTAAGCAACGTAGGAGGTACACAAACAATTTTTTGTCGAGCACGTCAAGTACACAGAGATAATGCATTGGCCCCCCTTGGCCGTCCAATCGTCACTTTAACCGGAATCTAAAAATGGATTCTTGGGAGCCGACAGGGTCGAAAGATAGTCGGAGGACCACGTGTACCGATAGCTTAGAAACGTGCGACGGGTTGACGAATAACCGTGAGAACCAACGCCCGAGCCGAACCACGATAATCTCGGCGTTTCTTGTGTTTTAAAAAGTTCGAGTTTTCGCTCTCCCAGTTTTCCTCGCAAAATCAAAATGTGTCTGCGGGCTGTTACGAAGGACGAAGATTAAAATGTCGCTGGTTTGAATGGGTCCGCATTCAGCGAGTGTTGTGATAACGTTACGTGTTAATAGCGTGTCGACAGAAAATAGAAGTGCACGCACGACCTCATTAAGGGGGAGTCAAGATTAAAATGTCGCAATTGCGAATAAACGTGTGCTACGCAAGAGCAATTTAAGAATGTCACAACTCGATACAAGAAAACTTGATACACGTTTCCTAAACAATATTAAAGCTTTTCCTGGAAAGTTATTACTCGAATCGAAGATTGGAACGTCAGACCTTTAAAAGAGAGTGCTTTCCGCAAATTAATTTTGCATCTGTCTGTCCAAGTTCCATGAGACGGTACTATCGAATCATTGAAGTATAATAAATTAGACGGTTGAAAGTTATCACTTCGTTGATAAACCCGCTTCGTTAGTAAACGAACTTTCTGACGAGTTGACAGTAATTTTAAACAAAATAATGTAAATTTAATTGCGGTATGGGCGTTATTGCGCCTCTAATATTCTTAAACACCAATGCCGTAACTTGGATCATTGCTACTAAGTTTTGATAGCGTGTCGACTCAAGATTGCATGGCATGAGGATGCTGACCCCTTCGAACCGAGAGAGGTCGTCGAGTGCGATTATGTCAATCCTCGTCGGTGACGACATCGCCGGACGGCCATCGAACGGCGAACAGTCATTGGTCTTTCGTTTCTGATTTCGTCGCCTCGTCGGGCAATCCTGACGGGCGTATCGTTTGCGGCAATTCGTTTTTAGCGAGACCGTATATAGAGACACGATAGGTCATCGGATCTTTTAATCGACCGCACCGCGAGCGTCGGTAGACTTCGCTCGCGAGGACTAATTTTTACGCTGTCCGCTTTTACGCTGGACGCGAACGTTTCTCTGTTTCTCGAGGTCTTTTGCAAACGGATTAACGGGTATTTCGGTCGACTTCAAATACAGATAAAAGGCTGCACTTTGTTTAGCATTATTATTTCACCAAGCCAAATGTAGTTTCGCGATTGTCTGTCTCGTTAAACCGATTTTACGTGAGTTTCTTCGTTACGCCAAATTCTATTTGCTATTCCGAGTTCTACGAAATCTCGAGTACCGCGTATATCTATACAGTTTTCTAATTTGCACGACTGAAGAAGTATTCTTGAAATACATCCTGATCATTGATACATGAGCGATCACAGTGTCTTTAAATGATTTAACACGCAAGGAATGTTCTTTCGAGCGATTCGTCATACCCAAATCAATTGGACCCTGAATTCCATTTACAAATTCCTCGTTCCGATTCAGACCCATATCTTATCATCGAGTACGACGTGTCGCCGAAAATTTCTCCGATGACGAAACACGACTCCCTCAATGGAATTTTCTGTGCTTCTCGTGCGCATGTAAAATCTGCTTTCGCGAGCAACTGTCAAAACGCTGCGCCGTCATTTAAACCGCTTTCCACGTGGCGGCGCGTGAACCGTCGTAGGCCTTGACTTTGCCTCCCGATAATACAACGGGGTCGTGTAACTGGTCGTGGGCTCACCTGCGACCGGATGTCCTTCATCCTATTACGTCCGTCACAGCCGGTCCCGGACTGGTCGGTTGATTCTGCTGCACACGGCCGAGCGAGCTTGAACACGTCCGCGACTGAGTGCTCCTACGAAATGACTAGGTGAGCCCGTGCTCGCAATCCGAAGGCTGATTCGAGTCGAGTCGAGTCGAGTGGATCCGAGTTGGATTCGGGCGGAGCGGAAGTTGAGTCGGGTCGTGGACGAGTCGTGTCGGATATTCGAATAGACGCGGACTCATCGGCTTTCGCGAGCCTCGCGCTTTTCCAGGCTTCTGGAAGCGCGGCGCGTTAGATAGTTAGAAAGTTTTAAAACAGTTGGCTCACCGTGAGTCACTCGAGCAAACACAATAGCTGGGGAGAAAGACGCGTGAAAGTGAGTCTCCGGACTGCCGATCCAGTCGTGGATGCGAGTAAATGTAAATGGATGGTGATTCTACCGTAAACCGGGATATCTTGTTTTTGCCTGCAGCTGGAAGTATTGCGAGATATTCAAATTTTGTACGACTGGTCGCTAAACACACGGAAACGCGTAATCGATATCTTTGTATTAAAGTTGAATATCTGCTTCAGTTTGCAAAACAGCGTTAACTCGGAGGAACGAAAGAAATATCATAAACCCTGATTTGTTATCGAAAATGATAAAATATGGAAGGATTTGAAACGCTCGAATCGTGATATTAAAACGGAGCGTTGTAACGAAGCGACAAACGTGTCTCCTCTTTTGCATAAAACCTTGCAATTATTTGCGATGTTTCCAATGTTTCATTTTTTTACGCGAAAAGCAAAGTTATGTAAAGTTGGGTAGAGACGTGAAACATTCGCGCCTAGCAAACACCGTATTGCAAATGTTTTTAGTAACCTATGCAAGAACGCGCAATCCTAACTAGTTTATTGGTACATCGTGGTGTGTGTTGTGTGATACGCGCGAATGTTTCACGTCTGTACCCCGGCGTAATAAAGGGCTAAACATACGACGCGCGTGATTTTATTAGTCGCAAGTACGGCCATTGCCGTAGTCGGAAGAGTGACGCGAATATAAAAATATTGGCGCTAGAAAAGGGAAACGGTAAGAATACCGTCACTCGCACCGATCGCACCGATATACTTTGTCCAAGCGATATAGCGATACCGCGATAAACGGTGCAATATTTTCCCGCCGCGGGAAATCTGCAACGTCGTGCCTCGGGAAAGATGGATCGATCTTCGTACGATTTGACTTGGATAAATTATTTCTTTCAGCTAAATCAGAGTCTTGCTCGCCGTGCGGCGTTCCACCATAATTTTTTATTAACGCGTCCAAGGTAAACCAACAAGTTGATATATTCTGGTATTTCACATTTCTGGTAAACTGGACGGTCGGTCGGGCGAAGTAAATAAACTCGGGGGGAAAGTGACATAAAAAGTTCCTATCGCAAAGACAATTCAAATTTTCGTTTCTCGTGTAAAGATATCAATCTTCAATTCTTCGGACGCATATCTGATTACAGTAATCGGCCGGTCGTTATTAATCATCAGGATACGAATAAATATGGCAAGAAAAACTTGCGGTAGCCTGGCCACCAGATATCCAAGTTTTTGGAATCGGAAAGCACGACAATTCGATTCTCGAAGCAATTTTAACTTTCTTGGAAGTTCAGTTTTGAATATTAACGAGAACGCGCTGCATGATCGAGCCTGTATATTTATCTCCAAGTGGACGGAACGGCGAATCACTTCGCGAGCCCCTTTTGCGTAGGCCCGTCAACGTCATCGGTTCGCAATTCGCGCGAGCCAAGCATCGCGATCGCCGACATCCACTTCCCGCAGTCCCTCAGACACAAAATTGTCTTCTCTTCAAAACAGGAACGTAATGCTGCGTATTCGTGTTCCATGAACTGACCAGCGCGGCGGTACCGCTCGGAACGAATACGCGTCTCGCATGATTTTGACACAAATACGCCGTACACGCAGGAATCATACCTACACGATCTCCTACAAGGAAGCGAGAAACAATACATATTATACGCACGCGCGTAATTACCTTTAAGGCTAGGGCCACACGGGCGCAGAATTCGACGTCCGTTCGTACGCGCGTGACTTTATTTACAAGCAATGTATATCTGTATATATTGTATATATATAGATATACATTGATTCTCTATACAAGCAGTGTATATCTATATATATGTATATATATACCATATATACAGATATACATTGCTTGTATTGAGAATCACGCGTATTCGAACGGACGTAGAATTCTGCGCCCGTGTGGCCCTAGCCTTACGCTCAACGTTATTGTTACGCCTCACGGTTAATTCCGAGCCACGTTATTTGCAATAACCACACATTACACCCATTCGTGCAATTTTAAACGTCCTCGACGAGGTTAAATCAACGCGAGTCACAGGCTCATGACGTTGCGACACGTAACACGGGGGCCGCTTAAGAAACGCTTAAAGACAGAATCGACGGGAATAAAATCCGCGTTATCCGCGAATACCAGTGCTGGTGCCATTTGAATGTTGGCCAAGCCAGACGTCGACTGACACGAGTTTCTTTTTATACCGTAAGGCTTACAATTAGCCGCGGCATTATTGCGCTATTGACGCCGGGTGTCGAGTATCGTTCGGAGCGGGACGAAACGGAGGTAGATCCTGAAACCTGGAACATTCTCCGCGTCCGGGGATTCGTTGCAATGTGCTTCCTGGCCGCCCCCAAAATCTGGATAACTTGACGCGCACACGTTGTAGAATAACTTCTTGGTGACGTGCCAGGTATGTACTCTTTGAGGCTTAACTCGACTAGAATTAATTGCGCTTCTCAACGCTGAACAGAGTTTTTATTGTAAACATTCTTTGGAGATCGAGAGACAGAGATTTGGTAGCAGGATTTGCAGGTCTCTTGGACAAGATCGAAGGAAGGTGGGGGCTATGTTGGCCGACTAACGCGTGGATTAAATGGGAAACGTGTACAATAAAGTAAAACAGACATGCGTGGATGCGAAGAAAAGATCGATGGACGGAGAAGAAGAAAAAATGGATGAAGAGTATGAGGATTTATACGTTTGGAAGCGTCCTAAATAGATATGTTACATTGATCGTTAATATAGAAAACAGAAGAGTTTTCAGATGGATAAATAATGACTGATAACGGATAGATGAGAGGATGTGGATCTATAAGAGTATTAACGGTTAAGCATAAAGTTAGGATGTGATATAAAAAGAAAGTATCGATAGTTTTGTTTGGTACTTGTATCGAATACAAATATCGATATCAGTAAAATATCGAAACTATGGTATCGATGTGAAAAATATTTCTATCGAAAAAAAAGTATCGAAACTTTACTAGCATCGGTCCTACCGCAACGTCCCTATATAAAATACGTATAAAAAGAACGTTAAATAAATAAATTGTATTGAATTCCTATGTATAAAAAGAACGTTCCGGACACATTGCATTGAATTTGCATGTATAAAAAGAGCGTTAAATAAATACTTTGTATTGAACTTTCATGTATTAGATCGAGGTTGGGGAGAACGTACGGAATATTTCATTTTGCAGGTCTACATGATCCAGTTTTAGAAATTTTGGATCAATTTAATGTAACCTTAAATTGGTTTTAATGGAACCATATATTACAGCAGGCACAAAAGTATGGCGCGCTATAAAAATTTGCAGCGCTTAAAGTATCCCTGTACAGAGGCCACCGTGTTTACTGCCATGCATTAACAGTCCCGCGCGTGCTGGGCATCTTATCGTTTCATAGACGGGCAACGGAACTCTATAGACGTTCAACCAGCGATCGACTAAAAAATCGATGAAAATGTACACGTCGTTCGGTGTTTAAAAGTAATAATAATATAACTGATTAAGAAATCAATTTATTCTGGGTCTAACTCTAAGTATAACTCTTTTCCTAAGGTAGAATAAATTCCGAGAAGTTTCAATAAAAATGAAATATGAAATTGCACGGATCGAAGATTTAAAATGCAAGCAGCACGCGTACGAAGAACGATGATAAATTTCGGCTTATAACAGTCTACGCAGTTGAGTTAAGTATACAGGTTAATCAATGTATTTGCCTACCGTTCTATTCTCCTCCTCGTTCTCTCCTTGGAGATCTCCCAGTTTTCTCGATATCACTCTTCGTTAAATACTATTGTCTCGTCGATCGAACATTTGTAGGAGGTCCTGTATTTACCCTTATCAGCACGTCGGTACTTATTGCGTTATTTTTTCAGAGACTTTGCGACGCTCGTCTAATCTCGATCTTATGTAACACCGAAACTGCCAACGAACCCTTTAATTCCGCAAATCCCAGCGAATGAAAATAAATATGACAATGGGGTGCTTAATGAACACGAAAGCGCGTGCCAAGCGACATCGATGAATTTCTATTTTATTGGGAATTATGAAAGTTCGCGATCCCAATAATAATTTATAATCCAGCTCGGCGTTGATTAATCACGATTACGCGTTGACGGGCAGTGCTAATTTCCCCCCCCCCCCCCCCGATCCGGAGCTCGGATTGTAGGCAACATTTTGTGGAATTGCGTGCGTGCTTGATGCACGTGAATCGAGCTTTTGAATCCGTGACCACGTGCTGGGTACACGTGCACCCACGCTGGATCACGTGCAAAGTAAAAGCAGCCTCAATTGTTCGTCAGTTACCCTGTTAAACTCTGCCACGATCGTTCAGAGTCCCACGATAATCTTTGGATGAAGTCTTAAGAACCGTCTGATTCGTTCCACGATAACTCGCCTTCGGAACATTCGGCGGTACACCTTGGACTCTGTAGTAAACAAATCATTTCCGACGAAAATTAGTCGTCTCTTTTGTTCTCAAGTTTTCAAGTTTACGCGCAACGGCGTTAGTATCTATTATCGTGCATCTACGCCAATCGATATATTATTATTTCTTCAAGCAATAATATATTTATTATTCAAATTAGCCTTCAAAGGTACGGCGATGCAAAGTGACTTACACATATGCGGTTTCAAACTTAACTCAATACTGGACGAACCTTTGAGGTCGTATACACGGCTGAGTACAGCGCGTATACTAGTAAACAATTCTGAAAATTAATCAAACGTCGTTGAAGCGCAAATTATATTTAATAGTAGATACAAGCATATAATGATGATGATAATTTTAGTTTGGACCGGTACGTTTCGCACGCTTCCTATTATTTCACCTGTGTACCAGGGATCGCTTTGATTAGCTTGTTGCATTGTTTAACTCGGAGAACAGTTATCGTTGGTCAACATTACATATATAGCTGTCTCTTGACCTCAGATTAAATCAACGGTAGTCGGCTGGACTGACCTCTGGGTCATTGGTACGATAGGAAGGAACACGTGTAACTCATTTTTACGGTACTATTCTTATTTTTTTTTGTTTACCAGAGCGCACAATATCGTCGGGTTTTATTTTTCAATCGTACTTGTTTTAATTAACACTTGAAATAACGATGGGAATTTCTGCTGCAGAAAGTTGTGCTCGTACTCTAATTAAATATAATTTACGCGTATTGTACGTGTTATCGGTACGTTACAATGGCTAACATTTCCCACAGCGTACTTTCAGGAAAATCACGATTTCGAAGTTCGACGCTACGAGCGCCGGGAGCGAGACGGAATCAAAATGTTCCCGTTAATTTGAGAAGTCTTATCGAGTGACTGGTTGGCAACGGTGGCCTGTTGGTCCAGCTGGCCACCGCGATCGGATCGATTTACTATTTTCGATGGGATCGCCGTGACGCGGTGTAGTACGAGGGAGTAACTTTGTGGTAGGGACCTGGAACCAAGTTGTTTTGATCTCTTTCGACTGGCATATCGCGAGTTCAACCGCGGTAGTAGTACGCTCGACGTCAGCGTGGACGTTCTACGTGCTCCTCGTTTCCTCTTGTATCTCTTCTTCCTCGAGAATCCTCGACGTTTCCTTCTTCCTTACTCGCAGGCTCATGATCCTCGCTCCTCTTTTGCCCCTTTGCCGGATAAAGCGAAAGACGAGCGATCCTTGCGGTGTTAATCTCGTCGGCGCTCGTGAAACGATTAAAAGTCACTTTTTCATTTCATCTGGAGTATACCGAAGTTCATTTTTCGAAAGCGTACGATCGTGGGTACGACGAGAATGATCGTTGTTTTCTCTGTCGGCATTGCGCATTCTCGATCGATCTAATCGATTCCTCGACGCCCAGTTGATTCGTTCAAAAATCTTATAAGTATTCAAACAGAGTTATTCTCGCGCAGTGCACAATTAACGGCTTCCTCGAACGTGCGGAGAAACAGTCGATAGGATCGATGAAGATCGTTTCTGCGGTATCAAAAATTGTCAAGGTAAGAACACATTGCGATGGCACGCGTATACATCTTAATTATCACGACGACAATATATGTATAACGCGTGGAACGAGTAATACGCTTTCCAGTTTCACTGTTTTTCTCGTTGATTTCTGCACCCGTAAAGTTTAAACAGTGAGAGGCAATCCGATAAGTTCAGCACGGAATGCCAGTACACATGAGCTTCGATTATAAAAATATTTGATAAGACTCGTGGAAAAGTGGAAAGTTCCTTCGGTTCGTTATCCATCGCGTTTCTATTTCGAGCATCATTTTATGTCTCGTTAAAACGAATATCGCGGAAGATACGACCAACGATTTTAGAATTCTGAAACGTTCCGAAATTCATTTTTTTTTACCCCCCTTAAATTAAAAATATCTACCGGGAGATTTTATTTCTGATATAATTTTAACTCCATTTTCATCTCGCCCCACGATATGGATTTTTGAGACTCCGGTTGTTTATATTGGATGGCCGTCGGTTATAATTGTACACATCGCGTCGCGACGTATTTTTAATGGCCCGTGGGCGTACTTATAAATAGTATATCGTGCCGATAACCCGCTCTGTCTCTCTCCTTAAAGCTTTGGTCTTGTCCGCGTTCCGATCGCACTCTCGTGACCCTAGTACTACTATTACCATTGTTCTTGTTCTTACTACCGTAGCTACTACCGTAGTAGCTCTTTTTCTTCTTCTTCAACTTCCTTTTCTTCACTTTCTTGACCACTACATCGTTACTGTTGGATGCTACATTATCTTCCACTTCGCTAACATAATTCAGAGAGCAGACTCCTACTGTATCTGGTAGTATTATAATAAGTCACGTTTCATTGTTAATGATGTAATCGCTACCAGCATCGATATTATTCATGATTATTATGATTAGCGGCGAAATTATTGGTGTGGTATGAGTATTACAACTGTCGTTGATACATAACGTATATTACTTCTTCCCTTTTGTCTTTGATCTTCTTAGTTACTCTTATTAGAAACCCGATATTACCTTTGTCTTCGGTAGCAAAATCAGAGCTATCAGATTCGAGCTGCATTGCAATGAATTGCATTTCGTTATTAATGTCGTAACTATCATTATGGGCGACATTAATATTGTTCTTCGTTATTACGATTCACAGGGAAACGATTAGCGAGGCTAGTGCCAGCCTGTGCATAGGTAGTTCATAGTATATGTATATATACATACATATATATATGAATTGTGCAATGACAATCATTGATCGACGCTACCGTTACTAGCCCCAGCCATCGTTAATAATTACATCATTGCCGCAACATGGTTGCAATGATGTAAGACGACATATAGCGATCTGTCAAATTGGAGCAACACCCGTGCGGTACGTGTTCCCAACGTGGAATCTCTCACAACTACGTGTGCGCGCGTGTTTGTACAAGAGTGGACGTACCGCTGATAGATGTAAATCCCGAGTGTTCTACGCCAACGAAATTATTATTATTATTAAAATACAAGGCGAGAAGATTTCGATAATCGCGTGCGTTACATTAATACCGTATTAATTATCGTGACTAATCAGTGGGGAGTAAGGATCTGGGACGCGTCTGTATCGTCAAATTTACAAAAATACATGGAACGTATTACTCGCAATTTCAATCGCACGTCTGTGACTTAAATTATAGCGCTACACTCGTTTCGCCGTTATTTATTGTAAATTGCAGTCGATTTTTGTACGATATCGGAGTACTACGTATTCGTAAAATATCAAGCACGTATCGAGAGCCTTTGGTAGAGTTTGAAATCGCATCGTATTTTCACTCGAATATTTAGGTCGATAGTGAGTTTCACTGTGTTTTCCAGCTTGGCGTTATTACGCTACTCGTGGAAAGCCTGTGATCACATTGTATACTAAATGCCTATCGATAGATTTTTATGGTACAATCGTTCCGATTGAGGGGTCCGTTAACAGTGTTAACATCACTTTCCGTGAACGAGCTGTTATCGGCTATGGGCGTATGTACTTTGTATGAATTTTAGATGAATAAATTTTTAGAATTCGCTGACGGTTTCCCATTTACGCGAAATCAAAAGACCGAGGTATAATCAACGCAGACAAACGCTAGAAGTTTACCATTAAGGGGTCTAATTGAACTATTAACCGGCGTCGTATTCGAATCGCTCGTATCGAGTGGCTAAAATAATGTGTTTCCATCGAACGAAAGATTAAAGCCAAATATATTGAACATTAATTTTGTTATGGAAATTAATTAAGCGTTGGTATAATGCACCCACAATTATACACCGATTTATCGAGCCTGTAAGCAAGTTCTCTCGTTATTGCGCGCGCACAATTGCACTTGCTCCCAGATACGAGTACGATTACCGATGAATCATCGGCTGTTCCCATTTCTGTCTGCGCGTAACGCCAGAACGATGTAAAATCTGAATACTATCAAAATGAAACATATATATATATTGTTCAATTGTTTGTGGGAAATTAGTATTCCCACGGTCAGAACGGTCATTTTGAACATTCTCGTAACAACTCGGGGCCCGAAATACATATAGCGAGAGAAGCTCAAATTAATCGACTCGTTATATATCTTCAAATGTATCGGAATGGCTGCGTCAAAATTTCGACAAATCCATCGAGCCCCGGTGTAAAAAAATGAACTAATCTCAAAAAGCGAGACACGATACTCACGTCACTCGTGAGATTCAATCCCAACGCGATAATCGTCCAGCACCGAGTGCATTGATATTTAAAAACGTGTCGAACGTTACCGCGGCCATTTGTATATAAACATAACGAACTATTAATACGACTGTTATATCGGCGTAGCGCCCTCGGAGTCGTGACGCTTCCTCCTCGCTCGTCGTCGACGCATGCCCCGGAGTCTGTCGAGCGGATCGCGCGTAAACACGAGCTTGTTATTCGAGGAATATCCCCGTCAGATAGGGCCGGGCACCAGCAGGTCGTTCTTACAGCTTGACCGTTTACCGATTTCTGCACTCGCCGCTTTTGCCACGTCGCGCCGCGCCGCGCCGCGGTTGCCGCCTCCGGCGAGGGCGAGGACGACGGCGACGGCGTCCCGCTAATTGCGTCGCGGCATATCTATCTCTTGAAAAGGGCTTTACGACGACCCGCGGTAGTGGGGTTCGAGATCGCGGAAATTTGCGAGCATTTGCGACTGAAAGCAGGATAATTGCCTCGGCATTAGGATTAACTATTAGGCGACGTAGTAACAGATCGTAATATTAGGATTTCTGGTAGAGGCGATCGTAGTTCCTTTATTGAACGGGAAATATGGGTGCGCTGGCTGATCGATATTTTTAATTAACTTCGGCAAAGTTTCATTTTAATTGGATCAAAAGCGACGTAACGGAACGTTGTTCAAAGTTCGTAACTATCCCGCAGATTATTGGTAACGGGTAGTTTTGGAAAGCTTTTGTTTTTCTTGGCAACATTGGTTTCGAGGGGTTCGTATCGATGGGACGGCATTGTTTTCGAAACGAGTTTTAAAATACGCGATCGACTGTCGTAATCGGATACAGGGATTGTTCTGCTCTCCGCCGGCTGGTAAACAGAATCATTATGTCATCTACAACTGCCTAGCATGATAACGGTACTGTTATGGCTCGCGGTGCTTTCGTCACGTGTCGTCCTTTCTCTGTCCACGTGTAAATTATTTTCGTGTCGGCATATCGAACTGTCTACGGTGAGATTTTCCCGATATCGGTCAGCGAGTTTTCGTCGTATGGAGAAATATGGGATAAACATGGCCCACCGTGTTTGATATAATTTTATCCAGTGGAACTCTCGGCTTTTGCGAAATGAGATTTACGTATTTAAAATTATAACGTGTCAGGCTTATCGTGCTATCGTTATTTTCGTTAGATCGATGTTTGCTACGTCCGCGTTAAATGTATTATGCTAACATTATCTCGAAGATGCGTTTGCAACTGTATCACTCGTTGGCAGATTATTTCAGGAATAACCGATAAATTTGCGAATCTTTGGACTACGAAGCGCGATAGCGTCGTTTTTAATCTGTTGATTTTTGTTTGTTGTTTCACCAAACAATCGTTAGAGGATGGACCCACATCCACGCTCAACATTTCGAGAGGGTCAATAGCACATTGATGCGGGGAGGATACGTTTTCGGTCCCTTTCCCCATGATCTATCTGTACTGTACCACTTTGCACGCGATAACGTTGAATTACGATTGTTAACAGCTATTAGAGTCGCTGTGTCGCCGTTACGTTATCCAAACTGGCGCGTATCGTCTAGCCTGCATTTATTCAAACTGCGCGGCGGTTTGCCGTTTAATTGCCCGAATTAATAAACCATCGTAGCGCCTGCATCAATTGCATTTTCCCCAGTTACATAATAAATAATTGAACTCCGACGACGTATATTTGAAGCGTGTCTCGTTACTCGCTATCGCCATTGGTCACCGAGTGACAATTAGGCGGATAATACTAAACGCATGGATATTTATTTCTCGAAACTACCCGTTATTTGTACAAATTTTTCTTTCGCCCTTTCGTTCCAGTTTTCAACGAGGACGAAGGACGAAGAAAACTTTGTGTCGTCAAATTGGCATCAAGCGATACACACCTTGTTTCGATCCAGTTATGGCGTTACCGCACGACGATTTATTATCTCGAATTTGAGTTCGACCTAGATCGCTTTATTAGACAAAGACGCGATATTCACAAATATTTCGGCTGGATCCCTATTTATAGTTCAACATAAAATCACAGCCTTTCGATGTCTTACGACAGAAATTGGGAGTGCGGGATCACTTTTTAGAATCCAAGTCCGACCTAATTTATTCCAACATAAAAGGTCGCTCTCGAGGTATTCAAAACTGTTTCTTCTGGGAGCTGTGGCGCCCGGGAATTTGTGGGGGGATGCCGGGCGTTACGTATTTGACCCTGATGTCGACACCCTTCGCACTCCTCGTCCCCCTTCCCAGTCATCGTGTTACGATTTACGAGGGAATTTTCACAAGCTCGTCATTTTCTCGTAACGAGGTCCTTTCGAATCTTCGGGATCCTTTGATCTCGAAAAGATTAGGGGGCTGCTGGTGCACGAAGAAGAGGCAGGCGAGCGACAAGTGTGCCTTTTAATTTAAAGATGAAATTAAAATTAACTCCGAGGACGCTCCTCTCTTCTCCAGGAATTCCACGTTCCCACGGATAGCAAACGATGCCGAGTTTCGCAAATGTGCGACACGCGTGTCACACAGGGCCGTTTTAGGATCGTCGTAGACCCTAGGCACTTTTGCATAAAAACTGTATTTGTAAGCCTCCTTAATTTAATGTCCACGTTATTCGATTGTCTCTATAATTGCATTATTTTTGAATTTTTGCACGTTAATATACATTAATGTTTTACTTACTATATTAGGGAATGTACATTCGTATTTAGAATTGCATTTTTAAACTTTTGAAGGCCCTAGGCACAGTGCCTACTGTGCCTGTTGGATAAGACGGCCCTGATGCTAGAAGCTTTTCCACAAACTTCAAGTTTAAATGATTTCCTCGTTCCGCGCTTTGGTAGCTTCGAGAGCATCATCTTTTTTTCGAGATACCTATTTCTGTACAGTTCGAAAACTTTTAACCTGACCTTCATTTTTCCGTCCAAAGCGTTCCTTTTTTTTCTACCTTCGAGCTACCACTTTCGATAAGCCGTGAGAGTAAATATAGGACGAAGACGAAGTAGGGGGTTGGCACTTTTTAAGGGCTTCTAGGGCCAGGAACTGGCCAGTCACGAAGAAGCATCGCCCGACGATGGAACGCGTTACTCTTTACGCGCTGACTTAAGATTCATTAAGTGCACTCGTAGTTTTACCGATCTCTTGCCCGCCTTGATGCCGGTTGTAGCTCTTGTAATCTCGCGATCTTCGTCATCTCGTCGAGAGGAGAATATTAACTCCCTTGTTTTTATCATGTTTCTACTATACCGTGCGAAGTGTAAAGCGTAATAACACGCTGGTTCGTTGAGAAGCGGAAAAGGTACTAGCAACAGTTTCATCTCCGTGCCTTTGCAAACATTAAAGTCTTTGCCAATGAGAATGACGAATGAATAACTTCGAATCGGGCGGATCTCTATCGCGTATAACGCCGAATATAAGCTCGACTGCGCGTCGTCTTAAGTTATCGTTATGATATCCTTAATATTATTCTCGATATTACAGAAAATTTCGCAAACATCTGGAAGATATTAACGGCCAACGGGAACAATGAAGAGCGGTCTCTTGGAATCGTTCGTATTTCTCTCGTTGATGGCCTCAGGCCAGGCCATCTTTCCTCTTCGACATGGCAAGGAAAATTCCTACGGTAGAAATAATTTCCCTGAAATTTTCTCCCCTGAGACTCAATCGGTTTCCGCTTCGACATCGAGCTTGACTTACGAATGTCTCTACGTATCCTCGGACTTGCCGCCCTGCGACCTCGAGGGGTGAATTACTTTTACGTTTCTCTTCTTTCTCCGCTGCTCGTCGAAATCCTCTCCTCGGTGTTATTAAAAATTCCGATCGCTTTCAGAATGGAGGATTCCGCCGAGGATATTATGCATTCAGGGACGGATTATCGGGAAACGAAAGAACCGCCTGAAAATTTTGGCAAGGATAATCTATTTCGCTCGAGGAAACATGCCGACGATTCGTCGAGGAGGCACGTGATAGTTTATGCTATCGTGGGTTGTTTACCCTCCAGGTACGATCTCTCTCCCATTTGTCGGTTCTTATCATTTCCGAAATTTTACGCCAATAACTTTGACATTTTTGCAATCGTGATCATTCCTTTTCACGCACCGCCAGATACACGTAGAATTGTTACGCCGGTACGCTGTTTTGTGTACCACACGACTCTATTTGGTAGCTAAAGTTTTTTTTTTCTATGAAATGTAACGCGGAGCAACGAGCTATTGTTCGCCGACGTTGCGCAGAGATACGCGCGCGAAAGGTTAAAAAATATCAATTCTCATTTCGGCGTTACGTGTTTTCGGCTATTTTATTATATTTTTTTTAAAGTAGATGGTTATATTCTGGCGTTGAAAATCATGAAATACTTTTTCAAATATGACGAGAACGCGCAACGCAACGTTCTTTTCTATGAAACGCGGTTGCAAAAAAATAGGAAACACGATATTCTTGAAAAACAGGAGTTTAATAAAAGTGCAGATACACCTCTGCACGAATATCGTGAAAAACGATGACAGATTTTAATAAATTTACAGTCATAAATATAGGAACGTACATTGCTGATAACAAATTGCCTCCATTCGTTAAACAGTTTGCCATTTACGATGCCATCCTGTCAGGAGAAAAATTCTCTCGACAAGATCGTTGAGGTGCGGAAACTCTATCCATTGACAGTGAAGGGCTTAACAAAACCACCGCTCGTATTTCCGGAATTCAATTTTGATCGATGGATTCGCATGATAAGACGACTTCGGAATCGTGTCTCGTCGAAAACGGCTGGTGTAAGTAACAATACCTGTTCACGCCATAAAGATCAGGATAGTACTTCCACTTCTTTCGAATTACACTTAAGTAAAGTGACTTTCAATTAAAATCCTTCCTAATTGTAAGAGATACTTGTTTACGGGTAGCATGAATCTCATTTATTTTGCACGATACTTACGTTATTCGATACTCGGTGTCAGTTCAACTTGACTCTTTTGTTTAGGACGGACATCGTGACTTTAATCTTGCGATATTCTCGGATAAAAATGAAGGTTCTCATCGCCGCAGTGACACGTTGATGAAGACAACGACGACTAACGAGATTATGCCAAAAACGATGATCAGTAGTACGAGCACCTCGACAGGATCATCTCCGAACAAGCTCATCCTTCCGAATAAAAAAAGACCTGCGGAAGGCAGGAATACAAACCCAGAGCAAGTCGAACATGTTTCTTTGTCGAAAAACGTGAAAGCCGAGGGAAACGAATCTGACGGTTCTACGAACTCGTCGGGAATCGAAAAGACGAACGACGAAGATGTCCGATCAAGTTTTCGTGCTTCGGACGGGATGAAAACGTACAAGAGAAACGAGGACACCCGAGGGAAAAAAGCGGAGTCGTACAAGGCGAATCTTTACGCTTACCAGAGTTCGAAAGTTCTTGGAAGGAACAAGGAACCATGGAAACGAATCCCCTTGAACGATCGGCAAATCATACCGCCAACCAGGAATAATAAAGACACGACTCTCGGGAAAATTTCGGAAATTCCAATACCTCCGTCCCTCTTTAGAAAATCGCACGAGTCAACCGAAGGTTCTCCCAGCGATCTTCGGGCACTCGGAAATTCTCTCAATGCACTTAAAATGAGCGATAAGACTCGAGAAAATGACGAATTCACCTATTCGAAGGAGAATCCTTCTAACGGGAACGAGGAGGTTGCGAATGGATCGAACGATCTGCCAAGTTCGCTGGAACTAATTGCCGAAAGTTTGCGAAGAAGGCGCGAGATAAGACTGACCGATGAATTTTCCCGGCAGGCCATTCGCCACGAGTCGAAGGAGCAAGGAAGAATCGTTGGTAAATCGCAAGTACAGCGATCCCGAGAACCGCGGGCAACGGTAAATTCGCAAATGAACGGTTTGAATGTCGCGAGCAAATGGAATAGATATTTCAAAGGTAAAAGTGCCGTGTCAAATAAACAGGGAACTGCCGCCAAATATCGCGGTAATATTGAAAATGATCCTTTAGAGGGAAGCCAGCGCGATAATATGGAAAATTTCACGATGAAATCGAGATCTGATTTTCCATATCCGCCGCAGGATTTCCGCGGTAAGATTGCCGCGTTAGGTAGCTCGGAAGTAATCTCGCGGAAAGGTTTGATGGGTAAAATTGCGATGAGAAAAAAATACGCGGGTTATCCGAAATTGCGTTCGAGATACGGAAGACCGACGTGGCAATAAGAAGACGGTACGACGTTTCCCCCATCGGAAAATTACTAAAGACGGAGCGTCGGCTAATGATAATGATTAGACGAAATGGCAAAGGATTCAACGATGCATTGGACGAGTAGATTAACGGAATGGATAAATGTTAGCGTTTCTTTTTCTGGGATTTAAGAAACGAAGAGGCAATCGAATACCCAGAAAATCATCAACTTCCAGCGAGCTTGAATATTATTTACTGCGGTGAAAACGCGTGCACGCTTTCTTCTTAAGGACCCCGGTGGAAATAGAATTATGAAGGTCTCAACGGTAACGAGCGTCGAGAGGACAATTTCTAACCCATGAAAATCGGTACTTATATTTTTTCAAACTCGCTTTGGCGCTACATAGCAACGATAAGACTCTCGCGAACGATGTCAAATTTCACGAAAGTTACGAGAGATCCGATTTGTCTGGAAAATCAATAGGAACTATTAAGCGTTATTTGACGAAAGGAAATGCACTCGTTTCTGGTTTATTAATTCAATGCTGTTTTAATACATGTATAGCGTTTTCATTTGAGAAGATCGACTTGTCCGTTGCCCAAAAATCATGTATCATAGATCGTAAAATAATACAACGCAAAATCACCCGTGATAAAAAATGATCGTAAGCGTCACATATTCGTACCATTCGAAGAGAGTAATAGAGAGGGAGCAACGCGATAAATAAAATGCGTTGAAAATTTGTTCGTTTCGCTGTATCCTCGTTCTCGTTGAATTTTCGACCAAGATTTGTCAGGAAAGACAGGCCGACAGATTGAAGAGTGGTAAGGTTAAAGCCGATCCTATGCTCACGGACAGAAATGTTTCTCCTTTTTTTTCACGTTCTCCAATCCCACCGAGGCACGATAGAAAAATTTTCAATTTGATTCTTTATTCCAATAAATCGGTTTAACTTCCCTCCGGCGAGACAGAAATATATTTTTTAAACGTTTAAATTAAGTCTTTGAGTCTCCCGTAAATCAGATCGTCCGACTACACATTATTTTTATCTTTTCTACTCTGACCCCTTTACGGAATAAACGGCACAATAGAGTACTCCGTTCGAATCAAACGAGATTTTATCGTGGATTTTAGGTAATAAAACTTGAATGCTAGTAAGAAAATAATACTAATCGTATATAGTATATACGATGATCTAATACGATAAACGATAGATTTTATGTTCCAATAATCTTCCGACTAGTTTGATCAGATACGATTAATTTCTGATCTGCGAAATTATCTAAAGTACGCAATATCATCCTAATTACGAACGCCACTATAAATATGTGATACGTATGTTAAGACATTAAGTACTGTATAGATAATTGTGATCACCTGCCGATAATAGTAACGTACGAACGATCGGCAGGAAAATGGTCAGCTTTAAAGATTCATTCGAATTGTTCGCTGTCACGACATTTGGGTTAATGTTTAAAGCTGTAGTGATTTATGATAAACTGTAACCCTCACATCCTCTCAGTTTTGCAACTCGCTCGCCTGTCGACATTCCTAAGAAATTTAGCTTTTAGCGTTACTCTACTTCCCCCATATTTCCGTACATGTATTTACCTCGGTATGTTGTTAATAAAAAAAACTTACCCACGTATCTTTTACCAATCGCAGAAAAGTGTAAACCGTTTCTCGTTAAACTGTATCCAGACTGTAATAAATAAGTCTAAGTAATTATTCGGTATGTTCTTCCCTTTCATTCCACATTACGATACCGAACAAAAGAAAGATAATAGGTATCTATCACGATGCGTCGATACTGAATAAATTTAGAAACGAAAGACGTAATGCTACACGATTCATTGTTTTGCCGATGGTTGTAATTCGGAACACTCTTACAAAAATGAACTGTGTTTTATCCTTTAATCTGTGTAAAGGAAACATTTCGGAGTACAAAACATAGCCAAGTAAAACGTTAAGCCGATTACGAGAAGAAAGGGGTTTAGCAAACGTCACGAATGAAAAGGATGAGAATATTTTTTATAACATCACAATCACGACTGTAATCGGTAAGTTTGCAAAACGTTGGCAAAAAATTGTCGCGAGCGCGCTATCCTTAAATATTTAACGTTTAAGGGAAAACCTCTGGCGGTCTCGCCTCGTCTTCGAAGTTTCACTCGTAAATTTCGAAGAAACGCGACGAGTCAAGAGAGCCATCCGTTTACCAAGAATATTCGTCGTCCATCCTCAGCTCATTTTCCCGCATCCGCGCAATATCTCGAGCTCTCCGCATACGCGATCTCGTTCTACACAATTTCCTCGCTCGTTTTTGCAAACGACTTTCCGGATCCCCTCGTCCTCGGTTCGCGCTTCTCCGTCTCGATTGGCTGGGCGCGATTTGCCGAGAGGTCAACGAACGGTCCAGACTTCTCCGTGGACTCTGCTAAGGATCCACGAGCCTCGTTAGCCCCTACCTCCAGGAAAATATTCAGGACTCCAGGACTACCGGAAACTTCCTTCTCCGGCTCGCGCTCAGTCTCCGACACCAATGACGTTTCGCCGACGTTCGTCAAGGACGGTCGGATAGCGTCTTCGTCGTTTGAGTCGTTCGGGGAGTTTTCGAGCGTCACGGGCAGAAGTTCGGGCTGCGACGCGGTAGTCGTCGTTCGTTCGCGATCGAATATACCGCCCGGTTTGAACAAATTACCGAAGATACCTGCAGTAGACGCTCCTTCCGCCGTTGGCTTTGTTTCCGATACTCGATGACCGTTCTCCTGGGACGGTTTGTGCAGAAGATGCTGAAGAGTTTGAATGATCGTTGATTTCTCGGACTTGTTCATTATACCGTGAATCGTTTGGACGATGGGATGGTTGTAGGGCTTGTTCCCCGAAGGAAGGTCCGAACCCGAAGTACTTTCTTCGAGTACTCTTGTATCCTCGGACGTGGTAAAGACCGATTCTTTCGGCACCTCTATAGTCAGCTCGGGTCTGCCAAGTTGGTTCGCGGCCAGCGGCTTGCGCGATTCGAAGAAATGAAATCCCGCGGGCAAGAAACTGCTCATGATCCCGGGTTTATGAATAGTTTCCACGTAGTAGGGTTTATCATCCGTTACCGTTCCAACGTTCTGGGTATCCGATTCACCGATCGTCGAAACAACGAAACTGGGATTCTCAGGCACGGAACTCACGACCGAGACAGATTGAACGATATCGGGTTTCCTGATTATAACTTCCGGTCTCGGTTTCTGGAACTCATGGCGAATCGCCTCGATAATAGGTTTATTCCACGCCGGCCCAGAAGTTTGGTCTCCATTACTGTTGACGGAAGGACTCGTTGAATCCTGCCAGAAGTTTCCAGGTTTCTGTTCTTCGGTAAAGGGCCTCGGAACTTCGACCGAAACACTTAGCGATGGCTCGCGATCGACGACGGTCGGCTTCGGACCTTGGGACGCGACGCTGCCACGATACTCCTCGCACAATGGTACACCGATATCGGGCAAACAATTGTACGCCACGAGAGTGGCAGTCATCGGTGATTCCAATACTTTGGTGACATATATCTGATGCGGCTTTAAATACGGCTGCTCCCTGTCCTCAGCTGATTGCAAGTATTTACCTTGCCTGACGTTCCTCTCCTGATCTGCACTTAATCCCGGTGTCTCCGCTTCTAACTTCGACGCACCATCCTCGATGAAATATTCTGATTCCGAGGATTGAAGAGTGTCCAGTGAAAGAGAACTAACGATATCCGAGGACAGAATCTTCGTACCGGTAGGCCGATCATCGAGATTCGAAGTGTCGCTTAGCTTCGATTTAACGAGCTTCGATTCGTCTGGTTTTTCCTCGCTCAATCCCTTACCCCTTAAACGTTCGTACTCGGTTTGGAATTTCCTCAGACCTCGAAGACAAGAAGGCACACCTTTTCCAGGTATCACGCAGACAGGTTGCCGCCACCTTACCACTTCTACCACCTGTGCCTCCTCTACCACTGTCGGGTACTTGCTTCCGATCCAAAGAAGTCTACTTATATCCAAAGCAATCGCGCTCGAGGTTAAAGTCAGAAACACTGCGGCTAACGTTCCGTATTTCATGATGGAAGATCGATTCTTGCTCTCGCTAGGGCGTTCTTCTTCTCGTCGACGACACTCCCTTAATCGTCTCGAACGTCGGCCCTACACCGAAGACCGGCGATATTCGACTGAGGTGTTCCAAAATTGAACGTGTACCTTTATACCTGAAAAAGTTTCATCACCGAATGGGTAGGAAAATGACCTGCGAGCGAAGGAGCTCCATTTTGCCGTTTAACCACCGGAACAACTTTTTGGAACCCGTCGACAATCGGTAGAGCGATTAAGCGAACCGACGCGCATACCTGAGCTAAAACCAATTTTAGTGCACTTACGACCGACCGCTAACGCCGCGTTAATTACCCTTAAGGGACTAGGCGTTTATGACTTCTACGATCCTGAGCTTGGTAACTTAATTGCAGGGCACAGGATTTGTGTAGAGTGTGCCTCGTAAGGTGAGAGTGCAGGCAATTTTCAAGTAATTTCGTCTACTTATACCCATCTGTTATAAATCAATGGTACTTATCCAACGGTGTCTCGAAAACACACCAACGATACTCGAATGAGTTGTCAAAATTGAAAAGTTTACCCTGTACCCTGTATCGCTTTGGAATGCCTGAAAGAATGCAACTCTGGCACCGTGCGGCACGTTCGAGTTGCATTCGTGCAGGGGGAGTTTGAACCAAAGATTAATATAACGCGGCGTCCCTTCACCGAGGAAAACTGACAATTTCCCGGTAAACCTGTCGACAATTTATTAAATCGTGCAATGTACCTTAATCGATTATAATTAATCCAAGATAAGAAAAATAGATAAAAGGTCTTCTATCGCGTTACAGATCAGAATTAAACAACGACGAACCATCACGCGCGTCAATCGTCAATACCAACGGGAGACCCTTCGGCGGACCTTCTCAACTCCCAAAAACCTACATTCCCTCCTCTCAGGAACGGGGCGAGGAGTGCCTGGAAGAAAAAGAGGAAAGCATCACGCGATACGTCACGCGTCGGACACACCTGAGGCCTAAGAAAGAGCCGCGGAGAGCAGGAGGCTGAATTCCTTCGTAGGCATCAACAACCGGGCAGGTAAGGAGAAGGGGTAAAGGTAGAGAAGGAGTTCAGGAACGCGAGGAGCGCCAAGGAGGAGGAGGAGGAGGAGATGAACAGGAGGAGGAGGACGAGGAAGGAGAAGAAAAGAAGACGAAGCAAGCACGAAAGGAGAAGCACGGAGGTAGAAAGAATCATGGTGGTGGAGGAACGATCTCTTTGCCGATGCCTCTACCAGCGGTATCGCGCGCGGAGGCTGCGGTTAGAAAGCCTTAAGCCGGGTACACAGTGCCGCGTCGGTCTTTGTCGCGGCCGCATACCACCTGGGTATCCCACGTCGAACGATACAACCTGTCCAGTATGCACGGTATCCGCGTACTAAGAGTGCCGTACGCCTGACCGACTGGTACCAGTACGGTACCAGTTGCCCCTGCAGCCTCGCAGCTGCACGAGTCGCGTGTGTTGCCGTTTTAAACGTTTTTCACGGAGGCGTCGTTGCTCCCCGCATTCCTGCACCGTTTCACGGACTCTGCGCGATCCACGGTCCTCGGGTGCAACGTTGCTTTTGATCAATGTTGGAGTTATCGCGTGATGCGTCGGGAGCTTTGGAGATTAGGCGGATTCATTGGGTGTTGTCGAGGAAACGTGTTTAGGACGAGGTAGGTAGTCAACGTTCCCTCCGGTCGTCCGTGATCGTTGGATCGAGTAATTGTACGCTTTCCATCCTTTTCGTTTCGTTATTCGAGTATAACGGGGATCGGTCGACGTCCGTGGTTTGGATATTTTGGAGAATGACGTTGGTATCGGCACCTCGTAGGTGTTTCGGGAATTTTTACCGATTCGCTTGACTCGGTACTTCCCAAGTATTTCGTTTGAGTCCGAAAGTTTAATTCGAGTCCGGGGTTTATGAGAACTTTGAAGAGTAAGCGCGGCATACGGCGGAAGATTTCTTCCCGAGATTTATGATCTCGCTATCACGGTTGGATGCGCTTCGGATGATCTACGATTCCGCAAGATCCGTATTGTTGAATACCAAAATCCTAAGTAGGATCCCGATACATCAGCGACAAGCTTCTCGTCTTTCCAACATGTTGCGCCTTGCGGGTACAACTTTCAGCGGGCGATTTGCAAGAGTTAGAAAGTGCAGCGGATCGTTGCCGCTGTTCTTTCCGTTATTTTTTCTTTTTTCGCGGTTTACACCTTCGCGCGTTACCGCGAACGCGTCTACGTATTGCACGTACGCGCGCCGCGCGAAGCCACGAAGAGTTAGATTAATTCGCGCGTGCGTGTCGCTAATTTCTTATACGCGCCACTGTCGCTCTTCCGCTGAGAAAATTAAGAGAAAACAAGTCCATTGTTCGCGATTCAATCGCACAGATGTGTTTACGAGCACGATGATCCGAAAGCGTAATAACGCTTACGGGAGAATGGCCGAAGTACGTGCGAGGAGAGAGTATCGATTTAATAAAAGGCCGTGGATATCGGTTAAACGAACGTGGGAGTAAATAAGACGAAGTATTAATAGAACGTTTAAGCATTAAGTAAATGGGTACGGGTAGGGCGGAGATACAGGTGACGATAAAAAAGATAAAGGCGTGAGGTTGAAAAAAATAGCGAAGTAAAAAGGCAGGCGGAGAGGCAAATGGAGTAAGCGCGCTACAACGTGATTATACGCTGCGTACTATTTCACGTATTCAGAAATCTATGCCTGTATGTGTACGCGGTCGCGCAACGTCGTAACCGCTTTTACGCGGGCATGTGTGTTCCCATTACAAACGCGATGAACGCATTCGCGTGTCCATTCATGGCGAGGACGTGACGCAAAGCCAACGTCGATTTGGTAAAGAATTTCTCGAAAGTTTCACTGCCAAATTTCAAACCCGAGTATTATCAGTTATCGATCGCACCGATTTCCTTGCAAAACGACGCTGAATAATTTCGAACGAGCGAGCGAGCGAGTGAGCGTGCCACCTTTTTCAATCGTCATGCAGATCATGGAATTTATAATCGAGACGCGTCTTCTACGCGTTTTCTAAGTGTTACTATCGTTACGGTACAATTATTTCCGCTTCTATCGTAATGGGGGTATGACTTTCAGATTCGCAGATGATTTGCAGCGTTTGCGTTTCATCGTCCAAACATCACTCTCACGCGATTTCACGCTCCTGTTGCAGCCTTTTAAACTGGCCTTTAAATAGCGAGTGAACGTCCGAACGTGTTTGGTAGGGGCGAACCGTTTGCGGAATGTTAAGTTTCAATTTTTCGCGTTAACGGTGTAATTAAAGAGAGAGGGAGAAACCGTAAATTACATTGCCGCTGATAGGGAACGGTGACTCTGCTGTCAGTAATGCACCGTTGCAAGGGTGTGTTCCGACTTCTGACATTCTTCGGCTGACCATTAAGACAGAAGGTTACCTGTCATGAGATCGATTTAACGCATATATCACGGGAGTATCCGAGAATACGTCGAGCCAACGCTACCGTAGAATGGACATTCGAAGTCGGGCCAATCGCGTCGAAGTATCGCGCGAACAATCTTGTTCGTACGAAGCGTAACTGCACTCCCACCTGCGAAAAATTCAAAGTACGCGAAAGCACAGAAATAATTCTCCCGATGTACTCGGCACAACTCTAAAGTCCAATTTCACCATCGCCGCAAGTTTATCGACTGTAATTTACCAAACGAGTTTTCTCGCAAACTCTTATCGCGGATCGTGCGAAGAGAATGCGTTTCCCATGAAAATGAAGTGGCGAGCGACTCGATTCAACGATTCGCGCCGTCGGTGTCGCTCGCGGTGTCACCGATTTCTCCATTTTTCAGTCGCCTATGAAAAGGTCAGCCGGTAACGAACAACGCCTTCTTCGACGTCCTTCTCCTCGCCTAGCTCACCGTCCTCGACGGAGCGATCTCTCTTTTGCGTTCGTGGATCCAAAAGAGGCGGTGGATCATTCGGTCGGTTGCGGCAGGTCACGAGGAACGGGTCTTAAGATGGCCTACATTATCCGTTCTTATCGGTGAGGGAAGAGCGGTCGGTGAACTGAGGAAGGAACGGGCGAGAGAGTGTGAGAGAGTGACGGAGTGCGAGGAGGTGGCAGGGAAGAGGAGAGATAATAGCGGGATAAAGAGAAAAATGGGACAAGCGTGGTGCAAGGAGAAGACCTCCAAGGCTCAGGATTCCAAGTCCCCTCTGGATCGGGTCTTCGTTCGCTGCGCTCATCGGGTACGTAAACAAATATTCTTCTCCGTCGACTTTCATCCAGGGTTTTTTTTTTTTTTTCCTTTTACCGTCCGCGAAACTCTCCTCGGAGATAAGTTCGGGAAGGTCTCTCGATCGTTCGCGATATTGGTTTAACCCCCTGAACTCGAAACGTTTGCTCGTCGGCTCGATAAATATCCCGGTAACGCGGAAGCGGAAGGGAAAAAGAGTTATTGCGTCGTTTAAATGACCGTAAAGCGGCACGTTGAAGTTCGAAGAAATATAATTTCTTTTGCTTATCGTATTTCTTCGAGCCCTTTTCAATAGGCTTTGTTCGTCTCGCGGATCTCGGTGCCAGACATCTCGCAGTGTCAAGGTGCAGGAGGCGCGTAAAATACCGAGGTCTTATCTCAATGATTAGTAAATTACTGTGCTTACTTTTACTCGCCGATAATGCACTCGTGACGGGTAATGCGCGGACAATACGATCGTACAAAAGGAACGTTTAACGTGTTTATTTATCGAAACTTATTACGCGGTACGCCAGACTCTGACAAACTAATCCTTTTATACTTTAAACCGGCGGATGGGGGATCGAAGGAAAATACGTTTTCCTATCTTTTTTTTTTTCATTCCGAACGTACGTACGTACGTACTTCGTGTCCTTTCATCGTGGCACGACGGGTTTTTTTTTGTTTGTAATTAGACTCCGCTGGCGCACAACGCGGAACTGCCAATCAGTTCCAATAGGGTGGTGGTGTTCGGAGGATTATATAATCGTTGAATACCTGTGCACACGACGCATGGATTTATCAGTGCGTATCAAGCACGCGGCGCACTCTAATTTGGAATCTGAGATAGGCGGATATGCGTGTAATCGGTAATTACTGGAGTGACGATTACTCATTACGCGATGCACATGTGCGCGTGACGCGTCTGTACGAGTTGCGTCCCGATCGTTGGCTATTAAAAATGTGCCCGAGTAGTAAAGAGTCTTCCGAAAAACTTGGTCATGCGTCAAATGCTCTGCGTAAATAATTACGTTAGCGTGCTATTAAAGTCGTGTGAATTTTCCGATGCGCGGCACTCGAATTTTCCGATTTGTTTGGAACATGAGATTGCTTTGTAGGTGACGAAAGTCGTTCGTAACTGCACGGCACGATTGTCAAGAGGATCCTCTAAAATGCATTTTTTTTCCGTACGTACGATAATTCCCAAGTTTAACTGGCAAAATGAAAAATCCTCGCTTATAATGTATCATTAAATTTTCAAACATCTCGCGCACTTGTCGTTGCGCTATTGGATCGTATTCGTTATTTAAACGAATGTACTTGTCATGACCCAGAAAAGCGCGCTAATAGATTAGTCTAACAGCGGCCATTACGCGACGTAAGCGATTACGACAAGTAAAGAGGATTAATGAACAACTTTGACAAATGGAACATAACTTAATGAATTACCGTGCATATAATTTTAATTAGCGGTTATAAACACAGCGGCGTCGCTCTCGCCCTTCCGTCATACGCGCGCTGTCCTTTCATTAGCGATCCGTCTCGCTACTACTGCTGATTTCTGTCGGAACGAATTTTTTTTTTTGCGCCGTTACGCGAAACAATTTGCGCAGCTCACTGGCTATTTCACGCACGAATTATTTCAGCCCTGCAAAATCTGCCGGTGGTTCCAACTCGCGCGAAACGTATAGGCGAACAATAACGCGGCATCGTTTTATTTTTAAATAATTCCAATTGCCTCGCGTACAACGCGATAGTGTATTACGGGCAGAAACCCATAAAATATAAAATTGCGCGCACGCTTTCGACGTCGAAAAGACAATTTGACGTGTCACGAGTAAAATTATTAAATGCCAACGAGTCGCGGTGGCATTTGTACTTTCCCGTAAAGACGATGAATAATTCTATGAAACGATGCGTCATGGATTAAGCGAGCACAAGATTTTCCGTGTTCAGCGTTCTTGTCTCAACGGAAATGTAGCTTCCGCGCGAACCTAATATTTTCAATAATTTCGATCGGAGGTACATAAATGTTTTCATAACGCGGCAATCTAGAATGTATTTAGATAGAAGTACATTAGATTCTCGTGAGTCCGTTAAAGGATAAAAGAGCAAAATTGTTTGGCGCGCGAAAACAAGTTTCGACTAGAATGGAAGGTGAGAGAATAGGTGGTGATCGATAGATCGCATTCGAGAGGAACGTCGTAACGTTCCGCGAGCTCTCTGCAGGATCAATTAGACGCGGTGCGATAAGTTCGGTGCTAAATGAGAAAACGCGGCTCCGCGTGCGGCTAGTCAAGGATTTATGGTTGTGTAAGAATCGGCAAAGGAGGAAAAATTGAGCTCGAGGCTAACACATGTTTAGAAGTTTTTCAGCGAGCCTTCTTTTTAGTTTTTTATTGTCTCGGGTCGGGAACGGAATGGAAATGGAAATTTGTCATAAGAATGGAACATTTTCGGATATCTTTACAGTCGACGTTGTGTCGCAAATATTTCCTATCGTCGTCCCTTTTAACATCGGATATTGAGATTAATCTATTCGTACTTCACGTTACATCCCGCGATAACGATATTCCGCGCACAGGGCGTGTTTATCAAAATTTCCTCTCTCGCGCTAACACATTTTTCGAACCGCGCAGTTTATCCTCATAAATCGCACTATTCTTATTTGCAATCTGCGAATAACAAACCGATTTGCGTCGCAACGGTAAATCGATTGGATAATTAGAGGCGTACGCGTAGTTCTAGTCCCGATCCGAGCGTCGTTTCAAGGCATCGTCGACGTTACTCACTCTTATATAATTCGCATCGAACGTTGCTTGCAGATGTATTCTAAGAAACGGTAGCGCTACCGTACTCTCGATGTTAAAGGTTGATTACATTTTTTTTTCGGAGTTTTAGAAGAAACCACGATAATCTCGGTACTTAAAATTCGCACTGGTTCTTCACCGTACGCGACTTACAATTAGTTCGCAAGGAAACCTCGAAATACGCGAGAAGTCAGGCGAGTATTTGTTTAACGACTCGTAAACACACTCGTCCAACAAATGGACATTAATGGTAAGTCTTCGAAAAGGCATACGTTATCGGGACTCGTTGTTCGACCCCGCTTTAATTCTCCGTTATCTTTATCGAGGACGGGTTAAGATTGCTCGAAATATACAACCGTTGACCGTTCCAGGGACGGGTCGGTCCCAGCCCATTTCCGGCCTTTGCCAACCTTCTTATCGCGTCCGACGCTCGTACCTTATGGGTGTAGACCGCGCGTAAAAAACATTGTACACGCTTTAAACGTCGCTGATTCACGCTTGCATCCGCTCTTACGAATGTATTACGCGTTAAAGTACTCGATCGGCGCGCCTAAAAGAAGGCCGGTTAAAGAAACTCAGGTTTTGAGACCCGGTTCAGGATCCTACGATCCGGTTGTGGAAATAAATATCATACCAGTGGCATTGAAGATCTAATCGGGAGCCTGTTTTATTAAAACTGCTTGCACGTAAACGCGGGATTGCCTGTCAATACCGTACGTTTTCCCGTCAACTAACGGATATTTTGATTTTTCTGTACTTTACCCGGAAAGCAATCGTACGGAATATTATACCAAACCGATCGGATTTTTTTTTTTCGGTAAATATTTAAGTTATCACAATATACGTGATACAACAATAAGCGGGACTTCAACCGTGTTAATACTTGCGCGTCTCGACAAATCGTTTATATTTCTTTGGCAATTAATACCTGCACCGAGCTGGATCATCGAGTTAGCGTCACCGTCGATAGATCCATCCCCGGGCGACCTCGTTAGAATCGTTAGCGAGACGTTACTAATGCCGCTGGCATATGTGTGCGAGCTCAGGGCGGAGGGAAAAAAAAAAAAATAGCCGTTTCAGTGACGCACGGTCGTATAAAGTTATCGTCGTGTGTACGTACAAGGCGGCCATACCTGCGCGCGCTCTCGTACGTTAAGCACGCGCGTGTGCGTTCTGAGCGTCTGTCTGGCATCTCGTACTTATTACCCGGTAAAATAAAGATTGCGTAAACACGTACGCGCACGCGTACCGTATTTCTGGAGAGTCGAGTAATGCTCGTCCTTTTATGCCAGAAGGACAGTCGTATCTTTTATGCAGGATGCACCGACGTCCTTTTACATTAAAATCCACGATACCGACGAGCGAGGTTTCCCTTAAATCAAAAGTGACCTTCTTGCGCATGGAATATTTAGAATGGAATTCATTAAGACTCGGTAGCATCATTATCGTGCATTGATTTTTTCGCGCGAAGGCGCGTGCTACGTAAGAATATCATAGATTACAGAACGGCAAATCGAGGGATACACGTACGATGAGAAAATTACCTCGTTGCCGATTACTCGAAGAGTCAGTCTCGAGAATAACTCGTAACTTTGCACAGCTTTCGTTCGTGTAGAGATTACGTAATGCGAGGTTTACTCGCGCGTTTATAGAGAGGTCGGTAATAAAAAATTGCTTTTCAACCGGCAGTAACGACGTCCGTACCTCCGCGATACATTTTCTAGTTGGAATATTTACCCGAAGCATTCGCGTGTCTTGTTAATGTAATTAGCGTAAAGAGCGGGAGCGAGTTTAGTCTTTATCGTTGTTTTCGGCAATTCCTCGTGCTATTCCCCTCGTACTCGTCGTCGAGGAAGGATGACGCACGATATCAGCGTAAACAAAGTACGCGAATCGTAGTCTTTTTTATTTAAAGAACGACACGCCGCTCTTTATCTTTTCTTACTCTTTGAGATAAGTGACTCGTTCCTGAAAGGACAACCGTAAAAGAAGAGATTGTCGGTAAACCTATCGCTCGATTCAACCTACGCTGCTGTAATATTAATAGTTAGTGAAAGTTACATTATATGTTTGCGTAGAGGCACGGAGAATTGCTCGCTATCACGGAAGAGCGTAAAATCCTTAATGACAATAGGTGTCGTAACGCTCGAGATAGATTTTAGCTTCCCCCGTACTTATCGATACTAAGTACAAGATTTCACGAAGAAATTACCCTCTTATTGGGCTTAGCGACTATCGACAGTCGGAGTAGCGAAATCGAGCAACGATTGGGACATACCGAACAAAATCAACTAATATGATTTCGAAGTTTTTGTAATTAAATTAAATTAAATTCAATGGATAACGTTGGAGGGTAAACGAAGGAATAACTAAAAACTTGTACGTTTACCCAAATTCGGATTAAAACCTCGAGACCAACTCGGAGACAAAAGCGACGCGTATTTTAAGGTGCCCGACGTTAATTCGAAAATCGCGACAACCCGCTGCAACCAGTCACGCAACATGACGGTGATTTCCCGGCAATGTATCAAAACAATGCCCGTAATCTAATGCTACGGGCATTGGCAACTGGTTCATGGCGTAATTTAATCGACGAAATAACTTTTGCGCTGACACCGGCAACGTGTCGCCCCGAGAAGTTTCCCGACGAATTTGCAATGTAAACCGGCGTCCGGAGGAATGCCGGCACGACATGTGTACGATTTCTAAAGGGGCGTTCATACGTGCGTCGCGGCGATGCACAGATGGGTAACACGCGACGTCGCGTTGATTCCTGTCTCAGATCGCCAAAAAGTTTCGCGTCCCTGGGAGATCGTTACAAGATTATTATTTGCAGAATGATCGCGCGGACGCTTTCCCGTACTCCCCGTATTTCTTTTCGCGCATAATGCAGCGGAGCGACAGCAGACGCGACGACCGGTGCGTTTCGTTCAATTGACAGCTCCATTTTCTTACGACAAAAACGCGATGGCTGCGATCGACGCGATTAAACGCTGTCCCGAAATTCGCGGGCAATTTCCAAAACGGCGCGGCGAGCGTCAAAACAATTGCGACGACGTCATTGAAACGGGGCGAGGTTAGAAATTTAATAGCGCAGAAGCGGAGAGGGCGGGACATAACGAGGAAACGATTTTCTTTCTTGCCCTCTGAGATGAAGTAATTAGTCTTCCGTAAGAGTGCAATTAACGCCCGTACGCCGAGAGCTACGCGGCACTTTGATAAACGGGGCCGAACGACAGTCGGCGACCTACTAAAAATTTGCGTCACCATTAACCTACGCGGGGCACGAGGAACGATGTAATGGGAAAAAATGTCGCCTCGTTGGTCGCACGTCCGGGATTTAAACTGCGAGAACCATTGGCGCGCGAAGCGGACGGCCTTCCCTCGCGATGCACCGTGTGCACGCTCGACCTTCCGCGCGCGTCGTTTCTTCTTTTTTTCTTTTTTTTTTTTCCCCACCCGTGTTTCCGACAGAATCAAGCAAAATTGCCACTTTGCTCAAAATATCAGGTCTCGCGACGCGTTTCGCGTTCGTTCGACGAGGTACGTTTCTTCTTTTCTCTCGCCTTTTGTATTTTCGTTTTTGACGAAATAGCGTTCACGACGCGGGGGAATGCCGTCGGAGACCAATCACGGAAGGATAAAGTCGTTACTACCTTTAATGCGTACAATATCCCACGTTCGTTTTTGTTCTGCCGTGCGCGAAGTGTACCTCTCGTCGATCTGCGCAGAAAATTGAGAAAATATTTGCGTCCAGATAGCGAACAGGAGGTTTTATCGCCGCGATTCCATAAATTCTCAGGTCACTGTGCTTTGCGCATTCGTTAAGGTTTCTTTTCGCGTGTATAATTGAACGCAACGTCGCATACATTTTATAGCGTAATTTAATTATAGGTATGTACATATCTGGCGGATCGGAGAATAATCAATTTTACGAATAAAGCCAACACTGATTTCGATTGGCGATCAATCATGTTCAAATTAAATACTATTTTATCAAAATTAAGCATCGAATTGAACGAACGTACGTATTACGATCCAAGAGCGAGTACCCTCCGTGCAAAAATAAAAATATTTCTCCGAGTGAATCTGAAAGATACCTACATAACTGAATAAAATATACCGCTTTTTTTCACGACAAAACAATTTACCCATTACCCCGGTAGATACTAAATCGGAATAACGTTATCCGAGTCTTCCGCTTGGAAATTAGAAATGAATCTAATTGTAAGTAATGGTATCTAAAAATCCTATCACGATCATCTTTGCATCCGTTCTCGTGGAAACGCGCCAGGGGTTAATTTGCGAAGGAAATCGCGAATATCTCTGGGAAAATCAGATAACGTTCACGGCTTCGAGGTATCACCAGAAGATTGCAAAATGTTTCCCCCGCGTCCAGGGGAAAGTTCATTATAATATATCATCGATCTAATTATATTCATCCTACTTGCGCCCGATTAGATATTCGATGCATGTCGATGACCAATTTGCAGGCAAAGCTTCACGGTCATTCCTTTTCCCCGGCGAAGACGTCGGAAATAAATAGCTCAAAGTATCTACGGGAAGGTCGATCGTAAAGACGATGAAATCCTGTCGAGATCGCCGTCAGGTTGCCGTACCACTTCGCGTGTAATCGTGTTTTCGTGCTCGCGAGGATACAAAAGGGTATTATGCAACTCGCGCAGGATGGGTACGTGTGTACCGGGGATTACGCAATCCTCGGACAAGAATGTCAGGGATCAAACGCGACTCTATTGTGTTTTCTATCTATCGTGTTTCGATGTATGCACGCACATGCATGCATACGCAATCGACACAACGGTTTTCCTTTATTTTCGTGCGCGAAGATGGTGGTCGTTTAAGATCAACGGTAACGCGGATACCGCGTGTTCTAAGTATAAAGCTTTGTTGCGCGAGGGGGGGCATCGGCGTATTTCACTTCTCGCGAAAGATCGAAGTCCGTGAAAGCAGTCTCTCATTCCATATTACACGAGGAGCGCAGTTTATATACGAACGGTGGGGGATTTTGATGTCACCTCTCGCGTAACGTTCCCATTTATCACCTGTCACGGGATAATAGAACATTAGTTGTAATTAATTCTTATTTTGCTCTTTGTCAAATATATACGATAACTGCGTGAGTTTAAGAGCGAACGCTTTAGTCGTTACGGTTTACACTTTCTGTACGCTCCACGATCGATAACGTCAATTGGGTTTAATAAGATTCTTCTAAATTATACTAGTTTCGATGTACGTTCAATTTTTAAATTTCGCTGCCGTAGAACCGAGGCAATTTTCGCATAAATTGGAATAAAGAAGAATCACTGAACGATATTCCGAGCTCGACGCTCGAATTTCGCGAGAGCTGCGCGGGGTTACTTTAAAATTTAAATCATACGTATTCGTTCGTCAGTACCACCTGTAAGTCCAATTTAATTTTAGTATTGCTCACGTATGGAGATTCGCGAAGCACCAGCGCGACTGTATTGGCAGTGGATTTAATTTTCCGCGTATTCCGGAGGACGGACTACCAATGATACGCGTGCAAAGGAATCAATTTTTTCTGCCGCTATACGTGGAGTTACACCCATACGGATTCAGGCAATCGAAACTCGTAAACGTGTACAAAATCGCAATTGCGAAAACTGAAAACGCGATTATACGTAACATCGACAAGAATCAGTGCTACAGTGCTTTACTTTTACCACGCAACGGTAAATTATTATCGCAAATCGCTTTCAAAAGCTTTTCGAAAAGTCCTGCAACGATTGATCGTCGTACTATTATATAAACATAAAAAACAAAACTATGATCTCGATCGCTGTATAATATTACGAACTAAAACGATAGAGATGTCATTGCGGTCATCCTTCGTCTACCGTTGAGCAGCGAGTCTCTGACGTAAACGGTGATTGTTCGTTCACGATCAATTACCTTAAAGTTCCACAAATGGGATAATAATCGAAGGGTCTGGTTTCGACACGCGTGACAATGGGTTGCAGGCAGGGCAGACGAGTCGGGTAACGAGAATTAACTTAATCGCACACCATACGATAGATCGCTCGATCCTTCTGCCACGTCGTATCTTTGTAGGAAATTGGCTCTGGATTCCTGCGAGCTAAGTGCACGCTCAGGTATCCGTGTTGCTAATGACTCGTCTACGCGCGATCTTAGGTATTACGGCCTGTAAGGGGCCGATCGAGTCAAGAACCATTGGTTGCGATCGGTATAATTTCGTCGGATAGTCGAAGAGGTGGAAGGTTTAAAGGAAGGGTAATTATGTTTTAAATACTCCGATGTAGGAGAAGTTTAGACGGACGGGATATCAAACTCACGTTAGATACGACGCGGAAGCAATTTGTGTTTCCTACGTCCGGTACAAATTTTTTCTCGGAAATGTAATTGAAACGCCATTCGAGATTCACATTGATGTATCGGTAGATCACCCGGCAGGTACAGCGGGTTATTGTCTCTTTTGTTTTGTTGCACAAATTAAACAACTCGCAACGAACCTTCAAAGTTTGTTTTAATAAAGTTTGCATCCGTCCTCCGATGATCACAGTTTTACAAAGTTTCAGCAGTTCCTCGAGTAAAAAAATGTGGCCACTGGATTTTTTTTATACCAACGCAAACTTTGAAAATGTTTTCCGTCAAGTAGTACTTTCATAGACTTTCAAATGAACGATAATAGTATGAAGTTCGCGATGCGCAACCTAGCGAAGTACGCGGATCGCGGTAAAATTTCCCGAATAATTCAAGAAATTTCGACATTAGCGAGTCGGCGAGTGCGAGCGTAGAGATACGCATCGATCAAACAGAACTTCTCGATCCCTAACTAGCTGGCACGAGATTTGCATCGAGTTTCACGATGAACTTTCGTCGATCCCAATTCGAGAGTTTCCGATAATCAAAGATTCTTCTCCTTTCTTTTATTTCAGATATACCCGGGCTTGAAGGAAGAGGGTTCCGTACTCGGCGGTGCTACGCAGAGAGTTACGAGGTATGTATTCGCTGTTTAAAATATCGTAGGTGCGTATGCAATTAAGTGGGTCGGCGGCTTGTTCGCGAGCTTTATCGGTGGCACATAACAGGATTTAAGTGCCGTTTTTAAGAGCTACGCCGTTGGAGATTCGCCCGCGGGTCGCGCCTCGACGGGAATTACGCCGCTGTTAATAACGGCAAGAACACCGAGCCCGAGATAATAAGAATTCGAAATGACTGGCGGCATTGTCCATTAATTGCACAGTTTTATATTCGCTTCGGTTCCCCCGCATGAGTACGAAGAAATTTATTTTACGTTCGCGACTACTCATCATCCCCCGGCGATATCAACATTTTCTCCTGAAACGTGGATTCGATGTGAAACATAGTGGAGAATTTTCAGTCCTATTTAAGAGAGAAAGCTACGTTAATTTCAGGAAGAGAAACTAATGATAAATTAAGAAAGAGAAATCGTTTAATCATCGAAACATGTAATTAGCGAGCCAACTATTATACGATCGTTTCTTTACCGCGAATAATTTCGTTACGGTTTATAACGTAATTTTGATCGGGACGTTCCATTTCACCCCTTTAATTTCCCCGCCGAGAATCTCGCAATTGAACTTGAAGATTCGAAACGCTCGAACCTCGTCGAAGGTGAATCCAATCTAAACAATGAATCGCGCTTTGAGAATCGTGCCCGTGCGCGGACTCTACCTTAAATGGTAACATTCTCGTGTGCGGAGGTGCGACGTGCCACCGCGAACCACGTAATTTCTGTCGCATTCGGCGTACTCGAATCCTCGTTGCACAGAAATTGGATCGTCGGGAGACTAATGAAATTTCGTGGCGAGACGCGAAATATCTTTTGATCGGTCAAGTTACGTGTAAACAAATGCCGAGCGGAAGAGCTCGTTTGGCCAAAGTTAAAATCTCGAAATTGAATTCGACCGAATCCGATTTGCACCGTATTGGCCGGTGAGTAATGTCGAATTTATAAATGTTACGAATATCGTGATTCATCGTTGAGAACGACTCGTATGCCAACTCGGTATGCTTTCTTACCGAACGATCTGGCATGATTTTTTTGGCCGATCCAATATTTTGCTGTTGCGAACCGAAATTTCTCGCCTAAAGGATCAAGGAAGGTGGATTACTTTGTTTAATTGACAATAGATCTTCACCTTTGTTTCTATTTGAGTTTGGAAATACATATGGTAAAGTTATTGATTATTTCACGGCAAAAGAGCTGAGTGATAAAATAATCTAATGGTGAAACTATGTTGAACAGGAAACAGAGTAAAGCGTTTTATCTGTTTCTCGTAAATGTTATTTTATATATTTGTAGAACGTCAAATCTCGTTCGATCAGGTGCGTGTCGAATGACGGACTTAGACGTAATATTTTATCAACGAGTAGCTACTAATCTGTTTACCGAAAAACGGGTAAAATTAATTCGAGTTTTTAATATGGCAGACTTAATATCTCTTAAAAAGTTGTAGTCGTGGAATACTTTTCCGTTAACTGGAGTAGCCTCTTGCGACTGACAACTCGATGCACGGAGGGCCTCATTGACATTTCAAATAAATCGTAAATAAGCCTAATAAGCGTGTATTAAAGTGAGTTTAAACGAGAATCATCAATTTCTTCGAGTTGACAGGATAATGGATCGTTATCGAGAAAGTAGTGTGTTCGGCGCAGAAATTGTATTTTTTTGCACTCTTAATAATTATATCGTAAAGTGGAACGATTAATTTTATCCCTCGTTATCTCGAATATGCATGGGCGATGTTTTATTAAAAAGATATTTAACCGTCGTAACTCCTTCAATTTACATATTTAACGAATTATTCCAATTTTGTGGTTTTGGCACACAATTGAACTATGTATGAAATATAAATGCGAACAAGATGCTTTTATGAATTATTACATTTAAGTATTTCCTTTTCACAAATGAAACTGATTATTAATAATACGGCGTGTCGGGCATAAGCATTTACTTGTCATTAACGTTAAACGTTGCAGTTTTTCTCGTTCAATAACATAGGAAAATCGACTGTAAATACGTGCGCGCAGCCAATCCCGTGACAGTACCTTAGAACTTCAAACCCATTCCTCCTAAAAAGATGAAAAAAAAGAAGAAAAAAACGATTATTCCACCGCCGCAATTTTCACGACATCAAAACGTTGCTTTGAAATCACCGTTTCAATAAGCTCACCGGCAACCAATTTTCTCGTAATGCGGGAGTCGTTAACAAAACGTACGTCATCGTAAAAAGAAAAACACAAAAGAAAAGGAATCCAAGCGGTTACGCTGACATTAATGAATTTACGAAAGACAGCGAGGCGTAAGACTGGTTTTCACGGCCCTGTATTTATCGCGAATTAAGATCTTGATCGCGTGACAGGTTTGTTCCATATACGGACAGCTTTTGGGCGGTGCGACAGTGAATCCACGCGGTGATACGACGTGGGCCGACTTTAGGTAGTTTTTCCACCTACGCCGCGCGTTCCAGCGCGATTCCTTTTTAAGGTCAGTGGAACGGGCATCGCGCTCGCAGGTGCCCGAAAATAAAATAATCGCAAGGAAACGATGTTCTCCCGATTTAGACACACCGAAAACGATTAAATTGGGCATACCTAGCGATCGCGATCGTGGCACCTTTCGTTCTTGCGCCAGCTATTTTCGTCGGGTTTCTCGGGGGGGGGGGAGACAATTAGGGAGAGTGCTCGGTCAACAGTTTTCGTGTCACACGGTTGATATCATTCCATGATTCCTGTAATTTAGGGTGACGGCAAAATCTAACGTACAACGATACGTGTATACCAAATGCTTTCCCGTAATCACAATTTTCCATCATATTTATAACCAGTTTAATCTCGTTTCATTCGTGTTTAACGATATCGCGGAATGTCGCTCCGAAGGAACGATAGTACGCATTCGGAAGTTCCGAATTCTCGTTTGCTCTTCGAATCCATCCGTTATGGGTGATGAAAGTCCTCTCTCAAATTCAACATCGTATCGGATACACGTTCATCCGCGATGCGCTTGTTTCGTATTCGCATCGCGTATCTCATCTCTCTTGTATAAGCGCAGGTGTACACGGGCACGTTGATACGTACGTACACATCGTGACCGCCCACCTAAGATCTAAGACGGAGGTTTCTCGAGTCTCGTAATTTTTTAATATCTCCGTCAACGAGTAACTACGGTAGTCATTTACGGGATATCTTAAAATCTCGCGCAAGTTACGACAATCTTAACTATTGGCGGGACTGTACGCGCGTGGAACGGAGCTGACGCAAACGTCGAATAGTAAGTATACGTAGATGTAGATACGTATACTGTTCCTTCGCGCTATGTTCGCTCCAAATTTCTCGGTGCTCGATTTTCACGTTGCGAGTTTACCGCCCTGTGTCCACAGTTTTCAATTCTCGAATGCCATTTGCACTCGCGTGGCAACTTCTATTTTCTAATTTCGTACCGTGGCACGGCTCCGATACGTTTTCCACTTTGCTTATTCGCTCTTATTCACCTGTTCGCCCGACTTTCTCTTCGTGCACTTTTCTTTTTTTTTTCCATCGCCAGCTATACGACCGGCGATCTAACACGCGCGTACTCCTTTCAATAAGATTTTTATCTCGACGGAAATGATTGATTCGATCGTATGTATTTTACGCAGAAATAGCCGATGTAATGGTATAATAATCGTACAGGCTACTCTACGTACCTCGCGTGCGACCAGAAACGATCTACAAGTGAAATTATCTTTGCGCGGATCTCGCAGTTATTACACCGGCATTCCTTCGGTGTCTCGTTACGTTACGATAGGCAGAAATAGCGTTACACCTTGGATACGTACTCGACGGCCAGTGGTTGAATTAAAGCGGTTACGGCAGGCATTCGAATTTGTCGCGTAATATTGCTGGCAAATATTTACCATTAACCAGGGTATTATATTAGAGGATTACCCAATCGTAGGTATTCGTGTACTGTTTAGATCAGGCGTGTCCTGCTGGCGGTCCCCGATGTGATTTCTCATGGTCCACGGCAAATATGTACATTAAATAAAATAAATATTAAAAGCAATACCGTAGCAATTATATATTATCACGTTGAATTCGCTGAACTGCATAATGCGTTTTAATTACCTCATACGTATTCCCGGATTCTCCATTCAAAGTATAATTTTAAGAAAATTTGTAAACGTGATGACCAGTCGCGTTAAATAGCCCGTGATTGAAATGAATTTGTCAAACCTGGTTCAGACGTATATCTGTTTCGACGCAGGCTCGAGAGAAAAACAATGGTACTGGTATTTTAAGAGAGACACCGAAGTTAATTTTTCCAACGACCTACGAGTGGATCGTGAATTCTGTGCAAATTTCTGTGCAATTTCTATCAGGATCATCTACGATTATGGAATCGGGTGCGTGAAACGTATCGTTATCGTTATTGTTATCCAGGATTCCGAAAGAAGTATGCAAATATTGTCAGTTTCAGGATATTACTCGTTCGTGCAATATTTCTCGCTGATACAAGCGTATATTTACTTTAACCACGAAACTGAATAAATCTGGCGAGATTCGCGTACGTACTAAACGTCAAACCGTTAATTAATCTGCTGTCATTGGGAACAAGAAACGAGAGACGGTGTGGGTGAAATACGAGCACCAACGAAGAAGCTTTTAGAAACACGGATTTCCTACCACAGAATTCTCGTATACGCATCGCAATTTCTCGTTGTCTCCCGAATGCGAAGATTGCATTTAATTGCGTGGAAATCGATTGTGTCATACGCGGATTTCATATGGGTTGAATGATGCTCGATAATAAATAATAAATCAATGATTAACGAGTACGCGCGGCAAAGTTGACGCTCGAATGTGTCGAAATTAAAAGGTTATGATACGTGCCGATAATTTATTCAGATTACACGAATCGCCAATGAATCGCGCGCGCACGGAATAAAATAATATAATTGTTTAAATTTCTCTCGTGTTCCGACAATGCGTCGTCAAAGAATCGAGTAGCGATTTATTATCGACGCAATAACGATATATCGTGCGGTAATGACGCGATAAGATAGCGTGGAAATATACGGCACTGATTACATATAATATATTGGAATCGTGCCGCTCGAATACGGAAATTCTTTGACAGTTCGAATTTCGATTCGCCTAATTCTGCGAGGACAATGGGAATGATGCATCGCTTATCCGTGCACGCCGAAGCATAAATTTGCTCGCACGGGATCGTACGAACTGGGCTTAACGGAGCGCATAAATAAAGTGCACGCGCCGTTGCTCGTAGTTGGTCTACGTTGGCGTCGATTCGCTAATTGTCCTCGATTCCTTAATGACGTTAGGAAGAAAAAACGATCGGCGATCAACGTCGAATCGAATGGAACTCGATGGTGCGTGTCGCGTCGTTAGCAGTTTGTCCGCAGTCGTACCGAGGCCGAATAAAATTTCCCGAAAAAAATATCACTAATGTTTCCATCGAACGATTAATATTTGCGTCTAATCGGGGAAAGAGAGAGAGAGATAGATAGAGACTCATTGCCGATCGCGACACTGTTTCGTAACTGGAATTCAAATTCAATAAGTCAAATTCTGAAGTCGAAACGCGAATATTGCGTGTTTGTAGCGTTGCCGCGCGTTCGATGGATTTGGGAAACACGAGCGACAGGGCAAAAACGTTAATCGTTGAAATTCCACGATTTTCGTCGATATTCCCAAATCGTTCGCGCGCGCCGCAGCATTCTGCAAGAAGCTAAAAGGAACTTTCGTATAAAAGGAAGAGACTGTACGGGTGAAATTCCGGCAACGTTTCGCGTCCCCGAAGAGTTATAGCTCGGGGGACATGAAGAAACACGGCATGCATTTGCGAGTAACCGTATAATAGAGCTGCATTGTAGCGATGCCAAATAATTTCGCGTGGGTCAGAGTCGAAATTTTCGAAATACAGAGATCGTCCGCCCGGATATGGGCGGAAGTGTCGCGATTGTAAAGGGATCGAAATACTGTCTAATAGCGCGTAGAATAAAACGTTTCTCGAGCGAACAAGATCGCGAACACGATTGCCTCGTATATTATTTGAACGCCAGGTTACTGGATATTATATTCCCGTACTCATCGATTTGATTCTATTTCACGTACGCGTACGACCCCTCGGTCCCTTCCTTATTCCCGCGAATACGCGCTTTATTTACTTTACTTACGTGATTTGTCGTGACGATAAGTATCACCCGTGTTTCAAGAATTTTGTCTCTCCTTGAAGCTCCGAGATAGGATACGCCGGATCACCGCCAAGGGAAGCCCTGACGAGGGGCAGAAGCATAGATTCCGTGGACAGGCCTTTTCATCCTAGTGACTGGGTCGACGTCAACCTGGAAGTGCCCAGTACACCAAGAGCGAGCTCGGTCCTCACGAATTTAACCGTCGACACGAGCCTCTATCCTGCCACCACCCCTACGTCCAGCTGTAAGCTCACGATTTATCGCCAGCTAGTACCGCGAGCTGTATCCTTAACGAGAACACGGCCGTTTCAACGTCCCAGCTGATAAGGACAGTGCCGTCGGCATTGTACTCCGGAGAGATTCGGGGGAATAGTACCAGTTTTCTAAATGTCAAACGTATTTTCATTAATTTTCGGTGGAAAATATAACGTCGCTTCCGTACCTCTCGCGTACGTCCGACGAGGTTGGCGATACGTGCCGTTATCGTTCTCGTCAGGTTCATTCGTTTAATCGTACCCCCGAACTACGGAATCGCGACGATATCCTCAATCACGCGTCACATTATTACTCTGATAACGCAGAATTGTTCAATACCAGGCTCGAACTTGAAGGACGTCACACCCGTGCCGCCGCCGAGGCGAAAGAAAAGGAATAAGGGCAGACCCTTACCCCCTAAACCGGACGAGATTCCCGAGAACTCAGCCGGCAATTTAAAGCGCGCCGATGGAAACGAGGAACCGTTATACTCATCGGTGAAATCGCCAAAGACCAGCGGTGACGAGCAGGATGCCGAGGAGGAAGCCAGGACCGATGAGTCCTGTTCGAACGCCGAGGACACGAAGAACGAGGGGAGGAGGGCCAAGGAGATCTATAAGCACAAGGCAAGTATTATCTCGCCGAGAATGTCGGTCAATTTCAGGAAGCTTGCGGTTTCAGAGCGGTTGTTCGTTTATTGTTAGGTTCGAGGGTGGATAATAATCGGGGCTAACAAACGTGATTCGCAAAATGTTAAATCCTGGTTGATGCTATCATTTGGGAAACGGGATTTAATAAACTGGCGCGTTTTTTTACGCTTCCTCGATTCGTCGGTTAACGCGGTACGGTCGAGTTAATGTAATAATTCCTGGAATCGTTCTCGCATGTTATCGGCAATGCGAAAAATGTTTGCCAGGGGAAACGTTGACTTTGATAACGGATTATCGGGGAATTAAATTTCTACCGTGTTTGCGTTCAACTTAACGCGAGGTTGAAAGAGGCACGGAAAGAAGTGTTCTATTCAAATCCAACGGGAATGCGAATTTATGAAAGTAAATGGTGGTCGTCGATATTCATCGGCATCGGGGTGAAACACGGTGATTCGGTGAACAAATTGTACAAACGTCGATATAGCGTGCAACGCCAAAGCAAATAACACAATTTTCCCGAACGACAAATCAAGCTTTGGTCGTGAGCAAACGTGTCGGCCGATGTAAAATAATCGAACCGTTCCGTTTAATTTTCGTTTCTTCGTGACAAAACTCCGTGTTTCGTGACGACAGGTCAACGGAACTGGAAAGATAATATCCAGCGACGTGGTTTCCGGGAGAAGGACGTCCACCCCGGAGGACAAGAAGACCTGCAGGAATTCCGAGACGAGCCAACATCCGAAGAAAGATGAAGGGAACGAGGAGTACGAGAGTTTCGCGAGGGACCAGTTGGTCGAGGACTCCTCGACGCCCAATCGTCAGGATAGAAGGAAGCCGAAGGACCTCGAGATCCAGATCAAGGATTCCTCGAGGGACTCCGAGAGTCCGGGAGTTAACGTAAGGACGAAGAACTATAGCACCGTTAGCCTACCAAATTACGACGAGTTGGACGTGGCCAGGCACCAGACGAGAAGGACAAAGGACGACGGGGGTGGCGGGGAGAAAACAAAATCCAGGAGACCCGTCAGAAGCAGCACCGGATCGCTTCCGGCTGAATCCTTCCTCTCGCCCTTCTCCGAGGTTTGACAGATTTTCTGCAAATCACGGTCGCAAAATAGTCGAGCGACTTTTTTTTTTTTTTGCTCTCGCCACGCAAAACGGCGAAATGATTGGAGCTATCATTCGGGGGATAGAATTTAATAAACTCACACGTTTTTACGCTTGGTCGATTCGTTGATTAACGCGGGTTCGAACGACAGGTTAATGTAATAATTCCTGAAATTGTTCTCGCATTGCTTCCACGCGTTTCGAAATCACGATCAATTATATTTGATTACAAATGGTCATACCTATGAATATAGCGGACTCGTAATCTTGTTTAGAAACTCCGAATGGTGGGGAAAATGAAATTTCAATACTATGACGCTCGAAAGTCCTGCTCGACAGTGGGATACGTGACTTCGCTTAATCTGCCGGGAGCATACACGGTGGGGCGGATAAAGCACGAATTTATTCTAATCCCCAGAAAACGAGCGTGCGCTTAGAAGACTACATTCCGAGGCGCGGCGGCAGCGCCGATATCCTATCGTCGTATCAGGTTCTGGGAAAGCTGAATTGCAGCGAAAACGGGGTCGTCGACGGCGGCTTCGCGAAGTACGATCCGAGTAAATTGGAGGATTGGGACCTCGGTGACGTCGGTAATTGTGAATTGAATCACCACGGCCGGTTGTCCTTCGAGGTAAAGCTTCGAGTCCCGGGAAATCGATATTCCTCGGGTCCCTTCGCTCGTATAAATACGCACCGACGGATCGTGCGGTAAACGGTATAGAGTCGATCCCTAATCAGAATTTCCTATGTTTCAGAGCCCCACGATGCCGAAGATCGACCTCGAGAAACGTTTCTGCGCGAGCGGGGACGTCGTTGATTTCGCGCCGGGCCCCAAAATCGGCGATCGCGGGGGGCGTTCTTCGGCCGAGCGGGAAACTTCCGGCGGAAACGTCACCGGCTCGCCGGTCCCGTTACAAAAACCCGAAACTTTTGGAAAAACACCCTCGCCCGTACCGAGGGAGATGGAAGACTCTCGAGTAGGGCAGAATAGGTGAGACGAGGCGTTGCTCGGAAAATTATGACATTCCTAAATTAGCGTTCTAACGCGCGAGTCTGATCGTTTTACGCTTTTTTTTAAAGGTCCCAGTCGAGGTACTTTGACCCGCCGACGTTAGCGGGAACTTGCGGGACTTCGCCTACACCCGAATCGACATATGCGGCTGTCTCTCGAGAGCCGTTTTACCTGGATGAAACGAAACACCGTTCGGCTTTAGGTAAACACGCGTCGTCGTTGTTCAAGTACGTTAAGTAGCTTTAGGACGAAAACGCGTCACGATCGTTGAGACGACGATTGACATTAGTCTGCCTATTAATCGGAAACGTCAAACAACGTAACTCGTACCCGACTACGTAAACATATATAACAGTTATATCAAGAAATTCGTTCCTTCCGGAAAAGATGCTAGGACCTTGTCCCTTGATGTATAATCTAATACTTAGGAAGAGCGTAGAGGTTGATGTCCCTTTTCGAATCACCGTTCGATTCTAGCGAAATCGAGTAATCGTCCCCGAGTAGAGAGGACCCAACTATTCGCGTACGTGACTAGTTAAACCGCGGACGTTCCATTTGGCAGATACGATCGGAGGGTCCTGCAGGAACGGCGCCATCAGCGAGGAGTCCGATCGATCGGAGCAATCAAGGATGATCTTCGGCCGTAGCCTGTCGAACGAGAGCGAACCTTCCGAGGACGCTTACGAGGCGAAGGAGCTGCGCGGCCATCGTGACGTTACGAGCAACCTGATCAGGACGATATCCGAGGAGTCCTTGCCGCGCGAGATGGTGGAGGGACAGGACGGCCGCGATGAGTTCTTCGAGGAGAGACTCGCCAAGGACGCACGCGATAATGCGAGGAAGGACCGGCCAGAGGAGAAAGTGAGGACACCGCCGCCTAGCCCGGAGCCAAGGATCAAAGCCGAGATCCAGGACAACGATCACTCGACGCTACTGAATGTCCTGAAGGAGGAAGCGGCCGACGAAAGTAATTTGAGTTCCATGACGCCGAGCCTGACCGAGCTGGAAGCCGCTTTGTCGGACATGCTGGAGAGGGAGGAGAGAGAGGAGAGAGAGGAGAAGGAGGATTCGCGCGAAGAAATTGGCAAGGGCGAGGATAAAGTGGGGGCCGGTAAGACACCGTGTCAGGCGTCCAGGTATACCGGGAAGTTCATCGAGCCCGACATCGTGCCCGTGGAGAAGAATCCTGCCAGTTTCAAGGGCGAGAAAGTCGCCGAGGAAACGATTGGCGACGCGGCGACGATTGAAACTCAGGGTGGAACGAGTGATAAGATTCTAGTCGACGAGGATATTGAGGAGAGTACAGACGAGGTGTCCGTATCTCTGGGACAGATACTCGAAGAGAGAAAGCCGATCGCGAAAGGGAGGAAAGTCTCGTTTTGCGCTTGGGAGGAGACGGGCATGGCGGAAATCGATCTCAGGAATGATCGCGAATTCATTGGCCGACCGGCAGATTTAGATAAGCGCGCCGTTTCTCATCCGAAGGATCGTCGGATGGGGGGAGGAATGGAGGAGGCAGTCGAGAGGATTTCCGCGAGTCCCGTCCTCGCTACCCCGGACGACAATACGAGCTACGTCGCGTGTCCTACCGATTTTCCACCTGAAAAACCGAGCAGACTGCATCGAAATCCCGACGACTCGACGGAGCATACGGAGACGAGCGTTCCTACTCCTCCGCGGAGGAAGCACAAGGGAAGCTTCCTAGTCGCTAAGGGGGAAATTGAGAGCGCGCAAAATGGTTCGAGAAATTACAAACAAATCGTCGATCCCTATCACAACGACAGGCTCATCTGATCGCTTCTACGATTCTCGATCGTCGTCTTTCGAAGTGTACTTAAACAAACGTCGAGGTTGCGAAACAACTTCACCGTGCTGCTCGGACTTTATTCTCGTAAGACGCAGAGCCAGCGGGGAGGGGGGGGGGGGGAGATAAACTTTGCGTAACTTATGATTACTCGCACGAATAACACGATGCTTCTCGAATCTAAAGCGTTAACGCTTCCGCCGTCGATTTTTAACATGATCGTTCGATCATTCGCTTTCCCGCACGACCGTTAAATTCGTTCAGGGAGATTTGGAAGGGCAGCGAGGTAGTTGCGAAAATTTCCTCACTTCCGACGAAGTCCTCTTCTCCGGTAAAGTTTTTAACGAATTTACTGCTCCCGTCGAAACGAGGCGCATGGCTACGAGGCATCGCGGGTTTCTTTTAAATTCGCTGTACCTCGTCGCGTAAATCACCGTTGGCTTATCATCGAACGACCGGGATATTTTCTCTTCGGCGAACGATAATAACCAGCCCTCGAGATCGGTCTTTAACGATAATCGCGATAATATTACGTCAATGATAAGTATTAGCGGATCGTTCGAACCAGACGAATATTAATATTTGCGGTATATTCGTGTAACCCTAAAAGTACTATTATTAATGCAGTTGTACCGCTCGCAAAATTTACGTATGCATCTGGTATGCGTTTCGTTGCTCTTCGCGGGTATGGATTAGATTATCGATACCCGACGGCTTCGTTAGTCGAATATCTGGTATTCTATTTGTTACGAACCGCTTCGCCTGCAATCGAACTAAACGGGAGGAATCGTAACGAATTGCGATGGCGTTCGCGTAACATCGCGCTTGCAAAGCCGTTTACGTTCGTGGCACGTATCGAGAATTTGGATACTCCGCTTATGCGCAAGAATCTGCATCCGGCCAGCCGGAAAATAATTTGCTCGTCGGCGAGAGATCTTTCGCAGTGTTCGCAAAACGGAACACTTTTTATTGCTACGTGGCACCAGCGGAACGTACTCGTCTCGAATGTACTTGCGTACCCGTACAAGACGAACGCGGGGCCGACGTCGATTCTTCGAGGTCAGTCTTTTGGAATTCAGGGAGCAGCTTTCGCGAAGAAAAAGCAGAACGTGATTGGAGGCGGAGAAAGACGAAGTTTCTCGCCACGGCGAAGCTTTGCCCGAAGCCTCGGGCAGGATTAATCTCGTTGTCGCTCGAGGAAACTAAGTACTCGTGACGTAGCGTACATCTAGCGTGTGTTGGCGAGGCGTAAAAAGGGGTGCGCTAATTACCGTCGTGTAGTCCCGGAAGTCCGTACGCGAGCTTCGGGATTAAGAGAAACGAAATAAAGAAAATTGTACAATATCTGGTTATTTTGCCTTCGTTCGTTCGCGCTTTATTACAAATATGGCGTTTCATCGTACCCGCCTTCTCCCTCCCGTCATTTTTAATTTACACGTCGTGTTTTCGCAGAACGCAGTGAACCTCAAAAGACTGATTAATCGTCCTATTCCTTTAACATATATTTCCAGAAGAATTTCAATCAAAAATTTCAATTTTTTTTTCTTTTTTGTACGTGCCTTCCTTTCGGAAACCAAAGTACGGAGAGTTGTTCAAAGGCCTTTATTCGTATTTTCTGGATAGGAAAATTTGTAGATTTTTACGATGAAAAAAGTATCCAACGGAGATTTTGGGATATCGAAACATTTAGAGATCCAATAAAATCTCGGCTGTTTCAAAGGCATCGCAATGCTAAAAGTTTGAAATTAAAACGCGCATCGAATAGCGGTATACAATGCGTTTTACGTACACGCGGGCGTACTCAACTACCCTCGAGCTGATTACCTCAAAGTAGATCCTCCTTTCGTACCACCCTAACCGCGAGTATTCGAATCACGAAACTTTTGTCCAGATTCATGCCAGTTTCCCGACATTATTATCCTAGCGGTACTTATCGGGGCACGTCGTTCAAAGCGTTTCGCTCTCTCGCAGGGGCGACGGACAGGTTTCGGCTTACCCATTACTTTTTTAATTATCTCTCCGCCAGTGGGAGTCCTTCTATCGTTATGCGCTTAACGGACCGACCTTAATCGCTTTAAGGGCCGCTTTTGCATCGCGCCGAAGGACCAAGCGAAGAGCGGTCTGGATACGGCGTCGCTTGGAATATAGCCATCGGTGCGCCGCGTCGCCTCCCAACACCCTACCCTCCCCCCTCCCCCTCCCCCTACCCCCCGCACCGTTGGAACTTACCCGATCTAATTATTTCGTGTTTCATTAGCCAGACCTCTTCCTTCGCGCGATCGAACGTTGAGAACTTTCGTGATTACGACGCACGTTTCCTACCAAGTTCCCGGGGACTATTGCATACGTAACGCGAACCACCCGCTTCCGCCTTCCACGGGCCATCGTCCTACTTCGCGAAGCTTGCCTGCTCTTTGAAGACGATGAAATTTAAATCCGTTTGAAGTGCGATTTGCGCGTCTCGCGAAAACGCATCCGTTGAGCACCGTTAACGGGAACTCCGAGAGGGGACGAAGTTAGCCCCGGCCCCTTGCATCGCTTCGAGCTCATCCGGCGGGGTCGGGTTCTTATTTCCTAAATCGTTAAAAACTTTCGCTGGCGCGGGCCAAGATTCCTCGTACAAACGCTTCTACGTATCTGTGCGTACAGGGTGTAAACGAATTATACGTATAAACTCCGCGCTACAGTGGGAATCATTGAAAGAAGCGAGAAAGGCTTAACGAGCGTATCGTATTGGCCCAAAAATACAGTGCGATGGTTTTTTCTCTCCAACGCGTACGTCTGAAAGTCACATTGGCAACTGTATTCGAGTATTTGTGACTTTAAAGACATAAGCGTGTATCATACGAGTCTCTTGACGTGCGTTTCGGCACGTTTATTTTTAAACCCTACATTGTAGGTCGCACGATATTCGGGCCAATCAAGAGACAAGGTCTTGCCTCGGACTAGCAATAAGTACAAGTACGCGAGAGAACCAGAGCTTGTATCTTTTACGGATTATTCATAGCCAACCTTTGTGCGGTTCTGCGTACCGTAGATCACGCTCGGATCACGCGTAGATCACCGTCTCCACGGCAGGCGCACAAAATGTCGATCAATCGTTCGAACGAAGGCTTCCGCGAATTTTCGCGATCGATTTACCATTGAAACAAGATCATCAAAATCCGAACGGAACGTGCGATCGTCAAATAAAGGTACGAAAAATTCGCACCCAGGTCTTCCTGGAAAACATTGAATATCCCCGAAACAATTATCGGGCAAACGTTCGATGAAACTATCTCGCCGTAAAGTAAATATACCTATAGTTTGTTTACGCTCTGTACACGGTGCGCGTTGCCGAATCTTTGCCAGTAACGTGGGAGAATTGTTGGCGTCACATTCTGCGCTTTTTTCCGACTAACACGATCCTTCTCGGAGTTTAATACTCGAATTTCGTGGCGCGCATCTGCCAGAGAGGAGACAGCGGTTCGGTTTTGTTTCGGAACTTTAAAGTCTCGGGGTTGCGGATAAACTTGTAAAACCTGTCGTCCACGTTCTCGATATTGTTCGAAATTAGCGCGAACGGGTCATAGGTCCTGGCTGTTCGTGACACTCCTATTAGTCCCGAGGGAAAAGTGAGTGTGGGGGGAGGGAGATCACCCCCTTTTTTTCTCCCTCTTTCTTCCCGTTCCGTTTCCTCTTTCATTGAGTCGAGCGAAAAGTTAGATCCTGCCGCGTGGTTGGGTCGATTGCCCCGACCACCCGTATTCCGTTAAATCTTATTATCATTCTATTTCGAGAGACCCCCGTCGAATTACCTCGAACGGATAAATTCGTTGTAAAAAACGGTATCGCGTAACGAGATCGCGAATTCAAGACCAATGGATCGTAAACACATTATGCGAATTAAATTTTGTATTCCAGCTTTACGTAAATAACTGATCTATGCTTTGCGCACGGGCGCAACGAATGACAATAACGCAACGCGTAAAAAAAATGTTGTTCGCTTATTCGTTAAAACACTGCCGTGTGTTTGTTATGTGATGTACCGATCCGCTCGCCTGCTTTTCTAATCATAAGTTAGTCATAAGATTAGTATAGTAAATATTTTGGACATCGCTATAATCGCCCTTAGACCCTGAATCACCGCTTCCTCGCATACGTCTCCTTATCATCGAGTCAAATATCCAAACTCCTAGCCCTCCTCTTTTACTTTCCACCGAAACTACTTACTCACCATCCCTTTCACATTTTTTTTTCGATAGGTTAATAGTTTTCCTTAAACCTACCGACCCTCGCGTTCTACAGAATTCACTTAACATCGCAAGCAGAATATCCTCGAGTCTCAAAGCATTTACATCTTCAGGTCTTGAAATTGAGTCTAAACGCGCATCTTATATCTCACGAGTATTATAATTGTTTGATATTACGGTTTGAAATAAAGACCATCGAATTTCGGTCGTCAAACCTTTGGAGTCTAATTTTTGCCACAACCGCCTCGTTGTTGCATTACAGTTATGAAGTTGGCTCACCGTTCTTACGGTAAACTTTAATTACGATGCTTACCGTTCCCTTCCATCGTGATTCCCAATTAAGTCGAAATGCTCGTAACGTTTCTAAATTCGAGTAACGCCACGTGACCGCGGACCGAACAAAATTATCGTAAACTTTCTTGTATGGGATTAAGTCTGGTGTACGCGAGCAAGCGCGATACGCGTAAGAGTCAATTGCCGCGATAAGGGCGAGACAATGCGGCACTTTGTCGCGAGGACTTAGCTTAATCTTTGGTGCGGTAAGTCCGTCTTAGGACGCACTCTCAAATGTAGGCGACCAACCGATACGGAGCAAAACCCGAGTGTTTTCTTCAACCGTCGTGTTTGCCGTCCCGATAGCTTTTCACCCGATGGCTTGAATTTCCGGTATCAGCTACTTTCCTCCGGTCGAAACGGTGTCGGGGAGAGTGAGAGGGGATGCGGAGGGAGACACGGAAACGCAAGAAAACCTATAAGAAAAAAGCTAGCCGATCGCGTTGTTGGCGTTGGAATGACGCGAAGGGGAGTTTAGTGCGGATACGTTTACATATTCCACGATATAGGAACGGAGAAACTCGGTCTCTTAAATTGCGACACCGCGACGGGGATTGAACTAAAAATCGTGGGAGAAAAAACTCGGTTCAATGAAACGAGATCGTGTTATCTTCGCTTGTCATCGTAACACCTACGCCTACGACTAAGAGCAATCGTATTAAAATCTTGTGACCGAACGCCTTGCTCGATGTTTACACGCAAAACGAACAAAGTTCGGTGTAAAACTAATTCCCTACCTAAAATGTGATTCGCTATTGTGGCCAAGCTTGCGAACTCTCCTATGATTTAACCATTCCGTGCGCTATAAAAGTGTCCTTAACGATTGTTAAGAATGGTCTCCGAAGCGCGTCCAAACGACTGCAATAGAAATAGTTTCTCCCAGAAGGTGAGTTAAGATCTAACAATAAACCCGAGATTAAGGACGTTAAGCCGGCAAAGAGGAAGAAGCCGTCGCCGGCGCGGGAGAGTATTTTCCAGTGCTCTCGGTAGTGTCCTTTGCATTTCATTTGCCGCTTCCCGTTCTACCTGTCCCCGACATCGCGACTCGCTTGATACCGGCCCGAATCTCCCTTGTGGTGTCGCCTCTACCACCGGCGTATACATATACCCACTGTATAAAGGGGGTTAGCGAGTAGTACGGGCCGGCATTAAGCAGGCAAATTTATGGAGTCGAGCAACTATTTAGATAGGCGGATAGAAGCCGAGCGATTTCGGTTTTTGCCAAGCGATTCGGTAACCTCGCCTCGCCTCGCCTCGCCTCGCCACGAGCAACTGTCCCCTCTCGCCGTGTAAACTGTGCGCGTCGTTCTCGTGTACACGGGGAAAGTTTCGCGAAAGCCTATCCACGAAAATATTTCCACGTGAACGTGGGGAGGTTATATCGGTGGCCCCGCGAGTTTAGGCCGGCGGTATTCCTGGCTTAATTAGTTTTTCGTCGACGGATAATCCGTGCCGGGCGATTTGTCAGCCGGCCGAAGTTTACGCTCGTGGAATTAAGGCGCGGGCTTCCAGGGGAAGAGGCTTTAGACCAGCGAGATTAAGGCGATATTTAAACGAGACGGTAGGCACGACTTCGTTTCCGGTACTCACTCACGGGAGCCCATCGTGGATTTATTTTATCGCCGGCACGAATTCGGCGGCCATGCCGGCCAAGAAACTGCCAAGGGTGGCTTACGTTCTAGTAACGTGCGCGAGAAGTTTGCGAGGAGGCCTCGGCAAATGGGATGGTGGCGGTGGTTCATCCCTCTCACTTCCCAAAACATTATCCTATCCGAAACGTTCGCGGATCGAACGAGTTATCGCGACACGATTTTCGAAATATTCGTCTTTGCGCGCGTGAGCTTTTGAAGAGTTCGCGCGCGGAGTTAAATAACCAATGAATATAAAGTACCCGAGCTTCAGATTGTTTACCGATAGTTTTTACGAAAACTTTGCTCGTTCAGTGGGAGAGAGGAGGGGATAAGTATTTTAATTTGCAAAGTGCCACCGATATCGGGATAAGCTGCTATACATATCTATATCTAACTCTCTTCCTTTTGATCGTCACTGCTACCTCGCGGGGGCAACGTATGTCTCCTTAACACTGCCCGATCAGTGTTCAGCGTGTTTACTTGTCCAGCGTAATCGACGCTCGAACGTCGAATCAAAACGGCGTTTCTGATTTACCTCGAAAGGACCGAATGGGATTCGGACGAGATTTTGGTCGAGTTTTGTTTCAGAGTGGCGAATGAAACTGATCGAGCAGCGAGTCAATAGGTACCGTGATTCGATGGTAAGTAATTTGACGTTATTTGATAACGATATTAGCTACCGCCGGGAGAACTGTACCACCGTTTTAAATCTTCCGACGTGTGCAGAAAAATTTATGTGATCTCGCGCTGAGCGTAAGAGTGTAATTTAACTTTGCAGTCCTCTCTACATGTTGGTACCAGAGAGAAAGAAAACTCGTGGGGAGAGCCTTTACCAGGTCCCAAGTATTAAGCTGCTCGTAAAAGAGCTTTTACGCGATCAGACTTTCGCAATGAAACTTCGGCTCCTGGGATCGATCGACGCGAGTCATTGGCAACTACCTTTAAGGCTCTTCGCAAATCATTTTCCGAGTCCGCGGAAACACTTGCTGAATAAACTGACACTGCCACGCGAACCGTGTGCATTGAGGTAACTCGAGAGGTCCAATTGAATCTAGAACAACTAGGTTTCTGCGAATGCACGGAAATAATAATACTCGTAGAAAGAGTATCGTGGCGCGCGAGGATACCGGAAGTCACCAAGTTCCGGTGCCTGCACTCACCTTCCCGTAAATCCCGGTATCTTCGGTAACGTTAAGAACGAGACGTCTCGATTGTCTCGCAACTTCCGGTCGTAATAAATTTTAAAAAATCGGGCCAGAGGAACGGCGAACATCTTACGCGGCGATGCTTTAGAAAACCTTGAAAAGCTTCGCGATGACAGAAACCTTTAGAAAAAGCTCGCCTTAGCGTCAAGAGATGGCTGGGGAGGGAGTGGTTAGGGTGGGGGGGGGGGGGTGGAGCGGCGGAGAGGTGGAAAAATGCAGACGAGAAGGCAGCACAGCGGAACGGACCGTCGTGAACCAAAGCTGTTATGACTTTTTTCTCGAGTTGACTCTCTCGCTGCTCGGTCCGATTCGACTCTGCGCACCAGCTAGCTTCTCTCTCTCTCTCTCTCGCTCTCTTTCTTTCCAGGGGTTTCCTTCTATGCGAATACAGCATTAAGGAACGCACTCAAACTTTTATGGTGGCTCATGGTGACTGACTTCAAGATATATTCCGTCGGAAGAGCTTCCCCGTGACGACCCCTCTCAATTGCTCGGCCATCTTTAATTGGCAATTGTGGCTATGAACGGAGAAGGTTCGCGGTGCTCCACGTTATAACGAGTACCAAACAGAACCTCTTCCAAGTACAGGCTTCGCTAATCAAATTGTATCTCTTAACATACTTACGGCGTACCTTCGGACGCGTGTTTAAATCGAATAATCGAGCTGTTCTATTGGTCGCGGGAGAGAAATTTCGTATACGAAGAATTCCCGCGGCGTGAGATTTATACGAACGGCGCTGCCACGCGAGCAAATATTAAATTAAATACGCGTTATAAAATAATATACGCGTGGCAATAAATTTCGCGGGAAATTAACCTGTCCCGAGACGGTGAAGTTGGCGCGAAAATTTATCGGCGAATCGTAGTAATTTAACGTGCGGGGGTAAGATGAACCGTTTTTACGTTCCCCGATTCGCGTGTTCGGAGCCGGCAAAGTTTCGACTCTGTCTGAAATATCTCCGTGACCGGTTCCTCCTCGCATTCCACGGTTCTGCGGAAAACTGCGCGAGGCATCGTTTCGCGACAAAGTTTCGTCTCGATCGTGGAGTCTATCATTAATTATAGCAACCTCACCCCTCCGCCCCGTCACGGCATTGGGAGTTCGACGTTTACGCTTGAGAAAAAACGAACGAACGAACGGAATTGTTTCCACGTCGTACCGTTTCGTTAGGATTTCCCCCTCCCCTCCTTCCTCGACTCTGCCAGCGGCATATAACGCGCGAACGAGTCGGCACAGTCGGGCGCAAATTCATAAATAGCTCGTTGGCGTGTATGCAAATCAAATTCGACAAGTAATGAATTCGGCGTACAAATTGCGAAAACGTGTCGGGGGTTTTAAAAGACACCGGATTTCGTTCGCGTAATAATTTAAATTGTCGAATGTAATTAGCTGGAGCGCAAGTTCGTATAGCTAATTTTTTTTTTATTTCTCTCTCCCCACCCTGCCACTGAACTCAACGCGTATAAATTTGCGTACTAATTATTTTAATTTGTACCTCGCGCGCGTTATGTAATCACCTTTACTGAAAATACCTAACGATGATGTCGCGCGCGTATCTATTAAACGTGCACGGAATAAAGCCATCCCCGGTTTATCCGTATTGCCATTAATTTTTCACCGATACGTCTTCCATCGCGATGAATAAAAATTCAACGGTCGACACCGTAACCCCGAAACTAAAAGAGCCGAATATAGCGATAATACGGTAGGGAACGAGACGGACGAATATCAGGGATAATGCAACGCCACGTTTTCGGATGGTATCTCCGAACAAAGCTAAGCTCCGCGGGGACGACGAATTCATAAATCAGAGGGTGGAAAAATACAACAAAACGGGCAAACGAGAAACAAATGGAGCATCAATTAGGGAATAGCGCGACATTTTTTCGCCGGTGAATCGGGGATTACGGGAGCGCGAAAAGACAGAGTAACACGGGGCCCGGTTGGCAGAAGAGGAAGGATGGACGGGAGCGGTATCGATTTAAATGTAAAACCTGAAAGAGTAGGAGAATCCGCTCGGTGGAGGGGAATCCGGCATTGGCGGGAGGGTGGGGGGGGGGGGGGTGGGGGTGGGGGTGGCGGAAGAGGCGTAAAATTAATCACCACGTAATACGCACTTAGCGCCGACACGATCGATCGGGACGAATGAAAAGTGGGACAGGAGCCCATTTCCTGTCGGCGTAAGCCTCTGTCGCTCGTCAAACAGCGGGGCTAAAGCGACCCAACGATTGACAGTGCGCCCGATTGTAAATAATTTCGAACTATTATCATTTTGCGACGGTGCGCGCGCGATGGCCGGGATGGGCGAGCCTGTTTCGCGCTGCGCGTTAAATTATCGTACCTGAGCTGAGGTCGCGATTTTCACCCCGTGAAGGGCGATTAATTCGGAAAAAACAAGGAACATCCATATTGTCGGCCGTACGTCAGCGGGAGCTGACATCAATATAGATTATACGACGCCGAACGGCATTGTGGAAAACGCTTCTCCTCGTTTTGCGCCAATGAACGGCGCTGTTCGATGTTTTATAAACGTATATTTTACTCGGGACAAATGTAAAGTAATTGTTTGCGACGAGAGGTTAGTGAACGCCGGGACACGATTTTATTATTAAAAGGGAATCGCGATGTACAGCTTTCCGTCGTTACCGAGATACGTTTGGTTAGTATAACTCTAGGATAAAACGATATCGCGGGTTGTCTCGCACGGTAAACACGCCACAGCCATTGCTAAAACGCTTTAACAATAGGCGGTGCTGAAAGCTATTGTGGTAACGAATTTCACGCCATATTGGCTCATATAAATGGCCCATACCGATAAACGCGTATGTCGATGGGTAAATGTATACGTACGCCAGTTCGCGTATAAAAAGTGATGTACACACGCGTATAAATATATTTATGTATGAACGTATACGTATTCTGCATTCGTGTCCCATCCAATCGTAAAGTACTCCGATACGTATCGCGATAAATTTCGATACCACGTGTACTTTTATTCGTACCACTTGTAAATTTATTTTGTTCGTGCCGCAATATCAACGTGCCGTTAACTATGTTTTATGAAAATACCGGTTACCGTGAACTTCATTTCACCCCGTCGATAGACCGTTCGTTACATTTTTCATCCTTATTACGATTACCGGGACTGAAAGACAAAACGTCGTCGTAAGTAAATTTTGTTTACGCGTCTGTTACTGACACGCTATTATCGGACGCATTGGTTGGCAAACGAACGATCGTTCGCAATTGATTCTTTCAACGAGTTGGTGTAAAATGCAAATTAAAAAGAAACTCACGCTGGCTACGTGCTTCTAATATCGAACATTCAGTTTTCAGAAAATACGTACATTTGACGAGGCATCAAGCATCAATTTCGTCGCCTCGTTAAATTTTTCTTTAATCTTACTCCGTTCGAAAAGAAAAACTATTTCCTCAGTTCCGATATCTGTTTCTCATATCAAATTCAATGTTTTCTCAAGTTCTCCAATGAATCACCGAGACGATAAAGCGTTGGTCCTAGCTTGGTGGAAAGTGAAAAGACTCTGGCTCGATCTTCTTTTTTCTCTCGTGAAATCTTACCAAATTCTGCTCGCCACTTTCTTCCCCTCTTTGTTCTCCCTCCATCTCGACGTTCCGTCAATTCCATTATCTCCTATCCATTACGCATTATTCGTCGCACGGTGCTCATTTCCTTTTATTTAGGTGACCGACCGCACGATACCCCTGATTACGTAGGCCACTCGCGGTCGTTACGCTTAATCAAGCGTGGAACGAGGAATTAAGCATTTGAGTCTCGCATCCGCCTACCGGATTCTTTTATACCCCACTGTTTCATCATTTCCACGAAAATCTGTCTCCTGAACGTTACGCGGTTGTCATTAGCAAATGCATCGATTAGGCGACGGGATGAAAAAGAGAACCGCTTCGCGAAAACTTCCTCGCGATCCTACTTTGTCAAGATTCGTGCACCCCAAACTTTTCCGCGCTGTGTACGCAACATTTGTTACGGCGTTTCGTGCGAAGAAGAGAGAGAGACAGGACAAAAAAAAATGGAGTGAGAATAAAAGTCGTCGATGATAGATGCCGCGAGTGCTTGTGCTTCCGAAGAAAGAATTTCTGCTCCAGTTTACCGCATCGGGGAGAGAAAAAGGAAGAGAGAGAGAGAGAGAGAGAGAGAGAGAGAGAGAGTGAGTGAGTGAGATGTAGCGGGGCAGCACGCGGGAAGGCACGCGGGAAAAAAAGCAAAAGGGCCGAAGAAAAAAAGATTCGGGAAGGAAGGCCGACGAAGAAAGTGGAAAGATGGCAGTGAGAGACGAGGGGGTGTGGCGTGTTGGCAGTTATCTGGCAGAAATGCATTAGCTTTTGTTTGTCGCCGTGGGAGAGGGGAACGAGGACCGGAACTGAATCTCGCGTGTCGTGTTCTTACTCTCCCTGTGTCTAGCCACCCCTTTTGCACCTTTCGCGCTGCCTGTTGGGTTCTCGAGTGCGCCCAGGGGTGTATCTAGATAACTCGCTCCCCGGAGTCACTCTTCCCACGGTTATCCAGTGGTAGAGAGCTACCGGACACACTCTCCACCAGCTTGGTAATTCCGTGGCAGAAGAAAAGATTAACAAATGACGTCGTGCACGTTTTAACGAACGATGGCTAATTTTCGTCTCGCTCGTGAGCGAGACTGGCGGGTAGCGTGCAGGTGTTGACGGTAAACTTCGCGAGTGCCGCATCGTTAACTTTTATTAACTACAGGGACAAACGCGACTCTTGGCAATATTGCGTTTATTGTATTTAATTAAATTGAATGTACCTATTCGATGAGTATTAGATTGAAATTTCATTTAAAAATAGATTGGGGCTCGATTAAGGTTCCCGAGCGAATAATAAGTCATAAATATGGGCCCGAGACTGAAAAGTTGCGGAAAAATCTTTTTCCACCCCCCGAGATTTTAGGACGTGCAAAGTTCAACCAAGACGTACAGAAAACGGTACGTTGCGTTTTAAACATTTCTCCTGTAAAGTGCGCGCAGTGGCGCTTGTCCCGTTGTACGGCGGAACCCTTCAAATATCGCGACTCTTCTATCTCTATCTATTACGTAACGGGCGATGTCAACGTTACTTTACACAATTGCTATTCCATTAATTTCCTCGCTACCTCCGTACGGCGTCCGAGTCGATTACAATTAATTCTATCGGCCCATTCCAGCGAAAACGATAAATTGTTCTCGGCACCGTCTCCCCCGTCCCTAAGTTTCTCCTGTCAGGAACAAAAGCCGTATTCCTTAAATCCTCGTGCCCCTCGTACGTACGTACGTACGTACATAGGTACCTCCGTCGCGTGTTGACGTTCAACCGACACACGTGGCCGGCCACTTGCACGTGTGTGCAGCGTACAAGTACGTTTGTTAGGTGTAGAACCGAGGCTCTAGATTTCGTTGCACGCACCTAACGAGGGGCCAGGAAGAGGAGACGCGTGGAACGGGGCCGAGAACTAAGGCGGGAGAGAAGTTGGGAATTCCGCGAGCTTCGTCGCATACTTGCCTCTAAGTTATGCTCTCATAAACTCACAAGGACATACCTACGTGTCTCCGATGACACTGGTGTGTGCCCCGCGCCTAGTTGTATCCGTTGCCGTCCTTGAGAGGAAGCGCGAAGCGAGTTTATATCAATTGCAGCGTACTGTTTTGTAGGGGCAAGCTCAAAGGTACGCTCGTAAGGAACGTACCGGTGTATACCAGGAATTAGTAGGAGCTGTGGGAGAAACGGGGGTAGAAAAGTATAGCCGGAGCATATTATACCTGCGCAGTTAAAATTAGCATACCGACGTCTCGTAGAACCATTCGTATCTGTTAGCTTCGCTGGAGGAAACCACGGTGGAGGTTCATTGGCCCAGTTTGTGTCTATGGCAAAAGCCTCTTTGAAGGTATGCATCAAATTAACGCGTAACATCGCCTTTCGCGGACGCGCACGGCGGAAACTCTTTGTACCGCGTGCGGCCGATGTAAACCGACTTGTATCGTAGTTCTTTGATCGCGAAAAAAAAAAAACCCTCGAGTGGCGGTACTTATCTCTCTTTTCTTTCTTTTGGTTCCATGTTCCATCGCGTCTCGATCTGACCCATTGCGACAAATGAAAGGGTAACGTGAAACTGATGCATCGCTGGAAAGGTTGATGCGAGTTGGAGTATCTCGTGTGCCTTTGCGAAAGGTATAACTACTTTGTTCGCGTAACCGTACACGCGAGTCCGATGGTTACGTACGGAGGATCGTTGAAACGAGGAAAATCCTCTGTCGTATCGTCGAGAAAAACCAGTGAACCGTCTTACGGGCGAAACGCGAAACAGGGCCGTGCGTTTGTTACGTAAAGTTCGGCGAACGTTAAAGACATCTTTAACCTACAAACTTCTTTGCATCGCCTTCCGCATGCGGGCGTAACGTGAAACGATCGCGTTCGTACACCCTACTCGCGAAGAGTCCAAGTTGTAGCATTTCTCGGAGGGTGTGGAAAATAAACATCGCAATAATAGTTGATCGCGTCGCATGATAAGTAAACGTATGCATTTATGATCGCAATTCCCACCTCGCGAACCATTTTTCCAGGCTACTTGTACGTACAAAAAATTCGGCACAAAAAAAAAGCACTCAACTTTTTCATTGGGTTTTGCGATCCTCGACGCATCCTACCGCGAGATGCAAACCGTATCTGTCTCGCTGCCCCAGTCGAAACTATAACCGTCGAGCCGTCGAGTATACTTTTTTTTATTTTGTACGAACTCGCCTCGCGTCAGAAACGCGAAATATTCCGTCCGTTTTCGCGAAGTCAGTCAGGTGGGATAGTAGGAAATTATTGGCACGGTCTGGAGTTGACTGGATGTTAATTACTCTATCATTCCGTCCCCTACCACTTTTGCTCGTGGCCCCTCTTCCACCCCTACCCCGGTGGCATTGCGCTCGTCGCCACCGCCCCCTCTTCGCCCCACTCTCACCCTCCTCGTAATTATGACAGCCCTGCCTCATAATAAGGTAATTTAAACGCATGACTTAGGAGGCACAGCGCGGATATTGGTCTGGCCTGTTCCTACTGGCAGTTTCGTCTGTACCCGGCCCTGGGCTTATGCACGAGTTTGCACTCTTTACGAGCAATAATTATTACGATACCGCGCCGACCTTAACTTCCTCGTTTGTCGAGGAATTCGTCCCTCGTCGAGGTTGTACGCCACGGTGGTGGCGCGATAGCGTTCAGTTTATGGTCGGTTCAATCCCCGCGGAGGACTTTTTGAAACGAGGTAGATGACGGGTACCCGGTTACCCGGAGAAAGATTGGCAGCATCGATTTTGTTGGGAGTACGCGAATTTTTGTGTAACACAATTTTGCGAAGTTTTTTTTTTTTATCTTTTTTCAAAGCATCGATAACGAGCACGCGAACGAGAACGAAGGGAGACGCCGCGGATTGTCTCGATAAACTCACGGTTTTCTCGAGTGTCGATGGAATTTAATATTTGATCGATGGTATTATTTACATTCGTACGATATTATAGATCGGAATTATGTCTGAGCGAAAGAATCGAAAAGGCTTCGCTCCGCTTTCCGCGGAATTGGTTCTTCTCGCGATCGATCACGGAGCTCCTGCCTACCCTTAAATTGTATCTGCGAGTAACCCTCCCGGAGACGACGGAAAAATGTTTACGCCGGCTAATGACTGCCCTCGTTTAGTTTCTCGCAAATAACTCTTAAATAAATCTGCCCTCGACCAACTCGATAATTATCAAAATCGCAGAAGCGGCTCGAGCTTTGAAACAGCGTAGCCGAGAGAATAACGAGAAAAACGTGAAATCGAAAAATCGCTGAGCGTAGGGCGAGAGACTCCGGGGGGTGGGGGGAGGAAAGAGAAAAACGGACGGACGCAAAGATCCGCCCTTTCTTTGCGTGAGAAACGCCGGAGCGTCGCGATGCTACGAGGGAGACGACCCGGAAATTGTGAAACGAGTGGCTGCCGCCTTCGCTCTTCCTTCTACCCAATCCGCTATTCCCTTCTATCGTCTAACGCTCGTTTTGCACGGGCAGTTCGGCACTCTTTACGATCAATTACGAGACCGTAGATTTTCGCGAACCTAGGTAACCGTACAGAGGTGATATTTCGAAATGGAAGGGAAACGCTCGGATTGCCTGTACCGGGTTGCCCCCTTTACCTTACCCATCCCTACCAGACTGTCCCTTTTTCCGTCGCCTTGTACTATCTTTATTTTCCGTTACTCCTTCTCTACCGTCCCTCCTCCACCCCCCGCCCCCCTCCACGGCGTTCCATCTCTCTCTCCGCGCTTTCCTCACTCTTTATCTTTTTCTCCTCGATACTCGTGGGTATACGCTTTACGAGCAGACGTGCGCACGATGAGAAAAGTGGGATCCGATCGTATATCAGACGAGGACCGAGGTCGATCGGTTATCGGTGAAAAATATTGCGGCCCGGGAAGAGTGGAACGCAGAGACATTTCTCTGACTGCCACCAAGTCGACATTTTCGATATAACTCGGGGCTCGAGATGGAGTAATCAGGTTTCCTTTCTGCCACGCGCGAATGGTTTCGACGTAATTTTTGCGAAATTCTCAGACCATTGGAAAGCGGCGTCCGAGTGATTAAATTCGCTCGGAAAACATAATACTTTCGCGCAACGTGGAATATCGTATGACGCGGGCGAGCGTTCGAATGCAGTGGGCAATACAAGAGAGGAATAATTAATTGATTGAAATCGTTGCATCGATTAAAGTCAGTCCCACCGTATTCTCATTGAATTTTCAATAAGATTCGAAATTAAGTTTCACTCCGCGGAATCGCGTTACGATCGCCGACGCGCTACTTAGAATTACCGAGATCAAATTGAGTTTAATTTCGCGCTCCTTTCCAACCGGAGTTGTTTCGAAATTAAAGACTTAATTTGCCGACGATTTTGCATAAATTGTTCCACGAAAGATTGACGGAAAATAAAGAAAATGCGAGGATGCAATGTTTTCTCCGTTAACAATGGAACTACCGGGGAACATCTCGGCATACGTAGATACGCTACATACAATTTTACAACAGAAGGTCTACAAAAAAAAAAGAAGTGCTTTACAGAATTAATTATTTACATCTTTTAGAAAGAGTCATACAAATATTTTCGGAAACAAAATGCGCTCAAAATGAGTAATGATTATAAGAAATGCCAAGCAAGTCATTTTGATCCTCGTGGTAGATCTAGCGTCAAAACTGTAAACGCGAACTGACCATCGCGGCGCGGTTAGGAGTTAGAAACTTAGAAACGTCGAACGACGCCGGCGCGACCGTTGTCAGCGATATCGATACAATTATCGATCGTTTGCCCATATTGCGTCCTTAATAATTCACCCGCAAATATTCTATAGACCGACATTTGCGTCGCGAATCGAGAATCGTTATGTAGCATCGATGTTTTCGCTCGCGGACCGTTAACGAGCTTTCAATGTGCCTTCCGCAGTTTCTCTTTTTGTCCACCTACCGGGAGCTCGAAAGCAAAACTTTCAAAGTGGTTACGTATAGTATGTTTAGTAATTAACGCAGTCAAAGCGGGTGAACGAACTATCATAGGCGGAATCAAAAGCACGGTACGGGTAATCATCCCTCGGTGGCTAATTGCCGTTACACGCAAATTAACTCATCGACTTTCATTAACCGAACCACGTTCCCTGTTTCTAACGGAACTCAAGCGCGCGCCACACAGCGTTAACGCTTCGAGCATCAAAGTTATTCCGCGCAACGGTGCGATGTAAAAAGATATGCGCCGTGCGGTCGCGACAATAGAAACCAAATCGTTTCGTTACGTTTGATTCGAGATTAACGTACACGAGAATATGCCAGAGTGAGTGTATCCGTACGCCCAATGTGTTTAACGGTGGCGTTTTGTACACATAAAATACCCTTGAAAAATTTTGATTAATTTATCAAATGTCCGGTGATTGTACAGAATATCTAGGGGGTGGAGGTAAATGTATTAAATCAGGCCGTGGCAAAACTTGCTCTCGGAGATAGGTATACTGCAGTCCTTCCTCTGATTCGTACAGCGTGTATTTATAAAAGCTGACGGATGGAGGTGCCGAAAACGTGTGGGGGGAAGTGCGTTTCCCTAGAGTCGCCCAGGTATTAAATCAACGCCGTTTGCATTCCTAGTCCAAGAAATGTCGAGCAGCGCGATAGCGCTCGCTTTCTCCGCAGAGCCACACGCATCGGACAAAGACCGAGCGTGCAGACAATGTTACCTCCGCAGCTACGGCGCTGGCAATTGTGAACACGGGACAGAAGGTGCGTAACTGCGCCGTTTTGGCACTCAAACTGATAAAATATTTGCCTCCACCCTGTATGATTGATTGGCAGAGTACGAGCGACGAAACATAAAGGATAACAGAATGTCAACTATGGATTCAACGCATTGGCCAACGAGCCGTGGGTATTATAGAATCCGAGCTATTTGTAAAATACCAGCCCATTATACCCAATGGCAACAAAAAAAAAGAAAATCGGCATTCTATACAGTGACCGGTCATTTGACAAAACGCCCACGTTAAACGCATTGACCGTAATATATCGCTAACGCGTGCGCGTGATCCTTTGTTTTACGGACGGAGCAAACGATTTCTCGATCTGCACGGCATACGGCTCCGTAGAAGGACTGCCGACGTCCTTGTTCCATTAAACGGAACTTTTTTCCGAGCTCGTCCCCTTAACACGTGTCCGCTTTCTGTCTCGAGCACGCGGTGCACCAGCGAATAAGTCAGCCGGCAGCTCGCAGCTAAAGTCGGACATTTTTTTCACCCGCGGCAATCTGGGGATTTTTGTTCGACACGCGGAGGAAATAGAAGATCAAGAGCGTGGAGTGGAGGGTCGACGGAGGGTTGCGGCGGTAACGCTGTTGGTCAAACTAATAAAAGGCAGCTTACCGTGAGGAGGGACCGGACCTCTTGCACAGCCCGCAGAAATCGTCAGCCTTCAGCCCCGAACCACGAAGAAGGAAGAGGGGGCGGAGGGAGGAGGGTGGAGGGAGGAGGGAAGAGAGCTGTTCCGCGAATGGAAAGGGGTGCGGCAACGGGCGACGGGCAACGGAGGGAACGAAGAGTCTGTGAGAAGAACACACGAGCGGAATACTTATAAGTCTTATAACCCGCTTACCGGAGTTTTCCGTACGAATGATAAGTCATAAATATGGGACCGAGGCTGAAAAGTTGCGCAAAAATCTTTCTCTACCCCAAGAGAGATTTTAATCGTGCACGAAGAACCGTACGAGTCAACATTCGAGAGCGACATTCAACGCGTTACGACGCTGCTCGCGGAATGTTAATAACGTTTCGTGAGAATTGAAACGTAATGTTTGTAAGACGAGATTTAAAGTAACGCGACGAATCGGTAGAACCACTTCGCAGAGCAGGGAGTAACGGGAATCTAGTACTTTTGTTTTCCGCGATATCGCTCGAGCGATTATTGTTCCGGTGAGATTAATGAACTTTTTTGAAACAACAGGGAGTACGCGATTAGAGTGTATTATAAAACGCGTACAAGATAACGCGCTGCATAAACCACGGAATGATTCTGGATGTATAAAAATGTCACGGGGTCCGGGACGTAGGCCGCGTACAAAGGGGTCGTGCATCCTGGTTATCAGGCGCAATTGTCGTTATTTATGCCGGTACAGGTAATTAACTTATCTAAGTGTCCACCGGAGAATGTATCTTTTAAATTATGACCCGGCGCATTCAGGAAACTCTTTCCGTCCATGAATTGCTCGATTTCGCGGTTATTCGCAGGCCATGAATCTGACGGATGTTCTCTCCTTCGTCCTCAAAATCCAAACTTTTTTGGCCCGGCCCTTCAAACGTTTCGTGAGCGAATCAACCGCTAGAGTTCGCGAAAACTCTTTTCCAACAAAAATCCGTTAGTCTTTACAAATATCGCGTCGTTGCGGCAGTGTACACGCCGATGCCAAACGAGAATGTCGCTCGTAATTTCGATTACGACGCGGAAAAGTGTTTGCGAAAATAGCCAGCCATTACGGCTGACACCGAGCTTAACGTTCTGGCATAACTTAGCGGGCTTTAACAACAGCCGGCGGACACGCAGTTGGATCTAATAAAAGTTGGTCAGCGTGAAACCGCGGCTTTAACGAGAGTCAGGGATCCTCTCTACAGGCGGCGGCACAAGGCGGCCGGTTCCAGCTTATTAAAAGTGAAACGGCCTTAATAAACAAGCTTGCAAAAGGTCCGTCCGCCGCGCCGTCGGGGGAAAATTCAGTCCACTCCCTTCCCCCTTCCCCCCCTTCCCCCCCCCCCTGTCCGTCTCCGTCCGCCTATCTGGCCCGAAACGAGCGTGAAAAGCACTCGATACGGCCGACGATTACGCTCGGCTCGTCCCCCGACGAGCTCCGGTTCGTTTTTGGTCCTCTTCACCGAACCTGGATGAACAAGCGAGTAAATGGCAATGATCGCTTTGGTCTCACGTTAAACGCTCGATAATTATTTCACTTTCTCGTGGTTTCTTTTTTCTGCGAGGACTCGACGACCGTTACGTAATTACCGTTTCTACACTTCGGTTTCGGACGTGATAAACGATCGCGCTGCTGGTGGTTCGGTTATAGCTGTACGTTTATATTTGTAAGTCGATGCACTGGAGAGAACGTACATAACGAACGTGCATGATAATCTTATCTTAACGATAAGACGGGAATACGAAGCAACGGTAAACGATAATGAGAGTTAAATATCAAGGCCATTCGCGTTGAAGAACACACACGTTCATATCTAGCGTTTCGGTCAGAAAAATCGAGAATGTTAATTTCCTTCGATTACGCGCTTTGTTCGGTCGAATTTTGCCTCACGCGTGACGTAACGCACTCGCAAAAAACCACCCGCAAAGTCCGTCTGTCCGCGTGTTGGTTAGGTATTATTTTTTCGCCGGGGGCAAGGCGAGATAATAATGGCTACCGAAGCGAACGAAAGCATAACTCTGTCCGATAAAAAGCTTTTATTACCGGCAATTAGGATAAGCGTGCTGGCTCTCTCAACCTTTACCACCCCTTCCCAACTGCCTGTTAACTTTTTACCCTTTTCTCCCTGTTTCCCATCGTCTCACGTTCGAATACACGGTATAACGTATCGACGATAATTCCGGCGCAAAACCACCACCGAAACGCACCGCCCGGGCGCGGCCGCGAACTTTAATTCATATATTTGTCGACGATACTCGAATGCCACGAATTGGTAACGAGATTGCGGTCCCCTTTCGACCTCGAAATTTCTGTCCGCCACTATTTTTCTCAACTTCGTTAAGCCAATAATGACTGCATAATGGAGCGACTCCTTTGCTCTCCCGTCCCGCGACGGCGTAAAAGATGAACTTTATGACGATTTGCAATTCAGATTTACGTTTCGCGATTTACTTAAGAGCGAGGCGCGCAGTCCGGCGTTCGCCGCGTCGTTCGCAGCCACCCACGATTAACCGTTGTACACGAGGGTGCAGCGTTTAAGGAAACTTTTCCCATCGTCCAAGAATCACTCCTCCTTTCCCGCCTCTATCGGACGATTCTCATCCGTGAAGATTTCACTTTGACGGCTTCTCGTAATCGGGCTTTATTTCCGTTCCTACAGCTATCATTTCCATCGCGAACGATTCCGCGAACGAAGGAGGGATGGGATGGTCGGGGATAGAGGGGGTGGGGGGGGGGGGAGGTGGGTGAAAGGGAGGGAATGGCAACCTCGTTTCGCAGGCTTGCTAATCCGCAAAGTGCAGTTATAATAATCGCCCCGTGAAATTGGACTGGCGTTTCGTGCCCCGTGGTGAAACCCGGGGGAGAATGGGTCTGAAGAGAAAGAGAGCGAAAGGGTTGCCAAGAGATGGCGAATCTCGCGAAGAACACCGGTACGACTCGTTTTCCACGAGCGGTCTCGCGAGGCTGAACAGGCCGCACAGGCTGCACAGGCTGCATAACTATAGGCGTCGTTCTGCGAGAGGATACGTCGAGCGTAGTAGACCATAGTCGTTCAGGAATAATATTTTTGGCCCCGTTCCCGGGGCAGCGTGAAACGCCGGCGGTCGGTACCCCTATCCTCCAACCTATCCGCCACGTGTACCGTTTTCGCCTCCTCCGCCTCCGACACCTACGATCGGCGAGCGTCGCGGCGGCGGCGGCGGCGGCGTGCCCGGAGAGGTGGTTTTGCGGGAGAGGTTACACCGGGCATTTTGCCGGTGTCTCCGCTAAGTAGGCCTTACGAGAGCCATTATACCGCGGCGTACGTGTAATGGCACGACGTTACGTTACGCCACGCCGCACCGCTCTCCTCTCACTCCCACCCGCCCCCCCCCCCTCCCAACCTCCGCACCGTTAATAAGCTCGGCCTAGGAGGAAACTGGTGCGAGTGTAAATTTTCCCACGTCGGTGTGGTCCCGTCGGTGAGAACATTCACCGAGGCCTACGATAAAGGATCCCTATCTAAATTCTGGGTGTCTACGTCACCGCGCGTCTCCTGCTCTCCGAGGGACACGGTCATTCGGATATACATACATGCATATGCATTGCGCGCGTATGTAACCGAGTCGTTGCGCTCGCGTAAACGCGTCTGTCCGCTCCACGGAGATGTACATTTCGAGCCAAATTCTCTCGTCCATGTAACCGTTTCGTGCTTGTTTCTCAGAGGTCGACGGTTAATCACCCGTATCGGTGTGCCCCCTGCGCCCGTAGTTGTCTATCGCAGCCTCCCCGAGCACGCATCGTTTCGGTCGGGTTAGAGTTCGCGCATCGCATGCATTTTCCTCTCTCGCGGCCGCTCGATCGTTTTCGCTCGACGCTACCTCTCGAACTTACGTAGGTCCATACCAGTCACTAATTTTCTATATCTCTATTCGCTCCCTCGCCCCGGGAAGCATCCATTTCACCCCTCGAACGCTCTTCTCTCTCCGCGTACGCGGAGAACTCTTTTCCCCCGTTTTTGTACAATCTCGCCATCTCCGTTCCTCCTGTCAATCTATCTGTCACGACCTCCAAAAAATTCCACCATCCCCGCCCGTCCTCGGCCGCTTCTATTTATCTTTCCCTTCCGGCACAACGTATCACCCTTTACGCTTCACCCGAGCCCTTCGTCAAATCGTCCCCCCTCGCTCCCTCCCATCTTTCTTCGCTCGTCGCGGGCATACGTATCTCCCAAGACTGTTCGGGATATTCGTGATTTCGGTAGCCTGTTCCGAGGGACGTTCCTTAGGGGTGGAGAGGTAACGGTTATCGTTTGGCAGAGGTGCCAACCGCATCGCGTGGCACTTTGATGCGATGGCTACCGTACAAGCCTAATGGGCTCGCTGTTACGAAGGAGGGCGTAGATAGAGGGTTGGCGGGAGCGCGGTAACGGGTGGGTAGGAGAGAAACAGCTACCTAGCCCGAATCTGCATATCGCCGGTGTCGAGTCCTTGCAGTTCGGTGTTTTGGAAAACGTGGGAATAATCCTTGCTGGTCCTTTGCATATCGCGACTCGTACCGCCCGGAGGGGTTTGTAATGTATACCCTGGAAAATGTGCGTCTCGCGCTTGTAAACTGCCAGTCTCGTCGCTGTTAGGCGGGTCTAATAGCGTGGAATATTGTCGCGCAGCCGTGTTAGCGGTTTACCGTTGCTCGAAAGGATTTTCTGGTTTTTAATGCGAGTGTCGGGGAGGGGGGAGGGGGGGAGGGGGTGGGGGAGGAAGGGTGGTAGAGAGGCAGAGAGGGAGGGTGTATAAACCTTTCGGGGTCGCGGTGTTATTCGAACAGCGCGTAAATTCTCCTAGTCGGAGCGAAATCTCTGTTACGACCGAATATACATATACGTACGAATAACACGAATACTCGTGTAAGATTATTCCGAAATTGGAATGCATAGGTAGCGTAATTGGTTACCGAATTTCACATACGAGTCATATTAATCGACGTATCGTCGAACATTTTACATCGAAGTACATACATTGGTCTACCCCCTCCCCCCCCCCCCCACCCCCCGCGAGCATTGGCCTATCGCATTCGGGGCAGACGGCTTTCCAAAGCAATATAGATTCACCACATCCGTGTCAATACGTACTCTCGTATTTCCCAGAGAGACGTGACACGCACACGCGTGTACACGCGCGCGCGCGTAAATCCCGATATTCGCAACGGCATGCGGAACGCTTAACACCGGCAGACTGCTTCGCATAACCATGCCACGAGTCGAGGAATTATCCAAAGGAGAAACCAGATTCACTTTCTCGCCGAGTTAAGAGCCGATTTCATCGCAATTCAGGAAGAGCTTAATCCGAATACGAGCTAGTAAACGACGCGGAGGTATTCGTCGTTATAGTATGGTACGCACCCCGGTAAACCGCTGTCTCGTAACTTCATTTACTCCTAATACCGTGCCGAGCCACGTAACTCCAGCAGCCCCTGATACTCGAATGTATTCAGCCGCGTATCTTAAGCGGGTCTCGAGGGGTATGTAAGGTCATTCGCGTATCGCGCTTCGCCCTATAGTTTATTGATATTACGCGCCGGCACTGCGTCGCGTAACGATATCTTTGGGTGTAAATCGCCGCGCGTCAAGTCTCGGGGAATTTAAGCCCCTGTGACGCGCGGAAAGGATTCCCTTCCGGCTACCGGGCCTTCGCTCTTTGAGGTGGGACATTTTTCACATTTTTATATCCGAGCTTAGCACCGAGAGGTAATTTATGTAAAGTATGTAGGTACGTGCAAAAAAAGGAAATTAAACATACGTGTCGCTACACCTCTTTGGGTCGCTCCGCCAGACAGACAGAGATTTTAATGTAAGTATGTCGACTTATCAGTTTCATTTGACCGGAAGCGCAGAGGCATCTCCTACTAAAAGTCGAAGATACACACGTCACACACACGTCACTGTACCATTCGCGTATCGGTCGGATGTTGACTGCAGCAGAAATGGTTATATTTAGCGCTCGATTTGATACGGCGATGTGTGAACTGTTGCATTTAAAAAGCATTGCGCAATTTTTTTAACGAGAGACGGCCAACACTCGACCGACACACGAATTGGGCATGGTACGGTAATGTGTGTCTCCGGCTTTAAACTTTAAACCGTTGCGAAGCTGGGAGGAATTTTTATTACGAGAGACTTTTTGACAAAGATAGAGAATCTGTATACAACAAATAGATTTTTTACCATACGAGTCTCGCAATAACAAGTTTTTCTTCTCTTTGACGGTCTACGCCACGGGATACCTTTGCATTTCCAGTTAAAAGAAACGCACTGCACACACGTGTACGTATTTTCGATCGAACGTGTTCATTTCGTTTTACGTATACACGTAGGTTGGATAGGCGGGATCTTTCTCCTTCGTGGTCGCGACGCTGGTGGTATATTGATTCGAGTGGGGTAGACCAGCGGTTCCTCGTTCAACAGATCAGCGACCAAAGATAACGAACGTATCAACGAGTGTATTAATTTATTGAGCGTAAAAGATTAACGGTTTCGAGAGGAGCGAGACGAAACGAGGGCGAGTCTTCCAATAATGGACCAAAGGAGGGAAACGATTATAAACAAAAATAGGTTTGCACGGTATTTCCTATACGCACCGCCCTCGACGAATCGTCGGAGATAAAGGAGAATAAAGTTTAATGCATTTTAGCTGATTGTGAGAAGCTTAATGAAAGGGCAATCTCTATCGCGATGCGGATGAATAAATAAAATTAAAGAAGAAAAAAAGCAATGTCCCCGAAGAGCACGGCACTGTACGGTACAATTTCGTGCGCAAGAAGATTCCGTAGTCGATTGAATCCAGTACAGAATAAAAGGGAGAGATGGACAGAGGGGTGGGTAGATAGCGGAAGCCTAAGGATACTCTCGAGGATTCGCGCAGTTACAGCACCGTGGAGGGTATTTCAAGCTACCCCTCTGTCGTTTTTATTCCGGAATTCTGGCACGAGACTTTTCTAATCCTCGATGGACGAAACGATTGCAAAAAAGGAGCACCGCCGGCTTTCCTTCGATATAGAACGATCGCTGGAAGAGTATCGTAAAAAAACGTCGGAACAGTTGTATTATTCGAGCTGAGAAAAAATTTTCTACCAAATTCCCGAGCAGTTAATCCTCGAGTTCGTCGAAGTTTTGGATTCGACGTCGCGATACATTCGACCGGTGACTATTTTCCAAAGCGAAGAAGGAAACGCATTCCTTTGAGGGAGAATAACGTTTCATCCTTGTTGTCGAGATACGTACATTTTCTTGCGTCGTGTCCGAAGGATTGCCTGGAAGGCCGATCGTCGATTTATAACGTTCTGTGGAAAGCAGACGCGTTAACGACGAAAAGCTATCGCGGGGCGGTACAGGGCGAATTGATAACGTACACCTCCAGCGAGATCGTTCGCAGCATCCTCGCGCGAATACTTCGGATTGGGTGTTGAAATGGAATTCAACGCTCCGCTGGAGAACAAAGTTGTGCCGTCTCCTCTGATGCGCCTTTTAGATCGTTTATCATATAAAAAACTAAATCCCCACCAGCGAGTCCAGCTAGTACCGTTCAGAAAAACAATGCGCCTCTAAATATAAATTCGGAAACGCCTTTGATCGGGAAACGAAAGCTACAGTAAAATAAGAAGGCCGTGTCACTGGACTTGTCACGAATCGAAAGTATTATGAATATAACTCCAATCCGTCGTTGATCCGTGAAACTCCCGTCGCAGGACCGTGTTTCAAAGAACGTACTTCTTTCCAGCTTATACTGATCTCGAGTCGCAAAATAAAACCTTTGAAATCCATAATTACGTTCGATGGGACAATGTTGTTAGTAGACCTTGTTACTCGTTGCATTCCGAACGATGATGGCCGTCGAGTCCCGTATAATTCCCGTCCCGCGATCGTTATTCGGAAGGAAAAATAAAGCTGTGTCCATGGCGAAACGATGACCAAAAAAACCCGATAAAACATCGATGCGTATCGCGAAATCAAATCCGCGATGCGTTCGCTTATGTACGTAGCGTGCTACAGTATTCGTTTGGTTTTATCGCACGCGTCAGTGTTTTGCTGGCCGCTTCGCTATGGACGCGGCTTAACGAATGCCGCGAAGACAGGAGCGTTTAAGCACGTAACGGAGCGATACGGTCACCAAATTCGCGGCCGGTCGATCAGGCCGGACTGTTTGGAAAATGGCGTTCCTTTCGGCGCTCGCGGCCCTTAAAGTACACTTTCCGCGTCTCAGGGAATTTATACGAAAACTTAGCCTCGCTTCCGTACCATCCCCACCTACGTTCCGCGCTATTCGTTTTCAGTCTCCAGTTACCAGTGCCGGTCGGCCACTAAATCTATCTAGAGCAGTTGGATCTCTGGTTTACACTCTAGGACCGCGCTCGATACGCGTTCGATGCAGCTGCGGTACCTTCTAACGGTCCAAACGCGATTCGCCTCTCCTTTCCTCTCGCTCCCTCGTTCTTTCTATTTACCTTTACCCCCAATCCGCTTCGTCATCCCTGTACGTTCGCCCGTGGACCCGGTCGGACGTACTTTTATTTTTCTCACTTACTTGTTGCTTATTTGTGATATTACGCGGCTGTGATTTATACCGACGATCAAGAGACAAGTTTTCCTTTTACCCGAGTTTCCTTTCAACGCATTTGAGTCGAACGTTAGATACCGACGAGGCGTTGACCTGAGTTTTTACGTGAAACAGTGTCATTTTACCACCGAGCGAATGGAAACTCTTGCACGAGGTATTTATCCTTTTGCGCGGACGTTGGAGGATCAGAGAGATAATTTCGAATTACCAGAGAAGTTGTGAAACGTTAATCGCAACTGGGGTTCGCACGTACGTTTACGCGTGCGCAAATATCTAGCGCAACGAGCGATAAGTTATACGCGCGATAGGTGCACGTCGTGCCGTCGAACGATCCTTTGGGCACGGTAAACCGTGCAACGTCCCGAATAAATTGATTGTCTACATTTCATTTCCCCGCCGTCATTCGTTACGTTATAATTAACGAGCCCAATGTAGAATTAATGAAAGTGCCAGCTCGCTCTTCACCTTCCCACGGATCATAATATAACTCCCTCACTCACAATCAGACTAACCTACGCAGAAAGCGTGTACGTGAATTTCATGTTTATCGATCACGCGATCGAGCGATGCTGTTCGTACGATTATGATTCGCGCTACTAGATCGCTCGAGCGCAAGTACCCAGTTGTAGCTTAACTTCTTTAATGGCTACCCGGTATTACGTTTAAATTCGGCGTTATTCGTTCACTCCGAGCTTTTTCAAATCTTTGCTTTTTATCGTGCGGTGTTATCGACGAGAAGCGGCGAGTCCGTGCGTTCGAAAAGAATACGAGAATCGATGGAAAGAATAGCACGCGAGGGATTTCATGGTTGGAATTATCGCATTTACGATTCGTACAGGCATTTACTCAAATCGAATTCGCGAACGCGTATTTATTATACGATTAAATTACCGAAGTAGAATATCTGCATTGTTACAGGAGAAACCGTGCATTACAATTAGCTGTATTTTAATTAACGCCCGATGAGACAATAGAATACAAAATTTATTATGCGCGCGGCGGAGAATAGTTAGATTGAACGTAATTTACAGTTAACTGGATTACATTTGCATATACACCGTAAGTGCAAAAGCATAATAGAAGCAGAAAATATCGTGCCTTTCCTTCTCCCAAATAACCTTATTAAAATTGGGAAACGTATGAATCTCATTAACACAGAGGGAGACGGTATAATGCGTTGGTAGCCCGAAACGTTTCGCTTGTTACGCGTCGAAAATACGATATCGTCGTATATCTATATTATATATATATTGTGTATGTATATATATATACATATATATGTATATCGATCGGAAAATAGAGGTGTCTTAAAACATAAAACGTCGGGGATGGGGGCAACGATTGGAAAGTACGTAAAACAGACTCATCGATTCGATTTCGAATTCCAGTCGAACGTACCGGAAATAATTCATCCGCTTTCGGGATGTTTTCACGCGCGGCGTATCCCGACCGCCGATTTATCGTCCACGTCGGTCTTACTTAAGCGTGAAACATCACTCGTAAAATTTCCAATTCCTTACTTTTCAATTAATTACGAGGGAATCGAAAATGCAGAGAGCTGGATCGTTTGCCCGGCTTCATCCGTCAAACGTCCCGGAAAGTTTTATTATCAGAACGGTAGTTAATGCAGTTTAAGCCCCGTCCCGAAGTTACCCGAAAGTTTTACCATCAAGGTAACTATTACAAGCTAAAAACGAGAGATCCTTCGAGAGGGGGAAAGCACCGGTGCTGATTCCTTTATTTAGGGCAAGGACTTTTATCGTGCCCGTGACGACTCGAATTGCCGACAATTATATTAAGCTTTCATTCCAAGCGGAACGATTCGGACGTGAAATCACAAAAGATCGACTTAATACTTTAGTCGACGAAACTAACGAACTCGCGTTACTTCGGACATTGATAATGCAGCGCCGGGACGACGATCGCTTTCGTTTCGAAGTCAAAGTTTAATAGGAAAGTGGATTGTCGTTCGAGAAGAGAAACATTAATCGTTAACGTTACAATATTGATATCGATATCGTTCTGAATCTCATTAACGAGTAATGCGCTTCGAACATTATTAATCGGTGCGTCCCATCGTTTTATTTATGAAGATCGTTTCGTTGCGCCCTATTAAAACGAAGATCACATCCGATTCGAGACTGCTGGTCGATCGTTGACTGTGTTGTTACCCGTGGATAATAACATTCGTGCTAGCAGCCTGCCGCGAATCAATATCGGATTACCAGGCAAATGTTATGTAACCTGGTACGTCAGCCAAATTGTTTCTCCGATCGTTTTGTACGCGAATCGACTAGGCGCGCTTAGATCGAGGAACGATATTGCACGTCCAAATACAATAGTCGAGTAAAAATTAACGAATTAATGAAGTCGAGCGTCCTCGGCAAATTTGTTACGGTTTCTTTTTTTCTCCTGCATTTCAGTAGACGTTTGGTAAATTCGAACAAACTGAATATGAATTTTTGGACCACGCTCGCTTCGTCCCGATTTCCGTGAATCGTCGTTATTTTCCCGTGCATCGACCAATACTATATCGACGTAGCGGCGGGATTGATCGAACGGCGACACCCCCGCCCCGTACCACTTTCCGTTTTCATCCCCACAATCGAAACTATTGCATTTTCTATCACCGATTTCTCGTGCCCGTAATCACGTGTGACGGATCGAAAAAAGTTGGTGAGTCGCCGCTCTCGTGTTTCTATCTCCGAAATAATAGATTATTTCATGGTCACGTTCCGCCGACACTCGCACCCTCGACGCGCGGCGTAGCGAAATATAATCGAAGGCCGGAATTACATAATGGAGTACGTCGTAATAACTTGATCGGAGGAAGTTGCGAGCGCGGACGTTGAATCTTGTAATTCGATTAATAATCGCTCGCTTTCGTTATTGCCAGACAGTTGCGGAATTCTTTATGACTCAAGTCCCGTGTAATAGAATTATATCCTCGTTAGTCGCGAAAACTAACCCCCGAAACGTCTATCGCACGATAATAAAGGACTTGAGCATGAAACTACCGAGCAATCGAATCCCGAGGCTACTACCCCCAGTAAATTATTTCAATTTCGTGTCTATCTTCAATTTTATTCCCGCAAATAAATAGCCGTTGAATCCTTTCACAATGACGGACGTAAAATGGATTCGCGTTACCTTGCGTTCGCGTCGAAAGCAGATGCGCGCATAAATATGTGTCATCGCGAGCCAAACAAGCGAACGCAGCCAGGCACGGGGACGAAACGTATGGACGCTCGTCAGCGTACGCAACGCTCGGCAATCACGCACATTCGCGATGCGCGTATCCCGACACCAGAAACATACGCGGCCACGGAGAAGCGGATTCCACGATCGACAGAATGCACCCCGACGTCCCGGCAGGGACAGTGTGTCGCAAACGCATAGACGCAAACGCCCCCGTATACTTTGGGGAAGCAGAAAAATCGGCCGCACAGTCGAATTCCTGGTGTTGCCGACATCGCGCGCCTCGGTATCATACACCTCGTCACCCGGAACGCGCAAAAGCCACGGAAGACTCACACACACGATCGCGGGGAGTGTACATACCGGGAGGGAATCACAAAACCGTGGACACGAGCGCACGAGGGAACTCACACACGGAGCAAATGACGCGTACACATTCCCAACGAGACGGACGGAATAGGTGTTCCTACGTACGCGCACACCGACGTTCACGCGCGTGTGTGGATTCTCGAAGCGGTGGCACGTATTCACGAATAGAGGGTACGCAACCCCCGAGATACGGCGAGGGTGGATTTCCTGGGGCATGCGCGCCAAAGGTGGAAGACAGAGGCTGCCGGCGGGTGGAAATCGTGGAGGTTCGAGGGTACGACCGAGGGTGACACCCTGCAGTCTGACGCGGGACTTCGACCCCCGTGCTTCGCCGGAGGTGGAGTAATCAGTGGCTCGTCGGCCACCAACGGAATCCGACATCCAGTCGCATCCGCGCCATCCACGGGAAACACGGACACGAGGACATTTCTTTTTTTTTTGTTCTCTCCCCCTTTACGCTCTCGGAAGCCGAGGGAGTTCGACAAGGGGACGCTAGGACGAAAGCTGCGCGGTTTCGTTCTCGAGATTCATAAAGGTGACACCGGGGTCTTTTCGATTTCTTTTTCTCTTTGTACAGTTTGGCCGACCGTCCTCGAAATCGTAACGAACTTTCTATTCCGATTAGAAGCATTTAGTTTTTATCCGACGAGCGAGTCAATCTTTCAAAAGTCTGGGAGTCGCGTTTCGTCGGACAGGGAAGGGGAGGGAAATCTTTCCCCCGGAACTTTTGATCTATCGATTTCCGTTAACTCTTTTAACGTCGGTCTTCGTGGATGGAAAAAGATTAACTTTTACCTCGATAATCTCGTTGGAATTAGTAGAGAGCTTAAGATTAAGAATATTTCCGATACCAGGTAGAAAGAAAAGTTACGCCAAAGGAAGGGACGAGCGGGACGATCGAGAAGCTCGTTGACTCGAGCCCCTTCCTCGTTCTCTGGCTCCTTCCGCGTCATCGAGTATAATCGTACGAATAAAGGAGAGTCAATTTAACCGCGTTCTCGCGCGAGAAACGTATTTCCGTTCGGCACCGAGACTACCACGTAACGAGGAAAGGACGATACGAAAAACCAATGGTGAATCCATCTCGCAAAGTGGTTATCGTGCGGGCATTTCGCGAGTGTTTTCTTCGGATGGAGAACGAAAACAGGGAAGCGCGACGTCGAGGGAGTAGCACGGAAGGGAGAGTCAGCCACGGTAAGTCGATTACTTCGTGGTCGATGATCAAACGTTGCTTTCATTAGCGTCGGTCTCGGTGACTGCCGCGCTTAAACATTCACGGCACTCTCCTCTGAGCGTAGAAAATCAAAGATTCCTTTTAAAATTACACCTTCCATGCTCTTGACTTTCATCGCTCGCCCGTCGTTTGCGCCGTTTTATTACGAAACGGGGTAGCGCGGAGAGAGTTTCGTGTCTTGAAATCGATTGCCCCCTGGCAATTTTCAAGAACCGGAGAATCGCCGATAGCGTTAGATTCTTCCGAGTATCGTGTACGAAACAACGGTACATCGGGAAATATTTTTCGTTTTACGTTTTCCCGATACGCTGTGGGTACTCTGCAACGATCTGCTGTTTCTGCGCGTGGCTGAAGAATCTACGAGCCGGAATCTTTAGATAAATACCAAAGGAATGTACTTAAGAAGGATATATTGAAGACATATTTATTGTCCTTCTTCTGTGCACAGATCAAATATAATATCCGATCCCAAGGCTATTTAAAAAAAAAAAAAAGAAAGAAAGAAAAACTTGTATAACGCTCACGTCGAAAGTTTTTGAAAAACAAAGAAACGTTGAAATTTGAACAACGACTCGATCTTTGTTCCAAGAATTCGAATACCATTTCATATTTTTACACAGAATTAGACGCGCTCTTGAAAATTAAAGAATAAAGTAAAATCTCGTGCTCGAGTCCTTGAACAAACTGACGGGATCGGCAAAGGTAGAAAAGGTGGCGTCTACTCTTTATTCTCCGCCGTCGGCGTTGAGACGGCTCTCGTATCGACCAACGGCTTTCGACTTTCTCTCTCTCTCTCTCTCTCTCTCTCTCCCTCTCCCTCTCCCCTCCCTCTCTCTTTCTCTCTTGTCTTGACACTTCATCGTAACCTAAAGTGACTTGGAAATGGAGTTTCGCGCTTCGCCGAAATTTCTTCAAAGACCACAATTCCCAGACGTAATTTCAGTAGCCGGCAGAGCGGTCTGCGTTTTAATTTGAATTACGTAATGGCTTTCAGTGGCTGCCGGTATACCTCGACGAAGACGTTGCCACTGTTACGGAGCATTCTTGAAGGGAGCGACGAAAAGATGTCTAAAATACTTTAAAATATGCGCCGCGAGATTTCACTGTTGAAACCTATCTTTTGTTGCCCCGCCTGAGATACTCGTCTCGATCACGCTGATTCGGATTGAAACAAATAGTTCAAATACTAACTCAATATTGCGCCCGAGTTCTTTTTCCCGACGCGTGCAGGGAGTTCTTTTTTTTTGTTTAAGCTAGTAAAGGAACATCCACCGGGTAATTGGCGCCAACAATCATTTCCACGACCGCACCGCCGCGTTGATTTGCTCTTGGCAGGGTTGAAATCTGTTTCCAATTGCACGCGAATGTCGTGAGTTTGAAAGTTTGATAACGGCTGCGGTATCGACGCATGCCAGCCGAACATTTCTGCTGTTAAAGTCGAATACCCGTATTTTACTTCGACGGCGCACAATACTTCGTTCCTGGACAAAAGGCCGTGTCTATTGACTAAAGTGCAGTTCGCAGAACCTATATATGCATCGTCGGTGCTCCTTCAAAGGCTCGAACTTCGATACGTAATTTCGGTTGACGAAGGAACGCGCCACGTCTCGAGAGACGTAGCGTAATGACTATCATCGTAACGATATTCGATTTTATCGTTAGCGAAGCTGCCTCGACGTTCATCGATTATGACCGTCGCAAGCGCTACGCGCATGTACATACGTATACGGACGTTCACAAAAATTAAATAATTCCTACCGAAGGGAAATCCGCTAAACGATCAAGTTCGTTGAGGATCTTTTTACTTTGATCCGTCATCCGATCGTCAGCGAAGGTCAAATTATCAGTAGTGTGAGCGATAATGCGAGCACGTAAATTAATACAAATAACGAGTGAGGGTTACTCGAGGCCGTTGAAAAGTTTAATTCAGCCTCGGTGGTGCACGAAAGTGTCATAAACTTTCCGTATTCGTCGTAGCGATAACTTTTGCCTCGCACACTTGCGTTCGGGTGCACGTACACATGTTTCAGGGACAGCGTTCAAAACTTTGCGATTTCCTTTCTTTTATTTGTCTCTTTTTTTCACTGTAAAAACCACGCTTCGTTGCACGCGAAAGGGATACATTCGTCGTGGGGTGGGGGGGGGGGGGGGGGGGGAATAGTTGGAGATGCGGCAATGCGCTTCATCGAAGTTTCGTCGAGTACCATAACTTCCGTATACGTAATTCCGGTATACAAGTTAACAAGGGGCGTGTTAACGGGCATTACGCGATGGCTCTTATTGTGGCTTAACGCAGCGTTAATGTCGAAACTTTACGCGACCTTGCGACGAAATGACCGAAAGCATACGAAAATGGCATTTTCGAGTATGCAAATCGCACTTGCAATACTAGCCACCGTAGAACACCGCCTTTAGTTACGGTGTTAAGCGTAACCTCCTTCGCGGCTAAGCGTGATAAAGGGGTACCGACACTACGCTTTACGCTTTTGCGATAAAGTTAATCGTGGGGTAGTAGCTATTTCCTTCTTTTCGGGATTATTCCACTTTGCGATCGTTTGCGCAAAAGTTTTGTTCGTTGCGCGCTACAAACTGTAGGGAGATTATTCTACCGTACGTCGTAATATTCAGCAACGCATTATTATTATTATTCGCAGTTTACGATAGCGCAACGTTACTGTATCCCAAATTTTTATGCCGTGCATAATATTTGGTAATATTAACCGACTTTTGCATCAATAATGATATGTTAAATATCAAATGCAGTTACATCGATGTCCAATTTTATTCGCTATCAAAATGCACGTTGATTCGTCAAAGTTTAATACATGTTTCTGTTTTGAATTAACGCGAGAATTGTTTGACGCAATTTGTGTGTAACAGCTCCATCTTGATAGGTAGTACGCTTCTTAATGCAAGCAGACGCACAACGGAAGTAGTTTCGCTGCAGAATTTGCGCGATGAAACTATCGCGTCGAGAACAAAACCGTGTTGGAAGATACTTCCAAGTATGTGAACGCCGAGTACGTGAATTACCGCGAACACGGGGAAGAACAAAGTGTATAGTTTAGAGTATAAATTCAACCCTTCGTGTTCTACGTAAATGTCACGAGGCTTACGTCTTTGTTGGGCCCGAGGTTAGATTCAACACCCCCTCTTCGTGTGCGTTAACTTTAGCGTGTATTTCAATTCAGACTGGTCGGTAACAAGTTACACACATCGCGCAGCTCTCGGCGATTCAAATATATTATGAATCAACGCGAGTAATTACTTTCCTCAATGATAGTGATTAAACTTTTGAAGATACAGCGTATCGCTTTCGACAGAATTATATTTTAGATGAGTATTAAATTTCCACTGAATTTCTAAATTACAACGTGATTACGAAATGGCTGGTCCAGATTGGCTGGCCGATTTTCAGCAATTTCGAGTACCAATCTCATCGACCAATTTGTAAAACTTTCAAGGCTCATTCCGGTATCACGTCCAGCCGTAATCGACCTCGGTATAATTAAAGCCAATCGTTGGGGCTCGAGCACCGACCTCATGAATAATAAATAATAAATACATTAGAGCATTTTCGGGTAGAAGGAGATCGTGCCTTCTTTTCTATATTGGGGCAAATTTCCGTGATCTTTTTTCCTCTCTCTGTGTGTGTGTGTGTGTCTGCGTGTATGTGTGTTACGTATGTATATGCATAACACGGAATTGCACGGGTAATCCTTGTCTCCATAGTTTCCTCGAAACGCGACGAAGAGCTGATTCGGTAAAGTCTGTAATAAGTTGATGGCACGGCGATTGCAGTTAATTGTGGCAAAATGGGCACCCGCTTCCTTTATTGCTGTGCATCAATTTAAACTTTTTCATACAAGTCGAGTACGCTGGCCGATAAGGTCGAAACACTGGAGTCCTCCACGGAGTATTCCGCGTATCGTACGATGAAAACTTTCTTTCGTTACTTCTCGCGATATAGCGGAAAGAACAAAACCATTTTGCTGCAACCCGAGCACGGTATAATGTAATTTTGGGAAACGAGGCATCGTTCTTTCCTAATGCTATAATTTGCCATGGTTCAATTCTCCGAAACTCCGAAATGCTTGCCCTATGTATGATCGTGCACAGCGATAATAGGATATGTAAGTTCATCGATTAATTACCGAAGAAACGCTGTATTCGTGAAAATGACCGAATAGAAGAGATATTTTTAAATTCGACGTTTCACATTTTCAAAGTAGAAATTACGATTACCTTTGCCGAGTCTAGCAGCGTTAGTTCACCACGACGATAACGCAGACTTTCCGTTCTCATCTCTTTCGCGAAAGTATCCGCGCGTCATCGGGTACTCGAAGTTCCGCCCTCCGATCTTACGGGCGTATCAGCGGCAAGTTCGATTCGGCGGTTTCCGCGAACTACGAAGAAGAATTGATTTAGCAAAGTCCGTAATGAGTTGATTGCGGAGGATTCTCTCTCCCGGAAGTTTCGGGACGAGCGACCGAGCGACGCTCCCTTAAATTGCATTCGTTACGGGCCCGACCCGCAAAATTTGATTTTCGAAATATCACTCCCTGGTACCAGGTAGTCGAAGACCTGGCGGCATGAACCCGCGAAATTCGATTTTCGGTATCTATATACAGGTCACCCGTGCGGGTAAGCGAAATCCACCGAGCATGCGGATGAGGATTTGCAATTGCCGGGATGTGCAATCAAATTTCTGCTAAACTAAAATTTCCCAGCCGCTGCCGCCAATGAGTGCCGGCGCATTCGCGATCTGCCCGCGGTATGTCGAATATTAGTTTATCGGGGAATTACTAAGATTTGCGATGCGAAGGGCAGTCGTCGCGGTAGCTATGTTAAACGGACGTGGGAATCTTCCGAAGTAACGAACGTGAGCGTTTCGTCAAGTAATTCGAACAATCGTACTTCGTTGGCCGTCGATGCGTCGTGGAATAGAGATACTCCATCGCAAAAGCGTTGCAACGAATACTTTTAAAAAATTACGAATTAAAGTGGTTGTAATTTAAGCGAGAGAGGGGGAGGGAGAGAGGAAGGCATTGCTGATAATAGAATTAATGAATTCTCACGGTAATCTCGATTCGTCCGCTCCATTTCCTTATACACATTACCCTGTTACGTTTCGCGATAATATCGGATATACTCGTACTCGTTTCGAGCGAGCACACGTAAACACACGTATCGCAAACACGATTCTGCACACAGAACATATTAATTGCGTGCGGATCGACCGCACAATTCTGATCCTGCAATTACGAACGTTCACCTCGTCTCTCAAACCGCACCAGCTCGTCTCGACGGCCCTTGGGAATCGTTAACCATCTCGAAACTTTGCCCATTCGCGAAACTCCTAGGAGCCACCGCCTCTCCTTTACCGCGCGTACTCAATTTTCGTTTCATTTTCCTCTGGAAATTCCACGCAATGTTCGTCGATGCTCGACGGTGCAATGAAAAAATTGCTATTGTCCAATTACAAGGCAGTAGTAACAAGTAAATAAAACGCCGGTACACGCGTCCCGCGGTGAAATTTCATTTCCATTTTTAATCCGCCGGCTGGAACGCGAGACATTTTATTCTAAGGGCTTTCGCGATTGTAACTCGGCGATCGTGGTAGCCCCTTATTCCGATTTTCATCTTGTCGGGAAAATTAGTAGATTCTCTTAGAATGCCCGAACTTATCGAGAGAAAACTCTTACCCGGTCGATCGCCGAGAAGAGCGCGGATAAGAATCAAATACCTCGATGCCGACGATAGCGGCGGGCACTCACGCTTGATTATCATTTTCATTTTTCCCAGAAGCGCGCTCCGCCGAAGACTCTCGGGTATTATCCGTTGTATTCGGAGAAAATCGTGCTCGGCCAATTACGGGAGCGGCGCGTAAATAAAAAGCAAATACGTCGATTGTGGCTCGTGAAAACCATTTACCCGATAGCCGGGGCTCTCCTGCCCATTCCAATAATCCTGTTTGCAGCCATAGATATCCTCGCGCGTTGAAATTTCTACTTGTGTCCGTGAATGTGCACGCCACCCCTATGCGCATTCTCACGCGGCTGTGTGCTTTCGGAATCCACGTGGGCGTGATTTTATCACGCAAAAGATTACTAGACCCCCTTCAAATAATCGCGAGAACGAAGAACGCGGGTATTTCGATTCGCCCACGCGTTTAATTACCCGGAACATAGCGAAATTTCTTCATCGTCGTCTCAGAAGGAACTGCTCTTTCACCTGAAGGAAATCTTTTTCACGCGGTTTTTCCAATCCCTCTCCCCGCGCTTTCTCTTTCTCTCCTCTTAACCACCGAGTATCGGAATTTTTTTTTCTTCCCCGCATTTCGCGGCTCTCCTACGTACTGGCCTAACAAACTTTCCGCCCGTTAACAAACTTAACGCTAAAATCACTTTCTTGCAGTAGCGAGAGGTATCCGGACTCGCGTTTCCGCAGAGAGGCGAGCTAAAGACGTTACGCGCGCGGAACTTTTCCATCTTTCCCCGTGTACGTGTGCGCCGCTGTATTCACGCGCGCGTGCACGCATACGCGGACAGAGATAAAGGTGCACGCGCGGGGATCGGCGAAACGTATTGAAAGTTCGCAGACACAGTGCGCGCCACCGAGATAGGCAACATCAGCAGCGTGCCATAACAATATAAAGTTGTTAAGCCACGCCGACCCCCAAGTCCGTCCCGTTCATTGGACGGCAGTGTCAATCGATTCCCTGACTCGACGCGACGCGACGCGACGCGACTCGACTCGGCTCGACTCGACTCTGCTCTGCTCGACGTCTTCACATGCAAGGGCCCTTTTTCCACGTGTGTGCAAGCGTACTTCCTACGCCTCCTTCACTCTTTTTTTTCTAACAGCTCCGACGAGAGCAAGAAGCGGTTCGAAACTGGCGCAGTCTCGAGCAATCGATCACGACGTCGGCGGGTCTGGCTCTTTCGAGAATTAAATTCCGCCAGGCTGGCTGCATATACAGGGATACCTAACCGAGCGAAATACTTTTCTTTCCACCCTTAGAATTTCCCATTTTCCACGTTGACGGACCATCGAAATTATTCCCGGCATTAACGTAGATTATTTCACGAAAGTTCGAACCGCATGATTTCGGATTCACCGGCTCCTCGTTACGGGATAAGGAATCGGTAAATTAGCTACCGGCAGTGCGTTACATTTCACTCTCAAATTGCTCTCTTCCTTCCCTGGATTCGGTTTTGCGATAAAACGCGTCCAATCGCTAAACGTTGTTATAAAAATGGTAACGGGAGTAGGTATCTCGTCAACGGTCCCATTTGCCGATTATGTCAATTCCTAGAGCAACAGCGAAATTCTGCAACGTGCCATTTGGCGCGAGAAACGCGTGACGCGTGTCCGTAGGGTCTTCACGCGCGATTACGCCGGATGAATTTTGCCCAGCGTTAGCGTCGGCGTATGCAAAGTCACGAGTGGCAATTCTGGGGCTAGTTCAGCGCAACGAGATCACCGAGAAAGAACCCTCGAAAGAGACGCGAACGGTACGAAACGATCGTAGCGTAGAAGCGGGACGAAAATCCAGTTTGAAACTGGCACGGGACGTGGAGGATATGTAGCGAGAGTGAGAAAGAGGAAGAGTTTTTACTTTTTTACATGGAAACGGGAAAGGTGTCGGCGATAGAAGAAGGGAAGGGTGGATGAAAGGGTTTGACTATATCGTGGGCTGAATAAAAGAGAGAGAGTGAGAGGGGGGGGGGGATGCAAGGAGGGGGGTGTAGCTGTAAATAACGCCACGTTTTTACTCTTTTTTCGTCCTTTTCTCAAGCGCGTACGCGCCACGAGAGCTTGTGTTTCATCTCGTCGGAGGATGGTCGAAAAAGATGAAAAAATGTGGAAGACCTTTATCCCTGGCAATTATAGCACTCTTTGAGCGCATTTCGCCTGCGTCCAAGTACGAATTTCGCACCGTCTATTTGCTTTCGCGTATCACCTGTGGTGTTGCAGGAATACCGTCTATAGCTACTTTCGCGCGAAGATGACGCGTGAAAAGAGAGGTAGGTAAATAGCTGTAATCAGATTCTTTTCTTACGCGTTTTCAATGCGATACTTTATTTTGAATTAAAGAAGTCTGCATTCGCGTCTGTGAAGAGTAGCTCGCGGCGCACTTCGTTTTGTACTTTCATCCATAATACCTCGTCGCGGAACCAACAAAGCGTACGATGAAACGTTATTTACTCGGAAAGGATACGACGAATACGATGAAAGAAATCAAGTGGTAATATTTCCATTGTTTCGGCTTCCTCGTCCACGTAATTTACTTCGTCGAGCAGGACTGCCTCCATTCCTCAGAATTTACCACTCGAATTCCTTTTCCACGGCGGAGATTCTTTTCCATTAGTTCAATTGTAATCTGGCTGCATTTATAGAACATTGCAACCGGGGATCGTTACGTTCGTAATCGGACCGATTAACGGATATTCGTACGCGCGAGATAAAAAAAAAAAAAAGAAAATAGTTCCGCGCGGTTTCCTCTCGTTTCAGAAGTAAACGAGATAATTTGATGCGCCCCGAACGTGTGTTCTTCTAAAGGCCAATGCGTGCGCGCACGAGCGAGTAAAGCGACGATGTTAGCGGGGAACGCGTTTCGATTTTACTGGGTTCTTTTGCTCCTGCGTGACGCCGCTACCGTTTTCCCTATTCCACCGGGATTGCTCTCTTTTATGGTATTAGGCAGATTAAAGATTATCCATGATCGTTATTGTTATTATTATTATTATTATTATACACGCCACGAGCTCTCGGTATAGGCATTTACGCGCGCATAGGTGTTCGCGCGAATACCAGTTGGTGCGCAAATTTCGCGCGAGAGACTCTCAGTCGTAAAAGACCTCTCTCGCGAAAAGGAATATTCAAACTTTCCAAATCTCTTGGTCGCGGAAAAACGTATGCTAATATATGTATACGCAAAGTCTCTTTAATTTATTCCGGTACTTTGAAAGTGGCAAAACTTACCGCAGCCTTATCAATTCTCGACTCGTCGTCGTTTTGCTACCTATTCGCGATGTGGGCGACGAATCTCGATGAAAAAAGAAGCCTATTGTAATTTCGAATCATCGAGTACAATCGAGTACAATCGAGTACTTACATCCATCAAACATCGTCACAGTCGACACTCGTAATCCGCGGCGCGTCGGAAAATTCCTGTCATCGCTTTCGAGCCACTCGAAACCGATGAATATTCCCTCGAAGCTCTTCACCGAAAGCGAGTTCGTACGCGGAATATGTATGTATGTATGTATGTAGGTATATCGAGGAAAGGAGCGTCGGAAAAGGGTGGGAATAAAGGGGATGGCGTGGCACGAGGTGCCGGGCGGATGTACACCGACACGTGTATCGTAAATGTAATTACAGCTTAAAGGGAAGTTCCATCCTAAGCGATCCTTCGCGGTCGAAGTGGGTTCTGCATTAATTAAAAGCCAACTTAATTAATACGTGTTTGAGTCTCGGCGCTCCGGGTAGAAATGTTATCTCCGGTATAGTTTCTTCCGTTCGATGTTTCTTGGAAACGCGACACCAACCGTAGATGCGTTTTGCAGCCGATCGTGTCAGTTGGAGACACTTGTCAAACTTAATAACCGAGGACGAGTTTTATCCGAATATATCAGGTCTTTGAATCGAGCGTTTGGCGAATCTAGCTCCTTGGTTATACGCGAGAAGAACTACGAGTCGACAGTTTGAGAGAGAGAGAGACGATTTTTATTTCAACGCCGCTCTGACAAATCAGAGATCAAACTGTATCCCGCGATGCTCGCGTATGTACGTTCGCAGCTTATTTCCCCGTCTCTTTCCGCGTCGCGTACGTGCGCAGAGCGTAGCGCGGAAAGGTCGGAAAATATTATGCTCCGGACACGAAACTATGAATTATTTATACGCAAAGTGAGTGTGGAGACGTTGAATTGTACCGCTCTATCCTATACCCCTGTGGTCAGAATTTTATGGTTACGGTCTCTTCGTACCCATGCCGGGCAGAGAGTCGTAAATAGGTCGAGCATGTGATTCCATTAGATTAAATTATAATTTTAATCGCGCAAAGACAGTGCGCTCCTTTTTCGTTTTAAATATCGCATCGCGTATTGTATAATTCATGGAGAGTACTTACAATGTCGCGGTATGATTAAACCTCGTAGCGTTGTAAATTCAACCTGAAACTATCGTAATTTCACTGGTCAGGACGTTGTAATTACGTATTGTATATCATGAAAACTAATTTTCACGGATTTCTTCGTCGCAATGATAACCGCGATTATTATGTAGATTTTTGGAATTCTTTCGGCGTAAAATTCTCGTTATTTTCGTTTAAAACGGCCGAGAGACTTTCAGAAATTCTCCGGGATAGGTGTATAAATTTGAAGATTTCCCAGCATTATCTGAGATCCGAAAGAACAGTAGCTATGGAGATGGCGCCCATGGAAGCCCACGTTATTTCCGTAAATTATGTCTCCCCGGTACCATGGTGGCGGAGCCAGCCCCGGTGATATATTCCGGCAATTAATGGCGCCCGATCGCCGGAAATTTGTCGACCATGCCGGAAAATGGATTTAGATTCGACGGCTTTCGTACTAGAAAGTTGTGCTTCCATCGTAAGGCACGCCATCTCGCAATTTCCCTTTCCGACTATTTAAAAGCGATCTTTTGTCGACATTTTTACGAATCATTGGTCGTGTTACACATTTTTTTTCTTTTTTTTTTTATGACGACAGAAAGTGTTTCGTTACGCGTCAGATTACCCGAGTGCAGTTTACGACTATTCGATATCGAAAGGTGATCAATTTATCTAATAACGCCTTTAATCGACCTTCTCCGTGCGCGTCACTCCGTAATTCCCAGTTTCACAAGTCGATCTCTCGCCATTTCCGCTTTCGGTAGTTCAGAGAAAATCAATTCGCGCGAATCCAAATGAACGGCGTAACGTCAAGAGCATACTTCAAATGCAGTTGATAATCTATCTCCGCATCATTCATTATCCCGCGCATCAACACACTCCCGCATTGTTCATCCCCTTGACGCGCGGCACACCCTTTTTCCTCCGTATTTTCGACGGTGGCGTGCTCATCGAGCCATATTTCCATCGCTGTCGCAACATAAACCGATTCGTCCCACCGCTCTTCCATTTTACTCACGCGCAAACGCCCTCGCACTTTTATTTACGAGACTCCGAATATTATGTAAAGCCCGAACGCATACGATTTCTGAATAAACAGAATTTTTGTCCCGGTGGATAATTGCACACCTGGACCGCTGTCGCCGTTCATCGAGTCGTGGAAAATTTAATCGGAGGTTCGTTAACGATACCCTAAATTACTGTAACGATCGTAAAGTAAAATCTCAGCAACAGTGGGGAACAATTATGGTCGGCAAATTATCGCGTATACGAGTCTACGTTACAACCGACGGAGAATTTAAGCGCGCATAGTCGGCGGCACGATACATCATTGTTATAATCGTTGCAAAGTGAGATTTGTTTTTAATAGAATAGTTACCGTATCGCGTCCGAACGATGCCGCGTTAATAATAACGCGAATACAATAACGGCAAATAGAATAATATCAGTAATCAGTGCTAAATCATCGTTACGGTCACAATTAGTACAATTATTAGCCGCGTTACAATAATTCGTATATCCGGATACTCGGTGCCACTGTAATATCGTGAAAATAATGTTATTTGCTTATCGCAGGGATATCGAAGACGATCGTTAATTCGTACGCGTGGCGTATAACATTATTTTCGCTCGATTCGCGAATGATGATAATGCGCCGCCCCCAATTGCGAGTAGTACACGGCGAACACGATTATTTTACGCGGAACGAGTATAAAATCGGCTTATCCCACTATTTTCGCTTTTTGCAATACCCCGTTTACGTTTTATCCACTCGCGTCGGCGTGTGTAGCGACATACTTGTATTGTCGGCACATTTAGAATTTACTTTCCGACCTACAGACACTCGCGCGCGCGAGTGCACATATCCGAAAAACCCATTAGTCGTCTACTCAGAAGTCTAGTACACCGTGAATAAAAAAAGAAAAAAAAAGAACGAAAGATTCTGGGACGCGAAAAATTTCATGTTCGCAGCTTTCCCATAAAACTCCGTCCCCAGTAATTGTATAAACGGCGAAACGATATGTTTACCGACGAACGCTGCACGCTCGATTAAATCTCAAAGCGAAGATGCATTATGTTTATCCCCGAATGAAAAAAAAAACAAAGAACGGCGGGAAAACCGGATGTTGTTTACGACACGACCTACCATTTCGTTGACCCGCGCCCATCCGTCCAGCTGACCGTCCACTCGTACTTGCGGGTGGTAACAGCGTTCACGTGCGAAGTCTCGAGCAAGGGTAGACTAATGGGAAAACTAGTGTCGTGCGACTTTTTGCCGTTAGATTAAAATATGCAAATAACCCGGCCGACACGGCTAAGCTCGTAACCCGAACCACCTCACCCCACCTCACCCCCCCCCCCCCCCCGGCGCCCTTTTCGCCCAGCTCAGCGGCGCAACCGCCGACCTCTGCAGCCGCCCACGAACCCGCAAACCCACCCTCTTCCTCTGCACACACCCGCCCCGCTGTTCTCCCCAAACCCCATCGCCCTACAGAAACCCCCCCCCCCCCTGGTGATGTACGTATCCGCCGGCGCGACACTCGGGGATGCTCGCGGAGATTACGAGGGTGCAATGCGGAGTGCGGAATTACATTTTAATTTCATCGGTAGCACGCTCGTATTACGCGCCTTTCCTACGTACGTGTGCTTGCTCACATCCCACCAGACGTACGACTAGCGCCGCGTGTGCGTGCGTGAATGTGCCCTACCGTGCGCGCGCGAATCCGTCTACGTGCGCGCCCACGAAAATATATATATTGCACACGTACCGCGACACCGATCTCGGTAAACCGCATTGTGGACTAAGGTATAATATCAGGCTCGCGGGCGAGAGAATTTTCTCCGCTAGGCTTCTCTTGCTGGATGCTTCGTTATAGGTAGAGTAGGTATTTTTTTTCTCCCACCTAAAAGTCGAAATCTTATTTGTTTTTCAGGGGAGGAGGTCTCCGCTGCGAAGCGGTGGGTCCTCGAATTTTCTAGGTTACGCTCGACTTTTATTTTCGACGCTGCGATTTAAAGTTTTTATCGAATAAATTAATGCTACACGCGACGTATGAGTACACGTGACTCGTACCGCTCTCTTTCTCGAGTGCGGCAATCCAAGAGTTTTTGGTGTTTTTTTTTTTTGCTGCAACATATACCGCGGTAAATTTTTTACACCTAGCACTTAGTCCAGAAAAGTTTCTGCGGGTAGCAGTTCGCCGTAACACGAGGTAAAAATTTTATTGGGTGTAGAACTTGGTAATTCGCTAACCGTCGCAATGTTCCCCCGAAACGTAAAAGTTTTTGACCCTCCCGCTTCTTCTCTCCACAGACCGTTACGCAGGAAATTCTTCTCGATTATACCGTGACTCGAAGAGGACGTAAAAAAAAGCGAGAAAATTCCCTCGTCTCGTTTTTGAACGATTTACGTACTTCGAAACCCGTTCGAATTATCCTCGGTTATCGCGTAGAAAACCGTGTCCCGCGAAGTATTCGAAACTTCTCGTCGAATTTTTTTGTGAGTTAAATAACGTCTGGTGGCGTATGCCAACGCGAAACACCACGGACCATGAAAAATGCCGAAGTGCTGAATTCCAATGCACCACCGCTCTATCTGCTCAAACAACGTATCGTGTAGTTTCGGTTTTAACGGGTACGCCGAGCGTTTCGTTTTACGACCCGCACCGATATTTATTGAGGCAAATCGGGTAAGTTTTGTAGTTCCCATTGTCGCTTTATCCAGGACTTTTGCTTTAACCTTTCAATCTACCGGTCAGCCGGTAGCAAACGAAAGTTTAATCGAGTTGATCTGAAATTCCTTCCAATTGCGAAACCGTCGTAACTAACGGCTTTTGTCGGGTGGCGAACAACCCTCTCCTTCTTTTGCTTGGGGGGTGGGGGGTACTTGGTACCTCGCGCAGGCGGCTTAATCATCGTACACCAGGAGTCGCTCGCAGGAAAACAGAGAAGTATAGGAGTACGATGGCCCCAAAAAGTCCTTGTACAGGCCCCACTTGAATTTCACTCCCGTTTCATCGTGCTCGAGGGTTCGTAGGCCATATTTCCACTCGCTCTCACCCTCTTTCGCCGTCCCCTGTCTTCGTCCCTCTCTCATTTCCCGGTTGGCTGCTACTGTCGGGTTTCCAGCCCTTCGCTCATTAAATCATTTGTTCTCCACCGCCGACGCCGCCGCCGCCGCCGCATTCGGCACACTATAGACTGTCCCAACTCACGCTTTGCTACGCCAAATATTCGATAAACGTTCGCGTCGCTAAGAACCGGACGACGCGCGCCTCTCTTCTTTTTCTGCCCCCTCTTTTTTTTCGTTCAACGTCATATATTACGATTATCTTGGTGTAGCATTCAGTTTCATGGTGCGTGATGCATTTTTCATCCGAAGCGTACATCGTTCTTATGACAATGAATGTATAATGTACACGGAAGCGTGCTGGCCGGAAACTAACGACGAGATATATTTTCGTTAGCAGTTTTTCATTTGCGTACAGCGTGAAAGTGGAACGTTAATTTAGGGTCACGAGGTCCAGATACGCGGTGATCGCGCGTTTATACGCATAAATTTTATTTCATATGTCATCGCGGCCTCTCTCACCCTCTCCCTTTTTCCCCCCTTTTTTTTTTTGAAAAACCACGAATTTGACTGCGTCCAACCCCGATCGCCGATGCTCGCCCGTTCGGATTATGATGACCCATCTACCCACGGGCAGCTCGTTCAGTTTCGATTTATGGATAACCGATAACCGGATTCGTCCTCCCTCGTTTCTTCTTCTCTTTCTCACTCGCGACTCCCCTCAATCCCATTCTCTCTCGCTCTTGCCCCCCCCCCCCCCCTGAGACCGTAGACGCTCGCTCGCTCGCTCGCGCGCGCGCGCACGTATTTTACGAGGATACCTGCACGATAACCATCGCGAAGCCACGTCGTCGACGAAATTTTTCTTCGGCGTCGTGGCTCTACCCCGTCTCACGTTCCCTCTTTTCTTCGCGAAGTAAGCTCGAGGCTATGATCGGTTTTTCTAACGTTCGAGCGAAGATACCGAGGACCCCCGATATTTTTCACAGGGCGGAAATCACAAATGATCGATTCTCTTGCGAGACAATGCTATGTTTCCAGCATCCCCTCCAACGCCTCGATTCGAGAAAGAAAACGACGCTCCCTTCGGCTATCCCATTTTCCGTAGCAACAGCAGTCAAGGAGGTTTCACGTTACGCAACACCGTATCGTTGTATACTTAAATCTTGCACCGCGACCCCTTTGGGAACGCTTCTCATTAATTCTTTATCCTCGCGATCGTACGTTAAATCACCAGGAAGAGTAAACATCGTTTCGTCGTTCGATCAGAGATCTTGTCGAGAGGAGCGATTACAAAAAAAAAAGACACATAAAACGTTCCATATTCCGAGTCTACCCTGAAAACTTCTCGTAAATCGTAACGCGAAAAACCGACTCGAGTTCTATCGCGCGTAACACTGTGGCAGACCTCGTAAATAAATCGAACCATGAAAAACAGCAACGTGTGGCTCGCACGATACGTCCGCTCGTCGGTCTACTTGCCAGACCTTCGATTCCACACCACGATAGTTAGCGGGGTCGTTCATCATGGCGGACCCCGACCTTTATTCCTCATCGCGGAAAGGGTATGGAGTATAGAGGGAACATCGAAATGCCAGTGACCGCCTATACCGAATACGACGAGAACGAACGGACAGATGGACGGACGGACGAACGAACGAACGAACGGACGGGCAAACGACGAGGAAAATATAGCCGGCCAAGAGAGAAGTATCAGCGCTATTGCGCTAACGCTTTAAACCCTGGATTATCCCCGTGGCTTAAAATCCCACACCCTCCTTCGTTTCCATCCTTTGGTTCACCACCATTCGTACCATCACCATCGCCCGTCGCCTCTATCGTTGCCCACCATCACCACCACTGCGACGACAATCGTGTTTCTCCACGGCTACCACGAAGATTTAGTCCCTTTTTCATCCGAGAAACCCCTCCTGCCTCCCCCCCCCCCTTCCCCCTCCACCCTCCACCCCGCGCCAGTCAAGTGACGTACGAACGGATGAGATTAAAACGAACAACGGACGGTATCCAGCGGTAATGTTATTAAAAAGGGAGCCCCGACCGAGGTTCCGGCGCACTGATAGGATCACGCGTGTGATCGTATAAATGTACGCGTTACGTGCGAGGGGTTGAGCGAAAAGAGCCGCTTGGCATTCATATTCGGGGCGTTTGATAATATCCGATTCCTTGACACTGTCACCGATTAATCAATTTATAACACGGAAATTTGAGCGAGTGGACGTTAAACGGTATACAATGAAAACATGAATACTCATGTTTTATAAATTCGACCCAACGTCGATCAAAACGGGGGCTATTTAAAAGCCGCGGAGATTAGAACGTCAGGGAAGGGCGCTAATGAAAAATCTCATCCATTTTGGAGCGGCGCTCGTGGTATTTTTCGGAGGAACAAAAAAAAGAGAGAGAGAGAGAGAGAGGGAGAGAGGGGGAGGAAAAAAGCAGTGTGCTCGTCCAGGGACGCGTATCGATCGGCTTTTCCACTTGTTCCGGATAGGGACGATGAAGCACGTGCCAAACGATTTAGTCTACGGCGGCGCGCATGAACCTCTGTCAGCCGGTTGAAGCTTTTTTAATCAACGTCGACCAATGGTCATTATAACGCTCGTTTAAACCTCCATAACACCGAGCTACCGGTCGCACGGAAACGATGCCCCGGCTGGGTAGCGGGGGCGTGAGCGAGAAAAACGGCGCGACGAAAACGGGAATATCGGCACCGAAAGAGTCCCTTCGTTATGGCCGACCGTATTTCACGGCGTTAACGAGCGCCGCCGCGTTTTGTCGGCGATAAACTCGCGACAGCCACGACAGATACGAGGACGAATGTCCCGCTTTACGGGGATTGACGAGGAGACGTCCAAGCACCGGTCAACGATTACCATACTCCGAGGGTACGTGGCATGCTTAAAACTCGGCCAACGATTATGATCTATCGCGGTTCTCGGGGGCAGGATAAGAATTGTACTCGAAGAGCTCCTCGAAACTGTCACCGGAATCCATAAGATAACGTCTATTCAGCGCCGTCGTAAAACTATAAGCCAGGATGGGACGAAATTACGAATACCGAAGTACGGGTGGCCGGTTCGAAAGGAATAAAATGAATACGGGGATCGTCGGTGTCCGTGGCTCCCGTTCCGTAGTAGTTTGAAAATGGCTTTAACTCTCTACGGAAGGAAGAAAGAGCGAGTCACCGTTGCACGCGAGACAACCCCACTCCACTTCGCTTCCGCTCGACTCCACTCCGCTCCCACCCCACCGCGTTCGTTTTCTACAAACGTTAAGGCATTAAAAGCATCGAGGGACCCCGAGATACTTTCGAGAATATTATAATATAACGAACACCGAGGGACTCCGAAGAGCCAGTACTCACGAACCGAGCGTCGATATTGACTTTTCTAATTAGACTTGCCCGAGCACTGGAACAAACTGCCTCGATCCTTAACTTTCGCCCGCTTCCTCCCCCGGCTAAGTAAGAAGTCCTGGACGAGTCCCACGAGCTCCCCCTCGAGGATCTTCCTCCGGCGGTATATAAGTGGCAACCTTCGCGTACGTTTCCCGGCTTCCGCCGGATGCAAAATAGTCCTGATACAAAGTGCCTCTTAGTTAGCGGCTTATTGTTAGCCGTAACAAGTTATGCCCGGTACGAACCGTGAACCAAATGAAGTTCGCGTAAAACCGTCCTTCCGTATTCTCCGCGCGTCCCTATCCCCCCGCTCACCGAAATAACGGTAAACAAGCAGCGAACGGTAAACGCAATCATCCACCTTCGCCGTTTCACTCTCGAGTGACGCGGCCTTAACTACGCGTTAAGAAGACTTCGTAACTTCCAATGAAATTCTCCGAGTCTGAGCTGGTACGACATGATTTATGACGGTTATTAAGCCGAGCCTTTGACAACGAGTGTTCCGAGACATTTATGATCCTCCATGGAACTGCTTCCACGTTTGTCGATACAAACCTTAACTCCCTGTTTCCAGTCACGTATTCCGCCACTCTAACAACGTTTGGATGTCAGCCATGTACCTACATACGTACATTTACGAACGTTCCATTTGGAAAATCGTATCGGAGAAACTTCGAACGTACGTGCCGTATGTTGCGAATCAACGATTTTGGGCGTACATCTCTCTCTTTCTTCCCGATACAGGCGTCCCGACGATTCTCAGTTTCGTTACGCGTAACGAACGTTCGCGCAAAGAAAGGGCGATACTGCGGAAGGGACTTTGCTTCGAAAGGTCTGATCCTAGGATTATCCTACGGAGGTGGTCGCTTACCTAGAGGAAACCCTAGAGAATTCCCTGCATTAACTCGTTTCAGTGGCGCAAACCATTCCGGCTGGTCGTTAGGGATCCGTTACTACTTGGCCGCTTGAAAAGCGACCCTTACCACTGCTGCACGCCCAGAACACGAGGGTTTTCGCCTGCGAGCTGTTTAGTCTCAAGTCGTCTCGCCCTTCCCGGCGAGGTTTCCTTTGGATAGTTTTATTAAAACCATGGAATTTCGCCGTATAATCGCGTAATTACCCGAACGACGCGGCACCGAAAACGATTTTAATAAGACGGCGCGTTTCGCCGCTACCGTTCGTCACGCGTGTAGATCGTTGCGCGTCCTTTCGTTATTGCAGAAACGCCGAGTGAGGTGCGGGGAACGGTGGAAGGTAGATTTTTAATAAATCCAGCCCCATTGTCGGCGATTCTATGATAATTCGCTCCGTACGGTCACCGTAAAAGAAAATCGTCGATTAAAAGCGGAATATCCAGCGTTTACGTAACCTCCCTGCAATTCAATTGCAAACATGTTGCATACGCTTTAGCGGGGCTTAGACTGAGGTTAAATGGGACGCTTAACGCGCAACGTCAGGAACGTAATGGCGTGTGTCGTAATAGGAGAAACGGATTTGGTCACGACTACGATGATATATTCATTTCATTAGCCGAGCTTAGTGTTCCGGGACACCCTGCTGTCTGCGATCCTTCCCTCGAAGAAGATTTCTCGGTATTTACGAGTTCTGATCCCCCCCCTTGACTCGACTAGAGATTCTTTCGAGGAATCGATCGATTAACTTCTTCGGCCTCTTGGACTTCATTAAAACCGCCGAGAATCCCCCGAGCTAATTTGCATTTCACGGTTTACACGGATTTTGCCAATGGAATATTGGGAAGCGCGTCCCGCGTATCTGTTCGCGCGGAATGCCGAATTGTATCGAAACTGATAAAAGCCATAATTTTGTATGCACGGGTGGGGAAAAAAGACGGGACGGGTCAGGGTGCAGCGGAATATGAAATTTGTACACGGTGGAACGGTGGATGAATTTGGGAAGAATGTTTTCGAAGCACGAAGCGGTTTGATTAAGCACTTTAATTAACAACGCGGCCGCTTCGTTTTCTAAGTTATAATAGCGCCTTGAGCAGATTGCACGCGTGGATTTTATTAATATAGGAAAAGTTTATGCTTTACTGCTACTTAACTGGCTGAAAGCGGAAACATTTGTTATGTAGACGTCGTGAATTTATCAACCGTACGACAGGTGAGCTAAGCGAAAAAGGGAGGAGCATAAATCTTACTTTAGACTTAGATCGCGAGGACTGACAACGAGACGCGGCGGATTGATCCAAAACATCCTTTAATTTCCGCCGTCGGATGAAAGATGTGTTAGTCCCGAGGTTCGGAGAATTAATACTAGTCGCAAATTGAATGCATCGACGCCAGCGCCGATTATGCGATGTCTCCTCTTTTCAAATTTTATTCCCACGGATAAGGATTATCCAAGTAAAGTTCTCTCGTCTCCAATGATCGATCGGAGCGAAACCGCGGGTCAACCACAGATTTCGTTAAATTGAAACCGACCGAGCCTGGTGTACCAGAGGAAGAGATAAAAAAAATGTAAAAAGAAAGCGGTTGAAAAGCCGCCGAGACGGTAGAACGAAAACCGGAAATCTCTGTGTGAGAGGAAGAGAGAGAGAGAGAGAGTTGGCGACGGACGGTGCAAAAAGCGCAAGCGGAAAACAAATAAAGCAGAGTGACGGAATGGAGAAGCACGAAGAGGAAAGACGTTTGTAATGTAAAAGTGAGACGGTGGCAGCATTAGGGAAATTGAAACGGTTTTCTTTATCCGCGAGGATCCCGAGCTGGAAAGGCTCGCGAAGGAGATGGAAGTTTGAGCATACGTCTCCTTTACCGATGGGCAGGAGCCAGGTTGCCCGTTTTGTCTCTCGAAACGTTCCAATTTATCGCAAATGTGTGTCGCGAAACAAGAAATCGGTTTCGCCGACGAATTCCGCCTCGTACGATGGAGTGGGGTTTCGATACGAAATCACTATTACAAATCAAATTCGTCGAGTTAAGCATTCCGATCGAGAAGTCGGTGCACCTTCCCCTTCATCCGTTCATAACTTCATTTCTGTTTAGCTTCGGACGAAAGAAAATCGACGCTACCAATCCACCTGGAATCTCATCTACGAAAACCATCGTTCTTCTCCCCCCCTCCCCCTTCCTCACTTGAACGTGCAACATCGTCTCCGAATTCACTGGACACGCAAAACGTCACTCCGATCCACAGTTAGATATCGCAGGCGAGCGCAGAAGAAAAAAAGTCGTCTCCAAGGAATCTCCGAGAGAAACCCCACGTATTCCATTCTGAGAATTTGATGTTAGCAGACACGGGGCCTGACAGAATCAGACCTAGAAAATCCACTCTGTCCAACGTGGACCGTATCACCGTGTCTCGGTCTCTGCGAGGCGCACGTACTACATACAACGATGTGTACGCCACGCACATATGTACGTACGAGCCACTCTCTCCGAACGTACGCACATCCACGCGTACGAATACTCTATCTCTGGGAATGTGTTTACGATAACGGTGAAACACGCACGTGCGTATGATGTACGGGCCTCGATAAATCTAGCGACCGCCTCATCCTCCCCCGCTCGTGCCTGGTCCTAGCACCGCGAAGGGTGGGCATTGGACTTTGGTGGGGGGATAGTGTCGGATCCATGGTTTTGGTATTCATGCTGACAGGTCGCCTTTATTGACTGTGGATAAACCGTGGCGGTTGCCGGAATAACCGTGCGTGTCTCGGCACGCATACGCGTATGGCGCCATACAGCGTACACGCAACTCCCACAGGGTGGATGGTGAAGGGCTAAAGAACGTAAGGGAGAGGGAGAGTGAGAGAGAGAGAGAGGAACGATGGGAGGATTTGATGGGTGGGAGAGGTAGGGAGAAAAGAGGATGGTTACATTCGTATGCCGGCAGCATGTTTCGCAAATACGTGAAGAGCTTTGGTTTTCTGGCACGGGAATCAAACCATTCCGTATACATATTTCGTGCCCGGCGGACTTCTACCGCGGATTTTTCATCCCCCTTTTAGTTTTCGTTCTTTTACATTGGTTTCACGGTCGTATGGTGACGAGGGGAGGAGACGGGAACTAGGGATTCGAGTCCTACATCTCCCTCCCCCCCCCTCTCTCTCTCTCTCTCTCGTTGCGATAATTCGATGAACATCCAAAAAGAGGACGGTCCTTCGAGCAGCGCGATACGTTCCGTGGAATGGACGATTTATCTCGTTCGCGGAATTCAGATTTTATCAGAGATCAAGCGTTTTTCTCGGAAAACGCAAACAAATTTCCACCGTAGGCATTACGGAGATAAGGTGCATAAAAAGGCGAACCTATTTCCGTCGTGCCCTCGAGGAAGATTTCTCCTCTCTCGTATCCTCCCTTTGTCCATACGTCCCCTTTCTAACCCCGCCACGCTGACACGGCGTTTTCGTGGAAACAGAATTTCTCACTGCCATTCGGAACACTCCGAAACAGGTACCCCGCCTTTCCTTATCCCGTTATATTGGTTTCATCAAAAGGAGGATTCCTGGCTTTAAGCTCCAGGTGGTACGAACGGGGAACCGATACCATTTGCGGGACACCCGATGTGTGGCTAGTTTGATATTTCGTGTCCAAGGGAACCGCATCCCTTCCAATCCTCGCCCTCGCGCTCTCTCTCTCTCTCTCTCTGTCTCTCTCATTCCCAGTATCTCCAACATTTCCTCCCAACCTCGTTTCTCTTTGCCGCTTCGCTGCAACACCGCACATCAGGCCACACTTCGCAGATTCGCCCCATACGCGGACCCCAAATCACCGTGCCAGGGAATTTTGGCGTGGAAACCGCGCCCGGTACGTTTTTGCGGTCCCCGGCACGGAGTATCCGCGTATCTCGTTTCCTTTTTCTCTCTCGCAGATTTACACAACTGTGCGAAATATTTATATCGTGCGACAGGTTTGAATAAGAAGCGAGAGAATTTATTTTCATCGTCCCGCGTAAAGGAATTTCTTCGAAGCGTCTCGTCCCGAACCGCGCGAACTTACTCGATCGACCGAACAAACGACACCGTCACAAATTTAACGCGATTCAGTTTTTATAGATGATAACAATCGCGTGCGTGCGGGAGATTAAAGGCAATCGTTGAGCGAAACTCCATAGTGTCTTTTCGTAACTGCGTCCGCAATGGCGTACCATTAAAACACCAAAATCATGGCTCTCGAATCGCGCAATTTCCCGACGAGCGGTCGTGATTCGTAGCCATCGACTCATTGTCAGGTTCAAAAATCCCTCTCTCGATTTTTCGCTTCCGCGTTACACGATGGGACTCGTCAGTGACGAGGCGTTTTCGCTGAAACACGCACACGCACGTACACACGGCGCAGCGCGTACGTACATACGTGTACGCGCATCGAGATTAACGAGACGTAGATATAGAACGGCACAAAAGAACGGCGTTTTTACCTTCCTTTATCAGTGTTGTATGCCGTCGTTAGGCAGACACATTATACGACAGCGGACGATAGCGTCGTCGGTACGAGAATTACGGTCATGAAGAGGGCAAAGATCGAGGCGCGTAAATCGTGCCCGACGCTCGATCAGTTTTCTCTTTGGTAATTGATTTCAGCCCTGGCGCAAACGCGAGATAAACCGAGAAATATCACCGTAAATACGATGGGGTACTTTGTTCCGCCTCGGGCTGCTATATATCTTAAGATTTCGCGCTTTAATACACATATATAGGTTAATGTAGCGATACGATTCCACGTTGTCGATACGTTACGTTTACGCAGCGCACGTTTAACGACGCCCATCGATATTGCGTACACGCTAAACGAAGACCGGTTCATTTCAGGTTACGATCCCTAATTGCGATTCGCGTAGCATCGTTATCTATGCACATGTAATTTAGAAGTAATTGGGCGAACGTTACGCCGTCCTCTCTCTCTCTCTCTCTCTCCTAATTGAGCACGGCACGCGTGTCACGAGCTGATACGCGTAGCGCCACGCGATACTATAGCCGAGAAAGTGGCGTTGGCGGTTGTTGCGCTAAGTGGCTGCAATGAAATGTAAAATATGCTTGTTAACACGATAGCTTCCCCCGTTGGGGCGGTAAAAACAGAAACAGAGGGAACGGGGGAGAAAGGGGCGAGAGAAAGAGAGGGCGGGAGGCAGTTTGTAGCGGCCATAGAGGGAGCGCGGACAAAAAAAAAAGGAACGGCGAGAAGTTACGTGGGGAGGCTCGTCTGCTACTTTTATTAGGAGACCGTGTACCATCCCCCTTCGACCAGGCCCTTCCACATCTATATACATACCTTTGCACGTAGCCGCACACCTTTTCGTTTCTGAAATAGCTATTGCACGTACCAACGGTCTCTATAAAAGCCGCACTTGGCATGCGTAGATACGCGCGGCCTAACGTACGGGGCGACGAACGGACACGAGCGAAAGTAGGTATCGAAGATTTCTTTTCACCCTCCTTCCCAACGTTCACTTTGAGCCTTGATATTAAACGTAATGCGGCATATGATACGGTAAAACAAATATTTAAACCGACGGGGACTATGGTTCGAGCAATGAATTCCCTCTTTGGCAAGTATACCCCCTTTTTTCACGTGGATTTGACTTCGCCGCTATGCGTGTTCGGCAGTTTCATTAAAAAATACGCGACACGCGGCGTACGTGTGCGTTTAATGTCTACGCAGTTTCGCGCTACCCGCATGAATACGCGAATGCGCGTACCGCGTATCCCCGTAACGTATCCCCGTTCGCGGTATATACGCACACGCATTGTCGCAGTCGATTAAGCGCACGTACAGGCGGACATTTAACCGGAGAGCTCGGGGCCATAAGTTAATCGGTACTGCTAACTGCTTTGCTGAATGTAAAATACGGCCGGTCATAATTTTCATTCTAGCCGGCCGACTGCTTTAAATGCAACTACGATTTGTATCGGACTGTAATTTTCCCCGGTTCGAGGAAAAAGTCTCCACGTGGCACGTCTGTCGCGAGCCAGTGTGCGACGGGGAACGACGACAACGACGACGACTACTCGGTACCTTTGCGAGGAGTTACGGGACGAAATGAAAGTCCTTGGCAAATCCGATTCCTACGCGTGGACACACTTCGTCTTCCGTTCTTTTGTTCCGCGCGCCTCGCTCCGCCATCCACCCCCTGCCTCTTTCTTCTTCGATCCGCGTCGCAAACTCGAACCCCAACCCTCAGCCCTCATCCCCCCCCCCCCACCCGTCTCCCCCTCCGCGCCGTCTTCAGCCATCTTTTTTCATTCGGCACGAACGTAATTCCCACCCGTGAAACGTATCGCCCTTCTGCATCCTATTTCTCTCTAATTGCCATAAAGCTCCCGTCGAAAGTGAGTCGATACGAGAATGCGTGTCGAGACGCGAAGGGCGTTTAACGGTACTATTTTGTAGCATTCCGTGCCACGGTCCCGACTTCTAGCTACTAGCTTTCACTTCCGCGACGAATAACGTTCCGAGCGAACATTATTTTCGCTTCTTAATTATCGATAGGTTTGCCCGCGTCGAAGCTAGGATATCCGATTACTCGAATACGTATCGATACGATAAACCGTAGCTCCCAAGCGACGTATCTTCCCCCAGTGGCGAATCTTTCGTAAATAAAAATTAATCGCCGTAAAGAGACCAATGAATGTACATACAATTCCTTCGTTCTCCCTCCCACCAGTCGCACCCCCCCCCCACACCCCTGTCCCTCCCGCTTTCTCTCCCGCGGGAATGCCATGCCGCAGAGATCACAGTGGAAATGCAAGGGACCGAAGTTAACGCGGATCCGGGAACGCGACTGCACGACGATCGATTGTTTACGCGAACGCTTCCGAAGGGGTTGCGACCTGGCCGGGCTTCCGTTTCGCTTTATCTTTAACGAGTTAGCGGAAAGTTTGCGCAAGAGAACCTCTGGGTCTCGAGAGGGTTAGCGGGCGATGGTGGTGCCGCACGTCTCTGGGGCGGAGGGATGGGCGGTGGAAGAGTCGGAGAGCGAGGAGGTTCCTGCAAAGAATATAAACAATGCGTTTTAATTAGAGTCCCTTGCCCCGATGAATGCACAATTGTTGCCCCCCCCGAGGGGGGGGGGGAGGGGGAGGCTTTGCACCCGGTCTCGACGCAAACTCCGCGTTCTCTCCTCTGTTTCTGGTATGTAACTCTGCGTGCCCTGTATATCAGATGCCTTTTACCGTAGATAAAACTAATTTTTTCTAACTGCGCGCGGTGGAATGGTTTATTTTCGTGGCATACTAATCGCCCCGCTACATATTACCTCGTGCTACCCGGCATACGTAATACCGGGGGACGAGCGAGTCATATTTCATCCCCACTGACAAAAAGAACGGTAGACAGAGGCAAAGGAGGGACGTCTTTTCCGGATGACGAATAACCCATCCGCCGCGAAATAACGGCGGATCGAGGATTCGGTAAATCTTCAAAAGCCGATTCTTAGCTAGCCGAGCCTGAAATTCTATTTGTTCTACCGCCGCGAAATTCCATCCCCTCCGTTTCTGTCGGCAAAGCCAAGGAATGCGCGTTGCGTTGCGACTCGCGACAAAAGTTAGGAACGAACGGGGCCGGGTCACGGCAAACGTGCCCTTTACCCGTACACGTGACCATAATTCCATTGCAGAATCGGGGGTGACTTTCGTGCAAGGGGGCACATGTATGCGTGCGTGAGCCGCCGGATCCGGAGCGTGGTGCGCGGCAAAGCAGAACACGTGACCGGCTTACGTAACACGGGATCTATTGTAATGCGCAATGACAACGCCATATATTAGCTTGGGTTTGGTGGAGATACGGTGTTGCTATGCCGTTGCCAGGTAGCGCGTGTCGGAATCTCACCGTCGCGTCGGGGCGCCGCGACGCGGCGCGGCGCGTTGCGAGGCGCGTCGAGCAAAAGATTGCTCGACTTACAGCAGAATCGTCGTCGTGTGCTGAATCCGCGTCCCTTGCGCCTACTCGCAAATATTGCGTGGTGAAAAGGGATACCCGGTTCGGGGATATGAGATATTTTTCGTTGGCGCGTACAAGCGTACATGTCAGTCGTGTACGAAATTTCGTATATTCGGCGAAATCAAAAAATAATTTCCCTCGACGAGGGAGATTTTCGATACGTTAACCCATCTACGTTGACTCGGTTTACGGAAGGATGTATATAATATCTATGCCGCGCGTCACGATGTATCCTTTGCAAACATCCGCCGAATGAGGTTTATCCAGGTTGGTAACGTTCATTCGGGTTTAGAATTTTCCGCCACGGGATCAGCGGTAGCATATTTTTGGTAAAATCGAAGGGGACGCTAGTGTCATTGTAGTATGCTTTCGGGAACAGTGAAACGCAACGCTCTCGTGCACGCGCTCGATGAAATTCGATGCGAAAATTCGATGGAGTTCATTTCCCGTGCAACCTATCGAGCCACACCGGAGCCGGCAGCATTTGGCGTGCCTCGAGAGCTCTCGCAGCGGGACGAGCTTTTCGAGTACGCGAAATGCATTCTTGGGTTTATCGCGAACGGTGGATATCAGCGATAGAGAATACCCGTTCGCGCGTGGTCAGCATCGACGGTGTCCGTTGCCTCGTGGAAACTGGTTTCACCCGAAACGCCATGAAACTGGCGTATAGAGAGAGATACTCGCGAAGCGTCGCTGCAGACCGGTCCGGCCTTTTATGGTTACATTTTCGTACCTCATTGTCGCCGATCCCGGGCGCGGTCCCTATGAGAATAATAACCCGTTATTACGCGCATACAACGCGACGTTACCGCCGCTTATCCGATAAGCGCAACCGCGCCGGAACGAGAATGATTAAAAATAATTACGTAATAGACTCGCAGATTATACGATTATTCCGCACGGTGAAATGCGGGGAGCATCGCCGCCTCGTGAAATACGCTCCCGGAGCAGCCGGATGGAGAGGAAAGAGAAATTTCGTGTAAGTAATCCTCAGTTCTAACCTGATTCGATGGAACGCAAGAAAAGCCGATTCCACCTTCCGGCAAACTTACAGATCCACTTAGGAGAAAGGATTTCGCGAAGTTCTTAGTCGTCGGAGTCACTAAATAATGGAGACGAAAGCCCCTTTGAAATATCGCGACTCTCTTAATCATTGAATCGTCGGTACACGAAAAGTCGGGTTGCATGGAGTAGGAACGATGGAGTAGGAACGACCGTGGCGCGTTTAACGTCGCTTAAAGTCTAAATTCAATTCACCTGTTCCCAGGAAATCGCTGTTCCGACAGATCGCAATTCGAAACGTAAACGTCGTCGCACAGACAAATCTCTGGGCGGTTATCGGGGAAGTTAGCGAGAGGCAGAGAGCTGATTCGTGCAGGGAGAAAGGGAGAGAGAGAGGGAGGGAGGGAGGGAGGGAGAGAGAGAACGCGCCGACAACGGGCGTCGTCGACGTCAGGCGTTCTCGCGACGGCTGCAGAAATTAATATAAATCTCATTTCCTCGACTCGGATCTACCGGCATTGTCTTACTCGCCTCGCCCCTTGTTTCCGCCCCTCTTCACCCGCACCCTCGGCTGTTGTCGCGGATCCATGTAACTCGAGTATCCGGCAAACACGTGCGCTCGTGCCGGCCTGTGTACGAGGGGAAACAAAAAAAAAAAGAGAGAATAGCGAGAAGATCGGAAAAGAGAGCGAGGGAGGAGAGCGGGAAGAAAGATGGAGACGCCGCGAGGCCAATGAATCAAAATCATGAGCGACGTAATTCCTGGATTCTGTGCGCGATATTAAATCTACGCGACGCGAGCGTAATTATAGCATCGAAAATGGGCTACCGCGGCGAAGTACGTGCCATTAGGTCCCGAAGAGACGTAAGGGCGGGGCTCGATGCTGCGATAAATAAACGCGCGATTAATTAGTGCTTCGCCACTGCGGATACTAGCTGACGCTGCGGTAAATCCTCCGGTATACGCGAATATAATAATTGAGAATCGATGCGCCGCTGTTCATAGCTCGAGGATAATTGATATACTGTCAAGTTTCCGTCAGGCAGTAATGGCGCGTCGGTAGTGACTCTATGAACGATGGGCGTGAAAATCTATCGTCGGAGGAAGTTAATTATACGGCCGTTGGTCGTTCGTCGGATTTATCGAAACTTGATTCTTCCCCGAATCCGTTTCGTTTAATCTGGGTACCGGGAAACGGCAATCCCATTGCCCCGCGTTAACAGTTTACGTTTCGCTCGAATACGTGATATATGTACGTATCTGTCGGATCAGGAAACGCAAATGAACGAATGCAAATGATTAGAGTTCAAATTGGTTTGAACAACGTTCGTCTTTTAAAGCAACTACTCGCCCTCACGATCGACCTACAATCGCCGACGACAGTCGCTCTCGATACTCTCTACGTCTTTCCGCTTATTGTCTTTACACAGATAGACACACATTCCACTCACGTTTGCCGCCTTTAACGGTCCTTTCGTTCAACATTTCGTTGCAGATATCGCATATACGCACGGATGCATGCACCAGACATCACATTCATTCTATTCATTCCTTCTACGAAGGGGCGACACTGGATCACTCATTGACATCGTTTATATCGCAGCGTAGTTCTCTCTAAACCAGAGGTTCCCAAATTTTTTTTTTCGCGCATCGGTCATGTTTATCACGGATCGGTCACGTAACACTAATAACCAAAAATTAGAACTGTTCGAAACTTCGATACTTTCATATCGTCCCGTAAGAAACAATATAGCGTATCTAGCATCGAAGAAATTTCATAGGAGAGACAAAAAACTTCCAAAACTTATATTTTATTGATATATATACAAAAATTAATTTCAAGAACTTCAAAGTTATTTCTTTAACTTAATTATTAGATTATTAAAATTAATTATTTCGAAAAAAGTGTGAGGCAGGCGGTATTGTTTCTTACGGGTCGATATCAAAGTGATAAGATAGTACAAAATTACAGTATAAATTTGTTAACACGTTCAATGGCCATGACAACCCGGCGTTGCCATGGTTGACAACGCGCGCATGATCTTATGGCAATACAGTGTTGACACGGAGGTGGCGTTGAACGCGTTAAGTGTGTGATTTGTTTATCAGAAAAAGAACAAAATTACACAAATTTCCGTAATTCCAGGTAACAATAATAACGTATAAAAATGGTAATAAATAATAATTGACATAAAATTCAAAATAATATTTGATCCGCTGCAAACATTAATCCATAACAAAACATTTATTTTATTTTCCGTCCTATCGTGTGCCCTCTCGCGTACGACAGTTTTGTACCACCGCGCTAATCACTTCTCACTTCTCGCTAAATAGTTAACAAACTTTACGCGAATCCTTGCAACGCGTAAGCAAAAATCCTGACTCTCGTTTATCGATCGTCGTTGCTCGACACCATTGGCTTCAATCTTCTTGTGAATTTTCTTGGCCGATTTACCTGGTAAACCTAATGAACTTTCCCAACCAAGCGAGTAACTCGGACAGCGTAAGTTTACACAGTGAATACACACGAAACACGGGTGCCCACCCGGTTTCTCTTTGTACCGCGCAAAGAGCTATGCGAATGCTAGAAGAAACGCTGATTACCGAACTTCCTTCAATTTCCGCGGGACCGTAAACTCAAAACCACAGAAGTGGATCCATACAGCTCTCTTTACGAATGAACTTAATTAACAACATCGATCCCAACGCTATCTATCGCGGTCCCCGAATAAAACGAAACAATGCAATTCGTTTCCCAACTAACACCATTACACGAACATCAGTTGAAAAGTCCCTCGTTATTTCGATGAATAACGAAGCGCGGTAAAAAAAAAGTTATTCTCCGTAATCCCTTTCAAAATTGAAAAAAAAAATACTCGCAACAAAAAAAAACGGCCGGTAAGGTAATTCGTTCGGCCAGTTTCCAGCGTCCACCAGAGAATTTCGTGGACCGTTGACGGTACATGAGCGGCGAGGTATGGGACGGGGGGAGCCACAAACCCCCTTGCGGGTAAAATAGCATTGCCTGTAAATGCACGACGGCACGAATATAGATGCGACGGTAGGAATAGGTCCACGGATAAAGTTCTCCGCAACCCCCAGGTGCATCAACGATTCTGTGGCAACGCCGTTGGAAGTATAAATGAAGCGGAGGAGAAACTGGCAGCGGGAGAGAGGTGGAAAGGGGGAGAGGCAGGGTGCTGGTAATATAACGCGAGGAATAGAACTCGGTAGACTCGGTTAATTAACGGAACCCACATGGGACAGGTCCGCGCTCTGTCCAGGCGGCCACGTCTCCTCTTTCCAACCCTTTCAGCCACCAACCGCCCCCGTCCCTTCCATCTCCATTCCTTCCACCCCTCGCTGTCCTGCCTTCCCTCCCATCGGTGTCACCCCTCGCACTTCCATTCCACAAATACGCCTGCGGGGTCGTACGTAAATAACTGCATCCTTTATCCAGCTTTGCTACCCGCCAAACGCGTAAGGGAGCACGACGACGACGACGACGACGACGACGACGACGAAGGCGAAGGCGACGGCGAGGGCGAGGGACGGCGACAGCGGGTAAAGCAGAGGTGGTAGATAAAGTCTCGGCTGTCTCCTGGAAAGCGGTAGAAGGAAATTCCGTAGGAAGGTCCAGCCGCTTAATTAAAGAAATCCTTGTTTGCTACCGGTCGGTGCTGAATCCTACGGCCTTCGTCCCTTTCCTTCCTTCCTCGCGGGTTGTTACGTAACAGGTGTCGTGAATAAGTAATTTAAGTGCTTGCCTACGAGAGAGGAGAGACCCCCGGAGGATTCTATTATGTATTTATTGACATTTAGGATGACGGGAAACGGAGGCAACGATCTTCTCTCGCTCGCGTACCTCCGAATAAAGGCAGTAGTCGAGGATATCCACGGGATTAAGGAACGTTTCGATTGATCGAATTATGCATTCTTCTTCCCGGCAACTTTTATTCCGATCGCTCGCAGCGTCGCTGTGCTTATTCGATAAAAGGATAGAGCGCGTAATGAATCGCGTTAGCCTCTAATGGAAGAGCTGCTCGTCGATGTCTCGAGTCCGCCTCATAAACAAACCCGTGCCGGCATTGCATCCGCGATTTTTCTCGATCGAGGGCCGTTTAATTCAACTGCCGCGGAATTAAACGAGATGCCAATGACTTTCTAGGAAATTGAGAATCGTTATTCGATGCGCCTGTAAGGGGGAGAGAAGGAAGAAGAAGCGGTGGAGGGGATGGAGGAGGTGGAGAAGGAGGAGAAGGACGTGGCGGGTTGAGAGACAGACAGATACGGGGACGGCGGAGGGGAGGGGTGGGGTGGGGTGGGGTGAAAAAGAGGTTGAAAAATAAATAACGTAAAGCCGACAGGAGCGAGGGCAACGCAGCGCAGGGGCGATCGAGCAAGCTGACCGACCGACGGTCCTGTAAAACAGGGTGGGTGCTTTGCTCCTGTCTGGAAGATGAACGTCGTTCAATTATACCGACACACTGCCGTATATTCTCGTTGCATCGTACCCTTCCGCTATAGATCCTTCTCCGGCGACTGCAGTCGGTCCTGGTGCCGCAAATAAAGTCCGTAATGCCAGTGTATTCGTCGTTCCGGTTGCCCTTTTTCTCTATTCCCGGGTGACGGGACCGCTTCGTTCGCGGTTAAAGATTTCGAACAAAAAGGGAATGCGCGAAACGAACTTTTGGGAGAAGGGCAGAACCGGACGTATCAATTCCACTGGAAACGTCGCTGCGCGAGAACTTTGCGAAGATCTTGACGCTTTTGACATTATTTTTGGATCGCTGTAAACTCCATCTTGCTACATTCTTTTCGCTTCACTAGTAATGCGGTGAGCAACGTAATACTTGGAGCATAGACGCAAAATTCATGCGTCCTTGATATTTTAAAGACACAGCTTGACAAGGACTCCCGTGAAGTGTAATTGTGTCACGTGCAAAATGACCGACCCCAAATTCATTTTTTTTCTTCTCGTTAACGTAAAAAGAATGGAAAAATGTAATTTGTATTTACCTCTCAGCTGTACACGAAATTTTATTCGCGTTATACGACCGTTGTTTTACGAGATCACATTTACGTATTATCTTCTCTCGTCTACGTACACCGGGTTCTTCGCGATACCAATCGATACGCTTTTCGCAATACATTCTACCAGTCTTCGCGGAAGGTAAATCTTCGAGAGTTCGGATTAGCGCGACGAGATCGGAAGAGGAAGGGATTGCGAGTATATCCGCGATGCTCTTAACTTCGTATGCGCGTAGAACGTTGCTGCTCGTGCATCAAAATTCTCTCCAGTGTTTCTACGCGTACTCGTTGCGTAGAAGCTCTCGTCCGCGCATGTATCGTGCTCGACTCATCTAAATTCTTGCCTGACCCTCCTCCCGGTGAAATTCTCGTCTGTGCGCTGCAGCAATCTCGATGCGAGCATAGCTCTCTCGGGGGCGCTACGTGGGCCAAAGAAGCGTCCACAGTTCGAGTAATTTGGAAAGAATGTTACAATTTCGATTGCAAAAGAGAAGTCTCGACGGGCCTCGTTACGCGCTCGTTACGTTGATTACATCTTTTACAATTCATTCCCGACCGTACCCACACGGATACTCCCTTTAAACTTTCACCGCCCCGCCACCGAACGAAATTTAATTTCGACGGTAATTAAAATTGTCCGGAATAATTACCTATTCTACTTGACGTTGGGCCTTCTCCACATGAATTTCTAATTGCGTATTACGACCTCCCACCACTAAATCTCTATGTCAAGTTAAACGCTCTTGTACATTTCTCCGCTCGTAATTCCTTGAAATTGCGTAAAAGAACACTGGGCGGAAATAATACTAGAGTAGCGAGAAAGAAAAGGGAAAAGAAATGCATCCTGACGCTCGGGCAAGGTTTTAACGGCAAAGTTTGCAATGGACGGCACACTGCGACTTCTTAAAAGCGCCGCTGAGAGTACCGAGTTCTCTCAACGGACAAGAGACGTTCTTTCCCTTAATTATTATATCCGTCTTTCTTCCCAGCGTACCCTCCCGCTCTCTCTCTCTCTCTCTCTCTCTCTCTCTCTCCTTCCGAATCACCGAAACGTTTCCGCTTCAACGCCTCCCTTGTTCGCTCGAAGACTCAAAGAAATAATAAAAAAAATATACGGCAGTGGCGAAGAACGCGTAAAACGATGACAGAAAAACAAACCTACGACCGAGAGAAATTTCGAGCACAAATTCGCTTATCCTTTCCTAGGCGCCTCTCGCTCTTCGTTGTGTTTCGCTTAAGGGGTCGCGTCAACGCGATTGCTTTAATACCATCATTCGCTGATCTGGAAATCGAGAAAATCCAATAAGGAGAAACAGAAATCGAAGAACAATAGAGTGCGACGTAAGCGAGGGAAAGAAGAAATAGAGGCCGACGTGGTCTTCGAGGCACGTATTACCCCCTTAGTTTGCGGCGGCAGGTATACCTGCGCAGACCTCTTAAAAGCACCGACGAGTCTCGCAGGATTCCCTCGAAGGGAGAAACTGCCGAGGGGTTGGGGGGGGGGGGGTGTGGGTGGGGGTGGCTCGGGCGGAAAGCTTCGCTTCGGAGAGCTTAAACCGAAAACATAATCAAATCTCGCTGAGAGCTGCTGCGGTGCAAAGTTACTAATTGCTTAATTTCCCTCGCCTTGCTCAGGCCTCTCCCTCTCTCCATCCCTCTTTCTCTCGCTTTCTCCCGCTTAACCGCCGCCGATGTCTTCGTCTCCGTCGCTTTTTCTCCGTCACTCCTTCTCTCGCGAGCCTCGTTCCGTCATTTTCTAAATGCCACGTTCGGTACCTCCGTCTTTTGACTCGCCTTGTCCCTTGCACCTTTATCCGCGGAGCTATTCTTTCTTGTTTGTACCTTCGGCCCTTCCTTGTCTTCCTGTTCTCCTTCCACGCGGCCACTCCCCCCCCCCTTTTTTGATCTCATTGAGCGCCATTCGCTAACCCCTTCCCACCGCCACATAGATCTTATCTTTCCACTTACATCCCTGTCCTACTTCTCGTTCTTCACCCTTTCCCGTTCCCTACGTTTCGTTTATCTTTCGTCCTTTCTGTTTACTTCTCATTTCTTTCCATCGTCGCTAGCCGCCTCGCTCTTTCGAAATTTTTCCCTTCCACGCGTCCACCAACGTCGCGCCCTTCGTCCGTTACTCTCGCGTTATCTCCACTTTCCATCCTTCTCCTGTCGAGCCACGTCTTACTTCTAAAATAGTATCGCGAAGCGAGAGGTACTCGCGAAGTGCCGTGGGGTCATGACCGGAATGACCGAAGGTGCGAAGGAGGAAGGCGACCGGAGGAGAGAGAAGAAAAACAGCCGACGCAGCCATTGTCCCCTTCTCGATACGAGGGAGAGAAATTGCGTGCGAGGGAAAAGAGTCTCCCGCTGTCGCCAAGTGTTATTCCTTGTCCTCGGTCCCGCTCCCTCGCCTCCTAGCGTTGCTGCCATTCCATTTCGGTGGGAGTCGGTTGTATCTTCCATGGTCCCGCGATGCCCAAACAGTGGCCTAAGTATAAACGGATTGTACACTTCGGTGTACGCGAGATGGCAAGGCGCGCGGATATGCACAGCCGGTCACGCAATAAAGCGATGTTCCTTAATTAGGCCATCCCTTACCCAACGGTAGCGATACCGCCCGGGAACGTGTGCGATTTAGAAATAGCTTCATTTAATTTTACGTTACGTCCGCGAAGCGAGCGTCGTCGCGGAGTTGTTTTATTCCGTTAAGGGTCGGGGTTGTACGGGTCTTTCGATTCGGATGGAATTTTCACGTTAAGCTGAAACCGGTCGGTCCGATGCGACATGCTTTACTTGAAATTATGTCCGTCTCATAAGTTCCTGAAATACTATCGATCCGTCCGAGGACACAGAGGTAGCAATAAATCGTGCAAACGCGATACCACGCGAAACGAGCTCGGAGACTAACCGTCACGCGTCGCTTGGGAACATTTCGATTCGCTTCAAATGGCCAGTGGCTTTGATACGCGAAATGTTCAAAGAACCAATCTTAAAGTATCGTTTTACCAGTAAAATGTAGATACGTTTAACCTCGGTGCTCGGTTTACCTCCCCTGACGGTAGAACGAGTTAATTATTCTATCGGTGAAATTCAGTAATTCTCTCTCAAAGGATGAATATTACATAATACTGCGGAAAAAGGGAATTACGGGGACCCTTTAAGGCTGATTTTTACCCTTTAAAAGGGCATTAAATTTTTCTTTCTAAAATGCACCGGCAGTGCAAGATATTCGCAAAGTAAACGCAAATTTATAGCTTCAAAGCGCAACGTCACCGTGAAAATACTCGAGGGGTAGCAATTTCCAGTGTAGGTTTTCCCTCTGAAACGGTCTTAGTTTTCTTTTTCGTCGGAGAGAACAGAATCATGAATTGGCTGGGTAATAGCGACGGCCCTCGATACCTTCGATATACGTATCGAGCTACGAGAGTAATCGATCTGTCGGAGGATGCTCCTGCCAATGAATCGCCCGAACACGATTTCACGCGAAACGAGCTCTGAGACCACCTATCGCTTCTCTACACGGAACAGGAACTTTGGAACGGACCACCTTCGGTGAAGGATACCTCGTTCGATCGCGATAAAATGATACCCCCGCCCAGCTTTTGGGCGATTTAACAAATCGTCTCAGCCAGACGCGAGACCCCTGTTGTAGGGCTTGCCACTCGTTTCCGGTGAGAGGACCAACGAAACGAGGTCCGGAAGGGCCGTGCAAGATGTTCCGGAATTTTAAAGCGATCTATAGAAACGGGTTAAGGGGTGACGCCACTCTAGAGGTCGGAAAAAACGTCATTTTTCGGGAATTTAAAAAGAATAAACAATACAAGATATTGCTTCAGGAAGGAAAAGACGTTACGATACGATGTTTTCAGGATGGTTCGGTAATTTTTTTCAACGATTTGGATTCAAAATGGCGGCTGTAGGTGGTGGCAAGTAACAACACCTTTTTTCAGAGGGCTGCATGGCCGAGAAGGTTTCTCGTCAACACGTTCAACGTTCGACATCCGCGCGCCCGTGGCCGCGCGTAAGAAATGAATAAGACAAATCACATATGTGACAACATCCTGTTGTTATGGGCCCGTGCGCGCGCTGTTAACCATGACAATACCACGATGTCATGAGCATTAAGCGTGTTAAGGGATTGTCCTAGAACAAAAATAGTAATTTCCAAAGCTTTCATGATTTGCATTGTACTTGATAATCCGACGTTGTGTACACAAACAGCCATATGTGTGGCAATATCAAGTATATTTTTGCGACTGGAAACGGTTTTCGGAGCCATGAATCACACCACCGGCATTGAAACTCTTATTGCTATACTGCGTGAAGCCGCCGATACAGCGCGTCAGTAAATCTGCATTATTCCACGAACCCCACAAAAGAATTTGGGTTTTTGCAAATATTCTTGGGTGACGTTACCTCGTAAGAGTCACTGACCAAGCATCTCGATGATAGTTCTTTCACTTACCTTCATCCGAATATTTTATCGCAATACTTGGCTTCGCTGGCAAGAAAACTATATTGACCGTTAACTAACTCCAGTCTCGCGCCTTTTGCTCGCTATGGGAATTTCGTACGACCGATTTTCGAGATTTGCGAGTTACTCGAGAATTTTTCAGTGAACTAGGAACTGAGAACGAAGAACATTCCTCGCCAATGAGTTTGCAAACAGTACCGCTGAGAGCAATGTTTCCGGATCATTTCTCTTTCGAAAAATGAAGGATGGATATCCCGTAAGGTCCGCGATGCGAACGCGAGCGTAATAAAAGTGGACAGGCTTCGAGAAGTATAAATCGTCGATTTTTCTTCCATATTTTGTGCGATGTCTTATATGAAAAAAGAGATACGGTGACCACGTCCAAAGGGAAAATATTTGCATGGCCGCGGCAATATCCGCCGAAAAAAGGTTTCAACGATATTACTCAAGCTCAAAATAAAACTAAAAGAAACCGTCGTTTCCTCCGCGTGACCCGTTTGACACAAAAGGAGGCCATACTCTCGAAAAAGCCGTTGGATAGAAGAAATCCTCTCTCCTTTAAAAAGTTCGGATCGCCGTCATTCCAGGAAGGAATAGAAATTCTGAAAGAAAGTGGCAAGCGGGGGGAAGTGGATTACCTCGATGTTCGGTATCCTAGTTCGTAGACAATTTTGTTTCTGTCATGTCCAAAATGTCGAGATGTAACAGGTGAGCTGCCAGAAATTCGGTGTACCTTTCGTCGCGTGTAATTTTATGCATGTTTCACGATTAAACTTTTTAAGAGAATCCTACCAAAATCCTCAAGAAAAACATCTCAGTTTTTTCACACCTGCGCTGTACCCACTCGCGTCTCAAAATGCACACCTTCGGACAACAAAAAAGATTTTACTTAAAAGTTGACCCAATGACACGAATTACAAATTCACGTACACGATCCCCGTAGGTGAATAATCGTACTTGGCGTCGCGTGGCACGTGTACCCAAAATGATCATGAAGAAGAAACGCAAAGATTAAGCAATGGGAACGCGCAGGTACGATAGCCACGTTGGATGCGCACTTCGTATTTAGCCATTCGAAGTAATCGGCCATTGAGGTCGCCGATTTATATCTCGTTATGTTCCAGCAAGGTAAGGGAAAGCCCCCATTGTTCGTGGGCCACGACAAAAGTGGCCTCCTAAGGTACATCTCGTTCTCCCTAATCTGCGTACTAAGGGACCGTTCTTATCTCCTGGTCTTTTCCTACGTTCCATCCTCACCCTTCTCTCGCCCCCGCCCCTCACCCCTGCCGCCTAGTCCCGCCATCGTATCGCGTTCCCTTTCCTCTTCCTTCTCGCTCTCGCCCTTCCACCGTGCTACCCTACCATAGTCGTTTCTAAAAAGGATCGCCGGGAAACTCGGAGAATTCGCCTCTCGTTTCATTGCGAGAGAAACAAACGAAACTCGAGAAAATCGCCTTTGCCACGGCGGCGGTATGGCATCCTCCTCCCTCCTTCCTCCACGCCCCGCAATGTCCTTTCGCCCCCCCCCCCCCCCCCTCTTTACTCCCTTTCTCTTTTACCCGCTCGAATTCGTTTTCTACCGGGATGAAAGAAAACCTCTCTGCCTTGGAAAGCGTCTCGAGAAGGACGATTTTCTTTCCGAATACGCGTCCCACGGACTTAGCTTGTGCGCGCTTTTGTATTTTCGTGTTGAGTAACCAAAATTTCGATTCGTCTCTCGAACGATGCGCATTATCGATATAAATATAAATCGAAATATGAGATGTATCTCGGGGCATAGGGGGCATTTGAAAATCAGGATAGCACAGAGCTGGAAAATAATCCGTAAAATAATAACTTAATAACCAGGGTTTCTATTCGGAGTAAGAATAAAATGTTTCGCGAAGCACCCGAGGAGCAGCAAACGCGGGACGACGACGCGACGGTTATGGTAACGGAGAAAATTATTTTACGGATTTTTTATTACGACGATCGTACGCGATGCCCGACGAGTCCTCTACCCGAGACAGCTATTTGGCTTCCCAGAGCTTCGATCGAGCACGAGTACGGGCGAATGTATACATACATATAAAGATGCCTTCCGTCACAGGACCCGAGTACGAACCCTCATTTTTCTACGGCCAACAACCGGGTCGTATTTTATTTCGTAATTTATTTTTGCTCTCTCCCCAACGAAAACGTTCGTACAGTACCTCTACCTCTCATTTGCCGTCTCGTTCCTTCCCGTCGTTACGGTCCTGCCGTAATACATATTAGATTTTGCAGCGGTGGTGGTAGCGATAGTTGCGATGCCAAGTTGCGAAATGGAGGAAAGGAACCCCTCTGCCCCCCCCCCCCCCCTCAACCCCGTTGCCCGGTTATACGAGCTAGGAAGAGCCCCGACGAAAACTCGGCGCTCGTCGTATTCCTCTTAGCTCCGTGCGCTCTCTTTTTTTGACCGTCGTCGCTCGCTTGTACGTATGTACGTACCCACCACTTCCACTTCCGCGCTGGCGACTTTCTGCAAACGAGTTTTCAAGTCCCTCCTCGTGGGCAAAAGGGATCGCGGAATTCCACAGGTTGCCCCTGCCACGGTATTGCCTCTCTCCCACACTCCCCCCGCCCCTCTTTTTTTTTTGTTTCTCTCCTTTCGTTCCTTGCCGTTCCTCTCGTCCCGTCTGCCATCGGTTATCGACTCGCTCCGCGAAACGAGCTGGTTTGAAAAGATTAGGAAACTCGTTCGAACGAAAATCCCATTTGGCGGTACGTTTACGGACATTCCGCGAGCGAATGGGCGGGACGAACTTGTTTACCAGCCTCTCCGTGTGCATCGTTCGACTGTGATTCCTGGGAACGATAAGCGAATATGGATACGTGTCGGGATATCTTGGAAGTTTATTGAGCGCTGCGAGCAGCGTATGAAACATTTTTAAATGACGCCTCGATGTTTGAACGCGGGTCGAGGGATGCGAGGCTGCGAAGGAGTGTTAAATGGCACCAAGAATCGAGCGAGTTCGCATTACTCGGGGAATTCTTGCGGCAAAGACGGCAAAGTTGCGCGTACAGTACACACGTTTCAGAGGCACGTTAAGTGCACCTAAGCAAATGCTTCCCCTTTCTCGAGAGCACCGTAAGGTTTACGTTTCGACTCGTCCGTTTGCATTCCGTTTCGTCGCTGAATATTCCTCGAAAGAACCCTCTTTCGTTTCTTTCCCCGCCCTCCCTCTCTCGATCTCTCTCTCTCTACCTCTACATCCTCGAAGTCCGCCCAAATCCCACTGGAATGAAACCGCCGATAAGAGAGACTGAGGAAAAGAGGGATGGAGGAGGAGGGGGGGGGGGAGAGAACGAGAGAAGACATCTACAGAGATGTTTGAAAGGCGACGCTAAAGTGGGTTGGGCGCGTGCATAATTCAGAGGTAATGCCATGAGTATGCTCAGACACTGAAACGCTAGTGCGTACAGTCAGCCGAATTCCATCAGCTCGGAACTTATTATCTTTATTATTGCTTAAGCGCTTCTCGTTGTCGAGCATGCAGCCATGCTTGAGGGTTTAACGGTTGACCGCTGCCTTCGGGAGATATTATTTCTGAGGAGGACGTCGCGAAAACAACACAACTCGGCACTCTCGCGAAAATTGTTTCGGACCACTTGCCACTCCATTCATTTTTGTCCCTCATTTGGAAACAACGATTCCGGTTGCGTTTTACGTACGGAAATTGGGACAATAGCGCGGATCACCGATGCGCAGAATATTGTTTTCCATATTTAAAAATGATTTGTTTGGATTGTGAGTCCGTCGAAAACGTAATTTCAAAAGATTCCCGTGACATAACTTCTAAAATGTCGATGGAAAGAACGTCGACCCGCCGGGGGTTAATGCAAAAACGATAACAACGATAATATCGTTTGTTCGTCTAAGCGATCGAAATAAATCGTCCGTTTTGGAAATGAGCATTCCTATGCGGGGAATCGGGCGCCTGTATAATTCAGCAGTAACGGGGTAGTTGTAGCCAGACAGTAGAGTTGCCGTGCGTATGGTCGGGCGTGCTGAATCCACCCCGAACTTTCGACTATTATCACTATTCGCCCGGCTGCTCTACTATTCGAGCAATAACTTTCCCGTTACTCGGCAGCTGTTCGTGACGGTGGAAGGACTGTTTCTGCTTCCTAAAGGATCCTCGTTCGTCCACGATTATTCGACCTCGCGGTATAATTACCGACTCAACGGCGATACGTTTCTCATCCCCCGAACACGAGCGCCGTGCACTTCGAAACGGCGTAGAATTTCTTAAACGTGCGCCGCCGTCGAAGAGCGCTCGCTTTGGGAATTGGGAAATGTACGAGTACCCCGAATATAACGGAGCGTAACGCTCTTGGTACGTGACACGCGATACGCGACTCTGTAAGAAGTCGGATTACCAAACTGACTTGCAAAGCAGAAAGGTAACCGAGTAGCAGTCAGATGCGTCCGATGTAAATCGTTAATCCAAAAGGGGAGAACTAGTTTGACTTAAATATTGACTTTCCCGAGTTAACGCGAGCCTGGCTTCCAGAGGCAGGAAGGTCGCGTGTGTACTCAGCCCTACACGGGTGAGACTTGGCTGTGCAAAGAGGAACCGGTGAGTACGAGAAGAGAGAAAGGGCTCTTTCGAGAGCAAGCGGGAGAGAGAGAGAGAGAGAGAGAGACGGAGATACAAACGCATCCGAATATACGTGCATACATATGTACACGCGTGAGTATGGAGATCCGCCAAAAGGGAGCAACAGAGGCAGAAAAGGCTGACAGTGGAAACGCCCAGCGTGTAGTCAGACGGTCTGGCTTCCCGGCAAACGTTTCCCCGCGAACGACGTCGCTTTTGGTCCAGTATTGTTGTTACTGCTTAACCGCTACTTGTTACTACTACTTATGGCGCGTTACGTTTGTTAGTTCGCTAAGCTTCGCTGCTGCAGGTACAGCGTCACAGCGTGCGCAAAGTGCTCGCATTAATTCGACCGGAAACGACGATTAATCTCGGTCTAACGGAGCGTAATGCACGTACACACGTATTCCACGTGATCTCGGAAACGTTTGAAAGAGTCTCAAATTTTTTTTTCCAACGACGAGGGAAAACAAAATGATCTTTACTCGTGTCCATATTGAAAACGTCAAAACGTTTCCATCGTCTCATTTCTCGCGAAATCGTACAAACACGCGAATTAAGTATAACGTGACGATGATTCCTATCTATGTGAACGAGCGACGCTTGTATGGAAAAGTGCGATTTGGGGAGCTACTTCTTAACCGTCCCAATTACGGAGCAACGGGTTGGGAGAGTTCGTGCGCCTTGATAACGGGACACCTGAATTTCGGGAAGTTGCAGTAGTTTGCTGCTAGACTTCGCAATTGTTTCCCGTTCTCAAGTGCGCGCACTTGAGGCACGCGAACACGAATCCGCGAGAGGTCACGTATACGAAACGCGCGCCTAATACGACCGCACTCCAAACTCGTAGCAATCTGCCTTGCAAAATTTTAATACGCGGAAATCGTTTGAAAAAAAACCCGAGGTAACGCCACCTGTAAAAAACAGTTGGATTCGAGCGTTCACGACCACGCGGGCCCTTGTTTCGAGAAAAAGATAATTCAACGTCACGGAATATTTGATTATTACTTTTTCTTAGCTCTCGTTCTTCGTTTAATACGATATTCTGGTACGTACTTCGAGTACAGGTTGCGCGCGTAAATTTGTGTACGGTAGCCACGTATAGGGGCAAGAACTCCGTGGCGGTGGCTTATTCTAATCACTGCGACCACCTGAAATTAAAGTCCGGCTTGTAATTAACGCGTCGCGAAGCCGCAGGGGCGGAATATACGGATAATCGCTATAAAATTACTGGGGGTTCGCGAGAAAATGGCGTAACGCGAGAGATCGCCCGAGAGAACAGAGGAAGCATAACAGAAAAATAGTCGTTTCCACTGACCAACGGCCAGGAGGAAACAAAAATGGCCGGATTTAATAAGCCATAATGCCGGTGTTCGTCCCTTTAAGCGTGTACGCGTAGCGTGTACGTGTTAATCGTAAGCATCTAGTATACGATACAACCGGCTCTTACTGTAATAGAAATTGCCGTCGGTTACTATAGGAAATCATGTATCGCGGAATGTAACGTAATTGCAGAAACCGTAATCACGCGCGTGATAAAGCAAGGCAATATATGTATACGTTACGATGATTATCACAAAGGATATCGATTTCCCCACAGCAATATGACTTTCGATGTAATCAAAACGAATTTACGTTAAAAACATTCACACGTGACGTTTCGATGTTTTAATCTTGATAAACGTATTTTTTTCGACAAACGCGACGGGAAATTTTCCCGTATTCCCCCGGAAAAATACGATATAGCATTGCGCTAGAGATAAACGAAAATCACGCAACTGTAAAGAGAATGATCAAAGTACAGTCAGTAAGCCGAACTCATTGGCATGGAAAGGACAGATAGAGACACGCGAAACAAAAAGTCACGCCGCCTAGAGAACATATTTTTCCAGCTATATTTTTTAATGGAAAAACTGACAGCGACGAACCACGCTAAATCGGAAATTTACGCCGAGCGAAAGGTATACAAATTTCAGAACCATGAATAACGTTTCGCGTAAAATATACGATAATTGCTATTTTATTCGCCGGCGATAACATTGCTCGAACATGCGCAAAACTCTTTGCCAAAGCCGATTTCGAATCGCATCAGCAACGGTCCATCAAACGGCCGAAACGCTCCGGGGAACACCGATCGTACGGACAAGCGAAGAAGGAAATTACCGCTCGGTCACAGTTTTACGATATTGAAAGTCCAAGCTATATTTTTACTGATGTCTTTAATACATGATTGGTGCTCGCACGAAATACAGGATGATTCGTAATAAAGTATAGTTTAAGAACGTTGTATCGTGTTCCCTCGGCGTATGGGCTCAGCGTGCAAAAGGGTATCCGCGAAGGAATTACGATCGCGATAACCGGCAAAATGTTCGTCTCCGCTCGACAGCGCGTATCTCAATTGTCTGTGAAAGCGATTGAAACCTACAAATGCCTCCGCACTGCGAGTAATGAAATATGTACAGGCTATATCGTAAATCTATAACGGGTGAGTGGGCGCTCGATTCCGATTGCTGGAAAAATTCGTATTTTAAATCATCTCACGGGCCTCGGTCGCACAGCGATATTTTATTTAAACACCTACCCGCGTAATATGCCTTCGCGTATGTGAATTATGCGGTATAGACGTCGTGCCGCCGACAACAAAGCCGAAGTGGGAAAAAGCTGTATAAATTTCGTGGCCACAGAAGCGGCTAACTCTTTGCTGCCCCTTTACGTCGTGCTTTACGCTTTGCGCTTTACCCGCAGCGCCGTCGCCGTCTCCCTCTTCTCATTCTCCTCTCTCCGTGCCTCGCTCTTTCGCATCGTTCCTCTCAATTCCCTTGCGGTTCCCTTCGAGGACGGAAGATGGATTTTCTCTTCGGTACAGTGATTACTTGGTCACGCGTAAATTCTATGCCTTACACGGTGACAGAAAAATATCTCACGATCATTATGGTGCCAACGCGTTCGCGATCGACCTTCTACTCGATCGTTTTTGGTCGAAATTTTGCTCACGGCCGAGCCTGAGATGGCCGAAGCAGGTCGGAACGATTCGAATCTGCCTCGTTACTCGCGAGCGATTAATACGCTGTGCGGTTACTTTATTTGAACACCTGCCCATACGAATAATCGTGGACGCGTATTATAGCGTTGGTCGAGTTATATCGTTGCCAACAAAAGCAAGCGAGTGTAGAGCCGTTTGTATTTCCTGACCACAGAACCGTGCTACTCCTTACCGGCGCTTTGCTCTGTGCTTTTCTACGCTTTACACCGCGTGCTTCAAATCCCACCTTCCCACCCTCTCTCCCCCACCTCCCCTCGCCACCTCTTTTTACCTAGTCATCCCTCCACCCCTACCTCCTCCTCCTCCTCCTCCTCAGCGTAGGAACGACGTTTTAGCATAACAATAGTACGGGGGATCGAGATCAGGTTTGACTGGGAGCAACGAGCGCCGACTCGGCGACGATAAACCTTAGCCCGCTCAGACTCCAAAGTTATTGCCCGTATAGCGTTATGGCGCGGATCCCTGACTGTGTAGGTAGACGCGCATACCTATGCAGATTACGACCACTTATTTTCAGAGCAGATAGACGCGCCGGCTGACTGGCTGACTGGCAAAGCGGTACGTGTCCGGGATTCTTCGCGCGCAACGACGATGAATCGTCGTTGGCATAACGGCGGAGACTCGGCTGAGGCGGGTGACGAGATAACGACAAAAAATTGACGAATCGACGCGTCACGTACACAATACCTGGCACTCGCGTTCATTTGTCTCGCGCGCGAGGCAGAGGCAGAAAGCGAGGAGACACGTTAGGAAGGGGTTTGGTACGGTCCGTTGGCGACAAACCTCGCGGAATAAAATGGTCGCGCGTCGTAGGAACTTTCCAACGCACGGTCAACATCGTGGTTTCAAAGTTTCTCCTGTTTCCCGATGAAAGCGCAAACGAGACAGCCTCGAGCCTGACGCCCCGTGAAACAGCGTTAAGCAATAACCAATAGGCCGTGTGCGCATCGTGTGCACGTCAAATGTCATCCCCTTGCGTGAAAGCACTTCAATCTCGTCCCCTCTCGATTGCTACTTCCCATATACGCGAGCCACTGGTGGGCGAATTACACTAAAAATGCATCGCCGCCGGCGTTCACGATTGACCGGATAACGCGGTTTCCAATTACAGACTCGTTCGCGACACTGACGTGGCGCATAATCGGTTCGACGTTGTCGCCATTGCTCGATACGCAATCATCTTCACTAATGACGCCCCCCATCTTCGCGCGCGGAGGTATAAACTCGTTCTCGCCTTTTTTTCGCGCTAAACGCGCCACAGAAACTTTCGCGGGAGAAGTAAGTTTCCCGAATATTTTCAGCACACCGGCTGTCAATCTCAATAGAAATAACTTTGAATATTAGAACGAGATAAATTGTTTCGATAATCTGGTTTGTTCGTTAACGCGAAGCGATACGGTCATCGACGTCTCGCTTGCAACGTCGTCGTTCCCTTTTATACCGATGCCTTCCTTTGAATTTCTTCCGACGTCGGTTATTTTTCATCGCGTAATTACGCCCGATGGCACGTTTCGCGAAACTCGCGCAATTTCGTTTCATTTCATTACGTCGCTCCGCGAGTCCTTTCCGCGTATTTCGATTCGCCAGTAGTTGCCGATAACGTAACGAAACGATCCAGTCTGCTCTCTGCCGTGGCGTGAAACAGCGTTAAGCAATAACCAATCAGCCGCACGGGGGCATCGTGTACACGTCAAATGTCATCGCCCCATGCCCCTCGTTCGCAGGAATGCCTCAACCGTGCTCGGCGCGTACGTTTACTATCAAACGAGGTATCAACCGATCCAATTTATGCAAAAATATAGTTTAATACCGGCGGCGTCCGCTGTTCGATCGATCGGCCAATCTCAATCGCGAGTTTCGAACCCACTTTCTTCCCTCCTCCCATCACTTTTCCGACGATTAACTTTAAACTCCATCGACGTCGAACGAAGCTGCTTCTAGCAGATTTAACCGTTTTTAACAAAATCTCTGTAATACGTTCTCTGCGATGTTGTAAAACAGGATGTAATCTTGTTGGCAAGATTTCTTTCTTATCCGCCCAAGAGTCCGTCAATCCGATTTGAAAGAACGCGAAGAGGAATACAGCGAGACAGCGAAGGACTCTTGAAGGTAGAATCGCGAACGTTGAAAACTGGGGTTTTTCCGTTTTTCGGTTTTCCACGAGTACGCCGAAAAGGTATGTTTCGTTGAAAAAGATCACGGCACCGATGAGTACTCGCGTGTATATAGTTGCTGGCCGGAGAGGTTTCATCAGTCAACTGTCGCTACCTTTAAGAGGCTCTACCTTAAGCCCTTGCCCCCTTTTTGGTGCTCTTCTTCCCGCTTCGTGGAACTTCGAAACTCGACTGCCGACCAAGAGGGTTTAGGCGATCCGCGACGAGCTCATTTTTCACTTACCCGCAGTACAAGAAAATATAGAGACGACTAATTTATATCTTACGTGTAATTGCGCGAAGGCGAATCGAATGATGTCAGACGATCGTAGAGATAACGCGTAACAGCAATATCGGGCATTCCTCGAAGTCATTTTTGTTTTTTTTTTTCACCGAAGCAACTATTATTTCGAGCAACAACCGCGAAGTAGACGTATCGATGGGAGACGTATTGTCTAAGAGATAAGGTAAAAATCGAAGAGAGGAATTTCTTAACAAAGGCAGCATGGGCAACAAAGAGGCGGGTTGCATTGGTAAACGAAAGATTGGTAGAAGAGGAACAGAAGATGTCTGATAACGACGGATCGACACTGCGAGGGGTAAGGAAGACGAGTTTCGGGTTAAAAGTAATCAGGATAAGCTATTGCCTCCATTACGCGCGCCGTCTGCTACGGGTTTTGCTCCTCCTTTCCCCGTTACCCACACCGACCCTCTTTATTCCGCAGTCTTTCATTCTGTCCAACCAGAGATCTCTTTCGAAACTCTTAAATTAGATTTCTCGCGAGCAAACAACTCTTCAAACATTATCGACAACAATCGCCGAGTATTCCTCGTTGAGAACTCGACGGACAGAACTGCCGAATTTCTGAAAGTTAAAAATTTCTAGAAATCTCCCAGCAAATTTACATCGCTCGTCTTCCATCGACTCGACTCGCTCGAATCTCAGAACGAACAAACGGCGCATGCGGCGTCAGTGCGAGATTGAAATTGATTCGTGAGCATAAAATAAATACCCCTTCGTGAATACTTTTAAACGCAGCAATCGTAGACATCGATCATCGCGGAGAGCCGTTGTTTTCTAGGGGAAAAAAGAAAGAAAGAGAGAGAGAGAGAGAGAGAGTGAATGTTTAACGCGACAAATGATTCGTTTTCCTCTCGAAGCACGGTTGGTAAGCGGTGCCTCGGCTACGCCGCCGGTACCCGAGTACGCCTCTCCTCGCAATTGGAAATTCGTCCACGTATGCGTGTTAGTGTCTCAACGCGCGCGAGCGCGACCTCTGTGCACACGCGTTGTTACCGAGCGCGCGCGCGCGCGCGCGCGTATGTACGTGTGCTCGACCGCAGCCACAATTCGTGGGGGGAGTCGGTAACGGCGCTACGCGTTTTTTTTTTTTTTTTATTTTTAATTCGCGGCCTCCCGGTGTACCGACATCCCCACACCCCTCTTTTCATTTCATTTCACGATTTATGGCCCCAGTCGCGGAGAACATCGAGCAGTGGGCATCGGTGATTTACAGACGAATCATAATCGACGAGGAATCGATGCGATTTATCGCGAAATAACGAAACGGAATAACTCGCCCGTCCGTGCCGCACCGTCCGCTTCCACTTCCTTTGTCCCGTTGTCCAACGAAAAATCCATTTCACCGAACCGCCGCCCAGGGTTTTTCTCGGCTACCCAGTCAACCTGTCCCCGATTCCTTTGGTATCTCGTCGTTTGTCCTCGTTTCGCTCGTAACTCCCAAGTATCTCGAGGAGTTATCTTTCGCAAAATTTAATTACCCAACGCCAACCGTGCCGCGAGCCGTAAGTCTCCGATCAACGGATCGTAACGTTGCTGATTAAAATTCGACGGGGTTCCCAGGATTAGGGTAGTAAAGCCCATTAAGAGGGTCGGGCGTTACGAATCACGCTTCCAACTGGTTACGACTTACTTTCTGCAATACCTGGCGATTATGAAGCCGAAGTTAATGAATATTGTACCATTATTACGCGCGTAACGGTAACGATACCGCAACTTTCCAATTAATCTCGTAATATTTCGTATTTCGTTGTTTGACAGTATTACGTTATCTGTGGCTCGTAATTCTGACCACGCAGTTTTCACAGTTGACCCAAAATAATACTTCTTTCAAAAGTGATAAGAATAGAAATTCGACCCTTCGCTTTCGATTAAGATTTTATGCTTCAATTTTGTAGGCCAAGCACAAATCTTGATTTATAACTTAAATTATAAACAGATGGGTAAACGTATCGAAAAAATCCTATGCTACATCATAGATAATCTTATAATGAATATGTGTACCAAATTTGAAATGAATCGGACAAGTAGTTTTCGAGATTTTTGTTCCGCCAATGTGAACAATGTTCTTTCGAAGTTTCAAGAGAAACGGAAAAGTATGAGGTTAGCTGCGCGGCATACGCTAAGCGGTCTGTTAAAACCGCTGTAACTTAGTCAATCTTCCGAATTTTTTTTTGAACCTCGTTCAAAATATTCTAAACAGTACAAACTTGAAGAAAACTGAAAAAAAGATTCGATTTTCTCAAAATTTCAGGGTGGCGTAACCCCTTAACTGTGTATGCCACACATGTGTGACATCCTAATCTCTACACGCACACACACTAAAAACATCCTTATTCCGGATAACACAAATTATCTGCAACCCAGTGGGGCCACATTAATGACGGAAAAAGAGCTGTTATCGTTTTTTAATAATTTCGACATGATTAAAAATGTACAAATTTAATCAAATGTGAGCCCATCGACCCCTTTTCGATTTATACCAAGTTTCGAGAAAATCTAACCAAAAAATATGTTATCTCATACAAACTTTAAAACCCTTGTTCAACTCCGTTAAGGGTCCAATTTTGATTTTTACCACTTTTGGAAAAAGGTCTTATTTTGGGTCAAACATGGGGGCTGTGAGGTCAGAATTAGGGGTCACAGATATCGTAATATCCCCCGTTGTTTCGTAACTTCGACGAATTAAGGTCGGTGCTAGCGTAATCGGGAAGGGTGGGAGTAAGAGCAACCGTATACTACGTATTCGCGTAAGTTCGCAACATTAAGGAGGGCAAACCCTTTGCCATTTACAAGACTTAATCCATCATAGTTATACTAAGCTTGTTCGCGAACACCGTTAAAGTAGTTAACCCCTGAGCTGTTTACAACGTCTAGTTAGGTGTCTTAAGAGTAACGAATCACGGCGCTATAGGCAAGAACGACGAACAGTGAAAGCCCGTTTATGTCGACCGGAGATCGAACAGCTTAACGATTAAAGTATAAATTACTCGTATCAGTTAAGTATCGTTTCTCTCGTTGCGTTTAACAGCGAACAACGTTTTCGAATTGACAGCCTTTGCGTTGATTTTATCGGCGCTAGGTACGCCGCGTACATTCGATAATTCCATATTGTTTAATTCTGGGCGTGAATTTCGGCATGTAAAAATCGAACGTAGCGTCTCTTTCGTTTCGCGGAGCGAAAAAAAGGGAAATTAGAGATTGCTGCCATATGCGTCACATTCGATTCCGCAGCGATGCAAAGTGAGGCGTAGAATTTCATTTATGTGGAAAAATAAGTATTGCCTATCGAGTTACCGCGTTTAACTGAGCGAAATTCCGATAAATTGGAGCGTGCAATTACAGCGTAGGCGAAAAAAATTGTAATTCCGAGCGAATTCTCGCAATATTAAAAGTAAAAAATATCTCGTTCGTTCGAATTACCAAAGTTTCGATCCGAATCCTTTATTCCGGGAAACAAGATTATAGCCCGACTGGACTCCCGATCTAATTGTACGCGAAAACCAATCGCGCGATAAGAAGAAAAGAATTATATCGGAGCTCCCTTATCTACTTTTGATTAACTGCTAATCTTTTTTCTTGGTACTTCCGTCCCAGCTAAGATTCCGCTTAATTGGAGAAAAGTACGCGGTGCTTTAAAAAAAATATATATATATATAAATTCCTCTGATTGGCACATCGATCGTTCATGCAAATAACCTCGGCCATTGAATTTCTAATACTCGCTCTCGAAGCATAATACTTGCCTTGCCTGGTAGCCTCGCTGGTCGTACAATTTGAATAAGCGGTTTTCTCTGCCAACCCCCACTAACTCCCTCCTATCCCTCCTTCGTGCTCTTTCGTCGTTTTCAGTGTCGAACAGCATCCACACTTTTGTTCCTCCTCTTTCTCTACCCCTATATCTCCCGGTCCCCTCCCGCCCCCTTCATCCTTTCTCCTGGATATCGAACGAAACACGTATGCACATTCATTTCAAGCGTTAACGGAAGTCGATTCGAGGCTAACGAGCAGACGATCCAATTATAGAATTTTCATTCGGACACATTTGCCAGGCGTCGAACTCTGTTCGCTTTTGTACGGTTAAAGCGAGCCCTCTCGGAATGTATTCAGCGGGTATTAACGCGAGCGGAGTTTAGTCGCTCGCTCTTCGAACCTGGGCGAAATGGTACGCGAAAAATTACGGCGCAACAATTATCGCGGCGCCGGCCGTTATTGCGTCCGGTGGATACAAGAAAATCGTTGGAGAGTATGATTTAGTTTTGGCGCTCGTTCGGCGATTACTTTTTGATTGACAGCGCGCTTCGTGTTTTTCCATTTCAAGTGCGCGGATGAAAAACGCCGGTGAAATAAGAGTCGGGTATAAAGCGTTCGTCGGGCGGCGATCGGTAAATTTTCAGTGTGCGCGCACACTTCGATCGGTTTTTCGGTTTGCCATTCCGCGCAGAGGGTCTTCCCACGCCCACCGATTTGTCTCTCATGGTTGACTTCACGACCCTCGTCAGACGTTGCTTTAGAACACCGTCAGCAACACGATCGGATCCTTGGTGCAAAACTGTAGTACAATATAACCCTAGAGGGTATTTTTCACGAGGCTTCTCCACGAGGAGCAACGAACCGAATCGGAGAGTACCGCGTTGACGTCCATTGCCACATTTTCTTAAATTCTTAAAGGCGGTACCGTGACAGAGAAAAAAATTGCCCGTGTCAGGGAATGAGGAACGAACGAATGAGTTTCTACGTGGAAAACATCGGCACGCGTTATTCGACGAGTATAAGACTGTCCCCTCGCAAAGAACGCCTGTCACTGCCATTCCATTTTTTTTTTTTTCTAATTACGAAAAGCAATGTTCGCGTAGACAGTGTACGCTCTTGTCGCGCGGCGCGACTGACAATGAGGTGACGCGTGCATGGAAAATTTGCTTAATGCGATTCTGGGAAAACTGAACGAAGTTCGCAGTAATATGTCACGTAACAGGAAGGATGATAAAATATAAGCGGGTCGAGAGAATATCAAATCCGAAGTTATAATTCGATGCTGGTTAGTTTTCCGTGGTTATGTTTCATCCGATCAGTATGACGTACCTACGGAATATTGTTGGAAACGTGACCATACTTTCACGCAAAACTGAGGTATAACGCGACTCTGTCTAATCTAAGGGATATTTTCCAGCCCGTGAAACTTCGAGGGGGGGTGGGGGGGGAGCGGGGAGCAACGAACGGGATCGAGCAACCCCCAACCTCCGGCCGTATTCAATTTGCATTTAAATATCCACCGGCTCAGATTTTCCAACGGGGTAGCTCAGCCACCTTAGTCGGATGCCAAATAGAAACAAACGAACGTCCCCCGTAACGTATACGCGCGAGTCGTACGTCGTATTACGCGCGCAGAAACCCGATGTGTAATAATCTTCGCTCGTAGACGGATAAATTTTATTCGACGTGGAGAAAAAACGAGTCGACTTTGCCGTATTCGTGTGTTTATTCGGAGACCCTACAGTCGAAGCGGATTCACCGCGCGTTCGTTCTTTAACTGGCAAATTATTTCTTTTAGTATTATTTTATTCTATTACAATTTCGCGTGCACAGATGCGAAGCGAGGATTGATTTCTTTCACGAGACACCGAAGTTTTTGGTGGAGTTACCAAGGGAGCCGGTTAAGCTCGCATTTAGAACGAATCCACTTACGAAACACATCGCGAGAATGTCTCTGCCGTAACGGTTCAAGGATTAACTCTTTGGATGCTTCTTGCTAATTTCAGAAAGTGAGAAGCTTACTTCGTAAATGGAAATACCGTCGACGAGGGAGAAAGAGAAAATTCACAGTCACCCTACGTTGATGAATTTCTACATTAATGAATCCACAAACCTCGTACTGTGTTCTCGAGGAAGCAAAAAATGGATGTCATAATTTTCAATTCCTTTAAATGATTAGCCCGAAACCCAGCTGTTGCCGGCTGCGAGAAATTGTATCGGGAGGAGCATAGAATGCCATTCTGAGTTTAATGCAAAATTGGATTTTAGGAATTCCGGAATGCCGTACTTTTTGAACGTACTTCCGTTACAAATGTATGATTTCCAAATTATACGGTTAACGTACCCCGAACCATTAAAACCATTTATCGTCCACCCCTATAAAGTAGCGCATTTAATCTCCAATAATAGGTGTTTATCATTCGAGCAAACAAAAAATAACCGTTTAACAAATAATTCACGACGGAGCAGTGATTGCCCTCCCCGTAATCTGCGCTCAGTTTAAATATCGACTCTCCAGAGCTCAATTTTTTTTTTTTGTCGATTATTGTATTTACCAACGTTTTATCTCGGATTATGTAGCCCCCAATTTATACACCGCCGAAATACTACAAATTGACGCTCTGAAAGGTTTAATCGCAGGTGTTTATCTCGCGAGCAAACAAAACGCAATCACGATAACTAACTCGTGGCCGGCGCAAGTGCTTTAAAACGGGAGCACTTGCGAAAGAATACGCGAAAACTGTTTGCCTATCGCAAATGGTCAGGGAGAGGTTGTCGTAAATCACGAGCCGAGCAATTTCGCTGCCATTGGCCGCCATAAATCGGCGCAGACTGTTCGAAAATGACTTCTGGCTGCTGCATCGCGAGAAGTCCCCGAATCGCGATAGGAAAAAAAAAAAACAGAGAAAAGAAAGAAACGATGCGACATCGTCGAATCTCGGACGGTCCCCTTCCGCGGGACGCAACACCGTACACACTCGGTACAACTCGGATAATTGGCCGATCAGTGTCGGTTAGACGAAAAGTATCGCCCCATAGACGTCACGGTGATGTTCCTCCGCGTATCACGGGTGATCACCGTAATCGTTCCGCCGTGGAATAAAACCATGAAAGGGGGGGGGGGGAGAAGCACCGCGGGGGAAGGAGTCGGGGATTGGTAACAGGATTCCAGGTTCGGAGGGTAATTTCACGGTTCGTCGCGCAACCGACTAACCCGGCCGACCACTCGATACGCACTCGTACGTATGTAGGAGCCTCGCGTGTAGTCGGATAGTCTCCCCCGTGTGGTTATGTCCCGCTGTAGTTCTGCAGGTGCGACCATGCCGCGTCGAGGCGACGCGACGCGACGTCCTAGCGTACGACGCGCGAACACGCGTGGACGGCGGTTGCGCGTAAATATCGGTATGCGTCGATGCTCGCAATCACGAGCGTGTTCGGCTCGTAATGTTTGCCCGCGTGTACGTACAACGTGGAAGGGACGCTGCGAAGCCAGAAAACTTGACCGTAAATCTAGACTCGCGCGTCTAGATACGTCGATAACGGCCGGACAGAGGTGTCGGTACAAATCGCCGAGCGTGGGAAATTTACCTTGGATTACGTTCGTTTATCGCGCCCCCCTGCGAGATTTCCTCACGAATTCCCGGATGCCACGGATATCGTATGTCGTTTGACGGACGATGCTCGTGCAAATCTGCGCTTGGTGTCGCCGTTGTTAGCAACGTCAATGCAGAACTACTCGCTTGCATGGCCATGTCCACGTTCCATGTTTATCCTCGTCCACGCCCGCGGACGCAAAACCGACAAGTCGTAAAGCCCGGATGAACGCGGGTCTTGAACCGGCAGTGCACGGAGATAACCTGGGGATATTTTCCACGGTACTGAGGTATACGTAATACGTATACCGTACATTTCCAGCGGCACAGGTTATCCCCGTTTCGCGTACATAAGCGAGTCTGACGTTATGCAGCGAACACGCTATCCTGTTGCCCGTAATACAGTAGGAGGGAGTGGAAAAAATAGTCGAAAAATCTAATTAACCGAAAAATGAAAATTCATCTCGGCGAGGGTATGAGCGGCACTTTCTTCATTCCCCGGGTAATGAGATTCGGAAAAATCGTGCTTCTGGTTTACGTAGACCTTTTTCTTGACGGCGCGTGTAAACACCAACCTCCGGAGCCATAAAACTTGGACGTGAATAGAGTGGGCCCCGCGGGCTCGCACAGTCAGCTCTGTGGATACAAAGCCACGTCGGAGAGAGATTCGATAAAACTAAAATATCCGGATGCCACCGAGTCTAGACGAGTTTTCCTTCTCGTTTTGGGTACATGACTCACCAAGGACATAGCGAAAAGTGACTTCCATTCGCCGGTAACTTTGCTACGTAACCGAGAGATCGGTCGGGGACCGAAAAAGTATGTACATACGTACCATATGTACGATTTAAAAGCGCATCTAGGAGCCTTCGATCTAACCGGTTCGGGCCAACGCCGACAAACGTTCATTCGGCGGGTCCCAATAAATATCCAAATCTATTTTTAAGATATCCGAGGATAAACCCGTCAGATATTATCGAGTCTGGGCGCGTATCGTGCGTTAAAATAATTCGAAAATTAGGTAACTCCCACTCCGCTCTCAAACGCGCCTCATAATTACACCTAATTCCATCGATAATCCGTAATATTAATTCAAATGCAAAGCAGCCAATATTATTCCGTGCGTATGCGTATAGCGTCGCGATAGTACGTACGGATAAGCGCTGATCGAAAAGGGGAAGGTACCGTACCGTGGCTGCGATAGATCCAATTGGATCGAGGATCCGGGTAATGGGCCAATTGGAGACCCGATCCAACGGTCGGTGAATGATGTTTCGAAACCTGATTATAAAGCTCGATCCGCGCGTATGTGTATGTACGTACCATCCATCATCGGTTAAAACGAGATTCGTCGCGATACCGTCCAGCTACACAGGGAGGAAGGGTGCGAGTCGCGGTGGGTGCACGGTAGCGCGCGAAAGAGGGGGGAAAAACGGAACGGGTGACGAGGGGGTGGGAGAGTGGGGGGTGGGAGGATGCATGGAGCGGGACGGAGAAACGAGGAATAAAAACGGACGTGCGAGAGAGAAAGGAGAAAGAAAGCGGGAGAAAAAAAGGGGAGAGCGGAGGGTGGGAGAGAATTGAACTCTACCTCACCATTACGTTACATTGTGCTCTCCGGATACGAGCTTTATACGAGTGGCTCGCACACACCCGGCCGTACGATTTACGTGGGTGAGAACGCAGGGGCCTATGTACCGGCAGGAACGCGATACGTGTAATTGCATGCATTCGAGCACATACACGAGTGGAAAGAGATATACGTACGCGTCCATTAATCTGAGAACAGTTCATTGGAAAATTATGGCGCCGCCATTTATTGACGTCGTCGTATAATGTTGTGACCGAATTAATTGGTCCGACGTTTCAGACTGAGCGCGAGTCCTTTGAAAACACTTGTACACCTCCCCAACGGAAAACCGTGACGCGCAAACAAATGAATATGGTTCGACGGAGAATTTTAATAACGTACGCGCAATGGCGTCGCGTAACTGCGAAATATTTTCGTTCGCTGGAAACTATACGTTTCGACGAAATAACGATATTTCTCCCGTTACGTTGTACTTACCGTGACGAGCGTGAAATGGCCGCAAAATTTAACATTTTTATGAAAGAAAATTTTCGATGTTTATGCCGGAGCGAAAGCATTTTGCACAGAGGACGCGAAATTGGTTACGTTGCTTTCTAATCCATCAAATTTCGGCACGCTGTCGAGCGCGTAAATACAGAGAATCGGCGAACTGGCATAGTCGGTTAATTACGCTAATTATACGCGGGCCACTTCGAGTAACGCGCAGTTATAGTTATCGCCGGGCTATTGTTTAACGCGCAATTTCAGCCTCGGTACACCCTGATTTATCGGCGTGGCATAAATTATCCCACGCTAAAGGTTTCGATTTGCCCGTCACTCGCTTCGCCGTTTTGTTCGGCGCACGGTGTAGGAAATATCGAACACCGTGTTGCTTTATCGTCCATGGCCACCTGTCGATGGAACATCGATTTCCAGTAAATAATTTCATAGCCTTCCCGTGCCGCTGCGCATCGTCATTTTTCGAAATAACAGGGAATAATGTACGAACCGTATTACGCCAAACGGCGACGGAATATAAATACGGGTAAAGCGCGGGAGAAGCTTGAAAATCAATATAGCGAACGATTTACGGGGAGAACAAAAAGAATTTCTAATCCTGAAAAATGACTTTGATATCTCGAAGAATCATCCAACGCCAGAGAACGTAAAAGACCGCAAGGTAATACCGTTCGCGTCTTACGACTAAACGCATCGGAACCTTTATTTTCCCGGAAGCTCCAAGATTTATCGTCGCGCGGCAAGAAGAAAATCCAAAACGGGCGGAATTGCGGGAATGAGTTCGCGCGGCGAGCTGAACTTACGTAAAATACAGTAGGTAGCGAACGGGGGGGGGGGGGGGGGCGAGGAAAGAAGAAAATGAGAATGGCGAATGACGGCGAAAAGGAAAGACAGCGGAAGAAAGCATCTTCGTTTGCGTGAACAAAGGAGGAGCAAAACCCTTCCTGGGCTCGCGTAAAAGTAAACGAAGCGAGAAAACGGGCCGGGTCGTTTCACGGCAGCCGACCCTCCGGAATCGTGAAATGGTCTCACGGTGTTCCAGCTCAGCCACGTAAAACCACGTACGCGATCGCGTAGTACGGGGGGGGGGGGGGAGGACAGGCGAGAGCACATACGACGACGTACGCAACGAGGTAGAAAAAGACGGGCGTGTGTGTGCACGTACCGGCTCAGAGAAATCAAGCGTGGATTGTACGTGGTCGCTTTATAGTCGAGTATTCCAAAACTGTCGGGAGCGTACCCCTACCTACTCCCCTACTCTCGACATTTTCCGTAACGACATCGAACGGAATGAATTCGAGAATTCGCACCGAGCGTTTCACACCTTCCTCTCGACCATCTCGATCTGGACGTATCGCGTCGCTCGCGATTACGAACGATCGAGAAGGTCGCGATGTAAGCCCTTCCGCGTAAGTGTAAGTAGTACTGCCAGAGACTGGACGGACATTTACATTTACATTCGCAACGTAGAAAAAGTGAATTGTATGTACACCAGTGTCTCGATCAGCGAACATTTCCTTTGAAGTATTACGCGTCGCGGTTCAATGTAATGAAACGAGAGCAATGGAGAAGAGATTGGGTATTACACCCTCCAAAGAATCGAGCGATATTTTTATGGGTCGCGTTCGGAAAACTTATTGAAAGTTGAGAGAGTGCACGCTCCGTCGACGGTCTTTATAATAATATAAAGGTGGCCTGTCTCGATCATATTTTTCCTGCGCACCATTTGCCTTTCCGCGGCGGCACAGACAATCCACAAAGTGACAAGGGCGCCGCTATTGTCGTTTACCGTATTTCTCCTTATCGTGGCGGGTAAAAGGAGGACGAGGAACTATAAGGAAGGCTGTTTCCTCTTTTCGATCGATCGATCCAACCTGCATCCACGGGGACCGTGGTAGCGAGGAAACGAGAAATGTCGTACAACGCGCATCGAATGGTACACAGGGATTGAGAAGATAGACAAGTGTTAGTAACGCGAACGGGCAGATAAGGTTTTATCCAACGTCACGGTAGACCTTCCGCGGGAAACGTAAAACCTTATGATATCAGCTAGAAGCGTGAGAGTATAATTTTCTCCACTTTATAGATAATCCATATCTACCCTCGCGCGTGTAATAAAAACGAAACATTTCGTAAAAATCCAGCGTCGAACTTTGCGCTCCGAGCAAACGGGTTATCCCTGATGAATAATTTTTGGAAATTTTTAGTTGCAAAGTATGGCCGAGGCGGGCAAGGAGAGCAGCGTTTTCGTCGACAGTGTCTGACCAAAGATGCGCGCATCTACTTCTCGGCACGCCCAACGTATGTACAATGTATATATGTACATACCACATACCACGTACCACGTAATAACGCGCCTCCTTCCCCCGTCAATGACATTTCCTTTATTTACGCGTATCCACAAAATTTCGTTTAAAGGGAAATTTTTCATTTGCCAGCCTCTTATACGCTGTCGCGTTACACGATGTCTGTCATGGTCGCAGGTCTAAGGAGTACGAGCAAGGGGACCTGCTCCTCTCGATCGATCGATCCAACCCGTATGCATAGTAGACGCGGAAACACGAGTTACGGTGGTACCTCGTACCGAATGTTATACGGAACAAAGACATAGACGCGTATGTACGAGGAGTACATACGTACCTACCTCTGTACATACGGTTTACGAGTGCACGTGTACAGGGAGCAGGACGAAATCCAGAGACAGCTTGATGGATGATACCTTTGTGTCTTTGTTGCGTGTATACATCACGCGCTCCATGTTCCGAGGATTGCAGTTACAAGTTGTTTGTGGATAATAATGCGACGGTGTCCTCCGAGCAACAAAGTATACCGCGTTTCGGATAAATGTTTCTATAAATTATTCGTCTGGTCGCGTAAAGAATTGATATTCGTCGATATTGATATTCGAATTGATAATTCGTCGATCCTTTCTACCGTCGAGTTATTCAAATTGAGTTTGCGCGCGTCCCTGCTTCTTTTTAACACCTGCAATGCGAGTACGCCGTTCGGCAACATCTGCCGATACTCATGGTTCTTACATCTTCCCGCTATTGACCCTCCTTTAATGCATCGCGTCGCGGTAGAATGTACTCGGTAAGAATTTGAAATTGTAATGTCAAAGTCTTACATTCTAAAATATAATATCTCGAGGTGGATAAGATATTCATGCCGAACGAATAAATGCATATATGATAAAATGATTTGAATTGCAATTGCACGACCAATCATCCGTCGGCGGTCTCTTCCGTACCGCTACGGATTCGCGAATAAAACCCATTGTTATCTAACGACGTCTCGATCAAACTAACTAGTTAGGTAACTGGTAAATAAAAATTCATCGATCCATCCAACGACCGTGCTGTAATGCATAATGATCTCGACACTGGCATCGTTCCTATTAAGTTTATCTACCGCGGAGCAACGAATCATGGTGGATCAGAGACAGAGCCGAAACGAGACGAGATTCCGGCGATGACTCGTCGGGGCGTGTAGAGGAAAACGAAGCTGGAGGAAATAGTCGGTAGGTTTTTACTTTCTCCCGCGGGACGCAGAGGGAGATTGCGGGACGGTGGTAGGGGGTAGGGGTAGGGGTAGGGGGAGGGGGTTAAACGGCAAAGCTACCAAAAGCCAGGGTTTATTGCCTAGGAGGGCAGGATCTCTCGTGCGCAGGATAGAAGATTGTTTAGATCCCCAGCCCATAGACCCGTATCGTAAGGAGGCTGCGGGGCCTATCTAGGATCGTATATGTTCTCCCCACGGATTATGGCCGTGAAACGTTTCGCATCGTCCATTTTCGTGGCTCGTAACGCGGCGCTTATTGTAAACTCGCACGGGATCTTACGAAAGTCCTTGGTAGCGTTTTGTCGTACTTAGGGGATCCTTTCTCGAGACGACGTCTTCCGAGATTCTCGAGCGAGCTTTTATCTCCGTTGTGTGACCAGCCACCCGAATATTGGCTACATCCACGTGAAATTTTATTATACCGTCGGGAAGGGTAGTAGAGGATCGCGAGAGCGCTTTAAGGAATCCTGAACACGATTATCGGATCCCCGTAATGAAGGAACTAGCCAAACAACGTTATCGACTTTACGATTCTTCGTTCTCCAGTCCTAGATCCGCGAGTCGTTGCGCGTATACGCGATGAAGCGATGCGCGACGGTTGTAGGAACTTCTGATAAACTCTTCCGGTGGAGCGCGAGACCGCTTTAACCAGTTTATCCAGTTTATCGTGAAACAACATTGGTCGCGACGCGCGTACCATGAAAATTGAACGGAAAACGAAGGTCTGATATATCTTCCATTTTGATAAGGTCGGGGATGCGCCGCGAGGCTTTGCAATTTCATTCCAGCAAGCCGTCTTTCCTACAAAGTTATATGTTATCTTTCTCCTTCCTCGGTAGGATGGAGCCACTGCTAGGCTAAATCGTCGACAGAATCGGGGATACCGAGACGCGGAAGTGGGTATCGACCTCATTTCCAAGATCACTGCAGTATTTTCCCATCGACGCGAACGTTTTCCTTCCGTTTCCTCTTTTTTCCCCCCCTTTTATCTTTTTCCCATTCCTATCTCGCGAGGAAGGAGAACCGCCCCCCACCCGGTCGACTTGGCTAAAGGAGAACGGAGAAGAGAAGAGGAGAGAAGAGGAGAGGAGAGACGAGAACACGTCCACCAGAGTGTCAATGGATTCTCCTGGGAGATGCTAAGAAAGCGTCGGGAGATCGAGATTAGAATCGAATTTTTCCACGTACCTCCTTGAGGTCGAGATTGAGCTTCGGCGGCGAGAGTTTCTATCGCGGAGAATACGAAAAATCCCTTTGGCACGTCAGCCTTTACCTCCGCGAAAAGTCGCGAACAAAGATTTCAATCAATTCCACCCTCGCCGTACTTCCCCGACAGTATTGATTTAATTGTATGTCCGAGAGTGCATTCGGGAAAGTAGCCGTGCACATAGCTTTCGTATCGGGCATACAAATCAAGTCGCGATTGCTCGGCGAATCTTCGTTATCTCCGATAAATACATTCGGCGAGCAATTTTTTGTAAATAAGAGGAGTCCCTCTCGACGAGTAAAGTTTGCTGGAAGAATCGCACTAAACTGGCCCCCGCCGCCCCCACCTCCTTCCGCTCCCTTTAAGCGGCAAGTATGCGCAAAGAAAACAGGGAAGGGAGGAAAATGCCAAAAGAGATACAGCGGAATAGGATTTTGCGGCCGGCATTAAAAGTTGCCAAGTGCAAAGTTTCTTGCGGGATGATCCCGGTAACGGGCGTGCAGTAGCACTCTTAATCCCGTTACCTGCAGCCAATTTTTCTCCGCCTCCTTCTTTTTTCATCCTGCTTTCCTCTCCAGACTCACTCTTTTCGTCCCCTCACGCTCAGGCTACGTACCGTCTCCACCCTTAATCTCTCCATATTTACCACGCTCTTATCGGAAATGGTTCCACGTCCATCCTCCGTGTCCCTCTCTCTCTATATATATGTATCTCTCTATATATATCCCTCTCTCTATATATATCCAACTAACTCTCTATATCCAACCGAAAGTCATTATTTTTTTCATAAAAATTGTTCCATCACGAAATCCGAGAATCGGAATGAAACACAATTTTGATAACTTGCTTCGTTTCGGTAATATTTAAGTGCATTGATTAAAATGGGATTAAAATGGGATATATATATTACCTGTAATTTCATGATTGATTTGCACGACGCAAGCGAGTAGCAACCGCGCGAAAAGAGAACTCCGTGTGCTAGGAGCAATTAAACGTTATGCTATGTGATACGCGAGCTCCCGCGGTGCTTTTACACGACGCGAAGGAGTAACAATTGCCCGAACCCGGAAATGCAACTTCTTACGTTATTCCCAGGAATAAATTGAATATAAAATTTCCAGACCTCTGAAACGCTATTTCATGTAAGTTAGCGCGCGTTAATGGTGTGTACTTAGCGCAGGCGATATTATATTCGTCAACAATCCTTCTCGTACTCCACGAGCGTATTTAAGTTTACATCCTTTCGTCGATATCGCGAAAGTGGGGGGTCATACTTTTATATTGGCTTCGTAAGGGATCTGCGAATACATACTCGTGCACGTATACGTATACGTCGGTATATGTACATTACCGAACGTATATAACGGCGCATTTCTCTGAATACTCGAATGAAACTTTCCCTCCACAGCGGCGACTGCGAGGAGAGTCGAGAGAAATCGACGTAGACGCTTACATTGGGTTGCGCGTGAGGAAAGCCGGGATCGAGAAGAAGGGCGACTCGAAACAAGTCGGCAGTCTACGTCGACCAACCAGGAAGTCGTATTCGCCGACCTAGAGGGAATACCATACATACACATACGCGTGTACGTATGTCGGAGGAGCGAAACGATACGGAAATACGGAAATCATTTCGTTGCAAACAAGATTCGCGAAAACATACGTCGAGATAACGACAATCAAATTCGACGTCGTCGAATTGCTTTGCTTTGTAGAAACGTGTCGTTTCTTTTAAATTTAATCAACCGTCGGTTAACCATTGTAGGGGGAGTCACGGGCAGTTGAACCTCTTCTTATAAAACTATATATTTATCATTTCTTTCGTAACCAGTATAGAGTAATGGAATTGATGTCTAAAGAAAGCATAGCTACATAGTAACAAAAAATAAATTCCATATTTTTTTGGATGAATAACCAAAAGTGCTACGTTGATTTTTCTTAAAGGTGGAAAGTGGCACAAATTTCCCTGTTGGGTGGGTCATTTGAACCAAGAAACCGGAAGATACGAACATATAAAAGAAAATCGTGAATATAAGTAATAAAAACAAAATTTTTAATGTTTAATTTCAAAGCCTCAAAAATGTTAAGTTTAGGAACAATTGGAATATGAATAAACGCCGAGCAAACAACTATAACAATTCTTTTTACTGTGATAACAACCAAACGTAATTTTGGAACGCAGTGTTGCCACATAGGTGGGTATATGACCTGTATTGCGCGTTATAATTCAACTGTCGTTTCAATAGCGCGAAATTTAAAAAAAGATACGAGCGGTTCCTCGTGTCTTCTCCCTGTTCAAGAGTTCCAAGAGACTCCACCTATTTAAATTTAATCTATTCTTCGCGGGAGCGATCGTCGGTACTTTCAATTTTCAACGATTTCGTCCAGGTACGAGCGATCCTAACGATTTACTCGGAAAGATTTCACTCGTAAATTCGAGGTCTTCCCGCGAATTCGATAGAGCATAATCGAGTCTCGTGGTTTCCGTGATCCCTGAAACCAACCACCTGTCACGTTTCGCATCGGCGAATATACAGCAGGGCCGCCAAGACAAATAACAACGGATTATGCCTACTGATATTGAAATAAACATTTAACGACGCTCCTACGCCTGTCACACCTGAATTTCTATACGCCACTTTCGAAGAGTATCGTTGGCACGTTATCACGTGACATATTTCAATTCAAATATTTGCCACGAACCATAAGGCAGTGACGATTGTTAATCGAAGAGGATATCGCAACGGTGATTGCTCGAATCCTGTCACAGCGAATACATCTTGCCGCCGTAACCATCGTACTCCAGCGACGGGTCTCATTGATGAACGACGCGGGAATAATTTCCACGGAACTGACGGAAAATCCAAGTCAATTAAGCGACGCGGCGCGCGTAATTAATTCCGAACGGGGAGCTAGCCAAGATCCTCGCTAAATATCGTGCGATTGACTGAAAGATCTCGGCAAGACGTCGCGTCGAAGACCGCGAGACTTCGATTTATCGATCGACGGCAGAGCAAACGTTACGGCGAAATTTACATCGTCCCGAAGAGAGCGATTCTGCAACGTTTACACCGTCGCGGTAATAAACGCGGCGGATGAAACGGAGAAATTTGATTTTAATGAAATTCAAGCGCGCCAGTCCGCGCTTTATTAATCAGCGGGATTCGAAGCATTCCCTGTCGCGCATCCTAATATCGACGGTATGAAATTTCACCCAACGTGCCATTCAATAATTTTAATCGCATTAGCTTCGTTACTCGCAACGCACTGCTTCGATAGAAATAAACTTGGTCCGGCATCGCGCACGAGCTGCACGGTTGCTCCGATTTCAACTATCTCGCCCGCTCCACAGAATAATTTATACTTCCGTCATTTCGATTATACTCCATACCTGCCCTCTCGACGTACCGTAACTATGGGATTTGCGCGCACGACAAAAGTTGCCCGCGCTATTTGTATCGTTCGAGAAACGATACACAGGAGGGAACCCCCATTATTCGTTCCTGCAAATCTCGAGTTTTATTGCGTTTCCATTTATGCATTCGCGGATAAAATTCTGTTCGAGGATCCCGCGCCTTAGCGTTAGGACAAAGTCCTACCGAGGGGCCTTAAAGTTTAAAGCGATGCCCGACGTAGCTTCCGTCCGAGCGTTCTTCTCTTATCTGCTCCGCGCTCCCTCTCCCTCTCATTCTCGCGGGTGAAAGAGTGTCGAGGTATACCGTAAAACGCGGGAGACGCAGAAAAGGGCGCTTTAAATCGAACAAAGGCTTTCACGGTAAATGGTACAGCGTGTACTGTATCTATCCGAGGAAGCCCTTTTACCGGTCGACCTCTCGATTACGCGCCGTTCGGAAACTTCTTTACGACGGATCCACGACTATGACGCCGGCAACTAGCACCGAAACGGCGACTATATCCAGTCACGATATTGCCAAAGTGGCGCTGGGAAAGAGCACTTGCGCGAAATCCTTCCGGTGGACGCGAAAACTTACACTGGCATGGGTTTAATCGTTTGCCTCGAGACATTCTCGGTCCCACGGTATCGCGATACTTGCCGCGTTATACGATCTTCCCTTAACGGCGCCGTATCGTATTGTTCCTCCCGAGTGTATCTTGTCCGTTTTTAATTCGAGCGTCGTCACGCTACCGACGCCGTGACGGAGTGCCTGGCGATAAGCATTGCCATTTCGTTGCGTAACGTACCGCCAAACAGATTAGTACGAGAGAAAGGGAGGAAAGTGTCCGAGGCGCATCGCAAAGAGAGAGAGGGGGGGGGGGAAACGGCTAGGGGAAACGGAAGAAAGGCGAGGCTGATCGGCGCGATGTAATTTAAAAAGTTCCCTTGTCCCCGTGAAATTGATAAATCGCGCCAGTCCTTGCCACCACTTCCTTCCTCGTTCTCCCTCCCCTTTTATCTCGCCGGGTCGCCCATTCTCGCGAGAACAATCACCGATAATCTTACTCCTACGTGTAATAAGTTGAAAATAAGTTGAAAAGTCAACTCTTTCCTCGATCTTCGACTCACCCGCGCCGTAACACCGCGCGCCCTTTTCCCGCTATCGTCGCACCTGCCACATTTTACCTTTTCTTCTTTCAAACTTCACCCTCCCATTCCGTCGCACGAATTCTCAAGCGAAACACTCCACGATCCTTCCAATTCCTTAGTTTCCTAACGACAAATCGAAGGATCTGGACCCTCCGACTCGACGATAAATCGTTTTATCGTATCGCCACCCACGAGCGCTATACGAAATAACGATCCAACTCACGAGTTATCGCGAACGGTGCGAAATATCGCGATATTCGTCGATCCCGTATACACAAATCCTCGAGCAATCCCGTGGCCCAAATTTCTTAGCGCAACGGAAATGTACCCCCATAAAACAGCGTGATATCGGTGCGGCGGTGGGTTTAAGTTTAAAATGCAAATGCTCGAAAGCCCCGACGGCGCTTTCCGCGCTCGACGGTGTATTAAACGTTTCTTCGCATTTATCCCGACCATTAGCGCATTATATTTATGCGTAACGCGAGGAGCCGCAAAGGGCGCGCATTGTGCGAGGCGTTGTACGCGTACGCGGGTAAATTCCCGCTTTTGCGTATCCTGAAACGAATATCGCCCGTATTTTATCCAGGTAGACCGGCCTAATGCACGGTATAGAACCGCTCGACGGATAAAGGAACCGCGAAGACGTTTCCTCGTGGGTATTAGCGTCATCCCTTTGCCGAAGATTGATGGAGCCATCCTGACAGGACCCTCGCCCTCCCCCCTCTCACTCTCCCTCTCCCACCCCCCCCCCGCCGGTCCCACCCTTCTGTTTGCTCGTCCTATTCCGTCCTGTCGTTCCAACCCCCTCTGCATAAAAAAAAATCACCCTTCCTGTCTCGCATCCCTCCCTCTCGCCACCCATCGATCCTGGCCGACGTCCTTCCCCATAAATGGTTATAGGCCATGTCGATATTTATCACCGGCCTGATCGACACGCGGGGGCTGACGCGTATTAGATACAGAAAAAATTGTTACGGCCGAAAGAATCGCATATCGGAAACTATGATTTTTTGCGGCGTTGATCGCCACGGCATTATCGAACGGCAATGTACGATTAATGCGATACTTCGTAATGGCATTGTCAAGCTGTCGTCGCCTTAGACGTATCCCGGGGCCATGCGTTGCGAACAATATCTTTGTACTTGCACGAGAAGCAGAGTTATCGTGGCGGCGAAAATATGTTCGGAGGGAAATGCGTTTCGTGCTTTCGGGCAAATTCGTTTTCGTGGCATCCTGAATCGCGAGACGTGTCGCGAACTTACCCAAAGTGAGTTTGTTAACAAAATAGGTTCGATACGCGGTACCAGTTTACGAAATGCTATTCGCATTTACCATTTCTATGAATATATCAAAATCCTGCGTATAGCTCTCGTGCGTATGACGTAAACTCTTGACGCGTGCGGCTTGTTGTCGCGATTTCAAACGTTACGTTTAATGATGGGGATACTTTTTTCCTATTCTATGCGCGTGATATGTAAATTTCGCTTTTCGTCGGGGTCGCTGAATTTTTCTCGAACTTATTCTCCCAATGCGCGAGCTTACAAAGAACTCCTATAAACCGAAACTTCCGCCTCGATGACATAAAGGGGAACCTACTCATTTCTCGAGCGAAATATCGACTCGCTCGTTCGTAATACGCGGAGAGTAGTTACATATTCAGTCTTATCAATTCGAGCGCGAAAGGGAGATGAAAATTTGCGGAGCAATTCATCGTCGTGGAATGCCGCGCCAGAGTTTCTTCGTCGATTTGAACGCCTTGTTACCGCGAAACGATGGCAAAACGTTTGCTTCGGATCCTCGAGGTCAACGACGCACCTTGAAACTCTCGATAATACGAGACGTTAACCGCACGCAAATGGTCCTAACTGATTTCCAACGTACGATAAAGGTCGTCGTTGCCTCGATCGTTTGTCCCTTCGTACGCGTAAAGCTGAGCCAGTTATTTAACGTAGACCGTCGAATCGGGTACGTATCAGTGACATAAACTGCCCCGAGCGATCGGGGAGAAAATGGGTTAATCGGCTTCCTGAAAACGGGGGCCTACAGGACGAACCACGCTTCCAATGGAACCAGTTTGCTCCCTCATCACCCTAGCATCGTCTCCCCTCCCCCACCCCTTCTTCTTACCCCCTCCGGTATCCTGTACCTCCTCTTCCTTCCACGTTATCCAACTATGCCGGTTCGCCGATGAGAATTTCGTGAAGCCCGTGGAGTTGCCCATTCTCTGTTTGCCCGGAAGTTTCGGCCGGTCGTTGAACGAGGGAGCCTCGTTTAACCTCGATTTGTCTATCGAGCTACCATCTCGTCGATTAAACTCATCGAACAAACCGGTAAGGACAAGAGAGGGGGGAGTAAGTGAGACGGAGAATTCAGAAATGCGGGCTGAACTTCGATTAGTCTACGCAGAACATTCCTGACTGTGAGTAGGAAAAATCGATTGGACGGAATTTAACGGAAAGCGAAGCGATCGTGAAACTGAAAGTAAAGCATCCGATTTGAAATCTCGTTCCAGAGATCCATTTACTTCTACGTTACGACACGAAAGAGGGAATGAAAAGAAAGGACCGCCGTACGGTGTAGGTAAAAGTGGCTGGAACAGCGAAGACGCTCACGATTTCAACTCTTTCCACCGCGTTACGGGTGAGGGGTGGAGGAGTTAATCGAAGCAATAGAAGAGAAGAAACGTAGTTATCGATGCACCGATAGAGTCAATCGAGCGAACGAACTTAACCATGGTAGAAACACAAAGTGGTTACCGCCGAAACGTGGGGTGGCCCGAGGAGCGGCGTGGAACAAGGAGGAAGGAAGGAAGGAAGGAAGGAAGGAAGGAAGGGAAGGCAGACGGGCCAGGAATTTATCATTTCGTAGCTGAAGTGCCGTAGTGGCGACAAGGCTGAAATTGCAGTATTTGGGAGTCGAGTGGAGGCTTGAGCGGAGAGGAATGGAGTGGAGATTGGAGGGCCGCGAGACAGCGACAGAAATACTGAGGACGAAAGAGGGACGACTGTGTTGGTCGTACGGTCGTACCTGTCTGTAGAAAGAGGACAGGGAAAGGAAAGCGAGGGGAATGAGGGAGCGGGGGGCGGCTGCGGGGGAAGTGAGAGGGAACGACAAAAGCAAGAACGGTTAGAGAGAACTATGGAATTCTATTAGAGCAACGAGGACAGACAGAAACAAGCTGCGATCCTAAGCGACGATTCTCTGGTAGCCACTCGTGTTACCCTACCCACCTCGTCCCTTTACACCGCTATCTTCGCTCTTTCTCCCTCGCTCTTTCGACACTGCTGACAGTAGTCGCCTCAGCCGCGCGACCGGGCTGCCTAAACCTCTGCCTATACCACTACCGCACTGCGACAATTTGATAGCTCGATCGGGGGCCCTCGAGTATATCTCCGCCACCCCCAGGCGATACCACCTCATCGTCTCTCTCTCTCTCTCTCTCTCTCTCTCTCTCTCTCTCTCTCTCTCTCTCTCTCTCTCTCTCTCTCTCTCTCTCTCTCTCTCTCCCTCCCTCTCTACCCCCACGCCCTGCCCCCCAACCCCCCGCCACCCTCCCACGCTCCCCCAACCCATCCCGCGCACCATCCCAATGAAATCGTTGGCCCTTGCGTTCAACCACCGCGAACCCATTAGGGTTCGTCCGTAGTTGCACCATATATCGACAGGAAAATTTAGTTCCTCGGGCTACCATAATTTCGCGATACTCCGAAGGAGAAATATAGTCGAGTAAACGATGAATTGTTACGGTTGTAAGGGTTATCTATGGGTAGCGTCTGCGGTAACGCGGAGGGTCGGTTATTTCGATCTTAATTTAAGATAGTCGACCACCCCCCCCTCCCCCCCACTTCTCCTCACCCCTTCCTCCCCCATGACAATCTTTCTGTACTATCGATGGTCCACAACGTTTCAACGCGGATCCGCGAATATTATCGCTGTACGAGAAAAAACTGGCAGAGGTAGAGGACGAACGATATATGATGAAAAGAACGTCGGCGGTCACGAATAAGCGGGGAAACATGAACTTCATCCTCGGCGAACGAAGCGTAGGTTCTTTGGTAGAAGTACAGAGGTAAAACTCAAAGCCGGAACGTGCGATATCGAATCCACAGGTACGGATCAAAGATATCCACGCATGAGAACCTTCCAATTACCGTTGCGCCGGTAGACGTCTTTCTTTTCAGACGGTAGATCGAACCACGAAGAGATCGCGACCGCGCGACACGTAGATACCTGCCTCCCATGGAGGACACTTCGCGCCCGGCTTCGGTATTGAGGGCGTCAATAACGCTCCCTTCGCAGAGGGTCGCGATGGGAGGATAAATCGTCCAAGAGGCGCGACGCCCGCCGCAGCCTTTGTCGAAGCAACCGCCTCGGGGCAATGTTCCTCCCCAGCCACGCCCCGGAAACCTTTGGCTGCCTCGTGTCAATGGAGACGAGGTCTTATTAGGATCGACGGTAATTTGTCAACGGGGAAGTTTGCTGATGAGGATTCCAACTACAGGCACCAGACTCCAGACCGTCGGCGAACGTCTTCCTCGGGATTCGTTGATGAAGGGACGAAGGTACGAAGGGCGCGAGACGCTCGTCGCCTCAGACGCGTCAACCCGAATATACCTACCGCCGACGGAATCATTTCTATGCTCGACGATTCTAACGCTCTTTTAATCGGCCACGAGTGTGCTTGTCTCGAGAGAACTTGGCTACGTACAATGGAATTCTATTAATCGCGGAAGATCGCGCGTCTCTGTGTAACATCGATATCAATAGGGAACTTCCTCGAAGTTTGTTTCGCATTTACGAGGAATGTGGAAATCACGCGATACGTTACCGCGGGGAACGAAGCTTCGGCAGATCGGCGCGACACACTAGGGTTACGGCGAAACTGCGTTCTCCGTCAAAAGCTGAAACTTCGGGCAAACTCTGATTGCCGTATGCGCCCTGCCTGGTACACGGGAGCGACTCTGATTCTATCCGTGAAATCCTAGTAAATTTGTCTATGAGCGAGGAAATCCTCAAATGAAGTTCTGACAGGTACACGGTAGTCTGTCTACGCGTTACTCGCGCGTAAATATCTTTGTCTCCTCGAGTCTCCGCGGTTCCTGCAATCGCGAAGCGAAGATCAACTCGAAGTGTATCGCGAATGTAAGTTTTATCGCGTCTAGATCGTACGCGAACAACCATCGTGACGTTTGCATTCTGCCGATGCGGAGAGAGAGAGAGAGAGAGAGAGAGAGAGAGAGAGAGAGAGAGAGAGAGAGAGAGAGATCGGATGAGATTTCACGGTTCGCGACGCGCGAGAAATTACTGAAACGTTGTTGACGTATCTGCGAGGCACGAGAGTACGGAGTCGTACCGAGGTAATGCACGACCTTTGTCAGAAACAGTACGAGAGTTCGGTATGACCCCATTAATATCCTCATCGCGCAAACAGTTACTGGTAGGACCTACCCCCCAGTTCTCCTCGTCTACCTCATTTTCTTCCCTTCGCTCTCGATTCTCCATTATTATCGTCGCACGGTGGTCCACCAGAGCGAAGTATACGGAAAGTGGGCGTCCTGAAACTCGGTGACAGGGTCCATTAGAAGCGGTTTACTTAGGTCCTTTAGGATTAGTCCCGCCTCTACTCGCGGCTCCTCGTCTCTCTTTGTTTCCCTGACTCCCCGTTCGATGTCCGTAGCCCGTAGTGATTCTATCATCCGATCCCATTATCGGGTAGCGTCGAAATATCCGTGCGAGAGCACGCCAAAAGAATAACACGCTCGAGGGTTTCTTTCGGTAGCGTCGTCGCGTCGTCCGAACACGTTTTCCTTGTCGCGCGTTACGGGTTAGGTATACAACGGTATACGCGGTGACCAAACTAACATTTTGTCCTTACTCGTCGGCGAGTAAAACCACCGCGGGCGCCGAGATCTCGTTTAATTACAGTGCCGATAAGCGATCGCGAGAAGCGTTACGTTAATTGTTTCTTGCGCGTAAACCTTCCACTCGCCGTGAAAGTAGCGCCCTGCCGCAAGAAGGTCCTTTAATTAAAAAATTTCACTTTGCATCTCAAAGTAACTTCCTCTTTTTTATCCAGGACCTTAATAACTGCGGGAGCAACGCGCACAGCTAGCGGCAAAGTTTATTACGTCTAATACCTTACCGGCGGTACGATGAGATTCTTTCCTCCTCGCTAGCTATTACTTGAACTCGCCTTTTCTCGCGCGAGGGACAATGGACCGTATACAAGGACCCACCTTATCGTGGCGACGGAGCACGGTGAATTTCTGCGCCCCCCGCCCCCGGGCGGCGTCGACCAGACGACGTAAACGCGACGAGTCCTACCGACGTACATTACCTGCCAACGGTGCTTAACCGACAACGAAAATCCCGGTAGAAGAAATAATTTATCAAATTACTTTGCGCCGCATTAAGAGGAATACGATATTTAATGAATAAAACAGGAAACGTTCGATGCTGGGTATTCCGGAAGCGTTCGCTCCGTAAACAAATTTTGTATTCACTGTCGCTCCAGCTGCGTATTTTCCCTCGTTCGTTTTCGTCGCGTCGTATTCGTCCGGGATTTACTTCCGGTCGTGTTTCCGCGTTTGTTTCTATTGGTTTTGCGAACTCGTCGTTTGCATTTGTGCTCGGGCGTGTATAGTGGAGGGAGAGGAAGAGGGAGAGGGAAAGGGAGAGGGAGAGAGAGAAAGAGAGAGTTTTTTAACCGCCCTACCTCGCCCTTCCTCGATTTATGTCTGATTTATGCGCCACCGACTCCCTCATGGCGCTACGTTTTTCGCGGACACACCATTTAAAACCGTCGTGGCCGACTTCTGCTCGTCGAGCGTGTAATTTGTTCACGGCGCTATAAAATCACGGGACAATTAACGTTCTGCTTCGCGTCGGTCTCTAGCCAGACGAGAATGGAATGCCGCTTCTTCTCCGTACTCCAGATTCCTCCTACCCGTGTTTTTCTTTGTGCCCGGCGTCGTGCGAAATGAAAGTTAAATTACGACCCGGTGTCGTTCGACTCGAAACAGGGTATTCGTTAACGGATTACGTAACTCTCCGAACCAAGTAAAATTAAGTAATGCACGGTAACGCCTATAAGAAGCATCGTCGTCCTACCCATAAATTCTTCTCTAAGCCGCGAGTAATTAAGATCGCTCCCCGTAAAGACCCGTCCGCGCGATAATTATTAATCGATTCGCAAATATATTAACGTCGCCCTCTCGACAGGTACGTGTATTAATAACGCCCTCCTTGCTCGCCGGGATTTATCGATGAGACGTCGGAGCTTGTCATTCGGGGAAGTATAGTTGTCATGGGTCTTAGGAGAGATATCTGGTGAAAACGCGCAACGCGAAACCAGACCCGTTAGAAAACCTTTCCGTCCTTCCACGAAGATTGATGACCGATCCGAGCAAACGCCGGACGGTGTGGATCCGTTCGGTTGGCGGGGAACTTTTTTTTTTCCCCCTCCCCCCGCTCGTTCTCCTTAATAAGCTGCGTCACTCGGAGGGATGAAAACTTCCCCGACGAGCCTCCCGGCTGTTGGTTGCACCGACAAAAGATAGGAAAGACCTGCCGGAAGAGCTCTTAGTACTTGCCGCGTTCTTTCGTCGTTACCCATTGGCGTCGGCGGGAGGATAAGGTCGCGAGTCGAGTTAGCCACGTAAATTGGCTTAAGGGATTTGGCCCTGGGTGAGCTTAATACTCCACGTCGTACTCGTTATGGCTCCAATCTACGCCGGGTCCGAGGTAAAATCTGATCCCACGCTACACACATGTACAATAACTTGACTCCTTTGTTATTGGTCGGGAGGGCAATGAGGTAACGCGGTTAGGAGAGGTTTCATTGAAAATAATTGCCCGATGGAAATACGCCAACGGCGCGCGTCCGAAAATCGTGTGTCTCGACGTCTCCACTTCCGATCGACGGAAAGTTTTACTCGATAACGGAGAGATTTCTTCGGCATTCGAGCAACGAATTTCGTATTTCCGTCAGCGTAGTAACATTTGTATGCTTAAGAATTAAGATCACGCGCATCGCGATCAAGTAAAATGAACGCTGAAAGCCAACGAACAAAATGCCAAGCGGATTATACCGTTAACGGGTTGTTTATAACCGCAAAGCAGACTCCGTCGCGAGCTTCGCGAGATGTGTATATTTAATGCCGCCTCGTGCCAAGCTTAACTCAATCTGAAGATCCTGGAACCCTCGTTCCCTTTCCCTATTCCTCGACGTTGCAACAACCACGCTATCAAGCGTATCGCGTTCTATTGATATTCCTACGCAACTGCGTACACATTGGTGATTGCGTGCATTAACATACGGTGGTATGCGCACGCCTACTCGTAGATACACAACTTTGAGCTATGCGCGCACACGTTGCGCCGGGATTAGAAAATCAAACGTTGTAGAAATTGAAACGCCGAAAGAGGAACTGGTACGAAGCTAGAAGCGTCAGCGGAGGAACGTTTGTATTAAATTTTTTTGCAAAATTCAGTAGCAATCGTTTTATCGATAATATAGAAGTGGTTCTAGCTTATCTCGAAACAGCCAGCACGAAACTTGGCTTTCCCTTAGCTTTCTCAGCAAACAAGTAGACTCTAAGGCTCATTAGTATACAATCCTTAGACGTTATAAACAATAACGTAGCACAGAGCTGTGTACGCAGCTACTTTGCGAGATACGCGGAAATTGTAGGCAGACGCGCTTAACGAACTGGGGAACAGTGGCTGATGGTATTTTGCAGAAGCGGACGTAATTGCCAGTTTGGGTTGAATTTCAAAGAACCACCGTTCGAAATAGTTCACGCTATAATTATCGACTATCTATCTATCCTCGGTAGCAATCGAGACATATTATACATTAATGCTAATCGCAACGCCAAACCGGTCGATACTAATTTCACAATTAAATTGAATATTCGACGAGCACGTATTCAGACCGAATTAAGCGAGAGGTACATCGAATTAAAGCGTAACGAAAACCCCGGTACGCGTCAAACCTACCTCGAGTAGCGTGGTAGACAAAGCTTGTTACAATGACTTACTCGTGCATTACCGTGCACCGTCGTACGGGTCTCCCCGATCGCTTCCCTCTTACGCAATTTACCGGCACAAACAGCCAACGTTTATCCTCTTCCCTCGGTGGACCCACATCCCTATTCCCAGCTATCCATAAACCACGATCCGAAATTCCAAAGCACCACGGCGTACATACGCAGGCTTATAGCCGAGCGTCCGCAAAACCGTAAACAGCCCTTAAACGCACCCTTAATCCTCATCCACCGAGGCTTATATACCCCTCCCCCACCCCTCCCCTCACAGCCCCACCCAACCCCACCGTCCACAGGGATTGCCTTTATAAATATCTCAATCTTCCACCGATGGGATGCCCGGGTAACGGCAGACTGATCGATCGAAAAGGTGCATTTACGAATCACCTCCTTCCGGTTATATAACGACTTCTTACGCAATTTTTCCTTCGATAGCTGTACCCGCCCTTCGATCCCGACGGCGATTTCTCTCTTGTCTGGCCGAGAATTACGAAAGTACTAGTCTGCGCGAAGGTGGGGGGGGGGGGGGGCGGAGGGTGGTAGGAACGAGGGACTCCTCGTTATTACAGAGATTTCTCGACGGTAATTTTTTTCCAACGTAAAAGTCACGGGATAAAGCGAACGTTGAGGGAAAACAAGGAATAAAAATGAGCTGTCGCGCGGCAGGTTTGAGCTGGTTATCGCGGATATATTATGCGATCCTACTTTTAAGGATTTACGTTTGCCGAAGTATCGACGTCAATCTCAAGTCGACGATCATGCGCGTTGCTCCCGTTTACTTGGAAAATCATACCGTTGATCTAGACCGCGCTTCTACGTCGATTTTATATCGTAGATTTCTTATTTATCAAAAGGACTACCCGTTACCTCGAAATTATGATGGAAACCAGCTTCAATCTTTTAGAAAGCATCGTATCGAGAATACGCTCTAAGGTTCTCTTCGCAGACATCGAGCCTGTAACGCGTATTCCTCGGTTTCTTACATAGAGAATTCATTCATGTTTGTACACGTTGAAAAGATTCGTTGCATCGTAGACTACAAATATTCACGTCTAACGTCAGAGCGAATACCCTCGCGTTGGTATCTAACGATTACGTCTCTCATCGAATCAAAGTCCGGATCGTAAAATCTATTAAACACTGTTTTTAAACGATGATCTAAAATTCTCGCCGTAATGGACGTCGAATTATACCTCCCAGCAGTGTTAAAATTATACGCAATAAGGTTCCACTCTGTTACCGATAATGATCCTCCCCCCCCCCCCCCACCTTATCTAATATTGAGATCCATTTAAAACTCATTACCGCCCACAGCAGTGGGTTGTGCCTTATAACCGGAATAGGTATCGTAACCTCGAAACGAGAATCTCATCGCGAAAACAATTACGCCCCGCCGACGTCCAAGATCGATGATTAAATGTAATTGACCGGGGTGACGAAAATGGAGCAAGAGAATGGGCAACCATGGGGACCGACGGACGAGCAACAATCGACAGCAACTTCTCGATGGTCGAAGCGCGTGCATTGCGAGTAGAAGCCACGTGCCGATCGCTCTTCGATCTGACCGACCGAAGAGAAGAGAAGGAGGCAGTGGGAAAGGACGAAGGGTGGTGCGGGACGGAGGGTAGAAGCGTCGCGACGCCGAGCAACACAACCACACCCTTCGAAGGACCCGCTGGATCGATAGGTACTACCCTCTGCGAGAGCAGAGTCAGAGTGAGAGAGAGAGGGGGGGGGGGGGAGAGTGTGGCACGGAGAGAAAGAGAGGAAGGGAAAATGACAGAGAACGGGAGAGAAAGAGGATAAGACAAATTGCCAGAGATCTCACCGCGCTGCTTCGGTCGCTTTCTTCTTTCCCCCTTCCTTCTTTTTTTTTTTTTTTTTTTTTTGAGCCAGTTGCCTGCCACCAACAATTGACATCGCCCAAAACTTCTCCCGCATCTTTCTTAGTCGACGCATTTTTGAGAGGGAATTTTTTGCTCCGCCCCCAAGATATATCGTTCGGGTAACGAGGTTATCGATACGGATTTACGATGACATCGTAATTAAGGCCGCGAGTTCTTGACAGGAGCTCTTCCGTGGATTCAATCGTCTCGCTCGAATTCAGCGTCGTTAATGAGCAATCGCTGCGCGTTGAACGAATTGTCGTCGGCGACGGTAACTTTTCCGCCGCGACGTAAACCCTTTTTTAAAGCTTTTGTATTCGATTTAAAGCACCGGGAACGGCGGAAACGTAACTTTGCGCCCGTAGAACGCAATGTCAACTGTTTTTAATACGCGCACATTTTAACTATCGCGATACGATTAAACTTCGCGGTAACGAGAACTTTTTATTCCGCGGAGGCAAGCATTTCCAGCCGTTTTCCATTTTTCATTCCATGCTAAAAACTTGCGCAACTGCACAATTTCGCAGCAAATTTCCTCCCTGCGCGTGTCGTGTCCTTCGAGCTTTTCAGGTTGTCGAGCTCTCCCTACCGCACATTTCCATTGTCTCATTGTCGCCGGGAACACGACACACGTTTTTAGACTTTTTCGCGTTGATCACGATTTGCACGTTGGGCCCGCCGCCGAAGCTCGTGCAAACCCACGAAACGTAAATCAGAAATGGTCAAAACGAGGAAACCACGATCCCTCTTCCTGAACCATTTGAGGTACAAAGAAAGGGACACTGGTTTCTCTTGTTAGCGCGAAAGGATTTTACCAAGCGTGAACCAGCCTATAGAGACAGTGCGACATGTAACGACCTTAACAAGCTTGGTCGTATGCAACGCTTCGGTATCGCAGCATTGGATACCCTCGGGAAGATTCTCCTGTATCCGCGTACCTCGGAAATAGTTCAAACGTGATATTATAATGACCAACTCGGAGGGCGACGATTCGAAAATTGCGTGCCGCTTACACTACTCAACGCGACGCTCTTTCGAAGAAGATGCCGTCTTGACTGTAAAATCGGTTCCCATCGAACTCATCGAATTAGAATGTTCGGTTACGTCGGGAAATGTATGAATTATCCTAATCCGCGCAACCGAACGATCGCGCGATTGCCATTAATTTTCTCTCTAACCGTACCACGTCGATTCCACTTAAACGGGCTGCTACTATTCCCAACGATGCATTTCGAATCTAAAGTTGTACAAATCCCATACGAGTGTTGCACTCGCGCGAGTACGCCGCGTGTTCTATCGGCCCCGGGAGCGGCGTAAGTTTGCGAATATATCCCACGGGATGAATCTGTGTAGCGATGTACATTCTGACCCCCGTAACGTCCCTCGGTAGAGCCGTATCTATTTTCTCCTATTGCCACCGCAAAACCATCGTCGGGTATTCAGTTGCGAGTATTTCGAGGGGCCGAGCGTCGCCAGTGCGCCCGGCTAGTTTTGATCGTTACAAAACTCTGCCGTAATTGCGACCTTACTCCATATTACCTTTTCTGATTTCAGGCGGAACTGATTGTGGAGGCACGACGAGCGCCAGACTTCCCAGGATGTTAGGAGTCACGCGAGAGGAAAGGGGCTACAACTTCGAGGTAAGTTTAATCTCTTGCTCAAACTTCGGATGGATCCCGCGGCTTAGTCCCGAAAAGACATACACGTCGGTTTACGAATGGTATCGCGCCTGACATCTGCGCCCCCGTAGCCTCAGAATTTCCATTGAAATTGCGGCTAATTTCCGGTCGGTTTTATTATTATTTCCATCCGACGTAAATAAGATGGAACGCGGAAAGTGGCGTCGGTTTAAAAATTTTCATTCCATTTGGCATCGTCGATCGTTAATTCTTTGTATAAGTAGTCTTTGGCTTCGCTTCACAACCGCGCGCACGCGGTTTTACTTAAACGTGCAGGAGCACTGAACGAACGGAAACAAAAGGAGGAGCAAAAATTTGTTTCGCTCGGAACTAACAAAAGAGGATTAACCGGGGGGAGGCAACGTTTTTTCTCCGCGGGCGCGGCACGAAAATGCGCGTCCCGTTGACAAGCCGTGCATCATAATTCGCGGCACGCTAATGACGACGAAGGATCGATGACCATGGTAAAAAGTCAAATTGTCACGGGTGGCAAAGTACGATTCGTTTGGTTTACGAGGGATCAGCGCTTCGTTACGTGGACCAATTTGCAAGCGTCTCTTCGGTAGAACGATGACGGTAGCGAGGCATGTCCTGTCCCTCGAGATATTACGGCCCACTCCGGGGACGAAACGACGCGAAAAGGGTAAAAGAGCTTGGGCCAAAAATGAGGGTGCAAAGGGATGTGGCGGGATGTTACGAAAAATCGAAGAAACGAGGGGTCAAATGCCGCGTGATGGATAACCCAACGGAGGAAGGTCCAAGCGTATGAAATTGATCAGCGAACCAGAATCATTCGATTCTAGTTCCTACCTACCCCCGCCCTCTCTCACCGTCAACTTTTCCCCTCCCCCTCCCTCTTCCTTGTTTCTTTCGTTCCATTCATTTTCCTTCGGTACCCCGCAACGTCGTCGATAACTCTGATTCCGCCGTACCGACCCTACCGTCGTCGTCTCGTCGATACTTTATTGCCACCGTCGCGTTCAATGTCTACGGGGCCCACGGACGATTGACAACAGAAATACTTTCGGCACATTCATGTATCGCGCGAGAAAAATTACGATGCTCTTGTCTTACGAGGGGACGCGAATAAAGAGAGAACTCCTAAGTACTCGGAAGCCGAGCAGAGACGCGACGCCGTGGACCGTTTCAAATTCAATTACACGCTGTAATTGCGCGACACGACAGAATGGAAAATCGCGGGGAACGTCGAAACATTTGTAAACCTTCTACGATCTCTGTGCCTCGTCGGTTCGATCCGAAATTCGTTGAAATTTGTCAAACAAGTCTGAAATATGGATTCCAAGACTACGCGAGGAAACTTCCGGCATTATTGGAATTGTTGTCGCGTTCCTTGAGCGGCAGGTGAATCGAGGATCCGTCGATAATAATTTTGCCGCGCGTAGAAGTCAATTTCACGTTCCAGGGCATACCGAAGCCCCTGTCCAAAGTTAAGGCAAATACTCAACCGATTGCGGAAATGGGGACACCCGGTACACAACGAGGTGATAACAGTTCGAGGGAGTTATAGAGGGTGTAAAGTTAGTAAGCTCTCACCGCTCCGATGCGGGAAAAGGAAGAACGCCGGGGGTAGGGAAAAGGGGTGAACGATACCGAAGCGAAGTAAGTGATAGGGAGAGAGAGAGAGAGAGATGGGGTGGGAGAACGTCGTTGGAAATAAAGACGGGGAACGTATCTATGCGCGAGACCGGGCGAGATAAAGAGAGCGAAAGAAACGTCGTTGAAGCAAGTCTCGAAGCAGTAAATACTTATCAGTGCCGCGCAGAATTCCTATGCGCGGGAATTCATTCACGGCGAGGTCGTAAAACGAAATCGATCCCAGAAGTACTGTCTAACCCACGGTGAACGATCAACGTCAAATTTTGCTTCAGGTATTAACGATCTCCGAAATATTCCAGTACGACGAGGGTCTCTGGTATATAGGTTTATTACTTTAACCGGGGCGTAGAAGAAGTAAATCGTAAAATTTCCACGAAATTGCATGAGTAAAAATGTTCATCTCGTAATGGATGAACTTCGCGCGGTGCTCGCGACGGTCAAGAAACGTTAGAACTTTCTGTCATCTTATGCAGGTGGAACGCGGCAGAGGGGACGAGATACGTTCAAACGAAAAGTACGCTTTGCATAGAGCATCGTAATGCATCGAGCATCAGTTCGCGAAGCGTTCCTCTTAAAATATGTTTTCGAAAAAAAAAGAAAAAAAGAAAAGAAAAAAGAAAAGGAAAATAACGCGGGAAGCTTCGAAAGTTTCACCGGCAAACTTCGCAAAAGTGTGGTCCTGCCACTAAACGACTTTCGTCGTACACACAGCTTCGAATTTCATTTTGGAACGTTGAATCTTATTAAGAAGTAAAGTCGTTCCGAAAGTTCTCGAATATTGCGGACGGGGTTTCCTTATAAATCCTTAGCTCAACACGGTACTTCTCGTCGGCTGAAAGCTGCCTTGAAAAATCCAATTTGGGATAGAAGCGATTACAAGGCTTTTGTCACCGAGGGAAAATTCTAAGGAACTATTTGTTTGCCTGTACCGCGCGAACGAATATCTTATGGCAAACTGTGCGAAAGCACTTGTAATTGAACTCGACTAAAGGGACGCCTTGGTAATTTCCACTGTTTGTGTCGTTTAATGATATCGTTATTGCGCCGATGTTCCTGATAAATGCATTTAGAATTTCATCGCGTCGTAACGATCATCGTAAAGAATTTCCCAGTGAGAGAAACGTATCGCAATGAAAAAGAACTTTTATTAACAATCACTTTTCTCTCAAGAGCCCCGTAGTAAAAGCTCGTTTTTACAGGCGCTCAATATCGAGAGACGATCTTAATAGCTTCCTCGGACACTCGGTGCATAAAAACCGCGCAAGCACTTAATGAAGGTAATTTAAAGCCGCCGAATAAAAAGATCAGATTATACCGCAAGCTTTCTCGATTACGCGGGAAATAATCGAACGAAAACCAACCGTCTATCGAAGCATGGCGTAAAACGAGGAAACGAGAAAGAGAGGAAAGAAAGAGGGTGGGATGGGGGGGGGGAGGCGGGGGGCTAAGGTATTGTAAAAAAAAATGTAAAGCAAAGGAAAATATATCTCGGTACTTTCCCTTTGTTCTCGCTTCGGGTGATCTCTTTAATCTGGCTTCTGTCTTTCTTGATCTCGGAATACAACCCCCTTCGGAACGGCCATCTTTAATTACGGCCACTTTAAGTCACCGCCAAGATACCACTAACATCCCCCGTATTTCCAGCACGAACTTCACAAACAGAGGATGAGAGGGCGTGCTCTCGCCCCTAACGAGAAGATTAAAGGAATGACAGGATAATGCCCAATCAATCGTACTGTCACGCGATGAAAACCTCTTTTCTAATAAAATTACATACCCCGTCGACCGTGTACACTGACTCTTGTTACGCGAGCAATTACTCGATAACGGTAATTTGAATAGGTCCCACGAACCGAGGAAACTTTCCAATCTCGGATAACGCACAAAGTACACTCCACTAACTTACGCTTACCACCCTCAGACTTTTCCTACCCCCGTAGCTAGTGAGTTCGATTAAGTGCCGCATTTACGGGAGCACACTTTCTACAAACGAGAAGTTCGTCGTGAAGTGTGAGCTCGTCCTTGAGCCCGAGCAAGGTAAAAAAGAACCGCCGATTACGCCCAGCCATTATTTTTCGCGGCAGCCCTGCCAGCCTTGCCAGCCCTTCTCGGATTCTCCCTACGCGGAAAAGCCCTAAAAGTAAGGAAAAAAGAGCCGTTCCTTCGTATTTTTAACCAACCCCTAACGAGCGCCGGGCTTACTTATTATTGGCTCTCGAGGCACCTCGTGTTTCTCAAAGAGGTCCAGACGTGGCCTTTATTCCTTTCTTCGGTTCTGTCTTCATTCATCTCTCTTTTTCACCCCACCCCACCCCCGCCCCTTCCTCTATCCCAAGCACCAGGCGCTTTACATCTTCAAATTTTTCCCCCTTCTCTGTCAATTTAATTCCCACCGCGTTATTCGCATCAGACGCCGCATTTGACTAACTTTTTGTAAAAAAAAAAAATGGATCACCCCGTTGGTTCGACGTGTAAACCGCCGAACCGTGATAATGGAATTTTTTTATATCAATAACACTGGAGAACACAAATTTGGTTGACTCTGATCTGACACTTGTTTTTGACTAACTTTTGGCATCTAAATCCAAAGATGACATCAGTTTTTGTCCATCGCGTCAACCTTTTAAGCTACATGATACCCTAGTTTTCAAAATTCATGCTAGATGTATACAAGTGCTGAGAATGAAAAAAAAATCTTTCGGATATGACAATTTTTCGCGTAGATATGCTTACTGGAAGTTGGGCAAATTTCATTCACCCAGCGGGGAGTAGTCACACTATGAAAAGCTGTAGAGAAAGAACTTGACGCGATAGAAGAAAACTAAAAACACTTTCGAAATCAGCATGCCGATTTAAATTTCAAAACAGCCGAGAAATCGAACTCATCAGAAACTTTTAAAATAATTTTTCCCCAGTGCAATTGGAATAACCCACTGGCACACATAAATGTCCGAGTCGGCGAGCAAAGCGCGGATAAGGCGATTTTCACAATTTTCATCGAACCGAAATATTTGTTCAAATACGTAACGCAACCGTGGAAATGGCGACCGGCGTTTATGGGGTTGGCTATAGCGGTAAAGCGTGCGATTTGATGGGAGCCAATACATTTGAGCTTATCACCTTATCGCCAATGGGTATACCCAGCTAGTAGCATCCCACGGCAGGGGGTGCGCGCCATAAAATACAGAATGAACCCCCTGTCAGAGCAGGGACCACCCCCTGCACCGAACCGTCCCTGGTCATCCCCCTCCGACGAACTCGTCCCATTGCCGTCACACATGTCTGACACACACGCTGCCGCGTCAATCGATCTCGATGATACGCCCACGTACACTTGTGTGCAAATAGTTTTTCATGCATAAATTCATGCACATTCGAGGAAACCTTTTTAAAAAAAAATGCGTCACCCGACTCGATTTGTCTAGCCTCAACTAAGAGACGGGCTCGTACGACTCTATCAGAGAAAACCAATTTTCCAATTTGTTACGATACAAAAATATGGTTTGATCGTATTTCCATCTCGGATGTTATATCGGTAAAAAAAAAGAAGAAGAGAGATAAAGGGGGAGAACAGTAGCGATAAGTTCATCAAACTTGTATAGATATTCTTCGATATTTTTCTCTCGTTACGTACGACGCGATAAAGGCAAAAATATAGTTTCGAGAATAATAAAGTGCCTTCGACTCGACATAAAAATAACTTGTGATTGAAAAATGAAATTTCGCGTCCATTGTCCATCGCTTTTACGTACTGTACCGACGGTACACCCGTGTACGCACCCACGCACACATTGTCTCCCGTAATCATGAATGTGCACGTACGCATAGACGGATGGGTGTGACGAGGCATTTAACACGCACTCTGGCAGATGGCTGCGAGTAAAGGGTGACTGGCACCCCGTCGCTATTCGCAATCGGCCACAAATATAAATATTTAACGCGGTTATACAGGCGCGAATAAAATTCGCTTAATTTATTACTCGACGGCTGGCAAATTGTAAAACGTTGATTGCTCCCGCTCCTCTTTCGCGGCTCCTTTTTTTTTCCACGGAGCTCGTTCGTAATCTCGAGGGGCGAGTTTCGTCGAGTATCCGCTCCGAGCGGATAAAACGGCGCTTTTAACCAGAAGAATGAAGAATTGTATTAGTCTGGATTAAATCAAGGAAAAAGGGATGGCGACGGGGTGTTATCGTGGCGGGAAAAAAATTTCTCCGTAAGACGGTCTCGCCATTTTTTCAGCGGTGAAGGGGGCCCAACGCGCAGGGTAGAAAATTCTTAACTAACCCATAGGAAATCTGGAAAATCCAAGTTACGGATATGCACGCCCCTTGCGCGCAAATGGGAGAGTAGGCGGTCATTAAAACTGTTTCAGGGATGCACCTTTGAATCGAAATAATATTTCTGTGATCACGTATTCTGGTTCATTATTTGCATATACGCGCAGCGTACACGAAGGAAAGTTAAATTTTGGTACAAACACCAATTTCACCGCGTGCATCTGCAATTCAAATATTCCGCCGACTATCGACATCGACATAAAAAGAGAACCGATACGGGTTCATCTCGCAATGTTGTCGAGGCAAATCATTTTTTTTTTTTTATCAGGGAAACTCGATACACCCCCGATCGTATAATGCTAATCTATGATCATAAAACGTGTCACGGGCAACACGGCTTTTTCAAAACAACTTTTCGTTATTTGCGGCAACGAAATGAAAATGTACATACAAGTGGCGGTAGAGCGATTTTACGGGTGGAAAAAACGCGTGTACGCTTACTATATCGGAATCCGTAGCATGACTCGCTTAAACAACATAAGCACAGAATCGAAACGCGATAATCAACGCAATAAACATTTCTGTAATAGTGTCTTCGAGTTACGTGTTGGTCAAACAGTCGAGCCGAGTATCGGTCTCGGCGTAAGGCCGAAAGGACCCACTCCAATCTCAAAAGCTTTTACGACCACTGAAATGCGCAACGCGGGCATGTTTGCGCCCCCTTTCTCGTTACTCCCGGCAACTTCCGATTTCCCTCGAATTTGAGACCGCCGCCAAACGGTCGACCGAGTCCATTGTCCGTGAAATTCGAGCCTGATATCCAAGAAGGGCACGAAGAGGCCTCTCCGGTACGATGGAGGTGATGAGAAGGGAGGGAGAGGGAGAAAGAGAGAGAGAGAGAGAGAGAGAGAGAGAGAAAAGGAAATACCAAAAGGTTGGAAGGCTCAAAGTCGCATCCTCGCCGATTGACAGGGCGCGTCGAGTGCCTCCGGTGTTTACACGCCCCTGGGGGCACCCAAGGTATCATAGCCTGAAAGCCACCCTCGTAGTCATCTAGCCGCAGCGCCTACCCCACCGTCGTTTTCCTGCATATTGGAAAAATAACGCACGCTCTTTCTCCCTACTCTCTCAATATCCAGTTTCGCGACAGGTCTCCAAGATATTGTTTTAAAGCGAAAATCTGTCCCGTGCGTGCTGTAAATTGAGAGGATCCCGGGCGAGATGACTCGCTGCCCCTGGACCAAGTTCGTCCCCTCCGTTTCGCACCGAGGAAAAGTGAAAAAGGAATCGAGAGAGCGAGTTTATGGTAAGTGCCTCGCCAAGATTTTTCCATCTGCCGTCAGGGTTTATTTGCCGTATCCACGCGTCACGCGTCCTGCGATTACGTTCAATCATTGTCGATCGAACGCGATTATTGTTTATCGTCGACGGGATAAAACGACTCGAGACTTAATGGCGGTCGAGAGGAGTGTACAACGAAGCTACGAAGGTTCATAATTAACGTCGGTTCTTTCGATGCGATTGGTACGAATCAACCGGCAAACTCGTTCCGTTTGCACGACAATACACTCGGATCGGGATTGCTTTTGCCTCGAACGAAGTACCACCGCGCTAATGTGTTTGGATAAAGTAATTAGGAGGGTCCCCCGAACGTGTCGTAAACTTACCCATAACCGTTACACCGCGTTGTTCTTCTTTGACACTGCGGCTCTCGTCGAAATGACCGCATTAGACACAGTCTTGGGCGTCTGGCTCGCATAAACGTGGATGCAACGAACTCACGTGGGAATCAGGCGTACCTTGCGAACTCGCATTTACGTTCGTGTCGGGGGCGATGCACGTACGTCAAACGTTTCGCGTATTCCGGAAAACCTGAGGGAAATCTTCCGCGTCGCAGGACACCGGAGTCCCATTTATCCTTCCTCAGACTCGTTGCTCCCGACTGCCGATTATTTTCAGGTAAATCGAGCATCCCGCGCCATCCTCATGGTGCGCCGATTTCCATTTCGAATATTTTTCGAGCTCCTCGATGGCCGAGGCGACGCGACGTGGCGACGTGGCGACGTGTCGTCCCGGATGAGATACGTCGATCCGAAGATTCGCAGTCGTTAACCGTTATTGGAGAAAAGTCCATCGGTCAAATGTCGGACAGAATTGATAGAAATTCCAACGGACGACGGGATCGCTGTTAAGAGTGTCGCGACGCGAAGAGAGTACACTAGATCAGTAAAATATTCTCGACGACCGGAATCGCGTTTCTTTTCTTCCGCAAAGAGACATCTAGATAAGGGAAAAGCCGATATTCGAGTCTACCTCGAGACGAATTGCTCCTTTATTTCGCCGTAATAGAGAATCAAGGACCTCGTCGATTATCCATTATTCTCAGAGGAGCCCGACCTTTGTCCCCGCGGAATAAAGTGACTTTAAAAAACTTCCGCATCTCGTTCGCAACTTCGTAATGCCTTTCTCTCGGGGAGAGGAAAAAAAAAGAAAAAGAAGAGGAGAGAGCAAATTTTACGCTTCATTTTTAGCCAAGGACGCTTTAAGATTCGGAGATAAAGTTTCTCGTAATTTCAGCAGCAATTACGTAGTCGTGTCCTCTCGTTAATTCCAGAAATTGTTCTTGGAGAATAATTTCTTGTTAATTTTCAAACTGTCTCTTCCTGACGATCTCGGTACCTCGGTACGCGCAGCGCGAAGAGGAGAGAAAAAAAAAGAGGGACGCTGCAAATAAGAATTTTCCGCTTTCCGTAACGACCCGCTGCTTAAGGTACGCGAGGCTGCAAAAGAATTTTCCATACAATTAGAGGGAAACGTGATCTTCGAGTGACGTTGGCATCGCTTAGCGAGTTTTTCGCTAACCCTTGGCAGAAAGTTATTAGTCTAGGCCGTAAAGGACTCTCGTCCATTTATTATTACGCGCGCAGGAGAGACGAGGGACGAGCGAAGGAAAGAGGAAACGAAGAGACGGGAAGCATTTCTCGAGGTTTATAACGAAGCTTTGTTTAGCGAGCGTCTTTAATGGCTCGCCTACCGACTGAAAAGTCACGCTGTGGAGGCCGTGACTCCGCGTCTCTCCACCTTTTCCTTCCTCCATCACCTTCCACGCTACTCTCCGCCATCCTCCGTCCCTCCCGCCGTTCCCTCTTCGCGCTCTTGGCCCATCGCGGGTTTCGCATTATTTCCCATTTTCTTTCATCCCTCTCTGCTCGCTCATTCCCTAGGGTGAGGGGCGGTAGACGGAGAGGCGGCAACAGCGGCGGCGGCGGCGGCAACCTTCCTTTCTCCCTTTTTTCCTTTCTTTTTACTTTTGATCCTGCAGACGAGTACGATCTTTGGATTTTCTCGTCCGCCGCGCATTTTCCGCTGTCTGTCGGCGAAGGAATAAGGGCAACGAAGGAGGTCCAATCGAATTCACGACACTGACGAAACGTGAGCGCAGCTTTCCTCGTCTAGCTTCCAGCTAGACGCACCAGACGACGAGATGTACCCTGAGATAATTGAAATTCAGAGGCCTGCCATCGATACCAGACATCGAGAAAAATTTCTCGACGTAGGACAAGGTCTGCTACGCGTATCGAGGGAGGGGAAATAAATGAAAAACCAACGAAATTCTGTTCCCTCGTTCTCGGATCGACATTTAAAACATCTCGTTGCGCGGTTACCATCGACAATGCGGCAGTCTCCGTTTATTCCAAACGTTTCCCAACATTTTTACTTTTGACAGTAAAAAAGAACCGGCTTCCAGGGAAATCGTAAATTTCTCCCAAAATCAAATTCGTAGAGCGAGGATGGGCGTAGAGGCGAAATGGCCTGTAAAAAAAGTTTTAGGAGTAAACCCGGCCCGAGGAGCGGTTGAACCGAGTCCGATCACGTAGACTCATCTTGGTCATAAAACAAACCCCGTGGCACCTTACTGCTTACTGCTTTCTACAACCTATCTCCGCAAACGTGTAGCTACGTACTCTTGCACTCTTGTACGTAACGACGCACGTAAGATACGACGGGATACCGGTGTTTCAGCCGTAACAACGAGACAAAAATAAGTGACGATACGCTCCTTTTTGATACGTGGCACGATTCTTTAAACATAACCTCGTCCATCGATGCGATTCTCCGGCTCGAAGAAAAAGGTGAAAATATTATCGTGGGCAGCGCGTATACAAACTTTTAAGAGAAACGCTTCACAGTCATTTTTACTTCACGTTCGTGAAATGAAAGGTACTCTCCGATATGCAGTCGATTCCCCATTGGTTCAAAGGGAATTAATTTACAAATGAAATCGACAATTTGTTATCGACGGAATAAATGTGCCCCGAAGATTCGAGACGCGTAAAACCACAGGTTTCTCTCGATTGAAACCGCGAAACGAACGCTGGGGATTATTTAATGGCGCAAAAGGCGAATCTGTTCGCTCCGATCGTTATATGTATTTCGTGGAAACGGAAATGGATGGGGCACAAAGAAATAATAATTTCTACTCTCTGTGCACGACTATGACTTTATTACCGGGCTAGCACGCCACAAAGTGTAGCCTGCCCCCCTCCCCCCAACCTTCACTCTCTCGCTCTCTCTCTATTTCGTTCTCCCTCTCTCGTATTTCTGTTCATAATGTGTCTAATGTGACTATGGTCAGAGCTATTTCTGGTGGAAGGCTTTTGTTCGCCATTCGCGTATGGTTCCACGCCGCGGGCCGTACATTATGACACCAGCTCCGCCTGACTTGTAATAAGCGCAGACGAAACTCGAATACGAACGTACAATGAAAATATTTTTTTAATCCCGAATAGTGGCGCACGGCAAAATCTGTCTGCTCGTGTACCGTTTTGTATAATCACGATCGAGTCGCTGAATACCAATTACGAAACGTCATTCTCACTCCCCGTACCGTGCATTAATAACTTTCGCGAGAGTGCAATTAACGTCGTATGAATTTAGCAAGGAGGTATTATTACTTAGCGTTCGAAAAACGAAATGTCCCAACAACGGATTAATGTATTCGGGAAGTTGTACGAAAGGACGAGGATAAAGCGAGAACGTTGTGCCGCCGGGCGTAAAATCTCTTATGCATACGAAGCACAGCCCTGGAAATAACGAACGCAACATTCTGTACACAGGCTTTAAAGAAATGGCACATCGGAGTGGTTTATAAGGACGGTTGTAGCGATCCAAAACTTTAATAAGATAAGAAATCGAGCTGAATGTAAAGTAGGCAGAATAGTCGAAACAGACGGATCTTTAAGTAACGTGTAGCGACGCGAGTTACAGAAGGACAAAAATAAGAACAGAAAAACTGCACGCGTGTAATAAAAATTTTTCGCACGCTTCATTGCCACGAAAAGGGCCATTGTCGACGACGGTACACATCCGAATACCCCGTAATCGTGTGGATCTACGAAAACCCAGACAAGTCCAACGTGACGTTGTTCGCGCCTTAAAACATCGTCGGAGATGCATTGCGAGTTGAGAAACGCGGAGAAAAATGGCCAAAGGTCAGAGACGCGTAGCGTGACGCGGGAACGAGTTATCCGGTATTCGAAGGAAGGGCAGGGACGAAATATGGGTCTCGCGGCCATGGGGGTGAAGAGACGTTGGCGAGGGTTGGTTGGGACGAGAGAAACGGCGGGGGCGGCGTACAACGCCGGTGCATAAATCCCATCCCCTTCCTCGGCGAGAGTGGAACTCCGAGTAAGACACCTCGGGAAGGGCATTAAAGGGAGTACCGTAAGCCGCGAGGCCCGGCAGATACTTTGGTATTTAAATGTTAGAGGACGGCCCTCGTTGCCGGCACGGTAAATGAAGTCGAAAGAGAGAGGAAGACAGGCCGGCTCGAGAGGTAATAGAAGAGAGGAGGAAGGACAAAGGGGTAGCTAGGTGCACACGGCTGGCCGATGGAAGAGGGTTGAATTCGAGGAAGAAGAGAACCTCTCAGTGCCGGCAGTGGTGATTTAGGCGAAACAACGGAACTCGTGGAGACAATGGCTGGAAGAGACGAGGGAGACCTTCCACCCAGTTCCCGTTCTTCCAAACCCCCCCCCCCCACCCACCCCTCCCCTCCCCTCCGCCACCCCACATTCACCCTCTCCACCCTTTTCCATGCTCGTCCTCAGCTACCCACCACCCAAACGCTGTCACTGTACGAGAGTATCCAGCCGCTTAACTCCAAGACGAATGGCAGCAGAAACGCTTCTACGCGCCACACACGAGGAGCCCTTTATCCGTGCCTTATTTGCAAACCGATTTCACGTGCAACGTTGCAGAGGGTAGAAGTTATATCGCGAATATACATCAACGGTGTAACTCTACCGCCAGGAACCGTCTGGAAGGGTGATGCATCGTCTTAAGTACTTTTTCGAGTCACACGAACAGCTTCCCCGAGCGTTCGTCAGAAATGTCGTCGAGTTATAAATATATTAAGAGCATGGATAAACAAGGGGGAAAGTTATTCGCGGATCACCAGCGATCCATGAGAAATTCTGATTTGAAAAAAAATGGTATTTTGTCGCTCGTTTCGATGGTCCCCCGTCTGTCGAAAAAAAAACGGGTCGACGACGAGGAACGAGAATTCATTTCTACGACGCGAAACAACGTTCGGTAACAGTGCAGGTGCATCAAGGGTTTATAGACGCAAATAATGAATGTTCCAGGTTGAAACCTATCGGTGCCAAGTTTCCCGCGCGTACCGGCCCAACGGAACGCGTCGAATTGAGTTCTCCGTGCAACCGCGAGATATTCGCAATGCCCGCAGATTGAAAGCAAACAGGTATCAACAATCGGCCCGATACAGCGTACGTGTTTACGAAGCTTCGCGTTGCATATGCATAGCTGCCCCGTGCGTTTTTGTCGGGCACGTTGAATTTTAAGTTTGCTGCTGACCCTTCCGATCTTTCCCTCGTTCCGTTCAACGTTCAATTTGCCCAATCAGGACGGATCGTAGGTTCGGAATAAATGACCACGGTCGCGAACACGCGTATCCGTCGATCGCTAGACAATTGTTCGTTTCGCTGACATTATAGGTAGAAGCAAAGCGCGATACGTGAATTGTGGTTTGATTTGGCGCACGATAATGTCGTCGTAACTACAAAATTTTCGCGAAACGTCCGTGACGTTTGCCATTTCGAATATTCCCGAAATGACCGTTAAACGCGCACCGCAATTGCGCCGGGGCGATACTTTAAAAGCAGATTTCGTTGCACATATTTTTCGGGACGCTATCTGTCTTTCGCAGCGGTGCGCGAAACGAGGCGTGGCTTTTAATGATGATTGCAATTTTTTCAACCATTAAACGCGTGCGAGCAACGAACGTTGAGTCTCGATTCTTCCGCGAATAAATAACGCGCTACGCACCAAATTAAAATTAACTTTACAAATTAAACGCGCGTAGATTTGTGTCGGCGATGAGTCAACGATAAATGACGCCTATTGGCCTAACGAACTCCGCGCCACCCGACCGATAACTTCAACCCAGTTTGATCAGTTATATTTCGCCGAGCAATCTAATCCTGAAATCGATTGCTGCGTCAAAATCCATTAATATTAATCCCTACTTTCACCGCGCAATGGATTCGTATCACTGCCGACGGCGAATGTCCCGACAGTTTTGCTTCAACAAATTACGCTTCCAGTTTATCCCGCATGCTCGTAAGACCGAAACTTGCAAGAGCCAAAAACTATCGAACAATTGTTAAGCGCTGTAAACGCCCCGAATGGCACGAACCAGTGGGACTGGCCATTTGGCCGTAAAAGAAACAATTTCCAGTCGCGGCAAACGCGACCGACATCGTCGCACGCCTTTGATCCCTCGTAATCGTAATACATCAATCCTTTATCCTACGCTCCTATCCCACGCGAGTATCGTTTTGTCGACTTTGGCCCTTCCCGCGAGCCTGCAAACCTTGCTGCGCGCGTAACTACTGGAAAAATACGGCAAACCAAATTCCACTTGGACGCGAAATTCTGATAACGTACGCGGTCCACCATCGATATACCTCGATCTTATTACAAAGACATTTTTCGGCTCATTTCCTTCTAATAGCGGTTCTGCTTGTCTCGCAGAAATTCGCTCGATATACGTCCCCCCCCAACCCCCAACCCCTCCTTCGTTCCTTACCTTCTCCGGGCCCTCCGCCGATGCGGAAGAGTCGTCGAGATGAGAAGAGTAAGAGAACGGAAAAGAGAGAGAGAGAGTGTGTGTGTGTGTGTGTACAACGAGATAGAGGCGGAAGCGCACGTGCACGCGAAGCGAGGCTTACACGGCTCCCGGATATGGATGTGCATATTCGAACCCGTGAAGCCCGAGGCGTGCTTAATTTATCGGCGCGTCGTCGTCTCAGCTTTTTGTACTCGATGCCCCGCACCTACCGTTGCAGTTTTTAGAGAGTCTTCCGCGTCCTAACGCGCAGCCGCGATAGAAGAACCGGGAAATAGTTTGCCGTCGCGTCCGGCGTATACGAGAGCTCCTTTTATTAACGCGATTCGCAGACGTTTGCAATTCGGACGCACGAGGGGTCCCTCGGTACGCTTCGCCCATACGATATTGGAAGCTGGGGAATCGCGGAGCTTGGCGATTAAAAGTTCGCGATAATTACGCGAACTAAAGAACGCTGGGTTTACCGAGTCGAATAATGCCGATTACCGGCGCCGAGCCACGGTGAAAAGGGAAATGTGTCAGATTCGCCGTCAAGGTAAGCGTGAGCGATGAGAAAAATCGCTATTGAGAGGAATAAGGACGACCGGTCTTTATTAAATTCTACGCTCCCCCGCGCCACCTGAATTAAGGTTAGCGGATTTGCGGTCGAATTCAGCGTCAGCTACCTCGCGAATTCAAACGAGGTGGGATTTCGGCGGTGCGGCGGGTTCAACTTTCACAGCCGAAAAGCCGTATGTTGGAAACTGGACGGTGGCCTGGATATTCCCAGAATGCGGCAACTATGTTGACTTTCCAATTAATTCCAACTTCGGGATCAATCTCGGACGGATGAGCGGATCAACGAACTCGGGGGCACTTCCACGACCCACGACCCGCGACGATATATTCGCAGGGAAAGGCGTTACCCCCCGGCCGAGGGTCCCGGCGTACGGTCGATAAACGGTCGGACACTCGTGAAAGCAGTCGTCCCGATGATTGACCGGTTAGTCACGCACGCGGTGGTTTGCGTGAGACACGGAAAGCGCTAAACGGTTGATCGCGCCGAGTTGACAGTCAAGGTTCGTTAAGGCGAAGCACGTGCCGGACACACGCTGGAAATCCGAGTCGACCGTAATCGAGCTTTAGAGTTATCGTAAATCTTTCGCAACGATGGTAGACGCGTATCTTGTCCGGAGGTGGTTAATTAATTTTACGCGATTATCGGTCCACTCGTCGGTGGAACGTGGGGGAGCAAAGTATCGTCCGGATGACGATTGAATCGCAATGAACTCGCCCGCCGCGAAGAAAATTAATCGGTCGCAACCAGGCTCGCGATTGTTGTGGAACGGGTTTATTCGTTCAAAGACGAGGAGACACATTGCGCGGGGAAACTATCCCGAAACGCTCGATTTCCGTACGCTGAACGCGTATGATTTATTGGAGCACAGTATTTTGCTACAGCTTCAAAGTACGAATAAAACGAAACCGCGTATCGGTGGACGAACAATAACCCAGGGGCTACGCGTCACCATGTAATTTCAAACACTGTCGGCAAGCAATGAAACAGTTACGGGACGCGTTAACGGTATCCATTGTCTCGCTCTCGTGACAGGAGCGTAACGTTCGCACACAATGGAATATGGCATCGCCGTATGTCTGACTATGCGCACGTTTGTCCTTCTTCCGCTATAGATGGAACAGTCCGACGCGTGCACACATTTTCCGTTTTTCCTCCCTTTTCTCCGCGTCCCGCGCCCCCACCCCTTCGTCTACCTTCGTCATCGAGTTTTTTTTCCCCCTCATTTTTCGTTTTTCTAGTACAGCGTACCGGGCGCAATTGATTTTCCCAGATGAAAAAGGGAGGACGAGGCCGAACATCCGATAATCGATTCTTGATTCGTCGATAACGATCTCGTTAAGAGCAGCATTCGGCGGATTATGGTTCAGGCTCTGCGGAAGGGGTATTCTCTTAGGAAAATCGCTGCTTCAAAATTTTCCGGTGAAATTTTCGCGGCACGCGATACGTGGCAAATAGCGTGATAAATAATATGCGGCTCGTGACGTGTGGCGTCGTATGTTTTCCATTATAAATACGCGTATAATAATCCGCGCGCCGCGTTGGAATCTCTCGAATGTTATTTCGATCATTCGTAACCCGTATAACCGGCGCTATATATCGTTTAGAAAAGTCCGGCAACTGATAGGTTTACCACCGCAGTGAAAATAAATTAACCGGTTTAGAATTCCACTGTCGCGTGTGCTAATGTGAATTTGTGGCATTACGAGCATGAAACATAGCTGCGCCGTGCCTGATTCCGGCAGGTTCGCATGCAGAACTCGCCGACCTGCCAGTAGGGACACACGGGTTTAACGAGAATCGCATCGGGTGCATCAGACGCGGCAGGGTGGCGTAAACACATTGCCCCTATCGATCGAATTTCCCCCCAGAGACCAAAGAGCTGTGTGAGAAATTACAGGTGATTGCATTCCTACTCTCAATAATGCAGCCCGAAAGTCAGTGAAAAAATAATGAACCGCGCCGTGACGATCGCTAGGAAGAAAATCAAATTAAAACACTTTGGAATGTAACCCGCGCAAGCGTTCCAACGAATGACGATATCTAATCACAAGTTGAGCGTCGATACCCTAATTGCACAGCTGCCGAACGTTGAAAGTTAACGAAGGTTTGCGGTCGCTGGAAAGATGGAAAACTTAACGAAATCCGATCGACGCGGAGGCAAACGGTAACGCGCAAATACGTGGATGAGAACGCACGCAACGTAACTGGAGGAGACATATTTCCCGAGACAAATTAACAAGTACCGTGGCATGAATTCAAGAACTCCGAGAGAGCGAGTAAACGTACCGTCGTCGGCGAGCGTTACGTAATTGCTTATTGTCGAGTACCGAACGAGCTGCAACGGAAAACCTTCCTTCCAAGGTTGTAAGATTTCCGGGAAAATACGGAATGGAAATCTCTCGGACTCCGTTCCCTTCCGACCTCCGTGGAACGACGCGACGCGACGCCGCGGCGCTGTCACGAAGGTCTCGACTCTCATTTCCCTTGATTTCCCGTTTCGTCCTACGACCGATCGCGCTCCTACACTTTACAAATTGCTTCGTTTCTCGCGAACAAATCCCACCTTAATTGATACCGGCTGCTTTTCAGTGGCATTCGCCATAGTTCTACGGGTGCGCCTCGGTTATCGCGAAACGTGCAAACGTGACGGAACAAATTAAATTACCAAACCGACGAACGAACGAACGAACGAACAAACGTGATCGTAACGAGCGATTGCGGAGCTTCTAGATAGAATTCAGAGTACGATTTCGAGGGGAAAAAAAAAAAAGAATTGCGCGAGTACTCCTACCATTTCGAGACAAAGTTCCAAAGGTTTCCCTACCGCGAGGAGGCACCACTATCGTACTATAATTACGCGCTTCGTTTCATGCGCGTTTAAGGAGAGAAAGCGAGCAACGTAACCGACACACCGCACACCCGTGGCAATAACGAGTAATTAACCTCGACACACGCTCCACGGTATTTAATCGCAGGAAGACTCTCGACCTTTCGTTTCTTCCGTTTGCTCGGCTTTAACGTTGAAAGGATCTTATCGCATTTGCAACTGTTTCAACCTGTTGCAGTAGCGCGAAACCGTCGCCCCGAAAATTTCATCGAAAGGTAATCCGTGTCCCCGAGGGCCGAACCTCTAAGAAGGTTCTCGAAGCTTTCGCCCTGATTGGTTAACGATCGTACATGTACATAGGTAGGTAAGTTTATACGCGCGTACACGTTTCGAGTGTGCAAGCGCGAGCAAGGGGTTTTGTGGGAGCGCGCACACGTATGAATATTGATACACGGATGGTTGACCGTTACTCGGAAACCGTCGGTGGGTCGCCGTTTGGGGTAGAAAACGAAATATATCGACGCCGCGGTGGGTACGAGTTCTCGCTGCCCCCGATCTGTCACACAAATCACCCGCTTCGGCTCGTACTCGTGACGTACCACCGTTAGACGCACACGTGTGTGGCTTCAGCCTTTGCGCTCGACGATAATACCTGTTTTCGATTGATATTTACTAATGAACTCCGCGACAAGAAATTTCGATCGATAGCTTGCACACGCGTGTCCCGCATCGTAGACAGCATCGAAACACGGTTTATACAGGCGAGGCACGCCGCGGCGTACAAGTAATTTAACTGTAATGCTATTAACTCTGTTGGGATCGTTACGGAAACGGTAATAAAGTCTTCGTAAAGGCAATATTTGTGCACGGTAGTTAACGGTGTTGCGTTACCGGTATAATAATAATAATAATAATAATAATAATAATAATAATAATTCATTCGTTTTACAATGCTCAACCGCTAATACTACTCGCGATAGTTAATTACCACCATCGGGTAGAGATACACGATCCATAAAGATCTCAATGTAATCGCGATTATCATTAATCTTTCTCTCCTCGCGACCCCGATACGTTGGCAACGCGCATGCATTAACTCCGATTTTTGGTGTTTTGCAAAATAGCGTCGAGACAACGACACCCTCGAGCCGCCTTGTAACGCGGGAGAAATAAATTGATGGCCACTTCCGTAAAACATTACGGACGAGAGTCGAGAGAGCCGTGGGATGGAATGTGTTTCGCATAGACCGTGCGATTTTTATCACCCCAGCAGTATTAGAGCCTATCCCTTCTTCCCTTCCTCTTCCCGCTGGCCCATTCGATCCTTTCGAGCTATAAAAGCAATAACGCGCAATTTACGGGGTCAACAGTTTGGCCGCGCATACGGTAAGCTCGAGCCAAGCTGGCACGAGCCGTGCCTACGTTTTTCAATTTCGGGAGTCGAAAACAGCGCCTGCCGAACGACCCATTGAAATTCCCTCGTAAAAAGCCGTTTGCTTCGTTTCCTTCCGAGCTTCTCGGGTCTCTTGCGAAAAGATTCCTTTTTATTTTTCGCAATGTTCCATACGTCCCGCGAGAGAGCGCGAGGCCAATAATTGGAACATCATTTTTGTCTTTTCGCCATTTCCCTGTCGATTTTACTGGCTTCGGTGTTAAATTCGAACGGCGCGGCAAGAGTCAAAGTTTTTCGGAGAGCAACTTTGCGGGGTAAAAACGTAAGTTCGGGGCCAACTTGTTACGTCGTATAATGCGATCGAAAGAAACCTCGGAGAGGGGTAACGAAGGATGCGAAAGCAACGAGGAGCAAAAGAAACGACCGATGGATGGAATAGTTGAGTCGAGGTCACCAGGCACAAAGAACGATGATGAATCGTGGCTTGATGACGATAAAAAACTACGATAGAAACTGGAAGTCCCCGGTGGAAGCGCAAAGTTACGTTACCCATCGACGGGAGCGATCGTGCGGGCAAAGAAAATGGAAGAGCGTCGCGCGGCTAACTTGATTACGATCTTTTTCAATCGCGCGACGTTAAATGGTCGATGGGACGCGCAGCCGACCACCGTTTCGTGACATATCGAACAGTTTGTGAAGTTCTGAAAAAGGAAAAAAAAAAAGACGACTTCAGAGATTCGATGGCGACGCTAATTAAACGACAATACACCGCGAGTAAGGGAGCGCCTTGCGGGTAGCGGGAAAAAATTTCCTAAACGAGCGATGGAATATTAAAAGCGTACAAAACACGGATACGTACCCTTTTACCTTGACGTGCCCCTTAATAAATTCGTTTATTCCACCCACCGCTCCCCCTCCCTCTCCCCCCTCTCTCTCCCTCTCTCTCTCTCTCTCACAGCGACCGCCAGGCTTTTACTTCTCCACGATGTCAGGACGTAAAGAGAGAAACGTTTCCATTTAAGCGAAGCTTTTCAATTATAAAGTGTTTCCCTTTCCACGAGCGGGGCACCAGCCACGCTTCAATTCCCTCGTCTCCTTCGTTTTCCAGCGGCACCGTCGGACCATTCCACTTCCCTCTCTAACTGTCACACTTTCCTGTCGCCTCTCACCCTGTCTTCCTTCCACCCATGGCCACCCCGGCATACCGCGGCTCGCCAGAGCCACCGCAACGCCTCTCACTTCCGGTTACGCGACGATCCACAGAAGAGTCGACGTCTCTCCCACTCTCCTCTCCCCTTCCGGAAAAATCGACCAGAAACGATCCGACGCTCTTTTCTTCTGCTTCATCCGCCTCTCTTTCTTTGTCACACCCTTTCCCTTTTCCCTCGCCCCTCCCTCTTCTCGCCTCTCGTCTCCCTTCTTGCCTTCCCCGTATATCTCGAAGATGTCTTTCCCTCGTTACCGAGAATGTCGCAACGAGTTCGAGCGAAATTTCAAGGAGGACCGCAAACGACGTCGCTTCCACCCGAGATCGCTCGACGATACCGGACATGGGATCTTTGCGATGGATCAAGAAATTCTCTATGACCTGGAAATGCCCTCGATCTTTCTCCCTCCCCTTTCGTGTCGGAGAAAGAAAAATCTGATTGTACCGTCTTTTGGTAAAGCGTGCACGCCATCAACGAAATCCCTCGTGAAGATCCAATTACTCTCGTTCGCGTATGATTAAAGATAACTCGTTAAGGGGTGACTCGTAGTTACAGATAAACAAAAGTTCTAATTTCGACAATCGTGCAGCGCACGAAATGGCAAACATCTATGATTCTCCGATAAACGTATCGATACAGTGATTTTAAATCAACATCGCGACGCATCTTTGCTCGGAAACCTAAAGTACCGCGGTTCATCATCAGCCGCGATCTCTTTGCGCTCCCACTTGGCACCCCAAAAACCCTAGAAGGCCTATCGGAGGCCGACGAGACCAGAATAAGTGTCTCGCAGTGGTAGTGTGACCGATCAATGCCACGACAGTCTTCTCTCTTCCCCCCTCCGCCCCCTCCCCCTCCCTATCCACACCCTCTTTCAATCCCTCGATGCCACAAAACTTCCATCGCTCTCTCGTTACTCTTCTCCCGTATTCTGCTACCCTCGCCGTTCCGCGTGTCTCCGCCAGCACAATCTCCATCGCCTTCATCTCTTCGACAACGCGATACGTAAGAGAAAAGCGCGTTAGTTCGACAAACATCGTGCTCCAATTGAACATTTAACTATGAAAATAAATGATATAGGGATGGAGATTCGCGAATGCGCGATAGGATTTGAAGTAACGACGGAAATAAAATGACAATCGCCGATTCTCCCGAGCGAGTGATCGAAGCGTACAGCGACGTTATTTAACGGACAATTAAAATTAACGCTCGTCGGATTGGCTCCGACACGCGACCCCCTATTATTCGTCGTGTCTTCCCTTGTGGAAAAGGCCTTCGATCCTGAGAGACCTCATTTCTGAGAGCCGGAACTATCGAGCGTATTCTCGCTATCGTTGCCGTCGCCCTCATCGTCGTCGTCGTCGTCGTCACCGTCTTGATCGAGAAAGGGCAGGAACGATGAAGCGAAATTGATTGAGCGGATGGCTCCAGTGCCTGCAGCATCATCTTTGATCGGGATAAAGTGCTGCCGGAGGTGGATATGCAGAGGAGGGGCAGAGACAGACATAGAGGGATAGAGCGAGGGTAGTTGGGTTTTGTCTGTTCATTTGGCGAGTAACGAAGTTACATCCGAAGCGGCTAACTTAATCATTCGGCCACCCCGCTTGCCCACGTATCTCCCCCCCCCCCCCCCACCCTTTATCATCCTCTCTCTATCTGTCTATTTATCGAACTATTCGCCTCGCTCTATCTCCGGCCACTTCGATCTATCTCCTCGGTTGCATCTGCTTTCCCGTCATCTGCCAATGGCCACGGAAGTGGTTTCGCTGTCCTTCCTATACGTTCCCTTGGTGGTTCGCTTCGTTAACTTTTTCGTTGCGCCGGATCGTGAACACAAGAGACGGGTATTTGCATCGTATTTATATGGAGGGAAACGAAGACAGGGAAGGAAACGACGTTGAGAAGTGGGTCGTCCGCGTATTAACTTTTTAATGGAAAATTAATTGAGAGGAACGGCAGGCTGCAAGGCTCCGAAACGTTCTACCGTTCACGATTTATGTTTTTCGAGAGTAAAGATAGGATTCCGCGTCGCGACGAGTGCCGAGACTCTTTCGATTCGCGTACTAGTTTTTTTTTTGGGGGGGGGGCGAGCAATCGTGGATGCCCAATTAGAGAAGGAAAGCAGAGGAAATATTTCCATGATAGGGGAGATCCGCGATGCGCGTGAGATTGAACGACACTCGACGTTGTCGGGATGGGACGACGTAGAGAAAAGAAAAAGGAGAAAGAGAGAGAGAGAAAATGAAGAAGGTAGTGGAAGTGATAGGTCCTTTGACGCAGCTTTTCCTTCTCCCTTAATTTGCTCTGAATAGTGGTTGATTGATCAAGATCGAGTAAGACGAAGTAACGTAATTACGTACCCCGGAGATCCCAATAGTAGCGCGTACCGGTAGTTTATAAAGCGAGTTTTCAAAGCGTATCTTTGAGTCTGCCAAAGCTTTGGGATCGCGCATAAAGAAAGGATCGACGATAAGTTTTATCCGTTGTGCGATCGTAACGACATTGAATTTATTTCGGTCTCTGAATTACGGTTATCAAGAGACGAGGTAGAACAGAGAACGTATCTCCTATAGTAATTACGAGAAAAGAATGAAGCAACGTGAATTCTAAACATTTGCCAGCGAAATTTTTGCATCGTGTATACTTTTCTCACGCGTCACTCGCTACGGTCTAATTTCTAGCAAATTCTGAACGACCAGAGTATGCATGCCTGTGCAGATTTTTCTCAAACAACGAAGGCAGCGTCGGGGATACGAAGTGCCGACGAAGTAGGGTAAGTACTAACTTGTTCGCGCAACTAGGTCAAAAGCAACTAATCTAAAATAAATACATAATGCCCGCTCTCTCTTTCTTATGATTTCAAAAGTGCCCTCTCCACGTTCCAGGTACGAAGCTCCTCCGCCGCGGCGGAAAACTAGCGATATGGAATGTCTCAGGCTATGATTGTCCAAACGCAATTCTTGTCTAAACAATACGAAATCAAGAATTGTGTGGGGACATCAGCGCTCGAGGTTAGAATCAACCGAAAGAAAAATCAGCAATTCTTCTTCCTTGGCGCAAGTTCAACGAACTAGGTAAAACGTAAATCGACGGCACGTATTACTGTCCGGGAAAATAACTTTAAACTTGTGCAACTTTTCTACGAAACGCTACGATCGTTCAAAGGCTTGTTAACGGGGGAAATGAAGTCCCTGTTCTTCGTAATTTTCGAGCGTTCGTGCAATTTTCAAGATTGCCCTTCGTCCCCAACTAACTAATATTCCTTTTTCATCGTAATCGATAAAAGTTATGAGTACGCGTAACATTCAAAGGGAGAACTACTGTTTCTCCGAGGATTTCTCTCTCTCTCCGGAATTATTGGTGCGCGTATCATTGTTATCGTTATTCTGATTATTTTCTGCCAGCGCAGAATCAATCGAACGGAAAATGTGGGGATACAAAGAGAAATGGTGGAAAAACGAACGAGCAAACATCTACTTTTACACTGATGGCGGTAAACGTAACGTCGGCGAGAGCACGTACATAGATATTGCGAAAAAACGAATTGTGTGCTCGCAAAACGTACAGCTAGCACGAAACTCAGTTTACCGAGGAGAAAATAAAGAGGCGAAAGAGATGCAAGAATTTGAATAACGACTTTGTTATTTCGTCAAATCATAATTTACTTCGAACAGAGGTAAACAAGGAGCGATCGTGCAGCGGCATAGAACCTACCGTTGTGTTGGTTGGTTGGCTCGCTCTTCGCGAACATAAATTTGTACCTGAAGTTGTACCTACGCATCGGTAGTTAGGAGGGATCGACAAATGGCGTCGTCAGCACCACAGTTTCCACCAGGAACAGAATCAGAACCCATTCTTCGGGAGGTCCATTCTCTTTTCCTTTCATGCGCGAGGTGTAATGTTCCAACGAAAGAAGAAAAAAGGAGAACGAACGAAAAAATCCACAAGGGATTCAATAGTACGACCATACGGACTGTGGGCGATAACAATAGAGGCGAAATTTCGTTGACCCGACCATAATTTTGCTCCGGAAAAAAAAAAGCAATACCGACGTTTCCTAACAATCGTACTTTAACGTTAACCTTTGTTCCCCCGATCCGTTTCGCTTATTTAGAAATCGCGTATAAACGCGAAGGGGAAATAAAAGGTAGTAGCAAACAATTGCGCGTAATTCGACGGATTACAGAATCGAGTACCGCGAGATTCGCTTTTCGTTGTCAACGATAAAACTGCGAGTAAGAAGAAGTACGGGCGAGCAATCGATAACGATCCAGCTCGAGGAGGAACACACCCTAGATATGTACCTTCACTCGAGAAAATTCTTTATCAACATATTTCCTGATAATCGCGAGTCGCGGTAAATCTTACGGGGGAAAATGGAGGAGCGCTGATACGTGGAGAATCCTCGTACAACGCGAGAGAAAAAGAACCATATATTTTTTAAACATCATATTTTATGTACGACGTACTTTCGAAAGCCTGGTAATCTGTTGGCTGAAACGAAAGGGGGACGAGCGGGAAGGTGATACTTTCCTGAATATAAGGCGAGGTAAGACCGGCAAAAGAGCGACTATGCATTACTGGGGAGGAAGAAGAACGTGGATGCTACTCCACGGACGTCCGTGCACACACGTCAGTCGTAAATATGTGTGCATAGGTACGCGCGTAAACGTGTATGCCGACACATAACCGGCGCCGGTAGTGTGAACACGTGCGGATAAATCTACGTGCCGGTGGGTGACACAGATACACCGGATACATTATGCATCCCGGATTTTATGTCGTATAATGCACTTGTTACCTATGCATATAACCTGACGACAAGGGGGTGGTGGGTCTCGAGAGGTAGGAAAGGAACGAGAAAGCCGGGTCACTGACAAGTAGTTTCGTCAAGAACACGAGCCGTGCGATCGCGCCAAACTACTACACGCTTCATCGATTTTTCTACTACCGGGTGATACCAAACTTTCTCGCAAGATTATTGCCCGTGTTACCGAGCGAATTCTACTTTACTCCCGTCTAACGAACACAATTGATCCTACGTGGCGCGCAAACCTACCGCAGAGATCGTGTTTCACCGACATAAACTGTGCGGTTTCCCGTAGTAACGATTCGAAATAGGATATCGCTGAAGATTGCAGTTAACTGAAATCACATCGGCAACCGATCCTCTTGTCACACGCCATTGCCACAGAGTACAAATCTCTGGCGCGAGGTAGACTTCGAAGCAAAGTAAAACGAAACGTTCGTTGCGCGTGTATCGTGATCCGCTTTAAAGGTACCTCGCGTAATTGGATTAAGGGGTCACGTATGTAGTATAAAAAGTAGAGTAAATGCGTTAAGGATAAGATTGAACTGCCAATCTTTTTCTCGACGGATTAATCGTTGCATTCTTTCCACACATACACATTCCGCGTACATGCTCAAGATTCTGTCTAACAGCACCGTTGTAGTCAACTAAAAGTAAAATTTCGCGACGCCTACATATAAGTTTCCCCGTTTCAAAAATTGTTTTACCTTACACATTTTTAATGGTTTTTTAGAAATACTTTATGTCCACAACGAATCCTGTATCTAAAATATTGACGAAGTTATACCTATTTCGAACGAAATAGCGGGCGAACGAATCTAGTCAGATCGTTAGGTAATGACACCTGCCGAATTTTAAACGCCTTTTTCACGAAACGCTGTTTCTCAAGCTGGTGGCCGTAATAAGTAATAACTACCGCACCGAACATTTGATTCACTTAATTTTTAGTACTCACGTTCCTAATTATATTTTCTAGCGATCAACGACAGCTTTTCTAGATAACATTAATCATTTTAAAATTACACCATTTTACATTGATCAATTTTTACCATTTCATGCATTCATTTTCTTCAAGTGGGTCTACTTCCGTTTTTTTTTAATTACGGTTCTGAACAACAATAAAAAGTTTCAAATTTTTGTTTCGGACCAACTCTGTGACCTGAATCACGCCCACCGCTCGTGCCAGCAGAAAAAGTATTTTCGTCACTGCGTGCAGTCGTCATATTTTTAACCCTTTGAATACGACTGGGACGTATATGTCCCAAGAACTTTCCACACACCCCAGCCTTCCTCAACCATTGAGATCTATGTCCAACACATACAATACCACTGGGACATACTGTCTCAGTATTCCAACACCAGTGGGACAGGCGTGTCCCAGAAATAATTTATAGTGGAACATATGTGTTCCACCTCCACTCCTTTATTTACTTTTTCTTAAAGTGGCCCAGTTCTTGTTTAATATAAGTCTTCCAATTGTTTTTGAAAAAACAATTTAATTCGAAGAATTTAAGATTGGTATCGAAAGGTCTAAAGAATCTTTTTTGTTTACATGATTCTTATTTTCAGGTAAGTGAAATTTGTATTTTTAATGAAAAAAATATTTAAAACAACTAGCCCAGTAGTTCTCGTACAATCCACTACACTTTATGAACCGATTTTCGTGGCATAAAGATAATAGAGACAATTCGCCGAGGTAAAAATTCAAAATAGCAATTATAACGCCTCGTACGATACGCTACTCGCTTCCCATTAACGTAACTGACCGTTCGGATTAATTACGCGCGGGTACCGTTAGCCGCGCAGTCCTTCGAGCCAGTAACTAATATACACGTACAAACCCGGCGAATGCAAAGAGAACTCAAGGTATTTAATATACTAACGTTAATTGTAGAATGCGCGAGGGAGCGGTAATAAATTTCAGTACCGTCCGTCCACGAGGTACCAATTTAACAACTAACAACTACTCCAAACAATATCGCTAGCACTTACATCCTAAGTACGTATTAGGTAGAAATCATTATAACGAACGGCATCCCCGCCGCAGCCAATTACTGTACGAATGCGAAATTACGGTCTCGAAAGAAAATTGAGCCAAACGGCGTAACGCGCTCGAATGAAAAGAATCGGAACGATTCGTACGAGTCTCCGTGGCGTAACCGTGTTCCGGAAAAAGAGTGGTCGAGAGGTCGGGGGGATCGACTTTTCCAGTTCAACACGTACGTTACGGAGAAAAGGAGGGTGGCACTTCTCCATGGAATTTTAATCAGCGTCAATTACTCGCGGGAGTGGCACGTCCTCCTTACGCCGCACTTTCCTCGAGACGCAGCGACAGAATTCAATTTTCCCACCCTTTTCTACCGTCCCCCCATCCCCCTTCGCGTATGGCTACTTCCAGCGGCGTGTATCTACGCGAAGATCGTCACCACCGGTTTCGAGAAGCTAGAAAGGTGTAACGGTGTAAGTACTCGCTCTCTTTGCACCCACGAGCCGCGCACCTCGCGTTTCATGCTTATGAGCGTTGCAGGTAGTACGTACACCTATTTTCAGCTCGCGTTCCTTCACCAGCTGGCCCCGAATCCCACCTGCACCGGTATAATCTACTAATTGGACCACTCGGGCAACACCGAGTTAGCGAAATTTTAAATTAATCTAATTAGCCGTTCAATTACCGGCCAAGCGATGAGATTACGGTAATCGAATTACGCCAGCCCGTATAATTAGCGCGAACCAATCGGCCCGCCGTCCGACGTGGATCGCGCCCAGCGATCAACGCACACTCTAATCCCACCTCCCATCTATCAAACAATGTTTTCCTTCGACTCCCTCCCTCAAAATCGCTATTTTCCACGAAATATCCTAATCGTCGCGTCGACCGGAACGCGCGCGATCAATTTCCGACGCACCCAGGACTATTGAATTCTTTCCAACCACAATGCGTATACCTACGCAACACTACGACGGGGGCGAGGTCGATGCCGCTGAATTAAACGAAGAAAGTATGGCGTTCGCGGAACGATATCAAGGCGCGCGTGTGTATGGGCGTGTCGGTGATGAGGCAGACCCATCGCCGCGAAGAGGGGCCGAAAATCGGTGAAACGAGAAAGTACTGCGCCACGGGGAGAGACTTTTCCACGGAGGTGAGCGTCTCTATAAGGGAGAAGTTGAGGTCGAGTGGAAGGATGAGCCGTCCTAGAGTAGGTACACGATAAAGCTAGGATGAGTCCGGCATAAAAGGACCGAGGCACGAAGGTCGATTCGTGGCACTTAGAGGTGCCCGGTTCTCGTTGGACACGATGATGATGTATGGCTCTCGACGATAGGGAACGTTATGGGCGCAAGGACTCGCTCGGTACGACCTCGTTTTCCCGTGGATGCCTCGGGGCATGCTCGGACGACGGCGGTAAGAAACCGAGGAAGGAAGCGAGAAAGGAAGGAAGGAAGGATGCCCAAAGATGGCCGTCGTTCTCGTAACTCCTCGGGGCTCTTTTTCCTGGCTAAGGATACAGGATCAAAATCTCTAACTGTGTATGTAACGTCGAGTAACGTTGGATACGCGCACGTAAGTACATATGTACCACGTAGGCGTATGCTTCGCGTACCACGATTCTGGGAGTGTGAACGCGCATACGTGCAAGATGTGGCGAGGGGATGAGGGGGGGGATAAAGTATATACGGCGTGTCCGTAATCCGTAGATATCGGCTTGTTGTCGCTGCCTCGGTGCTATTGCGAGAGATTTATCGGATCTTTCGCGACCCCCTCCTCACCGTCACCCTCGCCGCAACGACGAGCCGAGACAAGAGGACTTGGACGAGCTACCCGGTGATTGGTGTTTTATGAAAATTTGTTTACCTACCGAGGGAAAGATTCGCGCGAGGATTGGCTTCCCCCCGAGCAAAAGACGTCATTTACGTAGAGAAAGCGTGACTGTATTTAGCGAGCGAGAGAACCGTGGCGCGTTACAGGGAGATCGCGGGGTACTCTGATAAAGAAAATATTGATAAAGCCGCCGGTCATCTTCTCCAGATATTAAAGGAAAGAAGGGTGTGGCGATATTAATGGACAGCTCGAATGTGACACACGTACGCGGTATATATGTATGCACATGTATCTATGGGGCGCACGTGCTGCCTCGTGTATGAAGGTCGTAGAAGGAACTATGTTTTCATAGGTCCACGAAGGGAGTGGACCACTCTTACCACTCGTGTTCGTCCATCGCTTTTCAACACTGTTCGTCTTCCTTCGCTTCTTAAATTGCCATCGTTTTTCTCTCCGCCTCTTTCTCCCTCCCTCGTCCAGATACCCGGAGCAAAAAAAAAGACAATCGAATCACTGGTGGGGAATGGCACCCGGTTCGACAAATTTTCCATGAAACGATAAAGGAGTTATCCGCTGGATAATATTTTTCACTTCAGACCGAAAAGCTTACGTAGTCTACAAATCGGAGCGAATCTCGCGTACGCGAGGAGAACTTCTTGCAAACGACAAACATTCGGAAATAGGCTCTTTTGGGGAAACCGATGGGAATTATTTCCTTACAAATTGACGAACCTATCTAAGCTTATATTACCGTCGGCCATCCCGTAAAACGTACGCTTCTGGATCAAATGATATACCAGATTCTGAACATACACCTCTTTTTCTCCCATCCACGGTGGTGGTTTTTAAGCTTCGTGGGACTACGGGAACACGCGTGGCCCCTAACGCGCAAGGAGCAAAAGGCACAAAAGGATTTCCCTTATTTTCTCCGTATTCCTGTGGGATGTGTACAACCGTAGTCTCGGTAGCGCGCTGTCCTTCCAATTCCGTGCTTCGTGCCTAGCCGAAGAAGAGAAACACACATGCCGGGAATGGTTTCGGGGCGTTCGACGTGTGCGGAGAACGAAATAAGCGAATAATACGCGGTACATCCAGGAAGAATGGAATTATACACACACGCGCGCACACGCTTCCGCGGAGATACCCCACGTACGAGGGTGTACGCGAATCCATGCACACGCGTGCGAATAAAGTGAAGGCAGAGATTGGGGGATCGTCAGCGATTGTCCGAAAAATGGCAGAGCCATCCGACCAATCGCGAATGGGCCCCGGTACGGGGCCAAATACTGGCTTAGTGCCAAATAATAAACTCGGCCGCGGGTGAATGTGTACCGTATAATGCCGCGCGTACGCAGACACACACACACGCGCGCGTGTATCGAACAATACCCACGAGCGTCAAAACCCCGCCACGATAGGTAAAACCTGTAAAATTAAATATCACCAGGCTCTTTCGATCAACCATGCGTCCATAGCATCGTGATCCTTTACAAGAAAATTGGAATATCAGCGGAGATTTGATTAAACGATCAAATTACATCGCGCGGTCCGCTTTTTCGCGGATAATGTATGGCGTGTATGGACACATTTTTTAAGCGTAATCCTATTAGTGGCGGCGAGCGGTTTGCTTAAATCACGCGAGGATCCGATATCCGGCCCCCCTCGTAACTTTGCGTAAACATTGAAATCAAATTGTACGGAGCAATGATTAAAGGAGAGCGGACAAGTGGCTAGAAAGTTGATACGTATCGAGTTTGGTAAATGTTCTCCCAGTGCGTACGTCCCTCGATAATTGTTTCTCCCTTCGTACCGAATTTTTAATAACAACCCATTCCGCGCTTCCGATCTTCGTTATTACTGGACGTTTTCGCAGGAAGTTTAATCATAATTTAATCATACCGTTGGAATACAACCTCTCGCCTCTCCATTCCCCTCCACCCCTTCCATCAACTTTGATTCTTCCTACCTTAAAGAAACCTTTACGGCAACGAAGTATGCAAAATTAACGAATCCTACGCTAATTGCAAATTAATTGCCTCGCGTAGAGGCGCGGAAAGAACCTACCGAATGCAGCTGTGCCCGTTTTCCTATCTTCAAAGTGCGCCCCGAGTTCTCGCGAAACGAACGCTGCTTCCCTCCCCCCTAATTCATTGTGATGAAATAACGTTTAAGTCTTTTTCGACGACGAAAAGTTGAATATAAGAGGAGCGACGGTCGTATCCTCGAGATGACGGGCAGACGCCAAATGTCTCGTCCCTCGCGGCAAAAACTAAACATCGAGAAGCTGCTATTTAGCGTTCAACGATAGCGCTGCAAAATTACCGATCGATCGTAGAAACGTCCTGTACATGTACAATATGTTTCGACGGAGCGTACCGTCGCATCGCGAGCGAAAACGACGATTCCCGTTAAAAAGAATCGAGCAACGATTTCTGCCGTTGGGACGGCAAATTTGTAGCTGATTTACGAGAATGGATTCATCGGGCCGTTGTTCGGCCAATTCTATCGTCCGCATGTACGTCTCTGTTTACGAAAAAATAAAAAAACCTGGCGCGCACATGACGTTCTTTATTGATGAGAGCCTCGGAAGGTACTTACATTTTATGTCTTTAAAGCGAGGCCGCCGCAGTCTCTCCCAAGAGAACTTTCGTCGTACCGGATGCGAGCGTCTCGTATTTTTAACAAAATTGTATTCGAACGCGAATACGTACACTTTGAGAAACGGCTGGAATGGCGGAGGGTATTACATGCGCTCGATGAATGTCGAATAGAAACGGTAGCGTAAGTTAGGATGGGGCAGAACGGAATAGGATAAGCGAGCGTGGAGAATACGATTGGACGACGATATCTACTATGATTCCAGAATGTCCCTCTATTTCTCTCCTTCCTTACCATCGGCCTCTCCGAAAATATATATTTATATATATATATACATACATATACGCATACACGTGTATACGCGACCCGCATTGCCTCTCGATACCAACTCAGAGGCAACGTTCCGTAGATAGAAATAAGATTGGCGAGTTCCGGGGATTCGTGTACGTGATTGAATCACGAGACGTAGCTATATGTATATAAAAAAAAATTCACCGAAATTCACGAGAGCACTTGCCGTCCGCGTACCGGCCATTCAAACTGCCTCCAGATTATGCCTCGCATTCGAATCGCATTAAAATCGAGCAAACTTTAATCCGCCCCGCGTTTCGAAAATTCAAGATCCTCGAATTAACAAACTCGCCGTACCGCGAAATCTCGCATAACGCGAGAGGTTTCGAGAAATTCAATAAAGATTAATAACAGCCCCGTTACGCGGCGCGCGTATAGTAATAGTTTGCGCTATGGCCGTACGGACAGAAGACATATCGGACAGACCGTTTTATCGGCAACAATTATTTTCCGCCGTGCTAAGTCGCCATACTTTATTGGGGATATTTTTCATCGTGTACCGGTGGGCCAACAGCTGACGCTGCCCGGCATAAATATGTTAAAACGATGGTCCGGCGAACTACCGCCGAGGCTAAATTAAAATCGAATTTCCATTCATTTTTCCCGCCCATTATCGCGTACGCGCGCCTGTACTCGCGAAGCGGCAAGAGGCATAACCGGTTTATGGTCGTGTCACTTGTACCGTCGATACAACGGGCCAGGATGTAAATCGTATTTTTCGAGCCGTCGGATTAAAGCAAGTGTATTACGGCCTCTACCGCGGACACGAGAAATATAAATCAAATTTCCGAAAAAAAAGTAAGCTCCCGTAGGTCTCGAGTCGATCGAGTATCCTTGTAATGGAAGTTAGAAATACGGAGTATCTCGTTACTTTGAACAAAAACATGCATGCTACGGGACGTAAGCAGCAACGGGACACCTTTCGAATACGTCGAAGCAAAAGTTGCAGTAGCAAATCTCTCTCTCCCCCTCTCTCTCTCTCTCTCGTAATCAGATGAAAGCAAGTAGATACGTAAAAGCACTTCAGCCATGCTAGGAATTGAGTCGTATCGTACAGTAGATAGCATCGTAACGACGTTTCTTCGAGAGGAAAAATCACAGAAACGATACTCCCTCCGTGAAATGACGGAGTTTCCAAAGAGCTCGCTCGTGTATCGTATCGTAGCGGCAAAAAGATTTCGTAAAGAAGCCCCGGCAAACGCGAACTGAGAAAAAGCGGATTTTCGAATCCCAATAAATATGGAAATATCTGCTCGTGAGACACGAGAGAAACGGTATTGACGACGAGCGTCGACTGGCGGGCGCCGCGATTTGTTACGAACATTGATAAAACAAAGAGGGAAGAAGGAGAAAAACGAGTCGTAATGGACAACGAGATGCTGCTCCTCGATGCTCGACATAGAGTCGCGTCGGATTGCGATAGCGGAGTCAGACGGATCTCCTCTCTCCGAGAGCATCGAGAGGAAAATTCGAAGAAGCGGCAGGCAGTCGAGTCCTCCAACTTTTCTGCCGAGGTGGCCAGGTGTCGAGACACGGACTGTAAGCGATATAGATTGTCAAAGTTCGGCGAAACTGTTAGCCGCAGAAGCGGTGGAGTTACCGAGGGTAACTTTCGCCCCACTCCGCTCGCCGTCCTCCATCCCAATGCCGAGTATCTTCGCACGGTGACTCTCATCTCTTCTTCCCCTTCTCCACCTTCTCCACCTTCTCCACCTTCTCCTCCTCCACCCCCCCTACCACTGGAAAACTCCCAACGACGGCCAACGGTTTATCGGGGCGGCGGCGCGGCATTCGTTGCACCCGAACTTCATTTCCACCCTACTCGGATTCCAGGAAAGAGAGAATATTCATCTCGATCCATTTATTTATTTCACGCTCAAATTGAGGCAACTCTTACTGCGTTGACAAAACTCGAAAAACCCGCAGCTTCCTCTCTTCGACGATTACGCGGCACCCGAGATACTGGCAGTAGTTAATTTAGCCATTATTTGATCGTTACTCGCGCCAACTACAACACCTGTTTACTTTCCGCGGTTTGATAAACAGAAATCAAACACGGCGGATATTCGATGGCGGATGTAGGCGCGAGCGTTCGCGCGTTTGAGCGCGTTCGATTAAAACATATGTACGCGTACACGTACGTAGATCAAAACGGGCGCGGAAGTCAATCTCGAATCGTCGCGCGGAAGCGCAACGAAACAGACCGAACGTTATTTAACGATCGCCGTAGAATCGCGCGATTTATCAGAATTCATCTTCTCGAAAAAGCTAACTCGATTCTACGAGGGATAAAGGTCGAGGCCATCCGTAAGAGCGGAAACGGATATGGGAGGATATCGCATAGTTTACACAGCGATAAAAATCCCCATAAAAGAACCGTAAATTTCAACCCTCCGTGTAGCCAGGACGTCATGGCTTTATAGGCGACGAAAAGAATGAGCGTCGCGTACGAGTGTACGCGCGTATAGGTACGCGTACACGTACGCGCCGTTCTACTATCCGAACGTCGTAACTTATCTCTCGTCACCTCCGAATCGTCTTCCCCGCTCATTATCTCGCTCAAATAGTAATTCCTCGATCGGGAAAAAATATAATTTTTGTATGGTAGAGAAACTGCGAGACGGAATTTAATCGGGCTGAGCATTCCGCGCAAAGAAGGAGATATCACGGTTTGATCCTATTTCAGAAAAAGAAATTTTTCGTTCCAGAAGAGATATCGAAGGAATCGTCGTCTATGCTCGTTATGTCGCTCAAACATTAATTCCACGTACGGGAAAAAGTATAAATTTTATACGAGAGAGATTCTGCGAGACGGGGTTTAACCGCGCTGAGCGTACCGTGCAAAGAACGAGATTTTACAGCGAAATCCTATACGAGGAAAAAGAAATTTTTCATTCCACGAGAGATATGGAAAATGAATTAATTTTCCTAAAATGTTGCCCGGGTATCGGCTCGTATACCGTAAACTTTCCACGAAGATAAACTAATTATAATAAAGGCAAACGTTCGGAATCGGTAAGCAGGGTAAATTAGATTATGCAAAACAATGAAATCAAGCTGCAGCTGGGTGGAGAGAGAAAGACAAATAACAATGACTTGGCGAAGGCCGAGGACAAAGTATAATTGAAGGAGCTCTTGTTAGCATAGGAATGGCACTTTTCCGATCTTTAGAATAGAGTGGCTTTAAACTTCTCTAAACTCTTAAGAATATTTCCTCTACACGCGAAATTGGACGAAACCGCGAAAGAGGCTCTCGTTGTAAACCGTTCGAGGGAGGGCACTACGGTAAAATAAATATCGGGAAAGAAGAGTGTGCACGTGCTGTTCGCGACGAGCCAAAGTTCTTTCCCCGGACCGACGTCGCGAAGGAAAACATGTCTCTGCCCTGCTCTCACTTTTGATCCGTAACGGAATAAAGTCGAGTGCGAGATACATCCAATTATTTCTCTCTACCCGTAGCCCCGCGCAAAGATATTTTCAAAACTTATTCGGCCGACTCTCGTATTTTATATCGTGGCTAATATCGAGAAGACGCACGCCAAATTCCTACGAACTTTATCGCCGTCACGCTGCCGGAATGCGCATTCCCCGAAAATGTTATAAGCGGCGTATCGAGGAAGCAACGAGAGACATAGACGATGGGTCACTGCGAGCAAACGTGCAAATACTGGCACAGCGTTTCACGAGAGCAAGAAGGGGGATAGAGTGGGTGGGGGTCTGGCTGGCAGGCAAGTGGAGCCTCTATGATACAGACGACTATGAAACTTTTCAAAGATTTCATCTTTATTCTTTATTAGATTCCACGATCCCCACCCCCGTGGTCCGCCTTTACGCCGATCCCACTACCAAGGATTTTGCATCCCGGTATAAACACACTCACCGTGCAAACGTGACACGGGGGGGAGAAAGAAAGCGTCGCCGTTGCAGGGTGGTGTGCCTGCGGAAAAGAGTACGCGGGGGAGGGTTTTGGCCCATTTCCGACGAATGGACACCCAGGATCTAATAAAGAAACTTGGACCATCCAGCGGACTCACCCGTCTCGCATTTTTCCACCGTCGCCCTCCCCCTTCCCCCCCCCTCTCTCTCTCTCACCCTCCTTGCTTCCCCATCATTTTTCTCTTTCATTCTTTCTTTCTCTCCCCCTTTCCGTCCCCTCCCTCCCCCTCCGTCGCCCTCTCTACTATCTCCAGGCCTTCTTCTTCCTATCGGTATAGCCATACCCCGAAGAAACAAGGGCGACCGTGGCACAGTAGCGAACTAACGGTCGCTCGGGGAAGAAACAGCTTGCCGTATATATCCTCCAACGACGTTGGAAGGGATGTAAAAAAAAAGAGAGAAAAAAAATCTCGTACAGCAAAGTGCCAAGGTGCACCATCTTGAAAGATCTGACTCCCTATCGAGCTCCAACGTTTCCAACGCTGTCTACGCGCGAGAAGCACTTAGGCGCGTTCCGTCGACAGCAATGGGGGATGTGATTCTCCGGCGGGGATAGATGTAGAAACGACGCGACGAAGAGAGATCAGCCGCGAGGAAGAACCACTGGCGGCGTCCGATTGCTATCGGCTATCATCTAAATGAGCTCGAAAATCGGTTTCTCGAAACCAGTTCCGCTTGTTCAGCTACAAGTGGCTTTTCCTTCGTCCGAAATAAAGCAAGGATGATCCATCTTCCTCGCGCTTACAAACGCATCGAGCGCTAATGCTATCTTCAGTGAGATTTTCAACAATTCTTCGGGCAAGAGTCACGCGATATTTCTCTCCGGAGTATGATTAGAAAATTGTTGGCAGTAACGTCGCAATATTCGCGATACCATCGCGAGCCGTCCGTAATACGGCGACGGTTTATGCCATTTTTGCGCATCCCCAACTACGGAGCTTTTGTATTCCTCTCGACGGGCTTTCGAAATGTCTTTCCCAGAGATAACAGTTTCCAGCCGTCGAAATTCTAGCCCGGCAGGAAAAGAGACGCGACTGTTGCGCGTCGTCCCCGAAGATGGGAGCTCGACGAATAACTTTAGTAGCGAGCGGAAGAGTGAAGTAGATGGTAGGAAGCGGGAAGAGGCGAAGGAAGGAGGAGGGGAAGAAAGACGGTGGAGGACTCGTCACAGAAGCGCACGAGAACCGAGAGACTGTCGAATAAAGATGAAGGCGATAGGGGTGGCGAGAAGAAACCGAATGAGAAGAAACTCCGATCAAAAGGGGTGGAAAGTGGGAGGGGGTGGGAGAAAGTTGATGACTGACTGGGCGACTCGCTGGCAGACAAATTGCGAGAATTTCAATGCGGCGCAGTGACGTACGCCCGGTGAACAAATAGAGAAATAAAATCGTCCTCACTTTTCGTGCCACGCCGTTCCATCGTTCCACGTACGCGTATATAAGTACACACATACGTAACGCGCGCGTATGCAAACGCGAATGAATAAAAGAGCATGCGCGAACGGATGCAAGCTGTAGTCCCTGTTTCTGCGAAACGTACTCGAAAAAAAAAGTATGATAAGTCTAAATCTGGACACATGTACGGAAACCTGGGAAATAGGGAAGAACGAACGTACCCGCTGTACGGACGTTTAGATGGGTGACCGTGTGGGTGACTGCGCGCGCGTGTTCGCGTGCGTGCATACGGACAACGGGCATATGTCGGTGATATGTACGTACGCGTGCGCGTTTGAATGATACATGAGAACAATGCACATACGTAAGTAGATACGTGCGCTTTTGCGCTCCGCCACAGCTTGTCCCCGGTATTAACCGTGGCGCGAGAGAAAGAGAAACGAAAAATGGAATTCGGTGTGAGCTTAATAAAGAGAAACGTCGGCGACGTACGATCTTCCCGGGAATATTCGTATGCACTCGTATACGCGGAGAAAAAAAGATTCGCCAAGATTTTACTGCCGACTGCGAAAAGATATACATACGTAACGCGCACGGATATCTCTTTAACTCCTTCAGTGGAAAACTCGACGGAATTTATGGTCGGAATGGTATGTATGTACGGCTCCCTCCGTCCACGTACGTATGTACATACGTATATCCGCGCCACGACGATTTCGCGTAAATATTAAACGCTTTCGACAGTGCATTTACAGCGACGGAAATGCATAAGTTTTCGTTAACCGAAATTTATGGAACAACGGGTCGTAATCGCGGGAAATCGTAACGAATACGACTGAACGCGCGCGAGTCGACCTCTCCATTTTTTTTTTATTTCTGTTTAATACAAATTAACATGAGCGTTCAGACCAACCGTTCCATTAATTATGCCTCGAGTCGCGAAACGAAACGAACAAACGGCACGAACGAGAGGAGCAAAAAGGCGCCTGGACCGGATAAAAAGAAAACAGTTTACGTCGTAAATCCGAAATGAGCGCGCCCGTGGCAAGATCGAAAGATGATCATTTCCGGAACTGACGGAAGGACGTGCTTTACCCATAAATCGGTGCACGATATAGAAACAAATATAAGACCAATACTTTCGGATATTGCTGCGCCGAAGTGATTGATGGTCCGAGATATTCAATATCTGCAAAAGTTCGTGGCGGCAAGCCCTGCCTGCGCGACGCCGGCACTCTCTTTCGTCCCGTCCCTCCAAACCCCCGCCCACCCTTCTTTTTCTACTTCTTTCCCTTCTTCCGCCTCCTTTTCCCCTCTCGCACCAACGCGCCCTAAACCCGGGGTATTCTCCTTATCCCGTACACTTCCACGAGAATGCACGGCTCGAAATCCCGAAACGGGGAAAACTTATCTCTCGAAATTCAGTGCCATTCGCAGTCGGACCTCTCTTATGGATCTGCGAAAGTAAGACCGTTCCGTGGGGCGAAAAAATCGTGACGGATGTTACTTCGATTATGCGTATCGACGGATCGACGAGGGGGGGTCGGTATCGATCCGCCGTTCTTCGTTAAAACATGCACGAGCTATGGCAAAGTTATCGCGAGGTAAGCGCACAAGGGCTACGGCGAATGATTAATCATTCGCGGTTCCTCGCGAATACACGTCTCGACGCAAGAAATTACGTCGAGGTAGAAGGGACGCGAGCAAAACTAAAATGGAGTGGCTAGTTTGCGGTAATATCAGTTTCACCGATTTTTCATACGCGGTATTAAGCAAATCGGGTGGAGCGGCTGAAAGGAAAATATCGAAGCGCAAAAAGTTAATGTATTTCTAATGGCGGAAGATTAAAAGCGTGCTGGCGAACGAAAATAAAAAAATAAAAAAATGTTAAACTTATATACCGGAGCGAAACTAGGACGCTCGAGAAGTAAGCCCATCTCGGGGATATTAAAAGTCTTCGATACGTCGAGAGGCAGGGGAGACGTTAAAAATACTGAAATATCCAGAATCGAAATTCCGGGCTTGGAAATACTATAACGCATAGCCTTTTTATTAGGGGAGTTTGAAATATTGCTACCCGGGCCGACCTCCGTCTACCGAACTAAATCGCGCGTATATCTCGTGGAATAATAATCAACGTTCTCGTCCGAAACGTTCGCAACAAATATCTCGCGAGTCCGAAACTTTCGGGAAAGTAGAGAGCACGGTCGACGCTAAAAAATATCGATCGGGGCCGGGACGACGAATCGAGGGAGACGAACAGAGACGGAGGGACAAAAAAAAAGTAAGCGGAATCGCTGACCGATTCTGCGGACTCTGAGAGTGGAGACTCCGGGACGAGAATTGTCTTTCCGACCAACAGTCGCATCCTCTGCGGAGCCATTAAAACGACTTCTGCTCGGCCCATACTCCTCCCCTTCCTCACCGCGCGTCGAGTAGGACGGCGGTGAAGCCGAGAATGAAGAAACAGAAGCGAAAAGCGGATGTTCGGCTGAACGCGAGGATAGTTAGGATACCGATGATGTAACGGCCAAACGGGGAACCCCCCGAATCCCCTTACGATGATTGCGGTAGGCTTTTCAGGGTAGCCCTTCTCCTCGCCTATCATCGTTTCCCTTCCTTCGCGGCTCTTATCGCGCCTTCACGGTTGCCCGTTTTGCCCCCGACGATGATGTCGCGCTGCCAGTTGCTTCGACGCGCGACCGCAGATAGGCCAGAACCTCCATGGAATTTCATGCGCGCGGTTATCTCTACATTGCATCCCAAAATAGCCATAATCGAAATAATAATCGTGCGGTTTGGCCGGTAATCCCCGAATACCGAACGTCCTTTACACCGCGGATCGCTCCCCGTTCGGCATTTTTATCCATCCAACGTAGCGAGGAGGAAAAGAGAGACTACTATGGAGAGAACCTGATTCTTCCAACGTACGAATCGACGCGGTTCGCGTATCACGATATCCCTTCGTCTCCCGCTATATGTACGCATACCATCGAGAACAGAGAGGTAAGTAAATAGACCACCGAAAACGCGCAACCGAATCATCCTTTCAGATTCATCTCGGGTATCGGATGTATCAAGCTCCCGCATGTGCAGATAACGCGAGTTCTCTGTCGTTAATGCGAAACACTGGTCTGGCTGCCAGTCACTGTCTCGACGAGCGATCGAACCGGCGTAATACGAACTTCCTTTGCCGCGGCACGATCGAATCTGCTTATTCTCGCGGGCGGAATAATGTAACGCCAGCGAAGCGTAGCCTCTCGTGGCCCGGAGAGATGGAATATTGCCGAGCTGTTGGATTCGAACAGCGCTGCCGCCGCGAACGTTAACTCCACTTCGCGCGGGCTTCCGCGAGTGTATATAACGTAGGTGTACCAGTGTCTGCCGAGTATAAGTACACACACCGGACTCTCTCGTCCTCTCCCTCTCCCTCTCCCTCTTCCGCCCCTCTTTCTCTCCCGTTGCATCCTTGTATCGGTGTATCCATCCCCGCGTGTCCAAAACTTGGAACGAGTTTCCGCTCGAAATGGCCTTAGGGGATGCTTTCCAGCGGCTCGTTTGCCGCGATATTATACGAGAGGCAAAGGGCAGCGGGTGATAAGACAGGTGGCAGCGAACGCTTCGTAACGTCTAAGTTGATCGACACCGGCGAGTCTCCCGCGGCGCTCTAACAATATTGATTCTTCTAATGAACGAATTAATTAATTTTCGAAAACTCGTTCGACTCGACCCTGCCCTTCCCCCCCCCCTCCCCCCCAAATCCTCGACCACTTTACCCCGACGTTTCTTACCAACCTTCAGCCAACCGACTGCCGAACCAAGCATAGCGCGCCGCCAGATGAAGTCGTTAACTCGAGTATGTACCCACTCGAATCGAGTTGGGAGTACCCAGGAAAATTGGAGGGAAATGAAAATTGAACCGATACATGTACGATCGAACCATCCGGAATGGCTTCGTCGCCACGTCGACGCGTTAGACACAGTGCTACTTTTTGCAAAAACGTCGGCGGTAAAGGACGAACTTCATTTGACGCCTACTTTAAGAGACTTTCACCGAGTCGATGAAATTGAAGATCGGCACTTGGCCCCTCTCTCGTTAACGAGGAACACGTTTCTACCATTTATATCGAGAGAACGACTCGTGCGCTGAAATACCATTTCGCGCCCTCGTCTAATTTTCGAGACGCCGACGACGATACGTATCGCTCGTAAATTCGTACGTTAATTCCCACCAAAAGGTACTGAGAGCGAGCCATAGCGGAGTAGCGGAGTACGACCCGCCGGACGCCTGTATCGAAAGGAACGTCCGATCCTCGACGAGACGCATCGCGAAGCTTTAGCCGGTAAACGCGAGAGATCGTATTTCGATATTAGATACACGGATTGAAGTTATCTCCTTTGAGGTAACAGGTTGTTTTAATGCAACCGCAACGCCGAAACAAGAGAGGCCCGCATAACGGATCGTCGGTGTATCTATCCATCTCGCCACGTGGTCGAAGGGTTCGCCGTTAGTTATCGTTGCTAAAACCAGGACCGTGTTCTACGGGGTTTCCATATACTGGCCAGCTGTTAGCCCGAACGTATTGCGATCAATTTGTAAACGTTCAGGATAAACGAGCCGAGTAAAGAGGTCGTTAACTCCGGACGCGAGATTCAAGTACCTGCATCGTCCTTTTCGGTACGAGATTACCTTGATTTTCTTCTATTAACGAGAACCGCGATAACGCCTTCTCGGTGAGAAAAGTGTACGTAAAAATGTGTTCGCTGTTTTAATTTAATCGATTCGTCACAGTTCGAAACAGCTATGCCTCGTACTAAATGCTGATGGACTGGGGAAGAAGTGACATTAAATTTTTCCGTAAGTGGTTAAGACGTTAAGATGACATTTGAAATATTGTTCAATGTACGTATTTGATTACCCTTACCAGCGTTGATTTTTATTTGGAAATGAACAACGAGAAAACGCATTTTCGTACAATCATGTCAGGGTGTGAAATCTTTTTTAACCTTTAGTCACGCGCGCAGTTTCAAACCATATAGTTGAGTGCGAGGGGTATTTATTTTCTGTTCAAATCAAAATATTTCTTTTGCATTATTTAATTTTTATTGACTATTAATTGTATGTTATTATATTACAAATTATAAAATACCCAACAAATAATTTGTAGCATATTAAAACTTCCATAAATAATTACCCCGCGCGCGTCACTAAAAGTTAAATGAGAGAAAATGTTTATTTTCCAAAATGGTGAAAAAGCCGAAACGATTATTTAAAGCACTACTTACGAAGTAAAACATACTAATTTACAATATTCCAAACTTTCAATTTCAAGATTTAGATAGTTAGAACAACGAACTACGTATATTTACACTATAAAGATGAATAAAGGAGAACGAAAACTCTTGCAAGACTGCAGGTTCCCCATCTTTGCACTATGTTAATACTCCACCAAATATTCACGAGTAGCTTTCTCGCGTGTGATGGTTTAGTGGTAGTGTGGTCGGCGATGAATTTACGGTTGGAATGAGCACTGAATTTATATTTATTTGAAGAACTGAATACAAGAAACGAGAAGGGAAAAGAATGTGGAGCGAGAGGCGACGATTTAACGTTACGCTGGTTGTGACAAGACTCTTGTCACAAGAGTGATCTCGAGAGATCTGCAGCGGTGGGCCTCGCTGCAGGTCTTTGTCTAAAATCCTGGTTTCAGCATTCGAGGAATGGGTGACCACTTATAGGTGATAGGCGTCGTGGAACCGGATGTGATTCCATGAATTACAATGACTGAAGAAATGTACAGGGCGTTAGACGCGATTGATTACGTTTCGCGTTAAAAATTGTCTTCGCTCGTGACATTGATTATTACTTCTCGTATGCATATACCTACAAAATCATTTATCTAAAGAACAGTGTTCGTTGAAGCTGTGAACAAGAACGCATAATAAAACGGTTTTCACCAGACAGACTTTTGCTCGAGTAACTTTTCGAAAAGGTAAACCCTAGAAAGAAATGCAAGGATATCGTAACTCTTGCGGAATCAAATAACGTTCGACAAACGGGCCGGATTAAAAGTACAAAGTAAAAGAGCAAGTGGGTAGCGAAGGACGACGAAAGCGACGGAAATGAGAAGAAAATTAAGACCTAAAGCCGGTGCGAAGAAGGGACGCAAACGTTTGAGGTACACCGCGCTTCGAGCTCTCGTTCATTCGAAGGTACACACACACACACACACACACGCTAAACCTCACTGGCTACCACATTCTAGAGATTCGCGTATATACGGAATCCAGGTACAGTTATATAAAACAAATTGAAATTCGCGTAAGTAATGCTCGCGTATTTATTGTACGCGTTACGTTAAGGTGGGAACACACTATCGTCACGTCACGTGAGTTCACGTGCTGTTACTGTATCTCATGTCACGGAAAAAAGTGTAGAAGGTCTATTTTACATGTATTTAAATGCATCAGAACCACACTACCGTCACGTCACGCATATCACTTCACATCATAGATTTCACGCGTGACAATACGTGTTTTGTTTTTAGAAGTTTCATCTAGAAACACACTATCGTCACGTCACGTGAGTTCACGTGCTGTTACGGTATCTCATGTCACGGAAAAAAGTGTAGAAGGTCTATTTTACATGTATTTAAATGCATCAGAACCACACTACCGTCACGTCACGCGTCTCACACCACATCATGGACTTCGCGGGTGACAGCACATTTTTTATTTTCTAAAATTTTACACATTCTCGGCTCATGCGAGCTCACGTCCCATGCGTCGTGGCAGTCATATTTTTCTGTTCTTCTGAAACTAGGTTTATTGGTTATTGTGTTTCATATCGTTGCATCCGAGTATGATATAAAAATTCTAAATATACCAAAATTGCGATCCGCGAATTTGAAACTGCCATGTGTTTGTCAACATAATTCCACAAAAATGAAATATAATGCTTTATTGTACATCTTTAACTCTCAACCCTTTTCTTTATATGTACATATGTAATTATGGTTTTTGTACTATTGTATTAATTGTAAGCCATACGTCAGGCACCAATTATTTAATTGTAATAGCGTGGGGCGTGTACGACACACGCAGCCTTAACGGAAAGTATTCAAAAATTGATCTGGCACGGAACATGATAAATACAAAAAAAATTACATTTTGGTCATATGTATATGTGTGGATTAGTGTACCTAGCAATATCGATCGGTACAATATGTTTACAAATGGCGAAAAGACAAAGGAGTCGAGCATTGAGAAGTGAGCGCAGTGAAAGAAATCGTTTGCGTTTTACTAAATTCTGTGATGTGATGAAGCTTGAAAGTAGTGTGTTTCTAAACCTGACATCATGGTTCAAACGTGCCAGCATGATAGCACGTGAACTCACGTGACGTGACGATAGTGTGTTCCCACCTTTATTCTAATACCTGTGTGTACACGGACAATAAATACGCTTTCGCGTGTATTAGAATTAACTTTGGGTTTATTCAAAGGTGGAATGCAAAAAAAAGCTAAACTAATTTCACGTGTACCCCCGCGTTGGCGTGTACACGTAAATTAGCCACCCACATTTATTACCCGATTACGCAGCTAATTCGCCCGACGTAATTTCCATACAATAATCAATTATAATATATACAATTATTGCTTCCAGTAAACGAAATTAATATATTTTATTATGTGAAAATATCATCGATGCGGGTGTCACCGCGTGGAGGTTGCTGCGAATGGAGATCGAAAAAAATGTGACAATCTGCTTGGCTTTCATTAGTTCTTGGATTATTGGATAGTTTTCTTTTTTACAAAAACCATTTAACAAGGACTATTAATTCTGATCATCTGTACCTAGAATATAACGTTAATTAATGCAGTCTTATTAGTCATTTTCGTTTTTTGGTATATTGGAGCTAATTACTGCAAACAAAAGTTCAAACGGTGAATGGCAGGATGTAGAAATGTCAATGACAACAAAAATATTCCTTGGTTTTATGAAATAGATGAAAGGCACAAAGAAACGGATAGTTATTGATGCCCTGAAATGTCAGTGAAGCGAAAAATTTCGGAAGAGAAGCATGATTCCTGACATGCATATTAGAATATACAAAATACGTAAAAAAAATATCGTTAGTATTAATACATATGAGACAATAAATATGCATCGATATCGACATAAAGAGAAACATGCAACACGAAAATATCGATATTAAAAAAGAAGCAAAGTCCAATTCCTAAAAAATGAAGCACAATTTGGTAGAAAGTATTGTATAAAATAATAACTGATTTCATTATACGTGTATTCTGTTATCTGTGGAGATGTAATTTGTAAATCTGATGGTTAATAAAACAATATGTTAAACAATTATTTACGTGTAAGCGGTAAACCTCAAGTTTTTCTAAAAAAAATATTTCAACTATTTATTACGCAATTACGATGCGCTTTTTGCATTTTTTCCCCATCCATCCCTATTTCACCCAAAATATTTTTTTAAACACATGTGTGCGGTTCGTTCTGAAACATATAAAACTTATTGGAAAATACTGAAAAGTGACAAATTTGATCGCGTCAGAAATTCACATATTGTGAGATCCATTTGAAATCTTCATCGACCTTTGTTTACTTCATAGGCCACTCATATTCTTTAAATTTCTATAATACCTGTGAAACCTAAAAAATCTTGAAGTTCAATTATGAAACAGACACTCCTTAATGCAATAAACTGAAGAATGCTCTTATGGAACTAATAAATTATAAATAAATAATAAATGGATGTCCTGTGCGTGAGAATACATACGCAGGATACAACAAATTTAGAAATTTCTACTTATTTAAACTATTTAATTAAGAAGTATTGTACTCGCGAAACGGACTATTCTTACTTCAAGTACATTGCCCCGGCCTCGCGGCATAGAAACGCTGACAATCCAATTCCTAAGGTCGGATGGCAACAAAGTTCATTGACAGATCCGTTGCCTTGCATCCGCCTTGCGCAAAGCGCTGACCATTAATATGCCAAAGACCGATCAGCAACCGAACCGGCCAATGAACCGATTGCGCCACTGACCAACCTACCTAAGCAAATTACGCGCAGACCGTTGTCAACCTACAGCAATAAAAGCACACGGCACCGCCCGGGAGCCAGTATTCAGGATGAGACGTAAGTAAAAACAGCAGGATTCGGCAATAAGCGGTCCGCGGTCCAAATCCGAATTCGAACCGCGAAAGAGAAATAAATGGACCGCCGAAAATATTTCGCTCTAATGCTGGTTTTTTTTCATTACTCGTCTCTGTGTACCCAGAATAACTTGCTAAACAATCTGTACGTAATTGATATTCGATCTATTTGATGATTACGCCGGGATTCATTGTTTATCGTTGTTTATAATAATAGTAATAGCCACGATAACTAATATTTAGTTTTTTCTTCTGGACCTCGACATTTTTTTTTCAAATCATCCGGACCACCTTAGAAACTAATTGCCGATCCCTGCACTAAAGTAATAACCGGTCAGCCAAGTTAACAGCTGAGCATCAATCGGACACGCCCTAGCTTTTCTGTACCTGTACATACGTTGAGGAAAAGCACGTAGTTAGCTCTCCGGCAAGCTCTTGGGATCACGGACGGGAGTGAAGGTTGAGTGCCGTTTGAATGAGTATCTAAAATAAGTAATCCTTAAATAAAGTTCCTTCGTTTACTTGTTCCAACTCTTAATTGGCAACGATCCCTACAAATATATCCAAGAATTCCTGACCGGAACAATATCTCGGTATTCGCACCTATCATCAACGGCCGGATAACAGAAGACGATAAAAGAGATTGCTAACTTTTAGACAATATCTAAAGTAATTGCATTTTAACAATTTTGTGAAAAGTCACCAATGTTGAATTATAATTAATTAAAAATTAAAAAACAATGTTGTGAAAAGCGTATCGCGTACTTATGACACACAAATGAGAAGTTTCCAAAACGCGCATGCGTTAACGGTAAAAGAAACAAATAAGCTTAAAACCGTATTTACAAAAGATGCGATATGACAGCTCGTCTAACTCTGTGTTACTATCGTACCATAGCAATGATACGAATGTTAAATTGCATCCTGCCCGCGTTTTAAGGATATTCACAATCAAACTTACATATTTTTCTAGTGCAAGCCTACAAATTCTTATAAAATTAATGCAAAACGGGCAACTGATTTGTGCACGATACTTGAAGAATTAATCAAAATGACTATAATATTGAAAACTATAAAGCTTTCTGCCCAGCCTCCCGATGGAGTATAGAAGTAAAATAAGTTTAAAAAATATTGAAAACACCGATATGCTGTATATTTTGCTGAAAGAAAATTGTTCTCTAGCGATCATCAGTCATTAATTGGTTAATTTTAATATTCTAATTACAAAAAGTTGGATTGTTATGTTTCTCGTTAAACACTACTTCTATATAGGAATGTAATCAAAATACAAGCTCTTGTCTCTGGCCAAGTACAAATACCCGAGACTAGACCTTATATCTTTTCAAAAAAGAACGAACGGGATTTCCGAGGCGGTCAAACTGTATTAAAAAATGAGCTTTTTGTAAAAGTGGAATAGCCTTTGGAAAGGCCGCGCCGGTATGAGTAATTTCAATACTATAGAAATACAAGAAATAAAACTTTTAATACACATATTTTATATTATATCAAATGATATTAAAAATATTTCTTTCAATTATACAACAAATATATGGACCGTTTATTTTGAAAGTGGTGTAAGTCCATTTTCTGTCGTTTCGAGAAAATTAAAGGTTAGCATATTAGTCAATTCAAAAATATACATTAATTATATCAACTCGGACAATGTTTCTACTAACTTATCAATGTGTAATTTAATTATATAAATTTTTGTTAGGCGAATTTAACTGCAATAACATATATTTACAAGCTGTCAATGGACTTACACCACTTTCATAATTACTCAATTGTAAAATTCATTTAATTTCAATTATGAAAAATTAAGTATTACTTCAAATAAACTTTATGTTAATCGAATTTTGTTTATAAATAATAACAAGAAATAAAATAGGGGTAGTATTTTTTATTTTGAACGTTACATTTATATATTTTGAAACGCAACATAACATATCGGTATTACTAAATAATATAAGAGCATAAATAAATTTTATTTACGCTCTTTATGGGGCAGTGTTTTAAAATACTCGTGATGCACAGGAGGTATATACGGTAATAATTGCTCCATATCCTTATATTTTTCATATGTAATAGGTATGGCATCGTTATACAAAGACGCCAGGACGATTCTTTCAAATTTTTGCGGTCTTCCCCGACATTTAGATGATAAATCTAACGTCTTAAATTCGGTATCCTCCATCGATGTTTTATATAAAATACTGTACGGTGCACTTTTGCAAAACCTCATCCAACATATTTTCAGCCAGTTTACCTTTTCTCCGTTGGTATTCTTTTTTACCCGTTTCTGAACTGCGTTTTCTAAATTTTTTGTTGACACGAAATTCTCTCGTTTCATTTCGTGTAAAACAAATTTATTATTTCTTCTACATTGTTTTATAACAAAACAAAATCAAATGTAATAACCACGTGACCCCCCACGCATCTATGTCTATCTATTAATCTAACCACATATACTAATATGTCTATGGAAATTGGACTTACACCACTTTCATAATCAACCGCTACGCAATTTCTTTTATCGGCCAATTTTTAATTGAACAAAGCATTAACATTTTTGAAGATATTAAGTATTAACTAGTTACAAATAAATAGTTTACACTAAATTAAACATAAATTACCTGATAACTCATTTTTTTGTAAAAATGGACTTACACCACTTTCAAAATAAACGGTCCATATATCTTCATAGCATTTCCACTAGCAAACCCATCACAAAAATAAAGCAATACATGTATAACATGTATAACATAAAAAATAAATTTTTTAATTCATGAAAAATCCTGTGCACCCACTAAGGGCGCAATTTATTTTGCATAACGCAACTTTATTAATTAAAAATTCATGCAGAATCCCGCACCGTCGTTTGAGGCGCGTTTTCTATTACGGGACACTACTTTATTTAATGAAATAGTCAAGCGAAATCGTTAGAGGCACTTGTACCACATTATATCGCTCAGCACTGTTGTATTGATTAAAAATTCAGGCAAATTTCTATGCCGGTGATCGTGGCGCATCGTATTGTGCGGTATAACTTGGTTAATTAAAAATTCAGGAAAATCAAAGTGGCGCTGTGTAAATGGCATTTGTGGCGCATTACGTTCCGCAACACTAATTGTTTAGTTAAATATTTAAAGAAAATCACGATCTGACGTTCGGGGCTCGTTGTATCGTGCGACGCTACTTTATTAATTAAGAATTCAATCAAAATCGCGTGCAGCCAGTTCGTGTGCCGAGCCAGCAGAAAATGCCGTGAAGCGACATTGCTTCGAGTTGGAAAGAAAACTTTACACGGCATTTATTACCAAGTTTCCCATCGGACTTTTGAATCTTGAATTACGTGCGATTTAATATGAAATCCGGAAACAGAAGATGATATAAGATATTACATTACGATTTTTCGTTTTTTTTTTTTAAACAATAGAACCGTCAAATATTTCCACAAAGAGCACAAAATTAAAGCAAGACCATCCTGCCTTGGTAAAAGCGAACGGAATGCAAAAAAAAAAACAATTTAAGGGAGCCATTGCACCGTGCAAAGCCGAAACTACGCGAGAAAGGACATTAACGTTATTCACTCTTTTAACGAAACCTATGAAAAAAGAAAACGTAACGCTCACGTAAAGGGAACAAAGATTTTCTTTCCAGCTCGAAAAAGGACATATAGAAAGATAGGAGTAACGAGCATAGTGACAGAATTATAAGGGCAATGACTTTTCATCCATATTAAAATGTAGTGGTTTCCGAGGTGGAGTCCACTAATTAACTTGAAAGTCAGAAAGATAAATGCAGTTTGACATTGAGGTTTTATTATTACAATTTGCTATAGCATGGAAAAGATTTAAGGAAATTGAATGAAAGTTGATGAAGTTTCGTGAGATTTAATCGAGTTCAATGAAATTTAATAACATCCAAGAAAATAAAAATACTTACGATGAATGCGATCGATGCGAGTGAGGCGCTCATTCACTCTGACTCTAATACCGTATTAATTAATTATGAATATGACTGACCATTAAGAACACGAATAAAAACATTTTTTTTATTTAAGAACAACGAAACAAATTACTGGTACGTACAAAAACACGGACTTTACTTTCGCGTATTGTAAATTATTGCGAGTCATGTATGCTCAGATAAATCGCGGATATTGTCTGCGTATAACATTCAAACCGTACGTTACCAATATTTCACACCAATTTGTTCCTGGATCGTCCTGAGCGCCCTTTATTTGTTCGTATTACGGAAGCGTTCGTTGTCATCCAATCTATGAATCAAGAAGCAAAGTTTTAAACAAACATACAGATGTAAATGCAATTATTACTATGACACCGCATTAAAGCTGTACTCTACTACGACGAGTTTAGCAATGGCTATGAATATACGAGCAAGCAACCATAAAGGAGATATCGTGATATAATCGCCAAAGACTTTAAACTTAATTAAATATTTACATTATGTTTATGTATTACACGTATTATATTATACTACTAATCACAATAAGGCGGGATATACGCACTCGAAAGGAGTGAATGTAATGTAGCTACCTCACAACTCTATTTATAAAACTTGAACATCTTCGATCCAAACTGACGGTTAAATAACATGTTAAATGACAAGTATTCTCCAAAATGACCTCCAGCGAACCATGCGAACAAACGTTCTTAACTGTCGAATCTAAAAGAATAAAAATGGAGTGGAGGTAATCGGTGTGACGAGCTGTTGTCAGGTAAGAGTCCTTCGAACAGGAATTCATTGTACACTTTCTTCGATAAGACTTTCGTATAATGTACGACACGGTGTTGTTTGGTCGGTACTCCACGCGAATACGTGAGATTTCTGATCATCGAACGTGTACATACAGTATATGTACATGTACAATGTACATACTTTACGATCGAATTTACAATGATGCGAGACTAGAACCTTTTACATTTTGCGTTGCATTCGTTTGCTCGCCCATTAAAATAAAAATACGGGCGTACACCTCAATATCTACGCGGGGAACGCGTACCTTCTAATTACACGTGTTTCAAAAACAGAAAACTAATTTCGCGGATACCCGTGTGAGGGTGTACACGTGAAATTGAGATATCTACCACGACATTCTCATCCACGGAAGCGCGCTAGTAACCTAGCAACACCCCCAATACCACTCCGACCTGTACTCCCGACACCTTCTTGGGTTTCAATTCGCCTTATCTTCGGCATCTACCTTACGCTTTACGTTCCTAACTTACCTAGAAAACCGACAAAGTTAGAAGACACTCGGGGAAATAGGCAAAAAGAAACGGATCTATCGACGTTGTTATCTAGTCGTTTTTTTTTCACACACCATTATGATGTTTCGGCATAATTGCACGTCCCTTTCGGAGAAAACTCCGCGATTTGAAACTGCGAATACTACATGACCATATTGCAAATATCGTGTACGAGATGCATAGAAGACTAAACAATCGCGTATAAACACATTGACATAACAATGTTTTAATAACCGGTGAACGGAATGCACATTTTTCAGATTGCCAAGGATTCGTCGATCAATTGGAAAACTCGGAGATAGAGTCGCAAAACCTATCGTTACGAATACTGCTAGATAAGAAATTGAATTTACCGACACGGTTTTTGGAAGAAATTCTGGAGAAAAGAAAGTAATATTTTAGTAAGATACAGGGACGATAAATTATCAACGGACGGGTCAATTTTCCTTCGCCCCTGCGGACAACGGACAAAAAGAAAACTGCCGAACAGCGAGGGAACATATACATGAAATTGCAAAATTCCTTCAATTCTTTTTTGCCTAACACAACTGTGGATGTGTTCCGATTCGTTCGCTCAACGTCAAACAAATTTTACTTCAATTTTCATCTTTTGATTTTAACGAATTCCTTGTTTTCATTAAAATACAAATAATTTGTAAATTCCAAACTACAAAACTTTCTGTCGCGGATTTGAAACGGATTACAAAAGAAGCCGCACACGTGGCGCAGCTACAACGTTATATTAACGAGGGAACTTTAATTGTATTGATTTATCAATTGTAACGTGCATTCGTAACGCGGGGTGCGCTGTAATTTATGCCGGGTTAAATTGAAAAATTCCAAGAATTACGGATTTTGCCGTTGCACGCGTGGAACGTTCCACCGGGCGGTAAAATCTATACCTCAAGTTTTAAATTCAATTATGCGCAAACTACATTTCCACGAGCTAATATTGAACAAAAATTTGAAGCATTCGAAATTCGAACTACTTGCGCAAGCTTCTCGAATATAACGTGGTCGTTTACACCGCTGTAACTCTCTCCCACACTAATCGATATTTGTCGAACTTTCATTTTACTAAAAGTTTGCGAATTGGTTCGGGAACGTAGTACATGGAAAAATAATCCAGCTGATCCTTGTATTCTTGCAATCCTATAAGACAAACTTACTTTACTTCGGGACGCTAATGTCGATTTGCAAGTAAATTTTTACGTCAATTTGAAAGTTCAATTATTCGACTACTCGTTGCCAGGTAATAGCGCTACAAACCGCTACTGCCAAATATCGGTGGCTCGTGGAAAAGATACGAAAAAGTGGTCCTAACGACCGTCTAATGCAATGGACAGTTTGCGACGTAAGTCATACCGACCCTCGCGGTTTATTATAATGAGGCCACAGGGTAGCTTTACACGGTTCTCTGGCACCGAGCCTGGCAATGCAACTACTTTTCGTTTCGCGCCGCTTCTCGTATCTCTTTCCTTGTTCCGTGCTTATACGGGATGTAGAAGGTAAGTCAGCTAATATCACGTACCGCGACATTCTTATTTTGCATCGTGATAACGAGAAGCTTTAACCGTTGCTAGGAACATGACTTTTAAGATGGAATAAAATATAAAAAGAACCTCGAAGGACACGCGATACCGAATTGGGTTCGCGTGAGTCGCATTTTTCCGAGAAGGTGGTTTCACTTGAAATCTGATACCCCGTATGTACTTTCGATCTGCAGTCGATACCATTCTACGTATCTTCAACGGCACGCTAAAATATAAATTTTTTTTAATCGTTGCTAGGTATTATTGGGCACTACTCTTAAACGACGGCAACTTTATGTAACGGTATTGATCAAAACACTTTTTGTTAAGCCACGAAGATATTTTAAGCACAATTTTAAAAGATTTTTATCTGATTCGTTTTTATGAAGAAATACACGTAACTGGCACAAGTCGAGAGGAAATTATTCCCTTGTATTGTAAATGTCCTTCTTTGAATGGAAAATCCTCATTCTTTCTTGGCGACCCTTTTCTCGAGAATCTTTCAAGCTCTGCCAAGATTCCGCAAGTCGGTGACAAAGAGAGAGAGAGACAGAGAGCAAGCTCTGTTCGCGTAATAATTACACGATTGAAATAAGACCCAAAAAAATTAAACTTCTCATTAAAAGAACGACATTCAAAAACAATTGAGGACCAACTTTCCAGAGCTTCGTATTGAGGCAATGTTCGCCGTTTAATGATGATAAACGAAATATTGTAAAACTGATTCGACAAAGGAAGATGATTACTTTTCTGCCTAATTATGTAGAACTATTGAAAGATACTGTTATTTAGAACGTAGAAACGTAGATTATACTCGTCGGTGTAGGTATTTAAAATTTTCTTTCAATTCACCCGTGTCGCCTGAAATCCCTCTGTGCCGGACCGAAAAATACGCTTGATGTAATAGAAAAAGAGCCACGTCAAAATAGGATTTCATAAGTTGTATATTGTTTGTGACATACCGGGGAATGTAAACATGGCGACCTGTTGCTCGTTGTAAGACAAAGCGAAGCCAACGGTAAGAGTCCCCACGGATCCACAGCGTTTCCACACTCGCAGCATCCTCGGATCAACTCCCGAACACATTATCTTTCGATGATATTTTTATTCTACGTTTTGGTTCTCGCCGCTTTGTGCAGCAATTTGGAAACTATATATGCAGCTATACGCGAAAACTGATTCGAAGTAATAAGCAACGCGTTTTATCTACCCTGCAAAAGTACGCTTTGCAGCTTTTAAACATTTTGCGGCACCGGTACCAGCAAATTTACTAACCCCAAATTAATCAAATAAAGCTTTCGAATGTTTCCATAACTAAACAGCGATGTTTAAACATTAACCACGAAAAACTATAAACAACGTAGAAAAGGAAAGGGGAGATTACGATTCCTGTAATACACTTGATTAGAAACCAGAAGTTCTTTAGCCAAAACTCGATATTTTGATTAATTTACGAGATATAATGACTTAAAGTTTAAAATAGTACAAGTTAGGGCGCCCGCCATTCGTGACCACGGCACTGATTCTCGCTCACTGTGTTCTTCCTTTTCACCGCACGGCAATCTCACCACCGCGTCATACAGATACATATACTACAACGAACTGTAATTAAATAATACGTCGAATTTGCAAGAATCGAAAAGTTACCACGATGCGAGATGAGACAGAACAATTCAAAAATATTAACGTACTCTTTTTTAGAACTTATCTCTTTCCTTCTCGACTAACTTCTATTAATTAGTTCTTTATCTTTCGCATACATACGCGTATACTTGCTTTAGGGAGGTTCGCATATGCGTGTACTTGCTTCAAAATAATACAGTATACAAGTATACATGATACAAGAGAGAGGCTGTGCGTGCACGGGAGTGCGTAATGTTTAATGTGTGCGCAAGTGTGGCATGCCGTATGTATTTACAGTGAACTATGCGTATAAGGATTTAATAGTCAGCGAGAATCAGTGCCGTGACCACGAATGGCGGACGCCCTAACTTGCAATTTTGTAAACTTTAAGTCCTTATATCGCCAAAACTAATCTAAATATCGACTTTCGGCTCATGAACTTCCTGTTTCTAATCAAAAATACTATTGGAATCAAGTGTTAAATCTTATCGCCACGGAAATCGTAATCGTACCAAAGGAAAATTTGATGCAATCACGGCATACGCGTGTAGAATTCATAAAACAGAAACGGTGAAACGAAATACACAGATAAAAATGAAAATCGAACTGCGGTGTTAACTATTCGTATAGTCCGAAAGTACACGCGGAAGATGGCAACCGCAAAGCAGACCGAAGATAGCCGAACACTTCCGAAGCGTAATTCACATTGTGGCATTGCAGCGGAAACAACGCTGCCAACTTCCCGTGGGCTCGTTGAGCATCATCGCAAATGTTGCATTGTACGCACATACATACATATGTATGTAGCTTTAATCGTTCGATCATATTTTCCAATAAAGGGTTGACTTCGAACCCCAGAATTTTCAGGGGATCATTCGATATTTTTGTTTCGGTAAATACGATATATCATTATTTCTGCTGAACATTCCAGTAGAAATTAATATTGCTATATTCCCGTATTTACGTGACTCCGTGCAAACTCTCGGCATTAATATTCATGCGTGCCTGTTCATTATTACGCTAGCGTGTTAAAATCAACTACTCACCCATACATATCAATACCGTTTTCGTAAGAATGCTTCCGAACAGTTGTTCGTTCGACAGAGAAAAAAAAAGTAATCTATCGTGACGGGATAATAACTCGTTTCCCTCCGAAACTGAACGAAATGCCTCTCACAGGTTTTAAGCTCCAAAAATTTCGGGTATACATAGCACCGACGTCTGTTGCCATGTGTGATCGGGAACATCAGGGTAATACCGTGCAATTTAAAGGGCGTACGCTTCGAAATGAATCCGACGTGGCACGTTAATTAAAGTTAAAGTTACCTTGCAAGTTCGGTCGAACGTACAGGTGCCAAAAGTATTACTGGAAATCAGGGGCCCGCAATCTAAATGCTCGGCCTGCCATACGTGAGGGAAAAAGCGCGATGTGCCACTGACTAATATGGACACCAAGAGGTGGGCAAAAGACACCCATGTATTTAAACCTAAGATATTTTTGTTCGATATATTGTAAGACTAATCGAAATTAGGAAAGAACTCTTTATTTACTGGGAGTAAAGACAGATCCAGCATTCGCTGCAAGGACTAGGAAACCCAGCAAAACCTAGTCAGATCTCAATAATAAAATACAAACAGGATGTAGCTAAACCACACTAAACGCTGAAGGCGTTATTACTCTCACTACACGAATATACACTTATGCTATACGAATGACCAACGAATAATCCACGACTGAAGATTCAAGAGTGTCAGATGATTCCACGTTGAGTAGCGTAACGTCTTGATTATACCCAGTAAGACTAATATTCCAGAGTGTGACCTTGAGAGTCCCGCGGTCTCTTATATATTCTTTTGGGCCGCAGGGGGCCCTCCAATGGGGTGGCATCCCTTGATGCCTCTCCGTGATTGGCCCGCCCGTGCGGGTGGCGTTGCGGGGCCTTTCATGCGTCGTCGTCTCGGGGTAACGACGCTACGAATCTTACAATATCGATGTTTTACCATCAAATGTTAATCTTTGACGTACCCAAAAAAAATATCGATGTTTTCGCCCAATGCACCGATGTTAGGTATCATTGAAGATTAAACATAAAAGATCTCAGATTTAATTTTGATTATTGTGTGACGACTTGTATATGTTTTCCTTCTCTTCGATAATCACACATTCGGTCCTACGGTGCGTATCGCCGCAGTGTGCGAGTTAATTTCTACGCGTAATTTCTGAGAAGGCTGACGCGACAACTATCGCCGAGACCCACCGTGCTACAAAGATCCATCCGAGGTTCACTTGGCTTCACTCTCCACAAAACTTTCGTACAATGCACTCTCCTCGCTTCATAGTTCCTTCCAATAAATCTCAAGTTCATTCAATTCAGTTTCTTCTATATTTTTCCTCGTGGTACCTGACTTCAATTCCCATCACAACTGTTAGTTTTATTGAAATTTGCCATGAAGTAATGATTTTATTAACAAAAAGTATCTATTCATACTTTTTTAAATATTTTAGTTTGTTAGCGACAGATATGTTTTAAAGGAGACACGCACGTTATGCTCGACGCATTGGATGGTATACGCCTTTTCCAAGGGGCATTGTATGCCAAGTGCCGAAACTTTAAATTTATTGCCGATACTCGGGTTCGGCTATGTTAAAACATCGATCCTTGAACATTGACTGTTTTTCCTCTGGAATTCGATACATTGATCATCGATATTTTCAATTTCGATATAACCATGCATCGAATACAGGTGTTGAAAAATTGTTGTCCACCTTTACGGAGACTTTACGTGAGCCCTGCGTGTGCACATGCAGGAGAATAGGTTGCACGCATTCCAGGTAGCCAGCACTTGAGTTATAAGAGTGCCATGGACACTTGCCAGGGTAATATCAAACTTCGAGGCACCGCCCACGACCACCCGTGCATCCGTTGCCCGTGCATACACGAATGCTTTGCGTACGTGCACGTGCGAGCCACGCTAGCCGATCGCAATGGTAAGCTTCGTTATCACGCACGCCCACGTGTGAGCCCTGTGTACCGTGGCTTAAGTCCTTTGCGCTACCCATCCCCTGGAAATGTGTCTCTTTACCTCTCTCTCCGTCCATCCCACGGGTCTCTCGCGCTCGTCTCGGCTCCTTTGTAAACGGAATACCGATTGTGAATTACTGCCGATATAAATTAAGAATCGGTTTGAAAAGTATTGGCTGATAGTGGATTTTTATTGTAGGGAGCGATTGATCTCGCGATTAATCGATGGATAGTTAAAACGAAATTTGCAGCGGGAGAAATATATCTTGCGACGTACTCAGAAGTACTTACTTAGCTGGACCATGGAAAATTTAGTTGGAGGAACAGCTTTAAGTCGCACGGGGCGAGAGGTACTTTAACAATTATTCGATCCCAATCAAGTCGATTCTTTAGTCGAAGAGTCCGATTTCGAGCAGTTCTCGAGTAGTCACCTCACGAATAACGTCTCCCCCGTGAGGGGTGAGCGTAAATGAGATTGGAAGGAAGAAAAGGGCAGCCCAAGGAAACGCGTGATTACGATAATTCAATCGAGGATCTTCGTCGTGCTGTCGCATTGACGACGGATGCAGGAGCCCCCCGTCGAAGTGAGGGACCTTAAAGGATAGTTTGCTTATTCCGGTCACAATGTGAGTTACCGTCGACTCCGTTCATCCCTCCTTCAACGTTGCACCCATCGACGTACTGACGCTAATGCATATTCAATGTTACACCCATGCCTGGAATATCCAGCGCGGCGTACTAGCTTGCTTCGAGGAAACCTTCCTAATACGTTCTTGTTTACGCGATGACTCTAACTTCTTGATATCATTCGAGCGAAATAACAGAGAAATTAAATTACTCTTACTAAGTTTATTTTACCAGAAAAGGAATTTCAAATCGACGAATTATGTTCTTTATCGTTATACCTTGTATAAATTTATGTGCAGGTATTACCTTGCACGTCTGTATTCTTTCAACGTTCTTTTTCTTACAATTCTGTGGTATATATCGCTCCTTCACAAAAGATTCCATTACGATTGCTGAATAGTATTATGTTCATGCCCCGGATGATCGATTTCTCCGAGCGGGATAAAACCCTTTTCCAGTGCATATTCTTTCACACGTACGCACACATGCTTACATATAATCGTACTGCTTATACGCGCGCTACTTAATATTTGTCAGCACTTCGCGCAGCACCGTATGAGGTCGGTAGAAACTCAATTCAACTGGAATAATAAATTGCAATTTCGATCTCCTCCGTAAGGGAGGTTTGTGGTTTCTTCTGTTTTACTAAAAATGTATGTGTGCACGCATCGTACCCACTTCTCTTTTTTTCGTTCGATATTATTCCCCGGTACGTTATATTTGCATAATTACAGTACGGAGGATTCTACGTCCCAATGGTTAACCGTTAAATAGTTGGCTAAGTTTTGCCAATAGCGTATCGTCCCATACGATTGATGTTTAGTTATAATATATTCATACATTTTTGTCATACGTTCGCCAACGTAAGAGAATTGGCTCAGGAAGTAGAATGTGGCCAATAAACGATAATTCAACACCTGAAATCCGTGGGGAAAGTTCGACGCGAAAATAATTAAATCGTAAAAGAAGATGGTATCAAAAATTGTAATTTTTTCACTTGGCTTTCCACTATAACGACCTGAAAGTCCACAAAAATTAAATCGAATGAAATACCAAAAATACTATGTTGTAGAGCACAACATTTCCTTTCGATCAACCTATTCCGTAATCCCAAAATCTTTTATTTCAGTGCCCATTTTTAAGTTAAAAAAACGAACGAACTTATGCATCGACGCAATAGATGACGTATTAGACGCATGGCGATTTTTTTCTGCCCGATATCTTCGGGGCTTCGTCTACAGGCAATTTTGTTCGTGACTCCTCATATTGCCTCGTTGTGTCGCTAGCCTGAGCATAAATATCGCCGAAAGATAAATAAGAAACGCAATAAAGATCTGGAATGGCAGCGCGGGACCGTTAGTCTCGGCGTAGTTACGCCGTTAAACCGTAACTCGTGCCAAAAGCGCCTCGCCGACAATTGCGCCTACCCGTCCAATACGATCATTAATATCTAATACTCGACGGCGAAATGCACCTTCCATTAGTTGCTAATTAACAACGATCAATCTCCGAAATCACCGAAATTACCGTTACTTCAAATCTGTATTCCAAACTATCGGATAAAGTAACGCCATCCCAAAATCTCAATTAGCCGATTAGTTACCGCTTGCAAATATTGTTGGAACAAACACGGTGCAACGTTAAGCCGCTAGCCGTTACGGCGATCGTTCTAACGCTATTCCGTGTGTACATATGTCTCCGGGAAAGGAAAGAAATTGATGGTAGGAAGAAGTTTTAATGTTAGTTTTATCAAAGGTACTTAAGCCGATGATCAATTCATTTACTATCGCGTGCCTATAAGGCATTCGAAAATTAAATGTAACTATATCTAAATGGAGAATCATCGCGGATCCCCGTAACGCTGAGGGTGCCTTGATCCTTCGCCAGTACCTCCATCACCCAGGAGAAAACCGACCCTTCCCTCGGATTGTTTCTCCGGTGGCTGGGTTATGTGCTTTAGGATAACGTTCCACGATCACGCGATGACTCTCCACCTTTTAACCCCACGGCTAAGTACGTTTTAGTTACCCCTCTGTGAAAGCTACCCTTCTCTCTCTCTCTCTCTCTCTCTCTATCTCTCTATCTCTCTCAATGTCCTAATACGCTCGGCTCATGCATCTTCATTCTCCCTGTCGTTTCTTAAACACTTAGATTTTATCATCGAGTGCAACGTGTTTCGCGAACGGGACATTTGTAAAAAGTTCGTTGTGTTCACCAAGAAGTATTCCGGTTCCTGGTTACGATATACCGTGCCAAACGTTTATCCCTGTTCCACGTTAAAAGTGAACGAATCAAAATTTCACGAATTCGCGTTGAAATCTTAAATGCTCGATATCATTGGATCTTACAGACCCGAAATTCGAAGATTCTCCACTTTTGCCAACGAACAATTATTAAAACAGAATAAACATTGAAAATCGCGTTGTCGTGTTAGCACCTCTGCGGAGGGTAAAAGCACGTCGACAGCATCCCTCTCAGCTCGATATCTTTCACCTATAAATTATAATATGTAAATCGAGAGAGTATAGGGGTTGTCGGAGAGGGGGTTCGCTTCGCGTTCACGGGGGTAGATAGGTGGTCTGGCAATTACAGGGGCTTACCGTACATACAAATTGCTAGGCCCTCTCGCTCTTTTTAGTACCATTTACCACCCCCTCCAGCTCGAGTGGCGGAACCCCGTACCGAAACATCGCGGAAGACATAGTTATGTGAAACCAGGCACTAGAGAGGTATTACCAAAGTAAGAAGTCAGCTTGATAGCCTCGGCCGTAACTTCGTTTTTCGTTCCCTCCACCCTCCGCACTCCCCTCTCCCCCCCCCCCCTTCCAACCGTCCATTCCCCGCCCTCTTCCCGGTTTCCCTCCGCTCCATCCACCCCCGGCAGAAAGTCCTTACGTTCTCTTCCGGTTCCGTCTACCAGACCAAACTACCATTTCACCCTGAAACAGCGCGTCAGCCATTCGAAACGGCCATTTCTTACGCACACTTCGGTACTAAGAGTCATTTATTTGTCTCCGTTACAACCTAACGGTATGCCCTTTTAAACCGGACCTTTTACGATTCGCTCGCATTGCTCGTCGAGTATTCTCGCCAAGGGAACCGAGTCTCCTTCACCCAGACACCGTGATTTGTTTACTCGCACTTCACGGCGATTAACGAAACGGGGAAGTGCGCGCGAAATAATGTTTGTGCCATAAAATTTATTGTATATACTTATATACGAGAATACCTTCTGGCGGGGTACCTGTACATTACGGAGATAATAAAAGATTTTATTAGACCGTCCAGTTAATTATTCTTCGGTCGTGTTTCATCGAAATTGTTGTTCGCAAAGATGCGGGTCTTGTAAAGTTTATGATTACGGTCTTGCCGGTCGTTTAATCAGAACTGCGCCAAATGAAACGTAATATACACAAGTTTCTCGAGGAATGGAACATTTGAATAGCCGCGTTTGAATACTTTCCACAAGTAGGTTACCTGGCTTACAAATTCAAACTATTGCCATGACATTTTACGATTCAGAAATTGCTCCGGCACCGCAACTCGATAAAGCCTCTAAACGACGAAACGCGCTCCGGTACAATAATGTAAAGTTAATGTACCGTAATTCCTATCGAATATTACCCATCGCGTATCGTGAACGATTATTATAGAAAATGGATAAGCGAGTATCGATCGTTGAGCCCAATTGGTTAACCAGAGGGTCCGTGTCGTACAGAGACACATTCGCTGTAAAACAAACGCGCCAGTGTGCGAGAGCGACATCGATTAAACCGCGAAGTCAAATGGAATGGAATTGAATCTGATGAAACATTTAGAAAATCTAAAAAGCCAGCCGATAATTACAAATTCACCGAAATCAGTGTCGCGATACCGCAATCGCGATCAAACCTTAACTGGGACGTCCAAAGGCGTGTTCCCCTATAACGTTGCCGCGAAGAGAGTGATTCCCAGCACTCCGATCGAATCCTCGCCCAACGAATCTTTGGAAAGACGTACAGATTGGTGGCTAAAATATTCGCGTCACATTAAACGTGCACGCGACTTGGCAATCGGACGTGATCTCGAACCAGTCGCGGCGCATCATACGGACCAGGGACGGAAAACGAAACCGAAACCGAACCGAACCATCCAGGTAAGGAACGGAACGTATGCCGCCCGAGAGATTGTTCCGTTCCGAAGAACGTAACGAAACTGGACACCTCGAGTTGTCGTGACAACTGGGCCCGGAACGTTCCGCTTGGTTCCATCTTCGGAACGGAACAATCTCTCGGGCGGCATACGTTCCGTTCTTCGGAACAGAACAATTTCTTGAACGGCTCACGTTCCGTTTTTCGGAACCGTTCTTTTCCCGAATTAAACTTGGCTCAAATTTTCTTTGCAAAATTGTGTAAGTTGCCACGCTCGTTGAATTTGTGTACGTTGACAGATGAAATTAACAAATACACTTAACAAAAGATAATAGTACGCAAGTAAATGAAATTGATCGTGTGTCCACGATTGTAAACTAATGCGCAGTAATAAATTCCACCAATAACGAAGTACTGCGGATAATTGGATACTTATAAATCTAACGTACAAAAAACGTAATGATTCCATATGGGATAGAAACATTTAATTAGAAACTTTAGTTAGAAAATTCCATTGTTACATTCCATTATTCACTGTAGTAAGGAAAGTTAAGTCCTTAAGGGGGTACACGACAGTAAAATGTTCAAAAAATCGATTTTTTGGTTGCATTTTCAGATAGTTTATAATGTTAAGAATGTATTGGGCAAATTATTACCAAAGTAAGTACCTACTGTTGCAGAAATTATAGACCAATTTGTTTCATATCTGTAATCCTCTAAAATGCCTTATCAAACTTCAAATGCGTTTTTCTCGAAACGTGATTTTCAAAGTCAAAATTTGTACACAATATTACTGAAAGATTTATTTTGTTTGCAATGGTCTTTGATTTATACACGGTACATCCATTATTCTACACAGGTAGACTAGCTTTTACATTTACTTTCGGCGGACTTTTATTATTTTCTCTATGTCCTTTTATGCCAGCGATGAACGTTCCTGAATTTTAGTCAAAACCCTCTCATTATGTGGCATGATGACCGTGTTATTGTAATGCTATTGAACCATAAAACTCGGGTCAGCGCATTCGGGCGCGGTCATTTTGGGCCTACCGGATGAGTCTGAGCGGGCAAATTCCAGGACCTGTGCCTCAATTTCTTCGAAACGAGCCACCGCATAACGGTTCCAAGCTGCCTTTTCCTCGTCAAAATTGTGTTACCCTACAACGGCTTAATCGGTTCCGACGTTTTTTATTTGTTTTAAATAAATAAAAGCGGTTCATATCTTCCGGTTGCGTATATGCTTTAAAGTTTGCCGAAGTCCGTTAAAAACTATCGTTAAAATGAGAATTTTACATAATTTCAGCAAACTTTAGTGCACATGCACGACCGGAAGCTATGAACCTATTTTAATTATTTTTTAACACCTTTTTACAAGGGGACGCTACGACATTGGGGTTACCGATTCGGTCGAAATTGATGACAGAGTGAACACGCGTATTGCCTACTCTCGCCCCTTCTCCTCGGCCGAGGGGGAACGAGGGATGTAAACAGAAACAAAATTTAGATCTGGAGTCCACGTTCATTGTCTAAGGTGTCGACTCCCGGTTGCCACGGCATAAGACCTTCTCTCTCTCTCCCACGCTCGAAGCGCGGGTAGGAAAGGGAGGGACCCACAAGGCAAAAATGCGGCAGGGTGGGGACGCGCCTTACCGACTCTCGTCCCTTCTTCTCGGCCAAGTGCGAGCGAGGGGGAGCGAGGGAGGTAAAGACAACATTTATGCTCTGACAGTCAAATTAACGATTCTTTTTTATTTTTATGAATTATGCGTTGAGGAACAAACTTTTTGAACAAGGTTGAAAATTCTCGTCAAACCACAGTCTTTTCCGACTCGAACTTAACAACTTTAACTTAAAAATGTTCAACTTAGAAAGCAAATTTACTACGATAAACGAGTCCGCGGCTGGTAATTTTTGAAGAAAAAGTGTCCCAATTTTTCAATGTCTCAAACTCCTGGAATGTAGAAATAAAACATAAAAAAATGTGGCATTCGGCAGAGGGACCCATACAGCGAAAATTGGGCAGGGTGAACACGCGCCGTGCCGACTCTCGTCCCTTCTCGGTCAAGTGCAAACGTGAGAGGCGACGGACGAGGGAAAGAGAGTATCGGCGCCAAAAACGAGCGCATTTTCTTAAAGGCTTCCAATGCCCCTTGAAGCAACGTTTCTGCAGCGTTGGTATAGGCAATAAAACATCTGGTCGCCAGACTCACTCGGGTTCGCGGAATTCGGGCGCAAGGTAAAGTTCGGTACCCCAGGTACACAGTCCACCACCCTCTGCAACTCTCTTCGTCATCCACGGGGTGGAAATTAGAAATTACAATTACCACTTTCTACTAAATAGTAAAAATATGAAAAAAAATAAATACATGAACACATCCGTCAGCGTAAGGAAATTCGTTGATTTTTTGGTGACGATATTTTTCCTTTTTTACGTTCATAAAATTCGTGGATTTGCTGATTTCCATATTGTTGTTTGATATATATGTATAATGTCGATGTTACAATATATACATCCATATACACACATCGTTTACGGTAATATATATACATACATACTGTCGGGTAATTAAAAAAAAAATTGGAAATAAAATCATTTTTTTTTCATATCTTCACTATTTGTTCTTCCGCTTCTTCATCCGCAATCTGCGCAAACGAAACATAGCCGAAAACTAGCATATTTTCTTAAGGTCTTCCGATGCCCCTCGGAACAATAGCGACCTTTTTGCACCTTCAGGTCTGTAAGACTTTCTCTCTTTCTTCCTCGCTCCGTCGCGGTTGAACATCTGCGAGGATAGGAAAGCTGCTTCTCGATCAAAGTGCTAGCGCGAGCGAGCGAAGGAGGAAAAGAGAAAGACGTTTACCTGGGAACGGAGGTCTACCTGTAAATCGTCATTGACACGCTGTGCCGAAGCTGACGATGAGACAGAAATGAATGAAAAGAAAGAGAGTGCAAGGGAAAATATAAACATTATATGAACAACCAAGTTCTTGAAAGATGCGCCACGTGTTTTAACAGAGAAACACACCGAAAGATATTTGAAATAATGAGATATTTTTCATTTTGCTAATTATCGCAGTTGAATTTATTACTGCGCATTAGTTTACAATCGTGGACACACGATCAATTTAATTTAATTGCTTATTATTATCTTTCGTTAAGTGTATTTGTTAATATCCTCTGTCAACGTACACAAATTCAACGGGCGTGGCAACTTACAAAATTTTGCAAAGAAAATTTGAGCCAAGTTTAATTCGGGAAAAGAATGGTTCTGAAAAACGGAACGTGAGCCGTTCAAGAAGTTGTTCTGTTCCGAAAAACGGAACGTGAGCCGTTCGAGAAGTCGTTCTGTTCCGAAGAACGGAACGTATGCCGCCCGAGAGATTGTTCCGTTCCGAAGAAGGAACCAAGCGGAACGTTCCGGGCCCAGTTGTCACGACAACTCGTAGTGTCCAGTTTCGTTACGTTCTTCGGAACGGAACAATCTCGCGAGCGGCATACGTTCCGTTCCTAACCTGGCTGGTTCGGGTTCGGTTTCGGTTACGTTCGGTTCTTTTTTCCGTCCCTGATACGGACACTCTTTGTCCAGGTATTGTGACTCGAAGAGTGGATAACTAAAATAGACATAGACACCTAGTTGAGATTCGGGTCAGCGGCGCAGGGTTGTCCTGTCGTCCTGGGTACGTCGGAAGGCGACATGCAAGCAGTCGCGGGGAAGAGGAGGTGCGGCAAGGAGACACGAGGCAGAGGAGAGGAGGTAGAGGCAGTAGGAGGAGGTGGAGGAGGAGGTGGGGGAGGATGCCGGACAAATTATCCACCTTCCCTCATCCCATCACAGCTCTCCAAACCACCCAGCTATCCAGCCATCCTGTGGGATCCCTCCCCGAGAAACCCACGCCCTAATAGCTGCCTATGGGGACGCGATGGGACTCCCGATGGACTGGACGAAATCTCGTGCATTGTGCAATCCACCACCCCCCCCCAACCCCGACCCCCACCACCCCCCTCGCAACTCTGGCCGCCCCCTCTTTCCTCCGCCTTACCCCTCATTCTGCGCAGCTTGCGAGGGGAAGAGTGTATTCCTTCCAATTTGCCAGGGTTGTGCATTCGACGGGAGATCGAAAGATATTGGGGGAAGAAATTTCCTTTTTCTTCTCCTTTGCCCTCCTCCGCCTTGCCCCTCCTCTCCCGCCGCCTTCACCCCCCGGGAGCTATTCTACTTTTCCTTCCACTCCAATGAACACCGACGATTCTTTCGTACCCGCCGGTACAGGTGAACCCGTTACTCTCATCGTCGAGGTCTTTTTCCGCGATCTAAATGAGGGGTAGTAAGCACAATACACCTAATGGCGCGGCGTACGGTGGTTCCTTCAATCTTCGATATCGCTACTTTTAACCAGATTCCGTGCCCCAGCAGGCCAACGTACTTGCCCTGTATGTTTACGTTGAAACTAGACTGGAAGGCGTTTGATAAAGTTTCGCGAAAGGACGCATCGGTTTCTTTTTTTTTTGTTCTTTTTTTTGTTCGTGACGCATGGGCGATGCGGCGTGCTAAGGGTGGAAACAAGGTCAGATGTTGGTCCTCCCATAGCCGCTTTCCTTTATAGGTCAAATTAAGCTGGGTTTACGCGCTATGTGTCAGGATCCCTTTTTACGGCAAAGCGACTCCCCGTAAACTCACGGGTCAAATAATTTCTCGCGATATTGTACCCGTAACCTCGTGAAAGTACGACTTATTTCACGGACATACAGTTATTATGCAATATCGCTATTCTCTGCATAATTTTTTATATTACCGCGCGAGGATTATCTTTTTTTTTTGTTAGACGCACGCGTATGTTAACGTTGCAGCTTCGTAATACCGTCGACCTTTTACGAATGCCCGTAACGACGATACACGGTCTCGGTACGCGAGAACACTTTACGCGTATCATCCCATAGTACATTGCGAGAGCCGCGTAATGACGTACGTGACAATTATCAGGTTGGAATAAAGAAATTACTTAATCCGATACCGGTTATACGGAAACAGAGTAGAATCTCGAATTCAGGTTGAATCCAAACGACGCGACGCGGGGTGGAAAAGAAGATCACAGAGATGCCGGATTGCAGCAACAACGACATCGCCCAAAATCCTAGGCGTAGTCAGCGAACACAATGTTAGGATGGTCGAGGGGTGGTGAGGGGCTGTTCGGGAGATCATTCGAAGAAGATGTAACGCGAAACCGTCTACTCGCTACGGCTCATAAAACTGCGCATTTTATGCTGATGGGCCACGTCTTGGAGACATTGTCGGAGAGAAAGGGAGACGGAAGAAAGAGTGAAGGGGTCAGAGAAGAAAAGAAATGCAGGACAAGGGTGGAAGGTAGGGGGTTGGCTAGGCAGGCACGAATCGGCCGAGTGAAAAAAAGAAAGAAAGAACAAAAAAAAAAGAAGAAAGGAACGTAGGCCGATGAGACCCGTTCCTCTCGAGATGATTTTGGCATCGGAGCCAAATGCAAACGGCAGGTGTTATCCGTGTGAGATTGTTCGTTTTCACGAACGAATCTCGTTCGATCTTCCGCGGTGCTCCGCCAGCCCGGCCGCCAGTATTTCCTCCCCGATTGTGCTAGAACTGATCGGGAGGGAAGTATGACCCTACGTGCCATTGGATACCGTCGTTTGGCTGGCACAGGGCTTGCAATTTTAAAGTGGCTGTTCCACCCTCGAGCGCCCAAAAATCCTCGTAAGCCCGACGCCCGACGATGCACGGCACGAACTACTTAGAGCTACCTTCGCGTCAAATCGATAATAGATTCGCCGTTGTACGCAGGTATACATATATGTGTGTACAAATTGCCGAGGGAAAAGCAGAAACTATTAAAAGTGGCTTATAATGCTCAAAACGGTACGCTGTTGCCAGATGCGCAACTACTGTACAACAAGACCCCGCGATAGCGGCGGGCTTAATGTCGGAAGTGGCCCAAAAATTTGTGCGTCAATTATTTTTCAATTGTACTCAAATTATCCCTAGTTTAAATTTTTTGAATAAATGGTTGTTTTTTCCCCGGGGGCCAAAATTATATTTTGCAGGTGAGCCGAACATCTGTAGTTCCGCCACTGGCTATTGCGATCTAACCGGGCAAGATTTTTCACAAATTCCAATCAATGCCGTTTACTTCGAAGAGTTTCTGAAAAGCGTCGAGTTGTCTCGTTCCGACGATAAAGCGTTAAACGTTATTTCACGCCACGGCGGAAAGAAACAGGATTTTGTGGGTTTATTCGGGGAGTTAATTGCAATGTACGCGGAGGCATCGAAATACGAAAAACAGAGCACTGCCGTCCCCGGTAGAAAGAAATTAAGTGGATTAGTACCCTAATAGCGGGGCGGCGGTAAACTGAAATAAATATGGTGCTAGCAGGGAAAGGAGGTTAAATGTAATTATGCGACTAAGTAGTTAGTAATTATCCAAGGGAAAAAAAGGAGAATGTTAAAAGTCGCCCTTGCGTCTGGTACTCTATACGCGCCGATATAGATACGAGGCATGCTCTTTTCTGCGCGTGGCCTCGATGCTAATCCTTTCCCCGTGCACAATTGAATGCCATTGTCGGGAGAAATAAATTCGCGATATCAAAGGTAAATGAGAGGGGAACGGGATTGAACTCACAAAGGAACGCGAACGAGCCGTTAAAAGTTGAAGACGCGTTTGCGCGAAACTGTTCCACCGTAATAGCCGAAGTTCCCACCCGCTCCTGTTCCACCTGGCCTTTATTATTTTATATTTCGTGGCACCGAGGAGCATACCGCGCCGGTTGGAGATAACAGAAATTATACCTACGTTTCAAAAGTGAAACAACCGTTAGCGACGACGCGAAACTTTAATTCGTGACGATACCGCGGGTGTGCCGCGGCCGATTTCATCTTCGAGAAAATCCAACTCCCTTACCGAAATTAATTCTGCCGAGATTTGTTCCCTTTCTTAATATCTAAGGATAGATAGATAGAGATACGGTCGTACCCGCACCGGCTCGATATCTAATGGAGAAACTTTGCAAAATTTCAGAGACGAAGCGGCTAATGACACGTACAAATAAGTCGCGGTAAGTACACGGTCTCGTTACTTGCATGTCCAATGTTGAATGACATCGAATTCGTGCCGTACGATAATCATTACTATTGTCGTCTGTATCTTTACGCGACCGTACTTAATACGAAACGTTTGTAAAGTTGCCTAGCGGCCAACAAGCAGAAACACTCCACGGCCCATAAAGTTTGCAGGACACGCTGAAACGAAAACTCGAAATCAGATATACTGTCGTGACGCGCGAGGCTTTCCTCCCGCGATATACATGCGCGCACGGTAATTCCAGATTAGCGAACAGTTAGTTACAGGCACGTACGAGCACATTTCCTCCAGCATCCGCCTAACACGAGCGGGTGCGTTCGACGCACGCATAACGGACCATCCGCGAGGTATACGCATGCACGATCATATATGTATAATATAGTGGATCCGCGTCCACCGTAATGTAATCATGGGTGACACAATTAATCACTGGACCATCCAACCCCGCCAGACCATTAGCGATTGGGACACACTCGGGCCCTCGTTCATAGGGGATGCGTTTCGCATCTCCACGGCCAAAGATGTGTACTCACGCACGAGATGCGCGCACACCGAGGTGCGGATAGATACGCAGGGATACGATAAAGAGGGATGAGAATGGGGAAAGGATGGACGATCGCTACTCGTTCACAGTCGATGCTCGTTAGACTCTTTTCATTGATTTTTCTCGCGCTTCGAGCACGTGATTAATTGGTGCCATTGTTTCCCGCTGGTTTATAATACAATGAAGTAGCTCTTTCATCGATCGCCCGACGGCTAGCCGATTGGATGTCGGTATCGCGGGATATGGCTCCGGCGGCTAACTGTTACAAGCGAATCATATTTACCAAGACCACGCTCTAATAAAAATATAGGCAGTCGATGCGGAGAAACGAGAAGGCCAGGCATCGCCTAGTTATCTCGATTAACTTTGAGAAAGTTGGAAAACCCTCGATAAGATCTTTATCGGATACGGTAAAGGATTCCTACGATAATTAATTATACCGAGTCGGTAAAAGTTTTCTCATCTTTTCCTGGAAAGATTTCCCCTTGAACCTGCTGCTTTAACAAACTTTACAGGCGAACAACTGATAATTTCGTTGAACACCGAGTGCCGCGGTATTAATAATTTACGCGTCGCGATTACGTGACGAACGGGACCCTTTGCCGAGTAATAAACAAAGTAGTAATTCACAATTACGGTAAAATTGGCCGCCACGTTATTTCGTACGCGATGCACGTATGGCTGTACGTAACCGTGAAAATCGTAAGGTCTAAGTGGCACGGCTAAGTTGTACCACCGCTCCGAGGAAACGAGGGACAGGATATGGCCCATTGGCTATGTAGCGGGAATAGAAGAGGAAGCGAAGAAGAGAGGAGCAATAATACGGGGATCCTTGGAAAACGGCCAAAGTGTCAGCCGTAACATCATAGCCGTTACGTAGAACATCCCAGACGTACGTCGTGCGAATGAACATTTTATTCTCCGACATCGGGCGCACGTACACGTGGCTCGTCTTTATACAAATGCACGGGGAGCTTTTACTTTCGGCGGTGTAATCGAGGGGGAATGTCTGGATGCGAATCTTCTTTGTCGATCGGCCATATCGCGTTTTCTTCCGGTGTATGGTTATCCGCCGTGCAGAGTCGAGATGAAGAGTATCGTATCGCGCGGGCACAGTTTGTAATTCGCCTCACCCTGAAAGTTTCAATACAGATCGTTCATACCTCGTCTGCGAGGATTCGTGCGGTTCGAGGTCGCGATTACGACGGTGTCTCGAGAGGTAACGAATGAATTAATAATTCGCGTTGTTCGAATGATGGACGTTTAGGGCGACTTGGGTCTATCCACTTTAATTTTATCCTACTAGCCACGGGAACGTATCAATGACACGACGACTTCGTCGAATCTCAACAGAGCAGAGGATAGGGGAGGGGGGATATGATACGAGCGAAAATGTGCAACCCCGGGGCCGGAACGATGCTCCCTCCCTTTTAATTTACGAGCCGAGAACGTCGAAAAACGGTGCGAGAGAGGGCGAGGGCGAGGGCGAGGGCGAGGGCGATGGAGAGGGAGAGACGTGAAGCAGACAGACGGAAGCGGAGTGAGAAAAGGATGACGCGCATAAGCCCGCGCACGACCAAAGGAAGGGAGGAAAAAGAAGGAAAGGACAAAGAGACGTGGGAGTCGAAGCATACGAGAGAAGCTTCGGGAAACGTTGGTATTATCATAATAATGGCTGAAGCCATCATCTTTCCCGCGTCTACTCTCTGGCACCCCCGCGTCGCCCCTCCGTGCGCTTCCAGGGGTTCTTTCTCCTCGAGGGTGCTTCAGAAACCACGTCCTAATAGCGCTCGCGTCTTGTACATTTACAAATTTAAAATGATAATTTTCTCGTGGGTGTGGCAAACCGGGGTCATTTGCGCCCTTTCAACGTCCGCGCTCGTTTTCTCTTATTTTCCACCCTCGGTTAGCGGGTACCCATGACAGTTTCACAGTAGGTCGGTTAAGCCGTTAACAAAAACTTACCGTGAGACATTTTAAACGGACGTTTGTCAGACGTCGGGTGCAGATGTGTTCTCTGATCGGAGTGAAAGTTACCGTTTGAAAAAAAAAAGAGGCTGCACGAAAGCACGTGGGTACTCGTCCGCGCTAATAATTAAACGGGCGACCCGAATGATATCAATCTTTATTGCGTTTACCCGCATCGCATTACAACATTGCTACCGTTGTTTCTAACCATTTCGTTCGGGATATGTGGAAGATGGAAACGACATTATACTCACCAGTAATTCCCAATCAGTATCATTCACGAGAACCAAAATTCCTGGTCGCCTGTGCGCATAAAATGTACAAGTGCTAAAGTATGTGTTAAACGCATCCGCATGTGTATAGATATACTTGATAATCTAAGAAGCACCGCGTAATACATGCTACATATTTTATTAAAATTTAATACGCGTACTGTGGGTATGTACACTAAAAACTACGCGTGTATAGATAGGAAGTACGATCTGCGAATATTTTTTCCATCATTGAAAATTAAATGTTTCGCGTAGAAAGCGTAGAAAGTTGTTCGTCTAAGATAGTGGTAGGCAAACTATAACCCGTATAGAGGTTCTATCCGGACCGCCGCAGATTTTAAAGCACTTGTCTAGAAATCTCCAATTTCAATATTTGAAAAAATACATTTAAGGTCATGTTCCATCGAATTACTATTCAAGAATTTTCCATATATACTATTCTTTGTTAGTTTTATAATAAGTTATATCGACTCAGCAACATTTTGTTTTTCTTGCTTTATGGCCTGCTACTAAAAAAAAACGTTTGCCCACCACTGATCTAACCGCATGATGCTGCCATCTCTAGTGCTCTTGCACTACTTATCATCGCCATCTTGACTTTGCATGTCGGTCGTATTCACAGGTGCAAAATAGCACAACATACCGTATTGTGTTTGTGGTACATACAACACGCGTGTGCTGCAAATTCGCAGCGTGCTAAATGGACAATACTTAAAAACTACCCATTGAACGGAGTTTTATCATGCCAACAATTTCAATATAACACCACTACATTAATTACGAACTTACACGGTGTCACCTTGCAAAAAAAGTTCCGGTCGCTCCTTCAAGAGGTTATCTTTTATCCAAAAAAGTAGCTCCTTTATCGTCCCTACGAGATTTCGTATGATAGAGTAAAGGAGAAAATATAAGGAAGTTCGTCAAAGACTTACAATTATTGCCGGGTAAGTTCACCTCGTGCTTTTTCTTCTTATCGAAAAGTAGCTCCGCCCCACCCCTGCAAACATTTAGCGGACAGTGTGTTAAGACTTCCGATAGAAACAGACAAAAAGTTGGGTTATGTGTAGCTTTATTATTACCCGAATTCAAGGGTCACGGGGATTGTAAAATTCTCGGAACCCATTTTGTTAGAAGATCTTTAGAAGCTGTATACTCTTTCAAATATTTCCTATCAATTATCGGCATGTAATTACAACCCGATCGTTCACCCAGCATAGAGACAACGTGAGTGACATTCTAGCCTGATTCCACGTTCCCTCCGTTTAATCCGCCAGTGGGGAAATTACGAGCAACGGAATATTAATGCCGGTACGAAATGTAACGACAGAAATTTCACGTATCAAGCGACAAAATGCTTTCGAGATTTTTATTCCTAAAGACTTATCTATGTTAAAAGAGCATGCGCGCGAAAAATCCTTCAATAAATTGCAACTCGACATTTTTGTATTTCACCACATGACTATTCATATACATATATCGTCGAACGTACACAAAATATTTGATCACTACGATTAGTTGCCATCTCAATTAATAATTATACCCCGTGTTTGAGATAAATATTCGGATTAAACGAATTAAACTGAAAAAGGTCCCTTTATTTTGTACAAAATACGCTCCTGCGTACGCGGGTCATTAGCATTCTGCGTTTCCGTATTTAATTGCTATGCGAAGATTGTTTCTCAGCGCATTTAAAAATTGTTTCGAAAAAATATGTACTTATTAAAAGTAATGAATAATAATTTCAATGCGTGTGATTGAAGTTACGTTAGGTGAAAATAGATATTAAAGTGTAGACTGAATGAGTTGAAGTGTCGATATTGTCAGCGGTAACTGTAATGGCGGCCGTCGAAAAAGTGTTTCCTATCGGACACATTAAATATCCGCCAAGCTTGATAAAGCATATTCGCTAAATTTTTGTAGAACTTGGAATCCCTTGTGATCGGAGTGCGCTTTTTAATTATCACGTTTTGCGTACACAGCATCGATTATCGCGATGTCGGAGCAAAAAGACCATTCTTCCGAAGAAACAGAGGCCGATGAGAGAGCGGATAATCACAATAATGAACAGTTGAAAACCGAAAGTATGCTGAACAATCAGTCGGAAGCGCCTATGCTCGAAGACGAAGAAATGCCGACATACATCAGTGTCTCGGGTTCTTCGAGGCGCGACGATTCGGAAGTTTGTAATGTAAAACAGGAAGAGAGAGTGTCGATGGAGGAAGATCGCAGTCCAAATAGTGTCTATGTAGTATCTTCCGTAGAAGACAGCGATCATTTTGATTCCAATGAAGATGATGCAGACTATGGGGATAGCGATGGTAAGCGGATGATGAAATTAAAAAGTTTACTTATATTTTTACTCTTTGTAGTCTGTCAAGCTTAACGTAATCTTTCATTTTGGGCAAATCAGTCATGGCTGATTATGATATCATTGCAATTTTTATAGATATAGACGAGATGGATGCAGAAGATGTACGTGCAATGAGAAATAGAGGTGCACTGTTAGATGACGAAGAAGAGGAAGACGAAGAAGACAATGACGAGGAGAATCCGTTAAGACTGCCTAATGACGACGAAGATGAAAGCGATTGCGAGGAGAACCCGTTAAGAATGTGTCATGAAGATGATGACGACGACGATGATATCGACGAAGACTACGAGCCAAGATGCTCTGATAGAGCTTCCGATGATTTTATTTTAAATAACAGATTAAAACCATGTCACAAGGAGAGAAGTTTATCGTTACAAGACTTGACTGTATGCAAGAACAATGTTCGTAGCCCACGCAACAAAAAGAGGTTCAGTCTTAATATTATGAGGCAGAATTATTTAGGTATACAACAGAATCCTGCAATATATCCTGTAATACATAGAAAACAGTCAATGCCACTTAGGTACCAACATGTGGAGAGCAAAGTCAAACGGTATATTAAAGATATAAAAGAACGCAGCAAACGATCATTGGGAAAGTGCTTTAAAGATGGACAACATGCAGCACTCGAGAACCACATGGAAGACGAAAGTAAGAGATATATCCAAATGGAATTTGGATGCTTAGTTCTTAACAAACATACCTGTTAGCTGTCATATTAGCGATCAAAGTATATTTCACCGAAAATTGATGAATGCAGATGATAATAGTGCTAATAGGATTATCTCTCAAAGAACTGAGTATCCAAATTTCATTAGTCCATGCGAGATTTGAACTCGTTGTATATCGTAATTTCTACATTTTGTTGTACAGACAATGACACTGAACATCTAGCACCCATGGCTAGGAGTAAAATTATAAAGGACTACGCAGAAAAGGCTATTAAAGATTTGCAACGAGATGAAAGCAGGGAAGGTAATTTACTTTACAATGTGCCGCGAGTTGTCGAAAATGGAGAAAATAACAAAGCGGGCATGAAATCAGCTGATAATAAATATAAATATGCTCGACTTGAGAAAAATGTGAACAACGCGACTGATATATACTGTGAAACTATACAAAAAGAAAAAAATCCTAAAAGTCTCGATGATAGGCTAGAAAAAAGAAATGGGACGCTAGACGTGCATTATGGTCAATATCATGGAGCCGTAGATCGGAATATAAGATTTAATGTCATGAATCAACCTAGCTTGGCCAACGGTCATCAACCTGCATTGTCGAATATTCATACTGTAAGCTATGAGGAATACATGCATAGTGGTTCTCATGCTGATGGAAAAAACGAATTACCCGAACAGGAGGAGCACTCAGAAGATGCAGAGGTAATTAATGTTCCAGAGATCGATAATAGTAATGCAAGTTGCCCGTTGAAAATCGAAAATGTCAAGAGTATTCGAATGTCAGACGAATCGGAAAACTCAAATTTTACAAAAACGTGTCAGGTTGGAAAACCTCATCAAGAAAGTATTGAAATAGATCACTTGAACATTCGACTAGTTCAAAAGACTGCGCAATACGATAGTTTACGGGACGTCTATCAGAAAACATTAGCCGAAAATATAAGTATGAAGCAAGAATTAGCAGCTTTAAAAAAATCTTTGGCGAAATATGAAAGCGAAAATAAATTGCGCGAAACAAAAGTTGTATCGGTACAGACTGAAATTCACGAGACGCCTGTAGTTAATCAAACCGAAACTGTAAAACCAAAAGATACGAATAACAAAGCATCCACCAGTAGCGTTGCCTCTACAATAAGTTCTATTGAACGATGGGCAGACAGCGACTGTAGCCCAGCAATATCTATAAAACCACCAGATTTGACGACAGTTCTTAATTCTGATGACAGTTCAATGTTCACTAATGGTACGCCAAGAAAAACAGCACATGCCATATCCCGAACGTTTCTCACATCGTCTCGAATTTTACAAACACTTTCTAACATTACGCAAGGCAAGACGAAATCTGAGAGTCCGTTAGTACGAAACCCCAAAAAAAGGTCAAATGACAATTCAACCGATCCACTGTTAAATGCAGATTATAATTCCTCGATGCAGGCATCAAGTTCTAAGAAACGAAAAGCCACGGATATGCTTGGGACTTCTTCCACTGGTGTACAGCCTTTTAAAATTCCCCACATAATAATGGACTCCGAAAAGAAAACTCGCACTACTAAAACTGATGCTGAATGTAACTCTACGGATGAACATACAAATTCTAAATCGAAGACAGAAAAAGATCCTATGGTTACTACTGGAAATTCTTCAGAAAATATTTCATGTATGGAGAATAAGGAAGAAGAAATGGATGATCACGACGATAGCGTAAAATGTTTTGTATATCGGGAGGATGAAAATAGTGTAAATCAAAGTTTTCTGATCCAAGCAGAGGAGCCAACAAAACATACGTTGCCCAGAGAGAAAGGTCGTATTCAAGAATGTGGCCCATACTTATTAGGAAACCTTGAAGTAAGAATGTCTGAAATAAATGGAACAATTAGCGTCTGGGGCAAAGAAATAAACCAGGAACCTATAATCGATAACGATGATGAAACGGAGACGTCTACAAAAATGCAAAACCAGAAACCAAACCATTGTTGGCCAAACTCACCGCAAACTAGGTTTAATGGCAGTTCAATTGTGTGTTCAACGAATAAAAAGCAAAAGATTCCAGGAAGATTCAATGGATCTCATATTTTTGACTGCTCACATTCATCGCCATTAAATGCAATAAAATCACACTTCCTAACGGACGATATATGTGATCAACATTGTACAGGTAGTCCTTCCAGTCGAAACGCTCGCGTTTGTACTTGCGAAAACTGCGTTACTGCAAATTCTCGTCAGATATGGCAGACTTGTAAACGGAATTCAAATTTACAAGACAAAATACATTCCTGTTGCACACATCACACCACCGATAGAGAATGTAGCTGTGGTGCATACCAAGAAAGGCAAATACGTGATGAAAGTCCTAATCGCAGTAAAGATAAGTTCAGTATAAAAGGGATTCGAAGAGGATCGTACAAAAACACTCCCGATTCAAGCAAACATAGACATGAGCACACTACAAATTGTACTGCTGGAACTAGCGAGGGGTTTTGCAAATATAGCAGAGGATGTGGGCATTCTTTGGAAGATGCTGTAGAAAAGTGTGAACAATATTCGAAATCTTGTAATACAGTCAGGGACAACTCGTGCACGTGTAAACTGTCTGCCCGCACAAGCAAACAAGAGACTACAAACAGGAACACGTATAATCGTAGTCCCTCAAATCAGGGTGAGGAGGATCCTTTAATACCCTGTTCGCGTTCCAATGAAACGTCCGAGGTAAGATAATATATTTAACAGGATAATTGATAATTTCCTCCACGTTACTAACTTATTAATTCGTCATCCAGATGCGGCAACAAAGATTAAGTGGCAAAAGAGTTCGAGGAATTCTAATGGATCTTTTAAGAGGATGCGGGGATTGTCGAAATACTAATGGTGGCGATCAAAGTGATATAAAAGAAAAAGAAATACCTTACTTAGCAAATGGTCCTCCACAAATTAAAATTACCGCATGCGATAAACCAGAACCATCGTGTTCGAATCGTACACAGTGCAGTGAAAGGTAATTACCACGTTGCAGTGATAAGGGTATAAAATTTGCTATTACCACAAGACTGAATTGTCCCTACTTGCAGATGTTGTCATACATGTGCAAGACGGATTGAAACCCAATTGGAAGAGTTTCGTATGGAGATGGAGAGAGTACGTTCACGCTCGGATGCAATCCTTGATATGCTGAGTATGCTTCACTCTGTGGACATGAATTGATAAAGCCCAGTTGGACGTTAAACAGATGCTTTTTTTCTTCCTTGTACAGATCGCATTCTTAGGTTTTTTAAGTCACGTTTACGGTACTATCGTAAACTTTCTTATTTACTTCTTCTATTTCATTACATATTAAAAAAGTACATGGTCAATTTATTAAATAAAATACATACATGCCTAAAAAAGCCTTTTACAGTATATCCAAATTATCATTTACACCACGACACTCATACTTTTACAATGCGATAATCGAACGCATAAAAATAGTTTTGTGTGATTTTTATATCGGGCAATATAATATTTACTATTTTTTCATGATTTTAGTTCATTTATAAGGGGCGAATATACTCTTCCACCAACACTTGAGAATTTTTCAATAATCAACAATATTCACGATATAATGTACACAGTTGTAAAGTAAACGACCTTACTCGACTCGCTGGAACTTCAAGTCGTCGTTAATGCAAATTCGATCAATTTTGTTATTAGTAATTACAGTCGCAGGAATCGAATCCAGGTCCCGCGGATTCACCAGGTAACACACCAGGCGGGGACTCTCCTTGACCCTTAAAGATATTACTGTAAGAAGTTTTCAGATAATTTACATGACCTTGCAGTGATCTTATACGTCCTTGGGCTTGTTCAAACGCCTCGTTTAGGTTATTTATCTGGCCTTGCATTTTTTGCCTGATCTATAAGGGAGAACAATAGACGAATTAGAATAAAAATCTATATAAATCTCAACTACACTCTACAAGTTTGCACAGCATACTTCATCCCTATCTTTCTGGGCAGCTCTAGCAGTTGCTCTGCATTGTGCCAATTGCCGTTCCATTTCTGCTATTTGGCCTTGCATGGATCTTCTGACTGTCTCACATCTCTCTTTTGTTCTTACTACCTGTCGCGCAGAGTCTTCTCGTACCTTCGCAAAAAACATTACATCTGCGTTAACGAAATATTCTTCTAAAATTAAGCGAGCGTCATACTTGTTCGAGCATCGCAGTCAATTGCGTGATCTCGTGCATCTTTTCATCCATGCGTTTTTGTATTTGCGCCTCATGCTCCTCGAATCTTGCCAATGTATTCTTCATTCGCTCATTTTCATGGCGCAGTTCACCGTTTTTCCTTTCCAATTCGTCAAAACGTCCAGATCCGTGACCTCTCTCATCCTATATTTAATATTCATATATGTGTACACCTTGGTAATGCATACAATATAATGATCAATTGTTACATGATAACAATTAGTGCATTTATAGAAGTCTATTCGAGACAAACAACGAAAGAAAAATGTTCTTTTATTCTCGAGTAAGGAGTAGGCGGTAACCTGAAGTGCTTGGTGCTCGGTGCGCAAAACGTCTAATTGGTTCTGCAATGTCTGAATCTTATCTTTACATCCGATAACTTCTCGCGAGAGATCCTCGCAATTGCGCTCAGCGACCAGACGCATTTGTTGGGCTTCCTGCAGTTTCACTTGGGTTTGTTTCAGGATGTCAGGTAAGGGTGCAAGTTCCGCGAGCTTTTCTTGGAATTGGTTCTATGCGAGGAACAATAAAATGTAAGTTGTATAAGAAAAATAAATGTATTTCTGTACGCACTTTAACTCGACCTATTTCCAATGTCACGTTTTCATTCATTCGCGCATTATCCATCTCCATAAGATCGAGTTGCCGCCGCTGTTCTTCCACTTGTTGCTGGGCCTACGTGCAATTTTGAGTATTACTTTCTTTCGTGTATATTGAAAAGTATCAGAAGAAACTATCCTAATGTCGGGGACCTGCAAGTATTTATTACGATAATCCTCGAGTTGTGTGGCTTGATCTTGAATCAAAGAACGCAGCTCCTCCAGTTCATCTTGGGATTCACGGAAACGTTGTTTAGCGACCAATAAAGCTTGCTCTTGTTCAACCATTTGCTCTTTGTATCCTATTATGAAATTAAACGCGCGTTTTAAAAGAGAAATTGTAAACCAAAGGAAAAATCGATGTTGTAAATTAAGAAAACTATACTACCTTCGAATTTCTCTTTTTCAGCTTCAAGAAGCTTCAATCGTTCTTGGGTATCAATCACTTTAATCTCCATTTTTTCTTTCTCTTCGATAGCATCTCGTGTTTGCTGTTTCAACTTTTCAGAATCCGTTCTTAAGCACGAGACCTCGCATAACTTATTTTTATAATCATCTTGAAGACGGGCATATTGTTCGCGTAAATCGCGCAACTGTTGTTGGGGACACGTACTCGCACCCTTCCGATAAATAATCAGTTTAATGAGTTTTTAATTTGTCCATACCTCTAAGTTTTAGTTAAATCTTACCATCGGCGCATTTATGCAGGGACCTGTGCAGGTTGAAGAAGCAGTAGGGGGAACCATCTGTGTATGAGCGAGAATATATCGTTTCGTGACTACATTTTTCCCGTGTTTTTCGAAACCGTGCGATCAAAAAGTAAATAGAAAAAGAAATCGTAACTTTATTCAGCACGAGATATCGAAGAAAATTGTGATTAAGTATTTATAATGTCTGCACTATACTGTACATAATTTAGAAAAGGCCACCAAATCAATGTTGATTGGCTTAACGCACAAATTTATATGAAATAATCATATTTTCCATTCTACGTATAGTGGGCTTTTAACAGGAAACTACGTACAGAATAGTGTTACACGCAATACAGGTTTAGACAAAAATGAAGAAATACCGAAATTTGTACAAAAATATGTTTATTTCATACAAAGTTTTTGGTGACATTTCTCAACTTTTCTATACGGATAAAGGGTATGTAAAAAAAAAAAGGTGAAATCGGTACGCAGTCGTTTCTGCAAACAGTATTCATCACTGGATGGGACTGTCTGATTTCAACAATCACGATCGACCTCGATCTTGCGAATTATAAACATTTACGGGGCAAGTCGTACGAGGATCTATTAACTCGTCGTATCGGCTCACGCTGTTTTGCCACTGGATCGTCTGAGAATCAGGTCGATCGAGAAATTGTTCGGATACCTTTGAAAGAGGTACGGGAGCACTCATAGGCGGTGGTATAATCGGCGAAGGTGGTACGTAAGTTGGCATACTCGAGGGAGGAAGATTACAGGGCGGTGGTGGGCAACAGCCGCAAGGTGCACACGGGCCAGTGCATTTCAATAGCTTACGTTGCTGCTCCAATTGCTGACGTTCCCGTTGCACGTTGGCAAGTTCTATTTGCATATTCCGCACTTCGCATTCCATACTGCCCAATTGTTGCTCCTAGGATTATTACGAAAATGCAGATAACCAGCGATTGGAACGAATCCAATAAATGCTTCGAAGATGTACTAGCTGTTTGGTATTGTTCCCATAGATCGCAAGCTTGTTCTCCAATTCCGCGGGACATGCACCCCTCGGGGGTGGACCGGGACACGGAGTCTTAACAGCGGCAGGACTTCTACAACACATATCTCCTATTTGCGAGGAAGCACTACTAATGAGACCACAACCTCCAGTCCTTGACGCGCCACCCGCGAGTCTCGGCGAATCTATTAGAAAATAATTTTCCCTCAGCTTTGAGTAACACTGAATGCTAGTCCAAGCGGTTATACGCTACTACTCACCAGAGCTCGTGACAGATTTATAACCGTCCGGATTCACTATAAATTATAAGTTAGATTTATTGCACGAATATCGTAACAAATTGTAACGATCGATTATTGGATTTGACTAATTCGTACCGCACTCGGTATTGGTGATCGGTGAGAAAGTGCCTGCAAATTGGGTTTGCAAGCAGCATTTGCAACGACAGTAATCGTCGTCCTGTTGCAACGAAGAAGTATACGAATACGGTACAGGAGCCGGGCTCGACGTCGGGGACGAAGTACCGTCTGGACAAGTGTAACAGCAGGGACTAGTGACACGTTGATTCAAACAAGCTAACTGACGACTCAATTCCGTATTTTCCTTCACTACTATTCTCATTTCAGCTTGTAACCCGCATACCTTCCTCTGAAGACTCTCGACAGCAGAATCCTTCTCCAGTAGTGCTTCCTCCAATTTGTACCTACATGTCGCGTGTGTCAATTTCCATTGCGCGATAAGTACTGTTGTCGAAACTTATAATATAACGAGAGGGCGATAAAGATCGTTGACAGGCACGTTTGGTTTAAAGAATTTAATGCGAGGCTGCTTGTGAGGTGTCGGTATGCTTCGTCGATGTCAAAATGCTATGAAACCGTAACTCGGGAGACCGATTAATTTTCACATCGTTTATCCGATTTTCTATTATTTTCTCTTAGATGAAACAATGGTAAACTACAAGTATCATAGGGTGTTTCAAATAAAAAGATCAGTTTGAAAATCTATAAACATGTATGTACATGTTACAACAGCACAGTTTCTAAAATTTATGAACTCCAATATATGTATGTACATACTTATACTATACCAACTTACTTTCCACCTTCGAGTTGAGCATTTTCGTGCACTAGCTTTTCTTGCATCGTCAATGATTCAGTCAACTTCCCCGTTAAATTTTGGAAGCATCTTTTCTTCCCTTTTCGTTCGCTATCTGCAACTACTATCTTCGGAATCTCGTCTTCCGTGTATCCGCAGACGATTACTCTCGGAAGTCTAGTGAAACAAATAACAGATCATCGTTACTTTGTTGTTATTCGTGTAATACCTGAAACTAAATTAGTTCCAGCGTAAACATACTTGTCTTCAGGATACTCGACTTGAGGTAGATCAAAACGATCATCGGGTGACAATTCTTTTGTCCCTTTCTTTCTATCGAATATCATATCTCCTTTCGCGAATGTTCCGCTTTTGCTTCCTTTTTCCCGGTCAATGTCACCTGGTTCTTCCTCTTCGGCAATGGGCTACAATGCGAACAGTGAATTAATGATTCCCGGCACTGTTACTTTTCATTCATTACACCAGTGGATTGAAATCAAATTCCGTACCCCGTCGCGTTTCGTATGCGGATACGGTAGCATATCAAACATTTTGGCAAAAGTGTAGCTAGATGGATCAGTTAATCCCAACAATCGTTGTAACTTTCGAGTTATCTCCTCGAATTCCGCCAGCTTCGACATAACGTCATCTTGTTTCTCTTGAATCGCCATTGTGTCTTCCTCCGTTAAATCTTTTTTCTTGAAAATAATAGTATTCATCCGTATCAGATAAAAATTAATTAATAATCATAAACATTTGGAAAAGTTACATTAGTTAATTCAGCTATCTCTCGTTTTAATTGTTCGATTTCGTTTGCGATAATACTGCAACGCTCGTCGGCTTCTTTCATTTCGTTCACCACAGCCGTATCAGTTAAAGGCGATGTACTCAGTGCGGATTCGCGACGTCCACCAGGTTTAACCGGGACACCTAGTAAAAAAAATAGTTTTACACGTTATATAAATTCCACTTTTATTTCAAGCATACGATATTATGTCGAAATCAACATTGAAATATAGAGATTTGTTTGAGCATTTCGATATCAAACAGATTATTGGACCTTGGCCAACATTGGGAGGAAGTGGATGCGGCGGTGGTTGTCCTTGCGACTCCTCGGCATCTGTTATCGTGTCAGCTCTGGAGACTTCTTTAGGCGTAGCTTCGGGTCCTTTATCACTGATCACTGACTCTTTCTCCCCCAGTATTTCCTCCGTTGTTTTCTGATCATCCGCTTCTTCTTCGGGATCCGCAATGTCTTCGTTTGATACATAGTCTTCCGGATCGGGTCCGCGATCGGGTACATCTTCAGTCTCAGGTACTACTTCCGGCGGATTTTCCGTAGGCTCTTCAGCCGCACTTTCCGTAGGATTTTGAGGCTCCTCTTCGATAACTTCATTCTCATTATCCGCCATACTTCTTTAAATTGCAAGCATTGTCAAACGAAGGGCGAAGCTGAGAAATGTAAATGAAATATCTCTTACGTGGATAGATTTTCCTCTGTTCGCACCGGACCTTGTTTAATCTCTTCTAAAGGCAATGTTTCAAGATTCTCTAGTTTTACAGTCTCGTCAGGTTTATTTTTTAGCAAATGATCGCTGTTGCCATAAGTCTGTCAAACAATGCATAAAAATCTACAGTCATTTAACATTTTTAATTAGACCATCCCAAAATGTTATTATCTTCGATTAAATAAAAACAACAGATAATACCACAGTCGCACCTGCTCTAAAATGTGTGGCTCGAGCCTTGCTTCCAATTGGAAAGTCGATGATTCTAGAAAAGTTTTCTGCTTTCTAGAATGTTCCGTTTCGAAAGGCGGAACAACATATCCCTCTCTGTGGTATTCGATTGCAAATGAGTGCACTTCCGGTAAATTGAGAGGTTTTTTCACGTCGAACAGAGATTCCAGCGAGCCGAACGCATCCCTCTTCAAACGGGATTCATCGTTGTATACCGCGCTTTTCTTCTGTAATTTCGGGCTGCCGTGTTGCAAATGCCGTCGTTTTAAATCGTGGAAGCTGTATGTTTTAACGCGCAGGCTTTCGAAATCGCGAACGTGAGTAGATCTAGGCGAATTTCTGGGGGACCGGGATCGGTTCAACGTACACTGCCGCCGCTTCTAAGTTAAATAAATTATTCTGTATAACGTACATGCTTTTTATTTCAACCAACGTTTCAATTATAAGAAATAAAGTAAGAAAAAATGATCGAGAACGCAAGTATAAGGATTGTTAAGAATGAGGTGCTAAACGCAATCTCAGAAAGATATTTGTAGAAGAATTCCAAAGATCAATTGCACGAATAGTCAGGCAAAAATATGTTGCCCCGAATAAACGTTTTAAATTTGGCAGGGGCCTTTGACATTCAAACAAAATTTTACATAGATTAAAAATGTATTATAATTTTGATAAACTGTACACTTGCACGACAATTGTGTCTCGAAAATATTGGAGAATTATCCCATATTTTACCTTCATTCTTTTACCTTCGAAACAACACCGTTGCTTCACTTATTCAAGCAAAGTTGTATGGTTATGCTGTAGATCAGAAGACGGAGATATCCTCCCTCTTTATATCGCGTGAAGAATCGGTGATGATATCAAATTGCGTCGGGCAATTTGTTAGTATTTCTTAGATTTTTTTTAGTACTTTTCTGTAGTTCCAAATACTGCAAACAATGTCATATAAATTAATGAATAATCCTGCTGGGTTACGTTCACATGAATAAAATAATCGCAATTGAATTTTACACTTACACAGGAAAATCTTTAGTTTTCCAAAGTACGGACGCGAAGTGTGCGTCTTTTATTTTTGACGTTATGTCGCAATATCTCTGAACGCATCCGCTGTATCCATGGTGCGCATAAATAAATAATGCGGGAGAAAAATTGTAGAATGAAAGGCTACCACCTTTTTATATAATAACGTTAGTTATAAACATATAAATTCTATATTCGTATGTTATTATTAATTTCACACCTCGTTACTCATAAAGGGTGCAGTGATTGTATAAACCATAGTTTGTAACAATAGCAATTTTATTTCAGTTTAGAACAATAAGAGTACATTGCACTGTTAAATATGTATGTATTTCATAATCTATCTATACATATAGCCATATACCCGCATGGTCGTTGAAAATGTTTAAAAGTTTTACAAATTGCATGTGTGAATTATTCGTTATACGAAGAGGCCGGATGTACATACATATGTATGTTCACATCTAATACACGAGCGATCTGAATTACACAACGAAACGGTGAGTTAAAAATTTTGTGCAACACCTATTCGATAATATTTCTATGCGAACTAAGAATATGTGCCTTATTATATGTATATAAACGTTTTTCATCGACAGCATTCAATTAAATCAGTGGGAATCATTTTGAATGATTTCCATAATTTGAAAAGCCTTGCTCTGATAACAATTGCATGTAGATAGATTAATATATAATGCATCCAATGTCATCGGAAGACGTTATGCCAGGTTATATCAAGTTAGATATATGCAGATATATGGCAATAGTATTGTATACATATTGAACGTGCGCGCCACCTACGAATACCCCGCGAACCAAAAAAATCAGCAAATCACAAACCACAGCAATGCACAGCAAAAGTTTGATTCCTATCGCATCTGATGTACATACATGCCATTTATAATTTGCAGATAATACATTTTTTATGAATTATTCTTGCACTGGAATGAAAAGTAAACTGAAGGTTTACCGTATGAATCATGGCAAGGTTCACTAAAGTAAAGTGAAGGTTATGGATCACAGTAAGTGTTTTCCTTAACCTACTTGTGAATATCTAACTAAGGTGTACTTATTAAACATAATCACGTACACATAGTTCATGTCGAATCTAGTGGTTTATATGTCTCAAGATTATTTTTAACTTTTGTTTGCAAGTTTGTACAAGTAGATTGTATGAAAGATTAAACTATAAATGTTAATTTAAAACTAATGTATTCAGTTACCTCTACACCGTAGCGTACTGAGTTAGTCCAAATGAAAGTTCGACTTGGTATTAAATTATATAAAGAAAGGAGTAAAGCCATATGGTACATGTAACATTAATATTGCAGGAGAAGAAGAAAGACAAATGGAAGAACAGGATATCGAAGAGGACCATCCTGAAGAGATGGACGATAATGAAGATGATAACAATATTGCGGAACCTGAAATTCACAACATATCACAGATAAGCGGTAAAATTCTGATGAAAATTGGTCTATGTAAAACTTCTTGTATCATAGAAATTTTTGTCTGCGACGATATTATTTCTTTCAGATGACAACGTCGATAGTATGACAAAACTGGAGACAGAACCAGCTATCGACGAATCTGACATTGATTCCGATCAATCTTGTCCAATATGTATGGATCTGTGGAGTAGTTCAGGGGATCATCGTTTATGTTGTTTACGTTGTGGTCATTTGTTTGGACATAGTTGTATCGTAAGATGGTTGCAAAGTTCCTGTACCAGTGGAAACCGTCGTTGTCCACAGTGCAATCGAAAAGCTGCTGTGAAAGACATTAGAATGTTATATGCTAAAAAATTGACATCCATTGACACTGCAGAGTTGGACAAGTTAAAAGATCAATTATTCAGCGTCACTGCTGAAAAAAATTCCTTGCAAATGGAATTGTCAAAATTTGGTATTCGGCAAAAATTATACGAGCAACAATTCGCCAGTATGCAAAGACGTATATCAGAACTAGAAAGTCAGCAGTCAGAAGCAAACATCCATTTAGGACAAAATATTTCCAGGCATACAAGTAGAAAGTTTCATTTGGATCGATCTATAGAAATCTGTAAAGATGGGGGTTGCCGTGTGATAGATTACAATCCGTGGCATGGATTTCTAGTTGTATCTCAGAAATCAACCAATTCATTGTTCTCTGGGTATGGCATCAAAAAGATAGATTCAGACAAGTTTCAAGCGAGGCAATTCATTTTCTTGCATTGCCAAGCTATAAGGGACATATCATTTAATAAGTGGCAACAGTCATTACTTCTTAGTGTTGGTTTCGATAAATGCGCAAAATTAATGGACATACAAAATAATATTATTGTACATAGTTACTCGACGGAGTGTGCATTGTGGAGTTGCTGCTGGTCGGGCGAGAATCCAAACATATTTTTTGCGGGTGCACAGAATGGATCTATAACGCAATTTGATATTAGGCAAACCTCTGGTGCCGTTGAATGTTTGGATAGTCCAGGAGACAGGTCCCCAGTTGTTTCCCTAGCATCGGTACCTTCGAATCCTGGGAGTGGAATTAGTCGAGGCGGATTCATAGCATGCCGTTTGAACACATGTTACGCTTACGAACAGCGAGAATCGAAATATGTGCCGAGACAAATATTCCTCGAAGGACCATTCGTATCGGTATGTTACGATGAAAAAAACAATCATGCTTTAATATCGTCCCGCCCTAATACTAGACAGCCTCATGCTAGACATGTGGTATGTACCATAGAAAAGGGTAATAATGAGTCAACCTTTTGCAATGTTGTGCATACATTCTATGCTGGTAATTCTCAGCAATTGTTATCACGACCATGTCACATAAACGTTGACAATGATACACTAGTCGCCGCACATCAAGAATCCACTAGCAGCATATCGTTGTGGAGTATAACGTCTGGCAAACAAGTGCACAGTTTGCCGGTCTCTGACCCAGTTTTGGATATTTGTACAGTCGATGTTAATAGTAATTTGTTTTTGGCAACGCTTTCCTCAAAGAAAATTAGAATATATAATAATGGATAATGATGAATACAGTCGAAAAGGCTAATGTATGGTATATTGCGTTCGCGAGACGATCCTTCATGCTTAAATCAAAATCCATACTTCGACGCATATAAATATAACACGTTTTATACCGCCAAAGCCGCATTTCTTTCCTCAGTCTGAAATTAGAATGTGATACAAACATATACAAGCAATCTTCATCGAACAAAGATTTGTTTTTTAACTCTTAAAGATACAGAAACACTTGGTATATGCACCTTAAGTCTGATAGATATAGTTAAGACCCATACATTATTTCGCTATCATTGATGGAAATGTCATGAGTTAAAGATGACTATGTATGTCATGAGTACTTATTATAATATATCGATATTCTCCTAGACGATTTTCTTAAAGGATTTAATGGTATTTATACTGTAAGGAAAGGAAACTTTTATGTAAGCCTTTTCAATGCTCATATTGAGAAAAATTATTTATTAATATTTTTGAAATATTAAATTACATGAAGATTCTTTAAACAGGATTAATTGCGCCAAATCACTTTATAAATAAATCCTTGTGTGTGTTATCTAATTTATAAATCCACAATTTTTAAATCAATACGTATACCAAACAGCAAAGTTAGAATCTAATAACACACCTCTAACACAGCCTTCGCATAAATTACTAAAGATGCAAAAAAACCTGGATAATGACTCCTACGTCAACACTGCCAAGGGTATAATATTACTCGGTTGTATAAAAAAAAAACTATGTATACCTATATGCGTATAAGATTTATAGTACTATACAAGTAACGTTCAGATACAGTTCATAACGATATCCGAAACGACCAGCTATCTTTGTTTATAATTTCGTAGATAATTATTTTCACTCTAAATTGCTTATACATAATAAACCAATGATTCTCACAAAACTAAATGGACACGAATTTCTTGAACTTAATTTGCAGTAATGTAATCTTTCTTTAACTTAATTGAGCTGGAAGTAATAGTATTTTCACAATATCTAACTCTCCCCAATTCTTACTATCCATATATTTATCATCGTTATTCAAAGACCAGGTATATTTTGTCTAACACGATGATTAATGATATATAAATGCGACTTCTTTCCAGAACCTGAAATACGTACATTTCGAGATTCGAATACAGAGACCTTTTGTGTATAAAAATGTATGCATATGAGTGAAATGGTAAATTATCGATCATTGACACATAACCCAACACCAAAAATGTACAAAATTTAAATATTAACAATACGGTATTTATGTTTACTATTCTTTTTACAAATACGATCTAACGCTAACAAGTATTCACCTATTTTAATAATGTACAAACCGATCTAATCATGGTGAACCTCTCTGTGGCTTGAACAAATTTACAAAAACATACCTCCAAAATAAAGAAAAATCATCGCACTTACAATCATTTAAGATACAACAAAACGCACAGTTGACGATTTATGAAAATCGAAGAAATGTAGGTTTACTAAATACTGCGCCACGTTAAAATTAATTAATTATTTGATACCATTCAATACGAATTAACAAACAGTTAATAAAACATGATTATGACGATGAAAAACCTATGCCCGGACAAGCGATTTGTAAAAGTATACAAAGTTATGTGTGAATGTTCATTATTTGAAATCAGTTTCTGCTATTTGAGACAAAATACACAAAACGATACAAAATTTGTTCCTACGTATGACATGAGTGTATGTTTAATAAAACTGAAATATTAAATGATACTTCATTCATAAAGTCCATTTTCAGAATGTAACTATCAATTTGGACTTAACAGATTTTATTAGTTACTGCTCTTCTCATGCCTATTTTACAAGTTAAATAAATGACTATTATTTAAGGATATTAAATGGGATCTCTGTAAATGTTCTTTTGCCATTGGGATATTGTCGTTACAGGTGCTAAATTTGATTGTGAAACTGCTATGGTATCAATACTTAAGTGTGATGTTACAGTTGTGTTTCTTAATGACAAAATGAGTGGTGCTTGTATGTAACAGTTTAACTATACAGTTATCACTAACTGAAGAGCTGCTCTGTGGCACGTTCCAAATCCCAGTTATACGAAGACAAAGCAACCCTTGCGTTGTGTTCCTCGATTCCCATATCTGTTAGTCGTCTTATCTTGTCATCTAAATCTGACATTTTTGCAGGTCCTATAATTGTTACAATATAGTTATGGGTATGAGTATAAATGCAACAATCTCATTTGCAGTATATAATAGAACATTAAACATTCGTGTAACTTACCACCAGCATACACAAACGTCCAATGCTTAGCAGTTTGACGAAACATTTCAGGATCTTCCTTATATTGCTTAGCTACTACGGCATCTTGTGGATCATCCGGCTCTGCCTCTGAGAGTAAAGCTTGTAATGATAACAATACACTACGCAATGTCATTGCAGCAGCCCTATGTACAAGTGTTTAATGTATTATCCTCCAAACCAAAAAATTAGTATACTTTATATCAGATTATCTAATTCTATACCACTGATCCTTTAATATGTCCAAACAGATGGCACCCGTGACAGAAGATATATTAGGATGCCATATTTTTGTTATAAATCGCACCTGCACAAAAACAATTTAATTACAAATTTGCTTAAATGTATAGTACAATAATATTGGCGGATAAATAATTAAACAATTTTGTCCCCTTTGTAATGTATGAATGTCCAAGTATATCGTAACATAGTATCATAACACATCCAAATTATTTTAGTTTGATTATATTTGAATGGGACTTAAAAAATGCTTGGTCATGATTTAGGTTAGACCAGCCTCTCTTAATTCTAAATAGCATAAATCTGATATTGTAACATTAATGTATTGACTTACAAAGTGCTTACTTTAGGAGGATTGAAGGGATATGTCTCGGGAACTTTAATCTCGAGTACAAAATTACCCCCCTCATATGGCGTGTCTGGTGGCCCAGCAATTTCACCTTTCAATTCCGTAAAACTGTCATTCACCAATTCAACTTTAATCGCACATTTTGCAACCTATAACAAAATTAAAAACATTTACTATGCAGAGTTGAAATCTCATTATGCACTTGTATATACAGGGGAGCCCGAGTTACTAACAACTGCTCGATTACATAAATGAATATAGTTATAAACAGTTAATGTAACATAATGTTATAATCTTATGGTTTTTTTTCTGGTATCTGAAAACAACTGAATACCTAAAGAGCTAGAAATCATAGTAGTATGGAAATGCAATGTTTGCAATTATTTTAGTATGGACGACAATTGTTTATTGAATATTCTTATCAAGTAATATACAAATTATATGACTCTGGAAAACTTAGTGACAAATGAAAATTTTATTAAACAAAGATTTTGCGTACATTCAACAACCGATATAGTGTTACAAAACTTTGTAAGTTTACAATAATTTCTGAAAGTAAGTATATCGCACCATAGCCAATGACCTAGAGATATCAATGTATGATAACAATGTGGCGTAATATTTTATAGTGATAATTTACAATACTGTCAGGGCATTACGATTAAGGCATTCTGTCGCAATTATCTTGAGTACAAGCGTGTGAAAACATTTAATTACAAGTTAACGTGCAAACAGATCTCTTAGAATAAGAAATGGATCGCTTGGAAAAGCATAAGGCTAATAAAACCTGTGGTTGTTCATTGGAATCACAGAAACATGGTATGTATAACCATCTAAAAAGTATTTAATTTCATCGAACAACGGTATTCCGTCAATGTACTTACAAAAATGTATTATCGTCTTCGTTTCACAATTATTCAAGAAAAACTATAATTCCATCGCAAATATAATTATCTTTAACTGTGTTAGAATGATTCGAAAAATTGGAGCAATCACATTCGCGGTTACTATTGCTATTAGGCGAAAATGATTAATATCAACACCTTCTTAATATAATACAAAACATATATTCCATCGGATACTTCCAAAAATAACTTCAAAACTAGATGACAGTTAAGAATACTATACAACAGGTGACTACGCTTTGTTCGCGGCGATTTTATCAGCCAGTAAGTCGTAGCACATTTTTGTCACGCTACGCACTAAATTCCCTTGTAAGACTATTTGAGAATCGAAAAATGTTGTTACACGGCTCCAATGTTTTTACCTTACGAAAAGTAATTCGTATTATACGGAATCATACGAATGAATCCCAAACTCACCTCTTCGCTCTTTATAACCTCTTTGAATTCGCGTTTGATTCTCTTCACCGCGATGTTCGCCATGGCTTCCGAATCGGTAGGACGGTCAGCACACTGTCATCGTTATTGAAATAGCTTATTGAAAAATCTTTCGGGTAACCGTATCCGAATTTCCTCTCCCTTTCTACTTAGAAAAACTGACGTCCTAACCCGTGCTCTATCCCAAAATCCCCGCTCACGGACACATACAATTTATCATTCAATCACCGCCGGCGCCACATTGATGAGAAAAGTTGACTGTCACCCACTCGTGTTCACCCCTTTGAATTTCGTCTACGTTCACGTCGTGACCCATCACGGCGCCAATTGCAAAATTGCCAAGATCGCTCGTTGAATAGAAACAAAATCTTTATGGAATCCTTCGGATAGTCTTCGCTAAAATACCCCGACCACAGTTTTATTGATCGTTTGAAGTTTACACTGTCTTCTAATCCGTGTTACACGTAGCGGTGATATTCCGCAAGAATTACCTAAGAGTTAAGTGCCCATGTATATTTACGTTTTCTTTCCTCTACAGAATGTTATTTTCTATGCTATTGAGTACATACCAAATCTGAAATGTGCACGTTAAACAGAACGAAGAGAAACGCTGCCCTATTCCCACCTATTCCTATGTCTGTAGGCACTTTGATAGTTTTGTGTACTTTTGAAAGCTCTAGGAACACTAATTTAATCAATGACAGCCATTATTTAAAGAATTGGGAAATTTATATTACGCAATCACGTATGTGTGATAAGTTATAAATTTATTTAAAATTGTTTACATCATGGGCTGAAAGATAAAAACAAAAAATATTTTTTGCATCGGCGATCGTAACGCGTGCGATGGCGTACGATTTCGTTATGAAACGGTTATTGACGCACAGTCGAGAAACCTACTCGCAGATTACAGTGGCCGTGGCAACAGTGGCCAATGACGTTTAGGAAGATGTAGCAATTCGCGATATGCGGCAGCATAGGCCCCCCGATTCTAGTCTATTATTTTCCTTAAGAGAAAAAGAATTTAAAAAAAAACCTTGCTCGATAAGAAACGCGTTTACGCGGCTGATGTCAACGTTCGGTAGGCGGAGCCAATATTCTACGTCATGTCCGGCTCCGCGAGCCATCTCTGATTGGGCAGTCTCTCGGTGGTTTCTGTTTTAGTGATGCCTGTCTCCCAGCCAGTGCGTGCCAAGAGTTTGTTACGCGCAAACTTAGAAAATTCTCGCGGGCAACTTTTGCAAAGCAGAATGCCAAACATCAAAGTCTTCAGTGGTACTTCGCACCCGGATTTGGCTCAGCGTATCGTCGACAGACTCGGCATCGACATTGGGAAAGTTGTCACGAAGAAATTTAGTAACCTCGAGACATGGTAATGGTCGCGATCACCACTGTAACCACGCTATTGTCATTTCATCAATCTCAGGACCTCGACCACGTGTCACCCGAAATTTCATCCGAGGTTCTCCTTTTCGCTTTACGTTTCCACGAAGAACATGACATGCGACGTAGTTTTCGTAAAATTCATCGTGTTTTCTTTCTAATTTATCAACCCTCCCAGCATAGAAAACAACCCGGTCGCGCAAGGCCGGTATCACCATGTGATACTTAAGCGCGACATTTAAGTTGAAGGTCAACTAGTACATTAGCAATACATCTTCTAACGGAGACTAATGTAACGCGCCCTAACAAATATCGATGTGTGAAGCTCAAATATTTAGAGATGTATATGTTTGACAAATTAACTTATCCTTCAAATTAATTTGTAGCAACATTTCAATGACACACAATCGCGCATTTATGTGTTAATCTAATATATAGAATCTTTATATCTCGTTAAATTGACTGCTTAGTTGTTTAACTGAGAGTTATATCACATAAATCTTCTAATGATCCTACGAACTAGTAATATGTTAATATTGCTCTGTATTGTTACTAGTGTGGAAATAGGAGAATCCGTCAGAGGAGAGGATGTATACATCGTGCAAAGTGGATGCGGAGAAGTAAATGACAATTTAATGGAACTACTGATCATGATCAACGCTTGCAAAATCGCTTCCGCATCTCGAGTAACTGCAGTGATTCCGTGTTTCCCATATGCAAGGCAGGACAAGAAGGATAAGGTAGGATGTGCCGATAATATGGTATATACCATTCCATTTTAATTGTAATTGTGATCTGGCATAACTTTACTTTAACAAAACAAGTTCAGGAACTAAAAGATAAAACTTATTTATTTTGCAGTAATATTTTATTTTTCTATTGCTGTAATATACTACCTTTTGTGTATATGTGTATGTATGTGTTCTACTGTAACTTAGAAATGATTTGTTCCAAAGCTTTGTGTAAGTATACTCAATATGATTTTATTAGAATGTTGTGTTTATTTTAGCTTCTAAAATTTTTAAAGAGAAAGTACACTTATTAAAGGCTTGTATATCATACATTTTTTATGCAACTTCATTTCTACGAGTTTTCTTTACACAAATTTCATTGGCACCTTAATTCCAGTTACTTATATCGTATTGTTTTATATTTGAGTCTGTAAATCAGGTTATTTTTCTTTTGTATTCCAGTATTACCTTATATTTGATGCTAACAGATTTCATAAAAATTGAATTTTTATGTCCCTATGCAAGCAGTATAATTACAAGACATATGACCTTGGAAAATCAGATAAAAATCTATAAATAAACAACTCCAAATTGTCAATAACTATACATATATTGCTTTCTAAGCATTTGACAGATTTCCAAAACGGATATAAAATATTTTTGCATAATGCGCAACTTTAATGTGATACAAAAAAGTATTTGGTCCACTTTTTATACATATTATTATGTAGTAAAAATGAAGGTACATTATTCCTTGGTTGTGCAGTATGCATGTTGCATTACTAATGCATTATGTAATTTTACCTAACGTTTTATATACGTATTGTTCGTTTAAAACAAAACACTTCTACAACTGAATTGCTGACCAAAATTATGTTTTTATAGTGCTCTGTTTGTTTTAAATCTGGTTAATAGTATACAGATATACTATTAACAGGATTGTTAAAACAGAATAAAATTTGCAAAATAGTCTGAACATAAAGCACTTACATAACAAAATAAGTATGTGTAAAAAAAGTATACTTCAGGGATTCTAATGTTCAGAATACATCATAAAAGTCTTATTGATTTATTCAATTGATTAACATAGTCTGTCCTTTGTGCATATATAAGCAAACTGGATGCCAGTGCAGTAAAAAAAATGAGATACCTAGAGTAGTAAATCAAAGAAATATGTAAACTTGTAATGTTTGTTACTGATAGTATGGGTATGTACATTGTAGTAGGAAATGGATTTTGTGTTTATCTTTTTTAACTGTAGCACTTCTAATGTATGATAGCCATCCATATATTGCGAAAAATATTGAACAAATAGGAAAACGTAACACAACCTATTATTACATCCGAGCATATTGCTCTAACCAGGTGATTTGGTTTATATTTCAATTTGACGCGTGTAATTGGAATATAACAATCGAAATAGGGAGAACACATTTGAGTTGGAGAAGATGTTAAACTTCTCTTTTATGATATCTTCGCAGGGTGGTGATGGTGCGGACAAGTCAGACTCCGCTAAGAATCGTATTGTCATGAAGTCGAACGAGTGGAAATTCAGGGTAACTTGCGGTGGTCCTTTTTCCGCTCTATTTATTATTATATATTATATTATAGCTTTGCAACAGACCAGTGGAGTAATGTCACTTTTCGAACACAAATATAATCGTTCATCTTCATGTTAAATTGTGCTTGTACTTTTTTGGCTTCCGTCATTGAGCTGCACCAGATGGTACACTCATATATATTACAGGGTACCCATTGTATACTGATAATTCGATATTACTTATCCATGGTCATTACGATGTCATAACTAACATAGGGACCATGAATTTTAACTTGAAGGACAATTAGAACAGGAATGATAATTTCTGTTTTGGAAATGTCTTTCAAAACAATTTAGATAAATGCAAATACATACATATTTTTTTTTACATTTTGGAAGGTAATGCATGACATTATACATGTCCCAGAGGAAATCTGCATCTGATTAGCAAATCATAATATAAATATTTGTATGGCATGTGTGAAGTGAGATAAGGGTGTCTGTCATGCTGAAATCTGAGTGTTAATATGATTTTTATATAATATACAGGGAAGAAAAATAAATGTTAAATCTATTAACATGAGCATTTGAACACATCAAACTCAAATGGCACATGCCTGTTAATATCAGTGTATTATCAGTGAATCCAATGGTTTCATTGGATTCTTTTGAAAATTAACTAATCCATTGTTTCGCTCTAGGTGTGATAGACAGAATTGTGCATAAATTAATATTTTCCATAAAATCTTCCTATTTTTTCTGACTATATAATCATGTTACTTTTTACATAGTCAGGAATGTTTAATAAAGACAGAAAAATACGTGCTTGACAAGCTAAAGTATTGCAGTAAATATAACTTCATAGCAGTAATCTGGGGTTATCAATAGTAGGATAACCCATATGAATGTTGCAAAACTGATTCTAAATTTCATCGAGGGGGGCCTTTCGTGCACAGATAGTGTAAGACATACAACCATTGCGTGTTTAATATGTCTTATTTGAATACATTGATTTTATTGCAATTAATCATTACATAGTATTACAACAGAAAAAATTGCATGCACGAAAGTGTGTCAAGTTGACACAAACCGAATGAAACATGACAATCGCATTGTTCTACATAACAGTAACATTTGGACGATTCTGTAGCCTGTAAATAAATCGCTGATTACTTTACGCTTCTTTGATAGTGAAAATCATATTTTATTAAGAAATATTAAGTTAAGGACTGTGGTATAACTATCGACGGTAATGCTTACCAAACAATTCTCTGTAACTTTTTCTACATTTCTGAATAGTTCGGTATTTTCAGGATTTTGTGCCCGACCTGTCTACAGTGAGTATAATAGCAACAAGATTGTCGAGTGAAGCGTTTGAAATTATAACTCGATGAACAATTCGATTTTGGAATATCATTTTTTTAATTTCTTACAGAATTTTCTTTGTAGGACTAACAAAACTTATAATTGTTGCTACATAGCACAATGGTACCCCCCTGAATGAATGAATGAATGAAGTATTTGGTAAAATCACATTGATATTTGAATGAGAGGGCAAAATATTAATATAATAGCATTCTACATACATTGTCAGTAATCTGTACACATAATCGGGTACACACATGTATGTCAAATGGGTACTAATTACTACATAGCTTAAATTGTTATTGTCCATGTGTACTAATCGAAAGATGCCTACCCTATTAATGCAGTAGCACTTAACCAAGGAAGGACTGTGATTGTGTTGTCTTGGTAATAGTATGACATGTCAATAAAATGATTCTAGAGAAAAATTGTTAAAAAACGTTAACATAGCTTTTGTGAAGTTTATGCTCATTACATATCACATATTACTAAGTTTTAATTATAATTATTTCCTTGACCACAATGCATTTCTTTCTGTGATGAAAAGTCCGTTGTGTTGATTACTGGAACAAAAATAGTAAGTTTGTGTGATTATTGTGTTTGCCATGTACATTAATTAAACTGTCAGCGTTATATGGTACTTTGTACATTCTTCACTTTTTCTTGCAAGAGAAAGAATTGAAATGCACTGTGTTCCGTTTTGTGTTTACAATCCTAAATATTACTCATATTTTTGTTGAGTCTAACTAAGGTGCATTTGCAACATGTTGTTTTTCTTTTAGATCGTATGTACACGTGTACATTTATTTTTAATAAGTATTTTAATATGCAGCCATTGTATTCATATTTTGTCCCCTCTGAGGAATTAGTTTGGTTATCCCTTTTTGGGAACCTCACAAAAATGAACAAAAATACTCTTTTGTATTTTTTGACAAAGCATGTGTTAGAGCACTGATTTTGTAGAAAAGGTATTGCGTATTACCTTTATTGTATCATTTGTTGATTCACCATTTACCATTTCCGGACATGCTATACAAATTTTAACAGCATTTTTTTCAAATTCCAGGATATTTCCAGTTGCAAATGGACTTAAGAGACTCGTATGAATTCGTAGAAGTTACAGTTTCAAATCTCTTTTTTTTCAGAGTCGTGCACCCATCTCAGCAAAATTGGTGGCAAACATGCTGTCAGTAGCTGGAGCTGATCATATCATTACAATGGATCTTCATGCTAGTCAAATTCAAGGTTTCTTTGACATAGCTGTTGATAATTTATTTGCTGAACCTGCTGTCTTAAAATGGATCAAAGAGAATATCGTGGAATGGCGAAACAGTATTATTGTTTCACCTGATGCTGGTGGTGCAAAAAGGTAATATATTAAAAACAGAATCTTTCTTTAAAACGAGTGTATTGAACAATTATATTTCATTAGGGTAACGTCTACTGCGGATCGATTGAATGTAGAGTTTGCACTTATACACAAGGAAAGGAAAAAAGCAAATGAAGTTGCCAGTATGGTACTAGTGGGTGATGTGAAAGACAGAGTTGCTATTCTGGTAGATGATATGGCCGACACTTGTGGTACTATCTGTCATGCAGCCGAGAAACTTTTAGAAGCTGGAGCAACAAAAGTCTATGCAATCCTAACGCATGGCATTTTCAGTGGTCCAGCAATTAGTAGAATTAACAATGCTTGTTTTGAAGCTGTTGTAGTAACCAACACTATTCCTCAAGATGCCCATATGAAAGATTGTCCGAAGATTCAGGTAATTAATGTTCTTAATAATGCAGATGCCCATTCGTGGAGAAAGAAACTTTTCGGAGAAATTGCAATTGATGTATTATTTTTCAGTGCATTGACGTCTCTATGATGTTCGCTGAAGCTGTAAGGCGAACTCACAATGGTGAATCAGTATCGTACCTGTTTTCAAATGTACCGTATTAGACATAAATCTTCCATAATGCACTCTGTCAAACTATGTAAGAAGAGCGTATTCTTTTTACATTCGTTTCTTGTTATTATTAGTTTAGTTCAAACTAATTTTGCCTGTGGGAGCGAATTTGAGATAACTGATATTAGTATCCCATTTTTAAATTAAAAGCCATACACGCTCTTTTCACTGATAGGTGTATGTAGAAAGTGATACATTAGATAGTACAATCACGTATTGCCGAGCCTGAAGAAGTGACTTGACAGTTAGTAAGCGACAGACAAGAATTGTACGAGCGTTATTAAATTTTTGCTAGACTGCTACCTAATCATACAGAACGTAATTATATTCAGTTTAAGAGTTGTTACACCGTTTGAATTTAATTGCATTCAAAACTTCACACGTGAAGAATCGATCTGATACCCCATCATTAAAGTTATCCTAGTAATTAATATGTTACATGTAACTCAGGACGAAGAATATCGCAATGGATGCGATTAGACATTCATGCAATGTCGTCACGCCATTAGAGGCATATCTCGTTTCTACAGATAAGTGGAAAACTGTGTAATATCTATGTAGAGCAACTTTTCAGATGGTCATATAAATCGTCGAAAGAGCTAGTTTTCCACTAGCTTTCCACAAATTCAATAAGATGATGTGGTGTTATATTCTACTACATCGTGTACAATATAAAAAATAATGTCGGATGGACATTGTATTTTTTTCGACTATCTTTTACTACCACAATTTGTAAGAAAGAAAAGAATCGCTATTTATATGAACATATTTCCATTGCCGAATAAATTATGCCCTCGTTTAACAGAGGTATGTGACTTTACAGTTATCTACTCAGTTAGCTTTGGACCAATATACAAAAATGTAAGTTAATACTGACACTACATTGTTTATATTCAAACTTTTCTTATTCTGATAAAAGGTGCCGCCTGTTAATAAACTGGGATATTATAATAAATATCACAAAATAATACAATTTTTATTTTTTATTAATACAATCCAAAAATGGTTTACATCACAGTTACCCCACTATAGATACAAAATTGCTGCTAATCAAGTGACGTTCTTGTAAGGAATCGTGTAACTCTAACTAAATCACTATTTCTGTATTATGCCAAATAACGGTCAAACCAAATACTTCCGATTTATTAAGGAATTTTCAATAATTTTTAAACTGCTGAAATTAGCGATACGAAGAATTATGAACGGACACTACAGCATATTGACCTATTACCTGTGTGCTGGATATAATTAACCGTATGAATACTAATCTTTTTTACCGTAATATATGAAGTTCTAGTTTATTAAAAGGTCTCAATGGTCAATTACGAAGAAATTTCTTGATGTACGAAACTAAAGCACTAATTGTTACAAGTTTAGTTCCTATGTGTTTACACATAAATAGAATACCAATTACAGTATAGCATTCAATGCACTCCCTACAAATAACTGAAATTATGATGTTACACGATGCGCAGCAGTGTTATACAAAATCATATTGTATTATGATAATAAAACTGGAGTCCAGTGTTCTGCAACACTTATCACAAACTCACCCGGTCATCACCCTGTTATAAAATAATGTAAACTAATTTCTATTAGAGTAAAAAACTATTATACTTTCAGACACACACAGCAAAGAGAGACATCCTAACAACATAAAGTCGTGTACATATTCGTCGAAAACATGTTAATTCTACTATGGCAAACACATTTGTACTTAACACAATATTTAATTTATTTCCAAGTAGTAGCAATTTACTACAATCCCAGACATGTAAAAGAAACGTGGCCTAAGAGGTACATGATTTATTGAAAGTTCAAACAAATGAGAAAATGGTCAAATAAATATATGTGTACCCCATCACTTAGCACCATTCATATAAGGGATGAACTTATGAAATTTGTTGCTATACTTTTCATTATCTTATGATTTACTACTACCAGGTGGTAACGTTATATCAAATACTATTGGTGGATTACTTGGCAAATAATTCAAGTCGCACGTTGATGCATTTATATATATTATCTTCCCATCGGATGAAATACCATATCCTGTGGAAATAATAATCATCTCGTTAAGATCACAATAAAACTGAATGAACTTTTAATAACATACCTTCGTGTATGTGGCCAAAGACATGATATTTTGGTTTCACACGATTCTGCACTGTAGAGAGTAACTCTACGCATCCAGCTCGTACGCCGCTACAGCATAAGTCTCCATGCCCTATGGGAGGTGTGTGGGTTACAAGAATATCTGTGTCTGATGGTATCATCTCCCATTTGGAGAGACACGCTTCCCCACGGGGCACATTAAATGCCCATTTGCAAAATTCTGGTTGCCTAAAAAAGTACAAAGGAAATTTTCCTGATAAAAATTAATCTTGTAGCCAAAATAATCCTCTCCGTATTTTTTCATAGTACATTGCAGATACATAGGACGTTCATTACTACATGGTACATAAAGTACATTTTGTTAAGAAAAGTTTAACGAGTAGATTTTGAACATAATAACAGATGACAAAATTCAGGTATTTACCAAGGAGTACCATATATCTTTATTCCATCTATTATAATTTCAGAGTCTTCCAAGTAAGTACAATTTGTCAGATAATCCTTAATGTTAGTAGTTTTAATGGCTTCCGCAAGGGTATCTTTAGACATTCCCAGTGTTGGAATATTGTCAAGAATACTGGTCCCGGTATGCTTCTGACGATCTCCACTGGTATGCATTGAAAAAGGATGGGTGAACGTGGGATCGAAACTAAGTTCATGATTACCAGCTATGACTATCTTATATTTATGTGGCAAATTACCTGTAACGAAAATATGTTCTAAGTAGACATATTCTTTCTTTATCAGGTCATGTATAATTCCACGTAAAGACTAAAGTAATGCAGAATAAAACCTTGCTTCCCGTTTACTTACCAATCCAATTGTTAAACTCTGTAACTTCTTGTAAGCTACCACATTTTGTAAAATCTCCAGCATGAATAAAGACATCTCCCATAGGTATATCATATTTTATGAAAGGTGTCAATGAGTGAGTGTCACTCATACAAACAATGCGAAGCTGAAGTGCAAATAAATATTGTAATGTCCTTACTTCCGTAAACTGTATTTATATTGTGCATGATATGTTATATGTACATAAAACAAATGTCTCGAAATCATAGTGTTAGGTTAGATTTGGGTGAAAGATGTTCCATAATAAAAGGCGATAAAGGGCATAAACATTTTACCTTATCACTCGGTGCATCGGTCGTCGGAAGCTTGACATTTATTTTGATAACTTTTTGCTGTTGTGACAGCTCAAGCCAAGCTGCTGTAGGATTATCTGTCAGTGGGTGAATCTCTATCTTCATGCTGAAGAGATGACAGTGACAATCGACTATCAATAGTGATTATATTCTGTTATATTCTAATAATAATAACTTAAACTGCAGTAGCATCGTACACCTTTCATATCGTTCTAATGCACAAACAATTCCATTTTTATTGCGCACTTGGAAGATTAGTAGATTTGTCGTTCAAATCTCGTTGACTTTAACTTACAAATTTGTCGGCATTTAGCTCTTATACATAATCGATTATTTCACTTACACTATTTTATATAGTTGTGATTTGTTGAATAGTTCTATATTATGCAAATTAACACAATCCATATAATTTTTAAATTTTGCGGTAATATTAAACCACGGGGTGAATAGAACAAAATCGAAATTATTGTTGTTTAATTGCATATTTGTGATCATCGATAAACTAATCATCGTTGATATAAATATTTTAGTAAAAGCCCATGTTAATTCACGATTTCAATTATTTTGTTGTAAAGGTTTCGTGTAAATGTGAGATATGAAAAGAATGATAAGATACTATAATGGTACTGGTTAAACCCTAGTGTTAAGTGTAATTTAGATATGCTGTGCTTGTAACAGATACCTTTTAAAGTAATTATACAGATTATGATTTCCATTTGCGTATGCCGATATGCATTTATGTTTTAATGTGCTCTAATTACAGTTTTGTTAACTTTCAAATGGAAAGATTTACTTTTGTTAACTTTTTACTTTTGTTAAATGTCAACAATTTGTCTCCGGATTATCTTGTAAACCTTACTGAAGTACCTAATTTCAAGTAAAAACTTGGATCCACTTTGATCCGACAAACGTGCAGATACATGTGAATGTACTTTTACACGTGTAAAGTGGCATAACTGATAGTCAGAAGTTGTACTTTAACCTTTGTGTTCATTTTATAAAATCAAGTATCCGTACTTTAACCTTTGCTAATAATCAGTAAGTGTATAAGCATTCATAATATACTTTCCGATTCGCGAAAAGGTGTTCCCTGTTCTGTAGGGATACTGTAAAACTTCAGACTGTCGAATTTGTTGCTGTAAGAAACACCTGTCCATTGTAGAGCGTAACAAAAAACTATCAAAATGTTATCGAGAAAGGTATGTAATATAAACACTTACAATTTTCATGTTCCCATATTTTTTTTTTTAAGTAATGTTTATATCTGAGTAGTAACATACGTAAAATCTCGATTTACTATAATATATATGTACAGAATGATTCGAGGCTTAAATTTTTTCACGAACTTTTACCAATTAATTAGGTCTATCGTATGTGCATACGTTTTATGGAACTTGTAAAAACATATATGACTATTAATTTGCAGATATTGATTGAAAATGTGTATCGTAGAATGGCACGAACGTTTTCAGCAAAGGCTGATATCGCTACAGGCTATAATTTTGGTTAGTACAGACATAATACGGATATTTCGCGAAATTTTAATTTAATGATAAGTAGTTTGTATTTGCTTTCTTTCCTCCTACCAGGCCTGAATATTGTTGTATTATTTATATTTTCACAATCTGTTTTTATTATTTGATATGAAATACCTGCAAATACTTTACTTAATTTAGGCATTTTGTAAAGATAGTAACGTGAGTGTAAGTGAAAATATGGTTTTTTCTTGCGTTAAATATTATTTCGCTACATACACATTATTTTTTTAGACTTATCGGAAACTCAGAAAGAGATGCAAGACGTGGCACGAAAATTTACAAAGGAAGAAATTATACCTGTAGCCGCGGAATATGATAGAACAGGAAATTATCCATGGGATATTGTAAAAAAATCATGGAGTTTAGGAATTTTGAATAGACATATTCCGCAGCATTGCGGTACGATTATGAATCTGTACAACTATAGCTTTACATAAATTTCCATAGAAATGTGAAAAATGACTGAAATGGTGGTTGATAAATGAAAATGACATGTTGTTTTCATTATTATTCCAGGAGGAATGGAATGTGGTATCTTCGATGGCTGTTTAGTTTCGGAAGAAATAGCATATGGTTGTACAGGAATAGGTACCGCAATAGAAGGAACTGGTCTTGGTGTAAGTTTATTGTCCGCTAATCTTAACAATTTTTTATCGAAGATTTAAGATCATATAGAGTATAAAATACAATATTCACTTTTAATCGTAAAATCCTTATAATATTAATATAGCAAACTCCAGTGATCATGAGTGGAACAAAAGAGCAGCACAAGAAATATCTTGGAAGACTAATAGAAGAGCCACTTGTAGCTGTAAGCATAAATTTAATTATGCATAATTGAATTATTTCTTTGATTTTGTATAAATACATAAAATACATTATAGGCGTATTGCGTTACCGAACCAGGTGCTGGTTCAGACGTAGCAAATATTAAAACAAAGGCAGAGAAAAAAGGAAACGAATGGATTCTTAATGGAACAAAGATGTGGATAACGAATGGCGGTGTTGCAAATTGGTACTGCAAACTATTAATTTTGTAAGATTTAGTTTTAATATATTATGAAATTTATCATTCATAGGTACTTCGTATTAGCAAGGACAAACCCCGATCCAAGTGTTCCAGCTGGCAAAGCTTTTACAGCTTTTATCGTAGAACGTGAAAGTGAGGGGGTAACACCTGGCCGTAAGGTAAATTTTACACATTATGTTTGGAATTGTGTCATAGCGTGTTACATAACAGATCAAAAATGTTTTTATTTTACAAAGGAGCTTAATATGGGTCAGAGAGCTTCAGACACTCGAATGGTAACGTTTGAGGATGTACGCGTTCCAGAAGAGAATGTACTGCTTAGCGAAGGGCAAGGTTTTAAAGTTGCAATGAAAACATTTGATAAGACCAGACCATTGGTAGCGTCTGCTGCTGTCGGGTTGGCTCAGAGAGCATTAGACGAAGCAACGAAATACGCAACAGAACGCAAAACTTTCAATAAAGTAATAGCGGAACACCAAGCCGTAGCATTTATGCTAGCTGATATGTTAATTGGCGTTGAAACTGCCAGACTCGCCTGGATGAAATCTGCTTGGGCGGCTGATGCCGGCTTACCATCAGCCACAATGCTTGCTAGTGTCGCGAAATGTTACGGTGCCGATGTAGCTAATAAATGTGCGACGGATGCCGTGCAAGTACGTACGTGATTAAGATTAGATAGTTTTTTCAACAAGTTAACAAACCATTATGTTACAGATCTACGGCGGTGCGGGTTTTAACACCGAGTATCCAGTAGAAAAACTGATGCGAGACGCAAAAATTTATCAGATCTACGAGGGTACTGCGCAAATTCAAAGAATGATTATATCGCGCCATCTTTTGAATGAGGCTAAACAAAGGAGTACTTAAATAATGTTGTATCTCATATATCGAATCATGTATACGCACATTATTTGTGCCGTTCAGTTTTGTATCTTTTGTTTAAACCCTTAAAGTAATTATGGTAATATGAGGTATTGACTATTTTAGTGTTAGCCGTGGAACAATTTTAAACAAATCCTATACATATATTTTTTATAACATTCTTTATATGTATAATAAAGTAAATTTTATAACCTGTTAGTCCGGTGTTATTGTGTCACGTGTGAGTATGATTGGTGATTAATCAAAATTGATTATCATTCTCATTAAACTGCAAAGAGGGAAGTTAACGATGATCGTCTAGTAGCGAGTAGAGCAATAGTGTCCTTTATATTTCGCGCTTCTCGATATCAGATGGCGCTGCGAACATTGTCCGAAAGCGTTAGTCAAGTGCATTGTTCAATGAAAACGGATTACATCGCATTATGTCCGTCAGGCCATAGTTTTTACACGGTTATATTTGGTGAAGTCGTGCGTGACGAGTTATGCAACATTCTGTGTAAAAACGCCCCATAATAGGACAGTCAGATATTGTGACATCTGACCTACTTAGACACTATCGCCGTATTTAAGACAGTGGTAAATTGACGACATTTAAAACTCCTGAAACACATCTGACAGCCTTTCGATTTGTAGATTCTGGGTTTCTGCAAACCCAAGAGGCTAGAGAAACTCTTTGGAAATTGCGTCTTTCCGCGATACATTGTTGGATCGCAGTGCCGTGTCTACTAAGCCCCGGTACCCACGTAAAGTCTCACTTTCGGTACGATCGTTCTTTCCAGCTACATTTCTTGGTGCTACCTCGAATATCGTATCATTTGGAAGAGTGTATACCAGAAGCAGCTGAATCGAGCGTTTGTGATATCACTTTATCAAACGTAAACTCTTACCATCGTATATTTTCTTTCTATGTAGTGGCATTAAGAGATTAGAATAGTTTACGTTTTCCCTTTCGTTATGCATTGCCGTGCCTGCGCGCTGCAGAACCGCGTGCTAATCATACCAGCGGTTTAACAAATACATCGCACGGTTAGATATGAATGAAGAGGCAATTTTGCAGTAACCTGTTCTTAGATGCGCAATATTTCATTTTTTCTTATCTATCGAATGCTCATTTTGCAGAGTGTGCCAGTCAGTTTTTTATGAAAATTACAATCACACAATTTGTCAAACACTGAAATGTGCAAATAATTCGGTACATTACCTTATCCCCAAATATCTTGTAGCATCGCTTTATAAATAATCCCAAATCATTTCAATTCACAGAGAATAACCTACTTACCCCGAAATATACGTCAAACGAGTTTGATAGGCGAGACAAAATGTTACTAATTAGTAGATCATTTTAACGAGAACAGAATATGAAATAATACTTTGTCCTTGTTCTTCCAAACATACGATTTTCGATTTTGAATCGCCCCGAAAGAAATACAAAGAGATTTTGCTCCGAATCCGATATCCTCATTCGAAAGCGTACGACATAAACGCGGCAAAGCAGCGGCCAGCCGATAGATGTTGCGTAGCGATGGCAACAATTGAAAAGCGAGGACCGAGCAAAGTGATTTCGGCGCACGGGGCCGCTATAGCGCGAAGAGCGTGGGTTTCTACGCAAATCTTACGGTCCTGGAGCTCGTGCTGTCAGAGCGCGACGGTGCGCCGGACGCTCGCTTGACTAAGGGAGTGCCCGTCCCGATGCAAAGTGTAAGTGAAGTGGCCTACAGACCTACATTTGTCTAACGTTCGATTTTTTTCGAGCCGGCGGACAGGAGGTTAATAATCCGCGCGGAGCTCATTTTTCCGCGGGCGTGTGTGATGTCGCCGTTGTGTGATATACCGATGTTCGGTTGAAAGAGACGGTGTAGTTTCGGTACGCTCAGACGGCGCTGGCCGGCGCGGGGAGCGTAGTAGTAAAAAGAGAGGAGGATAGCGCGAGCGTGCGCGTGAGAGGAGGAAGAGAGGAAGAAAGAGTGCTCAAGAGACAGAGAGAGAGAGAGAGAGGGAGGGAGGGAGAGAGAGAGAGAGAGAGAGAGAGAGAGTGAGAACGACGCGCAGAGGGAAGTAGGAAGAGAGAAGGAACGAGCCGAGCGCGCGCTCCTGTCGTTCGGTGAGAAAGGAAGAGTGAGATAGAAAGGGTTCGAGACAGACAGATAGATAGACGGGGGGTGAGAAAGAGAGCGAGGGCACGTAAGAGAGTGTAGGTGTTCCGAGAGAAGTGCGTGCGCTCGGGGACGACGTGCAGGAGGAGGGACCCCCGTCTGTCTGTCTGCTGGAATGCACGAGGGCCGAATGGCTACGGGGACAGGGGAAGGTGGGGGCCACACGGCCCTCGAGAACACCACCGTGGCTGCCCTTACGGAATCATCGTCGTCCTCCTCCTCCTCGGTACCGAGCATCCTGACCGAGACTACCACGATCGCGACTAATTTGCCTCTGACGGGACCTCAACAGAGCCTTCATCAGGTACAGCAGCAGCAGCAGGAGCAACAGCAGCAACAGCAACAGGCGCAACAGCAGCAGCAATCGCACTCACGGCAGCGAGTTAACTTGGTCACCGATGTACCAGCGAACGATGCTTCAGGTAACCTCAACGACTCTTCTCTATGCTCTCTGGACTCCTTTGTTACCGCAGTGTACCGCTTGCCAAACTTCCTTCTTCTTCTTCTTGTACTTCCTTCTTTCTCTGGTTTCGCTTTGTCCTTCTCACTCTCACTCTTTATCAAAGTTTCTCTTTCTTACTTTCGCTTTCTCGGTCTCTTTCTCATACTGTGTTTGTAGTCGCTCGTTCTTTCTCCCTCGCTCGCTTTCTTTCCTTTTTCTACCAATGATGCACATTGCTTTCCTTTTCCCTCTCGCGCTTGCTCGTTCGTTCGTTCGTTCGTTCGTTCGTTCGTTCGTTCGCTCGCTCGCTCGCTCGCTCGCCCCCACCCCCGCACTCGAGTCGGTCCACTTCCGAAGTTGCAGGTACACGCGGTCTTATCCTTCCTCGTTGACGGTAATGAATGAGCGTAATGTTCCTAGAACATTTTATTGCCGCTGACGTTTGTCATGGTTTCGCGTAATCACCTGCCGCTATGCTTGGGCCCTTTACTTTTAAACATTCGACAGCGTTCGCTTTGCCATTAGTATTAATTCCCAATTTTATAAAGACCAATCTATTTAATCGTGCCTTCGTTTAGAAATATTTGCTAATTTTATATCGTCCATCTTGTTTTGTGATACGAAGCACGTTACGTATCCCAATATCAGATCAATTTAAGCTCGCGTATGAAACTCCGAATTATATGAGAAGAGCGTTCCATATGGAGTACATATTGGATCCCGTATCGTGGGGAGCTTTACCGGGAATTTACTACGTAAATATTTGACGCGCTACAGTTGCGAGGAATTATATGTCGGAATAACGTTCTTTTATTCTTATCTGACTTCCACTTCTTAAAACGTACAAAACAAATCAACGATTTGCACGCAGCTTTTGAAATTACGGCCACATTGTTTCTGCCAGAGACGTTGTACCTATGACGAAAGACACGAAAGAGGATCGTGCACGAGGACTTTTCGCCAGTGGAACATAAATAACATTTTAAGAGAGGTTTTTACTGGGTGGGATAAAATAGCATAATACCGGGGAGGCAAAAGTGCGCAGGACATGATTCTCAAACCGTTCGCCGTCGCAGTCGCGGTTGCAACGCTCGGGTTTTGTAGTACGCGCAACAGGCGTCTCGGCGCGAATTCCAAAGTTGAGTTGCAAACGAGCTAGGCCACCATCCCGCTGTCGCGGATTTAGAACAGACAACCTTCGAGCGCTTCTTTATGAATGTTGCACCGACCCTTCGTCGACAAAATAGCGGTTCGATGAAACGAGACTCGACCGCCTTTATTTACGTCGACGATGTGCCCCCCACCGCTTTTCTCGCCGTCCCTTCTTCTTTCCCTCTCTCCCTTTTCCTTTCCTCGGTGCATCGTAAAAGATTGCGAGACGAGTTTTTCTGAAACAATACCCAGCACGATTACCTTTTCACGAGGTCTCGAGTCTCCCTCCCCATCCTCCCCTCACCCCCTCCCCTTCCCCACCGGGTCTGTCTACCCTCCTTTTTTCTTTTCTTTCTGTGTTTACTCGCTGAAACGAAACGAGCTGGCATTCTGTGAATCTCGTTTGCAAAAGTACTCATCGCCTCGTCGACCTGCTGACTCTTTTGCGCTGAAATACAAATCCGTGTCAAAGCTTTTCAACTGACAAACGATGTTGCACAGCTTTATAAATAAATAATACCTTGTCTTAACGATCCACGGACTGTAAATTTATTTTATTATCGATTTTTCTTCGTCTGTTGATCGTAATGCGAGATTTTCTTCGAGGATTTAAGGGTATTCGCGAAATATGTACGGCTTAATTTCCTTAACCGCGACACCAGTGTCAACTCGTCGAAGGTGGGTCAAAAGAGGGACAGGGAAGAGAGGGGGAGAGAGAGGGAGAGAGGGAGAGAGAGAGGGAGAGAGGGAGAGAGAGAGAGAGAGAGAGAGAGAGAGAGAGAGAGAGTTTCTCTAGCGATCCTAATTTCAACGCTTTACGATAAAGATGTCAAGTATGAAGACGCGCTGCCATTCGGTAGCATTAATGTAGATAGTTAGCAGCATTGTGGTAGCGTTGCGATTACGCGGGCTGGTTACAAGGTAGTGCTCTGCCTCAAGGACAGTTCGTACCCTATTTTCTCGGCTCGCGATTATGTGGCGTTGTTGCAGTCTTTTTTTTTTTTTTTTTTAATTTCCTAACAGCGTTCAGAATTAGTGCTCCCGTTTAAAAGTGGTGATACTTTCGCAGCCAGCGTTAAACCCACTGAAGCGTGACAATGCGCCCGCAATACGTTCAGCCCGGTCGCGGAACTCCTGAAAAGAATGGAAAGAGTAGTAGTTGAAACACAAACTCCCATCGAGACTGGTTGCGCAATAACGTTGCGTTAAGAAAATTTGTGTTGTTAACAACAACGGGTCTTTGTTTACCATACCGGGAAAAGGTTTTTACGCGAGTTATCCGTGTACCGTTAACGTATCGATGTGTTATCAAATTTCGATACAGTTACAAATTCCATGCGCACCAGTAAACTTTCGTTTAGTTTTCATTGGGAAAGCATGCGTTTTCTCATTATGTAAGCGACGTTGCAGATCCTTTGGTAAATGATATTGCCATATTTCCGGCAACAGTGGCTATCTAGGAGCTGGTTTCCCGCGCAACCGCGATATTGGAATAATATTGAATATTACTCTTGACGCTAAATTATCCAAGAAAGTAATACACTTTTGGAAAAGAATGTTGGGTGATAACAATAGACCATTATCAAACTGATCTTTGGTTAATCTTTTCTGTTTTGAATTACGCCGACAGTGCAATCAGCTTTAATGCCGTACGAGATATACAGTACCATCGCTAAATTGACGTTAAGCTAGATAATATAGGAAACGAGTTATCAACCGGAAATATCTCACCAGCTGGTTTCTGCAGATTTGATAATTACGTGTATGCGATTCGTGAATTGAACGATACGTTTCGCTTGGGTATTGAAATCTATGCTGTGCAAACTATAATGCGAGTATAGAATTGAGCATCAGCGCACACTGTGTTCCAGTACCATACGCATTTGAAATTATTCTAGCTCTGAATGCCAAAGTACCCGAGTTATGCTCATACTCGTCTCGGAATTGTAATAAAAGAAAGTTACAATTAAAAACGAGTCTATGTCGCGAACACGCGAGAGCAAATACCGTAAAACTTATTACATCACGGCTTCTTGAGATTTCCAGCGCGGTGAAAGCATCCTTTAAACTTTACGATGCACCTTTAGAAATATTTTTGTTGAATTTTAAAGGTCGGAATACAGCGTTATTAAGGGGGTCCCTTTCCACGCTCGCATTTTGACCCAAACTGATTTTATCGGACGATGTATTAGCATCATACTTTTACTTTCATCCAGCCGTACGAAACGCTTCGTATAAGTAGAGGGCGAAGGCCGAAAATTTCTCTTTTTCCTTATATAAAGGATCGTGTTAAATATAAATTCAATGTAAACCCACAAAACTTAGAAAAGTGTCACAAAAGCTCGAGAACAAGAATGTGAACTTCAAAAAAAAAAAAGAAAAATTCTTTCACTCCGATACAAAATTACGACCACGACCAGCCATTCTATTCGAGGGAAAGTAGTTGATGAAATTTAGCGTTACAACAGTGCACCTACGAAGATCCAATATTACAAGACTGGCGCGAGCAGTAAAATGATTGTCGACATTCTATCGTAACGGTTGTATTTCACTTAAGATGATAGCGTCCGGAGAAACATTACGAGTAATCTTTACGGCGCCTCAGGAGCCAAACTTTACTTCCAGTGAAAGTGAAATATTGGCCCTCGAGAGGTAAGACTCTTACTTGGGTGTACACCGGTGATTTTGTAAAAGAGAGGGGACGAACTATTCCGTATTTTGGTAAGCGTGGCGGCGCGTGCCGGACATGGATTCGTTGCGATCCTCCGTCAACCAGATAGGGTCGGGGTAGCTGTTCGGGGTGTGTATACACGCTCGACAATAGGGTAGGTACGTCAACATCTACCTGCTGTGTCGAAATTCACTTGTTGCGCATCGCGCCGACGACGGAGGCCAGGTCTGTAGTTTGCGCACAGTAAATCACGATTATCCGCTTGGCTAGGGGCACACAACGGGCCAACGGTGAGAGGCGAAAACACAGGTGTACGCGAGAGTCGATGGTGACCCCACGGCAAAAACGCCCCATCTGCCATTTCAGACGAAAGTTAGTTGGACATGCAGACGAATAAAAGTTGCATCGATCGGTGAAAACATAGGTTTTCGCCTACTTTTGAAGTTAAAGAGAACTTTATTCGTAAGAGACACTAGTGTTTTCTTATTTTTGGCGTTCCAACAGAATTTTCAGGATTGTAAATTTGACTAGTAGGATCACCGATAAATTTGTACGAATAATGAACGCATACCTGTTTTATTCGCATAATGTATTCGATGCGTGTACCTTAAATCATGCTCGGAAGGTCGGCTTTCGAATTATTTCGTTTGCTCTTTGGTGGAAGGTTTGAGTTTCTTAACTTTCATATTTTGTACTCGCGTGCGGGGAGAAGCGAGAAATTTTTTAAATTCCTGTTCGAGCCGCTTTCCCTTTTCTATATTACTTTAGTGACTTCGGAAGTAGTTGTCCAACAATGGACACGCGACTCGTCCCCCGTCTCCGTCTCTTCCGCTCTCTATTTTACGCTTTGAACCTTTTCACTTTTCATCGACGGCTCGACAGGCCTCGTCATGTTGGCGTAACGTCTCAGTCAAATGTTCGTACTACATAGCTCGTTTACTACCCGCTTCGCCAGGGGTAACAATATCTACCCGAACCTCCTCCCTTCCCCTTGTCGTCATTGTGCAACGATTGACATTGTTGTCCCAACTCTCATCAGGAGGGAAGAAGCACCGACCGCCGTTTTTCCTACGGGAATTTACGACTTGTCGAGCTCTACCTGTTGCGAGCGCTAATGGAAAGCGTATAATTGCTCTCCGACTACCTGTGAAAATCCTTGCGACGAGATACGTCGTCGTTACCTGGAGTCAGTTACAAAATTACAAAATAGATGATCATATTCGTTTACGTAATATTGCGTAACGAGAAAATTATTGGATCGTTGTTAGCCTCGATTTGACTCGGATATCAGAGTAGACGTGTCTTTCAGAACGATGCTCCAAATAGTAATTAATGTAACGTCAACTTATTCTGATTTGTCGTCCCGAGCGATGCGAAGAAACGAAGATGCATCCTTCGCTGTTGCTCCCTGCTGCAATCTTGCCAATTTCGGCGTAGGGTGACTCGAGCGGTCTTCAGTTTTGATGTGTATCAAATCGGTGGTGTACCGGTGCCCACTCGTGTATGCGTGTTTTATTGCTGTACGTACACTCCCACGCCACGTTAAGACGATGGGTCGTTTCTCCTCCACGGCGGTCGCTATTGAATCGCTTGACCCACTTTGATAAACTCGCATTGGAATAACTCAATAACACCAAGCCGAGCCAACAACAATAATTATTATTCAACGTTCCCAGCACGCCGCGGCGGCGGTATAGATACGACTGCCAATTTATCGAAATAAACCTTCATCACTCTACATTTACCGCTTTTTTTTGCTCCCACGTAATCGCAATTACGCGCTATGGAAGGGACTTTACGGGTAGGATAGTTTCGTGGAAAACTGGGACAGAGGTTTTTCCGAAATGTACGCTCGTTCGAGTCGTGTTGGTACATTTTGGTACTTTTATTTGAACATTTAGTGGCGGATTATTCGAAATTTCGCTATTCTGGGACCATTGCAATCGCGTAATACGCAAATTTTCGTAAATGGCTACGCGATAGCTAATCCTAATGTTAAGTAACCACTCGCCTCGAAACCGTTAGCAATTTCTTATTCTGTAGTTGTCTATCGAAACGGGAGTTCACAAAAATTACAGTAAAAAAATTGTCTCAATCGGCGACACGTAATTACATCACGCTTCGGGAGGAAGCGTTAACACGTATAAATAAAATATTTGATGTAATAATTTGAAAAAGTAGATCTTGCGTGCGCCTTCTATACAACCAAATTGCTTCTCCTAACTCGTGGCGCCCTCCCAATGGTATCACATCTAAAAGCTTGCCTAAAGGATCGCATATAAGAATTGCTATCCATTCTATCTAACGCATGCGCGCGACATACGAAGCGGCGAGGGTGTTAAAATGTTTAGCATTGCGGAAACGTTCGATTTGTTCACCCATGCGCATTCAACAAACTAGGACAATTGGTTTAAAAATATAATCGTATAACGCTGCCAATTTTTGTTTCTCGATGGAATAACATTTTAAGCGCTACAAATGTCTCGCGTGGTGTTGTAAAAAGTCTACATCGTCCGTTCGACCGTTTCTCCGGTAATCGCAAAGTTCAACGCGGCACTGCATCTTGTCTATTCATTAATATTGCGTGGGTTTACGCTCCCGTAGAAATGTTTTTAAAGTCGGGCATGCGTTAATTCTCTTTCTCGCCACCGCGTCGCATGCATTTCGCCGTCGTCGTCGTCGTCTGAAGAAAATTTGGTCGAATCAATAGGACACACCTGAGATGCTCTTTCGAGTTTGACAGGCAACCCCTCAAGGGCGCGACCTAATTCCTCGGGAAAATTAATTCACTTGGGACTTCGCGCTTTCGCGTCAGCTTAATTTTGAAACGTAATTAAGAATCATCGATCCGTACGATGGGGCGCTCGCACCTTCTATAATTCCGTCGATCACCGCTCTACGGCGTTGGTCTCGTTTCGATCGCCTAAATTTAGCGCCGAAACAATATTTTCGCGTATCGCGTGGAAAGATTCCTCCTTCTCGAATCAAAAAATCGTGAGCGCCCCGTGGTCCGGGCCGTATTATTCGATGTAAAGCAATCGATCGTTATTACGTCGATCCTACGGCTCTTTCCCGCGAGAGTAGAAAAATGGAAAGTCTCGAAGCAAGATCGCGAGTAGTTAAGCGTCGGTGTTTCCGTCGATCACCACGCCATGGCGCTGACCACGTTTATCACCGAAATTGCCCCTCTCTTTCACCCCGCATAATTCTCTCCACCTCCCCACACAAACCCACAATCCATCCGTCCGTTCTTGCTCTCGCTCGCTCGTTCTTTCGTTCGTTCGTTCGTGCGTGCGCTCGCTCGCTCGCTCGTTCGTACGTTTCTCGTGCCAGTTATGATGAATTCGATTGGGTAATACCGGCGCGCCGCGGCGAGGCACGAGAAGTGACGCCACGGGACACGGTCTGTGGTTTTTAATACGCGTCCTACTTTCTGCTATCTCTCCCGGCGTCCGTGCGAGAGAGCGAGTGAGTGAGCGAGCGAGCGTGATCGCGCGTGTATCATCCCTCCCTGCACCGCATCTCCCGCATATGTCCACCCTCTGTTACTCTCCCTATCGCTCTCTCTCACTCTCACTCTCGCTCTCTCCCCCTCCACTGTCGTTCTCTCGTTCTCTCGCTCCATTCTGTTAAGCGTAACGCTCTTCGCGGCCGCAACCGAAGAAGCGTGACGTGATTGGCGCGTGTCAGGGGGGCCCCCCCCTTCTTACCTCGTCCTGCTTCCACGTTCACGATTCGTCGCCTCTCTCTCTCTCTCTCTCTCTCGCTCTCTCTTCCCTCCCTCTCTTGGAGTCACGACGCTCTCGACGAGAGCCCGCGAGTCTCGCGATAGAGAGTCGCGGATAGAACAACGGGGAAAAAGAGACCGCGGGACGGAGACCGATGAGAGACCGAGGGAGACGGAGAGTGAGAGCGCGAGATAACGAGGCGGCACGGCGAGTTGCACAGCTAGAAGGACTGAAATTGAAAGTGGTCGTCCCACTGGCCCACTGACCTGATTACCCACTGACAATGACACGAATCCTTGCCTCCCACCGGGCTCACCCTCCCCCACTATCCCTCCCTCCCTCGGTCGCGTACGTGGACGCAGCGCCTTCTCGCACCTCTCCTGCAACCGGCGCAGGCGTCGTCCATGTCGACGCGAACGCGATGAGAATGTACGAGTTTTTATCTTTGCGTGCATATCGGCGCAATCGTTTTGTGGTAGATGCGGATCGAGTACCGGCGGGAAGAAATGTCGGTGCAGAAAGTCGGGCAGAATCGGCGCACCGAAGGGCGGCGACTACAACCGAACCCCGTTTAACGCGGAGAACGGGTTGGGGGGGAAGGGTGATTATGCGACAAGTAAAATGACCAAATATAGATGGGACACGAAAACAGAATTTACAGGATCTTTTCGAGCTCGTGTTCACCGTAAAACGCGAAGCTTGCGTTTTTCAAAATACCAGCCTCTAACGACCGATATTGCTTTCTTCGTGGTTGATCGAAATTTACGATAATGAAAAAATCTTAATAACAAGATTCAGCGTTTTGGCTTTTTCTCCGAGCATGTTCACAATATTAACATGCCGAGTGTCTCGCAGTTTATGACGAGCGTTGCCCGCGTAGCCGCGTCATAAAGATGCCTATAACGTTTGTCGATTACGCGTTGACGTCGGCTACCAGGGCAATGCCGTTGTTATCGACTACGTGTCGACCGAGACACTCAACGTGTTAAGGAAGAAAAAAAAGTACCTGCGCTTAGTCTCGTTATGCGTCGAGTTTATCGACGCGCGGAAAGGATCACGACTTTTTATCACCTGTAGATTTCTCAGGCTCGCTTGGGCTAATAATTCCGACGCTCGGCGTTCCAGCTTGCGTAACCCACTTGTCCGTAAATTTACAAAAGAAACGAACGAAATCCATCGCTATTACAAAAAGGAACACGGTACGTTCCCACGCAAATTTTCGTTCGGCATTAGAATAGCTTTCTAATGATTTATGCAAGAGAATCTCGCCGGTACGTGGAAAGAGTGTTTAATATCGCCGGTAGTAGTTTCTTTAAAGCCATCATAAAATGGAACACATTTAAATACAGTGTAGCCTCATTGACTCGTGCGCCAGCTGACTCTCGAAGTCACTATCACTTGGTCACGGTCCACGATCTAAACTCTCCCACATCCTCCAGTACCGTTTCTTCCTCTCGGAATTCCAACGTCAACGAGGCATTCCTTTACTTTGACACGTCAGATAGACTTTTTCTTTAATATGTCGTGCCCAATACCTGTACGTATGTATATTCGGGTTAGCGCGCATTCTTTTTTTTCGATTAATACTAGAACTACCAACGATTAATGTACAGCTATTTCTACAATGTTTCTTACTAATTTGACCAATTTTATAAATTTTGATATAGTTCAAAAGTATGTGCTTCAAATTATACGTATTCACACTACTTGGAAAGAAATTTTCGTTCATATACTTCAAAATGGTAAATTTGAGTAACTTTAAACAAAAATGGCAAACCAGTTATAATGACTGGTCTGAGAGTTCTAGTGTTAATTTCCTCGAAATTTCGCCCGCCATCGGTTTTCTTGCGAAACCTACATTAGCTTGCCCGTTAATCGAAATCACCGTGATGACTCTCAAAATTTTGTTCGCCGAAATTTCGAAAACCTTTTCACAGGATTCCTCGTAGGTCTTGAAATTGATAGAAATCGGAGAATCTACTCCGCCTCTTGGCGTCTATAACGCGAGCGGATAATATACTAAAAAAAAAAAAAAATGTCGTCCAATGTAACGCACAGCGTTGACGTATTTATCGATGTACGATTTGATCGATTCTCCCCGTCACGCGAGTACCAATTATATTTTTCGCCGAACGCGAATGGTATAAATAACTCACGTAGCCGAGCACGTGTTAATTAAGGTCTGTTCGGAACGTACGGGCCCCAGATATGTCTCCGGCAGCCCATTTCGTGACTCGGGCCAGGCTTCTCCACTCTCGCTTTCGGCGCGAAGGAGGCGCTTTCGGCAGGCTTTCGCAACCTTTTTCCCAACCCGACCCGCTCGGAACGTACACACGCGCTCTCACGTATCTCTTTGCTTTGCGCTACGTGTGTGGCTGCTTGGTTTCTGTCTCTTTCTCTTTCTCTCACCCCTCCCGTTGCTGTGCGGCTCGCGCACCCGCCTACTTTCGCTAGTTTGCGTAAGAAATGTATACGTATTCGGTTAGCTAATGTGCTCCGCGACACGATATCTAAGGATTCGAGACGACTCTTGTTCCTTACCTTCTGGCATCTACGTTTTCTACGCGTGGAGTACTCCCCGATCTTTTCGTAAATTCCACTTAGATTACTTTGTTACGAAACAACGCCATAGCCCCGTTCGTAACGGTCTCGGATTCTCGTTTGGGTAATCGAAAAGGGAAAGTGGACATTAAAGGGCCTGTAATTCCACGTTGCGGTTGGTACGCTTCGACCGAGTCTTTTTTTTTTCTTTTTTTCTTTTCATACCTCTGCCCGATTCTGTTTTAACTATATCGGCACCTTGACACGGATAGCGCATCGATTTATTTTTCGAAAATTTGACCTGACGCGTCTTCTAACTGTTGCGCAAAGTGAATACTCGTCGTTATATTCTCGAGGTTTTAAATAACGAAACTATCGAACTTTCTCCGCGCGTGGATTCGAGAGAGAATATCGTCGGTGACCAATTTTCGGCAAAACGAACTTTTGCCCGTCGAAAGTGAAACCGAGCGTTCTCCGAACGGTAATCCGAGCACATGAAATTGCACGCAACGACCATATCCATTCAATAATTCTAGCCCCTCGATAGTTTTTTTCTTATCCTTCCGACGGTTACGCATCAAACATACGAAAATCCTCGTGAGATGGGTGACGATCGTTGCGAAAGCCGGTGTTACTATCTAAAGAAAGTCATGCGAGCGTGCAAGTTTTCGTGCTTTCTGTCTCGTGGCGAAAATTTATCACCACCTTCCCTCGACTGGATCCCGACTTATCTCGCGGATCCGCGATTTCTCGTGGAATTTGATTCGCGTCTCGGTGCAGGCAAGTAATGGTCTTCCCGTTTGAAAATCGAAGGACAATCGCGAGTGGCCTCGCGTCGGGACGCTTTCCGTGAACGTTGCGTATATACCACGCTTAAAATACACCACGCACTATCACCCCATCCATTCCATTTCGATGGAGGTCACCCGGTAGCTTAAGTGGGTCTCGACCACTTGGTTAGTATGTCATGGCGTACTCGTTACTGAATAAACTTAATCTCAATACCGACGTTAATAAGTCACTCGTTGCAGACTCACGCGAGTCCTTTTTGTTTTTTTCCTGTTATTCTTGTTCTGCGACCTGCATTTCCAGTAAACTGTTTTCCAACCGTGGCCCTCGGCATATATTGATGTACGCGCGCGCGTGCACGTATATTTATATACATACATAAACATATATGTGTAAACAGATACGTGTATAAGTATATAATGTATGGCGGGTATCATGGTGTCGTCTATTTTTTGCGAGCGCGATACATCACCGGCGGAGTCACGAATGACGCGCATTGTCCCCGCGAATTGGGTTAATCGTAATATCGAAATGCAAGTTGACGAAATTGGGTATCCGGTGAGCGACTGTAACCGTTCGGGCGTTCGAACATTTCGTAAAATCTATCTATTTCGCTTTCATAAAATTCAAGTGTTCCGCTGCGCTTATCGCTTATCCAGCCCATTTAATCGCGTGTCCACGATGACCCCGTTTTGCCCGCCATCGATTTCGTGACTCCGCAATTTTAAAAAAAGCCGAAGACCACGATTGACTATGGAACACCGAGTCCTATTTATATTTACATATAAGCGTAAGATCACTTTTACGCACCGTCTAAGTCGCATTAGCGTCCTCGACGCGTTAGGAATTCTAACAATCTCGTCGTCGTTGTTAACCGGACACTCGCACTTTTCGGCTCGATCGTAAACGTGCAATATCGACCGGTATACGCGGATAATCCGAACGATTGGTACGCGCGCATAGGTTACTTCGACCAGAAATAATCCCACTCCGTGCGTCGATCGTTATACGATTTTCCATTTCTTTGGACCCGATGACCTACTTTCGGCCGATCGATCGATCGGCCTTTTTTTTCTCTCAATCCGGCTCTCCTGCCGCGTAATAACTTTGCAAAGTTTTTCGAATCGTCGCGGTCAACTTAACCCGCTCGCACAACAATTACGTACACTACGTATCGATACACCCTTTTTTGCCGCGTCTGAGGTAACCGGCGCTGAGAAGCGTGCGATATCTCCGAAATGGATCGGAGTAATCGGGCTCAAGGTCGGCACCATCGAAACGATGTCGAAGATTCGGTGTGTCGCGAAATCTCCCCCGTTATTCTTCCTCTTGGCCGTTGAATTTTTGCGCCAATCTCTCTCGGGCCGATCAGGCCTCGAGGTTGTATACGCGGCTCGAACGACGAAGATCGTTTTCACGAACACCTTGTGGAAGGAGCCGATAATTTTTCGCTCTCTTACCCTGGGTCATGGTATGAATGAAATTCCGATTATCATCGACGGAATTATCGTGTTCTCGCAGCGACGAAACGTTATCGCTGTTCGCGTTGCTGTAAACGAAACAGGACCACCAGAAATAGTTGATAATGTCATTACGTTTCGTAAAATTCATCGCGGTCTTCGAATTTATTTGCGACTTAACGAGACGTCGCGTGTAGTCAGCACGAAAATCGAGGGTTGCAACGTGGTTCGAATTAACTCGCGTCACTGGCTACACGTATCCAGCCTACTCTCTTTCTCCCGAAAGGAGAAGAGAAAAAAATTTGGTGCGTCGTTGAAGCATTACGGCCCCTCGTCTCGTCACCGCCGCGTACGCCGTAGGGCGCGTCCCTTCGAGGGACGACCGGCGGGTCCGGCAAATCGATGGTTAACGTAGTTCTTGGGAGGAAATGCTTGCGAGTATAGTAAACTAGAGAACGCTAGAACGGTCAGGGAGAGACGGATTACCGGTGGATAAGAATGTGTGTCTAGTTTAGTGGGCAAGTAGGTCGCGAGGGAAACCAACGTTGGGGTTACGCAACGTAGTTCCAGTGTTATACAACTATTGACTCACCGGATTAACAAGTAGGCTGGGTGAAAACGAAAGCTGAGTGCCCGGGCTGCCTTTTCTCTCTCGTTCTCGCCTCTCTTTCCCTCTCTCCCTCGCGCTTACCGCGCCGCCTCACTTTTGCCTTCGCGTCGCCGTTAACGCAGGCACGCGTGTACCGTGTGCTTTACGTGGGAAAAATTGCGGATGAAATGCAATTAAACGTCCCGGCTCGATGACGGAATCGAATGAGCGATTTGATAGTTAACTCGAACGGCTATGTTTGAATAGCGTCGTTTGATTATTGGACAGGGCGTGGTTCGTTAAGTAGCGATACACTTTTTTCGCGCTTTAATCGAAAGTTCGCGTAAAGTGCTCGGTTCGATGCTTTCTTCTTCTTCTTCCTGTTTTATTTATTTTTTTTCGATTGCAATGATATCGATCGAATAGTTTAAAGTAACGCTATAATTATAGATCGCGTGGGATACGTATCTCTGACGCAAGTCAATTCGCATACTTTTCGGTGTCCAACGCGAGAAAAAGAATTAGGCCACTCGCGGCCGGTGGCGGCGGCGGCGGCGGCGGTGGCAGCGGCGGCGTGAATTTCTTTCGCAAAACACGCGAACCAAGCGAAGCTATGCAAATTGTGGCACAGAAATCACCGCTGCCACTCAATTACTCGAACGTTTGACTCGAGCGTCTGATCTAAAAATAACGCGCTACTTAACACCAGTATGCTGCACCGCTTTAGCGGGTGCTTTACGTGACAATTGATTAAGATGTTCGTTAGGAGAGAGACACGCGTCTCTGATTCCCCATTATTAATTTACCATCGACACGAATCCTCCGGCCGATAAAATTTCATTACGCCGTCCCCCGGGTTAACATCGAACGCGTAAGAATCTTCCTCGGTCTCCGGGCATTTTTATTTCGCCGCTGAGCGACTTTCGATTTCTTCGCCGGCGGTCGCTCGTTGAAACCAGTTTCGCTATCTTCCCTCATTAAAGTTAGTCGCGTCCGTCAGTGGAGTGCTCGCTGTCTTATCGAGCAGTTGGATCGAAGGTAATGCAGCTCCCGCGATATGCAGTTCGGTTTGCTTCCACTAACATTACCGACCTGCCTCAAACGTACAAGGCAAACGTTGTCTTAAGGACGCAATATGTAAACTGGAGCACTTATGTCACGGAAAGTAGTACGTATCGAGTCAGGTTTGCGTTCGATGCGTAGCAAATGGATATATCGTGCGAAACGTTACTCCTTCCCCTCTCGAACGTTTCTCTCCTAATTCTTTTTCCACCGTCCCGAGAATCACGATCGAGAACCGAGAAACACCTAATCGGGAAGTCAAAAGTATTTCGTAGTCCTCTTTCTCTCCCCTCCTCCTCACCCCCCCCCCCCCCTTCTATCTCTCTCACTCTTCGGCATTACCAAAGTAGCTGTCCTAAGCCCGTTCCTAATCCGAAATAGTGAAATCGACTCCAAAGCCCGTTACGCAAGGAGGAAACGAAGAAGACCCATTGACCAATCGGGAACGTTACGTATCGCGTCGACTGCCCAAAGTTTCCGTTTGAGCCATCGTTTGCCCGGCAACAATTTTTTCACTGCCGTTTGCTCAATCATAAATGTTGGTCGGCGCGCGGGTACAGTCTAATAAAGAGGATTCCGCGACTGCGAACGCGAAAGGGGAACGAGTAGGAGAGATAGGAAATGAAAATAAACTATTGCAACAGTTTGCTCCGCGGGACTATACCGACGATAAGTGGTACGGTAGGGGGTTGTGGGTGGATGACAGATCAATAGCGGTGACATAGTTACCGAGTAAACCTGGCCCAGTTTCAACGCGACCTCATTCCTTCGTTTCTTCCTTCCTTCCGTGGAACTACGAGGAATGTTTATTATTCAAAATTAGTTATACGATTGGATTTAAGGGAAAACATTGAATTGCCACGATGCATTCTCCGCTTAAATTGTAACGCGCCCAATTGACGGCGCAAGAATGAAAGACGTCACAACGTTCCTCTGCGATTCCTGTTCGAGTTAACCGCCGATTGAGTTGTAATCCCCATCCGGAGAAATCGTTAGAGTCGATGACGCGGTATTACATTGCGAGAGATCACGGAAATTTTTGTCATCGGGATTGTGAAAATGTATTTTGTAGCCTGTGATTATTCGAAAACGCAGACAAGATCTTCGATCGTTCGCTACGTGGAAAGAGCGTGACCTTTAAATCGTGACACGGTTAAACCTTCCAATGCGGTAAGTGAGTCCTCGTTCCTAGGGGAAAGATTAATGCCTCTATATCGTCCTCCGAAAGTGTTCTCAGAATTGCGAATATTTGCACTGCCGTTACGGTTTACAAAGGTACGCGAGCCATTTTGCCGTTATGGTGCTGGCAAAATTGTTGTATGTTGAAAGTTTTCGGATTTAAGATACAACAAATCACGAACTATCAACGGTTAGGGACTAAATATAAGATCAGGATCCCGGTATCCCAATTGTATTTCAGTCGTCCATTTTTTAAGTGAAATAACTGGGGGCGAGCGACGGTATCCTGGAAATAGGTCGAGCGTACAGCCACGTGTTTGAGTCGGCGATAGAGAACGGTGTGACCCGATACCACGTTTATATTTCTAAACTTTTCCTCGTCGCGAACTTAATCCGACAATTTTTCAGAAATACATCGCGATATTTCGCGTAAAGTATAAACTTACCCATCCGAGGACGTAACCGTTCGCAAAAATGGCGTTTTGGCAATTTTCTTGTCACGCGTTTCTTTTCCGTTGCCATTTATCCAATAACTTTCTCTCCGTACGCGTGTAAGTATCTTGCTATGAATAACTGATTCCTATCGAACCATCGCTGGCTCGACGCAATTAATTTGCCAGGCGAATTATTTGTAATTGGATTCGAGTAACGTGTACGTACCTGCGCATTCGTTAGGTGCAATGATCAGCCACTTCGAAACGACAAAAGCACCCATTTCGCGGCAATAGGGAATTGACGTAACGTGGAAATTATAATCGATGATGGTTTGATAATCCGCAAGAAAATCGTACAAAGAAATAAGAAAAAAACGTGCAGCCGGTGTTTCGTGATTCGCATCCGTTTCGAGGGTGCTTTTTATCTAAAGTCGGCATTGCCCCTGTACGCGTTGAAAATAATAAATGCCGTTGGTATCTTTTCTCCTCCTTTCTTCCCGCTTCGAACAACATTTAGTAACTTTGACCGATTATTGACTTAAACAGTCGATAAAGAACCACGGGGGAAAGCGTGCAACGTCGAAACGGTCTGCTGCACTGCGGTTGACCTTGAATGTACTTATCTACCGATGGGAAATACTGCTCACGACGTAGCCACTACACGTTATTCTACCTGTCCTGAATAATTTCGCGGGTTGTGTTCTACACATGTGCCACTGCAGCACTACCTGGATCGCATTGTTACCTGCATAGCACTGCTATTTGCATAGCGCGCGACAGGCGACCACGGTTGGTTATTAATTTCTATCACGATATACGGCATCAAAACACCGGCCAGGTTTCGGACAATGTATGTCCCGTACACAGACGCACCCATGTCATTTAGGGACGACGGGTTATTAATTTTTAGTGGAATATACGCCTTTAATGTATCGTCCAATTAAGGGTGGCTTGTACTCGGACGCACCCGAGCCATTTATGGACGGTGTATTTTTCGCGTCCCCACATGTCGATCTTAAATTCACGTCTGCACCCGTTTCTATGCAGGTGTTCGTGCGTAAAGCGTGACCAGCTCGATTCAACGGCATCAGCTTATTTTAAACATCGCGTTCCTCTTTTAACGAAAGATGATAAAGTACTCGATTACGAAGGCAAATGTCGCGAGTCATTTTACGCTAGGAGGACATGGATCTTCGTTACCTACGACGTCCTCGCATCTACGAACTTTCGACGGGTTGAACTCACGAACCTCTCTCTCTCTCGATTGTAATATATTTCATACTCCCTTCCTCATACTTTTTGCACCGTGGATATGTACCTTCGTAACCTCCGCTCGTACTTTTCAAATCTCGAGACTGGAAGAATCAGTTAACTTCGACGTTACTGTACGTCATTGAGAAAACTCAGTTTCATTTTCGCGACACGCATTTGTTTTCGAGAATATATGTCCGCGTATGTACCGAGACGTACGCGAAGTACGTTTTTACCTACGCAAATTAACTTGCCTCGTCGACGCGATAACCGTACGTGCGCGTGCGCACGCTATACAAAGATGGGTTCTGCGAGAGGCATTTATATTCGCGTACAGAGGACTCGCGCTGGCAAGTCGGACGTGCGTAAGTGTTCGCTGGCGCGCTACCCCTCGGAACGAATGATAAAATAATACGCTCGCAGACTTAGGTCGAGCGAGACAGCGCAGAAGTATATTTGAACGTACGATTATATCTTATTTGGCTGGCATGCGTGCGCGTAACGCGGGCACGTAACGTTTATGCCCGTACGCGTACACGCGTTAAGGAAGAAATAAAATTCAGTGATCCTGGAACTGAGTCGCGTACATACAAGCACGGATGAGTAGAATCCTACACCTTAACGTAGATAACGCGCTCTACGACTCACCGTGCTTTACGACCACGAGTCGTTGCGTACGAGAAGCTTCTCTATGTAAATCGTCGGACCTAAAATTTGCATTGCGATGCGTGTGTTTCATACAGTTACGAGAATTCATGATCGAAAGTACAAAATAATTTACCTTACAACGACTCCGTTACGCTCGTTTATCGAAATATTTCTATATTTTCGCGAACGCCGCTACATCGAGCCCTGTTTATTACTCAAAAATGATTTTGATCGACGAAAGCCACGGCAATGCACACGAACGTGAACCCGCGTCTACCTCTAACGCATCGAATAATCAACCAACTCGCAGACGGTGCTGCGTCTGGATGTATGTATGTACGCGTATGTACGCGTATGTACTGCGTATGTACTGCGTATGTACGCGATACAGACGGAGGCGCCCTCGGTCCACACGGACGTGCTCGCTCGTAACAGCAAGAACGCTCCTCTCGCGGGGAGAACTGTGTCAAGGGCAGAGCTAGCAGGGCAGCGGTCCGTGACGAGCCGAAACGAAACGAGAGAGCCGAGTTTTACCTGCTCGTGCCTACCTCCCCGTCTTCTGTGTGCCTCTCTCGTGACCGAGCTTCGCACCGAAATCGCTTTGTACGAAATCTCTTTCCAGTTCTCGCATCTCCCCTCCTCCCACGAACCCTTCCTCGCCCTGTGCCTCTCCGCCCGCAACCCCCTTCGTTTCCACGAATCGCGTTAAGATCATCGCGATGGAGAGCGACCGGACCAGACGGACGGCCCACGGGGAGAGAAGAGAGCGGAGGAAATCGTTCCCCGCGACGACCATTTGTCGAAATCGCAAAATTTCGTCGGGCGTAATTCGCAAAATGTGAAAGTCGACGAAACGGTGGAGCTGAATGCAAACCTGCATCTTCCGAATTATCGAAAGACGGATAATGGATTGCTAAAGAAGAAAAAAAAATTAGTCAAAATCTGGCAAGCAGTAGTCGGCCCGATACGCGTGAGGTTTTCTACGCGAATCGATCCGAGTCGAAGAGACGCGCGAAATGTGTCGCGAGATAATTGGCGAGGACTGGCTCGCGAAACATTTTCTCGGTTAAAAGGTCCCTTTGTTAATCGGCCGAGGAATGAAAAAAAAAAAATGGACGGTGAAAGCGGTTCACAGTTCAACGCTTACCGCCCAGCTTTGTCCAGTGTGAACATTAAAGTCAGATTGAATCGCTCAACCTCCAACCCCGGGTTGGAATTTGGATCAAGGAGGGCTCTGCTTACGGAGCGTGACGCCTTTATGGAGCTTACACACGGAACGACCTACGCCCGCGTGCGAACCGGAGAAACTCTAGATACATCGTCGAGATAGATACGACGGGAGACAGAGTTTCATATTGGCACAGCGGTCAAGTCGAAAGCTCGACGAAGTTTGCTTCTACGACAAACTTCTATGAGACGGCACTGCTGAAAGAGATCGATACGTGCGAGATGTTACGCTGCGCGTCAACCTTCTTTTCCGCCGTCGAATTATCCCTCCGCCCTCCGCTCCGATTCTGCGTGGAATGTCCGCCCGACTGTTTACCATAGTACTGCAAATTTGACGAATCGTGTAGGGATGAAATTGTTCAAAATCCGTCCCTGAGTTCGTATCACGATCGCGATACCGAAAACGCGCCGAGCGTAGAGCGCAGCAGTCGGACAATGGTGCAACGCGTTAGGCGCAGAAATTGCATCGGTTATGGGTCAGTTGAGATACATAGGTGAGCCAGCCGGAGATTAGCCTATAATAGACTTTTCTTCGCTGTAAGTACGAGGTCGTGTACATAGACGGGACGACAAAGGGAGGACGGAACTCCCTCCCCCCCTAACCCCACCCCACACGCGCACACACACAAGTCCTGTAAACGTATACGCGTCCGTAGCGTGTAAGCGGCGTTCGCACATCATCGTTTCCATGCATTAATGCTCCGTATAAAATGCCCAAGAGCGGCGGTACGGCGGGCGACTCGTGTGTGGCAAAGTGGCAAAGTAAAATCGAGTGACACAATACTCGTCGGAATTGGGACAGTGGCGATATATACGATAGCGGTCTACACCGCTGCTAGGGGTTTTGCGTTGCTCGCCTTTTTGTCCTCCCCCGAGTGAGCGGGGGAAAAGGGGGAAGAGAAAAACAGGCACAAAGGTGGCTAAGCGCACCGAAGCAAAACGCCTTGTGTCTCAGCTCCGTTTTGCGCTGCGCGCTGAATATCGCGTACACGCGCGCGCGCGCCCACGAGCGAGGATCGTCCGGTGAGAATTTGGGACGCAAAATACGTATTTCCGTGGAGGCTCTTCCGGGCGATGCGACGGATAGATTTCTCTTTTCGCGCCGTACCTCGCTCCCGTGAATTTCCTTTGTCGAAGGAACGCGCAAAGGCCCTTCGCTCTGTCGTACGCGATACGCTCACCGGATTTACGTTAATTACACGCTATAATTAATTGAAACTGGAGATACGAGTCACTATTCTTGACTCCGAGAAGATGGTTAAATTGTCAGGATTAGTTGATAAATGTGCGGCTTCTTTGGTGGAAGGCTATTTACGTTTAAGCATGCCACGTACTTCTCTCACTTTCTTTTCATTCCACGTTGGAAAGGAGCCTCTTTGGGAACGCCAGAATTAGGACAGGGCGGGCCATAACTAGCAGGGGTTTTATGCCAGTAAAATCCTTTTTTCTTTCCCACTCCCTCGCTCTCCTTCTCTCCCTCCCTCTTTTCCTCGCAACGCGTACGTTGCCACGGATGGAGCGCACCGGAGCGTAGCGCGCGCTGTCCCGACAAAACTCTCGGTACGCGTACTCATTGTGCGTACATATCGAACGCGGAGACAAGGAAAAATGGAATTTTATATCGCTTTATTGTATCTCGGAGCGTTGCGTGAAATATGTTCTTACCGTTGTAAAATTGGACGGGTTTATCATCGATGTCAATCGTTCCCCCCCCCCCCCCCCCCCTGAACCATTCTAATGTGGCGTTTCGTAACCCGGAAAAGAAGTCGGGGAAGGGGCGAACTTTGGGTCACCCACGTCTTTTCGAATATTCACGAGGACGGTAATGCAGCGTTTAAGGCTACCTGTTATTCCGTGGCGCGTTAGCCTATTTATATCGCCCTAGATTCCGCTTTTACATCACAAGCCACAGGTACGCGCCCCGAGGAACACCGCGATTCTCACGATAGGAACGCGATGAATTTATAGGCACGATTAATTTTTGCGAAATCGTCTCTCCGGAGGTGCATTACGCGCCTCTGCGCGTATGTATAATGGGTATGTGTATGTCGCGTCTGACCGAGTTGCATCGTCCACTTTATCCACCGACGCTTTTTTCTCGCATCTACTCGTCGCGTCGCGTCGCGTCCGCGAAATTGCATCGCGGGGAGAACGCGTCGACGAACGGTAAAATTCGTTATCGGACCGTTTTCAAGGCATTAGAAATCTGAAATTCGCGGAACTCCGTGCGACGAAGGTTCTTCGATCTCGCGCTCTTAACGTCCGCGTTTACTTTCAATTTTTTTCGTTCTCCCTTTTCAAAAACACCCGAGCCGCGACACGGTAGTCGTAATCGATGGCGTCTGGGTCGTTGACCTCGAATGTTTTTTTTTTTTTTTTACGGGCATCGGGCAGCAAACAGAATGCTACTTCCCGTGAGCTCGACGAAGTATTTCTAGGCTGGATTCTACGAGTCATCATCGGTTACCGTTCAGGTTTATTCATGTGTTTCATGAATGCCACCGAAGCGCGATTGCGATCTCCTTTTACAACGAGACTGCGATTTCCTAGTATCGATTCGGTCCTCGGCGTACGCAAGACCGACGCGAGAGAGATACCCAGCGACGCGCTCGCATGTTCGTGAAATGTTATATTTTTCCACGCCGTCATCATCCTTCGCGCATGGCCTACTTGGCTTCGCGTAAAAAGGGCTCGGCTCTAAATCGGGAGCAAGTTTACGCTGCCCATCTCTCGCTCCAACTTTATCGACCATCCACCAATAATGATACCTACACGCCCCCGTTCCACGTTTCGCGCCGAAAACGATCGCCCGAGCTGTTCCGATTTTCGCGAAAATTCACGCAAGCCGAGACGAGAGATCGACTTTGCGCTCAACGCTACGAGTCTCCCGTCATATTTACCGTACCTGCGTCTGGAAAGTAAAAATATACTTCGATGAAAATCTACGTTGTCGTCGCTACGAGAGTAAAGAGAAATTATCGATCACCGGTACTCGAGCTTCGCCAGAAAATGATGAAGGAATCGGTATACGAGGAGTTATTATCTTTCGCTATAGCCTTGCGTTTTCTTATTTTCCTCTTTTTACCGCGAGTATCCGAGTATCTCGGGGGATATAAATAGTTCGGACAAGATGGGATTATTCGTGTGTCGCGCAGACACTGCTAGGGATGCAGAAATTCATGAGGCGTCGGATAGATCCACCGAACTAAATTTATAGTTAGCCCGATAATGTCGCCGATAGACGCGCTTGGCGCGGTTTTTTCGAGTCAGCTTAGTCAGTCTGGGGTCTGAACGTGAAGTGCAGCGTGCAGCCAGGCGTGCGGCGGGGGCTTTCGTGCGTGGAATAGGCTCAAGGCTGCACCGGTGCAACGCCGAGTAACTAACTACTCGCGGCATACTGCTTACTGCTCACTGCCGGTCTGCGGCTTGCTACCTGCTCTCCCGATCGGTGATCGATCAATCGAATCTGATAGGATCGAGAACTCGCTTGCCGGAGAGAGGCGCTGACGTAGAACGATGAGTATCCGTTGAAAAAGATACATCTCTACGGGACGCGCCGATAGCGGTAGATACAGCCCGAGGTGCAAACCATTCGCGATTCGCCGAACCTTCCAATTCGATATTTCGTTTTGGACACGCTCGCCTCGGTAATTGGAAAACGGTTGGAAGCACCTCGGTTGTTCCGATCAAGTGTAACGTACGATGTCGACGGAAATTGTATCGCTCTCGAGGATATTACGTTCGATTATGCAACGCGCGATAAGAGTAAACGCGCGTTTCTGAATTCACGGTTACTTATTTTTATTTCGATCCCATTCGCTCGGAATTCGCGCGATTAAGCGCTAATCTCGGATAAGAGAGAAAATATCGTCGCGAAGATGCAAGGCTATCGGGAATCTTATCTGATCGATATCGAGAAAGAGATACTTTATTCGGTTATTCCGATCGAGCGAATACCTATCTGCATTTTTACCTTCCAACTAGCCTCTACACAACAAAACGATCATACAAATGAGTCATCGGTGGATTCTCCTCGTTACGCACACGCACATGCATGCGCCCGTCGTCGAAGCTCCGCGAACGCGTACGCGCACGCGTTCTCGCTATCTCTATGCGATTTTAAATGTATCGCGAATCATTACGCCTTTCGGAGCCAGAAGAATCGCGGATCCATGGCCGTTTGACGGTATTCCTTACGTTTACCCTCGCGATATTACAATTTCCCCTCGAGGCGCAAATTTACGCATTTCCATGAGAGCGAAGCGCGTAATACGCTTCTTACCATTCGACGTGCATTAATTGGACGGTAAGAACCAACCGCGTTCCCCGCGCAAGCGGAATTCCAGTCTAGTAACCATACAGTCGCTGGTTCGAGCTTTAAAGTATTTCCCAGCGTGTAATACGCGATCGACTCCTTCGAGAACGATGAAACCGGTTGGGGAAGAGTATTGTCTGCCAGGTTCCTTTCTTTCGAAATCCTCTTGGTAATTGTAAGGGAGGGGGGGGGGGAACTTTTATTTTTGTCTGCCTTATTCGCCGGATACGTAGACTCAATCCTACGTTTTGCCAGTGATACAGGATCGAATTAATTTATTCCTTTCGAGCGATCATGGAATTCACCGATTCCTCGGTGAGGCTGTGCGTTTGACTCACCGCACGGGTATGATATTTATAGCAACCTCGAGCAATTTTCTCGGAACATTTGCAATCGACGTTTCATCGTTAATACATTTTATTCTCTCTCCGCGATGAACCAACGTTCGATGAAATAAAGGAAAAATGTTATCACCACCGCAACCGTCCCCCCGCGCTCGATCCAATATCATATCGCGCCACCCACCTTCGTATTCCACTCAAATTGAGCCACGTTCGAAAAGTACGAATAAAGGGCAGAGCATTCCGGCGTTCTCCGTGCATCTCGTCCACGGGCAGGAAAACGTGGAAAATTTACGTGACACGGGGCGTCGCGTCGTCGCGTCGGGAAGGGATGATGCACGGTACGATATAGCCGTACGATAAAAGCAAAAAATGAATAAAAGGGTGGGCGAGGGTTTAAAAACTCGGGGCGGGGATGGGGGTGAGGGTGGGAAAGGCGGGCTAAAGAAATGGAGAAAAGAGCTAACGATCTAATCCAGAGGGAACACGCGAGCAGCGAAGCGAGCTCTTCGAGTGGGACGGGGGTGAGAGAGAGCCGTACACCGGCGACGATAACGGCGGCGGCGGCGGCGGCGACGACGGCGGTGGTGTCGGCGACGATGACGACGGCGTCAGTGATGGCGACGGCGACGGTATTACCGCGAGGGGGGCAGCTCGGTTTTCCGTGAGCAGAGGCGGCGCGGCACTCGGAAGGGTAGAGTAGAGGGGCAGGGCGGCGTCGTGGAAGAAGGGAGAGAGAGGGTGTGCGGGGCGACGAGGAGAGACGCGGAGTGCGGTCAAGTGTACTGGGTAACTGGGTCAACGAGAGAACCGAGAGAGCGACGTTGTTGCGGGAGCACAAGCGCGCCACTACGAGAGTAGAGTTCTCTCTCTCTGTCTCTCTCTCTTTGTTCCTCTGCTTCTCTCGCCTCTCTTCTTCCTATGCCCCTCTACATGTCCCCGCTGTTGCTGCCGTTGCTCGGTGCTACTTGACGGCGTCGCGCTCGTTACTTAAAGTCGACGCATCCTCGACGTTCGCACCTCGGCGCGTCTATTATTGCATCGTCGTTGATTCGCTTAGGCGCAGTGGAAGAGACACGGTGAGACCGTGGGGTTGCGAGCCACGAGTTCGTTCCCAGACGGCCAGGGTTATCTCTTCATTTCGTTCTTTCTTTTTTCCACCCGCTATCGTTGATGCCGAGGTGTAGACGCTGCTCAGACGGCGGTTGTCATTCACGGAGGATGTTCCGCTAAGAGGGTTGCGCCGATGACATAATTCTTATTTTTATCCGTGGATTTACGCATACGCGGATAGCGTTTTAGCAATTTTAGTAGGGTGAAGTTTTAAGTTTCAGGAATGACTTTGTTTCGCATTCGGAATGTCGAGGGTGGTCTCATCGATTGTAGGAGTCGAATGCGTGTTTTGCAGATCTATTCGATCTTCTCTAGTAACATTGATCCGTCTCGTGGTATCTATTCGGACGCACGTTTCAACGTGGTCCCGTTGCTGCGAATGTATCGTAAATAAACGATGCGCGCACACGCAAAACTCTATCTGCGCGTACACCTTTAACGCATTGATACCGGTAGTACAAGGTGGTCCAAGTGCATCGGGTAAATAGGTTAAACGAATTAATTCGTGCTGGCGAGAGCCACGCTTTACTAGCGCGTTCGGCGCGCAACAATCACATCACGGTCGTATGTCAATAATAATTATTAAACCGGGCAAAAACAATCGACAGGGCATCAAAGTAGGGGAAACGATGAGTATCCGATGACAGGTCGTTATAGTTCATGGCGTAACGTGTAAATGGTGACCGTTGTAATGTCTTCTTGGGGATACCGAGTTCTTTATTACCAAAAAAAGTATTATTGTTTCATTGTGATTTTGTTGCACTTTTCAAACTGTCTTCCGTAAACACGACGACAGAAATGCGTACATACGACTGTTGTCTTATCACACGCAGAATAAACACGAAGAACACGCAAGTCGTAAAAGCACGAAAAGTAAATTTATATTTGTATGCTCGCAAATTTTCAAATTGGTTTCGTAATAATTGGTTTGCGTAATGCGATGAATAATGACCAGGTCGCGCGTATCGCGCATCGCGCAATGTAATTGCCACCATAATTTATGACGTATTAGCGTACGGCAGGAATAAAATATGGTGAATCGCAAAATTGATCGGCCGTTTTAGAAACTTATGAATTAAGAAATTAATAATAAGAAAGGATGATGGGACGCGTACAAAATGACTTCACTATTATTTTGTTCGTTAGAACGCCAAGTATAAAAGATGGTCACAACATACACAAATGTATGTGTATATACTTTGTAAGTAAACCAAATATTTTTGTTCGATCCAGTTCTAATTAAACCTAAAATCTATACTTGTGAGAGTATAAAGGCTAAACAAAACCTCGTACGTTTCTCATTCGCCCTCGTTATTAAGTTAAGAAATACATAAACTTCTAAAACGCTCGATCAATTTCGTGAGTCACCGTAAGAGTAACGGTAACGCGAAGAAATATGTACTTTTATATCGGCGTATAAGCATAAAATTTCTAACGAGTCACGGAAAGTGGGGCAAGCGATAACATTTGAATTCTTTAAGTGCGCTTATAGTTAACATTTCAAGTTTTACTTTCATCATCGTATCGTTTAAAAAATTGACTTCAGTTTCGTTTCAATCCGCCCTATCCGTTCTTCGTAATAACATTACAACAACGCTAAACGCGGTCGTGCAATGATTGCGCTAACGTCGAAGAACCGCGCGTGCGCTCGACGCAATCAAAAAAAGATCAAAAAGATGCGTTCAAGCGACACGACAGTTCCAAATTTTCGTGAATCGAGGAAACCCCGACGAGTGGTCGAGGAAACGAAATTCTAACTTTGCACAGAAATAACCATTACGGATTGTGGTGACACCAAAGTAGCGGCGATTGATACGCGCGTATGTATATCACGGCGTTGAGATAATGGTAGGTACGAGTAACGCTTAGTTAAAAGTAGCAGCGCGCATGTTTACACGCAATCACCTCCAATACCTTCTCGTCGAGCATCTCTCGACAGGACACGCGTAACCGTGCGTGTTCGGATTAGACGATCGCGAGCGTGTAGGTGGCCGTACACGTGGGTACGAGCTTAGAATTATGCTCTATAAGCGCACATATAAAATTGTACTACGGCGCACAGTGTGCTCTTTTTGGACAAAAATCGCTCTCCAGCGTAAAAATCAACCAATTTTAATGATTTTTTTTTTTAAATTCGTAGAAAAATTCCAGCAATAACGTGGTACTGCGGATAATTGGATATTTATAAATCTAACCTATAAAAAACGTCATTAATCCATATGGGACAGAAACATTTAATTAGAAACTTTAGTTAGAAACTTTAGTTAGAAAATTCCATTGTTGCATTTCATTATTCACTCTATTAACGAAAGTTAAGTCCCTTAAGGGGGTACACCACAGTAAAATGTTCAAAAAACCGATTTTTTTTTTTCGCATTTTCAGATAGTTTATAATGTCAAGAACGTATTGGGCATATTATAGACCAAAATACCTATTGTTGCAGAAATTATACACCAATTCAACTGCGTTTTTCTCGAAACGTGATTTTCAAAGTCGGTGGCAAGGATATCTCGAAAACGGCTCGATGGATTTTTTTGCAATTTGTACGCAATATTATTGAAAGATTGATTTTGACAATAGAATTTTCTAACTAAAGTTTCTAACTAAAGTTTCTAATTAAATGTTTCTGTCCCATATGGATTAATGACGTTTTTTATAGGTTAGATTTATAAACATCCAATTATCCGCAGTACCACGTTATTGCTGGAATTTTTCTACGAATTTAAAAAAAAAAATCATTAAAATTGGTTGATTTTTACGCTGGAGAGCGATTTTTGTCCAAAAAGAGCACACTGTGCGGCGGTGGCACGCATGCGGATCTACGAGCATGGTAACGCGGTGCCAGCCAGGAATCAGGTCACTCGTATCAAACTGACCTACATACCGTTATCGCCCATGTTATCGCCTTTGATAAAGCGCTTATTAACCGTACGATTATGCCGGGAAAAGATTCGAAGCGTCATCGCTCTTCCTCCCCCTTTTCGTCACTCGATCCACCTTAAGAACTCTGGTGCAAGGTAGCCGCGAATGCTCGGTTAAGGGATTTTCCTCGCGACTGACACGAGTAGTCGTTACTTATCCTGATGCTTCGCCCGATACCCCGTCGACGACGATGGTAATAATAATTCAGGGTAAAAACGCCTCCCTAACACGCTAAAAATAACGAGCAACAACGACACGGCTGACCTCGTACTGGCCACCGTCCTTCCTCGACAGTTCGAACTCTTCAACTTGACCTGGATATAAAATCACTCCCTCGGCTCGTATAAGGCTTTCATCGGAAATCGGAAATCCTGACCATTCGTGAAAATTCGTCGACCGGCCGCGCGACTTTCCTTTTTTTTCGGGACGCCACGGAGAACTGTCATCGGCATCGCGACGAGGTAGTGGTTCGATATCTCGCTTTGATATCGCGCCGGATTAGAGCGGGAAAAATATTTGTTTGGATAAATCACGAGAGTACGTTCGAGGCTCGCCCTCGAGTCAGAATCGAGATCCAACGAATTTGCAAGAAACTTATTTTCAACGATTTTGTAAATTACAACGTTGAATTATGATATTAATGTACTTCGCGCACTTAAATCTCCGCGAGTCAGACGCCAAAATGTAATTGCGCGACCGTTAAACGAGGAAAACCAAATGATTCTCGTCGTTGACGCGAGCAAGCGTTTACGTCGTCACGACTACGTAACGGGGCGAATAGCAACGAAACTATTCACGGGTTTTTGACGAAACAAAGTGGGAGAAAGATGGTGGCGTGGAGGAAGAGAGAAACCGAGCGCGAGCATTACGTAGGCGAACTCGCCAACGAAAGTGAGAGCGGAGATGTCGGGATGAAAAGTAGGAGCGGAAAGAAGGAGAGAGTTGGCTTACTTCTCCACGCTTACGAGTTAACTCGAGAAACGCTTATGTCTCTCTCTCGTAACCGCTCAACGTAACAGCCGTAACTAGTACCATTGCCAACGAAAGCTGTCGTGGAAAGTAAAAGCGGATGAGCCACTTTTCGCGCGTGACGAGTCGAGCCTACCCAAAGAGAGACAAAGAGTCACGAGAGGCGTGAGTGCGGCTGTACGGAGAAAGAGAGGAAAAGACTTTCGCCCATTCATCGTACAGCCGAGCGGCTCTTGAACTGACTAGCGAGAGAGAGAGAGAGAGAGAGAAAGAGATTATCATTGCGCCTAGCGTACCGTCTTACGCGCGATATAAATACCTCCTAGGTAGAAACGCCGTGTCTAGCTCTACCTAATGCTCGCGGAATTGGCACGCGCGGATACGTTTACGCACGAATCCGTGGAGCACGCGTACCTACCGCGTCATCGCGGATAAACGTATACCTTGCGTCGCGTTTCGAGGGGGATGAAATATCAATACATCTCATAATCACGCGCACCGCGCGGTTTGCCGGGGTCAGTCCAAATTGCTTCGCGTTCGTTCCTCGAGGTAGTTTCGCAAAGAGATCCCATTGTCGATTCGGTAGAATAAAGTGTCTCGGAAACTTTTCTAATATGCGCATATTCAGAGTGAAACGAAATATTAATTCGTATTCCGCCTAAAGTGACCGCTTACGTCTACGGGAGGGAGGGTTAATCTCGAACATCGGATTCTTGCCAGTTTTTAAATTACGTTTCACGGTAATGCCACGGAAAAGTTTTATACGCGTAGAAATTACAGTTCTTGCGCGGATGCGCGAAATTCCAGACGCAATGATGTGTGTACTCGCGCGTCCAGCTTACCTCGCTCTGGCTGGCTCGAGCAGAATTATTTCTCCGGGAAATTACCGGTCATTACAGTCGCCGATCATTATTATTGGCCTTACCTTTCGAAGACCCGGTCTCGCGTACCCGATTCGCGTTTCAACCTTGAGAGTCATCCTGTTCGAGCGCTCCGGCTCCCGCGGGAGTGTCTAGCCCGGTACTCTATCGACGGCACTTTGCCGCGAAATTACCTTAATCCGCGACGAAAAATCTTTTTTTCTTTCCGCGAGAAACGTGCTCGACGGATACACGCGTTTCGCGGGGATCGCACATTTTTAATCGTACCGTGCGATTTTTCGGTCAAGGTCGACGGTGTCCTTGGCTTTTCTTAATCGCGATCGCTGATAAAAAAGAACAGGCTTCGCTGTACCTCAAGGTGTACAATCAGTGCTCGATGTAGCGTACAGATACATAAATTGCGTACATGTAACTCACACCGAACTTGCACGGACTAAATACATAAATTGAATTTGCTTATAAGCGAACACAATAAACGGTAATGCGCGCGTTTATTAACTTAATACGGGACTTTGGAATTTCGCGACACATCGTAGAGGGAGGAAATTGTATTGTTCCGAAGCTACGGTGCGCGTTGTTGCGTACGTGGGTCTGGAAGTCGGTGATTACTCGATTTAAATTTAATATTATATTACGCGCTTGTCATCGAAAGCATCGGTGTCGCTAGCCATCATCCTCGGTTATAGTTACGCGCTACCGATAGTGTTCCAAGTCGTATTGTTTAACTTTCACGGATAAATATTGCTACAACTTCCGCCAAATTGGGAGCGAGTATGACTTATTATAGTGATAGTAAGTATAGTGCAAATTACCAACGTCATTCGTCAGCTATTTCTCCGATAATTTTGCAAATGTGCGAAGTCTAATTACGCCCACGATACTAGCTTATCTTGGTACGATTTGATAAAAACTTGCACAATATCAAAGAATTTTTCAAACGCCAAGTTTTACCGGAAAATGTGCAATTAGAATTTCTAAATTTTTAAACAAATATTTAGTGCCGATCTCTCATAGTATTCCCGATTAAGATTTCAAAGTTCTCTTACCTCAATCTCGTAGGCAGGTGGGACGAAAGCAAATGGCTACCACGAACGACGGAAGCTTTTCTTGTTTTGTACGGTAGCCGTTTTTCTCATGTTCGCTCTCCACGGATGAGGTCGGTTTAATTTTCGTCGGCCTCAAGCGTCGCGCGACAGAAATTTTCGCTTTACCGCCATCCGCTTTTCCCTGGAAGATTGGGGAGGGACTTTTACGAACCCTCAAAGGACGTGACGTTTCCAGCGATTCGCACCGTAAAAGAGAAAATGTAAGCATCCCTCGTGCCCCCGATTGTTACCGGGGCAGTGGGTCACTGGGAACTTCCGTTGCGAATTGCACGCAATAATTTTGGGCGCTATCTCAAAATATTTACACCCGCCTTCAATTTATGGCGGCAGCCCCCTGTCGAGAAGGCGACGGCTCTACAACTCTTCGAGAGAAATAAAACGGTCGCGCATTAGGAAAGGTCCTACCAGGTAACCGAAGGCGTGCCGAAAATTTCTTCGCTTTCTAGAAAGGCGCAATCGTATCTCTCGCAAGACGCGAGCGCAATATAATGTGTCGCGAGCGAATTTCGGAAGTAATAGCCGTTGAAATATATTGCACCTTGAGAGCCGTCTATCTGTCTATGTACCGCGCACGCGTTAAATATCAGATAATTAAGGAGAAGCGCGATTATAGATTCCGTCGCCTGTCTCCCTCGTTCTTCGTGCCTTGATCCGCGTCAGAAACTTTTCCACGCAAACCTAATCTCTCCTCCTATTTTTCACTCGGTCTCGGTCTCGGTTCCCTGCGACGTTCATGGCTTAAGGTCCATTTCGAATTCCGCCGTGTGTCCCAGTTGCAAGGTAATAAAAATGGGAGACGACGAGAACCAAGAGGGTCGTCTGGGGTATGTACGCATCTACATACACGTACGTGCATACATGCGGGGGGTACATCCTTGCACTTCTACACGCGAGAAAGACAGAGAGTGAGAGCGAGAGCGAAAGAGAGAGAGACAGAGAGGGAGCGAGAGAGAGAAAGAGAGAGAGAGAGAGAGCAGCGCGTCCTTTGCCATAGAACGATGGATCTGCACGCTGAAACGCGCGCAGGCGCAACTTTGGATCTCCATCGCGAGAGTGTGCGTTCGTGTAATGCGTCGTAACACACTTACACGACACAGACAAAGAGTACACGTGCATTTATACACGATCCCGTATACATATATTCGCGCATGCACGCAAGACGCACACTCTTGCACGTGGTCTCGCGATACCCCATGTGGGTAAGTATGTCAAGGACGTGCGAACTGGCCTGCAAAACGGCAGTTCGCGTTTCGTGGATGAAACCGTCTCTCTTTTTCGCTCTCCATCCTCGTTTTTCTATTTTCCTGGCGGCAAGGGACAAAGAAAACAATGATTCACGAAATTTTCGTTACGAGTGCATTCGGAAAGGGTTGTCGGTGTCGGTTGGGAAACAAAGCAGGTGTTTTCCTTCGTATACGGGGAAGAATTGCAAATAAGCTCGAAGAAATGGGAGAGAAATCGCACGGATGTCCAATTCTACGCGGCACCGTAAATAGAATAGAGTACGATGCGAAATATTCTCCATTGTACTTCTACGCGGTGGAAATGAAAATTTGATAAACGTTTGGAATTTTCGGACGCGTATTTAAAATTCGACATCAACGCGTGCTCTGTTCCAAATTAATTCGGCAATTTCGTGGTATGACAAAAATATATATTACGGTAACGGTCTGTGTAACAGCACAATGAGTTAGATTTTACTTTTAGTTTCGAAAATGGGATTGCGGAGTGGGGCGGGCCTTGGCACACTTCACACACCGAGACACGTTGCTCGCAGTAAGAGAGAGAGAGAAAGAGAGAGTAAAAAGAAAGAGTGAGAGAGAGAGAGAGAGAGCGCGCACACGAGAATGAGAGAGATCGCTAAGCTCATATTCTTTACGACGAATATTACGAGTTATAGATACCGTACCTGCATAGGTAATATCGAGATTGTAATCACGCCGCGAGAGACGATACACACGATCTTTTTTTTTCCCCAACCAGAGATAGGTCGGCCTTAATACGCTAATTAGCATTCCAGCTCCCGATACTTCTCGCTCCGTTCGAAGAAGATTTCTTTCCACACCGAGCACGTTTGCGAGATAATCGTAGAAAAGCGACTGCCGCAACTATTTATACGCGATATGCGCCCGAAGAATTTGCCCGGTTATATCACGCTCAAATAGCGAATCGTATTTCTAACTTTACCTTTGCAATTTTCTTCGTATTCCGCGCGTAAAGGTCGGGAAGTTTTTTTATCTACCTTCGCGAGTAGGCATCGAAAGGAGGAAACTTACGACGTAACGCCAACAGAACTCTATGCAAGTGTCGAACCTCGCCTATCGAGAACTAAATTACTTCCGACTGTGCCGTAATTCCAAGTGTGCGTCCGTACGCTTACTCGCCTACGAGCGTTTAAAGGATCACCGCGATGCTAATTGACCCAGAAACAGCGTAATGCCGATAATGGTCGCATAATTTCAGCCTATACGGGTAAAGGACTCGCGCTTTTACAGCCTTGTCGCGCTGTCGTCGTTATCATGCTCGCGCGTTCATCGGTATCGAGTGAGTTTGTATCGTTGACGGAATGAACGGCGCAAGCGGGACAAGAAATAGAAACGTACCGAGCATCTCTTCCGACGATAATCCCACCGAACGGACCTTTTCTCATCCTGTCTTCGCGACAGAGATTTCCGTTCTTTTAATTATGGATTTCACAGCGGAGGTGACTTCTCGGGTGACGAAACTGTGGGATCCACGCGATGATTTATAATTCCCGAACGCGTATCGCGTGGCACGCACCATTTACATTTTCGGAGAGTTTCTAGGTCACGGCTTTCACTTTCTTTCCTTAGATCTTCCGCCCTTTTGGGCAATCCGAAAGCGACCCTTTTCCCTTTCGCTTGACCCTCTTTCGCCGATCCCACCCTCCCCGCAATTGTGATTTAACCTGACACGCGATGGCATAGATTCGACCTTACCATTCTTTCCGAATGCACCGTCGATGGAAATGGAATCACATGTGTTGCGCGGTCGTGCCTGCAGCGATCAGGCAGGTACTCGTTTCCGATTTGCGCCCAAAGGGACAAAAGGTGCGCAGTCGTGTTTGGGGGCGCGACGCCCAACGTAAGAGAGGAAGTTCCCATTTTTGTTCTTTCGAACTTTTTGATCACGAATCGCGCAAAGAGAGACGAAAACGAAAGCTGAAATTGGATTTGACGAGAATACAGCGAAGGCTAATTCCGATCTTTTTCCAATTCGCGCGATCCGTTGTTCGTCCGAATTGGAGCAGCTGTTCAACGATACGAGCTTTCTCGCTGTGCTTTGCAATTAACATAAACGCTACGCGCGACTCTCGCTATCTGCCGCTATATATTTTTCTTCCACTTTTCTTCCTTCCTTCGTGCATACTTGGCGTTAAACTAAGCCGCAACTACACCATGCTTCTCATTCGCTTTTTATGGTTTACATTAGTAAGCGTAAGAACAACGGAGTACATTGCATTTTCAATGTGTCTACGCAAGGTGGGCGTTAAATGCAATATTATGTTCGAATCGAAAGTCGAAGGAATTCTTACTTGTTCTCATGAATATGTATGAGACACAGAGTGCCAATTGTCCACACGGTTTATATTTACTCCCCATACGTCGGTAAGAATCCTCGATTACGATTCGAGCATGATAAAAGTCCCAATAAGATAATAATCGACCGAAACTCGAAGCACCCTTCGAGTAGCAGCACCCAACTCGGTGCACCTCACCTCTAAACCTGGTGCACTGGATACGACGACGACAACGACGATGACGACAACACGCTTGCAATACTTGCCGCGTGCATTCATCGATGACACGCCGTGCGCTTGCGTGCACGCGTCTACCGACCTGTGCGTGGATCTATACGTACGACGTACGCGTAAATGTATGCGCTATTACGGCAGGCGCGCACGGTTACTTGGACGGAAAAGAGCGCGAGAATTACGTTCGAAGTGAACAAGCGGGACGCGTTGGGGGGGGGGGGATGGGCGGGGGAGGGGGGGGGGGGGTCGAGCGCGAGGTACGGCTAGAGAAAGAAATATCGTTCTGCGTTGAATCGAGAGAGCAAAGACGACACGTTCGTGGCGCGAGCGGAAAAAGGGGGAGCAAGGGTAAGGCGAGAAAGAGAGAGAGAGGAAAAGGTAGACGGCGAGAAGAAAGAAGGAAAGATACGCACACGTTTAGGGAGATCGAGCATGCGGAGAAGTAAGGACAGGGCCTGAGAGCGAGATAGAAGGATGGAAGGGCGGGATGCGGGAGGTAGATGGCAGAGGGAGAGAGAGAGATTGAGAGACGGAGATAGGGCGAGGGAGAAAGAGAGAGAGAGTAAGTGAGGGGCGAGAGAGGGAGAGGGAGAGGGAGAGAGAAAGAGAGAGAGACGTAACGAGAGGGAGTGAGTCGCGGCTGCGTCATGTTCTCAGCGAACTGGGTCAGTGGGTCCCCCCACCGCTTCGCGTCGCACATCTACTACGACGTACACACAGAGAGGCACTGGCACTGTCGGGGAGTGCCAACGGCGTTACTGTTGACCCAGCCACGGCCTGTATGTGGCCTGTGCGCCTGCCCTGTGCCCGCTTACCGCGACTTCGTGCCCGACTCCCCTGTGCTCTTTGAAAGCAAGAGTTGTTCGCGCGGGCTCTCCCGTCCTTTCGATCTTCCTTGCGGCTGAAAAAAAGATACCGATCGAAGATTACCCCAAATCCAGACTTCTAACCCCCGTCCTTGTTCAAAATTCAACGTTTGTACATTCGAGAGGCGATACGTATGCGATATGTTGTATCTTCCTCTCCTTTCCAGGGGAGATCGAGGATAATCGTCGTCGATGATGGAGCAAAGAAATTTATAAAGCTACGATCGGGATACTCGAAACGATTCTACGTCGTTTAATCGGAAATCGGGTATCGTTTCACGGGTGGCTTCGTCGACGACGAATCCCGTGTTACGTCGTCGACTCGCAACATTGATAAATTCGGTGGAAAGGTATCGATTCGGATCCCGTGCGAGCTCGTACACACGTGCGTCGTGGTCGCGGTATTCGCCGGCAGCACCGACGACAAAATACGGTCGACAAAACGGAGATGACGACGCGACGCGACGACGACGACGACGACGACGACGACGACGACGACGACGACGACGACGACGACGACGACGACGCTGACGCTGACGACGGAGACGGCAGACCGACGCGGGAGCGAGCGAGGACAATACTTCTCCGGCCGACATAGACCTGGTTCCGTAAGTAGGTCATCCCCGCCATCGGGCGTGCAACCTCCTTCTCGCCCCCTCCCCCGATCCCTTCGACCGCGGCAATACCTCCCGACCTCCCCCGGCTGCCTCCTCTCCTGCCTCCCGCTCCTCTCTCCTCCCGGACGCCGCGTGTTGCCCCCCCCACCAGACGGGGCTCTCGGAGGCACCTCCACTCCGTCGGGCACCTGGCCGCGCGCGGTGGCATGCGCTGCTGAATCACTTTCACTTATGCCGTGCGCTGTGTTGGTTATACGCCGTCGTATTTCTCTCTCTCGCTCTCGCTCCCGCTCTGGCACTCGCACTCGCTCTCGCTCTCGCTCTCGCGCTCTCACACTCGACCCGTGCCCGTCGGTAAAGGGACACGCGCGCGCTCGTTCTCTCCTCTCCTCTATATCCACCGAAACGCCAAGGGAGCCTGACGACGACGGTGTGCTGCGCGCCTCTCGCCGTTCTCTCTCCCGGTTCTACCAATTTTATTTTACTACGGACGGTGTCACGGTGAAGCGGGTATCTGTCTCTGCGACGCGGCCGAACCGCGTTTCGTTTAGTAATTTCGACCGCAAAAGCAGTGGCCGCACGCCTCGATTGGATAGCCGCGCGCGTGGGGTACGGCCGTCAACGTGTGTTCCTGCCTTTTTCCAAACATCAACGGCGTCGCCATCGTCATCGTCGTCGTCCTTTGACGACAGCAACGCGCACGAGACGGCATCGGGACGAGAAAGGGCGAACGGAAAGGTGGATCGAGAAAGACGAGAACCCTGTCAATCGTGATTCGTGCTCGTCGCCGCGGTACGACGTCGTCGTCGTCGTTGTTACCACGATATACGTGGCGTGTGCCGTGTCTCGCGAGGCGGTCTCCCGACTCTACCTACCTCCATGTGTCGACGGTAGGGCGGCAGAGGGGAGGGGGCGGGCCCTTCGGGAAAGCAACGAGGCGAGAATACAGCTAGTCGTACGCAGATAGCCGAGCTGTCAAGTAGCGTGTTTCGGGAAGCATAGTGGAGGTTCTCTCATTTTATCTCGCTCCCACTCTCTCTTCACCCTCGCTCTCTTTCTCTTACTCGCTCGACCCGTGTTGTGTTTATTTCGCGGCTGACTCTACGCATCCCTTCGTTTCGCGGTGCGTCGTTATTACTTGGATTGCAGTGTATGTGCGCGCGACTTTGACTCGCCCTAATTTACCTACGCTTCGAAGGTGTCACGCGTTTTCGTGTCGACGCGCCGTGTGATTTGAAACTTTGTTTCGTGGTACGCGAGTGTGCCGGCCACTTCGTCGCGTTAAACGCCACTACCGGCGATTCGCGTGTTAACAAGAGGGAACCCGATTGTTTTCTCTCACGACGATTCTGTCGGAACCTCGTGGTGCGGACAGAGCTACCTCGTCGTCGATCTCGCGTGTGCTTGTCGTGTTCCTTCGTGCCACGATATAACGTTGGATTACAGTGCCCGCGAGGGGAGAGAAATAATAATCGAGGCTCGTGGTGATTTTTGTTCCGCGAACCCCGTCGAAGACGCGACGCAAGGGTATAGCCGAAGTGATAGGAGCCTTGACGCATACACGATCGCTTCTTTACGATGGTTCGGACGTAGTAGCATTAGGAAGAAGTTTGCCTTATGCGGTGTGGTGCGCGATGGTTTTCTCGATAAACCTGTGCCGTAGAAAAGAGCGTGACTGGTGATCGATATTGTACGCGCCGAGGAAATCTTGTGTATTTTCCTCGCGTTTACTTATCTCGCACTCGTCGTCATTGTCGATTGTCGTCGATTGTCGTCGTCGTCGTCGTCGTCGTTGTTGTCGTCGTTGTAGTCGACGGCATCGTACGCGCTCGTACGGTGGTAGTCTTGTACGACGCCGACGTACTCGCGTAACGCGCCCAAAAATCAAGGGAATCCGTGAGCATCCTTGCCACACACGCCATTGGTACCATACGCCATTGTCACGGTGGCCAGTTCCCGGAGAAATTTCAGCCACCTCATATATGCGCCGAAACGCCGCCAGCACGTTCCTCCGTGCAGTGCTTGCGCAAGGGTGATATGTTATTGGAGATGGAGCAGCATTCGGGCCTGATATCCCTGAATATGTCGCCGTTCCATCTGAGCCCTCAGGGCAGTCCCCAGGGTGCGGCCGGGGCGGGCCAGCAGCAGCAGCAAGCTCAGCAACAGCAACCGCAATACGGTTCCTCGCCTTATGGCAATTGCGCTCAGAGTCCACCCTCCACGATGTGCCACCAGCAACAGTCCCAATCGCAACAACAACAACAACAACAGCAGCAGCAGCAGCAACAACAACAACAACAATTGTCGGTCCACAATCAGGCACACTCGCAGGGTGGTATCTCGGGCTTCGATGCGGCTTTCTTTGACTCTACCGCCCTCGAGGAACGGTGTCCGATGTGTGGCGACAAGATGTCCGGTTATCAGTACGGTTTGCTCACGTGCGAATCGTGCAAGGGTTTCTTCAAGCGCAACAGTTCGCCGTGCAGTAGTAAGAAAGTTTACACGTGTCTGTTCTCTCCTACGGGTGGTGGAGGAGGTGGCGGAGGTGGTGGTGGAGGAGGAGGAGGAGGAGGCGGAGGAGGAGGCGGTGGAGGTGGCGGCGGCGGCGGTGGAAACGGTAGCAGTAGTAACGGCGGCGGAAACGGCGGTGGTGGCTGCGGGATTTCCTCGGCACTCGAGCTCGGATCTTGCGGCAACAAGAAGGTGTACACGTGTCTATTCTCGCCAACAGGGGCCGGAAGCGGCAACGGTAGCAGCGGTGGCGGCGGCAGTAACGCGGGTAACAGCACCGGGGGTGGTTGCGGCACATCGACGGGCCTCGATGGTAGCGGCGGCGGAAGCAGCGGTTACCCTGGCGGGGCCGGCAGTGGCGGAGGCGGTAGTGCGGGTGGTCCTGGTGCCGCTGGCGGCAGTGGACCCACCGCGGGAAACGCCGCTGCGGGCGGTGGCGGCGGCGGTGGCGGGAGCGGTAGCAATACCGGAGGTGGCGGCGGATCCGCTACGGTAAGCGGCAATGTCGCGATACCAACGACCACCACCTATTCTTTACCAACTGGTACCCTCTGTCATCCCGGATTGGGCCAGGTCGGAGTTGGTGTCGTGACCGGCTCGATTCCGTGTCCGTCCGACTTCCCCGACACCAAGGACATCGTCATAGAGGAGTTTTGTCCCGTCTGCGGGGACAAGGTATCCGGTTACCATTACGGGCTACTCACCTGCGAGTCCTGCAAGGGTTTCTTCAAGCGCACCGTCCAAAACAAGAAGGTCTACACGTGCGTCGCCGAGAGGTCCTGCCACATCGACAAGACGCAAAGGAAGCGGTGTCCCTACTGCCGTTTTCAGAAGTGTCTCGAGGTCGGCATGAAGCTTGAGGGTGAGTCTACATTGCTTCTGACATTATAAACGGCTAAGTCTCTTCATTTTCTCTGTCGCGCTTTCGCTACTGCGCACGGAATTCGTTTTGACGTGTCGAACGAGCGGACAGCTTTGGTACCGTTCGGTACTAATTACGTTCACGGCGAAACCACGTCGCGAAGTCGACCCATAGATTGACTAAAACGATAGGAAAAGTGTATAGATAACGATACAAAGGAATTTCATAGCGTTGCGTAAGCCAATTTTATTCGCTCAACGATATATGGGTACTCATTTTTTGGATGTGAAAGCGATGCATGCGGGCGGGTATCGTCGCGATTTTTATGCAGAAGGTGAAAGAACGAAAGCAAGCGCTCGTGCATGCGTTCGACGGGTAAGCATCGATGCAATTATGCAATATAATTATGAGGCGCGCGCGCGCGCGTCTCTCGAATACATATACGCGGCATAGTAGCTAGCACTTTGGAAAGAGCATCGCGGTAAAAAAAAAAAAAGAAAAAGAAAAGGAAAAGATAAAAACCAATAATATATAGAATTTGCACGGTCCCGTTATAATATCTCAACTAGACGCATATCATCTGCATTTCTTACGTTTCGCGACCGGTAACAGGTTCGTAATGGCAATTCGCTGACGAAATATCGCCGTTATGCAAATAAACGCTACCGTCGTACGCGTTAGATTACTGCTTGGGTTAAAGTTAAGCGTATTGTCACTCGTAGTACAGTTTTTTTTTACTTTCACCTAGCGTTGCGAATGCACGGAATTGCCCTTACGCCGCTAGCGCGTTAATGTCACTGCATCATTATCAACTTTTATGTTATCTCTTATTTAATATCTACGCGCCCGCGCACCCAGTGATACGTCAAAAGCCATTTACGCGCGAACGCGTGTACGGCGGCTCGTATCTTCGGCGCCGTACGGTTCTCCTCGGCTGTAATCGGCCAAGTCCGTTACCGTTCGTACGTTTTCGCGTCGCACCCACACGAACTTAACCTTACACGCGTTACGCACCCGCGGAACGTTCAACCGATACGCGTCTTCCTTTGCAAATTCTTTCGTCGTTTTTAATGCCCGCAAATCGACCAGCGAGATTCTTCTTCGTTTCTGCTTTATTTACAGAAGCGCATTCCATCGCTGATTTTAAATTTCATCCTAGCGCCCAGATCGCACATATGCACGGCCAACGTCGATTAAGCAAACGGTTCTCTTGCGCGCGCAATAAAGGAATTTACGTTGCGGCTCCCGCCAGTTTTCTAAACGCATTTCTATTATCGCGCCACTTTTAATAGCCGCGTCTCGATCCGCTATCCTTCGACCGTTTATATACGCGTGGAGTTAACGGCTAGCGGAAAACTCGACGGTCGATAGGCGTCAAACTACCTCCACCGGTTACCTACTCTCGCCTTTCCATCGGCAATAACGTTGCATTTCGGGACCGTTGCTAGAAACACAGTTTAGCCGGAGCATCTAATGCAATTCGAGTAAACTGGGTCTAGGCCCTCAAGGCCCAGCGATTAAGCGAATCTCGAAACAGGCTCTGTCGCAATTTGCCGCCTTTGCACGCCGTTTTCCACGGCGTTCCTACGAGCGGCAACAGGATTGCTTAACGCGGAAAGTTTCCAGAGTGCTTGCGAGTGTTTACGAAAGGAAGCAGTTTCTTACTTGCACGCTATTCAGAAATGTAAAATCAGGCGTCAGTGTACAAAGTCATACCTGTTAGGTGCGCCTGGTCGGATAAGATTCTCTTGCAAAATTATTAGGACAAGCCCCGTCGAACATTTCACAAAGTTAATCCGCGCCCCCTGGTACGTGCGAGAGACAAATCAGTGACGATCGTCGTGTATATTTCTTTGCGTATTTCACGCGTGCTACCGTTAATCTACTTTTACCAATTAATTATTACTCGCATCGCAAATAGAGTTGTATCGCCAAAAAGGATTTTGCCTCTTCGAGTGGATGCGTCTTCCATGCGCAAGAGGTGGCGCGTTCCTTTCGACTTTTCCTTTGTCGTTAATTTTTTAACGCGTGTCGTTCGCCTCGTTCCATCTCTTGCTTTGAAACAGATAGCGTTGAAATATCTAGGATAAAAGGAACGCACCGATAGACAAAAACGACGGCTAAATACACTTGCGGTAATCGCGCGATAACACCTGTCACAGTTCTTCGACGGACTTGCTGTTTACAGCAATCCGCGAATACGAGAGCAAGGCTCGTTCCACGTAACGAACATTACCTCGAATCCCTGCTTTAGAAGCGATTGAAAACCATCGTCTCCTGAAAGCCGTGAACTCGTATAGCGATGTATCTGCGTTTATTACGAGACTGTAAAACATCGGTAACGAGGCCACGAGTGCTTGGAAGTACTCGTGATGCGAATGCACGGGCGATTTTTTCAGTTTAAATCCGTGAAACTCTAATTAAATTGCAGTTAGCGAGAGGTTGCTAACAAAGCTACGAGAAGAAACCTTCGGTACACACCCCGATAGAATATGAAAACTTTTGGCATTTATACTTATCCACGGGATATTCTGACACTCGTGACAGAGTAATTGGTAAAACCGTTACATTTCTGAAAAGGAGTTAAACGAGCGAACTCGTTGACATCGTTTCAAAGAAATAGGATCCCCGCAACGTTATAGTTACACCTTTTCTCGATTCGATTCTTCAACGAGTATTCGCACGATCAAACATTAACACTTGAATTTCAGTTTCACAGGTGCGAATAATAGGCCCGATCCTTAAGTAAATGTACTGTTATCTAGTTTTCTGCTGCCCGATTCGTTTCTTGACACTGGAAATTAATGTTCAGTATCAAATGCAAAATTTTTAATTTCTACTAATGCTCCGGATACGCGTTAATCCGAGCAAGTAGAGCTACGTAAAATAGTAGTATCCAGCTTTTATTTTCCGTCGCTTTACCGTAAATTTACGGACAAATTAACGTTGGAAACACAAACATTCTAGATAGATGTGAAAAAATAAAATGTCGTATCGGTATATTTCATGTTTACGGTACGTCAACTTATTTATGTAATTTACACTAGTATTTCCAATAATGCATTAGTAAAATAGCATGAAAATATAATCGGTGAAATATTTTAAAAAATTTTCTTAATAACGACGGTAGATCAGAAAAACTAGAAGTAATTATGCAACGTCGATCGAATGACGCGTCAATATTTTTATATTTAGCACACTTTTAATTGTTCCTTCGGCAAAGAACAATAGTGCACACTCTTTTGTCAAGGTCCGACAATCGGTTTGCGGGTAGAGATATTTTATCATCACTATTTTCATTATTGGCGGGGTTATTTCAAAGTGTAATAGCAACGTTTAAACGACGTAATAACTTCTCGTGCCGATATGTAAATAAACTTGGTACCGGAAGAAAAATCTGATATCTTACTTTAGAACGAGCTACCTTTGAAACGACGCCTTTTTTCTCCAAGTTTCAAGTAAAACTGTATTTTATGGGCATCCTTCAATTCAGGGACGGCCAACTATCGATGTAACTGTACATTGGAGATTTCGCAAAAGCTTCTTGGAGATCGTTTTTCCGTTTCAACTAATACCAGCGCTCGTCGAGTATCGTCTATCCTTTCCTTCCGTCTATGCAGGAAAACGTTGGCACCGAAACCACGTGTAGCGTTCGTACACCCAACACGGGGAAAAAATGATTCCACCTTGAGAGAGCCGATGAGCGCCGAGTTTGTTCGATCTCAAGGAATCGTTCTTGAAAAGTGTACGCTCCATTTTTTTTTCCACCAACTCAAGTTGGGATAGCGGAAGAAATTACGCCCTTTGTAAGAACGAGGTTCGCATCAAAAGGACGTTGGGGTCTTTTACGGCATTGGTTGGGCATCTGGTGGCCGATATAAAAAGTTTTGCTCCCAATGTGGGTCTTAGAAACTAGCTTCTCATGCGCCTTTCCTTTTCGTCATTAGCGTCATTCCCGACAAAAAGTCTTTTAGCCGATTCCAACGAGTTTTCTGTTTGGACAAAGGCAGATTTGTCACGTGGAAGTAGTAATGCGTCTACGAGTATGGCAACCGGTAGGATTGCGCAAGTAGAATCTAGAAATTTGAGGTAGGACGTTTGGGCCTCCTTTCGTGTCTACGTAATACCCACAGGTGAAAGCCTTTCGGTTGCTTGACAATTTCTATTAGACGCTCGAAACGTATTTTCACCGGCCTGGTCGGTGAAATTAGACTTTAAAAATTCTTTCTACTTTCTCCGCGTTTGCGAGCCCTATCGACGTCGAGTGTGAAAAATTGAGTTTGCCGTTCAAAGGTACTCCCTCCGCGAGGTTGCGCGAAAAATTACTTTTATTTGGCTTTGTCAATGTTCGGTTATCGGTAGAAGATACGGGGAAAGCTAATGTTTTAAACATCGCTGCTGCTTTTGGAAAATAATGCGAGTTCGTTCAATATTTATCACTAATCTGTATCACTCTACAGTGCTCTTTTTCTGGTTGCGAGCTTCAGCATATTTGCATTCAGTTTGTTCTTAGACATTCATTCTCCCCTCTTTAATCGTTGACAGAAATATTCGTAGAAACTCGATAAATCTAATCGTTTCAAGAATCAGTCTCTGGTGGTAATAAATTCAATGAAATCTTTGGTCAAAGTGCTCTATCGGAGTAAGTCGCGCGTCGACGCGTATCGAGTAAAAGAAAATTCCGTACTATATTCTGAATTTACTCGTCTCGTCACGTACTATTTCAAAACAGTTTTGTACAGTTTCATTGCACTCTCGGCGCCACAATTTACCACGCGTCGATGAAACCCAGAAACATATCGGTGTCGGTTGTCCAAGCGCAAAAAGGACATCGGTGCCACGCAATCCTGATATCGTTAAGGAACATCGTCCAATCGTGAGTCGTGTAAACGGAACAGTCGCGTCGTGGTAAAACTGTTTTGCGTTTCTCATTTCGGGCTTACGCTCGAAGCAAGCAAGCAAGAAATCAGCAAGCACGCTCCGCGAACAAATCTTCCAAATATCAAAAGTTCCAACTAACAGTCCTCGCTAACCATCACCCCCCCCCCCCCCCCATTTTGCTCGCACTTCCAGCAGAATAATATTAACGTTGCCGAAAGCAAAGTCTAATGCCATTAACGTCGCGAAAATTGCACCATTTACGACCCGTAGGTATATCTTCTGCATCTGCTCGCCACGTGGACGGTCCTTCGTAATATGGTCGAGGGAAATTTTAAAGTTTGATTACCCCTGGCGATTTTCGGACGACATCAGGGTTGCGTCCCTATTACCCGTCGTAAAAGTGAGAGCGGTGCCGGTCCTTGCAATTAAATTTTCTCGGGGTTTTGGGGATAGTGAGGAAATAGGAGGTACACGGAAAATAACGCAGGATAACGGAAATCTTGGCGTGTGCCTCTGTTTAGAAACTCACGAATTTCATAATTATTGTATTATGTTGCAAGACGGTGCTATACCTGCCCGCCTGCCTGCCTGTCTGCTTGCTTGCTTGCTTGCTTACCTGCCTTGCCTGGTTGCTCGACTCCTACCTTCGTTCTTCGGAGCGAGAGATGGGGGAGAAAGGTTAGGTTGAGGCGGGGATTGTGTAATCCCTCGTTGAGTGGAGCCTCACCGTCTTCTTTTCGCCGAAGCTTTTATTTCTTTCTCGGCTTGCTCTCGCGCGTCCGAATTCGTATTTCGCGCACGGCGCGCGCGCGTTGCGCGTACGTAGGAGATCGAGGAAAATCGAGTATGGATTTTTGAAGAACTGTGGTTAGTATTAGGGCCATGTGTGAGAAGAAGATTTGTAAATCTTTCTCCCTCTCTCTCTCTCTCTTTCTCTTTATTTTGAACAGCAACGCACGTAATTACCGGATCGCCAGTATATTACCTTTCACGAAGATTATTCGTTACGCGTATGCCAGTGGAGCGTCAGTTAGAGACCTGAGTCGAATGCGAGGAACGATTATCGTGTATTAATCTAATTATCGTAGCGTCAAGTACTTTGGAAGTTGTGCGATCGATATAACAGTATTTACGCGTGGTGGAACTCTAATATTTTGATCAGCCGTCGAGTTTCCAAGACCGTCGGTAGCGTTATCCTTTGCTTCGTATCGAAAATTATCCTCTTTGTCCGACTAGAGATTCACCAAAGTTTTTGCTCGGCGATTTTGTCCTTTTTTTGCGTTCTTTCGCAATGCGCGGGATGACTTCACTAACGGTCGGGCGCGTCGCGACGGGTGCGTCACGGGGGGAACTTCTCTCGCGCTATTGGTCCAACCGTGGGCGACGGTGGTCACGTGGTAACCCATTAATTTCTATGGGGAGGGCCTGACGTCACTGGAACCGTGGACCAGATTTGCCAAGTGGGTTTCCCTTTCTTTTCGACACACGCGCTCTCGAGTTCGGTGCTCCTGCACGCTTATCGCCGAGCGGGTCTCGCGAACCGGACGTGGATTGCATTCTTCCAATGGCTTCCACGTGGATCTTTCGAACGCGCGCAAACCTACGTTGAAATTATAGACAAGTAAAATCACTCAATTTTTGTCGATTCGATCTCAATTTCATGGACGCGAGATTTACGAGAACGAGACGCAAGAGGAAACGGTGTCCACCGTATCGCCATATTTTTTAAGCTTTACTGTTTTATCGCGGAGATTAAAAGTGATCGTTACGCGTCATCGGGTTATATCGAGAGGTAATATTAATTTCAGGTAAAGGGGGAAGATGCGTTTGAAAAGAGGTCTTTCGGACGTCATTTTATCTATACGCGGATCGAATTTCTCTGGTGAAACCATTGTCCATCTTCGAGACATTCGGTCCGTTTGAGTATGTAAATCAACATCGCGTAAGTTTGTACAAGCTTGCTCGATTCTGGTTCTCTCGGATATTGCTAAATGCGACGAATGGGAGGCTCTTCTTCGCTCTCTCTCTCTTTGTGTCTCTCTCCCACTCTCTTGAGACACAGATGCCGATGTTCGTTTATTCGGTTACGCATGCGTGTGCCTCGGTCGACCCGCCACGCACATTTTACACACTTTTCGAGGTCCACTCACGGACTCTTTCGGTCATCGATCGATATGCCTCGGTGATACCTTCGTAAATGGAAGCGGTTACTACTGCCACGGAAGGCGTGTGAGAAAAAAAATCCGTCATCGCGGCTAATGTCCCATGAAAATCCTAGTATGTCGTTACTTTGTCTGGGCGAAATAACTGTCCCCTTTACGGCAAGAATGTGGTATTACTGGAAAATCGTACGGCGCGAAAAGATGAAGCTCGCCAGGCATTAATTCCGCGAAAATGAAACTTTTCCGGTAGGCGTGCGCTCCGGTGTTGCGTAATAGGCGAAGCCACGAGTATCGCGTGCACCGTTCCTCTAACTATTTAACGATCGATGGAATAGCCTTCTTTGATATATTTAACACACTTACACGTGTGCCGTTTCGGTAATACGACGTATCGGTGTTACCGCGCAACGCTCGATTCTCTTACAAATCCAGGCGATACGGCATTTATCACGGTTACAGTTGACGAAAATTTCTCGGAGAAGTTTCGACACTCTCGGCACACTCGCACCTGCTAATATTGACGATAAGAGCTAAAGAGATATAGAAAGTTTGGCCGTTGCTACCCCAATCTTTTGAGTTTCGGCTTCATCGATCTCATGGGAGTTTTGCGGCGAGATAGAGAGAGAGAGAGAGAGGGAGAGAGAGAGAGAAAGAGAGAAAGAGAGACGACTCTCATATTGCGCGGTAGGAAAAGGTAAGGGAGTCGTATCGTCTTATCGGTTTACAAGAGCTTCCATTGTGCCTATTGGTGAAATTTATCGTTAGTTCTGCCGTGTGTCGGGACCAGGGGCCTTTAAAACTCCGTACGCAATGATACAACTCTGCGTGTCCTGTTAAAACTTCCGGTTATTACTTCGGGGAGATACAGAAACGAGGTTTCTCAGGGAGTTGAACGTTGTAGCTAGCACTGATCCACTCGATGCCCGGGAGTTCGACTATAAATTCCATCAGTGTCCCGGCTTGGCATACATATTTGACGATCGCACGATCAAATCGTGTCGTATATCGACACGTTAATGCGCTCAGCCTACGCGAAACTTTACCACCCACTCGGAGCGAGCACCGCGCATGGAGAGACTTTATCGCAAATAAAGGGACCATCGAATCTCGGTGCTTGTCCGCGCTCGAGTTTCCCGATTCTTTGCGAGCGTCAGACAAATCTGCTAATTGTTTAGGTAATAAAATTTGTTGTCGTATCGAAACGTTCTTTTCGATACGACCGAAGAAATTGGTTCGATTAAAATATAATTCGATCGCTTTGACGCATTAACGACAGTCGTTTTATTTGAAATTCGTTTCGAACATACGCGCCGTGCGTGTAGTTGACGCACCCCACGATACTGTAAACATTAATAATCGTGGAACAAGATAGAAAAAGTCGGCCGAACAACCGTGACTCCTTAAGTATGAGTTTCTCTTTTGGACAAAAGTCTCGATGCGCTCCAGTAGCATTATTTTCTACCCTTTAGCGCACCTGGCGACGAGTTAAAGACCGAAAGATGTATACTAGACGATAAAACACCTACGATGTTTATTATAACCGGGAGAAAAAAGCTGCAATCCCGCGGACGTAGGACGGCAATAAAGAGAGAGAGGGGGAGAGAGAGAGAAAAGGAATCCTTGGAGTACGGACCGGAGAGTCAAGTTTAGCGGTGATCCACGTCGTAGGGCCGTGCCTTGGACCGCTCGACTCCCCCGGATCTGTACCGCCTCATAAAAGAGGAGAGGGTAAACGAAAACGGAGAAATGACTGCGTAAAAAGGGGGAAAACACGCAGCAGGAATGGAACCTCTAGAGCATATATAGACCTCGGTAAGGAAATGTAAGTAAAAAAATTGAACGGACGAAAAGGGAATGCACGAGGCAGCGCGAATCTTCTCATGCCACTTCACCGTGGAAGATAGAATAACGCAGAAATGATGTACCATTGGCTTCGAGGAAACGAGACAATAACGATCGCTAGACTTGCGTGTGTAACGTTACGTAGCATTTGTAACGCGTCGGGAACGAGTGTCCGAAAGTAATAACCTGAAAGTCAAGTTTAGCGGCAACTTTTATTATTGCTCGAGTTAGCTCAGATTATTTTCTGGATTCTCTCGGCGTAGCTATCACGTATCCACCGAGAACGCGTCGCAGAAAGGAACGATGCAAGGAGCCGAGATGAAACGTGCGCGTTCCCGCGGCGGCTGCGTTCGCGTCATCCTTGAGAGTTCGGTGATATATGGAGCTCGTTTTGCATAATATTAACCAGAAGTAGTGACGGAGACCCTTGGGAGTACGGGGCAAGATAGACTCGGAGAAACAAATGTAGAATCCAGTGTCAAGTTTACGCGATCAGTTGCGTGCAACCCGTGAATTTCGGCTCGCATCGCGATTAACTGTAATATTACATGGGAACGCGAGGGCGGCGATGGGGTAAGGGGCCGGGGGCGGGAAAGCGTGCGACGAGTGACCGGAGTAATGGTATGTATACGAGAGAACTCTGACTCTTCCGACGACATTAAAACGCAGCCACGCAGAGGCGCAAACGTGTGGCAAAAGATTTTGAGAATCGAGGACACACGATGCTGCCCCGAGTTTACTCGCGCACCGCCGCAGCGGCGCAACGATAGGCGACGTACCTTGGCTCACGCTGAACTCGCTGAAAGACGAAACGAGGCATAAGGAGGCAAAATGAGAGTGGCAACGTGGAATGAAACAACGTATACACACGAGGGAAAAACAGTGGCGTGGCTTTGGCCGCGCGAAACGAACTCTCCTCGTGGTGGTCCCAGGACGATGATAGTATGGTGCGTGTCCGTGCTGTACGCAATGTTGATAGCAAGGATCTGACGCACCTCTCGTTAGCGGCAAAAGAGTAAGAAGGAGAGCGTATGGGACAGCGAATGGAAAAGAATAACATTGCGAGAGAGACGGAGAGAAGGATAGGCGAGCAAGAAGAAGAGACGCGATTAATGGGGAGACTAGAGAGAGAGAGAGGGGGGGAGAGGAGCAGAACGAGAAAAGGGAGTAAAAGAGGGAGAGAGAGAGAGAGAGAGTGAGAAGGTTAGGAGAGACGTAAGCGGGCACGAACGCGCACGTACACACACGTACAGCGGGGTGGCGGAGGCGGCAATGTGGATCGGCGGGGAGCGGTGCTCAGGGGAGTTGCGAAGAGGGAAGGGTGGAGGGAGTAGGGTCTGGAGGTGGTGAGGGAGGTGTCGGGGGCAGGAGGGGTGTCGGCGGGGCGGCGCAGGCAGAAGTGGACGGGCAAGCGATTCAACCTCCTTTCACTTTCAACGAGCGCGCACCGCGCTCGCTCGTTCGCTCGCTTACTCGCCGGTGTTTCATGCGACGACGGATAGCAAACACTTCGTACGAAAATAGGCAACGTCGCCGGTTTAGCCGCGTGTCCGCCCTATGAATCGTAAACCACTTTAAATCCTCCCTCGTTCGCATTCTGACCCTGGATATCGTCGTTTCTCTTTCGCTAAATTCGTTTGCCGGAAATATCGAAGACACGCAACGCGACTCGGGGCGCAACGAATAGAAACGATTGGTCGGTGGTTGCAGACGTAGTAGTAATAGTTTCTCCGGATCATTCGAATCGCACTCGACGAGGATAGACGTGTAAGCGTCGCCTTACAAGTTCCGTGGGAGAAATCCCAAATTGTCGATAATAGATGGAGATTCGTGAGATCCGATCGGTTTGATCCTCGATACGTGGTTGCTCACATTTTAACCCCTCGTTGGAGAGGGGAATCCATATCGAGTTCCTTCGCTGGGCCACTTCCGCCCTGGGACCACACATCTGGGAACACCTTATTTACGATGCAGATCCTAACTTAGGGATGCTGAAATATTCAGATTGAAGCAAGAAACTTTAATTTTCTGTTTTCGTGTAGCGCTTCGCTCTCAAATATTTTATACCTAGTCGTTTGTTCGGAACGAGCTCCGTTCTCGACACTGGTACAAAGTTTTTCAAAAGCAGCGATATTTACGTAGATGGAAAGGGCGAATAGAGAAACGTCTCAGCGTTTTGAAAGAAATACCGTGATAGGCGTTGCCGTTGGCAGTTGCTATATCTGTTTTCGATAGAGGCGTAAATGCGCTAAACGCGCCGAAACACCTGGCAGGTTTCGTAGGTGGATACGTCCATGCTTCCCATATAGGCGCTCATTTACGTGGAACAAGTATTCACGCTTGCTCGAATCCTAGTTGAGGGACACGCGCCTGCCTGCAGCGGGAACAGGAACGGCATAGGCAGCGTCAGGCTTTTGTCCTACTTCGATGCAATTAGCCGCGACTTCCGCTTTTGTTAATGGCGGACTTCGAATACCGCTTCTTCAAGGTTGTCTCCTGTCGACGGCTCGGTTCGATCGCGAAGTTATTACTCCAAGGTTTTCCCGGTGTAGGTTTGCCGGGTCCGCGGACGCGCGCACGAATCCCGAAGGCTCGATCATGTATTTACGGTCCTAATTATTGCGTATAGATGACCGGAACCCCAAACCGAAGACAGCCGTAACGCGTATCGGGAGAAGATAAGCCGCAAAAATGACGGCTGAAAAGAATTAGAAAGTAAACGCGGCGCACCTTGCTCGCCTGGTTGAAAAAGACGAGTATCCGGCTCATCTTTCAGGCACGTTGGCAGAGGAGGTACACTCTTTATTTCAATGTCTGTATCTTTGCTCTTGTTACAGCCGTACGGGCGGATCGAATGAGAGGCGGGAGGAACAAATTTGGACCTATGTATAAGAGAGATCGGGCGCGGAAGCTGCAAATGATGAGACAACGGCAGCTGGCACTGCAAACGATACGTGGCAGCCTCGGTGACCCATCGAATTATCCCTCCGCCGTAACGCCTTTCCTGCACATTAAGCAGGAGATTCAAATACCTCAGGTCTCGAGTCTAACGTCTTCTCCAGATTCGAGTCCATCCCCTGCAGCCGTGGCCGCTGGCCTGGTCACGACACAAGCTGGCAGCGGTGCCGGTCAGCATCAATTGATCGCACCGTCCTCCCAGCCAAACATTTCTGGCGGTAATCACCTGCACAACCTCAACCCTGGCCTGGATAGCAAACTGTGGGCTGCCAATTCCACTACCCCAAGTCCGAAGGCCTTCAGCTTCGGCGAACAGTCCACGCAACCTCACGGAGCCACTGGCTCCGCACCCTCTACCACGGCTTTGAAAACTAGTCCGATGATAAGAGACTTTGTGCAAACGGTGGACGACCGCGAGTGGCAGGCATCTCTTTTTGCACTATTGCAAAATCAAACGTACAATCAGTGTGAAGTGGACTTGTTCGAATTAATGTGCAAAGTGCTCGATCAGAATCTGTTCTCGCAGGTGGACTGGGCAAGGAATTCTGTATTCTTCAAAGATCTCAAGGTTAGTGTCAATGCTATGCTACGGTTAATAGCTACGATGATACGTTAAATGGGTTCGTTTATTACGCGTTGCCGCTGTAGATCGCGCTACGTAGGAATATTACCGTTATACCGCGCCGCGGTCCTTTGATATATGTATACGATGGTTTCTCTTTTCGATACGACTATTCGGTGGACTAGATACCACTATGCCCTTCTTTCCTTTCTTTTTCTGCTTTTTTTTTTTTTGTACGGTATATTAGGAGAGGTGATAGTAGCACGATAGACGGATAACGGGCATTATTATCGAACCATAAAAATTAAACGATTTTTACCGTTGTTGAGATTCTCTCCAGCGAGAAGTTAGTTCTTACCGATAAATAACTCGTCGCTGGCCTGTTGGTGGCATGAGCGGGGATGTGAGGTAACCAACAGCATTGCACAATCACTGAATGATTTCAAGCATCGCCTCATATCTAGGTCATAACAAGATACGTTTCTGGGTTATGGCGGTTGCCCGAAAGGAGGGCCATGTTAATTATAAACCGTCTGCTAAAAAGATTATTCAATTTTCATTGTTTTCCCGGATAAACATATAAAAACTTGCTTTCGAGATTATGCCTGTAACTTAAGCGACACTCTCGATCATTGTTTTTTCGAACAATATGGAGAGCGAATACAAAGTTTTTTGTTTAGAATTTTTTAATAGCGATTCGCGAAAGACGATGTATGAATTCATTTCGGAAACCAGTACAATCTTCGCCCAGTTAATGTGCCATATTTAAAAAAGTTAACGATAACATTTCTCGATCTAAAATTGTCGGAATTAAAAATAACTGTTTGGTCCCTCGAGGATACTTGTGTAAAGTTGTAAAACTAAGTTCCAATGTTCCTTGGTAGGTTGATGACCAAATGAAGCTACTGCAGCACTCCTGGTCGGATATGTTGGTGCTCGACCATCTTCATCAAAGGTTACACAATAATCTACCCGATGAGACTACCCTTCATAATGGCCAAAAGTTTGATCTTCTTTGCCTCGGCCTACTTGGAGTTCCCTCCTTGGCAGATCTTTTCAACGATTTGTCATCGAAACTTCAGGAGCTCAAATTCGACCTTTCTGATTACATTTGCATGAAATTCCTGATGCTGCTCAACCATGGTGAGTTTTGGTTTTCCTTATAATGCTGTCCGTACTTGGTACTATACGTACAGTAGGTGTTTTCTAAATGATAAATTGTACTGACACGTCAAAATTTGTTTGAACACGCAGAAGTTCGCGGGTTAGTGAACAAGAAGCACGTGCAGGAGGGTCATGAACAGGTTCAACAAGCTCTTCTGGATTACACCTTGACTTGTTATCCATCTATACCGGTAGGTTTGGACGATACATGTTTGAAAGAAATTTAAATTGTTGGTCCTCCCGTACCGTTTGACACGAGCACGTTCAATTTTGTACAAACAGGATAAATTTAACAAGCTGCTAGCAGTATTACCAGAAATCCACGTGGTTGCGAGCAGGGGAGAAGATCACCTTTATCAGAAACATTGTAGCGGTGGAGCACCAACTCAAACTCTTCTCATGGAAATGCTCCATGCTAAGAGAAAATGAAACGATAGATTCGTTTGGCATCGTTGCCATGAATTAGTCCGTTGCTATATCTCGAAAATAATGCTAGAGGCCCTTACCGTCAGAGTGGACCTCAAGTACCTATTAAGAGCTAATGCTGCTTAGGTATTGGACCAAGTTAAGGGGCCCTGGTTCACGGAATACCTATGCAAACAAATCAAGTATAGACGTACATACTTTACATATATACATAGTATATGTATTATAAAGTGTATCTAAATATATAAACATAATGACATATATTTTCTATATTTGATGTTGAAGTTTTAGAGATGTATCCATGGAGAATTACTACCCCTGTTGGTGGGTACAAGCGCAGGGAAACAGTAAGCAAGATGCCTTGAAAACAGTACAAAGGGTGGTTAACAAAATATTGGTCAAAGGGCAGGCAACTTTTGTCTAAATAAGTAAAGCTATTTTTCTAATACTAGAAGCGATTATTTTTAAGCATACCACTGAAGCCTTGCTCTCACTTGAACAAAAGATCCTAATAGTAAAAAAAAACGAAAAGGAAAGAATTCGATTCTCCAGTCAATCGTGCTTCTGCAAGGGATTCAATGGGCATACTTGAGTGACAGTAAAATTTCATGTGATATACTTATATATACATATATACATACATATATGTTTGTCGCACGGCCACCTGGGCATCCTTAGAACTTCCTATGAAAATCTGCATTTTGTCACACTTGCACACAGCAGGGCTACTATATTGTAAATACTAGATAACACATTCCAATTATGTTGTAAAGTATAAATCATGTTAAATATGTAATTATAATATTTTGTGTATAGTTTAATGAAATAAATATATTTCTGTTGCTTACTGAGAAAAATCATTAGCTACTTAATGTCTTCACTAATTTTAGAATTTTATTCATGTATTTCTCTTTATTATTTCTCAAATAGGTGGCGGAAAAGAATAACCACAAATTGCGATATTTTATTATTGTATATTGTATCATAATAAAGATTCTGTTTAAGAAATAAAAGAATCATTGGAGCAAGGTTTATGTGGTCCTATATTATCTAGCGATTAATACTAAGTATGTAAGATTAATATTGTCTTATCGCAGTTGTTAAATAGAGAAATATTTACTGAATGTTAAGATAGCGATCGAACGTAGTAATTTTTCACTAATAGATTATTATTGTTTAGTCAATAGTCAGAAATTTTTCAGTGCTGTGAAGGTTGTCTTTTCGACGCCTGTGGTATCTAAGCCATCGGTAAATTACACGTGCTAGATTCGAGGCTCAAGTGTGGCAACAGGAACAGAAATCTTTGCTCGTACTGGTAGGCTGGTAGTACCACCCTTTGCAACTCCTACTGTTTATATCCTCTATCAAAGAAGTACCTGGAAAAAATGCTATTTTACTACTTTCACTTTTCCACCGACTTCGTACTAAGATTAACTAGATGTAAAGAATTTGTTGATGTACGTAAAACTCGATGCCACATTAGATTAAGAATCGAGTGCTGAATCAAATCAGAAGGAGTAGCTCTGCGAGTATTACTACCATGAAAAAAGAAAACAAGAATATATTTTCGAAAGCATGCATGTACTTATCGTGTGAGTAAAGATTTGTGTCCACATTCAAATTTAACATCTTCGATATAGATGCAAAATGTACTAATGTGTTCCCAAATTCTCAAATCGTCTGGTTCTTTGCATTCTACGTTCAAGAGCAGTTTGTGTTATTGGCTTATCGTTTCATTCAGCCCTTTCAAAACGGATTAATTTTATTTAACTCGCATACGAATGTCTACCTCTTCGTAACTGTATTAAGTTTTACACGTTTACATTTTTAGTAACCACATACCTCAGAATAGACACCCAGATAGCAAATTAAATGGAATGAATGGATGTTACCTACGTAGACGCGAGTCTACGATTTCTGTAATATGCGTAATAATGTCGGAACGCAAGAGTTCCATTCAAGTATTGTACCCGCTGTATTTCCATGTTACTACCTTAGTTATTACTACGTTTATTCCAAATTAGATTATACCTACACCATCTAGAATGTATCCGAGCCGAAATTGACTAACTATATAGACGAACTCTCGTATTGCTGTTTGGGTAAGAAGAATCTAAAATCGCAATATTTTATTTATTGTAATTTCACTTACACCCAGGATATATTAATGAACATGTCGGTCTGATAATTTTGGAACAACTCATACAAATCGCAACTACAACTATCTTAAAGACGAAAATTGTCTCTTCTAAATGTAGCCCTAAATCAATTATCTTTGTATGTATCCATCCTATTTAATCGTCCGCTCGATTCTGTTACAACGTGTTTATTGATAATTGTAACTAGGAAGTACGATAATGATGGTGTTATGGACATTGTGTTAAACATGTACAGTTACCAATTATGATTGGCAAACGATCTAATTTAATACCAATGTGATTTCTTGATCCAATAAATCATTGGAATTAACTTTAAAAGGAAAACTATTATGCGTTGTTAACACTGCCATTAGGAGTTGGCAATTGTAAATTATGTAGAAAACTTGATTGACTGTAAATATATCTTTATTATTAACTAATAACTGTTCCTTTTTAGGACTGACAGTACTATTTTTTTATATAATGCTACTGATTGAACTCCTACTAAACAATAATATTTCCCTCGTCACACTCCTGTATTATTGTAAAATAATTTAACGTCAAATGGATACGTAATATTTTCGGGAGGAGAGTAAAGGATGGTACTGTGTGAAATTATAAATTTAACGATTTTAAAAAATTCGGAAAAATCATTTTGAAACTTTTAATTATTTCTTATGTACACAAGTTATAATAATTTAAATGCGTTTATGTACACCACAAAGTCTATCATAATTTGTAACATCGATAGTGTCATTCATGTATCGAATAATATGTATATTAAAACATTTATTTGCTTTGTACAAATATCGTAACAAGTCAAGAAAATGCACAGTGGTTAATAAAGACATCAGCCAATTACTGTAGTCAGCTTCATATTTTTGATTCAAAATGTTTACATATCAAACCTTGTATATTGAACGGAGTGAGTAACTAACAGCTTGCACGTCAAACTTTATCGCGAACCACATTTAAGAGTATTACCAAAAATCACTGTATAGCCCTAAACGAAATATTTAGCCTGTTTAGCTCTAATATTATTCAATGCAATCATTTTCTATTTGAAATTCATTTTATCGAAAGCACTTATATTTTTACTTAAACCGACCAATTGACAAATACCTTATTTTGTATTTAGTGGATAACGTACAATGGCGATGAATGTTATATTTATAGTTCTAGCATATTTACTACTTTGCACCTTTGCTAACTAGCAAAATCTGCTATGATTTAACATGGGTAAAAATAATGAACATTCCTTTTACATCTATGACAGACTAAACAGCATTGATGTGGACAACGAAAAATGTAGTTATAGTTAATTAATAACTTTATATTTGTTAAGACGTCTACTTTAAATAATATATTTAGTGCGCATCAGATTTTAAAAATAAATTATATGCATTTTCATCCATTAGGTTTTTGGTCTCTTCGGGATTACTTAATTCTACTTTAAACAGCCACCCATCTTTGTAGCAAGAACTATTGATTAATCCAGGTTTATTTTCGACTGCTTCATTCTTTTCTATTACCTTGCCACTGACTGGACTTATCAACTCGGAGGCAGCCTTTACCGATTCTAGTGCACCACACTCTTCTGCAAATATTAGTACCGATGAAATCTAAGGTAATATGATCTTCCAGTTTTCGTACCACTTTAGAAAACCTGTAGATACATTGCACTGACCTTCTTTCTTTATTGTAGATCCAATGTCTGGAAGTTGAGCGTAAACAACATCACCTAGCGCATCTTGAGCATAATCAGATATGCCCACAATACCTATTTTACCATCAACGGTGATCCACTCGTGCTTATGTGTGTACCATCTTTCTAAAAATCAAAAATTGTTTATCCAACTTTTGGAGGTCATAAAAACATCGATACCAATGATAAAATATTTATGGTCATAAGTGTACAATAACCGTGTAGCATGCAAACAGCACACAAATTTATTTACTGCGTGCATTTTAAAGCTATTGCAGCATTGGCAAAGAAATTCTAAAATATTGTTTCGCAATCAAACTTACCCGCTCTTAGGCAACCGGTCGTAGCTATAGAACGTGAAACAGGTAGAAGAAATCTCGAGGCCGGAGTAGTTAGTAATTTTTCTCTCGAAACATACGAAAATGTCTTCGTGCTGCTCCTTGCAATTTGTACGATTAATCTTGCCATTATATATTTCTTTCCTCGCTATGACGATAAAGCGATCGAAAACCTAACCTCGTTGAACCTCTTGTCGTCTGCTTGTTGCGTCCTTGGCCGAGTTCCCAGTTTTCTGTGGTGCCGCGGATGTACTGTGCACGCGAATCGGCGCGATACGAATGAATGCTGAGGAAATTTGTATGAACTCGCATATGTTACTCCGATCTTTCTGCCGTCCTCGATCATTCTTATCTGGCCATAGAATTAGTGGATCGCATTATCAAGCAACGATTTTACACTACTAATCGAACGTAAGCGTTCATACGCATATACGTTAGTCGATAAAGAAATGTTAATTGTTGTGAAGTTTTACGAACGAATGATTAGAAAATTACATATTACAAAGAAAAATACGCATATCGTGTGTTTGATAATCGCTATAAATGTCATGGTAAATAATTATATAAACCCTCAATCGGTCTTTCATAGGATCGAAAATAGTACTTGACGAATAGAATGTTACAGAAGTGGAGTTAAAAAAAGAAATCATTTTATTTGGTAAAAATAAACTTATATCGCATGAACATATTAATTTCTTTTCAAGGACACGACATATCTTCCAATTTCATCATACACCCAAATAATACTTCTTTGAATCGATATACATGAACTATAACATATTTAAATTCAAAAACAGAAAATTCTCATGGGTCGGAGACAACACGTAACGTTATTGAAACCGCTGTTGCGATCACGTGAGGTTAAGAGGTCAGCTGAAACACGCTTTCAAGATAAACTTGTAATTTATGTTATCAGTCATGCAATATCAGGGACCTCAAAGTTCAATGTGAACACACCGCGCGTGAAAATGTAAATCCATAGTTTATTTCGATAGATATATTGCCTCTTCGTTTTTATTATGTCTTTTTGCAGCGGATTTTGGTGCGATATTTTACACGCATATGTGTACACCCAACAAGCCGTCCAAACTAAACTAGCAGATTCCTTGTTTATAAAATAATGTTATATCGAATGTTTCTTTCACTCATAAAATATGAATTTTCATTTTTAAGACTGGCAATCATAGAAGTATCGGATCATAATCCTATAGTGTACGAACAACCGTTCGGGTTATGGATGGGTCCTGGAATGGGTTTGCTGAGACACCATTCGTACCAAACATTCTTTGTACTATACTTCCGCCAAAAGTGCACAACTGTTCGGTCCCCTGCTTTCAACTGTACAGGCTCCTAAATTAACAAATTATGTTGTGTATGTTGCATATGTAGTGACTATAGTTACATAAATTTAAATCTTACCCTAACTGGAAAAAATATAGGAAACCAACTGAACATTCCGTTACTGTACGTGCTGGGTTCTATGCTAATTTTAACGTCCTTGTATAAAACTGCATCGAAATAGCCTGAAAATCCATGTAGCACGGAATTTTGTTCTACTTCAAACACGATGGTCTCATACCTTGAGTTATCGATGGTACTATCTGAAATTACGAGAATAACATTCCACATAGACGTTGCATAACGTCATTAAACATATAAATTGCTTTGCATTGCATACGAACCTGTGTTTGGATGTTTGAACGTAAACAACGCTTGAGGTTTTGCTATAATGTATTTATTCTGTAGATGAACGACATATGGAGTTTCGAATTGAGCTAAAGCAGGCTTGTCTTTGTCCTGACACTGTCTTATTTCGTTATACAGTTTTGAAGACTGCACCGGCGCGATGTAGGAAGTATACGAGCTTGGTATGCTAATGCCATCGTCTAATAAAGTTATTTTCATTAATGGCAAAAAATTGAATGTTGTCCATCGGAGAGCATATTCCATATAACAGAGATCTGACATACCCTTTAAAAACTTTTGAACGCCATCTAAGCATTCAGGAGAGAGCTCATTATCACCAAACGATCCAAGTAATTCTGATACAAGAATATCAGCTTTCTCAGGAGCATTCCATTCTCTCATATCACACGATACTACAGTCACTTTCTCTTCCCACATGTCTCTCTCAAGCGCCTGTAAACTGTGCGTATAACAAATTATAAGGTACGTTTGTGAGATAAATTACAAGCATATGAACGGTTCCTAACAAATGCCATTACGTTAATACTGCATTGGGATTCTTTTCTACAGCGTATATTTTTACTTGTTTTTGTGCCATTCCCGCAGCATTTAAAGCTGCATGCACGAGGGGACCTCTTCCGGCACCAACTACCATTATCACACTGTGAATTAAAAAAAAAGTTTACATTTTTCTGTCTGCTTACATCCCATTGACGAGTAATTCAATATTCACATTTTCTTGTTGTTGTCCTCTGTGTTAGATGCAATCCCAAGGATTGCTTGATGTATGGCAGTTTGATACTGTGTATACTTAATGGGATCCTTCTCAAAGGTTTCATAAGTTTGGGATTCCAGATTGTCCATGAGCGGTTGCAACGGATACTGCAAGTAATCGTCGTATCCATGGGCAAATCTCTCGACTGGTCCATCCACTTCGCATTTCTAAGTTAAATGAAATTGATGAAAACTGTTCCAATTTATCTTAAACGAATACTAAGAATCTCAAAAGAATAAAAAAATTTGAATTACCTTCCATAAGTATTCCAAGTAGTTATGATAATATTTAATGCTTTGATGACGATTTGCTCCTGTTAATACAAACTGTATTTCTAGCTTCAAACATCTTGTTATGAATGTTTGATGCGCTTTACTCAAAACAGGATATCCTTTCTTGTTGTTGATGAATAGTGTTGTTGGGAGTATCAAGCACTTTACTGGTTCCCCTAGCCATCTATTGATCTTGCAATGACAGAAGAATTTGAGAAGTAAAATATGTCTATTACTATAGAATGACAAACATTTTGAACAAACTCATTGATTACCTCTTCTTCCTCAGGAAGATCATGGCTTACAATCAGCGCAATTCCCAACCGCCTATCGTAATCACAAAGGACTCTAAAAGCATTCCACCATTCCCATGGACTTTCAAACGAATCAGATTCTTGGTCTCTATAAGAATAAGCTTGCTTAGCTGGATTTTCCATTGGTACTTGGACCCAAACCTTAAATATAATGTAAGGGCTATATTATTTAAGCACACGAGATAAGATGACGTTATTTATTATTATACCTGTAAGCTGGACCGGTTTATTTTACTATATATAATTCTAGCAAGGTTCACATTATGCTCTATCCCGTTCATTAATTTAAAAGTGATTCCGACAAGACCAAAATGGCTTGCCAAAGCTAGTTCTTGATTCAAAGCTGCTTCACTATTTTTTTTCACAATAGGATTCGTAGAATCAACATTAATACTTGGCGATAATTTGCCAATGATTAGATTATTCCAATCTGTAAAATTAATTGCAATTACCTTAAATTAAATGTAAATGCTTAATAACTTACTCACCAGAACTGCAGAGAACTAAATCTGGTCTGGTAAACGGACCAGGTCGGTTTTTAGCAGCGCCGCAAATGAATTCCCTCTTAAATAATGGGTGAACAAGTGGTACACAGATAAATTCAAATCTGTAAATATACCACTCAAGTATACCAATCGAGAATATATTTTCTGTATATTTATTTGTATTTCTTGGAACTTACTTTGATGATTTTGCTGTAAAAAGACAATTACTCAAATCTGGTGCAGCACAATAGTCTAAACCACAAGAAATCGGTCTTCGGTTTGCCATTATTCTTAATCATTAAATAAAGCTTCCAATTCCTAAAAATACTGTTGAAATAACGTTAATATACAAGTCGTTAAAACGCAATACTCATCGGATTTCTGAATTTGTACAAATATGTACAGAAACCGGATAGTGCCGGTAAGGAATGGTAAGGAACTACAAAATATTTCGTACTTGGTACACCTATCATTTCGTTTAGCAGTATGAGTACCTTAGTAAAATATGAAACGATGAAAAATCTTATTACGGAAATATAGGTTTTAGCAATTCCGATCAGTAACGAAAATTCACACGTTAATTACAAATTGCACATAACAGTGTATGCTATATATGACGCACGTGCGGGGATCGCTGCTTCTTTCACGTGCTTTCGAACAAGATATTACTGGACATTACTGTTGCTGGCTAGCAGTTACTAGCAAAAGGACTGTAAGTGCTGCTGAAGATGGTCGTAACAAAAAGTTGAGAAATGATTGTTTCCTATCTATATACAGATTTGTGGCAGCGGCGAATTGAAACCGGCGGAACTAGGTGAAATGAACCATATGTCGTGTTAAATCATGTTAAATCTATATTTTTGTGATGTGCGGCAAATATGCTTTGAATGAGGTTACACATTGATGTGTGCTTACGTACTGATGATCATAAAATACAGATAGAATAACTAAATCTTAAGTTCGATAATTCAATTAAAAAATATGTACGAATATAAGAATAGCACCGAATTAATTAGTTTTGCGGTTTTTATTTATATTAAGCTGATAGGTTATTTCCACATCACATGATGATACAGTACTGACAAATATATTTGAGGATTACGTTTCAAATTCAAGTATTAGATTCCCTATGTTTAGTACAAACAATTGTTTCTTCTACTATCCATAACCACGGTGTACTCTCTTCATTACAAATTTTACTAAAGATTACAGCTGACTATAACATTACATACAATCTAAAAACACATTTGTTTCATTGCAGTCAATCCCGTTAGGTCCAAAAGACAATCATAATGCCATGGAAAATTATCAGTATTTAGTTACGTCCAGAATATTGATAGTATTATTGCACGGTCGATAACATAATCGGTAGTTGTTGCCACTGCCGGAAATGTTAAAATGTTTTGCATATACTGATGGAATATAACATTATACGGGCGGTATCTGACGAAATAATTATACAAAGACGGAATTTAATAATTTAATTCCAAACATTATCCTGCGATTGCATTAATACCCAATATATTTGTCATTACAGTATAACAGAATTTGAAACTCATATATTAGCGTAATTTATATAAAAAACGCAAAACTAAGTTTTTGGGTGCTATAACGCTCATTACTTTTATACTTTTCGATTCTCAATATATGAGCTTACGTTAATGCATAACCTCACATCGAAATAGATTTGCCGAATATGACAGTAATTTGACATTTAACCCATTTCGTCCAGTTCCGCCTGTCTTAATTCGCCTCCGCTATAAATCTGTAGATGGGAAACAATCTTTTCGAAACCTCTACTTACGGCCAACTTCAGGTGTTCCAATACATTTGTTCCTAGTAATAAGTCAACCAGAAGTACATTTTTAATTTTTTGCAATGCTTGGTTAATAAATAATACCCTGACAATATGATACTATAATTATGCTAGCATGGCGTTAGCTTAGGAATTGCATTGATAGTAGTTCAGTTTGGCCGCCTTGTGGGTAAAGTGTGTAACGTCCCTCCGGTGCCAGCACCTCCCACCATTTCTGAGGCCCCACCGCTTCCACCAGTTACTCTACAAACACCCAAATTCAAGTCAAATCTCCCGCCTAACCCCCACCGCTAACAAAAACAAGGCAAAACGACCCGCCAGTGGGCGCTATCTCCTCACAACCTCTGTTCCTAAGAAACAGCTCGATCAAGGTTGAAAAACAGAGCTTTCCATGGGAAAGCCTTGACCAATAGTAAAGGATCTGCCGCCTCGTAAATCATGACCTCACAATCGACCATAACTTATCAAGCATGAAGATATGCCTGCTCCGACTATAAAGATACACCTACTCATAAGCCGCGTTCTCACGCCGATGTTCTAGGAAGGGACGTTCGAACGACTTCCGTTCCTAGAAAATAGCTCGGTCAAGGTTGAATAACAAGCTTTCCATGGGAAAGCCTTGACCAACAGCAAAGGATACCGCCGTCTATGCAATAAGAGTAAATTAACATTTACAAACGCGTACACTCCTACCCCAAGCACATTTGCGCACGAAGAAGGGTATAAAACGAGGGATCTCCAGCCTCGGAGCAGTGATTATTCGTTCATCATTCAATCCAGTTCAGTCTACTACGTTCAATTTAATTCTTCAGCGCGCAAAGCTGATTTTAACTTATTGTTTAAGTCCTAGTTCCACGACAAGGAAGAGAGAAAGAAAGAGACTTCTACTTACTAACTGTAAGCATAGTTACAACGGGACACTGATCCTGCACTTACGCGTCAAAAATTGTATTAAAGCGAATCTGCGAGCGAGCTATTGTATTGTATATCGAATAAGGCTTTATATCAATCATTGTATGTCTGCGCTTAAAATTACAAATTCACTTAAATACATATTACAGTAAATTTGAAATCACTATTTTACCGCCAGCGTTCCTACAATCCAATCTCAAGTCTATCCTTCCGATAGATCGAACAACAACCAGTAAGAAGTATTTCCTTACTTCTCCACAGAGAGAGTTCTTATTGATCAGATCGTATACTCGCAGTGATACCGTTTACCCTAGGTACTTTAGTACCGAATCGAAGCGCAAGGGATCCTGCTACTAACTGCTACGATTCTCTTGAATACGAAAGTGGCTCCTCTTACCGGGATTTCCACCACCGAAATCCATCTCGGGACGTAACAAGAGCTAATACGTAGTAGTATAAATAAAATTTTGGTGGCAGCGGTGGGATTTCTTGCCATCGGAACGAAAATTCCATCATAGCTCGTTTCCGAAATCGAAGGGAAAACCGTGTCAATATGTCGCTGATACCACACGACGATATACGCTTACCAACCTCCGGGAACGCTAGCGCGCAACATGTGGACACCACAACCAGAACTGGAAGTGGTCCATCACTGATACAAGATAGGCGCGAATACGTACCTACACCACAACCATTAGCAGACACACACAATCTAGCAAGCACTGCCTCTATACAGAGCACAGATGCGATTCTTTTACCACAGATTTCTATCAAAGACGCATTAGAAGCTGTACCATATTTTAACGGCAAAAGCCCTATGTTTAGAACATTTGCGGAAGGATGTCGAAACGCCAAAGACATGATACCACCTCGCGCCGAGTTTAATTTAGTAAAACTGATCCGAAATCGACTAGTTGACACTGCAAAGGATAGTGTTGAAGGAAGTTCATTCAACACAGTACAAGAATTACTTGAATTCTTAGAAACTTTATTTTCACCACCACAATCAATGTCCTGTTTGCAAGGCCAACTAGGACGAGCCATTCAACTCCATAACGAAAATGTAATAACTTTCGGCACTAAAATTCGCCACCTGTTTAACTTGATATTAGAAGCATACAAACGTACGACTCGACACGAAAACCCCGCGTTTAAACGAGAGACAGAAGATGAAGCCATAAAATGTTTTGCAAGAGGGCTCAAGCGCGGAATTAGAATTAACGCACACGCATGTCAAAACTTAAACGAAGCGATACGCGCCGCTATCGAAGCGGAATCAGAAAAGGAATTGTACGACGAATTACATAGAGTCGCTCCAGCGCCGAAACTAAATCAGTTTAGAGCTCCGCAACACCGCGAAACAGGCGCAGAACATTTTCGGGAACGATCCCGACCAGCGCCAAGATTCACCGATCAAAAAATCTGCAGCCACTGTTCGAAACCTGGACATTTGGTCGAAAATTGCTGGATCAAAAATGGGTATCCGGGAGACAAAACTTGTCGATATTGTAAAAACTACGGTCATACCGAAAATGAATGCAGAAAGAAACTATACAACGAGAGGCTACGCCAGGCGGGAAACGAAACGCCCCTTTCGTCGACGGGCGCGCGTCAAGGGGATTACAATGTCAGCGTCCTGACTCCAACAATCGAAGATCCAGAAACGTCTTGGTAATGCGAGACGTTCCCGCCGAAGCTCCAGCCGTATTAGTTGCCCGATCCTCGAAACTCCACGTCATCCTGATGATCGACACTGGGGCAGCCGTCAACGTGATCAAGAAGTACGCGCTCGGAGACTTCAAGGATATCTACGACGAAAAGATCCAGATATCCGGAATAACAGAAAATGTCGTGACAACACTGGGTTACATCTATATGGATATCTTCGGAACCGTAACCATCCTGCATGTAGTACCAGACGATTTTCCCATTCCACAAGAAGGGATCCTAGGATCCGCCTACCTGAGGGATGTGTCCGCCACAATCAATTACGAGAAGCGCTGTCTGAACCTTAAAGGAAAAAGCATACCGTTCTTCGAGGAGAATATCGTTCGCTTACAACCTCGTTCAAGACAGCTAGTTCGGATTCGACTAACGCCCGATTCGCCGAGCGAAGGATACATGCCGAGGCTGAACACCGATTCCAAGGTGCATCTGGGAAACGCACTACTCAGGAACGAGCACGGGGAAGCCTATTTGTATGGAATCAACACAGGAGACGACACAGTAGTTCTCGAATTTCCATATATCAAATTGGAAGAATTGAACATGATACCCACAATAACCAGCAAGAAAGCTGGGAATTTCATAAATACCAAGTCCGTTAGGGGTACACCCTCGGACAAGAATACAAAATTCGGTGACGTTTTATCCGCCGACAAGAATACAAAATTCGGTGACGTTTTATCCGCCGACAAGAATACAAAATTCGGTGACGTTTTATCCGCCGACAAGAATACAAAATTCGGTGACGTTTTATCCGCCGACAAGAATACAAAATTCGGTGACGTTTTATCCGCCGACAAGAATACAAAACTCGGTGACGTTTTATCCGCCGACAAGAATACAAAACTCGGTGACGTTTTATCCGCCGACAAGAATACAAAACTCGGTGACGTTTTATCCGCCGACAAAAATGCAAAATTCGGTGACGTCTTATCCGCCGACAGAAATACGAAATTCGGTGATGTTTTATCCGCCGACAAAAATACAAAATTCGGCGACGTTTTATCCGCCGACAGAAATACGAAATTCGGTGAAGTTTTACCCGCCGACAAAAATATAAATTCCAGTAAAGGTACACGTTCTGGAATGAACCCAAAGGGTAATCTAAAGCCTAGAAATCCAAAGCCCACAAAGAAATATAAAGGAGTAAAAACAAAAAGCAAGGAAACCCAGAAAAAACGGGGGCAACGATCAACTAATTCTACCAGCAAAAAGGAACAAATGCAGTCTGTGCGTACGTTCACAAACTACCGTACAGCTTCGGGAAAATTAAAGGACTTATTCGAGCTCCTTAGGCTCGAGCATTTAAATCCTGAGGAAAAGGAGGAAATGAAGACGCTGGTAACAGAACATTCGGATAGATTCCACATGCCGGGAGATCCTCTTGAAGCAACTACGAAAGCTCAGCACAGTATCATTACAGTCGACGACTGTCCGATCAACACAAAGCAATACAGATACCCGCCGATACACAAAGAAGAAATCCACCGACAAATTTCGGAAATGTTGGACATGGGAATAGTACAAGAGTCAAACTCCCCTTACAACTCCCCATTGTGGGTAGTTCCTAAAAAGCCTGATTCACAAGGGAACAAACGATGGCGACTCGTCATCGATTTTAGAACACTAAACGAGAAAACCGTAGGAGACGCATACCCTCTACCTAACATTAATGAAATCTTGGACCAGCTGGGAGGAGCCAAATATTTTTCGATATTCGATTTGGCCTCCGGTTTTCATCAAATACCGATGAACCCGGTGGACAAACATAAAACAGCATTTTCAACTCCACTAGGACATTACGAATATAACAGGATGCCATTCGGATTAAAGAATGCTCCTGCCACATTCCAACGCCTGATGGATCAGACGCTCACTGGTTTACAGGGCAACGAAATGTTCGTTTATCTGGACGACATTGTCATCTACGCCAGATCCCTGGAAGAACACCGAGCAAAATTTAAGAAACTCATTGCCAGATTAAAACAAGCCAATCTTCAGCTTCAACCAGACAAATGCGAGTTCCTTCGGAAAGAAGTTACATACCTAGGGCACGTAATAACAGAAAACGGAGTTCAACCAGATCCAAAGAAAACTGAGAGCGTACACCATTATCCAACGCCAAAAACAGCCAAAAACATCAAACAATTTCTTGGATTAACGGGATATTACCGCCGTTTCATTAAGGATTACTCAAAAATTTCGAAGCCACTGACGAATCTGTTAAAAAAGGACACGCCTTTCCAATGGGGCGAGCAGCAGGAAAGAGCATTTGAAACTTTAAAAGAGAATCTCTGCAAGCAACCAATCTTGCAATATCCCAACTTCGAGGAAGAGTTTAATGTCACTACCGACGCATCAGGATATGCAGTGGGAGCCGTTTTAAGCCAAGGAGAGGTAGGGAAGGATCTACCCATTGCATACGCATCAAGACTACTAAACGGAGCTGAAAACAATTATTCCACTATTGAGAAAGAGCTCCTAGCCATAGTATATGCGGTAAACCATTTTCGACCATACATTTATGGCCGAAGATTCACCCTAATTACCGATCACCGCCCACTGATATGGCTCCATAGAGTTAAAGATCCAACTTCGAGACTCCTGAGATGGCGTTTCAAGCTAGCCGAATATGAATACAAAATTATTTACAAAGAGGGACGAGCCAACAGCAACGCCGATGCACTTTCGCGTAACCCGCCGGAATATCAATGCTTACCGTTAAATCAAACCAACGAAGACGCAGCACACGCTCCTGAGGATTCGGCCACGACAGACGACGAAAAATTTGAAAGTATATATGATCCTGCGGAATTAATAGAAATGTTCCTAGAAGAAGAAGAACCAGAAACCAATCCGTTCTCGGAAAATCCGGAGCCAGAGCTGGAAAATGACGGATTCGAGGAGATCACAGGAGGTCAAGGAAACACAAGGGAAGAAAACAATATAGGAAAAGAAGACACCGCAGAAGAAGAGGACAACACAGAAGAAGAAGACGACGTAGAAGAAGAAGACGACGCCGAAGAAGGAGACAACGCTGAAGAAAGAAATAATTTGCCCACCTGCACTGAAATCAGAGATCACATTGCCACAAGGAAGGGTGATATCCTTTGCTTTATAAGTAAGGAAGGGAACCCGATCGACGAAGGAAGCCGACTGTTGAAGGAAACTGGAATCCTACTTACCCCGCAAAATATAGAAGGAGAACTAACCCCTGGAACTATTATAACCTCCAAAGGAAGAAAAGCGAAATTATTAACCGCAATCGTGGAAGACAAAGCAAGTTTCTTGGAAAATATTAGGAAAATACCTGATCAAATATTTCGCGACAATTTAACATCCATATCAGTAGCAAAAACAGCCAAGGGCATCTATTCATTAACATGGGAATATATTCTCGAACAACTTTCCAATTTAGCATTCGAACATCAGATTACAATATACATATGCACAAACGACATAATTCTACCTCGAAAGGACGAAATACCGCAAATTTTGCACGAAAACCACGACACGTTAATCGGTGGTCACAAGGGTATAACCAAAACATACGCGCGCATAAAACAGTATTACTATTGGGAAGGAATGAAGCAAGATATCGCAGAATACGTAAAGAGATGCCTGAGTTGTCAGAAAAGAAAATTGACTAGAGTTAAAACCCGACAGCCCATGTTGTTGACAGACACACCACCAGAAGCCTTTTATAAAATCGCCATGGATATAGTGGGGCCATTGCCACCCACCAAACGACATAATAAATATCTCCTCACAATTCAGGATAATTTGACGAAATACTCCATAGCAGTACCACTCCGAGAAGCAACATCCGCCACAATAGCAGAAGCATTCTTAAAGAAATTCGTTTGTTTATTCGGAACTCCAAGAAGAGTCTTAACGGATCAAGGCACACCATTCGTCAGCCAATTTATGAAAACATTAACAAAACTCCTCGGTATTAAAAAGTTACAAACAACGGCCTTCCACCCAGAAACAAATGGGAGCTTAGAAAGAAGTCATCATGTCCTTATCGAATATTTAAAACACTTCGTCTCAAAAAACGGGGAATGGGACAATCTCATAGAATTATGTATGTTTAGTTACAACACAAGCATACACGAGGCAACGAAATATTCGCCGTATGAGCTTCTATACGGCAGAATACCGAGATACCCAACCGGAAAACCATCAGAGGAAATTGCAACGTATTCCGACTACATATTTAATTTATTGGAGAAACTCCACGAGCTTACAAGGAAAGCGGTAGATGCCAACAACGCTGCCAAACAGAAGTCCAAAGTAAATTACGATAAAAGACAACACGCTGTAAACTTCACACCACACGACTGGGCCTTCTTGTTAAAGGGAAATAAAACAGGAAAATTTGACGATCATTACGAGGGACCATATGAAGTAATAGAAATACTAGACAACGGCAATGTCAAAATTCGAATGAATAGAGGGGAAAAAGTCGTTCACCCTAATCGGCTTAAGAACTCTCACGGACATTCTTCGACAAGACACTAACATAAGTGTCTGCTTTCAGATGTTGGTTTTCATCGCAATACTCCTACTTCCCATCAACCAAGCTAACAGTCTGATAGCATACGACTGCGGATCATCCAACACCAACATAACTACAATGACCGTTCGATCCGTCGGGGATTGCCAAATAAATATTCAAAAGCCAACCATTGAAACTACATACGTTCAACTACTCCAATTGACGGATTTCTCCAATGCACACGTGATACAATGCAAGGTCGAGATAGATAGAACCATTTACCATTGTGGCATGCACTCTCACGTATCAGTAGTAACACACGGCCGGATGGATTACATAATGGACGTCAGTTCCGACACCTGTCTTAAAATGCATTTTACTAGAGCATTCGCCTTCGCCAGAGATGATTTGATCACGGGTTTAAGATCCAACGATTCCACAACTAAAAGTGTTACGTTAGCCGGATCAATATCGCATGACGGCACCTGCGAAGGAATAAAGTACGCCGATCCTTACGGATCCTGGGACGACGTGGTCGTACAAGCCGTCGTTAGAATCACTCTACGCGATTACTTCGCCTCAACAAAACCAGATGCAAATAAAATCATTTTGCACTCAGGGAGCCATTGCACCCTGTCAGACGGGCAATGTTTTGATTTGGAAGGAGGCAATACATTCTGGGCAGGAGTCCCTGACGACCGTTGTAAATTCAGTAGTTACGACGTTCTTTACGAGGGAAAAGCCGAACGTATATTTGAAAACGCTACCGAATCCACAACGGTTTACGCCATCACGACAGAAGAAATTACCTTTGCATTAGCACAGAAAGGTCGATTGAGTTTGTGCAATTATATATTGGCACGCACCGAACACCCGAAGCTGTTCATCCTAGAAACAAAGCCAGGAGAATCCTTCGCACAACGAAGACCCACAGCGGTCAACAATTTGGATATATTTACTTATGTAAATAGCAAATTTGTTTATCTGGAGAAACACATTAAGAACCAGATGACTTCGTTATATCGAGACATTTTGCTACAACAATGTGAATTGGAAAAACGAATTCTGGAAAACGCCCTGGCTTACTCCAAATTACTACCAGAGGATTTCGCATATCAGATTATGAAAGGACCGGGATACATGGCAGTTGTTTCGGGAGAAGTAGTACACATTATAAAATGTGTACCCGTCGCCGTTAAACTAAGGGAAACAGAAAACTGTTATCAACAATTGCCAGTTTCAAGAGGCAACATATCCTACTTTATGGCACCGAGAACTAATATTCTACTAAAAACAGGAACGCAAACGGATTGCAACCCTTATGTACCAAACATGTACCAACTAGATGGAATTTGGTACAAAATCTCGCCCACCGCGATATCTTCAATTCCACCACAGGAATTGAAGCCAGCAACTACAAACACATGGACGTATACCAACCCGGATAATCTGGCTACGTCGGGAATTTATTCCGCAGAAGAATTAAGTAAATTACGCGATCATATTATGTTTCCGGCAGAGAGACCCGCCGTACTTAACGCTATCGCCAGAAGTATGACGGGGCAAGCAGCCGATAAACAGGGGATGTCTTTTATCGATCTATTAGACGAAAAAACCTTAGAAGAAATCGCCGCCTCAACATGGTCTCGCCTTTGGGGATGGTTTACCGGATTCGGAACTTTCAGCGCCGGAATGCTTGGATTATGGTTCATTGCAAAATTTGTTAAATTCACATTAGACACAGCATTACACGGATACGCGATACACCGTTTATACGGATGGAGTTACCATTTAATCGGAGCTATATGGGACAGCGTAACAAATTTATTACTGCATTTTTACGAAGAAAAACCAAACACAGATGACCAATCTACTAATACGGAGGAAGAGCCATTACAAACCACAAAAACTCCGTTACCTTCAGCCCCAGCTGAAACAAAATTATATCCGGATGTACGAGTACAATTGAGCAAAGAACAAGTATTTTTCAAGGCCGAATGAATTAGTTCACCGTTTTACCAACCACGGACAGTTAAGAAAAAATCTGCATCAACGACTTCTGATTAAAAACACCTACCGTACCGACTTACAGTGGGGACCACCATACGAATCAAGTGACGGATGATCTAAGCGCTTATCTAATCTGCAACATATAAATAAGAGGTAGGAACCACACCATCAGAACCGGCGGCAAAATATCTCAATTAAAAGGTATCAGGGAGAACGATGATCGGGACCGCAACAAGATAAGACGTTATAAGAATTAAACATCGCATATCGCTACCCTACTACCGAGAGTTTCCCACGACAGGTCGTCATTAAGAAGGACCCTTACGACAAGCCGTTATTCAGTATCGAACACTGAGCCGGCACACTTCGGTTATTATCCACGCGTATAAATTAAATAATGGACAACGAGATAGTAACCCCTGAATGGATTAGGCGAAACGCGGACCAATTAGCCGCGTTTGTATACGCCGCAGTGTCCATACAAAGAGAGCTGCAGAAGCTCCGTAACACGGAGCCCAGTGACACCCCTCTGGACCTCTCCATGCCTCACCAGGGTGGTGAGGAGTTCTTTGACGATGTGCTGGAGATGATTCTGGACATGGAAGAGGATGCGACGCCTACCTCCGAGGACGTCGGAAATCCACAAGGGGGAGGGTGTAACGTCCCTCCGGTGCCAGCACCTCCCACCATTTCTGAGGCCCCACCGCTTCCACCAGTTACTCTACAAACACCCAAATTCAAGTCAAATCTCCCGCCTAACCCCCACCGCTAACAAAAACAAGGCAAAACGACCCGCCAGTGGGCGCTATCTCCTCACAACCTCTGTTCCTAAGAAACAGCTCGATCAAGGTTGAAAAACAGAGCTTTCCATGGGAAAGCCTTGACCAATAGTAAAGGATCTGCCGCCTCGTAAATCATGACCTCACAATCGACCATAACTTATCAAGCATGAAGATATGCCTGCTCCGACTATAAAGATACACCTACTCATAAGCCGCGTTCTCACGCCGATGTTCTAGGAAGGGACGTTCGAACGACTTCCGTTCCTAGAAAATAGCTCGGTCAAGGTTGAATAACAAGCTTTCCATGGGAAAGCCTTGACCAACAGCAAAGGATACCGCCGTCTATGCAATAAGAGTAAATTAACATTTACAAACGCGTACACTCCTACCCCAAGCACATTTGCGCACGAAGAAGGGTATAAAACGAGGGATCTCCAGCCTCGGAGCAGTGATTATTCGTTCATCATTCAATCCAGTTCAGTCTACTACGTTCAATTTAATTCTTCAGCGCGCAAAGCTGATTTTAACTTATTGTTTAAGTCCTAGTTCCACGACAAGGAAGAGAGAAAGAAAGAGACTTCTACTTACTAACTGTAAGCATAGTTACAACGGGACACTGATCCTGCACTTACGCGTCAAAAATTGTATTAAAGCGAATCTGCGAGCGAGCTATTGTATTGTATATCGAATAAGGCTTTATATCAATCATTGTATGTCTGCGCTTAAAATTACAAATTCACTTAAATACATATTACAGTAAATTTGAAATCACTATTTTACCGCCAGCGTTCCTACAATCCAATCTCAAGTCTATCCTTCCGATAGATCGAACAACAACCAGTAAGAAGTATTTCCTTACTTCTCCACAGAGAGAGTTCTTATTGATCAGATCGTATACTCGCAGTGATACCGTTTACCCTAGGTACTTTAGTACCGAATCGAAGCGCAAGGGATCCTGCTACTAACTGCTACGATTCTCTTGAATACGAAAGTGGCTCCTCTTACCGGGATTTCCACCACCGAAATCCATCTCGGGACGTAACAAGTGCAACGCGATACTATGACGCTATACATCTAGGGCTGCGATCTGTAGAATCATTAACTCAGGACAAGGAGTTCGAAAACCCCGGTTTTTCGGGCTTGAAAGCCGGTTATTTTTACCGGAAAGAGTTTCTTCTTACTTCCAATTGAATCGGCGAGAAGAAGAACAGACTAATCAAAATTCCACCTTTTTTTTATTGAAAGTGGTTCGATGAATGTAGATTTAAATATTGACTGTAAGAACAGTACTGTACATACCAGCCGATCTTCATTGATTTAAGGCATGTTTTAATCTCAATATGATGGAGTTTACAAACTTATGAAACTTTGAATTTGATTATCTCGGATTAAGATTTTCGGACTAGTAGTGTTTTCCTTCTTCTGCGTTATTTGCGATATGCGTTAAGAAGTATATGAACACCTATAAATTTATGTATGTTTTACAACAGATTTTTCGTAATACATTCGTCATTTATACCCTAGAATGTTCGCTTCGGTTTTGTAATACAACCGCACGACTGCTCCACTTTAGTATCGCCCAATGGAAATTCTCCTTTCGACATCTAGTTTGTGGTCATGGTAGACGCTTGGTGACGGGGACTCCATTTTATTGTTCGCTTCGTTTCGCCTCGTTTTACCGTGCTCCTCTCAGGTATATTACGTCTCCGGTAAGTAATGTTTCTATCTTTTATATCGAAGAATACAATTTATACAATAGGTGTTACAAATTGTTGTTCTAATTCCCTTATTCGGGAAGGCAATATACTTTATACAATAATAGAGACGTTCTTACAATTTACTACTTAGCCACATTGCCCAAACGGCGTCGTTTTATGTACAAACTGTGAATTGAAACAATTCTGATAATTTACCCTTTTTCTTTCGTGTCTGACCTAATATTTCACTTATGTAAGGCAGGGTACGTATCGACATAGTGATTTTACGTTTAAAATACTACCCGAGGCACCTTAATCAAGAAACTTTATCAGGCTTAACGCATCTACGAACTGACGCTATTTCATACTCCATTTATCAGTTTTGTAACAAATGAGTAATGTACAAACTCGTGCATACTATTCTGGTAAATAGTGTTGTCTATTAAAGAACGTCGTGTTTGCAAAAAAGAATCCATATGCCTATAATCACCGACATCTGACAGAAATTACCCTATAAAAATATTTTTCTATAAATTCGTGATTTCTATTGAGACAATGTAATGAATTATTGAATCCTTACAGATAGAATGTCTTTCAATCGTGGAATAAAACGTGATTCCTTTGGGAATCGCAACTTTAATAATCGAGGTGGAACTGGGGGCGGCGGTGGTGGCGGAAGGGTTGGTAACATGGGGAGCGGAGGTGGCGGGATGGGAGGTGGAATGGGGGGAGGGGGTGGAGGCGGTGGTAGCAGCGTGGGTGGCATGAATCCTTGGGAAGGAGGGATGATGCCTGGTAGAGGAATTCTACCAACACCAAACAATAACTTATCATTGGCATCGCCACAAGCACAGCTAGCAATAGCTAGCAATCTTCTTACAAATTTGCTTCGTAGCCAACAAGAAGTACAACCACAGGTACAAAACCTGCTTTGCATTAAGTAACATTTGTTAATACAGAAAATATAAACATAATTGCAAATACAAAACAGGTACCGTCGCTTCTCAGCCTTGGAAACAACTTCTCTGGACCAGGACCAAATTTTTCGAATCAGCAGAACTTTTCTTCAGGGCGGTTTAACGATCGTCCAGTCCGACACCCAATGAAAAATCAACGGCCACAACCATATAACAAGGTATGAAATATGTAACAATTTATTTCCATTTAGTACGCAGGCATAAATCTTCCGAAGATCTTTCTCATCATTTTGAATGGAGCTTGTAAAGGGGCAAACTTTAGTTCACACTTCTTTATTTGCATCCACAAGATCAATCTTTACTAATCAGAACGTTTGAAATTCTCCTTCTTATGTTCATTGTACGTTTCATTAATGAGGCTTTCAGTCAATTGGTGAGATATTACATGGTTATCCTGTGAAGTCACTAAGATGTAAGCAGTTCCTATTGTTGGTGTAGTTAGGAATATTAATCACCATCGCACAGTTATTTCATTAAAGAACACGGTAAAAAGACGTGTATTGATTTCAGAGTACAATTTCGCATTTTATGAGCAGAAGTTAACTGTGGTTTTGTGCAGTAAATTTCAAAAAGGACGTGTCAGATACGTTTTCCCTTCCGGCTTGGTTCATTTATATTCCATCCATGTCTTCTACCCATTATTGCAGCCAAAATTGATGATAGAACTTTATTCAAAAGTATTGATTGCAAGCTGCATTGTTGACTGATTTAACTTCTTCTTCTTGTTGATGATTATTTTTCACTGAGCTTTACCGAACGATGTTCAAACGAAGAAATATGTTTGTTTAAAATGATCATATTTTTATGATCAGCGCGGTCATTGCTCTGCAAAGCTAGACGATGCGCCAAGTATGTGCATCTTCAAATGTCTACTACTATGTTCCTTTTCCCTTCCACTATAATGTGGAAATGACCCTCGGTGTTTGGAGAAATACCGAAATACGTCCTGCTTCCGATTCGAGTAGAATATTTTTCTCCCTCAAAGTCCCAGTGGTTGTGTAAACCAAATTCGATTTGAGAAGAATCGCAGTTATGTCGGGTACTTCTCATGACGGTTTGGTCATTTGACCTACATGACTAGATGGGCAATCGCGCCCGTGATGGCCCTGCTGGGCGACGTGGTCCATCTGCACAACAATCTCGTGCACCCCAGTCTGGCAGTCAGCGTATGAATGGAAACCAAAATCAGCATCGCAACGATAAATCTTCTAAACCAACTCCTGCCTCTAAACAAAATCAGACTGCCAAAAAGGAACAGCAGGATGTTAAGACCTCTGATAATGAAAAAGCAGAAGCACCTGTTGTAAAAAGGTAAGCTCCTGGTGATTGTGAATAGTTTCTTCAAATCTCAGTAAGTCTCATTCTGTCACCTATCTTTGTATGTACGGTGTTCGATGGTATAATTGCTATAAAATCAGCATTGTGCCCTTTCTCTTATCTGGCTTTAAATATATAAACTTTATATGTTTACTCCGCATTGTTGGTGAAATTCAACTCACATTTCAAACTGAAATTAGATTATACCAATCTCATTACACTAATGTTTCACAATCATTTCAATTACGCCTCGTATTTTCTTCTTTCAATATGCATCGTCCAGTCTATTTTTACATGAGCCTTTGTTTATAACAATAGGCAAATATCAATTTTTGCCTATGCAGTTACAAGAAGTGTAAGTTATCTTCTTTCGACCAAACACTGTGCCCAATTTCTTTCCAGCATATCGATATCGAAAACTTTTTGTATACGATATAAATTTTCAATGAAGCAAACTATACGAGTATAGTTTTTAAAACCTGCCTTTAAAACAAAATCAGAAAAGGATTGAGTTAAAGTACACAGTAATAATATGAAATGTGTATTTGTTTACGAATTAGTGAATATGCAGAAGAATCCGAAGACAAGAAACGCGACTGGCAAGATGAGAAAAAGGAAGTGGGGGACAGTGATACATCTAAGACTAATGAAGAAGAAAAATCGAAAGAAGATGCTGACCAGAAGTCAGAAAAAGCTGGAACAGAAGATGGAACAAAAGACGGAAATACATCTGCTGGTGAAAAGGATTCGAAAATGTCTGGAAAAAAATCAGAAGCTAGACACGCGGAAAGTCGCTATTCGGAAGTTCCAATGAGTCTTATGTTTTGTCACATTTGTAACAAACATATGTGGGATGGATCTGTATGTATTTTTTGTCTGCAAATACGATAGTTGTTTTGTAACAGAATGTTCATCTTTGCTTTCGCTCTAGTCTTTCGAGAATCACTTACGGGGACGCGCTCATCAATTAATGATGGAAAAGTTAGATGAATCATACAAATTGAAGGTAGATTTGATGAGGCACGAATTACGTGTAGCTGAAGAGCAACGTGAACTAAGCCTAACTAACTCAAAGCGTCGTGGCAAAAAAGTAAGTTAAAATTTAGGAATATATTTGTGCACCATGTACCATTAAAACACGGTACTTATAAATTTTTATTTCAATTAGGTGTCCGTGGATCTTAACGTGAGAGAATACTGTACGATGTGCGACTTGAATTTCTACGGTACTTTATCAATGCACAGAAAGAGTGAAAAACATCAACAATTGAAGACGTTTTTACATCCCAGATGTTTTCCCTGCTTAAAAGAATTCCCATCGCGTATAGAATACGATGAGCACTGTCTCACACCTGCTCACATGAAAAATGCTGTGCACTGTGAGGAACAGCGGAAAAATAAAAAAAAAGGTAAGAGGAAAAAAAATTGATTTTGAAAGTATGTGTTATTGTAATATCTCTTTACAGAAAAACTTGCAAAAGGCGAGGCGGAAGTTCGCACTGCTGAAGACGAAGATAAAGATGTTGGTCCAGACATCAAAGTTGAAAAGGAAGAAGAAGCAGGAGATCAAGAATATATTACCGATATTACTGAAGATTTGAACGATAAAAAATATAAAATACCATCCTACAAATATTGTCGCCAGAATCAAGTCTCCGTAGGTAAGTGGTATAGAAAAATAAGAAAACCGAAATATTTCGAATTATTACGTCGGCATATATACCCACACAAAATTTATACTTTTGGGTGACGATCGAATTAAAAAAGTTAATGATGTTGTTTAGGAAAATCTTTAGTGAAAGAAGTTCAAGGATTCCACTGTGAAAAGTGTAGACGATTTATGTTTTTGGCTGAAGATATGAATGCTCACTTACGTAGTATTAGTCACTATAGAAATTTCGTTCAAGAAGTAAAGACGTTGACTACGAACGCAGGATCTCCTGAACAAAAGGGAACAGAAGAATCTGAGGTATAACTTGTCAGAATAGATGATACGTTATATAACAATCGTTATTATTGAATTATTGGTGTAAGTGCAAAAGCTTTTTTTGCAGAGCCTCGACAAAATCACCCCCGAAAATAATGAAGAATATGAGGGAAATTGGAAACGTCGTAAAGTCACTCATTCCGACGACGAAGATAACGGTGAAACCAAGGAACCGCAAGAAAACAGCAATGATGATTCAACCGCGCAGAAAAAAGCAGATGGGGACGAGAAATACGATCCGCTGGAAGCTGATGCAGAATCCGAAGAAGAAGAGAATCACGAGGGCGAGGAGATCAGCGATCAAACTTCGCAAAACACTTCCACTACTCAAGAAAAAAAGACACCGGTTGACAAAATGTGGGCTGACATCGATAATGATAATGATCTGGAAATAGGTAATTTGATTGACGATGGGGACGAAAAGGAACACACAGATCAGGAAAAACCTACACAGAAAGTAGAGAGAGAAACCCCTGTTAGTAGTCCCCCAGTAAAATCACCCCGTGGTCGAGGATTCGCGCGTGGACGCGGTGGACCCAGGGCACGCAGATCACGACGATAAAACACTGCTCTGTTTGACAAAGTGAATGAGCTTGGGTGTACAGCGACTATATTGTTTGGCACCAAATGAGATTTACACAGATAACTTTCAAGGCACTGATTAATTTCTGGATTTAAAAATTTGATTTCCTGAAAGTATTCTAATACGTGTTAAATATGTAGCAATACACACATTTCCAAACGCAATGAGTATCGGACGTGAACATATATTTGTCCATGACTTAATGTTTAGTTAGATTTGTGGTAGAAAGATAATAATGATAACATCCATTTAAAGGGGTGCAAATGAAGAAGCTCATTTCTCCCAAGCTTGTGCAAAAAGTAAACCTTTTTGATTACTTATCATTACTTAGCAGTATAAACTGTGTAGCGGATGTAGATTATCCCGTAAGATAATAGATTTCAAACCAAGGAAAGGATGTACCAATGTATGCTCTTGTACATTGTATCATGACTAATCATTATTCTGTAACTATATGTCAAGAGATACTACTTTTAATATTCAGATAACTGAAATGCGTCCATGGTTTTATAAGATGTAACCATGATGAAATAATTACAAGGTTCTATCTTGTTAGGTATGTATTAGTGAGAAACACAAGTATCGTACAGAAAAATGAAGATATTGAGATACAAATATCTTATAGAAAAATCAGAATATTGATAAATGTTTTACTCAGCATATACTTAGTTGTAATAACTTCTAATTAAAGTTTGTGATGTCATCAATACAGGACTCCATAATGATTTTATGTATGCAATATAGTTTTATTATAGGACGTACCTCTTTCGCCCTACAGACAGTGCATTATAAAAATATTAATATGCAAAGCGTAATCCAATATTTGCCTTAAAGAATATTTATCACAGTTTCTGGTTCTGCGAAACTAAGAAATGTACACCTTACATTTATACTTGACATTGTAGTAAAAAATTTAGTTCACTGAAATCAAAATTACGTCCATTAAAGAAGTTTGCTGTAATAGCTGTGCATTACGCGTCCCAAGTAAAGTAACGCGTAATGGGACTTACTTTTTATTTACGTCAATGATTATAATCTATTCAATGATCATGAAGGGCAGTGTTTGTCTCATCTTGGAAGAATTAATGAATCGACTAAGAATAACACTGCTTTTAAAATTATTTAAGACTAAGAATACTTCATTCCAATATTGGCTTTTCCTGTATTATTATCGTGACAAATGTGAAATAAACGGTGTATGTGATTAAGAATAAAGCTTATTCTATGTAACCGCATAACATTATGACTGTTTTTGGGCCATCTGAATGTGCTGATGAAACTACCAGTGATTGTATTATGAGTAAAATAGGAACCAAAAATTAGGAATATGCATAGAAAAGTTTATCGTTATTTACATTCAAAAAAATTGAACAATTAGGAAATATAAATACATATGATTCTTACTACATATATTAATCCATTGAAAGATGCGTTGCTAGAAATTCATCGACTGAATCTGTGTCCCATTTGTGTATGTCAAGAATATCTTCAACTTTATTATTTGCATCTAACAATTTAATGATAGGGTCTAAACCTCTAACGTACTTTATTTGCAAATTATTGTATTTGCTTCGTCGTTCGCTTTTGATAAAGGCTGAAAAAGGCAAGAAACAAAGCAATAGACGTCATGACGTTTAATCGTACATAAACACTATAGATCTATGTATCAACTTTGAAGTATAATCACCTTGTATCTGTGGATATGCGCCAAACTTGCAAGTACAAACTTCAAGAATGGCACGTGGGTAACGTTTTAAGCCCAATGCGTCATAGTCATCGTCTTTCAGGCAACATTCTTTGCAATTGTCACTACAATCATATTGAACTGTATTATAGCATACTCGTGCGTGATCCTCTAATCTGATGTACTAAATTTGTTGGTTTAATAACTATTAGTAGCAACACACACTATCTGCATTTGGGGTAACTTACCAAATTTCTGTTAAACCACGTTTATTAAATTCCTCACAGGTGGAACACAGTAAATTAGCTTTGTTGAAACCCAATGTCTTACAATCGTCTGCTGAAAATTCTGCAGACGCAATGTTCACCTACACACGATTTTAAATGAATAGATAACTTGCAATTATCAAAAAGTTTACAGATTTATGGAGCACTTTGATTCATTAGGAAATTGAATTAACAGGGTCTTATGTTACGATTCGGTATACAAATTTTGAAGGTTAGATATCTAAGACTCATCGCAACACTTACCATCACGCTATATGACAGCACCGATGCAATTGTTAAGAAATTCATTTTATATTATACACAGAAAATATCCAATAAACTATACAAGTATTCTAGATAAAAAAAAACTGCTACTTGTAATTACAGACGTATCTCCCAAACTTCTATTTCACTGTATTTTGAATTGATAAACTTGTGACATGGATTGCCTTCATTGGTTGGTTAGCTCCTGCATTCGTGTTTATTTGGATATGGAAGTATGAATATAGTCGCAAGGTGCGTACTCGATGCGACGTCAAATCGATACGCGAGAGATCGTTGCGTAAAGAAATTTGAAGTATTCTAAGGACTGGACTAACAATAACTTAATCGTTTTTTTTAAAAACGATAACGTACCGAAGATTAACGCCTAAGTTAGTGTTATGAGTGCCATAACGTAAAGTAACGTGAGATAACGTGTGTGATGTTGAAATCCTCAATTTGCTCAGGCATTCGGATTCTCACGGTCCTACTGTTGGTTACTGATGTTACCGCAACTAAAAAGTACCACAGTACCATCAATTCTCCGTTACGTCGTTATTCTCGTAATACCTCGGGTATCGCATGTATTTTCGAAAAGCAATTACTACCACATCTCGTTGTAAGAGACAACAAACCCCTGAATTTTTTAACGGCAACGAATGTGACCGATGCTTCCTTGATTGTAGGGTTATTCGAGAGAAACGACAATATACAAAGTGGCATTAATAGTTTAAATCGGTTGCAAACATCACCGATTTATGATATAAATCATCTTCTCCTGAACTCCGTGAAAATAGTATTATTCTTCAATTTATACGTAAAGACGGCAAGCCAGTATAATTTAACTCCAGACAACATTTTTATTGAGAAAAAATTACCTGCTTTACGTACCCAAGAAAGTCAAAGAAACGATGGGGTCACCGGTTTGGCTTGGAAAAAGAGATCTCTTTGCAGTGTATCCGAGTTTCGCGATGATTACGCGACGCAGCTCTTCAACGATGATTCAATTTTTAACAGTACCACGGACAACAAGGAACGCATTGAATACGGGAAAACATTATTGGATTATGAAGGACCTGTTCCCATAGACGAAATCGAGGATCGAAAATCATTAGAGGCGCACAAACGAGTGAAGAGAAGCGCGGCGGAGCTTGATGTTCTCTCATCGCTCGTTAATGAACCAGGTTATCTCAGAGAATTGGCCAATTCTTTCCCCCGCGATTCTTACGGTGACAATGACGATGTATTATCAGATACTAAAAGAGAAATTCCAATAGAGGACTTATATTTAAACAAGAACATTGCATTCGATACCAGTAAAGCTTCTCCTTCTACAATAGTACATTTTAATAACGGCGATACTGAAACAAACGATTCTATAAGTTCGGAGGAGTTATTATCTTTTGCGGGTGTAGTTACAAATGGACCATCAAATATAGGAAAAGAATATGTAATCGGTCAAAATGAAAATTTCAACGCTGGTGAAAGGCGGGATTCTAAACCTACTTTGCAACAGTTACGCGACAATAATTATGCTTTTGACGTAAATCCGAAATTGGATGGTCCAAATTCGGAAAGTCCAGACGTCTTAGAGGACCCAATGTTAGCAGTGGCGTTAGTTAGAAAGAAGAGAAATGATTACGCAGATGTACGAAGGACAGAGAATCTATTAGAAAAAGAAGATGATTTATTGTCCCCTGAAGACGATTTTGGTATTCACACGGTTTTATCGAAAATAAAAAATGAACGAATTAAAAAGAAAGTGAGAATGGATAAAACCCATATCGATAAAGCAATGTCGGCCACAGGGCCCATGCATACGCTACCTTTGCGAAATACGCGGAAGACAAATGTTAAAAGGCACAGCAGGAATTCCAAAAGCAAAAGACAGAAACGTCCAGGCAAAAACCATAAAGTTCGGAAGAATAACTCTGCATTATATAAAAAACGTTACTCAAAGATCACAGATCGGTTGAAGAACACCGAAGAAAGAAACGAGGGTAGACCGAAAACAAGCGTAAAAATCGAAAACCATGGTCGGAAACCTCGCGGTAAATCTAGGGAATTTAAAAAATCAATTGCAAAGCATAATTCTTTTTCGAAAAGTAATGCGATGCTCAACCCAGTTATAGAGAATGAAGGGGACGGCGATAATTTTAACGCTGCAAAAGTTACAGAACAACTAAATCGAATTAAAACAAATACCTTCCGCGATGCCAAATTAGTACGAGACAAAAGAAACAATTTACTCTTAGCGCCCAAGGAAATGCAAATCGGTTTTGTGTCAAATCAACGTTTGGTACAAGAAACCAAGCCACGCACGAAAAGGGATAAAAGTATGGAAACAAAGCATGATTTTCGGAACGACATGGATGAGCTAAAATACTATGAAAATGTACGAGAGCCCGAAACAGCCTCTGTTCAATGTATCAATGATGAAGAAATTATAAATGCGGAAAATAATCAATTAGATGGTAGCCGAGCTGTGAGATCTGTAGGGGAAGTGAAAGAACTCGCAAAGAGATTAGTCGCAAAGGTAGGTACGATGAGCCTTTTTAATTCACAAAAATGAAACAGAAACGAGTTACGCTCCTCCTGTTACTGGCAACGCATTTCGTTTAAGGTGAATGAGCTTCAAAATTATTTGCATAATGACGATGCGAAAATGAATGAGAGGAAAGAAAGGAAGATCGAAGTACGCGCAATTGATGATTTATGTTCCAACGTGAGTACAGCTTGCGCAGTTTTCAAGGGAGCTCCCAAAATTGTGCAGAGATGCGCACCTTCGACACATCACGAATTTACATCTACGTCGAAGGTAATCCTCGGAACAAAAGCCAATTCTGATGGAAGGGCCAATAATCGTAATCGTTTTCACTCGGAAAAAGAAGAACGATCGGCGGAGAGGAAACGATCAGCGGAAAAGGGAGCTGGGAAAACAAAATTCAAAAAATCAAGTACAGTTCGCAGGGGCGTAAAGAAGAAACCGCGCCATAAGTGGGGCAGATGGACTGACTGGAGCAGCTGTAGTGTCACCTGTGGCAAGGGCCGCCAGATCAGATGGAGGTATTGCTTAAACGAGTGTGCTAACGCGGAGACTGAGATGGAAGAGAAGGCTTGTCAATTACCGGCCTGCCCTCCTGGAAAATTTCTGGGTATATTTTAGTAATGGAACTTTATCGATATTTCGACTGTTACCGAATCAATCACAGGTACAATGGAGGCCAATCCCGTAAAACATTAACTTATCTGTACTTTAGTATGTAGCTACTTTATCATGTGATGTTGTACTTTGATGTAGATTTTTATATACATAGATGACACGTATTGTGTTTAATACCCCGATATAAAAAGTACAATCTGTGGTCGTAATTGAATGGTTCCAGTACGTAGGAAACTGAATTGTTGTAAGTTTTTTTTACCAGGTCATTTTGTGTAAGAAGTATGCGGACTTAATACTTATTTAGTTTGCTTACAATTTGGAACGTTCGAGTTACGTGTTGGTCGAAACTTTTAAATTAAAGTTGACACTCTTACCACGTGATTGTGTAACAAATTGTTTGATGTATATTTTTTTTTGTTTCATTACCAAATACACAATATATTATACAGAATATTTTAAACAAAACCACTTTTCTTTCTTCGTACGTATTCACAAGTAACGAGTCTTCGTTGCTTACAGGAAGTTTACCGTAGCTTGATCATCACGTTTTTACGAATAGTAAAAGTAGACGCAATAATCCGCCCCTTAATAGACGTCATAAAATATTAGCGGATATCGTAAATTGGTATTCTTCACGATTATCTCCCGAAATCAATGAAGAATTGACATCTGAGTTTTTACTTCATAAATATACAATTTTTTTATTTAGCAGTACCTTCGGCCCGACTTTGTTTACGGTCCGCATAGTTTTCTCTTTCGTAAAAATTTGGTATCATACAATTTCATTTCTCGAATGTCCAACAGCTTTTTTTCTTTATGTAATCGCTTATCAAACTAGTTTCACTTTATAATCCGTTTAAGGGTGATCACGTAACATCTTATAAGTTATCCAACAATTTTTAAGAATTCGGTCGCAACATAAGAATCTCTACATTTTCGTGTGTATTAAACTCAGTTTTGAAAATGTAACTTGCAATAGTTCTGCAAAATTGAATGCTTAGGTTACAAGTTTATATGCCTACACGAAATGAGATGTGACAGCGCACATTCGCTTGTAAGTGATCGCTCGTAGACGAAAATCACAGTGACGCACGGTTAGGTTTAATTTCAATATCATGCTAACGTAAGCTTTTTTCGTCGGTCGACACTTAACGCACTTGAGACTTCTTCACCGACGTGAGAACATTTATCGATAATGTAAACAAGTTCACGATTCACAGCACGAACTCGACGTAGGAAACGCGTAATAAAATATCGAGTAAAAGGAATTCCATTTCAGGAGGCGCTTTCGTTTTCGATTAAGTAAAAATTGAAGTTGGTACTTAAGAAATAGCAACGATCGGAGCAATGCTTGAGAGAACGTATGCCAAAGAACAAGAGATCTCGTCGATGCGATATCTCCAATTAGTAATATCCGGCTCGTCCAAGGGACCACTTACATATACAAATTGATCACAATGGTAAACGCATACATACTCGCGAGTACTCACACGCATACGTAATTCCTTTTAGACACACACACACACTCTTATATAATTGCGTAATGTCTTTTGACCATTGATACTTGTAATCTTAGTCTAAAGGGCGCGGAAAACGGCGGTCCCTTGGTCGTCGACAACGTAAGTCGCACTTTGTCTATCTCAACCGCACTAAATGGTACATTTCAAACTTGAGCTCATTTTTACATTGCCGTTAAATATGCAGTCTATACAATATCCCTTGGAACTGCGTGTATCGTTCGATTCACCTTTGCATTACTGTCGTCTTCTTCCCTTGCTTCATTTTCTTCTACACCTGCAGACAATCTACGCGGAAGAACACATTCGTACGCATCCTTTAAGCAGTGCCGTATAAAAATTTGTTTCGTATGGCAGGAATCACCCGACTGTGATTCACGGAAAACGAATTTATTAAAATAATATGTTTCTCGATTGTTCCGTCTTATTCTGCGACAGTATGTTTAATACAGGATGTTCATCCCCGCCGGCTAATACTCGCACATCACGATCTGGATCCAAACGCATTTGTTTGAGTTTTCTCTCAACCTCTTCCGCGTGCTCAACACCCAGCCAGTCTGCTATAAATGTAAAAACACCAATCGTAGACTTGTCTAAATTAGTCCAAACTCGGTGAACTTATTTCGTATTGCTGAGATAACTCAAAGAATTATGTGTAAAAACTTACGTCCCATGGTGATCACATTTCTTGACAGGGTTCTCGCTACGGCAAGCCTTACGTTCGGTACTTTATCCGAAGACAATTTTAATAGGCCGGACAGCATTTCTTGAACAAACCTATCACCACTGATTGCGTTGCTGGATATTAATTGAGCACAAACACAAGCGTAAGTCTGTCGTCGTATCCATTTCTTGGCATATACGCCGAGGGTGTACCGGAGCTCTTGGAAAAGGAACTTTACTAGACGTTCGTTGTCCGAAAGGTGTGCTACGATTTGTGTCACCTACAGAAATTTGAATCAGCGATAGATAAGTACGCAAAACATATTTTTAGTAATTGAATGCAAGTGATATCGTACCAAAGAAAGTGCCACGTGTCTGACGCCGGCAACTTTGTCGATTAAAAGTCGTAAAGATAAGGGCACAATATGACGTTCCACGTCGGTGGGTGAAAACAAATTAACAGCTTCGAGTAACTGTGTAGCCAATTCCTCCCGAAACCTCCAATTCCATTCGTTATCGGTGGCAAGAAAATCTTTCAGCCTTGGCAAGTATTGGCAGCGATCACTAGGCTTAAGTATTTTAAGGAAAGTCGCGAGATGCTTGAGAACGCCTATCCTGACTTCGTCTAGGTCCTTGATAAATCCATCGTAAATTGGTACGAGATCCGTGACTGTGAGTTCCTCGCCCAAGATTAGGGCAATTTCGTGAATACTAGACGCCAAAGTGCGTCTGACTTTCCACTGATTGGCGCTTGCTAATGACTGATAAGCTTGCTTCAAATAACGCCAATTCTCTTTCCCCAGCGTAAGAGCAACTGCGGGAAAGCTGAAGGCACAATGATGGGGTATATCTGCGCTACTATCTGAGCATTGTTCTGGTTCAGCCATCGATAAGAAGGAATCGATCAAATGCTGAGGGACGATCTCTTGACCGTTGAAAAGAATCATTTCGAATTCTTCCGGGAATGCGTAATTAGCATAGTTATCTTCGTTGAACGAATTACTGTTTAACGACGTTGCTTCGGTCGTCGGTGTGTTTGCGGTCTTTCGAGCGGCAGTGCTCTCTGCTGTTGATTTTTTAGCAGCCTCGACTAGCTCATCGTCCAACGGTAAATCTGGTGGTATATAGTAGTACAAAAATGGATTATATTTTTCCATATCATCCATCTTTTGGATCTGAAATTAAAAACACGTTTCAGTTATTACACGTTGCATGTAATTTACATGTCTAAGCGAAGAAAAAAGTATGGTACGAATACGATTTATTGATTTATCATTCTCTACCTTCGATTTATAAGCACGGATCGTAGAAATATGATCCTCCTGGGACTCCGTATCATCGTCTTCGAAAACTACATTTTGCATCACAGACGTGAACAAATTTTCTTTAGAACTAAAATCTTCGGTATCGAGCGTGTGACTTCGTATGACGCACTTCGTGGGAAAAATACCCTCGTACGAATAACGTATGCTGCAAGAACATTGGTTTGTAATTTTCGTTGTCCGCCCGTCTTGCAAAAGCGATTACAACACGACTAAGAAGAAAAACATATTATACCTGAAATGAGTATCTTGCTGACTGGTGAAGACCAATTCGCCGTATTGATTGTAAGTTACTTCGGTAAATTGTTTGGCGAACGTTGATATAAATGGTCCTAGAATTTGAAATGCAGACATCCGCACCCATTTTGACTCGTCGTGAAGGTACGTGGCAAGGATCTCTGCTAATAGTAATCGGCGGTGTTGAAGGGTCAGACAGCAAGAAACTGGCATCATAACATCGACGCATGCTTTCCTTACACCCCAAACTCTATCGCAGCACAAATCGATGAATTTCGGAAACTACAAGAGATGTCGAGACATCGGTGACTTCAAAACGCGTAAAATTCTATCTTTCTTACGAATTTCAAGAAATTTATAGCGATCGAACTTACCAGTCTTCGATAGAGCGCTTTTCTTCCTACGGCAGTACAAAGTTCCCCGAAGTGAGAGACACAAATCTTACGGACGAAAAATTCGTTGTTTTCGCAAAGGGCAATGTATCGATCCAGAAATATCTTCTCTGTTAGTTCTTTCCCGATGAGGGGTGCCATCTTGCTCATGAGCTGCGGATCGACATAATAAACCATGATATACCTTTTGCAAATATCAGAAACATTTCTTATGATGAAGTAAACATATGTTATAGAAAGGACAATAATGCGAAATACGTATAATAAGATCGCTTATATTATTATATTATTTTCACTCCTTTACGAGTTTAGATGTTTCGTATCGTGGAGGGAGGAAAGGCAGACGTATAATCGACGAAAATAAGAATTCTCACCGTTCAAAATACTGGCGGAATTTTTGTGCATCCTGAAGTTTTACGTCGGGCCGTTCCGCTCATCAAAGCTGGCTGTGATATGAGTCTAAGGCACCACATCACAACCACTCTGATGGGAGGAACAGTCGAGTTTGCGTATCTGAAAACTTAAAAAATAATACAATGGTATTGTTGGTTCGGCAGACTGATCGCTTGATTTTGGATTTCTATGAAAGTTGTACGAGTGCTTTCCTTGCAAATGATATATCGATGCTGACGACCGATACGCGCGACGCCGAGGGTGAACATTTACGATCTGCCAAAATCAATTTACACAAAAGGTAGAAACAATTCTATATATAAACTGAAATTTAAATTATGTTCCCGTGTCAAACAACAATTCAAAACTCATATCTTTCACAATCGGATATGACCGTTTATTACTTTTTTAAATCACCAACGTTTTTCATTAATCTTCGGCTTGGACAAACGTAGTGACGCAACGCTCATCAAAGCTGGCTGTGATATGAACACGATGCATCAGCATATCACAGTCACTTTGTGAGCGGCGCATGCACTATTCTTTCTTGTCCAGGGAACCAATTCGCTTTTGTTCCTTCGCGATCCTTTCGACCAGAATTCCTGATTCTTAAAAGGGATAGCGATGCACAAAACGGTGATCAAATCGTCAAAAATGGCTGTGATATGAAATCCAAAGTAGCAACACGCCACAACCAATTTAACGATTGGATCGCGTTTCCCTCTTCTCTTAATTGCGCCGTTGATATTTAAATTGCACCTGCAAAACGATCTTTGGGAATAGGTGTAAATATCATCGAAGGACTTCTCCAAGAGGAAAGAGCGCAATTGCGACATCATAAAGATATCGTTCTCTCTCTATCTTCCTCCTTTAGACGACCTTCTTCTATCGGTCTTTGCTGGCGGCGTGGGTGATTATTAATTAAGCGGGCATTAAGTGCACTCAATTCCACGCAAACACTCCTCGACGATCGATTCTGCGGGCCAAACTCATCAAAATGGCTGTGATATGACTCGAAACATTCCACAACCAATTTGATGTATCGGACCGCAAAAGGTACTTTTCGTTTTGGTGCTCTCCAATCTATCTGCTCCCTCTTATTCGTATGTCAAACGTTTGTTCTCGCTATCGCTTAATTCTTGAATATCTTGCTCACGGTAATTTACATCCTTCGTAATTATGCCTACATTCCTATCTTTTATTTTTTCCCCGATGGATCGCGCTGAGAACGGACACGATTTTGCTCATCAAAGCTGGCTGTGATAGTCGATCTCTATGACAAACCAACTTTGATGGTAAAAGCATGTCCCTGTCGAGATCTTTCCAGTTCTTCGTTACATCTGTCATCTTTTTTAACTTTCTTCTTTTCACTTTTTACTCCGTACAAATGACTTCCAAAGCGCAAGAATCTTTTTACTATTCAGCTTTTCGCATTGAGCTTCTTCACCTCCTTCTCGTTGGGGAATCTATAATTCTGACGGTCTGTTTAACGTTTACGCAACTCTTTCGATTTTCCTTCGTAACGTATAATCCCGTCTTAGTCCATCGATGATCGTTGAAACAGGGCGAACGCCGGTTGAAAGACAAGATAGTGAGACGCGATGGCGTGAGAACATCTCACTACCCATGTCTTTCTGGCGGAATTCGTCCAAGATGCGAGAATTCAGAGAATAAATTTCGTGCTGCGCATCATGCGTATTATTAATCAATGCGCGAATACGCTGAGGTAGAGAGGATGCAATGTTAACGATTCTAATAAAACAGAAACTTACGGAGATGCCAGAATTAAGAAAATCGGCAGACATGGATGACAGGACTTCTACTACAGGGCAGATTTTGGTCTCGATCGTGTTATTGTCCAAGAGACCTCTTTGTATTAGGGCTAGCACCGCTGTTTGGGCCGTGAGTCGTACCTGAAAATTGAATATTTTGTACAGCTCCACTATTAATTGTACTGACTTACGACGCTTCGTACAAAAATAAAAACTGTAGCTATGACAATGAAGGTATACCGAACTTTGAAGCTCCAAGTAACATAAAAATTATTTTAAGAATCAACTACAATAAATTGTAAATTATATTTACCTGATTATCAGGATCCCTGAGATATTTTATGATGATGTCTAACAGATGATCGTAAAGAACATCCCCAAAAAGATGCGATGCTTCTTGACAAATCATTGCCACGTGTGGGAGTTGTTCCACCAAATCTGACCTAACCTGGGCGTCTGAAATCATAAGAAAATTCGCATTTACTAAAAACATATCGTTGAAATATCACAAAACTGACCGAACAGCACAAGTTGTTTATAATATTTAGCGTTGCGCGAAACTTTGCGGAGCATTGTAAACGTTTCCTACAACGATTGCGTTTGAAATGCATCTTATTACTCTCTCAAAATTTACGGTATTCCACGAGAATCTAATCTTTTCTGCACGATTCACAATTGGTAGCTACCCAAGGCGCATCGAAAGTAAGAAAAACACGAGCGAGAGGCAGGGGGCCATTCTCCGAAATTTTCTCGACCCTCGTCGTTTTATTCTTGACCACTGGTCGTCCTTTTCCAGGAAATACCTGAATGAAAAAGCCCCATCGCAAACTGGTGCCCCTGCCGGTCGGGAAAACTCGCACCTTTCAACTTCCCCCGGGCTCGGAACTACGACGAACGAATATTTCCCATTTGGTCATTAGTGAAACAACCTCGATCGACCACTTAACCGGACAGGTGCAGGGTAGTTTGAATCAACGTGGCAAACCGATCCCGAGACTTATGCTGATTTTCAGTAACGTTCGTAATACGAAATTAAATACAATGATGCAGGAATTTTACAGAGTGTAAAGAAGGTATAACCGCTAGTCGAGTAAAACGGCAACACTGCAATTCATTTTCGTTCGCGTATTTATACGGTAAATAGTAATTTTTCAAAATTAAAGGTCACGTACCAATACACTGCGTAGATGCGTATAGAGTCTTACATTTTCCAATATTACAAAAAAGTTATCCATCTTTATCTATCACTTCATTACCTTCCATTCCCAATACTTTGTACAACCACTTAATTATCTTCGATTTTACTTTAAACACGTAAGAAAGTAATATCTGCGCGAAACGATAATTCATAATGGATTTCATTTTAAAATCACCGAACGATACACTTCTGAATTTCTATTCCACGAAACAAGATCGATCCAAGAAAATATTTCTGCACCAACCGATCGATTAGAAAAGACACATTTTATTCGACACGTTTGGAATCAAAAGTACGTATTATGATATATCACGACACGTAAATGTACAAAGCATCGACAGAACGACGAAACGAAATGATTGGTTAAACGTAAAAGCGAACTTCGAAACAACGATTACCAAAAATATTCGTCTACTACTTAAACCGAAAATTTCACAAACTGTCCGTATCGCGTATCGCCGATTAATTAATTGAAACACCGAACATTCTCGAGTTTGTACTGCAACGAGACATCGTAGAATATTGCGCGCGCTTCCAAGAGCCGTAAATGGATTCCTGCCGAAAGCCCTGGAAGATCAGGAAGTCGAGGATCCTCGAGAAAAGAGGCACGTTACCGTCGAAGAGCGTGGGTGCGACTGAGGCCAGCCGATTTTTCGGCCGCGGGAAATGCACCTTCCTGGTTCACAAGTTTTCCGAATGGAGTGGGGGGAGGGGTCGCTTACCCCACTCCCGAAGGGCCCCGCGTTCAAAGGGAGCGGGATGTGGAAAGGGTAGGGGACTGGCGGTAAAACGGCATCGTCCCTTTTCGGCCGTTTTCGCGCGCCTCTCGTAAGGCCCACGATCTCAGCACGTGCTCCCCCCCCCCCCGGCCCCCTACGTTTCACGTTTCTTCGAGCACGTTGGAACTTCCACGATCTTTTTCCTCCCTTGCAGCCGCCCGCCCGCCCTCGTGTCTCTTCTTCCCTCTCCCTCGTTTTCCGTACAAGTCGCACAGCCTCCATCCATTAATCACGCGCCGGGTCTTATCTTCTTCTCCGCCTACTTCATCCTTGCGCCTTCTGTCCGGCCAAGATCCCGCCAAAAATATCCCGCTGGGGGCTCTCCTTCAGGATTTCCGATGCCAATGATGCCCGTCCTCGATGAGGGAGGACGTCGGAACGTTTAAGCGTCAGCCGTCATTTTTTTTCACATGTTTTTCCGATTCTTCCTTGCGTTTCTTTACTTTCCTCGATCGTCGCTTTAAGAGCACGGACGTTAATGTATTTCTAGCGCATAGGAATTTCATGTTCCGACATGCGAATTGGGATTACAGTTTTGTTGGATGACCGGTACACGGTGGAATCGTAGCTCGTAACAGAATTTGGTTTAGGAAAAACGCGTCTCGAGATGAAGCACGGGTATTTAGCCACAAGAAAATTGAAATAGGGAGTATTTGCTATGTTTTCTATTAACATGGATAGCTTCGGGCCCGACAAGAATAATGACAAAAGTACGAGAAACGGATACACGATATCACTTGTCCCATTAATAGAATCTTCCGATCGACAAAAAGTTGCGCACATACGTCATTCCCCTCAAATCTCGATTCTTTCCTAAGATTCCTCGAATGTATACGCGTAACGAGGAAAATGCGGACAATCCGGAAAACGTCTTGTAAAGCCACACGACTGGCGTTATATTCACCGAAGGGAGAGGAAGCGCGTTACGCGGTTCCCGTCCCGTTCCCCCAAACGCGTCCAAAAATACGTAAATGTGTCGGAAAAGCGAACGTGTCGCGTGTCGCGTGCCCCGAGTTCCGAATCTTCGACCTCGGCCCTTCCTTCCCTTCGTTTATATCACCCTACAGAAAAACAGTGACGGTGGCACGTGCTACGGGCAAGATGTTTCGTGGATTGTCTCTAAAAATAGTCCATTAGGGCGACACTCTTGGTATCATACCTTAAGATGCACCGTGGTTCGGTTTCAACGTTGCATCCCTCGGGGCGAGGATCGCTTAACGCGTACTTTCAGACATTTTCTAAATAAGAGAGACGTCGGACGTTTACGTAGCGCGCGGTCGCGCGTCGAGAAACACACAACAACTACACGGAACGCGTCCCTCCTGTCTCTCGTTTGATTACGCCAAGGTAAATTACCAAAGCGCAAACTCGGGCAAATCTGACTTCAAAATTGACTTCTCATTTGAAATTCTTATGATTTCTTTTGTACGAGAGGTTCCAACGTTAAAGATACGCAATAAAGCAAACATTATTTCGCGGCGAGAGTCTAAAGCTACTCTTCGAGTATTTTTCGTAGCCTTCGGAAAAGAATGGAGCCATTAGTGGGATGAAAACGCAGTGGTGCGCCATTTTCCACGTTTCCGTGTTTCCTCGAAGCAGCCCAGGTAAAAAGAAAACGTTTTTCGCGGAAGGATCGCTGTGGTCAGAGTGCCGCCGCTTCTTTTTGAAAGGTTCGGTGACTACAAGCGACATTTCACGTAGATACTCATCGACAGAACTTTGTGGATGACCTTTGAACACGGTCTTTCAGTTCTGTGAAAGATCGTCCCGAAAATGTGCTCCTTACCGATTGTCTTCTTTTCTTTTCTTTTATTCGCGTCGGATCCGATAGACGCTCTACTTTTACGTTTCGCTTCAAACACTAATTTCAATGGAGCCCACTATGGAAGTAAAACGAATGTTTAGAGAGAGAAAACAAAAAAATCAACGATTTGCCCTTCGTTTCGGAGTAAGTTATAAACCGTCCTTGGAAGACCTTTCGTTTATCTTCGGTCGAAAACTTCTCTCTTTCTCGGAGAATTTTTTTGAAAGCCGGTAAAAATACAAGTTTCCACGCTCTAAGCGTGTCTTGGCGACAGGATCTAAAGTTTACTTAAAATAAAAGTGGAGTGGATATACGGGTAAACCGTGTTACGTGCGTTCATATAAATACTTCGCAACGTATATGGAAACCACGATAGACTTCCGGGCAAGGCACGTGCTATACCGGAAGCGGGGACAATCTTGTCGTCACCTCCTAGAGCAGCAGTCGCGTCTACAACCCCAACTGCCTTCATCTTTTACTCCCCGGAATACGGAACGTTCTGTCTTGTCTCAAGAACGCACCCGCCCGCTATCCTATTTTTAAATTTCTCCTCTCTACGTCGGGTGTTTTCGTTCGAGGAAACACATCGAACGCTCGGAAAAACAAATGGCGAAACGCCTAAAAAGGAATTTATCTTAGAAACGCGGCTCTCTCTAATTTTTGCATCTTAACGGTGAAAATGTTGTGCTTGTTCGGAGAACACACGCTTCGCCTCATCTATCAATCTCGATAAACATTAATATAAACGCTAATATATTTTCTTTTTTTATTCAATAGCATGTGCATCGAAGGCACCACTGGGTAGATGGTGCTAATTTCGTGTTTGACTCAAAGTAAGAAGGTGCTGCGATTGGTGTTTTTAAATTCGATATTGCTTACGACATGGCAACGTACAAATTAGTAAGTCTCTCGTTGCCAAAATGAGAACAATAAAACGTTTTATTTGTGCGAGCGAAAAGGTGGTGCGTGAGAGAAGAGTAAGAAATCGTGAACGTAAAGATGAAACAGATACTCGTAATTCATTGTAAAAACACATCTGTACTCAAATTCATTCGTGACTCTTTTATCACTCTGTGCATTGTGTGACAAGTAAAAAAAAAAAGAAACAAAGCAAGAGCAAAAGCCATGAAAGTATTATCTTAGTGACCAATCACAATGATGCTTACACAACATGCGTGAATGGTGCGAAGGATTTGGCTCAAAAGTATTTCCAATCCGTTCACATCAGACGTCTACAAAGCGAAGCAATTGATGTACCGTGTACTTACGCGAAGTAGTAGCATTTAATTTTTCAAATAAGCTACTACATACCATGTACAACGATATTATTTAATACTGCTTGGAGTATAATACATGCTCGATACGAATTATACGAGTTTAGAAAACCTCACATATGTATATTGTTATTAAATAATATCATTTATATCTTCTAACTTTCAACAACTTTGTAAATTGACGTATGGACTCTTTGATCGAATCGTTACAATTTTCAGTAGTCTTCCTGGTGGTAAGTTAACACAACTTTTGTACAGGATACCGCCATTCAGATGCATCGCAAACAATCGATCCCGCTTCATCGTTTATTTCCTCCATTACCTGTTACTCAATTTTATCAACTGAAATTTATGCTCAATCTCTCAACTTACCAGGATCCTCGATGATCTGTTGCACGGTCTGCATGATATCGCTTACTACCAGTTTCGTTCCATTATTCGCGGCGCTTCGAAACATATCCACCAAAATACGGCCAACTCTCTGTCTGTAACAAAAATAGATAATAATTAGCGAGTTAGTTACGCTAAATTTTAATTTTTTCGAAACATTCGGCTATACGTGTCAGATCTGTCGCAAGATTTCCCGTAATTAGATATTGTCGCGGGAACGAATAAACAAACTGTGCGTCTACCTCTCCATTACGGAGAAAAGGAAGCGAAAGCGTAAGGATGGAGTAGATTATTCGTCGCGAAATTAATTGGCTTCTACGATTTCTCTTTATGCAACTGCTTCAATTTTATCTCAATGGCATAATACGCGATCAGATTCCATTTTCCTGGGCGCATCCACTTTGTCGGAGCCAATCTGGCGAGACAATGCATAAAGAATGAAGAGAACAAACGCAAATTTACGAGGCACATTTTTCCTCGTAAGCTTATAACGAACAAATCCGCGACGATCTCGCGATATTACCGAAAATACGCGCACGAGCACGGAAACGTTTGCCTAATAAAAGAGGTTTGCCGAAGAAAATCACATTTTCTGGTCCAAGTTAGCTTCAATGCAAATACCTTGGTTGCGCCAAAGCGATAATTAACGATCCTCCCGAATTAAAGCTACCGAGAAACTAAGCAAAAAAGTTTTAACAAGGGGCGAAAAGTGACGAACTTTAATCGTTCGGGAGCCCTCAAAATTCTCCTCGAAGAGCAAACTTCTATCTCGTCCGATTTCATACAATTTTCGAGAAGTTCCCAGCAGGGTAAACCTTCGAGTCACCCGTCTCGGTCGAATTTTAACGATCAAAATCGAAGACCAATTAGAATTTCCGCGTTCCGCTAATGAAACCGGGGAAAGGCACGAGTCATCGGTGGTTGTCAGTCGGCCATAGAAACGGCATCGGTCTTTTCACAAAGCCGCGAGAATAACGCGCGACACAATGGAGGAAAAAGAAGGAGAAAAAGGAAACAAAAAAGATCAAGCATATCTCGAAGATGTAGAAGAGAGAATTTGGGGATAGAAGAGAGCAAGAGAGCGAAGCGGTTGGGTAAAAAGAATAGGAGGACGAAGACGAAGAAGTGGGGGGTAGAAGTAAACACGCGACGAGTTCGATCCTCCCGTTTGGCATTCCTACAAGACTTCCCCCCACTACGTTCTCATTCTACTTCGTTGGTGGAAGGCAACCCTCTCCAAACGATGGTGCGTGGACGGATGGATGTGGTGCGGCGATGAGGTCGTATGGTGGGAGAGATAGGAACCGTGCGCTGCTGCGGCTTAGAAGATGGGCCGCCGGAGAAACGGAGGGAGAGAGAGAGAGAGAGAGAGAGAGAGAGAGAGAGAAAGAGAGGGAACGAGAGAGATCGCGGTAGTAGGTCGACGATCGGTAAGAGAGGGCAGGGGGGAGGCGATGATGAAGTGGGGGGTAGAACCGGCACCAACGGAAGATCGTTGACGGTGCCCCACCAGAAGCTTGCCAGACAACCGGGGGAGGGGGGAGGCCGTTCTCCAAAGTCGTTGGAGAACAGGCAGAGGGATGGTACCGCCTGTGAACGCCTACCGTGCCGGCGCAAACATGGCCGCCACCAGCGTCAGCGTCGTCGTCGTGGTCGTCGTCGTCGGAGTCGTCGTCGCCGACGTCGGTTTACTCCTGCACGTTTCTTCTCTCGTGGCCACATCATTTCCGAGAGAACTATCCGATCGCAGGGATTGCGTCGCGCGTACTTTTCCTTCGCGACATCCTCGAATTCGTGACGGCGAGTTCACGTGAACTCGACTCCTGCTGGCCCAAACTTGAAGTACAGCCATTGACTTCGACTTCGCGCGCATGTTCCGGCATTTGCGAAGGTTCGGAAGATCGATAAAGAAGACTACTTTCCTGACCGTCGAAGTGGGAAGGAGAATTATGACTCTTTTTTTTCGGGGACAACCGATTTTCAGTTGGGGCAATTGGATCACGGTATCGCTGTGTTTGCGGAGTATGACCTCGTCCGAACTACGGCCGAAACGTATTTCCACGTGCGCCAATATGTATGGCGTACACGCTTCGCAAATATTCTTCTACGCGTGAATTGCGCTTGCGCACTCTCGATCTCGCCCCGGCGAGAATATCGTACTCGAGTTTAGTCGAGTTTTTCTTAGATGCGTATTTGCAACAATTTCAAACGCATCGAGTCGTTTACGCTCACTCCCTTGGTGGATACGCTCTCTCGGCGCAGCTGCACACTTTGCAACTGCAAACTTCGATCCCGCAGGTGCGCGCGTTGCCGCGCCGCTTCGACCACCCTAAAGAGTTCGATATGATTTCGCGGGATAAATGTTTACGAAGAGGTAAACGCACAACGGACGACGGTAAGCACAGGTCGAAATCTCCGATGTGTCGACAAACGCCCTACGAATTGGCTAGAAAATGATCGTTCAGCTTCGAGCACGATCGCCGATGCGTATTCGTCAAAGGGACGTTTAATTGATCAGTACTAATGAATTGGCGGTTGGTATACAAAATAAAAATACACGATACCGAGGGGCAACCGGCCGTTTCATCTGTCCCCATTACATATATCAGCACCGAAACCAGAGTTCCGTTAATACTGCGCCGCTATTGTTTCGACAAACAACGTTGCGCTTTGTGCGCGATCACGTAATATACTTTAGGTAGACACCGCGAACTTACTCTGAAATTTCATTAGTGACTTGGCCGTAGATGGCTCGGACGTACAACTACAAGGACGAGTCATGAGAGGAGTTACGGGCCTCTTTACGAGCGAAGAGAGGACGCGAGCACGGAAAACCCATGACAAAATATATCGCGTCTTCGATGTCGCGTGTAGCCACCCGAGATACATTCTATGCGACTCGCATGCGAGCATCCCGTATTCCCGGCGAACGGAGAAAAGTGGATTTACCGCTCGTTTCGCGGTGATGCATGAAGGGGGTATAACGGCGTGTCACAGGGAAGAAAAGCGACAAAAAGTAGATATCGTTGACGAAATAGACCGCTGCGAGATTCGGGTTGCATCCAGGAATATAATGAGAGAAATTTACCCTCCGGAACTTGGTTTAGCGCGGTATACGGATCGGCGAAGTCAAAAGTCAGCGATGAAAATGCGAAGTGAGAAAAAGCATTCCCCGATTCATCGCGCGAACGATACGGATCTTTTCTTGGAACGCTACAATAGCCAATTTAACGATACCATTTATTAACCAAAGACTTACAAATAAAATCGTAAGTCGAAATACGCGACGCATTCGTATTCGTAAAACTGTCGGTAAGGAAGACGAATGATAGTGCCGGTAAAAGTATTTTTTTTTTTTAATTATTATTCTCGCGATGACACTTTCGACGGCGTATGTCACTCAACGAAGTTTGCGAGGGCAAGTTGACTGCACTTTCTAGGCACCGGAAGTCAGCTGTTATCTCAAGGAGCTAGCCGTCACCGAGCGACAAAGACTCGTCTCGACCTCGTCTTTAACATGAGCGACCCACATTTAGCGAACGCGGTGTTGTATTGGAACATTGTACGCGAATCGATGGCAAGGTACTGGATTTTAATTTTTAGTTTTTATTTTTTTTTACAAGAAACTAATGCCGGCAACGACGATTCGAAGGATGCGCGTTACGCGGACGAGGTGTGAAGTTACGTTAGAACGCGACACGACCGGCACCGACAGCCAAACAAATGGTTATCAAAACTCCCACGTTTTGCCCATTCCAGGTACTTTTGTATCCTCGTCAGCGTCGGGAAGCAAATATTTCTCCAAGTATTTTTCCCGGGAAGACGAAAAGTGAATTTTGCGAGACAAGATAAATTCCCATGAGTCCAAAAGGTGCCCCTCTCGGAGTCCATTCTATTGCAAAGGGGAATGAGATTTGAAAAGCTAAGGGGGGTTCCGCCACTCGAAACTCGCGGCAAGATACTGGGTTCCACGTACGGGACTTTCCACGGGGTCGTCTTCACACGGTTTTTCTACCCTCGTGGATTTATTTAGGCTCCCTTTCTATTCTTCCCCTTCTCCGTCTATCTCCGTGTCTCTAACTCATGCGTTTCACCGTGCTTGCCATTCGCATCGGCATCCATTGTTTCATCGAGGACAAACCCGCTAACGAATACGTTGGAAGGAAGGATAAAAAGAGGAAGAAAGAACGGTAGGATACTAGAAGAGACAAACGTTTTACAAGATCGAAAATTCCCCATAGTCATGGTAATGAAAACCGATAGCGTTTTGTCTTGGACCTGGTTGAACCTCCGGCGGGCACGTTCCTTCCGAGAAAAAAATTCTCTTTCTGTTAAAGCCGCTACGGAGATCTGCATCGGGACCGCATAAAACCTTAATTCTTGGAAGTGGTTGCATTGTCGAGCGTAAACGATGAATTTTTATGCGTGCCTTCGTTGGAATACAAAAAAAAAACCGCGACGAATACAATCATTGGCGAATCGAAAGGTCGCTTATACGAGAATCGATTAGCTTGCGCGACGTAACGGTTCGAAGTAGTTGCGCGTAAATGCGATTAGACATTCGAGAAAATGAAGAGTCTGTAGATGGATAGTGACGGGCGAAATCGTGAAAGGGTATCATCGATAATATTACGAAGCTACGAGAATTTTTTCCAGATGCCTTTAGGGACGATTGGCACGAGGGACGTGAAATCAGGGCTCCGACCTTTGTAATTTAGGGGAGCAAAGCTGCGCCCTCTCGCCAGGTGCGTGTATTCTGTTGGACGGAGAGAGCGAGTGGAGAGACGGAGAAAAATGACAGAAAAAGAAACAAAAAAGAAACAAAATTGTGCGTCGCGTATATGCATCTGTCGTACCAACGCGTTCGATTAATCTGCTTTAACGCCGCTTTACGCCGACGAAAGGGAACACAATGGAGGGGAAAAAAATGCAATTTGTCGCACAAGGAAGAGTCTCTTGACAGGGAACGCCTCTTACTTTGTACTACGGAATCGACAAACCGGCGTACCGCATCATTTCGGCAAATATCTATCGGCACGAACGAATGTAATCTGTAAATCGATTTATTTTCAGAAAATCTCATTTCTACTAAATGTGCCAAAAACGCAAAATTAATAAGTCCGTAGTTGAACGGATCCCGATAGCGCGAAGTATCCCTTTGTCGGGCACCATAAAACGAAATTGGAAAATCCAGCAGCACAGCGGCCCAATGAACGTCAACGGATGAATACGGAACAACCGATATGTAAATGAAGCGTGTGACACACGAGAAAGCGTTTGCTTTTTGCGCACTTTCTCTCGAGCTTCGAAATCAGATTAAAGTCCGAGAAATCGAAGTGCAGCGAATAATCGTGATTACCTAGCACGTGAACCCAGTGCGGAGACACGGGGAGAACGAAAGAGAAGGAGAGAGGGACAGGGCGAGAGAAAGAGGGGAGGTTGGCACAAGCTGGAAGAGGATTAGCGCGTATTCGCCCAATTGGTTTATGGTTTCACGCTCTTCAATGACAATAAGCATCGAACCGTTCGTCCGAGGCAGAAGTTTACGGTTGAAAAGAAAACGGTGGAAGGAAAGGAAGGATCACGAGGGCGTTAATGGTCGAGGGAGGAAGGAGGGAAACTCGGTGACGCACCTCCTTCCCTCTATACATTTATTACGAAGGACAAATATTTCGGTGGATGACGACGACGTCCGCCTTCTGGATTTCCTCCTGGGTTTTCCCGGGGTCTTTTTCCAAGCACCTGTCCCCCGTTACGCGTACTAGCTCGAGAACGTCCGCAGGTTTAAATCTTGTACGCTCGATAACATCGGAGAGCCTGTGCTTTGGATACTCGTTTCGGAGAAAGTTAAGCAGCTGCACGATATTGCTCATAAAGGAATTCTCGTGACAATTTCGAAAGAGATAAGGTTCGATCGGAGGTATTACGTCGTTGAAAAAAAAAAGGAACGATTAGTTCTTTTAATTCGATCGCGACACGCTCGTTATCCAAATTTACGACGTGGAGTTGACAGAATATTTTTGCGCTCCGAAAGAGAAAGATTGCGGTGAGAATATTGTATACGATGTTGCTTCGTAGCGAGTATTCAACGTATCCATGGAATTTTTTGCCCCTTACCGTACTCCGGGTACACGTGGCAACGTTAATATAAGGTTACAGTCCAACATATAATTAAGCTGCCGAGTGGCCACGAACTTCAATTACTTTAAACTAAAATGTTAATAATACCTTTATTCGACGGTATTAAAGATCCTGCTCGAACCTTACGTACGATCAGCGACTACGACTTTGAACCTAATTTTTGTTTGTAAAAGATCGGGTAACGCTCCGATGGATTATTAACGACGCGGTAAACTAACCCGAGTTCATACCGTTAAAGATTCCTCGAACAAAAGGGAAGCATCGATTATACCTTCTTCGCGTATCTATGGTCGGGAAAATACGGCAAACCTGTCGTATAATGATCGTCAATAAATCGGGTAATAACTCAATGGGCAGTAGCGCCAGTCGATTTTGGAACAGAAGAAAACTTACGGGGAAATACGTTCGGCGGGACTACTTCCCGGAAAAGGACACGGAAAAGACGTGTCGCTAGCCTCTTATTGTTCGTCCGTTGCCTGCGGGGATCATCCACCCGTGACACCTGGCTCTCCCTAATTATTATATTGCCAGAGGTGGATAAACAAAATTTATGTTATCCTCGAACTGTCGCCACGGTCTATTACGGTAGTTTCTGGGAAATCTCGGCAATTCGTGAGCCGAAAAACAGTTTTACGGTTCATTAGCCCGCCGTAAACCCCTAGACGAGGCATCGTCGACAACTTGAAATTCGCAATAAACGGGAAGCGCGTTCCGCAATTATCATCGGCGGCTAATGATCTCCGGCGTGCGTTCAATAACGTTTCGAAAATAGAGAACAAGTTTATCGCGATCAATCTATTCGTCCACGACGCAAACTGCAAACTGCAAACGACAAAAGCATCGTGTGCATCGACGAAAAGCTCTTCCACGGTAGGTAACCGAAACACGCTCCCGCTTGCTGCGTGGGGCAAAGATTCAAAGTCCTCTCCTTGAAACGACAAGCAGTCGATAAATCGAAGCAAGCGGCATGTATACCGTTCCGATACATACCAACCGAAACTTGTGCCCGGAGCTCGTCTGGTGGCCATGAGGTCGATCGCACATGCGATTCGCGGGCGACCAGTTTCGCGGAGAGGCACGTAACGCGTCTTCCATCTCCGTCTCTCTTCCCTCTCCTTCGCAGCGATGTCTGAGAAAAGACGAAGAGAGACGAAGAGTCTGGTAGCAGGGTCTCCGTGGCATGAAGGGACTCTAGAGCGAAGGAATGTTGTTGTTGTGCCGGGAGGCGGCTGCACCGGAGAGGCGGTGGGGTGCAACGACGCGGCCGGCGGCGTGTATCAAGCGGGGAGGGAGAGAGGATGAGGGGCAGAGGGGGAGGGAGAGAAAAAGGAAGGGCGGTGGGGTACCTCGGTGGCCGAGGCGAAGGAGGGGAGGCAAAGTCAATGCACCGCAGGGGAATGCAACGCGCTGCGCGCCGCGCCAAGCAATACAGAGCCTACGTCAGAGTGCATTCTATTGCACTTTACGACTACGCCGCTGTCCCGGCTACTATATGCGCCCTGTCTCCTTCGCGCTCTCTCCCTCTTTCTTTCCCCGACTATCTCTCTCTCTCTCTCCCCCCCCCCTCCCTCCCCCCTTTCCCCTTTCTCGCCCTCGTCCCTCATTCTCTTGGCTGAACATGCGTGTACGCGTGTACGTATACGCGAGCGACACAGTTGCGCCACGTTGTTTTACGCTTGCGACTTGCAATTAGCTGCTCGCATCGTTGTCGTGTACTTTCAGGGTCAGATATTATCCTAATTTCCGCTAGTTTACCTGCGCGTCATGTCCGTCGCCTCTGCACCGGGATCCCGTACTCTTTTGGATCAATTGCATTGCAGTTTATCCTCTTTTTCTGCAGCAGACTGCGAAAAAATCAAAGATCGTATCTCCAAATGGATTTATCTCTGATCACGTTTGCGTCGCGCGCGTTAAGGAGTAGCAAATAAGCTGGACGTTAATAAACGAACGCGTAGCGACGTAAAGTTGTAGTCTGTGCTATCGCTTCTCGGAAGCAATGCATCATGAAGCGAGGTCGAGGCGGCGCGTGTTACGAGTCGGCTCGAATCGAGTTCTCTCGCTAAAGAGGGCAGCGTAAGGAGGCGGAGGTGGAGGAAGAGCGAAGAAAAAAGGCAAGAGCATCGAGCGGGGCCGTTCACGGGGTGCGAGCGATAAAGAAAACTCGGGGCCCGACTTTGATGCTTTTGCCAGCTGATTCGCAGCTGTAAACAACGAGAGAAGGCCTATCGATTTCTCGCGACTCGTATATCGAAGAATTCCAACGATTCCTCCTGCTGATCAACCCTCGCGTGCCTCCCAACTTCGTTTCCCGCTGTAATTAGTTTGTTCCCGTCTAAAAGCATATAACCTTTATTCCAGCCAATAGCCCACTTTATTCTCCGAATAGAGAAAGTTGCATTAATAACAATAATGATCTATAGAAATAAATTAAAAAGGACGCACGTTGCAATCGTATTACATTGCGTCCCACGTTCGTCTCCACAAGAATGAAATCATACGCCTGTAAGAAATCGCTCGAGTAGAAACGGGAAGATCGCGACGCGTTGTAATTTCTTTCGTAATACATTCTCTTTGATCGCCTAACAGATTCCTTTGTCCACTGTCAGTCAGTCATCGAAGTAACGCACGTCTTTCGTGGGCAGGAAGGAAGAAAGAAAGAAAGAAAGAAGGAAAGGAAGAAGATTGCGCGCGGGGCATCTTGAAAATGCGCGCGTATTCGAGCACGCGGCACGGCGGAGAGCAGGCGGCGTGTGGTCGCCGTTGGTGCAGTTCAGTCACTCGGCCGTTCGCACTGGTCTCTCTTTCCGTCTCTCTCGCTCACCTCGTAGATCCCACATACGCGCTCCTTTTCTTTTCCTTCGCCGTTCCTCTCGCGCGGCCTCGCTCGCTCGCTCTTTCTCTCTCTCCTTTTGATCGCGGCTCTACCGCGCGGTTGCGTATTGCGGGGAGATCGGTGTGTGTATGCGCCCGCGCGCGCGTGTGATCGTCGTACGGCGGTGCCTCGCAGAAGCTTATTCGTGCGCTTCGTTTTTAGGCGAGTGTGAGAGTCGGGTAAGCTCGAGTACAAAGTCCGTGTACGTGGCGTGGAACGGTGTGTGCGCGCGCTTAACGCGTACGTGTGTGGGAACGCTAGAGTAGGAAGGGAAGCACAGCGTGAGTAGCGTGTGTACGCGCGGCGGGCTGCGCATGCGCGTCGCGGAGAGCGAGAGGCGCACTGAATGAAGCCCCCCACTATCGTGACCCGAGACATCGCCGCCGACACACACAGAGAAAGCGCGGCAAGCGCGTCGCGACCGTTGTTACACGATGCGAGCCGCAAAGAGGACTTTAGCCCCGGGAGCTGCATCTAGCGTATAATTTTTCATTCGTTAAATTTTAACGATAACCGAACAAATTTCGTTTTAAACGGGCGCCTGGCGCGCCAGGTATATCGAGCATTCCTTCCGAGCCATTTTGTTGCGCGTAGCCAACGAGTATTTTTCGCGTCTTTCCCCACCTCCGGTTTTGGTATCATCGATCGCGGGAGATTAAACTTTTGCCAGCTTTGCGATAAGCTCGTTGCGAAGAATCGTTTCTCCGTATCGCGGTTACTCTTCGACTCTTGGCACGGACTCGAGAGCAAGGCGCTACGAGAGGAAATTAGAAATTTGCTCGGCGGAGATGGTCGTAGAATCGTTATTGGATTCGTTACTGTGGGCTGCCGAGTAATTGCGTAGTAAGCTCTCCGGGTCGGAACAATAGCGTAGGGTAAGTCGCGTGGCTGTTGGAAAAAAAAAAAAAAACAAATCAGCATTGACCATGGCGGAAGTCGCCGGAGCATCTAATAACATCCCATTGTTCTTCGGGCGACGTAACGATAAGCGTGAGTTAATTTAAAAATAATATGTCGATTAGTTGGCAAAGAAGGCGGAATAATTTCAAGTTCGACGCCCGACGGAGTTTGTACGAATTGAACGGAAACTGGCTGGTGTCGGGGGGCCCTCGACGAATTTTTTCGTAGGACCGGAAGCAGCAGGCCTAACGCGGCACACCGAGATCTAAGAAGATCTGGCGCGAGCGAGCGCGCACCATCCGCCGCCGACATATGCCGGGTGTCGTGCGTGCAGCTGCTATATCGTCCTTTGGGTTTGGGTCGGTGGGTGACACGTTTCGCTTGTTGTGCACGGCTGGTATACACGCGGGAGCCAATGGGTATTGATTTGTGGAGCGAACGCACTGCCGCCCCCCTCCCCCCCCTCACCCTCTCTCTCTCTCACCCTCTCATCGGTGCCGCTAAACAGGACGGTCCGCACGCTCGAATATAGATACACGCACGAATTCCACACACGTATACGGTCGCACACGATTACCGCTTAGGTGCGCACCCCCTTTCTCTTACCCCCGTAGTCTCGTCGCGCGGCGTCCCACCCTCCTCTATCTCCGCGCACCGGTCGGTTCAGAGACCGCTCCCCACCGGCACACCCCATCGACTGCAGGGGGGTGACTGCATCCTTTGGGTGGGTCAGGGCCAGAGAGACAGAGAATTGCGCCGGGATTTGGCTAGGTCGAGGGGAGGACGGTGCGAGCAGAGTTCGTCAAACCTCAGAGGTCCCTGCACCCTCGACGGTTATCGCGCACCCTCGGCGGATCCAGGAAATTCCTGAATTTGGCGGATCGCTATCGTTGGCGGAATCCGTTGATATTTATCGACGCGAAACGTGACTGTGGTTTCGGGGCGCGGATATTATGCTCCTCGATCGAGTAGAACATTGCTCGAATATGTACGATGGGCGATATTTAAATACTGTCGACCTTTTTCAATCGTCAACGAAATTCCGACGTATCGGAACGAGGGATTGGTATTTTTTTTTAAGGTGCGCGTGAAAATTTCGCGTTGCGAGGCTCAGCGTCATTAGAGCATCGTTGGCTCGTAACAAACTTTGAGGAGCACGTCGATCGACAGACGATACCTCCGTATTATCCGTACGAAGGATTTGGTACGTAGGTATACGTTCTTGGCATTCCGCGGATAACGAAGAAGACAACGAAGAAGAATCAAACAAGAATTCCACCACCCCCTTTTCGAATCAGGAGAAATCGCGTGGAACAAGTTCAGAAAAAACCTCTCCCATCTTAGACGGCAGATCGCACGCAGGTATCAATTTTTCTCACGCAGCCCAGTAAGATACGCGCACGTATCGTGCCGCGACATTACGGTCGATCCGAGGAGCTAAGAGCAGTATTCGCACGAGGGTGAAATAAAAAAAAAAGAGAGAGAGAAAGGTAGAAGTAGAATACGGCGATGACGATGACAATGAGGACGACGACGAAGACGAAGACAACGACGTCAACGGTGGTTTGCCGCGGCAGGATATAAAGGATACAAGAGTAACTCGGCCCAGAACGGGAAGGAGGTAGAGGAGGAAGAGGCAGCGAAGGAGTAAGGGCAAGAGAGGAATGGCGGGAAGGGGGCTGAGCACGGCCGAAGTAAACAAGTGGAAGCAGTGGAACGGGATGGGCACCGGTCAGTGCGGTGCATTTGGTGCATTCCTGCAGTCTGCGCCGCTGCGGCGCGTTGGAGAGAGTAGGAGAGCGAGCAAGCCGCGGAGAGTCCAAGAGGGACGGAACGAAGAAGGGAGGCGAAAAGAGACGCAGAGAGTAAGCAGAGAGAAAGAGCGAGTCGTTCGCGAGCAACGAAGAAAGAACGAAGCTCTGCAACGCGGCACGCCACTTTGGACCGACGGACGCAAACCGCATTCCCGGCCGTGACCTTCGCTAGGACATCGCCACTGCCCCCACCCCCACCTAACGACTCTGTACCCCTTCCATCCTACCCCACCTCGCGGACGGCAATCGTCATTCTTTCCCTCTCTTTATCGCTAACTTGCTCTTACTAGCCCACCGGGTGTATAAAGTCTCTCTCTGTCTTTTCGATCTACGTTTCGTCCTCTCCCACTCGCTCTCGCACACTCTCCCTCTCCCTCTACCCTCCCATCCCTCTTGCGATGCGTGGCTTCGCAGGAGAGATAGCCGGCAAACTCTCCATTTGGTCACGAGTTTCCCTCTTGCAGGTATTTCTCTGTTAACCAGCCGGCTGGTCTGGCTGGCCTTCCGCGGCGACCCTCGAGGTGCGAGACTTTTTTCCACCTTCTCGTGGTATTGGCCTCTCGTTGGAGGAACTATATCCGTTGGTGATGACCCACGAATAATATGATTCACGATTTAAAAATAGGCCGAAGGACGGGAAATGGAGTCATAGTCGAACGAGGGGGTCAAGACGTTAAGGACCACGATCGCGAATCCGCGGATATTAATCTAGTTCTCGTACGGTAAACTTCTACCAAAGTACAACTTTGCGTACGAACGGAATTCCTGTTCGGTTTGGCGGTATTGTCCAGGTACGAACGATGAATATAATCAGCCGCGAACCAATATCATGACCATACGGCAACGAGCATGAACCAAGCAGTCGTGACCTCGGTGAGAAGTTGTTACCGATGTGGGGGGGTTCTTAGGATTTCCACGTGATGCACTATAATTTTACCGTAGGGTCGTAGCCGCGAGTGTATCCGGCGGTGAGGCAGGAGGTTCAATGATTCCTCGTTGCGCGTCAAGAGCGTACGGGACGCTTCGCGGAACGACAATTGCGATCGTAAGTTTGATACGTTTGAAGTTAAACGGTAGGCTGCTAATATTTCGAAAACACGTGGAAAGATACGATACGAGATGCTCGTCGAGAATCGGCGCCGACGTTGCTTTAGGAGAGCCGTATTAATTTCCTGCTGTGGCGAGGCCAAAGACTCCGCTCCGGGACCAAAGGCTCTAACCGTGTGGGACGGCGGAACGCGCGAAGAGAGAAGAGAGAAGAGAGAAACCGAGGAAGAGGAAGAGCAAGGAAGGGTAAGGGTAAGGGGAAGGGAAAGGGAAAGGGAAAGGGGGACCAACCAGGGCACGGCCCTGAAGAATTTCAGAGTCCTCTCTCGCTCTTTCTCTAATTTACGAGCGGTCGCCCTGAATTCGAGCAAATATTTGTCCAGCGTCCGACTAACGGGTGTATATGAGAGAAAAGGGGGAAACGAGATACTGTGGTGCCGAAATGAGAGAGCGGGAGAGCGGAGGACGTGGGAGGATCATTCATAGTTTCTTCAAAAGTCTCTTCCCTTCTCACGCGCCGCGCCGCGCCACGCCACGCCGAGCCACGCCGCGCCACGCCGTCGCCGAATATTTTTCCTGCGCGTTATATACCTGTCATACGCCTCGCCCTCTCCACGCGGCGCACGTTCCCTCTATTGGCCTTGCATTCGGGCTCCAAAAGACTCTTTGAGAGACCGCTCTGGTCTAGCCGGAAGCACCTACTGGAAAGTATTCATCCGAGAGGGAAGAAGGCGAGAAGCCGAGTACCTGGAAGTCGTGTTAACACGCGCTGCTGGACGCTACAAGCCGCTCCAATTAGCATCTTCTTTTTCTCCTTCGACTTCTTTCGCCTTCTCCTCGCGCCTCCTCGGCTTCCTTTTCAGCCGACTCGCACGACGGACGAGCACCTGTTGAACCGACTCTTACGGAACACTACGAAAAGGTGCCAGGTGTTCCAATGCAGATTCTAATCGCTTCACTTCGTTACCGATGAATAAATTGCCAATTTTCGTGCGCTTACCACGCTTACCAGTGTCACGGTACTCACAGTGTCTACGTCCTTTCTACCGTCTAATGGGGACTAACTATCGCGCCGACGATTCAACGCGACGGTAAACGAACGGAACGTTTTAAAACGGCGTAGAAGGGGCGACCGCTAATCGTTCGAATCGATGGAAAAGTATCGCGAGAACTCTTCTCGTGTGTCAAACGAACATCGATTCACGTGGCGTACGTGTCCCGCGGAGGGCCCTGGGACGGTACCGTGACGTCTATCTTCGCGACAAGTTCACGGAGTCAAGTGCACGCTTTATTGGTTCGTAACCTCCGCGCAGGCAGTCGTACCACGTCGTTGCGCATCGATGCATCTTCGCGTGCACGATACTCGGTTGCACTCCGCGCAACTTGGTAAGAACCCCTCTAACAATAAGAAACTGAAAGTACGATATACAAGAGCTGTAGAAAAATCTGTGACACGGTAACCTTTAAAAACCCTCGCTAACCTCTTCATAATCGTTCTTACCGGTGTGATCGTATTTTTTATTTGTCACGGTTACCGATGCACCTCGTATCGGTTACGTTAAGCGGTGTTAATGGCTGTAAAATGGGTTAGTTTAAGAGCGTCGTAATAATTCCCAATAGCCCCGCGATAGAATACCCAACGAGCACTGGCATCTATTCCACCCTCCAAGAATTTTTATAGTTAGCTAGAAAAAAATGCGTGGATCGCAAGCAACGCGGAGAGCGCCGACCTCATCCCTCGATACACGCCGGTTCGCTCTCCCCGTTTGGCCAAAATGCGTCGGCATCCAAATAATTCGGGATACGCTCGTGTGAGATATGAATGAGAGGAGTGGGGACGGCGTGGCGTTGTTTACTGTCTGGCAGGAACGGAGTAGAAGTATCCGCGTGCACCGACGAAAAACGAGAGACGAAGGAAGGGTAGAAAGAAAGAAGGGAGGGAAAGGGAGACGGAGACGGAGACCGAGATGGAGACAGAGACAGAGACAGAGAGAGAGAGAAAAGGGGGGACGTCGAAGGAGAGAAAGGAGAATAGAGGCCAGCGCACAGGGAGGGTTTAGCAGAATCGAGGGAGAGGGAGAAAGAGGGGGAGGTGGTGGGAGAGGGAGGAGGGGAACGCGGTACGAGGACGGGGACCGGGCCCAGGATTCGAAGAAAGAAGAAACGGAGAGTCAACGACCCAACGAGAAGAGCCGTCGCGGTATTAAGGCGCGCTCGAAACCTCCACCCCGCTACCTCGATCCTCGGCAAAGATCTCTGCCAATACGAATTGATACGCGTGCAAGGTCATCCCGGCTAACTGCTAGATCCTTAATGCGTTACAGGTGGAACTGCAATTACGGAAAGCGTCTTCTCAGTCGTTCGCGCTACCTTTTACCTACGTCTCGAAAGTACCTCTATTATATCGGAGTTTGATGAAATGCGAGATGTATCGGGTGCAATTTCAATAATCGCATTATATACTTTTGCGCGGAGCGACGACGTAAGTGCACTTTCTTGGTCACCGAGTATCGGATCGAAGCTCGTAGTCGAGTGAAAATCGACGCGCTGAAACCGCAATAAATCACCCTAGGCCGACACCAATGATCATCTCGCGCGGCAACGACTATTGCGTCAGCTAGAAAGGAAAACGGTATCCTACGCGTCTCGTAACTCATGAGAATTTCTTGGATCTTTTATAGATGCGCGCGTCAGTGTGAATCGCAAACACGTGTAAGGCGGAGGTAACGGTACGAAAACTGTGCATCATCCGTTCGCGATGTATGGAATTTACGAGAAACAATGGCAGTCATACATAAATGCTAACAAACGTGTGTGCTTTTTTTTTTTTTCATTTTTTTGCAATACCCCAATGTAACGATTAGACGATCGTATTATTATACCGACCGGAATGAATATCTCGAGTTACGATAGATCGATAAAAGTATTTAACGAATACCGGAATTTTCCATACGACGGGATACGTATGGAAATCTTTTCGCGCGTCCGTTCGATGAACGTCAACCGCGAATTCCGAGACGTGTCCCCTTTCGAGTCGTATGAATGATTGTCGTTGTCGCCGCGGCCTGGTCGTCAATCTCCTGACGTCACGACTACGGCGGTCGTGTTACGACCGTGCGACCGTTATGTGACCGATCGACACACGACTACCGCGGAGACTGTCCGGCCAGCACCTGTGCGACTCTCCGTGTTTCCGATGTTTGCGATATTCGTTAAACTAGTCTGCGCCGTAACGATTCAAATTTGGATTTCTCGGAAAATAGCGCGATGGAAAGCGTTAAACTGTATCATGGTTACCCGAGACCGCTTGAACAATACTTTTTGCAAGCAAACGTTAATGCACTTTTTTGTATCGCAAAATCGACCGATCGATACGTAGTTTTGATCTCGAAATGACGCGTCGATGTGTACGAACTGTCCACGATTCACCTTTTCGCTCGTTGATCTACGACGACGTAAGGCGTCACGCCATCGAAAAAATTCCAAATCAGCGCGCTTAAAGGCACGCCAGTTTCGGCGAGTGGGATTGATATGGAGATTAAAGAGAAGTGGAGCCTACGTCGAGAGTGTACGAGATCGAGAGAGGAGGGAAGAATGAGTAACAGAGTGAAAAGTACGAAAGAGAAGAATGCAGGGAGAGGGGAGGTGCTGCGAAGGAGAAGGAGACGGAGGAGGGAAGATGAGGAGGAGGAGAGGGAGGGGAGGGGAGGCAAGAGGGTCAGTAGCTCTGCGTTCTCATGCATTCCGCTCTGTCATGGCGGCCGGCGACTCGCGAGGAAACTACTCGATCTCAAACTTGTCGATTTCGATGAAACTTGGAAGGTACATCTAAATGCATACCTCGTACTTCTCTAAACATCCCGCCAAGTTTCGCCCAATCCAGTAGTTTGAATCTGAGAGGTTCCCTTGTCGGGCACGCTTACGACGTCTGTCCTCGTCGCGCATGCAGCACTCAGGGGGCAACGTGCAGTCCGTCCTCGTTGCGCCCGGCTAGAGGAAAGAGGAAGGGGTGAAAAGGAAGAGAGTCGTGGAGGTGGCAAAAGACGGCTGGGTTAGGGGTGGGGAATGGAAAGGCGGAGGGGAGCGCCCACTGTGCTAAATGCTCCGCGGCGAAGGCGCCCGTTCTCTCGGTGCTCGGGCCCTCTTGCCCCCAGGGCCCTTCTGCATCGCAACGTAAACAAGGCGAAGACCATGGCACCGAAACGATACGCGTCCATACGCACGACTATTTTGCTGTCTTTTTTTTTTAATTCACCGGAGAACAAATTTGTAGATTCACCGTGCATTGTTGTAAAATAAAGTTTATCGTGAGGTTAATCGCGAACGGAATTATTTGAAGCGGGTGCAAGTTAACCCCTCGCGGCATATCGCGTCGAAAATCTCACGAGTATCCCGAAATTTACACCCAGGAGAGGGAAACCAGTCCGTGCGAAAAACGTGAGAGTTAATTTAGCGATCAAACGTAGCCGCGACTATGGATACCACCGTAAACATGACGTGGCGCGACGGTTTTATTGCCGGCACACTAACCACGATCGCGTATTTAATCAGCTTGACTTCGTTGGACGAAAATATCTGACGCCGGCGTTTTCTTCTCTGTTTTTATTTCTTTCTTTCATTTTTTTTAGCCACGGTTGCCGTTTCCATTACTATACAGCTGTACATGCGATTAAAATCTCTCGTTTATGAATTATTAAGAGCGAAGAAGAAAGTAAAAAGTATGAGGCAAAGAATCTAAGGGAAACCGAGTGGATATCCACGCTCTGTAACGCGGGTATTATCGTATATCTTCCCACCGGAGGGCGGGAACGCCGTCGCGAGGGGAGACGAGAGGGCAGAAGATCGAGAAGGGTCCCACTAACGCGCGACTGCCGACAATAATGCGGAGAAAGGGCACATGAATGCCTCGTGTTATGCGCCGCATGTTTGCACATGCGCGGGAGCGATGAACTTGAGAAGAAGGTCTCCAGACTTGCCTTCGCCTCTCAATTCTCCCGCTCTCTGTGTGTTTCAGGACGCGGTATCCGGATCGCGAGAGGTCCTTGCCGTACTCGCAATATCGTCCAGTTTGAAATGCTATCGCGCGAATTTTAAAATAACGTTTGTCACGAAGATTGGAACAAATGCCGGGGGAAAGGATCGTTCGGTAAAAATCAGTTGCGCGATAAAAATATTCGTCCATGGATTCCGATAGCATTCTCCGTAATCGAGCATAAGACTCTCGATATCGCGCGAGCGACGCTACCCAAATGTCGCGACTAGTCCCGAGAAGGTATGGAACACACGGATGTCGAGAGTCGGGCGGTTCGTTCGCAGACGACATTCCACTGGTACCTGTCCTTAACTTTGCCTCCTACAGTTCGCATTCGCGACGCAACGGCAATCGGCCCACCTATAACTACGATACTTCGCGTACGAGGATCGGGAGTCTCGACGCGCGGTTCGTCGCATAGTTTTGTCGCGAGCATCTTTGAACAGGGAGCCGACGAGAGTTTGCGAGAAACGGACGAAGAAACGCTGTTTCGAAAGGGTCACGCACGATATTATACGTATAAGTCGATGTTAAAAGAGCAAAGCATTACTATTTCCAAGATACCTACAATTGCAGAAATTAACGACCGCAATCTCAGAAAATACATTAGTTATGCGAGACAAATGCAAAAATGGATAGCATTGCTATTCAGGAATGCGATGAGAACGATGCAACTAACGTCGCTGCACGGTTGTGCGCTTACGCGCGATACGAGTGTGACTAACGTTAGATGCACGGCTTACCGTTGAAAGTAATCGTTGGAGAACGTCAGAGCCGTAAATGCGCGACGTAATTACTTTTATAACGAACCATCTAAAATGATGGATAAGGCGCGCGTCGGGTGAGAACCACTGTGTCCGTGCGGGCGTAACATCCGACTCAGAAAATATGAATGTAACGCCTAAATCTCATTCATAATGAGATTACGTCCGTAGAGAACGATCCATTTCAATTTTGGGACAGAGCGACGTCACGACGCGATATAAAAAAAATCTACCGACGCGACCGTCCGTAATAGATTAACCGCCGCTTTTTCGAATCGTGGGAACGATCGTTCGGTCATAACTACCCGCACGAACTTTACCAAAGAGGCGAACGCTACTAACGCGAATGCGTATGCCACCGAGTGGGCTGCGATCGACGCGTAGGCTTGCCGAAGAATTTATAGTCCGATAAAAGATCCTTGTTAACAAAATGACGAGGTAACGCGTGAGCAGAAATCGAATGAGATAACCGACCTGACGTATAAACCTTTCACGCGTACCGACCGCGCGAGATACGAAGAATGAATATTTTCGGCGATTCGTGGAAATTTCGCAACAGGTACGCAACGAGACATATCGGTACATACTTGTTTTTCCATCGTGACGATAAACGGAGTAGCGGTGAGTTCGTTCCATCGTTGACAGTTGCACACTTTTCTCTCGCAAACGTATTCTCGAACAAACGGTATATACTATATCCGTGGCGTGCTTGCTTCACGTATAGGCCATCGAACCTGGAACGCACTGTAGAGGAAGAGCCGGGGCCCGTATTATGGGAACACACACGCCTGAACACGTGTGTCTCACTTCCTGCGGCGGGCCGGAAGTCTCTATAGTACTATGGCGCACCGTAGTGTAGCGTGACCACGCTACAAGGGCCATTACTACCTCAATGGCAAAAAGAATGGTCCAATTACCGGTTAAAGCCACGTTGCTCGTCGTTACTCTTTTAATGCGTTTTTCGGGGGCGTGTGTACCTCGGCGATTCCCGCAGTCCATTTCTCTCCTTTCAAGCGTTCCTCTCTGTTGTTCCTTTGAATATCGAATTACGAACCGTTTCGTCGAAAATCGTTGGCCCGGGTTCGTCGAGAATCGTGTCAGCGTACTCGTGCTGCTCGTCGTGCGTAAATTTCTAGCTCGATAGGTTTGCGCGGTAGTAATGTCGCTCTTCTACTCGGCGCCACGAATAAAAATGTTTTCGAGCCCCGAGAGTGCGTGCAGGACACGAGAAAGTGGTAGAGGAGCAATTTCCGGCCAAGGCTTCCGCCATCGTGCGTACAGGAGTTTTCAGTCGAATAAACGATCTTTGTCGATGTCTTGGGTTCGCTAGTTTACGAGCAACTGAAAAATGTTCGTACAATTAGTCACGTGTCTCGTCGCTCTTCCTCCCGCTCGTTAGCACCACCGACGCACTGATATCCTTTCTCGTTTTCCGACGCTTGGGCAACGCGTTCTTTGTATACAAACAACACGAACGTGGGTTCAACTTTTTTGCTGCGCTTGCCCTTGACACCAACCGCATGGGATGTTTATCCAGTTCCAGCAACAGACACTCACGCACACGCGTACGTTCCATGGCCGAAGAGGGAAAAGGACGAAAACAAAAAGACAGGATATAGAGAGACAAGTGGCTCGTCGAAACTTCGTTACCAACAACACAACCACACCGCGAGACGGCCCGCACCGCACTGAGAGTGATCGCTGGCGCGTCACGCTCACGGCGATGCGCAGACGCGGCCTGCGCACTCGCTATTGCGCACGACGCGGCAACCAGCGCAGCGCGCTCTCGCACTCGCTAACCGCACTCACGCAGGCGCACGTACGCACGTATGCACGTACGCACCCACACGAACCGCGCGCGCGCTCGTGTGCGCGCGAGCGTGCGTGTGTACAAGACGGTGCGGTGCCGTAGCTGATGGAAGCGAGAGAGCGAGATAGAGAAAGAACGAAGGGGGAAGAGAAAGAAGTAGGAGGAGAGACGACCGAAAGAGGGGACGAAACAGACCCGTTAGTTCTCAGAAGTGGACCGCCACCGCTCGCCGCCAAACAGACCTGTAACCACGTCCCGACCGTGGTGGTTCTCTCTCGCCTGCCACTGCTGCTGTGCTTTGGGCCTGCTGGTACGAACGTGTCCCGTGACACGTGAGAAAGATGGAGAGAGAGAGAGAGAGAGAGAGAGGGAGAGTTTATCTACGAGACGTTAGAAATTTTCGAAATTATCAGAAAAATTTCTTGGAACGATGTATATTCAATTTTCATGAGTAGCGATAAACGATCTGCTCGCGCGTACATACAATTCTGTCGCAAGCTGGCTGCTTCTTGATTAGATACAAGTGTTTACCCACGTGACGAATCGGTGTCTTATGTTTTTCACGGAAGCGTCGGGGAGAAACCGTCAACCATAAATACTTCCTGCGAAATTGAAAAAAAAGTCACTGCCCGTATCCTAGTTTCCCGGGAAAAATGAAGACAGAGGGAAACCATTCGGGGGAAGTTTCGCCGAACTGTAATATTAGCTGCCCTATAGATTTTCTTGTCACAGAGATGGAGAGCAAAACCAGATAAAATTAAGGATCAACGTTTCCTCTCTTTCGCGCCAAGAAGGCATCTTCTTGGGTGGTTTGCGGGGGCGCCTCGTGCACGATTGAATTAACGTGAGTTAAGCGAAGCCGTAGGATGGATTCGCGATAATGATCCTTCGATGTTCGTATCGCGAATTTCGGATAACGATTGCGCAAGCATACAAAATACGATGGTACGAGCTCATCGACGATATTGGCTATATTTCCTTAACGCCTTCTCGATTAAATGTTTTCTTGAGAATAACGGCAATGGACGTTTTATCCGACGAGCAAGTAGGAGAAACGCGACGAATTCCGAAAATTCGTGCGCCTGAACGAAAAAAAAAGAGGTAGAAAGGGGGGAGGAGAAAAAAATGGCCTGGGTCAATTTGTATTCCTGGCAAGTAGCATGGTATACAAACTCGCGTACATCCTGGCGCTCTTTTCCCCTGATTTCATGCGAAGGATTCAGCCTACCTCTGTCTGACCCGTCTACGTTTTCCGTCCCATTCTTTCTCTCACGACGATCTCTGACACACGGGCGGTCTAAGAAGTGCAAGATTCATTAACGGTTCCTCGACACGAACGTCCACGCGTGTGTGCGCGACGACTTGCATTCCATTGCTCACGCTCGTGTGAACGACCCTAAGCTGTACTTGTACACAGAGACACGAGGAAGAAAGATCCGTAGATAGATGCCGTGTATAAAAAGGAAGGAGAGAAGGGGAGACAGAGATAGGCAGCGCGTATATATATATTTGATGTGCGCGTTTTGCCTGCTAGACGGCAGACCTTGTCTATCGTCATCAGCGAGCCACGCAAGGATCGTATGAGAGTTATTAAGGTCAGTGGCGTAGTGACCACCAAGAGGTATCTCGAGTTAAACGGCAAGTACGTTGTTCCCGAACTACATATCTAATTGCAAGAAAGAAATTTGGTTCAGGATATCTTGAAAAATTTGTACAAAATTACGGTATCATTTTTTTGTTTCAAACTATCGGTCGAAGCGCCATTAAAAGTACGCTAATTACCTGACTGGAAAGAATCAACGGTAGTTGATAGAAACTACGGTTATAAATAAATAATAACGCGCGGCGTTAAGACCGTTTTGCAAAACGGCAAATAGGCTGATCGAAATAAAAAGTTGTAAAATCTCATTTCGTTTATTAATCGCACCGATTAATCTTCCCGTTCGCGTCGACGCGACGTCTTCGTCCCATCTTCTGCTCTCTGGAAGCAGGAAGTGCACGCACCCTCCAGTTTATCTTCCGCTGACTCCAACGGGGCTCTGGTTTATTTTTCCCCCGCATTTTGAGACGGAGCCAGAATGCCGGGCGCTACTCGAAAAAGTTTAAAACTAGCACGATACGCAGCGCGAAACTCGGGCAATTTAGTCTGTAGGTGGAACGGAATGTCGCAACTTTGACGCCATGGATGATCGAATTGCATCGAGTCAATTCGAAAATGGGTCAAATCGCGTAAACGATGGTTATGGCGAAATGGTAGATAACACCTCGTAACCGAAACTTGAAAAGTTAGACTCCTATCGGCCGTATTTTCGCCGGCATTATTTGCGCCTCGATAAACAATGCCGATACGTTGGCGAGCGTTACTCCTTCTGTCGTATTGTATTTTACACGGACTATCCGAGCTTGTTCGACCGATTTGCGGTACGTGCCACGCCAATGCGCGCGCGCGGAGGCGCACCTCACCTATAAAGAGACACGGAAACGTGACGGAATGCGCGCAAACCAAAGACTCGAGTCACTTTACAGCACCGTTTCGTCGCAAACACCTCTTTTCCGTCGCCGTATTCTTAATTACAGATGCGTTCTGCACCCTGGTAAGGAACTGGGAGAGGTCGAGGACGACTTAAAAGCGATGGGACGGCTTTAAGTCCACGGCGGTGGTCTCTCCCTTTTTCAGAAAGGAACGTCGGTAACTATTACTTGTCAAAGGGGCAAGAGAAAATACGCGCCAAAAAGGGAGACGAAGAGAGAGTCGCGCGCGAGCGACGAAGGAAAGAGAGAAAAGATTTATCCGTGGGACATGTAACGACGGATGGAGAGATTCGCTCGATGAATCACTGGGCGAGCCGTTATTCTGTCTCACTCTCTCTCTATCTCCCTCCTTCTCTCTCTCTTTCCATTTTTTCTGTCCCTTTTCACTTCGAAGTCCCTCCACCTGACGCACTGGGACACTCGAAGCAACGACAACACCCATACGCGGTCAAAAGAGAAGACGAATGTCCTCTATTCCAGATTTCGGATAGAACTACAGTGATATTTCTTGACAGCGATTACTAGCTCCGGCTGGCGTACCGCACAGGTGGAGAAGCACATATCCACGCAAATGGAACGGAAGGTTTCAGTGAGTACTAGCGTACGTGTACGGTATGGTACGGTACGGTATTTATTTCACCGTATCGGAAACTGTAGAGAAACGATATGAAAAACTGGGTGATCGAGATGCATTACGTAATTAGATTTAAAATCGTAGCAACGCGTTAATCCGCGCGTAGGGTGTATAATTACGGAAAACGTGCTTTGCCTAGGAGAGCGGCCGAACGAAAGAGAGAAACAGAGTCGTTGCTTTTACCCATGGGGCCAATCACGACGACTCGTGGCGCCTTAATTGGTACTCGCACGCGTGGCTCGGGCTTAAGAGACAGAGGCAGAGGCAGATGCATCCCAAGACGTTCACAACAGGAAATTCCTCCTCTCGCACCACTCCTCTCTTTCTCTCTCGCACGCATACACGCTTTCTTCTAACATTCCACCTTCTACACATATTTATGCGAGGCGTCCTTCCTTCCCCTTACCCCGACGCCCCCTTCAAACCTCTCTTCTTGCTCTCTCCCACAAAGACTTCTGGTACTCCCTCTCTTTCTTCTGCTCGCTCTACGTCTCCGCGCTAACGTAGGAATGCACAAATAGATATTCGAGGTGACGCTTATTCGGTTGGACGAATCCAGTGAATGGATCGCAACGAAGAAGGGTAGGATGGAAAAGAAGGGCGTCAATGACTCGAGTTGCGTGAGCGCAATTATCGTTCGTAGCACGCGGTCGAGTCGCAACAGAGACGGGAGTAGTACGTATGCGCGCATCGGAGAGAGACTGCCCGGTTGCAGGACTCGGGGACGCTATACGCGGGAGGGTGTTTTCTCGGAATTAAACGTGGGTGATAGCGCGAGCATGCGGCACTCTCGATTTTTTCATTTTAGCAGAACAGATTTTGTCGAGACTGCGACGTATAACGTGGCATCTTTTCTCTACAACGACGAATTACCAGAAGTTTTCGACTAGATTAGCGAGACGAAGGTTACAGTATCGGTTACTCGAACAGCGAAATAGAAGGTCATAATCTGTATTAATGATCTACAGGGTACTAAAAAACTGCGCGACCTATTATTTGTTTTACATACGTATATCAATGTATAAAAATACGTATATTTAGTTTCGTACACACTTACGGTGCGCATCGTATTATGCGCGCTCGTTAAAATCTGCAATTTGCAATCCTAATCACTCTGCCCGTCATGACAGTGACATCATAATTTATAGCATGCCTCGTAAAGATCGACGGGATGGAGCTGGCAGCACACTGGCTGCCTGACGGCAAATCGAGAAGCCAGCTTCGGTGAATGAACTGGAGAAAAATGTCAATGAGCGCAATTATTATTGCAAGAGATAGAGCATGCGCGTGCAATCCCGCCGACCGAGTGTCGTGTTTTCCGCACGGACGAAGGAAAAAGAGGGTAGAGGAGAAAAGCCGCGAATGGGAGAGACGGTACATTACTGGCAATAATTTAACGCAAAGCGTACCTGCGACGGTGTTGAGTGTCATTGTCACGCGAATACGTGTGCGCGCATACTCGCTCAACCAGTTACGTTACTCCCTGAGAGTATTTCTATCCTTAATGAATTTCTCGGAACTCAGACAAAAGCCAGGGTTTTCTTGAAAAAGAAAAAGTAAAAAAAGGGAAAAATTCTACTCGACGTTTCGGCGTAAATCTACCACCCCCACGCCCCTCCTCCCGAATTGTTACAATAACGGTAGGCGCAAGCGCGAGCGTAGCTGCCGTTTTAACGATTCCTACGGAGCGCGGATATCCTAAGTAAATCCGTCGCGCCCTCCGCCTCTAGTGCACGTAGACGTTGCACGCGAGTGTGAGTGCTTACTACGCGTTACGCGACGGGTACGTTCACGCTCGGCATGAATGTACCGTCGAGCGTACGTACGACGACGTGCACGTTTGCGGCGTGCATTCATAAAGTGCCGGACACGTAACGTGCGCGTGCGCTGTTCGTCGCTTTCTTCGTTGCCACTCCTGCCCCTTTTCTTCCTCGCCACCACCCTTCCTGTGACTAATACGAATCCACCACCACCCCCCGTATCGAGGCGTATCCTGTACTTTTTAACATCCGCTAACTAGCGCCACCAACGTTCGCTTCGATTCCCTCGTTCGTTCGTGCGTGCGTGCATTCGTTCGTTCGTTCGTTCGTTCGTTCGTCCGTCCGTTCCATGATTTGGCAAACTTTGCTACGGATAAAAATTCCCTCTCTCGCCGATAACTTCTCGCGATCGTTCGGATATTTATCAGCCGCTTTTCTTATACGCGCCCTCGTTTTCGAGGTATTTTTACGCTTTTTCCCCTCTGAATTATTACGGCTGGATGGAAGGAGCGCGCAGCGGGGGAAAAAAAAAACGAACGTTACCATTCGAAATTCCGTACGTAGCAACCGTTTTCGTTACGCGTCCTGGACCACCAAGGATAACTCGGACCAAGGGGACAAAACGGAATGGTAAAAAACCACGTATCCCCTATGCGCTCGCGAATAAGCGACCGCTCTTTCTGCGTCGCAGAAGTCGGCGCACCGACGAACTGCTACGGGGTCAACGGAACCACCGGAAGTCGTCGGTGCCCAGGGTCGACGCCGATTCTCAAATTGGTGGCCGCTTGGTCCCTACCCCTTGCTCCTCCGACTCCTCCTTCTTCGCCCCCTCCTCCCTCGCCCCTCCCGCCCTCTTTTCTCCCTGACGCGAGCTGTTGCCACTCGGCGTTCTCTGTAAACAGGCCACGTAATCCCCTACACCCACTTTTTCCTCCCGTCTAAATCTGTCTCATCGAAATGCGTCCGACGACCAACGGAAACCCCCGTCGTTAATTTGTCTCTCCAGACCTAGTTCATTCTTCTGCCTCGAGCAAATTCATTCGCCTCGCGGAACGCAATTTCAGGACAAACCCCGTGTGCCGGAGACGAACGTCCGCGACCCCGTTAGTTCGCGATCGAACGTTAGAAAGGAGATTGCAAATGGTAACGACGATATATTTCACGGAACTACGATCGGAGCCGGGTTTCACGGCCTGGCTCGAGACGCGAAGCGGCTCGCCGGCGTGGTGAATGACTCGTCATGCTCGCATCGATGTGTGGGCATGCTGAGCCCGCGTGTGTGTGCTCGCCCGTGCGCGCCTGTGTGTGTGTGCGTGTGTGTGAGAGAGAGAGAGAGTGGGAGGGAGGGAGGAGAGCGCACAAACGTACGTGCGTGCGTAGGGTGCCGTCAGTGACGTCATTGCAATACACGAACAGAGAAATAAATGTCGACGGAACGAACGGCGTAAGTCGCGTGTGACGTTCGCTCCTATCTTTTGTGTGTACTTGCACGACGGGAGGAGGGAGAGGGTAGGCGAGGGTAGGTGGTAGGGTTGGCGTGGAACCAAGGTGCGGGGTGGAGGGGGCGGGGGGGGGGGAGGACGGGGACGGTGGTGTACGCGTTCTAGGCGTACGCACACGTTAAAGTCGCGCGAAGCGGAGAGAACGTACGGCCATGTGTAGGACCGGAAGTATGAGTATCCGGCCAGACTCGTGTGGGCTTCTCTACGCGCCACGGTACTCTCCTTTCCTCCCCCGCTGGCCCTCTCCCATCCTCCCCCGACCGCCCGCCCGCCCGCTCGCCCGTTCGCTCGCCCGCCCGCCCGCCTTTCTTTCACTCGCTTAGCCCCGCTTTGTACCTACGCCCGGCTTGTATGCACGTTCCACGCTCTCTCCTTCGGTTCCTCCTCTCTTTTCGTCTTCTTCCTCGCATCGAGCCCTCTCTCTATCCTACCCGCGCGTACTCGTTCTTTTATCGAAGTAGCGACGGATACGACACCGCCAGGCGTACGTGTTTATGAATACGAGGACGATAAAGAAACGATCCGACCGGCGCTACCGTAAACAAATACAACAGAACGATAGATTATTAGTGGACGGTGACCGTGCGTAGACCGAGAGAGTTTTGAAATCGAAACCGAGCGTGTAAGACATGTCGCGCGCGTGCACGCGTCGCGATACCACCTCTATCCGAGGTACGCGGGGCGTATAATCTCAATCGAATTCTCCGAAATGTTCTTCCTTGTCCGCGATTGCGACGTCGAATCGAGGAGAGTTGGTGGCAAGGAGACCTCATTCGGGGGAACAACGAGCTTGTTCGCGTGCAATCGCCGTTTCAAGACCTCCCTACGAAGTCGTCAATGACGGTGGTCGAAGTGGGATCGGACGAGCCGGCGTGCCGCGAGAGGAAGCGAGACGCTAACGCACCCGCCGCCTCTATAATACACAGTTCACTCAGGGTGAATCGATCGACGGCACCCCGCGTAGGCGGTGGCACTTTCTTCCAAGAAACTGCCGAGGTCCGATCGCCGGGGAAACGTACGATTTCCTTCGAGCGTGGCGTTAAATCGACCCACCTGGTCACGTCTGGAACGTTACTCCAATTAAGCCGTAAACTCTCTTGCGTTGACGCACCGCGGTCTGCCGCCTTCTCCAAGAAAAACACCAGTGACTTGTCCATTATGTTGGTGAAATAATACCGGAAGGTACACCTACGTAAATACGCGTATGAGACCTTACGCGTCGTTTGTGCCCCGAAACGATCGGCAGGGACATGGGAAAGTACGAACAAGTTCCCCGACAGACGGACGCCGAAAACTCGCGGGGGGGGGGGGGGCGAGGGGTGGAAGGGGGAGGAGGAGAAGAGGTCGAAAAAAATATATTCCAATATTCGATCGCATAGATAAATAAATACATACGTGAGTCTCCCGACTGGTCTCTTCCCCTCACTTCTCCACCACTCCCTTTCCCATACCTCGGTCATACCGCCGATCTAGAATCCCCATTCAAGAATCTAATTTATATTGAAGAATTCCGAAGAGGCCACGGCGAGGCGTCGATCTTTGAGGCGCCGCCGTTTAAGATGCATTATGCTAGCAGGCGGCCGACAATAGCTATGGGAGACAGTGAGCGAAGGAGAGAATACATGTACGTCTGGCAGAAAGAGAGAGTGAGAGGGGGGAGAAGGGTGAGAGCGAGGGACATAGAAAGGGTGGGAGGGATGTTCTTGCCGTCGGAGAACGCAGAAGAAAAGTGAACGAAGGAAAGGGAGATAGAAGAGACATAGACGAACGGATGGAGAGGGTCGAGGGCAGACGGAACTGGTCCCAGACCCAATATGATAATTGAGTATGGTGAACGATGTGAACATAGCACCTTGTAGGCCTCCATGTGCCTCCATGTGGCCATTGCGACCTCCCACTGTCGGGACCACCTCGTGAACGAATCGACTTTGTACGTGAAAACATCAAAGACCTGCCTTTTACCCTACTAACTCTCCCCCCCACCCCCCACACACGGTACATCTACGTCATTCCGTCACCCTACTCTCGCCATCGTCCTTCCTTCCTTTGGCCCTCGTTTGCTCTTGTTTCATTATGTTTCGTCGGCACGCGGACGTACGTACGTATGTAGGTACCAATGGGTACACTGTCGGTCCCGGCGTCGGTGTATATGTATTTTCTGAACCCGTGCCTACCCCGTTTGTTTTTCCACAGTTTCCTGCTGCTGCTCCTCTTTACGCCGTACTATTCGCGCTGGCATGTAATGTTTTCGCGCAACGGCCCAACTCACGGACCCTTCCCCGATTTCAGGGAATAAATTTAAACCACGCTCGAGCTCTTCGGCCGCTCGTAACTATAATAATTGAGAGGCACGGGGAAAGTGTTGCTTCCTTGCGTAGTCGTTGGAGCGTATGCCCGTATAACGTTTCTTACGCGCCTACGAGGAGGTAGTAGTACCGATAACTACGAATCACGTTGATTTTTCGCTACCGTTATCCTACGCGATCGACAACGATAAGAGTCCGACTTTAATCGACTACGGCATAGTTGGTCGGTTCAACGTTGTCAACGACCGGACGACATTAATTGACGATGAAGAAAAAAAAAATGCCGCAAAGAACACGAACGTACGCGGGTTCTCCGTGCCCCGTTCTAAACAACAATTTATATCTGCCAGATGCGTCCTTGCGTTTCCACCCAGAGACCGTGTCACGTATACATATAACTTGGTAGGTTGTTGTGCAAACCTCAACGACGACGGCGATGGCACTCTTACCTCCTACAATTGCTCAATGGCGCGTTGAGTAATCGCGTCGTTTTACTCGGCATTGCCGCCATGAGGACGGCAATAATCGCGCTTGGCATTTCTATTTCTACCTGTTACGTTCCTCCTTTTCTATTTTCAATAGTCCGCCGCCACGTCGGCTACATTGTTAATTACTCCTGATCCGCGTGCACGTTTAACCGCGTGCAGGCTCCGGACCAAGGGTTTGGGTGAAAAATCTCCGTTACAACGGCGGGACTAACGGTGGATTAAAAATGCTCACGAGTATGCGGGGTGAAATTTGCAAGGAGAATTAATCTTCCTCGTCTGTCGCAAAACCCGCGCAACAGTAACGTATACCGCGGACGGCCCTCATCGGTGTTTGAAATTCTATTTGCGGAATGCATCGGTGGGTGTTTAATCGCTGCCACTTCGTTTTGTGCGCGTATTTAGCCGATAATCTCAGGACCGCCGCTGTGTAGTGAATCTCAAATCTCCGACGCACCGGCGCGTACCAAATGCAATTTAATTCGGTGCCTCCCTTCAAAGGTTAATGTAGTTACCACTGCTATTTGAGCGCGTTACGTCAAAAGTGCAAGATGGTTCGGAACTACCATCGCTCCCAGTACTTTTAAATCCAAACAAACGGGATACTTCTATTGCTAAAAGTAAATAGCGGACCCGAAGTAAACCGTGAATTTACTCTACACATTACACTCGTCTCGTAACTAACAATGAGAACCGATGCACCCACTTACGCTCGTGATCGCGGGAATGAAATTACTTTTCTTTGCTCTTAATCGTTTGTCTATCGGTCGATCGAGGACAAAAGCGTTAGCGATAGAGGGGCACGAACTCGAAATGCATCGATACGCACGACGCAACAGATACCGGTGTGTTTGCTCGAGAGGTTAGCGCCACCACTTTATCATATCGTCTCAACACCATCGGGCGTCCCTACCTGCGTTTCACCCTCTTTTCCCTCCTCTCACGGCCGCCAATCACAGCTTCCCGGTGTATTATTATCGGCGTCGAGCAGAAAATCGTTTCGGCTTCTGCCGCGTCTTGCGACACGCGAGTCGCGACAATTGAGAACCACAGGTTCTTACGCGACTGCCTGGCATAACTCTGGCGACGATAAGGGGTAAAGTGATCTTCCATAATGACGTTTTGTAATGTACCCGTAATAATTTGTAATCCTCTCTTAACAGCGCGATGCAACCGCGTTGTCACAGATCAAAGATGCGGGGCGTAACAAGAATTTCAGTTTTGCCTTTAATTTAAGTGGGTATATCTTGGACCGTGGCGTTTAGTAATCACCACGAGTAGGGGTCGTTCGAATGTAGGAAACATGTTAATCGATGCTCGGAAGCGTCCGCATCTACGTCCTAACGATCGAGACTGGATGACTCGGAGGCGCGACAGGAGTACGATCGCAGGAATGCATCTCGTGATGTTAAAAGATGCAGAAGAGTAAGAAGACGAAGAGGAGGAAGAAGGAAACGTGGAAGGAACGGAGGTGGGAGACTGGAATGCACCTTCGAGAATCCGTCTACGGTCTCCCAACCAACTCTTATGTATGCGCCGGTACAGAAGAGGATCGGAGAACCAGGGCGAGAGAGAGGGGGGGGGGGAGGGAGGGAGAGAGAAGATATCGTAGGGGTATACCGTCTCTCCCTTCTTCCCCATTTTCTCTCTCTCCCTCTCTCTCCTTCTTCTTCTTGGAGCACAACAAACAGACGCCGCCTCGTAATTTGTTTTCATACGTTCGCGGCATTCAGCAGTCTACGCCTCTTTCTCCACCTTCGGGCTTTTGGCCTTTTTCTTCTTCGAATTCTTCGTCTTTCTCACCTTCGACAGTGGCGCACGGAGCGTAAAGGGGAGTACGTATTACGCGTTCATGAAAATGTTTCGCCCCGATTCACGTGACGCGCGGCCGCCGCAGAAAGTCTTTCGAAATTTCCTCGACCGCGTCACCGAAGATATCCCGCGGCCAAGATAAACGATAAACGAGGCGTCCATCGGCGTCCATCGGCGTGCCGAGTCTCGCGAGGGTTACGTCGGCATACACGCGTTCTATACGTCTCTCGTGCCTCGCGAGTGCACGCTCCTACGTCGTATATTTTCGAGATTAATGATACGAGAGGTTAGTTTTACCGCGCGAGGTGTACTTTCCGGGGGGTTCCGATGGCGGCGAGCGTTCGTATGCACGTAGATCCAACTCGTGTCGCGGGGCGTAAAAAACGGGCGTACGAGTAGTTAAAGGAACATCGTACGAGCGTGCCTCTGGGGCCCTCCACGTTGGTTTTCATCGAGCGCGCCTACCTGTTGGTATACCAACAGATCTACTCTCGTCCCGTTATCGAGTATAACGTCCCGCGAACTAACTATTCAAGCGGTGCAGCCGGGACGTTTCTTTTCTTTTCCACCGTGAAAAAATACACGATGCGACAAACATGTTGTCATCCTAAGTGGCTGACATTCTTTAAATCATTGGGGATTGTCTTTCAAGGTTATCTGGCGTCGATAAATCTACTCGTTCTTATTACGCGTTCCGTTAATGCGCGACTGACAACTAACGAAACGATCGACAATTTTATGCCTTCTCTTTCGCGCCAGTTTCGCGTAGATGCGAATAATCGATTGTCGGTGAAAGAGTAGGTAATGTAAGGTCGACGGTTGATCCTGCAGTTGCAAAGTCCGATACTTTTGAGCCACCATTCACGGCTGCCACCCTTTACCTTGACGACCATTTAAGGCCGCCCTAAGTGACGTACGCACACCCCCGCTTGGCTTTACGCACGCGTTACGCATGCGTCTTCGGTCCATATAGACAAGGGCGTGCGTGCGTTCGAACATCACGGGGCTGGCATCCCCTCGGCGACTCTTACATCGAGACGGGGCCACCCTTTGCCGCGCAATTTCGCTTCGTGCACCCTCGCAAGGTAAATCGAATTAAGCGCCAGACCCAAGGTATTGGCAGGGACGAAATCAGCATTTAGAAGAGAGGTCTAAGAGAGAGAGAGGCGAGTCGTCGGCGTCGCGGAGGAAAGCTTTTAGGTACTCCGATCGACGATGAAAGTAAATGCTGCAGTGACGCGGTAATTAAAGTAGACGCGGGACGTTGACGCGTGACGATAATTACAAAAATGAAATACGCAAGGTAAGAGTACGAGAACGAGGCCGAGGCCGAGGGGGGCGAGTATGGAAGACGATCGTTTCCCTCAAAACTATCGTTGAATTCATCTCACGATCAACAATCGTCTAAACTTACGAGAGCCATTGCTCGACGCTCGAACGTCGAACGGTAATACGCCAACCCCGGGGGGAGGGACGATTAAAGCGTGCCGATCGATCGATCTAATATTTTACTTCTTCGTCAGACAGGGCGAAACTATAATTTCCTGTTCCTTTTCGGCGGTCCGTTCCGCGTCGAAAAGGGCGGCATCGTGCGATCGGATGCCCGCGAAATCGAGTCGGTTTGGGCGAATCGGTTCCTCGAGGACTCGTGGTAGGAGGGTAATGAGAAAGGAGGATGGTAAGTGCCGATGGAAGGCGATAAGGGAGAGAAAGAGACGAAGGGATAGGGAGAAGGGGGAGGGCGGGGGAAAGGGGTCGGCGGAGTCGGGGGGAGGGAGAGGGAGAGGGTAGGAGAGGAGGGGGGACAGAAAGATCTTTGGTTAGAGAGAAGCACTACAGCGGCGCCCCGGGGCCATCCATCATCCCAATAATTGCTTCCCTTCCCATCATATAATTCCTATAGAACCCTCTCCACCCCCTCCACCCTCGCCTTCCTCTTGCGCCATGCTCCATCTCTCCCCCTCTCCTGTCCCTCTCGCGCACCCCCATCGCCCTGTGGTAACACCCGCCGCAACGCCCGGGAGGGATATCACACCCGCCACTCTCTCACACCCATCGATCTCTCTCCTCTCTCCTCTCTCCACCTTAACGTCCCTCGTCCCTCCGCGTACCTCGCTCGATCTTTAGGGACCGAGACCTTCCGAATTTCCCGCTTAATTTTTTCACGAAGAAAACGACACTGAACGCGAACGTGCTATATCGAGCCGAAAGTTTGAGAATCGATACGGAAAATCTGTGCGTCACGGTCCGTTGCGGGAACTACCTTTGCGTACAATCCAAGGTCTTGGAAATATTACCGCGGATCAGAATTGTTCGATTCGCGTAACGAGGCGACGAGGTATAAGAAAATCACACGTTACAAGAGGAACGACCGTGTCGCGTGGACGAACGTAACGGCACAATTTGGCGGCACTTACGCGTATCCGTAATGCGGCAACCCTCGTTTCCGCGTTTTTCGTTCTCTGTCAAGAGACCGCCTACTTCGTTTTTCCTGGCATTCGCGTTTACCGTGTATCGTCGCCGTCAAATCACCGTCCGCCCTTGATATTATTGTAATGTCTCGCGTTACTCGCGCCTCGACCGTTCGCGGATGGATGAAATTCAATTGTCAAGAAAGATCGTCCCGTTAACGCGCGGTCGATTACAATATACGCGCCGGTAAATCGCTCTCCCTCTTTTCTCGGGGGTAACAGCTGTTTCCCAAAAGATTTCTCGCGGTGGTTCCGATATTTTCCCGTTAGCACCGTGTTCCTTTATCAATACCTAGAACGGCGCTTATCGCGCTGCCAACGACGTTTCTTTCTCACGCCTGGGGCGCACCGCAAAGCACCGTTAACCGTGTCGCTATTTGAGAAAGAACGGAATATCGTTCCGTTGAAAATAATAAAACTGCGTTCGCGAACGTAAAATTTGCCGCGGCCGCGACCGCCGACGCCGCCGAGCGTTCGGTAAATTATTCTTTCTACCGCCGCGCCAACATCGACCAATCGTGAAACAGAAAATCTGACACGCATAACGAAACTATTATGCTGGACTTTGGTCACGCGTATCCGATTTATGAATGACGAATGACGCGCGCAGTCGATAAGACGGCGTACATTCCCGGTTACACTCGACGCTCGGCGTTTTGCGGCGAGAAGCCCAATCGGGACCACTGGACGAGGAAGTGGTCCAGAAACGATAAGGGTACAACGATATCGTAACCGACAGACAGAGCGCTTCGTAAATGTTCCGCGAGATATGCCCTCTCGACGAAAGTGGAGTTTCCAGCGCGAAGAGGACGTATAGAAAATCGCGTTACGGGATCAAAAGAGGGCAAAAGTAGAGCGTGGAACATTATTGTTTTCCCGCACCATAATCTCTCCTCGATCGATCTCCTACGAAAATTCCAAATATCCGCGCTAGCTCCTGAAATCCTTCCACTTCTTTTTTTTTTCTCTCTCTCGCCGAGTACGGGCCACCTTAAATGGGACCACTTAAGAGTTTCTTGAATCAACTTGGCCGTTCGAACTCTGAAAACGGGTTCCCCCCTCCGAGCGTGCTAAGTTTGCTCTTCGACGACACGGCGAAGCAGCGGAGCTATCGGGCCGACGACTCGTCTTGAATTTCGTCATGGGAGTAGGCTGGAATGCGTGAACGTGCTCTGCCGGAATACGTACGAGGAAAACACGTAGGTTACATACTTGTCTCTGTGAGGTGTACCCGTCGTCGTGTATGCACAGGGATCTGCGCCTACCGTTGCGCGCACGAGCGTTGGTACGATTGTGTTGGTTGAACGCGGCTCGAAAGAATCCCATTCATAGACGTAGGAACGAGAGGAACGAGAAAGAGAAGGGGGAGGGGGGGGGAGAGTGGGACGGGAGGGGAGGTGGCGCGGAGTACCGTGAGGGAAGAGTGAAAAAGAGAAAGAGCGCGAGCGAGAGGAGCGCGGAGATGAAAGAAAGGAAGAAGAGGCATTTGGATTAGGCGCAGGCGCCAGGTAGGAGAAAGGCTTAATGAAAAATTTTCCACGACGAGCCCTGCGGTAGGCCTTCTCTTTTCTAGGTCGTCGAAGTGGCGCGGGCCCGGAATTCGATCTTCGAGCGATCGATCTGAAAGACGATCGAGGCGAGGAAAGAGGAAGACGGTCGGGGAAGGTGGAAAGAAAGAACGAAAGAAAGAATGAAAGGACGTTTGCTAAGCGGCAAGAGAGTCGGGCGAGAAAGGGACCGATCGATGCGATCCGTAGAAGCGATTGTACGCGAGTCGGAGGAGCGACCTATCGACCTCGCACGATCGTTCGAAAGTGAAGGATGTAGGTATTCCATCGTGGGGAAATATTTAGTTTAGAGAAGACGAACCGAGATATTGGTGGGCACCGGTGGACGGGGATAAATTGTTGCCACTGCCGTCGAACTGTGGTAGAATAATTTACTTCCGAGACCGCTCCACCCAATACAAATTTGCGAATCGCCATCGCGAAGGATATTCGATATAAAAAGTATACTGTGCGCGGGGGTCGTTGAGTTCAATTAAGTTGTTGGAACAATTGAAATGAAAAGCAGGGATAACGCGCGGCGCGTATTTTCGTCCAATCTCGCGAATCTCCGTGACCTCGTAACGCAACGCTTGGCCCCGAAATTCGGTGATTACCAAATCCCCATACGCAACGTATTTTAATTTCAGCAGATGTATCGCAATTAAGGAATTGACTGCGACGCACGCGCGATCGTCCTCCTCTTTGTAATTTATTTTTTAAGGAATGCCGTTCGTTGGAAAGATACGATACGAACCGTTCCGTGAGTCGAATGTAGGACGGATGCGCCTGCATTTGTGTTACCCTCGATCGTGAAAAATGCTGGCGCCTCTTTATCGGGCTCTGGAAAATTATCTGGCGCGATAACGACCATTGATCGCTCCCATGAATCGAAGAGACGAGTCGTCAGTTCCACGAAGGACAGCGGGAGAGGGGGAGAGACAAGCTCGTTTCCGTCGTACCGTGCTCATGAATGAAAACGGAGTATTTCGAAACAGCGAGCGAGGAAGCCGAACGCACACGTCCGCCGCTCCCGCCCCTCGCGCGCTTCGCTCTTATCGAATCGACGGGGAAGAGCGGAGTAAAGGGAGCGGTAAAGGAAAACGTGGAACGAGCGAGAGAAACATGGGACGCGAGGACGACGCAAACGTTTGTGTACAGTAGAATCATCGGTTATCGGAAAGCTTCGGTGTCGATTACATACGGGGCACGGAAAAAATATTAAACGTGGCAATGAAACGCATGCTCGACGACGTTTTCTCGGAGCCACGGTACGACGACACACGTGTCAGGGATTATTCACCCTGACGATATCGAACGTTTTTATCGTTACATCACGGGAGAATCAATTGCGCGCGGTTACACGGCCGGGCCTAATCAGATTTCTGTTTTCAATTTTAATTTTCTCAAATACGTTATCGGGATCGCGTTGGTATCTTTTCCACGATAATTAAACGCTAACGTATCCGGACGTACTTGGACGCGTGTTCGGTCCGTGCGCACTAAAGTGAAGCGAGCGGCTATATTGGCTGTATTTTTGCTGGGAATTTTGTTTTCCACGTTAACGACCAGTGATTATCAGTCGGTGACCCAGTGTCGGGAGAACGATAGCCCTCGCCATTCGTATCTACCGCTCTTCGCTGTCACGCACAAACCTCGAGGAACTCTATTGGTCCTACTCGAGGGATAACTTCTCCGTATGCTGTTTTCACGTATCGTGATTTTTCCGATAAATCCCTAATTACTTGCTACGCGAAAAAGCAATCCATTAGAACCAATTTAGAAACTTGATTCGAAAAACAGGTGTGGTGAATGCGCCTGGGGCGATTAAAATTTCACCAGCGATCGATGCGTGCTCCGGTACGTTTCGAATCGCGTGGCGAAAGAGGAAAAAGAATTCGCTTTTTAGCGGGTAAATTCTTGTCTTCGGTAAACCGAGGAATCCTCTCGCCCCCTTAGTTTCTCGGCGCTACCGCGGTAGAATCTCCTTGATTAAAGGAAACTCGTGTACTCGCGCCTTTTATTCAAATGTTCTCTGTTTCTCCCACCATCGGTGCATCCCACTCTTGCTCGCTCGACAAGGATCGTCCCGTGGGATAGGGTTGGAATATAGCCGTTAATTATCGCGGTAACGTGGAATGCGCCTCGGTTTCCCTTTCTCCGCCCCCCACACCTCCCACTTCTCTCTCTCTCTCTCTCTCTCTCTCCCGCTCGCTCTCTGGCGCTCTTACGCTCACTCTCGCTCTAGTCTCCCTTCCTTTCGTAACCCACCGTTTCTTCTCTTTCCCTTCTTCGTTCCTGCATATAGGACAGAGAAGAAAGGACAGAGAGATAGAAGATTCACTCCTATGCATCCGTCCGCAGTGGCATGGACCACCTCATTCATCCTATCTACATTCCTTTAATGCTACCTGGGAGCCGTGGAATGTCCACCAACCCCCCGGTCTACGCAGAGCCGGACCTACGGTACCGATTATCCCTGTTCCACCTCTCGTTGGCATGCTTGACTTCCACAAAAGCGTTCATTATTTCGCGGAAAATCCTTTAGGTCCACGGCATCGCGTCTAATTTTACGGGTATCGTTCTTGCACGATTATCGAGGTTGTTCGTCTATTAGACGCGAAGATGATGTCGAGAGAGATAGGAAGAGAGGAACCGATGATAGTAAATTTCGTATGACGCGCAGTTATGCGAGAGGGATCATTAACCATCCATGCTGGTCTAATATGCTAATGTACGAGTCGAGGTTATTTGAGGTAGACTAGGCGTCGCCTGTCGAACCCTCAGGTGTTTTTCTGTCTTACGTTTTTTTTTTTTTTTTTTTTTAAAGGCGATGTACAAACATACCGCTACGTCGGTGCTACGACGCAGAGAACTGTTCGATGACCAATTATCACAGACGAGGATGGCATTAGGCGAGCAAAGAAACCTGTTTACCTTGTCGATGTGTGCGACCCCGTAGATCGCGTCATCGTCATCGCGATAACGCGCATTGGCGAAAGATTTGTGCCGTAAGCGTTTCGAGATATTACGCGTAAATGTGACCGATCAATTTCTCGTCTGCAGGAATTTTTTTTTATCGGCGATATTGCCAAATTTTGCCACGTATCGTGGAAACGCGCAAAAGAGTTTGTATAATGAGAGATCGCGATGTCGTTGCTCTCCCGATAGTTCACCAAACACGGAGCAATTGTATCTTTGAGATAAAAGGCGAGTGGAGGCAGAGAAGAGGAGAGAAGAGGAGAGGAGAGGAGAGCAGAGCAGTGAGCGTAAAACCGCCTCTCATCATCGGCATCTCACGGTCGTTAGAACCGTATCATAACATGGTGTATAACTAGGGGTAGATTCGACAGAACGAAGCCCCGTGTTTCACCTTCGAGGCCCCTGAGGCAATACAACACAATAAGGCCCCGAAGCTCGGCGATCCTGGCCAAGATACCAAGAGGCCCAGGCGGCTTCGTTCGGTCTCTTTCTCTCCTTCTCTCTTTCCGAATCCATCTCTCGTTCGTTTCTTTCCCTCTCTGCCTTCGTCCATATCTTCTTCTTCTTCTTCCTTATCCTTTTCATATTTTTTTTTTATTTTCCCGTGCACGCCGTGGGTCTCCTTTTTCTCTCCTCGTCGAGGAAGGAGCAGAGAGCCTCTTACGGCTTCTACTCTTTGGTCGTGCCGCCGCCTCGTAGCCCTTTATCTTCACCTTCCAATCGGCCTCTCTCTCTTGACCATCTCCCTCCCCCCCGTCCGCCCCCCACCCACCCTCCGATTCCCCTTCTCCTTTTTCTTTCCTCTGTCTCGTCGTCTCCGCAACCCTGCCCCCTCTCTACACGAGTACCTACGTTAACACTCCGCGGGGCAGGAGCACCTCGCGGCCAAATTTTCTTCGGTATTCACGGGCGCGGCCCCGTTGAGTATCAAGAACGACGATGGGAGCGATAAAATGCCTAGACGTAATACAGTCTCGTTGACAGAATGCGCGAGCGTATTTAGCGTATTCCGTCGACGCGAATCAACGTTACGACTTGTTATCCGATTAGCGATCTTTGACGGCGCGCGTACACCCACCCCGGGTAACCTCGTAAATCGTTGCTCATTACATCTCGGTCTCCCTTCTGGGCCTCTCGGCCCCCTTCCCGCGAATATCAGGTGCTGTACGTTTCGATAAGCGAGGGCGTACGATCGAGCGTGGAAAACTTTATCATTCGAACTCGGGTATATTGAACTTTCGGCCCGAGCGATTTATTTCTGCCTTCCACGTGCTTCAAAATCTTGGAGATCTCACGGATAGCCAGGAATTCGTCTCCTCGTCTGCGAGGCAGTGAAAGCAAGAAAGTTCTCTCTGTCTCGCTCTCCCTTTCCCCCCTCTTTGTCGGCATCCTCCTGTCTCTCCTTCCTCTTTCGACGCCAGGACGACTCGAGACGGCCCTCTTAATCGATACTGTTTTCTTCGAAGGAGATTGCGCGTTCGGCGAAGGTTAGAACGCCGGCCGGCGTAGGAGAGCGCCGCGCCGCGACGAACGGTACCTTCCTCTTCGCAGGAGCCAAGCTCTCTTTTCTCCGCTACGTTCGTTCGCCTGCTCCGGCTTGGCTCCCAATCAGTTCAGTTCAGTTCAGCTCAGCTCATTGTCAGCGCAGCGCAGCTCAGCTCAGCTCAGCTCAGCTCGGCTCGGTTCGGCTCGGCTCCTCTCGCGGCTCGACACTCTCTGCCTTCGCTCCGGGGCTCCTCCCTTGACGAAGGTCAAGACACACGAAATCTCCATTTGCCCGAGGTCGCAGCAACGCGCGCGCGGCACCTTCGGATTTCGTGCCGGACCTTCCGAGAATCGAGGAGCGCGCGGAACCCTCGATCGAAAACGAGCACAGCCACCGCCGTCTCCCCCCCCCCCCCCCAACCCCTCTCGAGTTTCTCACTTTTTTACGACCGACCTTCGCGTATATCGCTAACGAGGTGGTCCTGTGACAACGACGAGTAGGTGGTCGCGTTCAGCCGCGAAAACTGACGGGAAGAATTAGGTGGTAGAGGGAGCGGTACGAGCCGGGCCGCGTCGGATCCTTTCGCGGTAGCCACGCCGAGGATTAGCCGAATTTCGGACGTTCGGCGTGGTGTTCTTTGTTTCATTGTTTTGTCGATGGCGTTGGATCGGGAGCGCTCGGTGGACAGGTCGATGTACCAGATTCGACCGAGACTCTTCTACGCAAGATCGATCGCAAGAATCGCGCGGGGGTAAATTGCAACCTCGTAAAAGTGACGAGTTATCATAATTTGATACGCGCTTAGGCAGATTCTCACGGATCCGCCATATACGCGGTCTGTGGTTTATGAGAGACAGTTGCGTTGTCGGTCGAAGGTAGACTCTCGCGCGGATGAATAAATTGACCGTCTTTGACCGAAGTCTTCCTTCTTGACCCGTACACGCGTGTCCCTCTCACGTAGGAAGGTATATCCGTCTCCACTCGGGCGTACATACGTGTGCCTACGTATACCTACGGTTGCACGATAGTCGAAAACCGGCCTAGGACGAAACGAGACGAATCGGCCGCATACGTATGAGGAATCGACAATGAGTTTCCGAGAAACGCAAGGCTTTAACATAAATTTTCGAGGCTCGTTCCATTTCGGCGACTTTCTCTGTTCCCTTCTTTTCCCGGCGTCGCGTCCTTTCGTTCGTCGACGATCTCGCTCTCTCCCATCTCCCACGTCCCTTCCTTACTCGGCTCGTGCGTCGGAAAAATGTCCCACGACGTCTTTTCCCTTTTCCCAGGACCCAGTGCACGCTTTATAAGCGCATTTTTTCCCGAATGGACCTACCCCAAGGTTCCTGGAATCGATGGGCCCCTCAAGGATCTCTCCTTTTTCCCTTCTCCTCTTCCTGGCTCCGTCGCCTCGCTCGGTCCTTCCTATCTTGCCTCTTTCAAGATGCCAGACACTCGACCAAAATTGTCGCTGCCTCTCGCGATGTAAATCTCTCCGCGCGTAGTGACAAAAAATATTCGATTTTCCTGGAAAACTGTACCGACGTCCCGTACCAAGAATTCCCGAGCTGTTCTCGAAAAATAGATTTCTGACTTTCTCGATGGTAGATGGAATGGCAGCGCGATCGCTATGAGCAATTCGGTCTCATCCGAATGCACCGAGTATCGTAATTTTGTAAACTCTGCCCCGGATGCTTTGATTCCTCCGACGGTATCACGTGTCGGCAACAAGAGAAAGATCTACTTTCAAGGGTAAAACGGAGCCGTCTGTGTATCGGCAAAATTCCCACGCTTCGTTCCATTCCTTCTGGCGCGAGGGTAAGAGGATAGTCATAATATTTAAGATAATCCTAGGCAGGGAGGTAGGACCGTTGTCGGGTTTCCCCGACACCTTGCTCGGCCTCTTTTGCACGTTCTTCAAGAAGGTAACGGGAATTTATGGATGCGCGTCGTAACCGAGAAAAATTTCTTTCAGATCCGATTCGCCGTTCCGTCCAGATTACTCGTGGGATAAAGTGCGCGCGTAGACGAACATTAATTTGCTACTCGCGACAATTTCGTACGCTGCTCCCAAATCGCGAACGATAATCTTTCATTTTAAATTTCGCGGTCGATTTACGGCCCGACTCTTAATCGATACCGAACGGTGGAAGAATGAGTCTGCGATCGTTGTTCGATAAATTGCTTTCTTTGCATCGTTTCAGTTTTTACTTCTTGCATATCGGCTGTCTTGGCGGGCGCATTTTCATCGCCAAAGAAATAGCCGCCTTTCCAAGAATCGACAGGGTCCGGCGAACCTATCTGGCTCCGAATGTATCTAGTTTCCAAAAGAAAAAAATCTAGCCACGTTTCTTTAGACGCGTAAAGTTCTTTTTTCTCCCTTTAAGTCGCCAGAGTCGATTTACAATAAAATGTAGCAGGGTAGTAGTTGTTTTTATAAAAAGTGAAATTCGTAAAGATCTTCCTAACAATTAGAAAAACAAGATTCCTCGAGTGATCGGGTGCTATAATAAGGAACGTATAAATTTGTTCACCGACGTCATGGACGAGCTCTCTCGACGCATTTAGATTCGGAAGGTGGTCGGAGGAGGGCAGCTAGAGCGTATTCATCGGTGTCCGCAAATCGAAAACTCCGCTTGGTGGGCCACGATCGCATATTCGATCTACCATAAAGAAGAGCGAAAAGGACGAGCGTTGCGAAAAAGAAACAGACAGGGAAAGAGAAAGTCGATGGAGAAGTTGGACCCTCGAAGGTATCCACGGGAGGAATTCCAGGCCCAGTTTGGGTCGGTAAAGGCCAAGAAACGCGCGCGCCCCCACGTTCGAAGCTGCGCTCCTCTCTCTCTCTCTCACTCTCCCCTCCTCTCCCACCCTCGTTCTCTCTTCCTCTTCCTCGTCGCTCTTGCGCGCCTAAGGCTTGCATCTATCGGTCGCCCTGCGATTGGTCCGTGGGTTCAGTCATTCACAGAAAACACAGAATGCAGACGGTCACGTGACCCGTGGCCCAAGGGCCCCGAGAGGAGGCCCGGGGGTGTGTGCTTGCTATGGCGCCAGGCGGTTCACCGCCTCTACCCTCCCCTCGCTCCGCGGTCCCTCTCCCTTACACGAGGGATGCAGCGCTTCGAAGCTTCGACACCGAGTGCCGCTTTTCTAGCGATGTCGACGAACCTTCGTAGAAACCAAGAACAAAGACCACACGGGTCTCGTGGTAAGGAAGGTGAACGTGGTTCGAAAGAAAAGCTTGGAAACGGCACCTACTACACCTACACTTTTACCAGATAATGCTTATACATTTTATGGATACAGCGTATGTCGAACATTCAATTTCTCGGCGCGACGCGCGACTGAAACGAGGGATGTCCGATTTACCGTACACGATATTTGCCCAGAAACATGGACTTTTATTTGAACGGATCTCAGAAAACGCGACGTCCGGGAGAAGGGATCCGTTCAAGCTAATAGTGAAACCGCAATGCGGTAAAGGAAATGAAAACGCAAATGGGAAAAGAAGCTACGAAAAACCAGAATGCAATTTCAACAGGTTTTAAGAAGAAAAAAAGGGAATGAACGGCAAAAAAAGAGAGCCGAGAAACGACCGGCGATCGTTCGTAGCCATCGCGTACCAGAAAATCAACCGGGGTGGTTCTCACCCCCTCGTGGGTTTTGGGCACTGTGTCGGTGGCCCGATTCTCGGAAGGACCTCATTTGTTGCTCACTGCTATATATCTCATTCGGGGACCTCTCTTCTCTACCTCCCTCTCTTTTTCTCTTTCCCTTCCTCTGTTGTTGTTGCGCCCGGAGAACCTCCGGATGCTGGGAATAAGTGCATGCTTTTACGAAAACGGACGCCGTTTGCCAGCGTTTGGGTGCGCGCGCACGCTGATCGCTCGCACCAATACGGGACACGGTCAACGTCGTAAGGGTCGAATATGCGTTTTTTTCCCCTCCAAAATCTGAGCGTGAGAACGGAGATAAAAGTGTCGAAGGAGTTACGATAAAGGAGCGGAGTCCATTGCACTAATCGTACGAAACGCGCGCTCCGGTTACGGTGGGACTTTGAGGATGACAATGAAAACGTTTTTGAAAATATTAGGTGTCCTTACGAACGTTAACTCTTTTCTATGCGTTTCTTCGGAAGAGTTTTAAAATTTTTTTCCTAAAGACGCAAAGCATTTTTTGCACATGCCGATCGCAGATCAGTCGTGCTTACATTAAGAGTTGCTCGTTAATTATTTAAAGATCATCATCCACCGCCGAGCAAAAAGATTAAATCCAAGCAACAAGAATTTATCGGTTAGCTTCATTCTGAAATTGAGAGTAATTTCGAGTGTAACGTTATTTCAATCTATCCGACATCGATACTAAATACCTTGCGAATCTCGTCGTCGAGATTTACGAATGAAGCGCAAGAAGGGGCTAAAAGCATAATCGAAAAGAACACTAGCCCCAGGAAACGAAGAAAACAAGTGGCACCCGCGAAAATTGTTCGACAGAGAAGTCGAGTCGGTTCCAATTGAGAAGAACAGAACCTCGAGAGTCCTTGGTCCCGCCATAGAGGGCCAAAGGATAGGAGAAATCGAGGAAGAAAGAAGGAGAACGAGGAGGAGGTGGAGAACGTAGAACCGCTGCTGCCGCCGCAGAATTCAAAGAACTGGGAGCGAAGTAAACAAAATATTCCTGCTTGCCGGTGGATACACACGTTCGTAGCAGCTTCTCTCGCGTGTGCTTGTATGCTGCCTCGATGAGCGAGACAAAGAGAGAAAAGAAAAAGGGAAGGGGTAAAAGACGAAGGAGCGTAAGAAGAAGACGAAGAAGAATGAAGGTGTAGAGATGCGAGGGCCCTTGCAAGGGAAAGGAGTCGGGCGAGAACAGAACGAACTACGAAGGCATTCGGTGGCGCCGCGCGCGCGCTCTCGTAAGCGAGTGTGCGTGAGAGAAGGGGAGGGGGAGAGAGCGCGATCGAGCGCAAAGGGCGAGAAGGTAGTGGAAGGAGTGGCGGGTGAGGGGCAGCGCGAGAAGGTGGAGGTTCTTCGTCCCGAGGTGGGAGACCCGCAGCCCGAGAGAGGTAAAGGGCCCTGAAGATGGGCCCTGCCGGCGCGATAGTGACGATGATGATGGTGGTGGTGGTGGTGGTGGTGGAGGTGGTGGTGTAGTGGTGACGGCACACAAGGGTAGAGTCGACGAGAGGTAAGAGGGGGTGGGCGCAGAGGTGAGAGGGAAAGGGCGGGGGTCGTGGAATGCGGCCGTGGTCCCGGTATATACGCGCCAGTCCGCTACGGCAGGGTATTTGTGTATTTATGTGGAACACCAGAGAACCTCGTCGATGGGAAAGAAAGGGATAGAGAGAAGTTCCTGAAAGAGAAGGACGAGGACGAAAGAGAGCCAATGGCCAGCCAAGGTGTGCTGCCCTTTTGGTACGAGGGAGTGAGTAGGTAGGTACTCGAGCACCCGACTATGCAGTAAGAACATCAGGAACCAAACGACAACCACCACCCCACCGTCCCACCACCTACCGCGTTTCTCTCTTTCTCTCCTCTTTTTCTCGTTCCGAGGTTCCTCGAAATTCCACCGTAGAGTTCTACGCCCCGCGTGGAACGTCCGGAAAGACGTTTCCTTCGAGGAAGTCGGAGAGGACCCGTGATTCGTTGCCCGCGATGCTTCGTCGATCGAGCGAATCGGCGAAGCGTCTACATTTTCCTACCAATTATCGTGCCCGGTGTGGCACGATGTGGCCCAAAGGAGAAAAGTTTTGTCGTTGCGAGCTCGATAAATCGATGTCGCGTTGCACGTATCTTTAGGAACAACGGAAGCACCCTTCTCGTATTTAAGCCGAAAGAAATCTATCGTGAAACCTTGCCGCCTTCTTTCCTGATCTGTTTCTCGTTACCTGGAACGATGAACGCGACACGAGCGCCCGGCACGTGAGAGAATGTTGTCAATGCGATGGCAGTGGTTTTGGAAGGGAGCGCGGAGGGCGAGGGCCGACGAGGAGGAGGAACGAACGAACGGGGAGGGAAATGCCTGGCTTGGGACCATCCTGGGCACTGTACGCGTTTGTGTACGAATCTCGAATACCGGCCGCGAAGCAATCGCGGAGACTGCAGCCCCGGTATTCGAACCACGTGGCTGTCCACTAACTACGACCTGACTTGCACGCTCGTGATCGCGTTGACAGGACGAAGGGTCAACGACGTATCCGTACGAGAACCGATGCTCGAGCCTGCCATCCGATGCATAATCCGCCGTGGGAATGCGGGTAGCGCGATTTCTTTCAATTTTTATCCTCATTCCCGGAAGGGACCCTATGGAACGTACGTTCCTGCTAAATCTTTGCATCCTCGAGATGCCGCCAATGGCGTAAGTATGCTTAAACGAAATTTCGCTGAAACTAAATATGCACGACTAACTTTTTCAACCACGAACGCGAGAGTTCCTGAACGCCTATGAAGCGAGGTCAATGTCTCTCCGTATCTCGAAAGGGCACAAAGTAAATTTCAGACAATTGCGAACGAGGAGCGGTAAAGAATTCGGTTGGCAGGTATGGCGCGATCTAATAAAGAATTTTAAGATCCCGGCGGTCCTGTCGCTTGTCGTCGGTACGCGTATAGATCCGTGTAAAATAGGTATCTCGAAAAGAAAGATGCCTGATCGGGAGGTGAGCTGCAGCAAGGGCGCTGCTCTCCCTCAGGAAACACCGCTGACAGTTTCGAAAATCTTGTTACTCGCGGCACGCTGAAAGAGAAATGGAGGAGACATTTTTCTCTCAGTCATTGCGTATCGGCATAGCACTCGACGCATGCACGCATATTTGTATCCGTGTAGCAAAGGTACGCGTGAGAGGAGCACGCCCTCTCTTTGTCCGTCTTTCTACGGGATAAGCAGTCAAAGATCGCGCTGTCTCTCTATGTCTCGAGGCTCGCAGCATCTCAGGCGGTCCAGCGGCGTCGGTGCCCTCCACGCCCCGAATCTCGCGTTTTTGGTAGAGGGATACCCTCTGTATACGTGCACGCGTAGCTCTTGCGTGTTCGTTCATGTATGCGTACGAGTGTGCTTGTGTATATATATATATATATATATATATATATATGCGATGGATATTAGGTGCACGAGTCCGTTCGTCCGGTCGTTCGTTCGTTCGTTCGTTCGTTCGCCCGTTCGTTCGCGCTCGCGCGCGCGCGCGTGTGTAGCCGAGGGAGGCCAAGAGAAGGGTGAGAGGAAAGGGGGCGAGAAGGGAGGCGTCGCGCCGTGGGAACCGAGGAAAACGTTTCCCGCATACCACCCCTCCCCACGAACTCTCCCGCCCCCTCCACCGTCGACACACTATCGCACGTTTGCGTACGTACGTACACACACGGTGGTACGCTAAGGAGGTACGCGAGACGAACGTGGGACCACGTGACCGGCCCGTAACTTCCACAGCGCATACTCCACTCTCCTCGCTCAAACTACTTCGCCTTCCTCCTTTTCTATCTTTCATTACCCCCCTCCCCGCCCGCCCACCCGTTCGCTCAGTGTCTCTCTCTCTCTCTCTCTCTCTCTCTCTCTCTCTCTCTCTCTCTCTCTCTCTCTCTCTCTCTCTCTCTCTCTCTCTCTCTCTCTCTCTCTCTCGTTCGCTCGCTCCCTCACTCACTCTCCGTCTTACTCTCTACACTCTTCTTCTCCCTTCCACCGATCCTTATTCGAACGACGCAGTTGCGCGTACCTACCGCGGGAGCAACTGCGTCGTAGGCTTCTCCGAGAAGGAGATCCACACGTACCGTCGTATCGTTTCCTTCTCTGGCGAATGCCGCGAACCTCGATTCGGATGACCCGAGACGCTCGACGATCTACATAGGTGACTGCCATGGAATGTCGACGATCGAGAGTACATTGAGCGAGAAGAGGAACAGAGACAAAAGGAGGGAGACGCTGAGCGCGTGTGCGTGAGAGAAAGAGAGACGGAGACCGATATAAGAGTGTCACGTTTTACGTCACGATCGCTGCGCGTACATTGCCCGTGCATCGCGAGCTTTCGCAAACGAAGCCGTGTCGATGAGAAAACTTACCGGAAACGGCATCGCCCGACTCGTAAATCAATCTCTGATAGGACTTACCTGAAATCAAAGGAACAACTATTATTTCACGGAATTACCAAGTACAACCAAAATCTTTCATCCATCCGCGTTAGTATCGTTCGGGGCTCTTCACAAAGGCGTAACGCAATTCGAATGATTATTTGTTCGACTAAAATCACGCATCTTCGGTAATAGCGTTTTGCATTTTTTCCAAAATCATTTCCGAGAAAGGTGCAGGTAGAAACAAATTGGCAGGTACGGAACAATGTAAAGGGGAGGGGGATTGGCGCACACGTGTATACGCGTACCAGGTAGGGCGCGTCGAACGTGGAAATTTGAGACTGACACGGCTAAATCAAACACGAAGCTGAGGCTGGAAAGCCATAGAGAACTCTCTTTCAACATGAAACTCGATTATTTCGTGCGAGGTGAGGACGGGATTCGCGCTTCTGTACCGGTTTCGAATCAGACGCTTCGCACGTCGCGCCGGACAGTTCGGCGTGTTAATTAATCTCGTTAAGGCTCGAACTGACAACCACGTTCAAGAGGCACGTTCAAAAGTCACTGGCAGCCGATCGACTTTTACGCCGTGACTTTCATGCGAGCGTAGACCCCTGGCATAGATTAAATCTCGATCGACAAATGAGTTTTAATCACCCTCGTTCTTCCGATGTCGTATAAATAAATATCTATTAGTTGGCTTTCAGGGAAGAGCGTGGCCTATCGTTCCACGACCCCCCGGGTCACGGATCTAAGGACGATGGCACGATACCAATGCTCGCTCGAAAAGATCGAATCGATCGTTTGTACAGCATCGGCGTACAAATTGTTGGCGCGTAGCGAAAAACGATAGCAAACGGGGCAGAGAATCGCGACCAAGTGAATTCGTCTCGTTTGGAACACTTCCAAGTGTATTTTTTTCCTGCAGTCTACGAGAGGAGAGAGAGAGAGAGAGAAAGAGAGAGAGGATGGGGGGGGAGAGGAGGGATGCAGGATTTTCGACTGGAAAGGTGAGAGGAAGAATACACTGGAGGTGGGAGCGAAAGACGGTGGAGGGGGAAAAGATAAAAAAAAAGGAAAGAAAGAAAAAAAGAGAATACATTCGGAAAGAGAAGAACGGAGTGGGGGAAGGAGTAAAAGAGGGACCGAGGAGGCCGCGGTCCAGATGAAAGCGGCCCAAGGGAGGTCGCCGCCCTTCCAGGAACCCTTATAAACTTGGACCCGATCTTCGTTACACGCACACGCGTACCACGATCCGCTAGAATAATCGTCATGCCGACACCAAGGAGCACGCTCAACACAGGCCCCCGCAACACACGCGCGAGCGTGTATTCTTCTCGTTATGTTTTTCGTAGATTCTTAGATTTTTTTCACGATAAGTCGAGCTTTCGTCTCTGCGGGTACCGCGTGGGAAGCAACCCCAAGGAATATTCACGCGTGTACGCGTATACGTATTATCGGAACAGTTACGCGTTACCTCTGCGAAACGGAGAACTTGCTTTTGTGCGCACAGACGCGCCATAAAGTATTATACCGGAGGCCGTAAGAGTAGTACGAATATAAATAGAAGAAAAGCGAATGCAAAAACATATCTTAATTACGAATCGCTCGCAGTTGTAGGTGAATTTTCTTGCTTTGACGCAAACTTGATTATATTTTTCCTTCCGCTTTTAAACAGAAGGTAAATAAATCGGATATTAAAGAAATTCAAAGTAGCGGATGCCTTCCCGTAGATATATTTTTCAGCCAGCGTCGCGTAATTAGAATCTGCTGGAGCAGCGGGAAGGGGAGAGAGAGAGAGAGAGAGAGAGAGAGAGAGAGAGGGAGAGAGAGAAGAAAGCTCGTTCCACGGAAAAGAATTTAAATTACAAGCATGCCGATGACAGGTACTCTACCAAAGCGTTCCTTGTTTTCGCTCGGCAACGCTCGGTAACCTGCGATTATTGTATTACGAATGGTCAGAGGGAATACTCGGGTAAAGCGCATTTTCGTAGAACGGCTTTAAATTATGAGGCGAGTCGAGAGCACGGGGAAGACACCTACTACCAGCGGGTGCGTGCACTCGGAACTGAGCGAGCAGCGACTAAAGTAATCACCACCAAAATTGGTTGACGAGATAGTCAGATTGGCCGCTGGCCACTTGGCTGCTCGATTGTCCAGACACGCCCTCGGCGAAATGAAATTTGATTTTGTCGGGCAATTTCGCGCCCAAATCAACCACCCCTGAAGCGAGCGAGAAGGAGGGAAGAGATGGTCGCACGCGAGCAAACGCGCCCTTCGCGCTTACCATACATACCCGCGGCCGCGCGTTTGCTCGCACGGGTGCGTAAATATGCGTCCGAGTACGCGTACGTGTGCGCGCAACAGCGGGAGAACGAGAGAGCGAGAGAGCGAGAGAACCAGAGAACGATGGAGAACGGAGAGAATCCCATAACCACGTTAAGGGCCGCACTTTCGTGGTATTGGCCTCATTGAACGCTCAGAGGCATCTTTCCGAGTGTCGAGTGGTCTCTCAAAAGTTCAAAGGGTAGAGGGAGGGTAAGGGTTGCGCGCGTATTCGGGGAAGAACGTTACGCGGATCGTCTTTCGGGACCACGAAAGCCGACTTTACCCCTTTCGCGCGCGCGGGGTTGAATAGAGCGCGCGACGAGCCTCTCGAAGAACAGTCGATAACGTTCTCGCGCGCGCGGTGCCGATGCTGGCGAGAAAGACGAAAACGTCGAGGGTGTTGCGCGGGGGCCGACAACAAAAAAGAAAGGAAAAAAGAAAACGAAAAGAAAAGAAAAGCTCCCTCGGGGAGCGTTACCCGCGCGCAAACAATCTTGATTACGCGAAAATGTTCGGTAATTCGATTACAGAGAGCGCGAGTGTACTTAGGCGAGCAGAGGTACTACCGCTACACAGCCACGTAATTCAATTTTCTTTAAAGTAATTACTTGTTGCTTCTACCGTGAAAGTTAGTTTCCGTTTGAAAATCAATGGCGCATCTACGCCCGCCGGTTTCTCATTATGTGCCGCTGAACGCGTCTCTGCCGAGCAGGATCGATTAAGAAGTTCCGACTATCGGGGCGGGTATCGAAATTAAACGATTTTCTTCCCTCGCGAGGACACCGTTAATTTGTCGCTACCGCCGTCGCTAAACGTTCGTTTATCGTAATATCTCATTGACAGCGGGAGGGGATAAAGCGTCGAACGAGACGAAGAGGAAAGGCCGCGGTACGCGGAGGACACACGATCGGTAAGCCAGATAGTACAGGGAGCCGCCATTGATACGCAGAGCATGCGTACGCACCATACGTCTCGAACACGTCATGATTTTTACCGTTTTTTCTTGCATTTAAAACATATAATATCGACGAATCTTCGATCGAAGAGCACGATCGTTCCTGTCTCGTTCCAATTAATCCAAGATATAAACTGCCGATTACTCGAGCCCCGATTTCCCAGATTTTACCTTGTTTTCGCTACTCGACAAATGTAAACGACAATATCCTTCCCTCGTACGCACTCGCGCGACAAATCCTACTGTCACGCGATAATTTCTCTTCTACCGTTCGATCCGTTGACATCAAGTCGAGAAAATTGTAGTTCGTGGGGAAAAAAATGTCCGTGGCGAAGGCTGGGAGAATCGAAGGAGACGCACAAAGGCTGGAAAACTGAAAGCAAGCAGGAAGCGAGGCTTCACAATGTCGGGTGACTATTTTCGACCAGACTTCGTAGAATCGTACAGTTTCTCAGCGAGTTTATGGCGCCATCACTCATTCCGTAGTTGCTCGAGCGATACTACCGGGTGGTCGATAGTATAACGATATTACGCGCAGGGGAGAGAGGATTTAATAAAGGAAACGACTTTGACGACACGGAGCGTCGGGTAAATCGTGAATGACATATGAGATTCTCATCGAACGCGATGTTTACTCGTCCTAGAATTCCAGCTGGACTTGGTGTCTCCCCAGTTTTTCTTTCAATTTCGCGGGTTGCGCCGAGCGAGCGCGTGCATGAAATTGTGCGGTCTTAAAATAGATGGTCGCAAAAGTAGCATAGGCGGGATCGCACGCGAGATGTAGATACCCCAGGGCTGCCTGACTGCCTGCCTGCCCGGCTGGCTGGCTCTCTTTCTCCGCGAAAATGCGCTACGAAGCGCTCCGTATGAATCGGGCGGAACAACGGGACGCGAATACACGGCCACATGCGATCGGACGCGCGACGGCGCAACACGCTTCCCGCGGTAGCGTCGGTCGGCTGCAATCGTCACTGTAGGCGGATTTGCATCGGGTACCGGATGTTTACAATCTGCCACTTGACTGCGATCCGCTGTACTGTCCGTTACGCGAGTCCCGGGCGCATTTGTCGTATGAATTTTGCAAAGCGTGTCCGATTCGAGTGAAGGGATTCGAAAAAAAACCCGACGGTGCCGTTCGATCGTTAATAACTAACGCGATTCGATCGTGGTAAGAAGGAACGACTCGTGGTTCGGCCGCGAATATCGTGACGCACGGTTCTTCGGAACGGTACGTTCGTTATCCGATTCGCGACGCGGACGAAGAAGGGGGGGGGGGGGCGTAAGAAGAAAAGAAAGGAGAGGAAGAAAAATATAAAAGAGCGTTGGTACGTAGAAAATCGTTGATCCGATACAGTATTTTCATAATGACGTTGACCAAGCATTTCAGGTAACGATCGACGGTCGGTCGCTGGCGAGGGTAGCGAACGGGTTCAACGAACCCTTGTTTCTGAATTGCGGCGCCATAGCGACCCCTAAATCACGGCTGGCCATGGCGCGTTGCGGCTATCGGTACTCTATCTTTCGTATAGGCGAGGAGGTGGGCCGCGTGCACGCAGCGCATTTTGCATCTACGTGCATGTACATTCGCCGCGTATGTAGGTGCGTGGAGTTGCGTGCCAGGCACGGAGTGCGGGATCGGGCCACGCACCCTCTTTGGTAGTCACGCACCAAAACAAACCCCCGTGCGCCCCTCCGTCGCGTCGGCTACGATTGCCAGAGTTGGTCTTTTGATCGCCTGCCCGTGCCTGTTCGCCTGCTTCGCTCGCTTACTTGGCTTACTAGCTTGTCCGTCCGCTGCCTGTCGGCCAAGTTTTCTCGATACAACCCGTGCATCGTTGCCGCGCGACGTTCTATTCTGTCGTACTTACTATCCGTAATTCCGGACGTTGAACAAAGCAGAGCGGGATAATAAATGGAATTATTCCAGAATTGGAAGATTATATTTAGGAACGAAAATAGAAAGGCAAAATCGATGAACGCGATGGTATCGTTGACGGGCGTTAATCGGCCGTTAAAATAAAAACTGTGCAGCCTTTTAGATCCTCGGCTCCCGTTCGTATAGTTTTTAGGCACGACCGCGCGGACGAGGTCACTATTTGAATGAACGGTAAAAGGACTTCGTGCAAGGACCCCCGTGGCGGTCAATTTTTGTGACGGTGCACGCAAAATTTACGACGCGTCGCTGAATATTACACGGAAGGCGAATATTTCACAGCGGTTTAAGTTCAAAGAAACGTCGCGACTGCCAACGAAACGTCGGCGTATCTCAAATCGGTCGTGAAAGAAGGCGGTATCTGTATTAAAATTTACCAGTAGAAATGGGTACTCGCGTTTTATTGCGCTTCGTGAATCGTTTCATCGACGCGAGCTAAACAAACGTCGACGACGACGACGACGACGACGAGGTAGTCGACGGCAACGACAAAGACGACCACGACCACGACTGCTAACTCAGACTCGATACGACGTTAGCCGAACAAGGGGGTTGGGAATCAATTAGACGGCAAGTCACCGGAAGTAAGACACGTATGCTTCCTGGCGCGAGCGTCGTGTCCCATTGTTCTAAGACGAGAGACTTCATCTTCTTGACACACGAGCCACCTGCACCCTCGTTTAGTTCCCTTCGAACTTGCTCTCTCTCTCTCTCTCGACGACATCGACGACGCTGACAACTGGAAATGGAACAAAGATGACGATCCGACGCGACGGAAAGATATATTTACTTAACTATCAAAGTCAAGTTAAGGCGAAAGGGAGAAGTTTAAGAGAAATCGGTAGCGCGCTGCCAAGAAATCGAGAAAATCTTTAACGACTGTCCAAGGGATTTCCTTTCTCGGTAACGTGGATGGGCATCACCATGTATCGCAAAGTCGAAACTACTCTTAAAGAGGAACAATAGTTGCGGTATCATCGAGAAACCAGTCTGACTCGTTTCCAAAACACATTTATAATATAACTTTTATATCTTAAATAATATTATATTTTTTGTATTTGTATCAATATTCGGAACAATCTGAAGAATTTTTAACGTCCTCGTCACCATGCTGGCAAGATTTCTGTTTACGAGAGACAAAAATAGTGTTCGATCGTTTCGATCATAGCCCGACTGACGCCGACTTGATCTTTCACATTTCTGTCATCGCTAAAGGGATTCCTAAACGATCCACTGCCGATATAACGCAACGTCGAAAAATCGGCGGACCAGGTAACGAACCCTGTCCATGTTGGACACGTTTCCTCTAAGAAACGTAAAGAAACCTCATTGAGATTGTCACGCGAAAGCCCTAACGCGTATGCTTTACCGTACGACATGTGGTAAGCGGGTGTCGGTCGTCGATCCGCAATATAATTTGTCCTCGCGGGAAAAACAACTGTTTTCGAAGCCGATGAGACATGTTTAAAAAAAAAAAACACGACATATCAATTATAATATCTACCGTTATAACGCAATTATGATGACAGCTGCGAATCATATTACATATACGTAAATTTATTTCCCTCTTTCATTCGTTTTCCCTTGCTTTGCTTTCGCGCTCGTATTCGAAACAAGCATCGCGCATTTTGTACGACGATACGAATGAGCAATTTTCCATTCCCGGATAGCTGTCGTAAAATATCATCCCCTTGCGTTCTCGAATGCCCGTGTAAAAGCTACATGCGCGAACGCGTCAAACAATGGTATTCCAACTATTACTGGCTTAACGATTAAAACCTGTCCGCCAAACGACGAATTACAATTGTCTCCCTCGAATTCATATTCGTATCATATCGCGTTGAGTAAATAACGCGATCAATTTGACTGAATATCAAATGATGCAACGTCGGGAAGAATTGTGGGAACGTACACGTATACGCCCATAGCCTTGCACGAATCTGGTGAAAAATTCTATGATTCGTAAGTATCTACGTATGTAGGTATCGCGGTACGACGGTGCTTCGGAGACTTTCCTACTATAGTTCGCTAATCGAACAATTTTCTAGATGTGTACTTTAGTTACTTTAGTTGACAAATCGGTGGACGTAGGAGGTCTTTGCCGTTACAATTGGTTTACATCGATTTCTCGACCGATCGCCTACGGCTCGGTAAAACGGAACATGGTTGCAAATGAGAGACGATAACTATTCCATTACCGATTTCAATATTTTATACTCGATCGCCAGGCGCTAATTTAGTTTCGCAACAGGGACTTTTCCATGGCAGTAGCCATCAATCTCCATTACAGTTTCCGACAGACATCGCTCCCGGGCACACCCCTTCTGCATTCGCCCTTAAGCACGTAATATCGTTACCCATTTTTGCATCCACGGACGAGTTTCCGCGAATGGCGCGACTCACCGTATACTTGGCGAGACGGCGAATCGATGGAGAACGCGAATTCGGGTTAAAATAAGTTTTTTTCCGATTGTAGTTGGCGCGCGCGACCGAACGTAACTTTCGTGGAACTCATCAAGCCCTTAAACCTCTCGCGCTAACAATTTACCCCATTGAAATGAAAATCAGAGTAACCAGTCGCAGCCGATCTACCTCGGGTTATAAAGAAGCTGTACCCGTTTTCTTTAAACCCTCGACTGGTCGCGGCAGGTCGAAACACGAATACGAAATGCTTCCCAACGTTCGTTTCTCATTTAGTTTTGGGATTATTCGAACGACTAGATAAAAGTTGTACCAAACTGGCTTTAATTTTCAACGCAGTGAGTTTTCAACGGTGCCGCGTTAAACAAAACGAAAAAGAAACGAGCTAAACAACCGCGCGTCGCGTGCATCGGCCCCTCGATGCAAATCAGTTCTTTTACGGCGGAACATCGCTCGTATATGATGCGTCCTTCCGGAGCAGGGCATATACCATACCCTGACCCAAGAAAGAATGTTCATCGACTCGGGACTGAAAACTATACTGCCGGGATGCGAGATATAATTACAGGAAAATGCAAATAGTTCGAACGGAACTACGAAGTGGTAAACCGGTAATTACGAGCGAGTACCAGTCGCAGTTTCCTGGGCCTGCTCTCAGTTCTACTGGAATTGCATATGGAATTCAGGAACGCGTTATTGCTTTGCCAACGGACATTACTCTTTTTCTTTCGTTGGCTATGATTTGCTGGAACGGTTTTAGCATAACCGAACACTTTTCTAGCTGCTGGCCGACATAGCGCACCGACCGTGTTATTTGTGATTACAAATCTCGGTGAACATTATGTAAAATTTGTCGGTACATCGTTGCCCAAGCGGTCGCTCAACGATCGATCGGGGAACGATTGCACAGGAAATTACTCGCGAGTACTAATACGCCAGATACCCCGCTCGGGCAATGATCTTTACTCACGCGCAAAATGATACCGATTTGCGTTTTACCCGGTAACAAATCGATTCGGTAGAGAATCGTTTAAAATCCAGAATAAACGTAAAGCTCCAAAAACAATTCCGCTAAAAGCTTTTGAAAAGTGACTCGAGGCGATATCTAAGAACGACGCTCGAGGTATGAAACCTTAATTATTTGATTAATTTTCTTACCTTGATCTTTGCTCGCTTCGGGCGTTCGACGGACACACGCCGCGCGTACTATTTTTCCACGAGGCATCGGGTAACGAGCGCCAAACCTATTCCGTTAAAATACGATGCGAGGTGATATCGGTAGACGGGCGCGATCGAAGAGCGCGCGCCGCGAATCTTCGTGGAAAAAGCTCAAGGTTGACTCGCGGAAACGATCGATAGTGCCGGCGACGAAAAAGCAGGTCGATAAATACGAGGATGGGATGAACTTGCAACGTTACACGTGCCACCGCGACAGTTTTTCCAAGATCCTGGCGCGCCAAGATGATTCTCACGTGTCTTTACCCAGGCCGCCATCTTGCTCGTCCGCCATACGAAGCGTAATCCCCTCCACGACAGTCGGTGTCCCTCTTCCAATCTTTTGCGTGCGCCTCTTCCCGCGAGAAGGAACGAGGAAGAATCGAAATCCATTCTTGAGATTGATCTTTGATCGCGCCGCGAATTTCCGGGTCGGGGGATTTTCGCCGATTTCGTATCTATCCAATTCCTCGGTGTCGCGCGCACCACTCGAACGCGTTCCACCGTGAAGCGGAACGTCTCTCGCTGGCGAACGGTGCCGGCACCGACTCGTGCGAATTGCGAAACGTTGCATGACTTTAACGCAGCCGAGGGTGATTCAGTTTCGCGCAGCTAGCCGATGAGTCACGTTGATTCTCGCAACGCGTTATCGAGCCGAGCGCGGATGATCTTCGCGGTGTCGAGGGACCAAGCGGGCTCCCGGCTGGTCAACTGGTCGGATCCGTTAGCCGAGAACGATGATGGAACTGGATCTGGATCGTGATCGTCGACGGTGCGCTCCCGCGAGGATTTTCATGCGAATTCGGCAACGAGATCAATGTATCAATGCTACACCAACGTTCGTGTCATCCCGTTCCCCAAGGGCGCCTAGAGCCTCCGTTATTTCGCAAATCCGACCTTGCCCGCCCTGGAACACGCCGCGCGTCCTTGGCTAGCAGAGGTCACCGGCTCGGAGAGGAACTCTCACTGTTTGCCACCTGGGTCGTTTCACCTTGGCGAACGTCGACGATCGATCGAACGACGGCGATTCGCCTAGACGCTTCGTAGGCGGTGCCGCGCGCGCTCCGCGAGAGACGCCGAAAAACTTTCGAACGGTCTAAACGAAAGTTTGCTCTCGAAGACGGAGGGAGAGACGAGAAGGAGTCCAGATCTGCCGGGAAGTTTTCCGTTTTCCGTCGTCGGCGGTCCGTTGGTCCGGTGGTCCGGTGACCGTTGGTAAAGATTTTGGCTACCGCGGTAGGCGTCTCGAGAGATTCATCGACGAAGCATCGTCGCTGTCGCACCTATTTTTCACGGCTGAGCGAGAACCTCTCGGGCGGATCGCCACCTCGTGACATTTTTATCGGTCTCACAACATTTTCGGGTGTGTCACGGTGCGTAGCGGGCGTTAGGTAGCGTCAACGGGTGACTCGTACGTTCGAAAATAGAGGCGCCGCTTCGGTGGCTCGCTCGAAGCCGCGGCGTTATCCGTCTTATCGCTCCGGCATTACGTAAGCCGCCGCCGCCGCCGCCACCACCACCACCACCACCACCACGTCGCCCACACGTCTTTTCGCGGAAGGGGCTTCCCGCGCGAGCGACAGAGAGGCAAAAGACCAAGACTAAAAGGGGAGAGAGTAGGATGAAAAGCGGAGGTGGTACTTGGTGCGATGAGCGAGCCAGAAAGAAAGAGACGGCGAACGGGTGTCGGAGAGAGGAGTAATTCGTGACGTGGTCGAGTTTCAAAGCTTTCCTCGTGACGGGCTGCGGCGGTTCGAAGGCGCCGCGAAATTCCGTGGCGCCTTTAAGCCTCGTTCACGTGAGCTTTGCGTACTGCGCAGATTCCGAGTCACACGGTTACTCTTTTCTACCCGTGTCGCACACCACCTTACTTTACTTCTCTCCTCTCCTCTCCTCTCCTCGTTTCACTTTTTCCCCCGGACGTCGAACTTCCATCATCCCCCACTTCCCGATACTCTCAGCCTCTGTATCCGTTGTACGCAGAGCATACGTTTTTAGCCGTTATCAGCATTCCCATTGTAGCGTTGCTTCGAATTTAGTCGATCTTCACTTCTTTTTTTTTTATCTCTCCGTTTGCTCGTCGTCCGTTCGTCGCGCTCTCGATCACGATGGCGGGATTCTCTCCGGCGCCGGATCATTGTGCCGTAATGCTTTTCGCACTCTTAATTGTTTAGTCACGCTCTGACGCTTTCACGCGGGTTATCGTAACGTAACCCCACGCAGCTGCTGTCATGCCTTTAGTTACCCGCTGGAGGAGTCACGCTCCAACGTAAAAACGCCAACGTTTTTCTCCCGACCGTCGTCATCCTCATCGTCATCGTCATCGTCATCGTCATAATCGCTCAGCTTTTCGCAAACTTTCCTCCACGCAAACTTCTGTTCTCGCACTTCCGTCAATTGGCGCGCTTCCCGTCAAGGAAGAACGAGAGAACATACCGCTCGCGCACACTCCTCCCGTCTCTCCCCGCTCTTCGTTTCACCCCTCATCCTCATCCTCGTCCCGCCGACGATCTTTTCGCGGCGCTGTTAATTTCTTCGAACTTGATTTCGATCGTCGAACCGAAAGACGGCGGATCGACAAACGGCCGCGGGAAGAACGCGACAGCGTGCGTGAGTACAGTGTACGCGCGGCGATAGGTATACGCGTGAAACACACGTACCGACTCGCGTGCGCAGAAGCGAAGCGCACACGCGAGAGACGCAGTTTACGCCAACGGAGAGAGCGCGAGCGGCAACGGCGGTAACGGCGGCACGGCACGGCGCTCCGGCTCTCGTACTACACACTGGGTGGCCCGGGTTAGCGCACGGCGCAGTTAAAATGGCCGCGAGTATGTTGTTTTCTCTCTCTCTCTCTCTCTTTCTCTTTAACGCTACTTCTGTCCCCTACCCTCCTACGTAAGCGCGGCGGCAGCGGCGGCGGCAGTCGCGGTGGCGGTGGCGGCTCGTCGGTGGCACACGCGGCATCGCGGACCGACGTATTACCGTAACGCGACCGTGCGTCGTACTCGCAATACGTAGCGCGACGCGCGCCCGAAGGGGGACGCAAAGGGACAAGCATCGCAAAATACGCGACAAAGACGATTCGCGATGACACTCGCGGAAGAGACACACGCGCGAAGATCCGCGTGGGACTGTGCGCGCTGGCGCGAGTCCGACGCCGCGGTACGCGTCGAAAACAGCGAGAGAGCGAGATGCGACGCAAGAGTGCGCGCTGAACGCCACGCTCGGCCGTCGCCGGAACTACGAGGGTAAATAGCGCCCTGTTAAGGTGGGGACAGAGGGGTGAGGTGCGGTGCGTGGGGGAGCAGGGACTCTAGCGTACAGAGCAGTGTACGCTACAAAAGTAGGAGGGTGGGGCGGATGGGGAAAGGGAGGAGGAGGAGGAGGAGGAGGAGGTGGTGGTGGTGGACGACGAGGGGGGGAGGGGGGGGGGGGAGCTGACGCGATCAGGGCGAAGGGTCGGGGAACGGTGACGGGAACAGAGGCGGCAAGGGAGGAACGAAACGCTGGGACAGAGAAGGGGAGAGGGGAGAGAGAGAGAGAGAACGAGAAGAGCAGGGGGAGGGGGAGACATCTCAAGAGTGCGTCGGGCCAAGTGCGCGAGTGTCGTCACATCCGGTATTCGGGGTGGCGCTGTACTGCCTTCGCGATGTATGCGTGCGCGATAAAAGCGAGCGTACACACGTACATGACCCCGTGCGCCCGTACAAACACGCAGGGTTGAGTGAGAGCAGAGTAACGCGACAACATTGGTCTGTAATGTGTATACGGAAAATTATGTGGCACGGGTCGCAGAGATTCTTGTAGATACTTCGGTTGTCACGTGAGACGGGCGTGCGGCTCGTTCGTTGGCGTGAAAAAATTCATACGTTAGTCGGGCAAATCGCAAGGGCGTGCTACCGCCTCCGATAGCGGATTTACCTTTCGTACTCGTGGACGAGTACGATTGCTATCCGCGAGCATTCCCGAATCGCTAAACTTTGCACGCGTGGCATGCGTATAACGGTGCACGTCATGGAACCAGTACGAGCGTAACGAATAACGCGTACATACGTACGCCGAGCGAGAAATCAGATTTTCCATACGATAGGTACAGTTACGTCGTAACGCGTGTAGCCGGCATCGCGATCCCGTTGCAAATGTTTGACGCCTAGCATTGCGGGACGAGTTACCGTAATTATCGGTTTCGAGCGATAGAAAAGGCGCGCGTACGAACGTTCGTCCCGCAACGCGCACAACGGCGACGCGCTCTCGAAGGAATCGGAATGACACCGATTATTATTCTCATACGTTTACGCGCCCACCCGGCGATACGCACAAAATCGAAATGACAAAAATATATCTCTTGGACGCGTTGGCAAGTGGAGCGTGACGGAGCGAGATAGGCGACAAACAATTTCCGACTGTACGGAGGTACGCGATAAGTCCTTAAGGCGCTCCATAGCATTGGCTAATAGTTCCAGCGTAACATTCGCGCACTCCGTCATCTAGAATGACTCGTACCCGTGTTCGTATTCAATTAGATTTGCAGAGACACGCTCGTTGTCTCTGGCCTGACAGTCGTGAGAACTTGCGTCTCGTCGAAAGATTTCCAGCGTTCCGCGATTCCGTGGCAAAGTCGCGCGTGGTTTCTCTCGCCTCCTCACCGGCTCGAATCTTTGCAATTGGGAGGAATCAATTATCCGTCGCCCGAACGATTCTGCCCGTTCCATCTCACCGCCATGATTCGATAGTTTCGGCATGAGTTGACGCATCGCGTTACCTCGAATCGCTCGTATTTGCGCTTCGCACATCCTACACTTCGTGGAACACTCCGAACGTAATATGAACTCTAACGCGTAATGATCTACGACGCGAAGGATTATTAGCAATTAACTAACGTAAGGACGAAAAGGTGACGATGGTTTAATCGTTACGCGTTATCGTTGGACAATGTCGCGGAACGACCTCGAACTGCCCGGTACCCACGCGTACACGTGTCACGTGGCGCTCGTCGTTGCGGCGCAGCATTTCATTCACGGCGATCGATTTCATTAGCGAAACGTTGACGTTTCATCGAGCCGGAACGTTTTCGACTGCCGGTATTCGCACAGTGGCATCATTTTCTACCAAATATGATATCGATTTGTCCGCGAGCGAACGCTCGTTTACAATGACAGGCGAGCGATGACGCGCATCGATAAGTACTGACGTCTGGTCAGATAGACGAATACTCGTGTGTCGCGTATCTTTCCTTTTCCGTCGATGCTCGTTATTGTTGCAACCGATGAACGACCTCCGCACTCGTCGTTCTACGTAGATGGATCACGTGAGACGTGACGTACGCGTACATGTTGCAGTTTCCTCGCGTGTCTGCTAACGTCACGCGTCCCCGTAGCTAGTTGCGCGTATTATTATTCGATACGCGGATGATAATGAAAAAACTAGACGACCTGCCAAGCGCTTTCGCAATTACACGTATAACGCAATTATGCGAATGGACTTTCCGACACCGCAGAATGTTCGGTAGCGCGAATCCTCGTAATAACAAGCGAGATTTCGAACGTTCCGCTCGCGAATTTGAAGAACGGGATATTAAAATTCTTGGTAGTACCGCGGAATGTAAAAGTTAAATACGCAGATCGCATTATCGTTGTCATCGTTCGATAGCTGTATTACGCCAGTTTTTCAGAGATGATACGAAATCATACACAAGTTGTTCGTCTCGGCGCGGCCTTTCCGAAAGCGATCGCAGTTTAAAAAAAAAATCCATTTTTTAATGCGGTTTGACCACCTCGAAAACTCCTGCTCGTTCTTTCCGGAAAAGATACAATGTCTAGTCTCGCGTACTTGTACTTGGTCCCAGAACAAGTCTTGACCTTGTCTCTTGATTCGCGGGTACAATTCGCTCGGGTTAACTTTTATCCGAACGCGCGACCGGTAGTTTACCGTGTCATTCATAATGTTCAAATTTTAATAAGTTTTTTTGTATCGTTTACATATAATATATTATGATAATGCACATATTATGTACATATTCCGTACTACATGTTTAGAATAAATTGGGCAAAAAAGTAAAAAAAAAAAACACAGGTTGACGATAAATTACCGGAAAGGGGCGCGCCCGGATGAAGGTTAAAAGAGTGTTTATTTAAAGTGCGAATGCGTCGGAGCAAAACTCACACGGCCTGTAACAAATTTCAATAAATGGCGCGATTCGACGCAAGATTGTGATCGCGTAAGGAAGAATGATATCGCGCGTGTTTTCACGCGGTAAGTACCGATCCGTCGAACAATCTTTGTGGATACTTTCGGAGTTAGTTACGAAATAACGACGCACGATGGTTCTCGATCGTTTTGGAAAGGCGAAATTTTCATTAATTATCGCGAACGTATAACGCAAACTTTCGAGTTAAATTTCACGTCGCAAAATCAACGCCCGAAGAAAACGAAACGAAGGGCAGGACCGGTTAAAATGACGAAAGTCTAAGATGCCAGACAAGGAGGCGCGATTGCGCGTTGAAACTTTCGCGTAAACATGCTTTGAGATTACTTCCCGGCTAACGCTATCGAGGGAATTATCAATTAGAATTAATTAGCAATTAAGCCAGCCGGCGGACCAACTTGCCACGAGTTACCTCGTCGCCGGTGCAAAGAGGGACTTTGGAGGAGTCGTCGGCACGGATCAACCCAGGAGGGTTTTCATTCGACTGGATTTTGCCTCAAGATTCACTCGAGTACTCTGTACAATAATCTGGAGAAATTGTCTCGCGATACTTCATTTAATCCCGCGAACCGTAATTTCGACGATGAGTCAACAAAGTTTTGAAAATAATTAATAAAATCTTCCCACAAACCCACCGGAAGTTAAGCGAAATCGGGACATTGGTACGGTAAGGATCCCGTACAAGGAAAATTCGTGTACTCGTACGGAATTCTCTACGCCGATCCGTTGTACGAAAAAATGAATGGTAAGATGGTAAACCGAGTCAATCGAATTCTCATGCGATTAGATCACGAAATGCCATTCGAGCCCTACGTCATTCGATATTCGTCACACGACAACGCGAAATATATGTTACCGTAGTAAAAAAAAACCGGTTTCCCCGTAGATAAGTATCGCGAGTGACTCAGCGATTTTCTCAAGATTCCTTTCGTCTACGCGTTTGTAACAGTAATTTCATAGAGTCCGCAAATAGTAATTCTCGGTAAGCCTATGAAATCTGTCGGGTTATAAAACGGAAACTCGATACTCTTGATATACGAGCAATAACCATGCGCTTTATAATGTGGCAAGGTCGCGCGGAGACGATGAGGCCAATTTCCACGCACCGGGATGATTCAGAAAATTTTCTCGCAATGCGTCGTAGAACGGTAGGGCTATCTATCGTATAGTCGCGCAAGCGCCCAAGTACCAATTTGAGAATATTCTATCGCAAAAGCTCCGCGAATCAAACTGTTGCGAGAAAGTTGATAACGCCGTTGACGTCAAATCGCAATTATTTCTCTTATCTATCAGATACCCTTTTGCATTTGCGGCGGAAACGTTATGACGCCAACACCTACGCGTCGACGGAAGACAGAAATAGAAAAGATGCGTAAACTTTCCTCCCAGTCCTCCGATTACTTCCGCGAGAAAATACCGTTCCGCGAAGAAATCGAGTTAAAAACTCGAAGTGGAAAGTAGATCCTCCGATTACAAATTTTTACCGATCGCACGAAACGCGGTTTTGAGTTTTGAGAAAATCAGCCATTAACGAACGCGGCGTCTACGAAGCGGGTTGGACCTGGTGGTGTCTCGGTGACACGACAGGAGAAAGAAACAAGGAGACGAAGAAGTCATGAACGAGCGGTGTTATGGACGGCGGGGGCGACCAAGAGGAAAGGGAGAGAGTATTTTTAGCGGTTACACATTGTTGTTGACTGCTTCTGGCGACATTGAACCGCGTGCTAGCGAGAGAGCGCGTACGGTAACGCAGTGCTGACTAACGTGGACGAAACGCACACGCGTAATCTACGAAGATCCCAGCCGAAACCCACGATACCACGTACCTTCAATTTCGTTCCTCGAATAAATGATAAATTTTTGAATCTGGAGATTCGTTGGATAAGAATTTACGAACCACTGTTCGGTTCGAACGTTTGGGTGAAGAAGGTAATTGGGAAACTAGATTGTTGCCTATTTCAGAGGTGCTTTACGGTAGCAAGTGCAAGATCGTTGACCAAGAATGATATCAGATTCCATTAATCCTATATTTTCGTTACGTTTGGGAAAATTTATTGAAACGCGATTGGGAGAGCGTACTTCGCGTTATCGCGGTATCATCGATATATCGAGGTATGGTGAAATTTCACAATTCGCTCCACTCCTCCATTGCGTTTCGTGCGCTCGTGACGAGGTTGACCCTACACGATACGGTTCGCAGCACGGCGAGTTGGGTCGCGACCGTTTTCTCAGATAACGAATTCATTCACAACGAGCGTCGGTGATTCAGGCCCGACCATCCGCCAGGCGAATCAGGAATGTACTCCCGAATTCGAGTAAAAGTTTTCGGTGACAGTCCCAATGGGACTTTTCCGACAAACGATTCGAAACTCCGCGATCTCCGCTGCGATACTTTATAAGAGTTTTTCTGATCGTCGCCTCTATTTTTCTCAGTACCCATATAATTCCCCACGAGCGAACAAAGACGCGACGTATGAATCACGGTCTCTAACGTTTTACTGGAATTTTTGCGAATCATCGCGCGATGATGCGACTTCTGTGCGTCAATACTTTTCTCGCGAATAAACAGGTGTCATCTATTTTTACTAAGAGAATTTACCATCGGAAAAGCATGCGCCAAGCGGATGCATTAGGCTACGATTGGGTGTTCGAGGACGAACACCGAAATCCCCTTTGTTCCTCAAATAATCTTCTTCGTTGTACTTTGCGCGATCGTTTAAACAAAGGCACCAATGTTTTTTTTTTTTTTTTATATATCTCGCGCAGACTAAAACATGACTTAATCAACTCTTGGTCGAAATTACTCGAACACAGGAGTCAAAATGCGAAAAAGAATATCCGGAATTCGTATCGCGCAGTCACTGATATCAAAGCGGTCGCGAGTTTCGTCTGTTGCAGGATTTCCTATTCGTCGGAACGTATCCGCCTATCTCTCGGCACGCGAAAAAATGTCTCTTGTGCTCTACCTATCGTTTCCTCATTCTCTCTTGACCGTCCCGTTTTCCCTCGTACCTCTCTCACTCTTTTAATCCCCGGCCCGATTTGAACATCACGGCAAATCGTAATGTGTGCCATACACGGGGTGCGGAGAAGGGGTGGAGGCGTAAACGCGGAGATATAGAGAGACGAATAAGGGCTGGACGAAACGTGTGACGGATAGACGGAAAGCGGATGGGACGATACAAAAAGGGAGAGATACTCTACTCTAGGCGCGAAGAGCAGAGCGAAATTCAGGTAGAGCGAGGCAGAGAGAAAGAGGGGGGGGGGGAGACTGGTCGATGCGTCCTGAATGACGCAGACGTCCACGCACACTGACGCGTGTACGGTTGCATTCGTCGACGGGTAAACACCCTGAAAATTAGTGTCTATGACCTGCCCCTCTTACCCAAAGTAGACTTTAGCAGATCTCGTCTGCCACGGTTAAGCGAATTAGTTACGCGACGTGACGCAAGATACTGCTATCGACGTAAAGTCGAGCGGTCAAAGTATTGAATGAACGACCTGTCTACTACTAGCTCATTCGGTACAACGACGAAAGACGTATCGTTAAACGTCGAGCGCTAATGATGCGTCGCAGATTACTCACGTTTAGCGACACAGCGGCGGAGACGTTTCAGCGTATAATCTTGAACTTTGAATAGACTTACCTGTAACAGAAAGAAAAACAAACGACACGTTAGAATGCGGAAACACATCGCGGGTACGCGATCATCTTACGACTACGCGAGACAAATTGCGCTTAACCGTTTGACTACGGTAGTCATTGAGGAATGGGGATGGCGCAACTTTTCTTTGTATATCAGTGAAAATGTATTGAAATAATCATAACACTGAATTCCACGACATTAAACCAACATTGTTTCTTTATTCGTATTCTGCGTCGTTAGCGCGCATACCACAAATTTAACATTAACTTTAACCCATTTTTTAAATAATTTTTATGTCACGCTCGATATTTTACGGTCGATGAAATATTCCAGACGCCTGTAGCCGTCGACCATACGGTAAGGCCATGATTTCTGTGCGATTTTAGGCGCCAAACGTATTTAAAGGGTTAAAAGTTTCCAAACGTCGAAGCGGCGAATAAAGTCGAGCGGACGTAAATGCGCGAGGTGGACGCCAATGACCTTTCCCGAAGAACGGCGCGTAACGCCAGAGTTAATACGTTTTCGGTTTTTTTCACGGTGCGTAGAGGAGGGCTTTGCCAGTGCGTTATTAACAGCCAACTATTTATAAGGCTTTTCTTTCTCGCATCGACGCCTGTATTCGCGCAAGGTCGATTTGGCAGAGGGCATCGTTGGCATAACCCTCGAAGGAGCTGCGCCAGCTTGTCGCGATCAGGACAATGATCTCGAGTCGCTGGCTGGTACCCCAACCTAACATCCAAAGATCTTTCCGTCGATCCTACAAAAGCGTCACGAACGCTTGCACCATGGTGCACCACCTGGACCTTGAATTGATCTTGGCCCGTTGCTCTTTCTTCCCCTTCCCCACCCCCCCCCCACCCTCTCTCCGTCCGTCTCTCTTTCGTTAGCCGTGCGTACACGCTTACGAATATATACCTGAAGGGGCCCGCATCTGCCACCTTGTGCCGCCGCGTGCTTCCCTCGTGTCTTGACTCACTCGATAATTGCTCAACCATCGCCGTGGTTGTCATTACGATTCACCGTCATCACCCTCTAAGAAGAGAAGTCATCCTCGTGCCGCGTAAACACCGGCTAATTAAATACTCGGTGGAAAAGGGAAGGCCTCGGCACGCTCGAGATGCCGCAATTTAACGCCGAGTCGCTCTTTGAGCCTCTCTGAAGATGGTTTAACGGGGGGGTGGCAGGTGATGCTCGTGGTATTCAAGAATCCTCAAGATACGTGTACACGTAGGTGCGCGTTAACGGTGTGTAAGTATTCCGGTGCGCGTGACCCGTCAAGCGAATACAAAAAAAAAAGAAAGAAAAGAAAGAAGCGGCAAGATACGATCCGATGATAAATATTAAGGTCCGTAACGCGGTCGTTAGCATTAATGGTAGGACACGACAACGATTTAACGCGATGAATTGTTTATAAAACATTTGGAAAGTGCGGCCAACACTCCTTGGAATGAAACCTCGCGATAAACCCGATTATTTTCCGACAATCGAATAGGTGGTTGGCGCGAAACGGCGGATTAATTTAAAACCACCGAGCGAGAACCGAAAGAATCGGGAGGATCTCGAACCAACGAGAAGCTTAACGCCGAGTGGTCGGGGTGGTCGAACGCGATGGGAAACGGGAGCGAGAGAGATGACGCGAAGAGAAGAAGAAACAGGAAGAAAGGATCGAGGAATAGGATATTACGGAAGAGGATAGAAAAGGTGAAGAGGAGGAAGGTGGGAGGGGGGGGGGGGAGGGAGGGGAGAGAGGAGAAGAGGAAAGGCGGAGGCAGGGAGGCTTAAGCAGGGGGCTGCAGGTGATGCACCAGGTGGAGGACGACGGCGCGTGCGCTGTTTTGCCCCCCGCCTTCCGGTCACGTGCCTGAGCCTCAACCCCTCGCCTCCACCCATTCTCTTCGCGGAACACTCTTTCGTTTCTCTTTCTCTTTCTCTCTTTACACCCATGGAAAAGCTATAACACGACACTTTGCGATTTCTTAATACTCATTTCGCGAGTGACGCACTTTTATGAGAATTTTATTTTTCGGAATTTCATCTATCACCCCGCCCTTCCCTCAACACCGTGCTCTCGTTTTACAAAGGATCCTCCGACCCTTTGAAGGGATAAAGTGATATTTACGATTGAACAAAGTTATAGGCCGTTAAATCGGGAAAGCTTGAAAGGTACGCGAAATATGCGCGGTATTAAACACGTTCAATTTATCGGGCGTTTGGGAGGCGCGTATCCTCCTCTCTTTGTCTCGCTTGATTTTGGACAGAGCAGAGAATTCTTTCTGCTTTCCTTCGGGAGTTAGCGAAACCGATAGATGTCGGTTCGAGAGGGTGGGAGAAGGGGGAGGGGAGGGGAGTCGAAGAGGAGATTGCGAGTGGGAGCGAGAAATTTCGCTGCTCGTACGACTGTCTGTACGGTGTCGATTATCTTTTGTATTTATTTGACTGAACTTTTATTGCTTCTTCCTATCCTCCTCTTCTTTTGGTTTCTCTTTTTCTCGTTCGACCGCGAAGACACGAAGGGCGAGCGAACGGACAGGAAGTCAGATAACCATCGACCCTTGCGCTTGCCGCCTTCGAGAACCGAGCGCTCTGTTCGAGAGATCCCTTCTCTCAGGGATTCTTACCACTCACCGACTCGCGTTCGACGGAGGGAAAATATTTGTCGAATGCGCCGATAAAAACACGCCACGCGGTGGTAAATAAAAAACATATACCACGCGCTTCCTGTCACGATAAAAAAGAAAAGAAAAAAAACGTCGAACAATATAACAAACCAAACGGGTCGTGGGTGCAACCGAGGTTATGTAATTCTCTCGAAGATAAGAGAACCGAAACGGGATCTCCAACGATGCTCCGTCCCCGTACAGTTCCACGCGCAGTTGCTTGAAAATTCGTGGAATGCTTAGAACCGCAACCGCCTGACGTACGTGCGGCATGTTTGCGATACGATTAGATCGGATGCCTCGATCTTTTGTGCTTAGCTCGCGTCTAGTCAGTCGTGAAAGAAAATACTCTCCCGAGATAAAAACCTAAACGATACGGCTATGAAGTTCGCGACGAACGTATCATTATCCTGCCAACGATCGTACATCTCATTCTCGGACTCTCTCCTCGCGATCGAAAGGCTCGCTAGAATCGTTATCGATCCACGTTCGCCAGGGTAATCGTCAACTTCCAGCCAGCAGCGCATCTGTCACGGTAGGACGGCCGAACGTTACTCCCCCAGAAGGGGGTCGATAGGTCGAAAGTATCCTCGAAGAAGCCACCTCACCTTTTCGTGGCTTCTCGGTAAATATACTCCATACGTATGTGCATTCGTGTGCGTTTGACTGCCCGGTGCATGGCCACGTGCCACGTGCGTGTCAGCTGCAATACGACGAGGAGTTGGGTTCTTCTCAAACCCGTGTGTGCACGCGTAAAGGAAGCTGACTATGCGGTCGGCCCTCCTTTGGCGATTTTATCGAGAGAGGAAGGGAGAGGGTGGGGAGGGTGGTCCGAGTCTGGAAATATACGTGACGTAGGTCGAACGGAAAGAGTAGAAGAAGAAAAGTAGGTGTACGCGCAACCTGGCTACCTGCGCCTAATCTAAATTTTTCGATCCCACCCAGCGGGCTGTGGCAGCACCCTGGAGCGGCGTATGCGCTACGAGCAGAGGGGTGTGAGAGGGAGGCCAACGAAGAAAAAGGTGTACAATGCTACGAAATCACTTCATCGAAAGCCCCGGCAGATGCTACCACGAGGTGTAGAGGGAAAGAGAAAGGGAGAGACGACGCATCTCGGGCTGGCTCTGTCCTCCTTTTTTTTTTTCTCGTGGCGAACGCTCGCAGCCCGAAAGCGAGGAAAAAATGCATTAATTTCACTGCCCCGATGGGTTCAAACAGATGTCCACGGAAAGGGACACGATTCCTCTTCGTGGTACGCGTGCCTCGCTCTCTTTCGACACTCCCGAGCCTAAAGTTTGCGAACGAAACGGCGATCACGATCAGAAATCATCGAAGAGATAATTGCGTTATCCGTCAAATGTTTTCCCGTTTCGGTAATTACGTTTCACCGAATGCTCGTGCATTGGCTTCGAGCGGTCGCGGCGTATCGTAATGCCGCCGAAGAGTAGATACAGTGCCAATATTACCTCCGTCGTACTCGTCAGATGCGCGATAAGCGTTCGCAAATATCGTGATCCGTGTCCGATATTTTGTAATTTAAGTACAAAGTGTCATTTCACGCGAGTAATAAGAAACGCTCGTCGTTACGCGCTCAATTATCATTTTATTCGCATTTAACGGCGAATAGCGATCGAGGACTAACAGCTGCCGGGACGGTCTTGGGGTTTGTACGAAGCGTCAACAGATCGATCACTCGATATCGACAACTTTTACGATGAGATAACGCGAAAAGAAGTATCCACATTTCCGTGGGTAGCTTCGTAATCGCCAATGGGTGTCATTACGTACTTTCAACGGCACGGACGCGTTCGACGTGGGTAACCGCTACGGGCTGTACGATGTTGTTGAAAAGGAAGAGTTTAAAAGAGTCTACGACCGTTGGAATTTCCCTTTTCACGGAAACTGTAAAACCAGCACGGCGCTACGCGACGCGACACCAACGCTCCATAATTACTATATTTGGAGATCATATCTCGCGCATAATTTGCAATTTGCACCGCAAACACGCATTTACGTTTGCCTGCAGTGCCGACAAGTCGCGGCTCGTCTCTCGTTCGAGCGACAGTTTATCGAGCGTTGGGCGAGCGGCATTTTGAAATTATACGAATCTCGGGTATTTACGCATCGTAGAGGGGCTAGTAGCGAGGCCCAATAATGAGGTTACGCGCATCTACGACAATTCTTTCAAATTACGTCAATCGGATACACATATTTTTAAGTAATCTTACGCGCGTACCAAACTATAGTTACCGTAGATTTTCCTTGGACGGATTTCCGAGCTCAAGCACGATACGAGGACCAGAACCCGATGAGCCTCGATTAAAATACGATTAAAATACGATTAAATATACCTCGTTAATAATAATGATCCCGTTCGTACGGCCTTCGCTACGACACAAAACTATCGATTCTCTAAACGAGTAAACGACCGCTTTTCCGCGAAACCTTTCTCCTTTCCTATTTGCAATATCACAGCTGTGCCAACACTCGGTACTTGGAGTGGCGGTACTCCTAACCGGAACGACGATACACAGGTTGAACGAGAACGCCTTCTCGCATTGTCGTTTCCGCCAAATATTAAAGGATCGGGGCGTCCGTTCCGCCCGGATTATGTACATGCGCGTGTCGAAGAAAGAGAAAGAACGAGACAGACTCGGGCAAAAATCTAAGGAGGGAAAAGCGAAGAAGAGAACGAGAGGGGAGGTAGAGGGCCCAAAGGAAACACATGCCAGGAAGGCTCGTGCCACGACGATCTAAGCCGTATCTCGTGAGGTTGCAGCTGCCCCTGCACCACCGCCGCAAATTGCCACCCCTCTCTCTCTCCCTCTGTCTCGCAGGCCACCCCTCCGCCGCCGCGTCGCGCCGCGCCGCGCCGTGCCTCGCCCCTGTACGATATATACTCGGAACGCGAAGTCGAGTCGAGGCACCAGCAGAGGGGCCCCGACCCCGGGCCCCGGGCCCGGTTCCTTAAAGCGAGCCCAAACCCTGTACGATAGCCAGCTTCTTACATCGCCCTCGGAGCTCCTCGAGCCACCGTGGGGCCTTACGCCGGGGTACAACGCCAGAGTTTCGAGCGGCGCGCCGCCAGCGTTACGCCACGACGAGTGGGGAAGGCGAGGGAATTAGAGGGGCCCGTGGGTCCTGACGCGACGTGCTTCGCACCTGGAGCACATTGGAAAGCGCCCAGAACACGTTCGCTCGCGTTCAATTCTGCCTACGACGAGATCCGACCGAAGAATCAACTGCGAAATCGAGATCGATGTGTTATCCTGACTTCGACAAACGATCTTTCGAGTCATGCGGGAGCCGCTTAAATGCATCGCACCGGGCTTAGATTTCGGACGTCCCATTTCCTCTTATTTCTATGATCCGGTTATTACCAATCCAAGGTAAAAATTGGATCCGAGGCGTCCGTTTCATGCTGTTTCTATGATCCAGTTATTACGAATCGAATGCAAAGATTTGGTTAGACGGATTAAAGGGAGGGCGAAAGAAAATTTTACTGTGAATTGGTGTCCCGTTGCCTGGAAAATCAATTGAAGGTACCACACGCGCGACCCGGATGAGAACCCGCTGCGCTGATATATTTTGGCAAGAGTGTAGCGAGCAGAAAGGGAGAGAACGAGACGGAGACGGAGAGATTACGCGAGAGGAAGAAGAGTAGCACGCCTGGCTGGACAAATTCGATCGTTGTCGGGCGTTTGACGGCTATTGGGCAGAGAGATATATTCAGTTACCAGGTTTAACACGAGCCCCGCGTCGTAACACGATAACTGGTCGCTCCTTCGTGTCCCCCCTAAGAGCCCACAGCGGCGAGCCCCAACGACTTTTTCATATGATCAAATTTTTGGACTATCGAATATTCATCGTTGGCCCGAAGCGAAGACTCTTCGTTTTTTACCACCTTACCGCCGATTATTTTCTCTCATTCTTTTTAAGATCTCTTTCAAATTCAATCGGACAGATTTTTCTCGCTGTATCGTACGTTGGTCTCTTGTTTATCGACACGCGTACGCGCAGAACGTTTCCGATAGAAAATCCAACGGGACTGAAACGCTTCGCGCTTTTACGGCATTGCGAACATTATGTCGCCACCGTCGGTTTCTCAAGAATACGGAGGCTCGTAAGAAATATTAACTTTGGAGTTTAAACGGCTACCTCTACTGCATCGAAGTGTTTTTTATCCGCGAGCGCACCTCTCGAAGAGTACTCGTGCCTACTGTTCGCCCTTCTTACAGCACTGTCGGCGGTTGGGAGAGCTACACCTCACCCCCTCGGGGCGCCACGGGAAGAAATAGCTGGGGGTTACTCTCGGGGCCGATGTCATTTTCTGTTGGTGGCGAAAGGCTTGAGAGAAAAGTGGTGGCAGGAAGAGGCGAAGGAAGGCTACGAGTGACCGTGGAGAAACACTTAGTCCCCGTCGCGTTTAATGTACGTCAAAGGGCCGCGCCGTGGTCGTCATCGGCCGCCTACTTCGCCATTATTTAACGTTGCCCCCGCCTGACCGAAGATGCCCACGACGAGATAACCGATGAGAAACGCCGGCCTAATAGCCATCGGATGCTGGTTCGGGCAGAAACGCGGAGCAAACTTTGGTCGCGACGTTCGCCACAGCCCTCTCGCGATTCGAAAATACGGCGAGGGGTAGATATCATCGGGAAGATTAAAAAGGACCCACGATGGACGATCCTAGACGATTCAGCGAATCGCTCCTCTTTGACCACCCTAAAAGGCGTTTAAACGAATCAACGTCTCGCGTGCCGTTACTTTGTCCTTTAAAATCCGGCTTTATCACGAGTTTGTTGAGAAGAATGTAATTTCCTTCGAAATTCTGTACACCAGGGCAGGAAGCGTGCCAGGCGCTTTTTAATCGTTCCACGAAGAATCGCGCGGGGATAGATACGTAGGTAAATAGACCGAGAGAGGGAGACACGATAGAACTACGATGCCCCGGGCTGGCGATATTTTCAAGATAAGTTTTAACCTCGTTCCGTAAGATGTTTCGACCGAAAAAGGTCGAGTACATTTTCATATTTTCAAAAGTAGGGGGCGAATATTTTTCCGTAGATCTCTCCGACGTACCTACCGTACCGGATATTTCCGCCTTAGCTACTCCACCCTGGATCGCCTCCATTTCCGGGAGCACGTATTTTTCTGTAACTTTACGCGCGCCACTTAATTATACTCATCCTAAATTCCTTTTTTTTCCCCCCCGGATCTCAGGACTCGACGCTATAAAACCAACTTTCTTATTTCACCAACGCTGCCGCGCGCTGCTCTCGTTCCCTTTGTTCGAGATTATAAATGTTGACTTTAATTTTCACAGTTTTCAACAGAGCCGAACTCTGCTCATCCCTAACGAACGTTCTCCTTTCCTCGGTTTGGCGAAATTCTAGTCGGCGTCCCGGATCTAACATCTGTTGGTTTTCTCGACTCCTCCCATCAGTTTTGAGGAATTAACGCGAGGATTTGCGCCGGGGCGCTACAGACTACGGACTTTGCCCCCGAGATCTCCATCTAGCTCTTCCGTTACAAGCGCGAGGCGCCAACGAGGGAAATATTATCCACTCGAGGAGGTGTTTTCCACGCGAAAGAGAGCAATTTCAGACTTTCTCCTTTTCCCCGATGAAACCATCGTTGCTGGTACACCGGAGGTGAGGAGCAAAAATCGGAAGCGTCGCCGCGAGAACGCCCTTCGAAATGGTCGTTACCGGGGACCTGCTGATTATCCAAGGGCGGACGTCATTTCCGCGTGGGCGTATGCCTCCGGGGGCAATAGGGAGAGAGAGAGAGAGAGAGAAAGAGAGAGAGATTAAGAGAGACGAAGTGGGTGGGGATCTCCAACCCTCTTTTGCTATTTCAGAATTAGACGCGTCGATTGCCAGCCTGGACAGCTGGGGTGGATTTTTCAAATTCCAGGTGTTACCTATTTTCCACGACCTTCCGGTGGCATTTCTGCTACTCCACGAGCGTTACAAAGTCCTTTTAAAAGACAAAGCTCAACGCGTCGGTCGACTCTCTGGATCAAACGTACTTAAGTACATATGTACGTACGAGAAGGCGCCTCTGTGCTATACAATCCGTTAAAGACCAAGGTACCAGGAGACAAATGACACGCGCGTTACGAAAACTGCACCATAAAATGCCTGATAATCACAGGTTTGCTAAGCGACTCGAGTACATATGTACCCAAAAGCTGATGTCCGTGAGCATCGGTCGTCGATCGCTACAGCACACATTCCCCCCCCCCTCTCCCCCCCCCCTATACACCCAATCGGTCGATGGGCGCCCCTGAAGCGAGCGGGACCCAGAGGGTGCATCGGAATCGTAGAGGTTCGAGGGTAACAAACGCGAGTAAAATGGATAAAGGCTACACCTGGCCTCCGGATGGTCGACGGCGGCACGCGCTGCTTTCCCTCTCTGCCCCCCCCGCCCCTCCTTTCTCTCTTTCTCTCTCTCTGCAGATAGGTCTCGGTTCCCCCCCGAATGTACACACCTGCCCCTCACCGACACGCATGCACGTCGTTACGACTGTGCGCAGCGAGGGTCGTAAATGCACACGGATTACTCTCGGCGATGCTATAGTGGTGTGGAGGATGGAAACAGAGGGACGGTCGCAGAAGGGGTGGGGCAGGGAGGGGAAGGAGGAGGAGGAGGAGGAGGAGGGGGGCAGTGCCACAACGAGAATGTAGTCAGCCCTGTAGAATTTCGATGCATTATTTTCTAGGAAGAACGTTCGTACAGCGGATGCTTTAAACGATGAATATGATTAAGTGGAATCGGTAGCGCCCAGTAATGCCCAATGTTTTTACCCGGTTTTTTCGGGCTTTACGTCTTGTCACGTCAGAAGCGAGGAAACTGCTGGTAAAATAAGCGTTTCGTAGTTTTCGACTTGCGGCTAAATAAAACAATATTTCGCTCTGCGCGAGTTCTTAAACGAAAGATAAAATTCTAAAAATTCTGTTGACATTCCACAATCCTATGATCAATCACTCTGTAATAACACAGTTTCACTGTAAACTTGAACCTGTCACTTTTCCAGAGCGAGATGTTATTTTATTTGCTCATAAGTCGAAAACTATGACTTGGTACGATTTCACTACAGTCCCCACGCTTTTCCTTACGCAGTCCTCTGCTATCTTTCTCAGGCATAGTGTAGACACGAAACCCGTTTATAAACTTACTAAAGAGGTATTGATTCTCCTTAAGAGGGAATAAACATGGGCGGAAGATTATTGGCTTGCGTTAATGCGAAGTGAGTAGGTACCACGTTAATTTCGTAGGACATAATGCGGTAAAGTGAAAAGACGCGATTATGATTTATATAGCGCTGATAGGCGAAGAAATCCATAAAGATGTATTAGTTTCTCGTATTGCTCGTTTTCGTCGTACATAAAGCGACGAATGTTCGCGCGCTCGTGGATTAATGTCACAAAATTAATCGCCGATATAAAAGGTATTAGCCGTGCATTATTATTGGTACAGCGAACTACTCCGAGTCATGACACGCCACTGACGTACTCCGAAGGGACAAACAGAGAGCGCGAAGTTGGAAGAGCAAGAGGCTAAAAGCCGGCTGCTGGTTGGATCGTGGCTGTTCTCGTAGCTGTTTCTGTTGCCACTGTTTGCAGCTTCCTCATCTAGAACTTTGCCATTCCGACGATGCACCCTTAATCCCTTCTCTGGTGGCACGAAGCGGACGAAGTTATCGTTCACGCCCTTTCGAAACTGTCTCGAAAGATTTTACGTCGTGTCGCGCGATAATAGCTTTTCGGCGTGACGTCGGAGACACGCAAGATTTCGAGGAAAAGTAGAGGGGGAAAAAAAAAACAGCCAGACAATGTAGCGAAAGGAGAAAAATGTTCTTCCCAACGTTTAATCGGAGTAATCCGAAGAGCGATCAAAGTTCTCTACGTCGAATTAACCGTCATATTCGTTAAGAGCGGAACTCGCCGATAATAACGAATCGCGGGGCGAGATGAGGTTCGCGGGAACGTGACTATGCCGGGGAGAAGTTGTAGGCATAATTCCTCTTCTAGTTCATTTGCCGAGTTCTCGTTACGCCGAAGGACTCTCCTTCATAAAACGCCGAGTACGGTCAATGCAGCGAAATGTGTACCTTGCGCGGAACAGCGGACCGGGGCAACGATCCAGGGGTAATTGGTGGTTGGACCACATTATTAAAAGTTTCCATGCTGGGCGTGGACCCGATCGCCTCTCGCCCCGTGACAGCCCGAGTTTTCGGCATCGGAAGAGCGTTATCGCCAACGATTACTAATGAGGCGAGGGCCCCTAATGACCATTTTCCGTGACAGATGCCAAAGAATATCGTGACGTCGGGTAATCGTTTTATTTGACGCGAGCCTTGTTTCGATGAATTATCAACGCCACCGGGGCAAGGAGGAAACTAAAAACAGAGACGTACACGCGTCGCGAACGGCAAAAAGCAGGAAGAAAGAAAGAATGGGACGGGCAGATGGTCATAGGGCGAAGGGCACGTGCCCTAGACACCGCCTTTACGATTTCTTTCGGAGCTCCGCCGAAGGTAATTACAGATTCTTGCAATCGATAACGTGCCTCGCGCGCGTACACACACACAAAAGCGCGACACGCCGTGCACGTTTCTCCTGATGCTAGATCGATCGATCGATCGATGGAGTATAGTAATCATACGTCTTACGTGGTATTGATTTTTCTTTTCGCCGATAATCTTTTACCTTACTCTTTTTACGCCACAGCTTTCGTCACTTCTGTCCATGGGTTCGAGCGAATTTTAAATCCAACTGTGCGTATACGCCGATTCGAATATTTGAGTTTGGCACGATACGATCGCCGGAAACGAAGAACCGAGTCGTTAAGCGTTTAACGATCGGCGGGGATAAACTAGTATCTTAAAATTCTTTTTTCTTACGTCAAATAAAACCAGACGAAGTTCACCTGTTATGCGTTCTTCTTTTGTTTAAGAAACTTTGGCTCTCTTTGCCTCTTTGTATTCGCGAGAGTCGTATTACACGAACGTCAGTTTATTATTCCATCGGAAAACTCGACGAGAGCCGATTTGGTAATAACGAAACGAACGCTGCAAGAACGCGATTCCTCGTATAACTGTCTTCCAAGTTCGTCGATGGAACGTCAGAGAAATACATCGTTAGTACACGGTCGATTTGCATGCGCGCAATAAAGCAGTTTATCGCGAAATAATACTACGATGATTATTCTAGGAGTGCGTCAAAACGGACGTGTATCGCTCGTGCACGAGCCCGACACGTGACCGAACGATAGTTTCGTTGATTGCGCATAATTATTTCACTTTTCGCAGAACAGCTCTCGGGCGTTGATACAAAAATCAACGGTTTAAGTATAATCCCCATTCGGGAAACGCATAATCCACGCAAAATTTGACATGCTCACTTTACATGCATTTCAATGTCCGAACGACACGAACATTCCGGGGTATACAAACTTCGTATCGAGCATTAAAACAAAAAAAGACACAAAATAAAAACAATAGACCGCGTTTCCGCTCGCTACTACGAAAAATCAAATTCTTCGTTAAACGCCATCCTCCTTTGCCACGCGTCGTTGGATCGTATTTATACGCCTCGAAAGCAGAAAACAACAGATGCGAAATGAGAGTGTTTGTGAACGATAGGTTTTGTAATTGGGAATTAACAAAGTTAGACGCGAGAATTATTTATGCGTGTTTGACAAAAAACGTTGAAACGTTGAAAAAAGTTGAACGTTCACCGTAATACTACATTAAACGAATCAAAACGCGCGCGCGAATCATCGGGCAATACGACGCAATAGTACTCGATAGCAGGTAATCGTCAAGCATTATTTTTGGATTTACGAGATTGCGTTCGACACAATCTTCTTTTTGTAATGGTATCGCGTTCTTACCGACCTCTGCCGTATGGTTTATGCGCGTTAATACTACGCCTACAGCTAATACGTCCATTTTTCAAAGTTCTCTGACCAAACAGCGGAATTACGCGAGCGTAAATCAAAATCGCAAACACCCATCGTAATATCCCGATCCCGCTTTATTCGCCTCTCGGTCTCCCTCGCGCGGCATCCATTTCACACGGATACCGAAAGTTGGAGCGAGCAGCGATGACGGTGAAAAAGCGAGACGACAATCGGAAAATTGTGCCATCTGGTCGAAGGCTGCGTTCACACCGAACAATGTCTGCATTATCTGTTCTCCGCAGTGGTAAAAGAGGCATGACGTGACAAATGCTTGGCACACCAGACAAATCGGCCAGTCATTGGATGACTGCGCACCGTCAAATCTAGTTCCCGCGGTTCAACGTTGGGCGAAAATGCGTAAAAGGTACGCGCGTACGCAGATTACTGGATCGGGCGAAAATTTTCGCTGTCCGTCGAAATCGCGTGGTTACCATTGTCGTATATTTTACCGCCAAGCTTCGGTGATTGCTTAATTCCACGGAAATGAAATTTATTTTGCGTACTTATCGAGAAGCTCGTCGATCGAGGATCCACCACTCGGTTCATCCTTTCTTGAAAAGAATGAATCCCGCGGTACGTTTTCTATGAACGAATTCAAGGAAGCGACTATTAATAAACCTTACTCTTCGTTTCTCTTGTGTTTTTTTCTCGAGTTGGAACCGTAAATGCGAAGTGGATATATTCTGTTTCCAAAAATATTACGGACCACTCGGATCCCCTTGTTATTGTTCGCCGGACAATAAATTATTCTATATTACAGTAGCTTGTGGAAAACAATGATTTTGAATAACCAAAATAGTAGCAGCGGAACGCGTTGCGAAATAGAAATGGGTCCTTGTAGCTATAATGGTATCAACGGTTCATTGACTCGATGCGCGGAATAAATCGTATGGCGACTAGTTAAAAATGCGAGAGAAAAAAGAAGGAGATACAGAGGGGAGGGGATCGGAGGAGGGTAGATAGAGAGAGAGAGAGGGGGGGAGAAGAGAGACGGAAATTTGTCAAAATACCAGAACTCGTTAAAATGTCGCGCCCACACGCTTCGGTCCGCTTTCGGCGGCTCGTGTCGTCAACGTCTTAGTCGTCTAGACTCGTTGCAGACGTGACCTAAGGTCCGGATTAATTTTAGCAGTATTTTGTTTCGTCTGCCTCGTGCCGTACACCCGGACGAACCCATTGGTTCGTCCGTAACGCGTCGGTATTCCAGAATATTTCGCGCGTCTACTTTCGTGGAAATGCATCGTGGCGCCAAAAGCATCGCACCGAGAAGCGTCGCGAAGGTTTTCCTCGTTCATTAATTTCCCTCTCGCAACGCGCGTCGCGTCCCCGACAAGAAACATTCGCGTCACGCGACGAATCTTGCAAAATCTAGGGAGATCAATCCATTCCACGACCCGTACCCTCCACGAGTGTCGTGGGAAGAGAACTATTTTTCGTTTAGATCGAATAATCGATGCGCGATCTAACGATAATGGAGGCGACGCCGACGTCCCGACGTTTGCCTCTCAGTCTCGTGAACACCGAAACGGACTACCCAGATTACACGTGGAATCCTGTAAGCGCGTAATTCTTACGCGTTGTCCGCGGTAGTGGGTAATCGGAAACCATGCAAGAGCGGGCGCGGTTACGAAACACGCCTTTAATTACATGGTCTGAAACCTCTTGGCACCTGCGAGTGGCAAAACGATCCACGGGGAAGACCCGCGGTTCGCGTGCCCGAAGATAAATCACGAGCGTACGCGGTTTCGATTTTCATTAAAGATAACCCGATATATAAACATCTCCGGCGATGATTACGCGGCGATAAGAGCGTGAAATAAAATTCGATTTAAGTGGGAGGGAGCGTTGGCTACTTTCAAGCCGTTATCGCCGTTATCCTTTTCCCGAGAAGCGGATCGCACGAGCCGATTCGACTACGGGAACTATGTTTCGCGTAGAGATCAAGATCAAGTTGAATCGAAGCGGGGCAAGAAATATGGCGGTCAGCGATACTTTATTCCTTTCGTTCGTTCCGCCTCGTGACGTGCACACATATTTCACCGATGCATAAATCAGCTGTGTCAATTAAGAAGCTCGAAATCGTTGCAAAATCGTGACACGCAGGATCAATCGAGCGAACGAGCTAGACGATAAAGAACGTTCCTCGTGGTAACGTTTACCGCTACGCCGACTTCGAGGGACGATTGGTATTAACAAACTCGATGATTCCCCTTCGTTCCAAGGTTAGAGGGGGGGCAGAGGCAAGGCACGTTTTCCCGCGAAAGGATTTCCGCCGAGATTTTACCGATGCTCGGTCCACGTAACAACGACTCATGCACGCAAGTGTACCTACGCTCATTCCAAAGTACGCTCATCCGAGACGGCAGCTAGAAGAGACGCAGAGCGAGAGAGAGGGGGGGGGGGGAGAGAGAAAGACCGCAGCCGTAAAGAATATGGGAGCAGGAAAGGAATGAACCAAGGGAATGGGAAAGGAGAGAGAGGCGAATGACGTTGACCTCAAACGAGGCGCCCGGCAGTTGGACGGTGCAGGAAGGGAGGACGCGACGCCGCGCGCCGCGACGCTGACGCACCGTGTATATTTGGCTAGGGTCCGCCACGTCCGATCGTAGTAGCTTCTTCTTTCCGCGGTAGGTAATCTCAAGTGACTACCACTATATCCACGCTACCCTCTCCATCGTAACGTTACAAGCTTCCCTTTGTCAGTTTCTACTATTCACCCGTTATTGGTGTCCACGCGGACTCTAACTCGCGAACGAGCGTGTATTAATTCGACTCGCGATAACGCGTCGAGTTCAGGATAGAAACAAAAAAAAATTTCGTACAAACGGAATAAACGCTCCCCGCTATATTTAGTCCTCTTTACGAAGAATCTTTTTGTACGATCTGTATTTATCCGAGTCTCGTTCCATTCGAGGCGGGCAATTTTGACCCGAGCAATTTTCGTACGCGAACACCGTCGAGCAAATTAGCCGCGGGTACCGTTCGACGGAAAATGAAGCCAAATAAATATGCGAGGCGGAAGGAAGAGAAACGAGGGGGCTAACATTTCGAGAAAGTTCGCGGCGACTGCACGGCAGGAGCCGAGGGTTCGTAAGCGATGCGAGATTCGTTGTACGTACGTAGAAGAAACACCGACCGTCGACTACCGGGGCGCTTCGAGAATTTATGGACGGGTCTCTTTCGGCGCGATGCATTCTCCCGATGCACAGAAAAAAGTCAAACCTGCACGAGAGAATATCGACGTGACATCGCGTAATGCGAATTGCCGGTGTATCGAAGGAGCTTTTCTTTCTCGTGGTATGCAAATCGGCAAAGGAATTTCTTTCGTCGCGTTATGCACTTTACGCGTTACGTTTACGACAATGGTTTTCCTCCCATCTTTCCCTAAATATCTCGATTGGGCGGTATCGTGACAATTTCTGTCCTCCCGCCGAACAACGTTGCTTCTTTGTCTCCGTCGACGACTTTTTCCACAAGCTACTGTAATATATACGACGTATATATCGCATCTCGATAATTACGAACGCGTAAGTTCTAATATTAAACAAGAATTTCGAGTGTACTTTGATCAGTACGTTGAACGGTTATCGGTAAAGCGCAAGGTACGCGGTTGTTTTACGCGCAGGAGGCGTGCACGTATGTTACCGTACACGTACACGCGTGAATTTGGCGTACAAACAAGTTTTTCGCAAGTTCCCCGTAGTATCGTCATCTGCAATCATGCGAGCGACGCGAGTTTCTAGGGAAGAAATAAGATAAGTGTTTTTTGTCTGCGTTATACGGCCACACTCTTGGACTTTTCCGTATACATTACGAGAGTAGGCGAAGCAGTCGTCGGAAGGTATTACGTAAAGAGAGAGATCACTCACCGGGTGAAGTTTGCTTCCGCGGTTGCGTATTGCTGCAAAATGAGTAGTTGTTCGTCTTTTCCACCCTCGTCGCCACTTCCTCCGATACTGTCCAAAATACCAGGCCCGGAATCATCGCGACTCAGATTACCCTCGACCTCATCGTCGTCCTCGATCTCCATTGCTACGCATACAAAAAAAAAAGACATTGTTACGCGAGTATCGACTGCGGGTCATTCGCAACTAATAGCGTACCGCGCAATCGTTTTTTTTTTCGTGCTGTCATTCGTACGACGTAAAAAAGAATATCTAGTCTAATAATCCACTCGCCCCGATTCGCTTAAGTTCATACGCTTTGTACGTACAGTCGATGATAGGTAGATAACGCTCGTCGTCTCTACTTTATCCTATTTCCCTTTACCCGGCAGCGTCGCGTTCAAAAGAAGAGCCCGCGTGTAACTAGCGTGTATGCAACGACTCGTGACAAGAGTGAGAAAGAGGTTCAAAGGAGAAGGTACCAGGGATAACCCGAGGCTTTAAACGAAGCGGTTCCTGCTTCTAAGTCTGCCACCACCTTTTTTTTTCTTCAACCATCCACCGCCTAGATTCATTCTCTTCTATTTTCCGCGGCGTCTCTCGTAAACCTACTTGCGCAAATATTTCCCCGGTCCATCGCGTTTACGTCTCTTTGCTCGCGTCGCTTTGCCGGGGCACGAAAATCACGATACAGACATTTTTCAATGTCTCGAGGCCCAAAAATATAAAGACCGTCGCTATAAAACGATCCAACAACGTTTTAACAACGGGATATTTTATGAAAGCTCCGAGTCTCGCTTCTCTCACGACTTCATCGAGGGGCGTGGAAATGAATTTCTTCTCCCCTTGTACTCACGAAGCAATGCGGAGCAATACGAAAATTACGTTCCCCGTAGCGGGAAAACGATAATTTATAAAAGGAGTCCGCGGGACTCGTGGTTTCCATCGAGACATTTTTCCCAGCATTCTTAGCCGGCATGAAAGTAGTGGGAAGGGGATGGGGGTGCGGCACGGGTGCGGGGGAAAAAAGGAAAGAAGAAAGAAGAGATTCCCGATGCCGGCCACTCCTGCGGCGCGCGAGTTACCAGAAGGAGGACGTAAAAGAAGAAGAAGAAGAAGAAGAAGAAGTGGAGGAAGAAGAGGAAGAGCCGAAGGAGGGGACCACGCGTATAAAGAGGATAGGGAAATGGAAGGTGGAGGAAGGGAGAGATGGGTGTAGAAAGAGAGCAACATATCGATCTCGAGCAAGGAGGCTTTCGTCTGTCCGATTCCAGCCTCTCTTTTATCATGACGCTCGATCGGAGAGACCGTTCGTTCCGCCGACGAGCTTTTCTATCTGGAACAGGCACCCACCCTCGTTGGAGACCACCCTCCCGTGCCGCCCGGCCTAGTACAACCCCCTCTATCGGCCTTCTGGCATCACCGCCGAGTGGGAGGTAGTAGGGGCTGGGCTCCAGAAACTCATTTGAATCACGTGCAACGACGAGTCAAGTGCAGCCGTACTACGCGCTACGCCACCGTATATACGCTACTACGTAGTTAGTAAAAGGGGTTTCCCTTTGCCCCGTAACGTCTTTACGCCGGCTTATTCATTTTCCGCTTTTTTTCTCACTCTTTAGCCGCTCATCGATTGCCATCGTCCTGTGCCTATAACGATGTCGCGTACCACGTTTACCGCGCCTCTCCGTACATTTTCGATACTTTTCGTCGGCAGAGAGTCCCCCATTTTCCTCCATTTTCCTCCATTTTCTCCCCCTCGTAAGTTACCCCCCTTGCTCGCCGGTATCTCCGCGAGGTACGCAGAGACTTGGTTCATTACGGAGTATCGCGCTCTCCCTTTTCTCCCATGATCGTCCACTTTTTTCTCCCGTTTCGTCCTTCAAAAATTTTCCTCCTTCCCTTTGCTCCATTCGTAATGGATACCAAGATTGGGCGGCAAACGCCGACGAGTGGGATGACGAGGGGTGCCGCTGGCAGAGGGATGAAGATGGTCGAACGGAGAGAGAAAGGAAGATATGAGCATAAAGAGAGAGAGAGCGAGGGGGGGCAGGGGGGTGAGAAGTGGAAGGGGGGAGAGGAAGGGAGAAGTACAGAGGGAGGGAGGGAGAAAGAGAGTGAGAGAATGGAGAGAGCAGAGGGGCGTGGCAAGATGAATGATCGCAAGACGCGGGAGTATTGATCCCGGGGACTGTACTCCCTCTGTCTCTCTCCCTCTTCTCCGCTCCTCTCTTCGACGTATATACGAGTCCTACCCTTCCTCGCCCTCTTCCGCCGTTTCTCCGTCGTCGTTCTATCTCCCTTTCTTTCTCTTTCTCTCCCTCCCGGAAAGCTTCGCACCCCTGTACCGGGTGGCGCGCCGGTTGGGTTCAGGGTCATGCGTGCACCCCTTTCGCCTGTGTCGGTTCCTTCCTTCCTTCCTTCCTTCCTTTTCGGAGGGAGAGGTTGCTCCCGTCTGGATCGAAGTCGAGAAACCCGGAGGAGATCCTTCTCTCACCCCGATATCCAGACGTTCGCCGACCAGTTCCACGACCGCGAGAGATCAACGACACTTTCGGCGCCCAACGTACACTCTTCCTCTTACGCCGTAATATCCGATGGACGGGATAAATCCTGATCTCTTAGACGACGCATAATGAACCTCCCGTATAATCGTTGCCACGTTACGCAAAGCCCGTGCGATCGGTGTGGGAATAATTTCGATACAATTGCAATGAAACGGCATTAAAAACACGATACCTCTCGTCGTCACGGATACGCGAGACCAGGCCGGTTAACGGGTATTTTCTGTCTAAATGGGACTTGAAAAAAAAAGAAAAGAAGTCTGCATCCACGGGTGAGAACAATTCAAACGTACAGTACTGGGCGTGGAAATATTGTGAACTTTGAGAGCCTGAAGCGTGTTAGGTACGATTATTCGTTTACAAAGTTCATTCGAGGAATCGTATGTTAAACGATTGGACTAATAATTAGTTGCGATGCGCGCGCACGATTTTCTTACCGTAGAACGGCAATTTTCCAATTTAGCTGTTCTAATTTATAAAACTGCTCGGGAAACGGGGAAACTGTCGATGGGACACCGCGGATGCTTTTAATTGCCTAACTGCTGGTACGGTACGAGTATCTCTCGATTGACCACTCATTTCTGCAGGATTGAAAATGTCGTGAAATTCAGGAATTGCTGTGCGGTCGATTAACGCGAGTACCGGCTTCCGACGGTATTAATAACTGAAGCACGAGAGGTACGCCGGGAGTGAGCCCGACAGACGCGACAGTCCCACGAAAAGTAATTACTGCTCCCTTGTCCCGCGTTTAATACGATAGCGTTTAATACGATATCTGAAATAATATTTTGTATCTTCCTCGTGCTTTCGAAAACCCTCAACGGTGAACCTTTTAAAGCGATCGTCGCTACCGAGGCCCAATTTAATGCCGAAGAATTGACATTGCGTTTGCGCGGCGTCTGCACAAATATTAATAACCGACGAGTATTACGAACCACCGAGGTGGGCGTTCAAAGGAATACCTGCGGAAAGCCGGGCAACATTCGAGTTACATTGTACCTAACAATTTAGCCTGCGCATTCCGCGATTGCTCGAAGAAGCGTATAATCAGGGGAGTATGCATCGAATGTTCGCCTTCCGTTCTAAGTAGCGCATAAAATGCAATGAGTGTCGCCACGGTGTATCGTAATAACAGGTGGCACGACGTCTGACATAATGATAGGTTAACAAAGAGAGCCAGTTGGAAAGGGAAAGTTCTCTCGGTAAAAGTTTTCCGCGAGTTCTGCCGTGACGCGTGACCTTTTACAAGGTAGACCGAGTTCTACGAATGACAGACGTTGAACTTACTTAGTCGTACGATCTCCGTTTAGTCGGATGATGTATACACGAGAGCCCTCGTGTCGAGGTATTCGAGTTAACGACGGGATATTATAACTGAGAATTGATACGCGAGGAGAACGACCAACTTTTACCAGTACCGATTTATAATTCACGCGGCGTTCGAAAGTGGATTACGTAGAGAGATTGACAGGTAAACCAGGCTCGCTTCAAGAAATTAACAACGATTAGAATCGAGTGGCGATGACATCGCTCTTCCGCACCGCACGTTTGATAATGAGAAAGAAGAACTAATGCGAATGTCATTTTATATTAATCGAAAACTAATTGAAACCTACGTCGCCAGTCCGTTTACGTAATATCGCTATGGTTGGTGTGCGACGTCAACCATTGACAATCGGATAATCGAATCTCGCGGTGACGTCTAACCGCGGTACAAAAATACCTATTACAGGGAAAGATATAATAGACTATCTATTTAGAGATATCATTCGAGGAATATTTATATCGTTGATCGTTATTTCCGTAGTACCGAGCAGCGCGAACGTCGATCAAGCAAATGCACGTACAGAGGCTGAAACGATATCATATCTGAGATATAATTTTTTATGATCACTATCGATGCAGCCTATTTTTATCCGATTTAAAGTTATGTACAAAAATAGGAAAACGTTCGTTGCTGTCGCGAAAAACGAACGAACGTGTATTTATAGTAATTATTGTACTTTTTGTCGACATCCCCTGAACGCGTGTCTAGTAATACCCGTGTCTACCCGAAAGCGAAAAAGGTAAGAACGGTAATAAAATCGGATGAAAAAGTGTAGTGGATAATGACCAAGGGTACTTCTGATGTACATTTGGACCACCTACGATAATTTATACAAGGTACGAGAATAACTGTTAGGTCCTCGTTTACGACACACCGTAATTACGGCTCCGAAGACGCAACGGTGAATCTCGAGCTTTTCAAAATCTGTGCTCCGAAACTAAAGGAACGCGATGAACGGCGAAAAGGGGAGAGGATTATTAATAAAACTTATCCCGTCTATCGAGTCAAAAGAAAAAAACAAGAGACAAATTAGTCGTCGGTAGCAACAGGTTTTTTTTACTCAACTCCAACGTTATTAGCTTTGATTTTTGTCAAACTAAATCTCTTTTCGTCGAGCCCCGGGACCATGAAAGATTTCACAGCGGCTCTGCTTCCTCCTCCTCGAGAATTTTTCACGAGGTTGGCAGAAAAACCAACGGAAGGAGGGTGTTTTTCACATAATGGTTTGAGATATGCAATGAGACGGGAGAAGAATTCTTTCGTGGGATCGGTGTAGCCTCTTTCTCCCTCGGACCTTTTTACGCGACCCATTCCATCATTGGCATGGGCCGTAGAACGAAGGACGAGAGGAAGAAGAAAAGTGTAAGGAAGGAGTCTGAGATAGATCAATAACAAACCATTACGGTCTCGGAGGCTCCAACGCGGCCGGGTGCAAACGTTTCTTAGTTAGTTGCGACGACGTAGATGGATACTTTTTTGTTGTCAAACTTTTTTTCCCCTAATTATCGGCGTTTCGCGTGGTACGAAAGAAGATAGAAGAAAAGCGACGAGACGAGGGAGAGAGGTCGATAACGAGTCGTCAGTGGACCATCTACTTTGCTGCGAAACAAACGATTCGACAGATCCTCTATTTAGCTTCGGCCAATTTCAGTCACGGAATAACCTATTTTATTCTCCCGTGACTGATCGTTTAACCCCTTTCCGCCACGTTTTACATCGATTTTTCGCGAGTTTCCTCTCTCCCACCCTTTGTCTCACTCCCTTTCCCCCTCCCCCACCCCCCCGAGGCGTTTAATTAGGCGCAACGAGGACATTTGTTTTTCTCGATGTTTCGCGGCGGCTCGTCGCACTCTGTTTTTCTTCCGCTTCTTATGCCCTTTTTTTTCACTTCCTTTCACGCGTTTATCCTCGCGCGAGAAAGGGTACTGACCGTGAAAGAGTTTAAATGTCGGCGCGACTAACCAGGCGGGTGGAATTATTGTTCTTTGCGATCTCACGATTACTCGTTCATGATCTAATTTACTCGACACTCTACGACCGGCTCGTAGTTACGAATAGATCTACAAATTATGTTTTCACGATGCTGTCTTCGTAATGTATCGATCGATCCATAGTCAAACGATCTAGGAACGTAAGAGTGCTTCGAATCAATTTTTATTCTCGCACGGTTACATCGTTTAACTTGATATTACGCGATATTGGTACACCTCAATTTGTAAGATAGCGATACTATTTCTACCGGTGTTACCGCTGCGACATTTCACTATCCATCAAGGATTCATTAACATAATAAATCTCACCTTCGTTGTTGCAAAAAGCAATCCAAGAGTTTTCGCAGATATCCAGGTGATCCCACGCGTTATCCCAATAAACATCTTTATGCCAGTCTCGGAAAAAAAAGAGTGCACACTCTCACTGATCACACATTGTCCAATCAACTATCACTCGTGTCGAAGAAGAGTTTTGACAAACACAAGAACTTTTCATCTCGTACGCACAGCTTGCGAAATTCCGATACCAATGCCTCCTATTGATGCGCGAATCATGGTCTTTCGTTGAAACGCGTTTGATTATTGTTATTCGTCCATCGACCCGCCTGTGCATTGTCGCGATCTACGTTTCTTATTTATCTCTTTTTTTTTCAAATAAACGTTCTCGTTACGTGGCCACCATTGGAAAATGGTTATTGGCCGATGAGATGGATCCTTACGCCGGCATTTTACGACGTCCTTTGGGCGAAACGGCCATGCGTGGCCGGCGAGATCTTCGCCACCTTTTCTACGTTCCCCGTTACATTCTAATTACACTTTTATTTACGAAAAGTAATTTAATCTAGCTTCGTCGGCACGCCGATTACGCGATTTTACGATTTCACATTTTTTCCATCGATACCGCCTCCCAACGGGCACGACGACTGACCAACATTTCCGATTTTCATCGGCAAAAATATCCCCCGCCCGATATTGAATTTCATAAACCTTCGCAACGCGCGTTATTGAAAGCATTTACGAACAATGTAAAACGTACCGAAACTTTAACCTATAATCTTTATCTCATTTTTCATTCGATATCGGGCGAAATTTTGATTAAAAAAAGAACTGTGGCAAGATAATAATCGATAAATCGGGGATTGAGGTAAAATAAAGAGACATTGGCGAAAATGAGTAACAGCCACGAAATCCTCGCAAGTCCCACCGGCACTATCCACCGTCGAAGGTCCTTCCACGTCCGACCAGCATGGCACTTTTTCACTTATCCACGACCGTTCTCTCTCGCGGTCCATTACCGCGATCACGAATATCCTCCTGGTGGGTCGATCACGTGGGAACGCGTAGGAGAGGTATCGACTGTCATCCCGACGATACAAAGGACGCAGCATCCTTGGACGTACTCGCGTTCTCCACCGCCTTCCACCGTATAAAAAAAAAGGGGCGCCGCGGCAGGAACGCCTTCCCGTTATCGGATCGGTCGCGCGAACGATACTTTTCGCTCGTGGTTCGTCGCCCGAGCGAGTAGCTGCTCGAGAATCACCGGAGGGTGGTGGATGAAAAGTTTTACGCCAAGAACGCGACTCACCGACTGATAAATCCGCTTTTAGCGTGGCAGACTCACGTACACGCCGGGCTCTTGCCGGCTCCACCAAAGGCATGATTGGTCTGCGTGTCGGTGCCCCCCTAACCGCCCCCTCCACCACCCCCCCCCCAGGGGCGGACGGCAAAGGCAAAGCGCCGTCGCCGAACTCCCGAACGACGAGGGCGCCACCTCGCGGCACCGACGCCGACGCCCGCGTCCGATCGATAGTCGCAACCGCCGTCGACGACGAAGAGGACCACCACGACCGCGACGGCGACGACGACGACGACGACGGCCACGACGGTGATGACGACTACGATGACGACGGCAATGACGTGCTGCTCCAACTAATCGTCCTCGTCTCAAGTTTCAAACGCGTACACTTTTCGGGAATAATCGGGAACCGAGGAAATTTGTTTGCACGCCTGATCTTTCCACCTCACTCGTGGCAAGTTTTTTTTTTGTAAGGTATCATACCTTAGCCGGAGGTAACGTGTTTTGCGAGGGAGGAAATACGATTCTTCTTTCGAAGCACCGAATTCCTCGGGACGTTTAATCATCAGGCGCAAACATGAAATCGTACTATACTGGACGGATAACGCGTGGTTCTTCGTTGATATTAAGATTAATGATTTTACGATCGATTCAAACCTATACAGATATTTAGATCCAATCGCGTACGATGTTGTCAGAATTTCATTCGTTTGTCGCGTACTTTAATGAAACTTTTCGATTTTGAATTTGTAGGATGCCTCCTGATAGGGATGGAGACGCTTCCTCCGCCAAGGGCGGTACGCGACGATGTACGCGTTACGCGCAATGCAAATCGCGTAAGGGGGTCAAGACCGAAAGGATACGAGAGATAAATCGATTACGTGGATCGTAAAAATCGAAAGGAGAGTACAAAAAAGGCGGAGCAGCGGAGGGAGAGGAAGAAAATTGCAGCGAAAAGAATGAAACGGCCAGGTGTAGATATATCGAGGGGAAGAGAGACGGATAACGGGAAGGAACGGATGAAATAAGGAGAGACTGATAGATAAGAAAAGTCATCACGGTCAGTGCGCGCGCCGCGCCACGCTGGGCCACGCCGTCATTCATTGATTGCATCGTGGCGTGCGGTCTGCCGTGGCGAACGTACGCTTTACGTCGCGAATGTGAACCGGATGAAAGGAGAAAGAGGGAGGGAGAGGGAGAGGGAGAGAGAAAGAGGCAGATGAATAAAGAACAGAGGGGAAGTGGAGAAAACTACGAGGGGAAAGCACGCTTTGTCGCGAGCATATTCGGCTTTCTCTTTTTCTCCGTTTCTCATTTTCTCCTCCATTCGCTCGGTCAAACCGAGCTCGTTTAAACGCTTAACGTAAAGAATTCGTGGCACGAGAGTGAAAGACGCGTCCCGACGAAATTGGTTGACCCTAGATGGCGAACCGTAACGAGATAATTACACCGAAAGAACGGTAACGTCGTCGGTTACGAATACGGATGTATTAATTTACTGATTTTTCCGCTAAAGAATTTTTATCGAGTTTATTGGTATCTCGTTTCAAAATGAGAGACTCTCCGATTTTGTAAGATTCGTATGCGGAGATCCGGTCGAAATTTTGGAGAAAATTTCATAGGTGAATAGGTGTCGCCGGAGGTAATAAAGTACTTTTCGAGTAGAGCCCGAGCGTTCGATACCTTTACATAAAAGTTTTCTCTCTCCGTTCGAACCATGAGAATGAACGCGCGGGAAAGTGAGAACCAAAACGGAAAGAGTATGAGATAAGTCATCACGGTCACCAGCACCGCCACGTCACGGCACGCAGTCATTCATTGATTGTATCATAAAATAGTGAGTGTACGTTGGGCAGTGCCGTAACACACCGAACACGTAAGCTCGCGTGGCGTCATGAGCGGAAGAGAACCGGGAAAAAAAACGAGTAGCTCTAGAATACCACGCGTATGCGAAGAGTAAATATTTCAAAACATTATGGAACACCGGATAGAGCGTAGTAATTCCCAGTTATTATGAAGAACGTAACGATAATATCGTATCTCGAAAGTGTAATAGGAAAGTATCATTATCCTACGTGGCTGTGCGTTTAAATACTTATTTCGTGCGCAACGCGAATGCAACTTTTTAAACGTCATATCAATATTTTCTCGTAGCAAAAGTGAGTTCTCTCGCGAGAGAAACGAACGGTAAATGCGAGAAACGAGGGGGAGGGAAAATGGAAAGGACAACGCTTCGTACCGTATGAATGAATATCGAGTATCGTTACGGGCACGGAGAAATTGCGTAATAGTACTCGGATTTACGAGTCCGCGGTAAAAGAGACGCTCGTCGTATCACAATATGATAATGCAGACGATATTGCGCGTGTCGTAATAAGCGCGACAAGATAAAAAGTAAATATGCAAGTATGTCACAGAAACAAAATCGATTACGCTCACGGTTACGTTGATTTTCAAGCAAATACAGAAAACTGCGTTGTAAGAGTCCTGAGATTTGCGAAGAAACTTTTGCCTTCGGAACGACCCAAACAAAATGAGAACAATACACGACTATAGAGATTTTCATGTCAAAATAGATTCAAGTGGTGGGTAAAAAAAGAAGTCTCGGAAATCACAGGGATCCAGGGAAACGAAACACGTAAGAGACGATAGTATCTGCAATATTTTCTGCGGCGGTAAAATATGATGGCACGAACAACGCCTTGATCGAGTGATTTCTCGAGTCACATGTAGACGCGAGGAATGAGAGAGAGAGAGAGAGAGAGAGAGAGAGAGAGAGAGAGAGAGAGGAGAGAAGTAGGTCTAATTAAGAGACGTAAGTTTATTAAACTCCGGGCTTAAAATAGCGGCCGACACACTGCCCAGGAATGTAAGGACAGTCCGGTTTTATTGTCGGTCGAGCTCCAAGATTAATTCGCGCTGACTTTTCTTCTCGATCGTCAGAAAACATTTTCGCCGCACCAGAAGCGATCTGTGCGCGCTAATATCACCGAAACGATGACGCTCTCCAAAGATACCCGTGACCATCCAAAACGTCAGCGCCGATGGATAATCCTGTCTTCGGGTCGGGAAAAATTAGAACACGGCGATCGATCGATTTTACAAAATTTTATTGTAACTCGTAACGCCGAGGTCTGCCGTAGTCGTGAGAAAAGGGGAGAAGCTTAAGAACGATCGATTACCAGCCGTGTCTGAATTTAGGTTAACCGAAGGACCACGAGAAATTCCGTGGAAGAAAAAAGACGCGAGAATACGGCGTGCGACGAGGACGGTACCTCTCGTAAGGCTCGGTGGATACTCGTACTCGTCGTGGAGCGTCTCTATTATTCAAGTAGACATACTAGTGCTCCTTCGGGAGTAGTCGATATCGTTAAAAACGAGGTCACGGATCGCCGAAAGGTCACCAGGAATCTAAATAATCATTTCTATTATTATTGTGGCCATCCGTGACTTATCCGTGAACGCGTTCGCGATCGCGGTTGACGAGATCTTAAACTATTCAAAGTCGAGACCTCGATGCGACGCTCCCGTTGACCGCGTTTTACACGGGCGTCGCCAAAATCGAAATACTTTGACGAGCCGAAAAAGCGATATACGTACTTTCCAGTATCGAACTACGGAACGACGTTAAAGACGGGACAGAGATGTATCAACGCAGAAGCTGCGACCGCGAGGGTCAGGATTAAATATAACCGTGGCTCGAGCTATTTATAAAGATTAACTTGTTGGCGAGATAACGAAGGAGGAGACGGAGACAACGGCGCTAAATTGTCGCAACAATTGCGCGGGAACCGGCGGATTCCAGGGACGAAATTTCTCGTGCCACTTCGAGCTTTGACCTCGATCTCGTCGTCTCTTTCGTCACTCGCGTCAGCGGCGTTGAAATCAGAAAAAGCTTTAAAAATACATGCAATGACGCTAAACCCGTACCGCCGACCGATCTTTCCAAATATAAGCTTGACGTACTCTAACGGCGGGTTAATTCGTCGAATGGGAATATATATTTGCCGACTCGCTCCCCGAATTAAAATCGATACGAGTACGAAAATACGTCTGGGTCGCGCGAAACCTTTCGAGAGTGGTAATCGAACCTTAACGCGTATCCCGAGAATAAAGACGCAGACATCTTTGATAAAGATCGCGCTATCGAAACACGATGCGTAATAATTTTGTAAGAGGCAGTCACGATCAGAGTTCGTGTACTCGAAGCGCCACGATGGCTCTTCCCCGAGACGATGGAACGCTATAACGTCTGGAATTTTATTTACACTACGCACCCACACGCGGAATGCATATAGCACCGATATAGGGCCGACACGTGCCTAAAAAAGAGGTAAAGAATGTCAGGCTCCGCTCCTCCATTGAGAAGCTAGTTTCCACATTTACACGCGGTGGCTAATCAGACGACTGGCTCGGGAAGAAGAAAAGGAAGACAAAAGAGGACGCGTGTATCCCTGTATGCGCTTCTTCGTGTATGGGTTGGAACGAGGAAAAGAGAGAGAGAGACAGAGAGAGAGAGAGAGAGAAAAGCAATGATAGGGAGAAAGAGAGAGGTGTTACGACATCCTTAGTCGTTATCTCACCCCCCCTGAAGGCACCTGATAACACACCAGCTGTACACGCTTCTGTGTACGTGACGGTACTTTCACGTTGCATTCACCAGGGGCGTCCATTCTCCTCCTCCGGATTTGATTAATGGGAGTATCGAGCTGTTCTTTGAATAAACCTCGCGTTATCGATGCGCGTTATCGGGGCGGCACGACCTCCCTCCATTTTGCTCCCGTCCCTTGACCATCATCGTCGACTTTCCTTCCCCGCTATCGGTTGCCTCATATTCAAATTGCAAATCGAGCACCGCGCAATAATCAAACGGGGCATCGGTAGAGCCAAATGGCAACGCGTTCGAACGCAACAAATAATAATTGGACCCCGCTACGTCGAAGAGCGATCGAGGCGTGACTTTGGGTCAGATAAATCGCAAACGCTAAAAGCAATTGGCTAATGCGAAAATGTGCACTGTCGTGCTCCGTTTGATAAGTTTCCAGAGATTCGATCCTCGCGTGCCAGATATCACCAAGATTCGTCCGTTGAAAAGAATCGAGGTCACGAGTGAGACACAGAAAGAAATGTCACGCCGTTTCGCACAGATTTGCGAGACTTTGCGTTTTTAGCCAGATCAAGGTTGGATGTGTACCTTTGATCGGTGTCCCTTTGAAGGGTGACTGAATAGACGGAGGAGGGGAGGCACTTTAGTTTCACAGTGGTTGTCCCAGTGCCCTTGTATGCGGTGGAAAATTAGCTGGATTGTTTTTTTTTTCCTTTTCCCCCCCTGTGCGGTAGCCAAAAGCGAGAGAAGGGCTGGTTTTCATCGAACGTTGGGCCAAGGCCGAGCAAGCGGGGTTGCCGGAGGAAGAGGAAACGGCGGCGGCGACAGCGGCGGCTGCGGAGGAGGGTGCGTTTACATCGAGCTTTTCCGTTTCCGGGGTATCCATCGATCCCTCCGCGAGCGAGTCTCATAACCCAATCAAAACTTTCCCCGGTGTCGTAATAAAGTCCCACGAAGGGTTATCCCGATACTTCCCGATCGAGTAACATACTTTAAATTTGCTTCATATTATGCTATCTTGCAAATCGGTTATCAAGATCGGGAGTAAAATGCGAAAAAAACGAGAGGAGAACGGTACGAAACAAAGTTGCGAGGGCTTGACCAAGTTGCATCGCGACGCGACAAAAACGAATCCCGAGGAAAGTCGGGCGACAAGAGAAGACGTTGCTCCCGCTGCCATTGGCCATCTACGTCCCGTACGACCTCTGCTTTTAAGGTAGGATTTCCTGGTTGTTACCAACAGCTCGAAACAATGCCATCCGCAGCTCGGGGGTCTCTGGAAACGATACGTGGAAAAGAAACCACCGTTGTCGTTGTCGTTGTCGTTGTCGTCATCGATGATGCCGCGTCCCTCCCGGAGGTCGGTCCACGTGATGGAACGCGGAAGCATTCGACTAGAAAGGCCGTTGCTCCTCGTTGTCATTGCCGTTTTACGTCCCACTGCATTTCTACGATTTTCACGGTTTCTTGGGAGCGTGTATGGTGCCTCTCGTGACGAGTCGTAAGAATAAACGATATAACACGACCAATTGCTCCGCGAAGAAATAAAATTGGAATCCTAGTTTTACTCGTAGCTTTATAAACCTATCGGAAGGAATACACGGTGTATGTATGTGTAGGCACGCGCGTATGCCAGTGTACGCGGAAAGAAGCAAGTTTGTTCTCGACATTGAAAATGATCGTTTATCAGATTCCAAGGTTTCCTCGCGACAAAGCGTTTTTAATTAACCGCAATTGTGTAACGGAGGGGCGAGAAAGAAGAGTACAAAAGTAACTAGGGAACAGAACCACGAGGGAGAGAAGAGTAGAAAATGGGGGCTGGAGATTCGACTCGTTATCCTGCGTGATAACGGAAGAAAAGAATCCAATGGAGAGAGCAAGAGAGAAAGGTCGAAGACGAAAGTAAAGAGAGGGAGGGGGAGTCGGAGAGAAGTAGGCTCGCGCTCGTTTCTCCTTACTCGTTAGTCACGGCCTCGTCTTTATGAATGGGTTCGCTCGTGGCTTACGAGGAATCGTACTATCTCTACTACCGCCACTTTCTCGCTCTCTCTCCCTCTCTCGCTGTTACCCACACACATACACACACACATACACACGCCTACAGGCTCTCTTTCTCTTTCTCCGACGGGGTGTCAGGCAGCGTCCTCCTCGGGGGGTTCCTGCAAACCCCTTACACAGAGGCAGCAACAATGGAAGGCGGCCGCGAATCGATCGTATACCTCGCAGCCGCCACTGCCGACGTCGTCGTCGTCGTCGCCATCGCCGTCTGTTCGCGGAAATGCATTTGGTTCTACTAAAATGATCCTAATCGGGCCATCAGAAAAATGGGAGGAAATTTGCCGGGGAGACCACGCGACGGACAGAAATTTGAAATTCTGCGACGGTTCGCGCCGACGTACGAGGGTCGGTGCGTTAATATCGATGCTAAGTAAACATCTTTTTATTCCCGCAACATGGGTTTGGCCAGGGCGAAGAAATTGATCCGTGCCTTATTTATGACGAATTACTGGTACCAGAAGAAATCCGAGCCACGAATCATGGGAAATATTTTCAAAAAATACCCCGAAGATCCGCCCCATTGTCAGCAGCGAAACTTGATCTTTATGTCTTGAAGAATCTTTTATCTACTTTTTCACGCAATCGACGAGCCGGAATATCGTGCTTGGGGCGCGCATCTCTCGACAAGGGCGCGGCTGATTCCCGATCGCGCTTCCTCCGCGACGGTAGGACGTAAAGGAAGCGAATATACCGCGATCGGAGGGTGAAAGGTATGGTAGGGCGAGTAGAATTAGGAACCTCGTGGAAGAAAGATGGGCGTGCTTTTATCATTCGTATCGAAGAACCCATTTTGGTGCCCGAAACCCCATTATACCACGAGTCTAGTCAGTTTTCTATGCAACGGTTAACGAGAGCACGGTTGCGAGTAGTTTAGCGTTGGTGCGTCTACGCGGCAGTGAAAGAGAGAAAGAAATTTATGCGGATGGAGGGAGGGATGGAGTCTCTGGTCGCGGGAGAAGATGAGGGAGATCTGGATGGTATTCGAGGAATGTCATGTAATAATCGGGCCGCCATTCGTGTGTCCGTTTTAGCGACAGACGGCGCCACTACTCGGCTCGACACCGGCTCGTATCAAAACGGGGCAGGGGGTATAAAAGTTATGGGTAGGCCTCGCAATAAGCGACAATCGGAAAACACGAATTTCTATCGAGGTGATCGAGTTGCCACGCGGTAGCGTTTGCGACTGCTGCAACCCTTTGTGCCATAACAATTGACAGATTTGGAGTAGTATCGGTAATACACGGTTTGCGGCAAAAACGAACATGAAACCATCCACGATACCGCAATCGTGATAACGATAATTCCACTACTACCAGGGACAGTAGTGGTAACGATGTTCACGGTCGCTAACGCTAAATATTTTCAGTAAGAAAATTTTGCGATGGTGTTTATCTTCCCTCGTGACCTTTGGCTACGCCGTGTGGTAAAAAACAAATGTAGTATATTCGGGTTCGAGGAGGGGCGGAGGGGGATTTGCCGAAGGAAGACACGTATCGTTTGTCGGACTGGGTCTTGAGACTCGATTTGCGCGAGTCGAGAATGTGCTTTCGTGGCCTCGAATGTGAATTTAATAAAGAGAATAAATCATTTTAATGTAACGTGGCGGCACGTCGAATGGAAGAAGGGGTGACGAAGCTAAGGGGGTAGAAAAATCTAACTGGGAGAGAGAGAGAGAGGGGGGGGGGGAGGGACAGAGACCAAGAGAAAAAAACCGGTATTTTTGCGTCGAGCACCGAGGGGTGCATTTCGTTGCGATTATAAAAGCCGGGCAACCCCCGGTGTGTCTAGACGACGTGGCCTCCTATCAAAAACAGACCACCGAACTGAAAAGCCTGAAAGGGCAAGGAACTCTTCACAATGCCAAGAAATTAAAGTTTCTCTGTATATCCATCTATACTCGTCCTATGCCTCTTCCTCGCCCTCTTTATCCGTCTCCGTCTATTCTTTTCGCTTCATGTCGAACGTCGTACGGGGGCAAAAAAAGAGATCACTTTGCCGATAATGCGAACAGGATGGGGAGCAACGCATACGACAGTTCGAGACACCACTTTGTTTACGGTAAATGTTTCGCAGAATTCGTACCTGTTGGCATTCTACTGACCGCGCCACAGTTTTTATCGGCGAGATCTGACGGAGATTCGGCTCTCGAGCACTATGACGTTTATAAATAGCATTATTGTGCGTTTAGACGTTAGAAGAGATATAATTTATCGTAGGTTTGTATAGGGCGGAGCGAACGTTGATAGCTACTTCCAACAAGATTCGCAATGTTTTCCTATTCGATGTTATATCGATATTTAATTATTGGAAAATAATTTTTCTGGTCGAATGTTCAGATGCTACCTTGTTTTATAACTTTATAATCGTTGGTACCTAAGGATGGCCCGCGTGTCGATGATCGTTCACGATCAAATCGTAAATTCTATAGTCCTGTTACACGGATCAAAAGGAGAATTCATTGATACCCGAGAAACGTTCGACCCGGTAGCTGTCACAGCCAGTCACTGAATAATTTGCATAATCGCGACTGATTACTAGCGCTTACCACGGCTCCTGTAGGCAACGCCATATGCCAGTCTTCGAAAAATTCAATAAACGATCGTGACTACGTCACGGTAACTCGCCGATACGGTACCATTCCGTTGGAAATTTCATTAATGTCTAGAGACAGATAAAAACTGTTCGGTGTTTTTTTCGTAATCCGGCAAAAGGTTATTCGTTCGAATTAGTTGAAACCGATTATCGGGGCAACTGGTTGTCAAAAAAAGATGTATATGTATGTACAGATACGATTACTGTCCGTTATCAACTCAGGTCAAATTAAAAATACGAATCAGGAAGCGGTGTGTCACGTGTTGTTTTCGCTCGTCATCGAGTAGGATACGCGAGGAATGAATCGTTAAGAATTATTCATGCGAAAAGAACTTCGGTCCGGCTGATTAATGCGTTTGCAAAAGCCAAACATCTAGATACTAGTACGCCAAACTAATGTTTACCAATGTTACCGATCGTTGGTACTTATAAATAAAGTTTCTCCAGCCGTTAGACGTATGTTAAAAATCTCTGGAATGTGTGCGCAATACCATTTATTCAAAATCCCTATTGGAGCTGCCTCGAGGACGCCGCTTATATGACAGTCTCGTAGATCGGTACGATCGAGATGTGGCCGTTGCCTCATGGATCGGAAGGGCACGAGCTCGAATATTTTTCTATCTGGTTGCGCTCGGGAATATAAGTGAGCAAAGCTGATAAACGACCCTGGAATGTTAGATAAAACCGACTAGGATCAACTACGAGTTACTTAGTGGCAATAGTTGACGAGCGTGTATGTGTGTACATGGCCGACATACGCGGAACGTGGGCTTTATCGGCCCGCAGGGTCCAGTGTGCCCCGATAACAGTAGGCGCACCGTACTCTTCACGAAAAGACTGAAAGTCCACCTACGACACATCTGGATTCTGATATCTGTTCTCGTATTGCTAGGCAGTTTTTAGAGCGCGACAAAAAATGTTTCGAGCTAGTTGTGATTTCGTCTGTTAATAATCCTACCGCTGTATTGTTTGTGGCAGGAAACGCTGAAAGACGAATAACCGCGCAACAATTACTTCCTCGGAAATGTCTCGATTCTTGCACATTGGTTTCTAATGTAATTTTGTATATAGATGCTGTACCGTGTGAAACTGTAATCACGAACACTGTGATTGTGACTGATGATTATAAAGCTGGAACGAGTAGCGTTGAGGTGAACGGAGCACAAGAAAGTATAGATACTATGCGAATTTGTAGACAACGTATGCAGAACGCTTTCACTGCTAAATATTCTCAGCGCTAACATTGCACACATTATGACAATAACGCGTATGCGTATTTCGTTCGCCAAAGCCGAAAATACCAATTTCAAAATTGGTACTTCAAACATTCCGGTACTCGTGTTCGAAGGGTGATGAACGTAAATCTTATTATACCAGCAACACAATGCACGCGTTTCTTGACCATCGTAGCATGTCGTTATTTATAATCTAGCGAACCGGCACCCAACGTGAGTCGGTGGACGATAAATCTCGAAACATACGATATCCTCCTGGAAACGGAAAACTTACGAGAGCGGAGAAGACCGATAGATAGGATACGTGAGGACGCGAGTCGACCGCGTGCCCTTTTTCTGTTTTCTCCTTTTTTTTTCAGTCTGTGGTCGAGGTAAACACAGCGCGGCACGTTTTGTGGCGCCCCCTAACCGATAAAACGCCATCGAGGTACTCTCACGTCTTACGCTCGCGCATGTGAGAATCACAATCACGGCCTGACATACGGCTCTCAGTCAAACTGCAACGTGACACCCGCCCAGAGGCATCGGGACGACGCTGTCATGGGTAGTGGCGCGGTTATTACGTCAACCTAACCTCCAAAGCTCGCTAGGCAGACGTACATATGTACACGAGCGTGAATTTACGACCACGCCACGACCATGCACGCCAGATACTGGCATGCCTCGATGGTGGGGCCACCGTGCCGTGCGACCGACCGACCCCTTCCGCGCACATTTACAACCATACAAAATGTATTTCAGTGTCAGTACTCACCCTCGTCTGAGTCTTCCAGTTCTTCTTTCTTGATGTAGGATATATCTGAAACGCAGAAACAACACGGGTTAGATGAAAATCCCTCGTGTTTTCGGGCAGCCTCGTCCGATCCACAGGCACTCACTCACCCGCCATGTTGTAACAAACTGCAGCGCATCCCCGTGGCCACGCGGTTAACTTGACCGAATCGAGAGATCGTTTCATAATGTTCTCGACGGGAGATATATCGATATTTCCACTTGGTTCTTCTCGGTTCCAACCGTTTTCTCGATTTTGAAATTGAAACCCGATGCGGCGTCACAATTTTCGCGCGCTTACGATTAGTTTACGTGCAATTAGATCTTTGATTTGAAATATGTTTAAAATTACAACAACCGATACTAATTGTAATTGTCTGCGTCAGATTGTTTGCAATAAATATCGAGCGAGACGTCGCGTCAAGTTTCTAACATCGAAGTTCTCAGTGGGAAAATGATAAAAAATTATCAGGCCAAGTAAGTGAGTTAGTTTTAAGCACTATTAAACGTCAATTTTGACGCAAAAAGTTCAGTAGTATTATGAATATGGGTTAAAGTGGATTATATTAAAGACCATTAAATTAGTTTTTTTTTTTTTTTTTAAACCTGATCACTTTTTACATAAGTGTGATTCAGATTTGATGAACAAAAAAAGAGGGCTATACATATTCAGATAATTTTTAGAATATCACGCGATAACGGATCGGAGTTGTAGGGAAAATGTAAGAAATAAGTGAGAGGAAAGGTAGCTGCCGATGCAGATGAGAACAGTATTGGACAGCGTCGAATACTAGTGCAAAAACACATATGAAAAAACATTAAAGTTTTTATATCCTCCCAAGAATATGAGCATATATATAATATATAATATATATATGTGTGGTTTTAACATAACATATACTACAATATCAGTATTTTACAGCTTACTAAGAACAACCTTACATTATAGCGCAAAATCAGTTTACTTGCTTGTCAGTTCGGACAAGGTTTCGTATAGTTAACAGGTAATGCAGACTTTCATAATTTAAGAGAGAAGAACTTCAAGTTCATGGACAAAAGAGTTTCTAAATATTTGCGAGCCAGTCACAAATATTAAAGTGGAAATATACGACACGTATCGTTAGAAGTTCAAACGTGAATTGCAAATATTATTTTCATCGAGGTCTACGGTGTAAAAAAAATATCTGTACTTTATCCCACTACTTTACTTTCGTTACCTAATGACATGCAAATCGTATATAGGCAAATCCTAGGGAAAAAGTTTTGGATAGCCAATACGTGGGAAACAGTGTTCCTATGTACTCGAAACTTGTAGTAATTGAGAGTAACCTAAAACTGCATTTCGAAAGGGGCATTTTAAAATTATATTGCATCTTAATGGTACTTTCCGTTTTACGGCAAATTTCGAGTTCTTCTCTTCTATTGAAATACTGTATTGTAAGAAAAGAAATGCACAGAATATTACAATCGTATCCAGTACGCGTCTTGCGCGATCATGTATTACAGTCGTGATTATCTTCCGATATTTCCTGAGAATAGTGTAAAGTGAGAAAAGTAATGGAAGAGTATTAATAAATGCGGGTATGCTTGATTGGTGTCATATATTATCAAGGGCTACTTCTTCGATTGTAGCTCTGCACATCGGACACTCTATTAACTGTTTCGAACACGTTTGGCAGAAACCTCTGTAAAATATATACAAATACTGATATTTGTCGCAGTACTCTCTGATTATTCTGTCCCACTACGCACTTGAATAAACAGAGAGGATTAAACAATTCTAAATAACGTACCTGTGATTGCATGGTAGTAATCTCACTGATGCCCTCTGGTCAAAGCATAACGTACACGAGTCTTCTCTAACGCTCAATTTTCTGAGTTGATCTAAATATATGTGTCTAGGAAGCACAACCTTATCCTCTGGCTTCAAAGAAGCACAGTCATTGAACTTTTTAAATTCGCGATCAAGAGGAGGGTACTTGAAAGGTACGTTTCCAAAATTAAATAGGCATTGCTGGAATGACATGAAACTAGCTGCCGCGAAAAATCCAGATCTAAAAAAGTTGTCAAAATATTTTCCAAACTTAACCTGCGGCGGTTTTAAAGTACTTCTGAGACGACCAACGTTTGTCATTTAATATGTAAATACCTCACTTTGTTGAATACTTGAACACATGGTTTAAGTGGTACACCGTTTATAGAGAATATTATTTCCAATTTGTTCAAGTCTAATAAACAACCCAGAACATCACCGGCTTTCCAACAAGGTCTATCATGATGCTTCTCACTTCTCGCATTGTACCAAATCAATCTACGACAGCCGTCGTATGCCAAGGAAAATTCGTCGTCGCCTATGCCGTACCCTTCCTGAAATGTAGAAGAGGCACGTCGTATCGTAAAGTTAAAAAAAGTCCTAAAAACTGCCATTAAGTGATTTAAACGAATACTCACATGATTTAAAAATGTACTATCTTTTGTTGCCCACCCGATTTGCATGACTCCTGTGGTTATTACAAGTGTTTCGTAGTACCATATTCCAGAATCTACTTGAAAGGTACATCGTACACTCTCGAATGAGTATGCATCGCAACGAGCCTGAAATTATGTTTCAAAAGAAACAATAATATAGTGTATACTTTTTCGTACAATAGTAATAATGTTGACATCATTCAAACCTACTTCTAAGCCATTGGGCGATATTTTCAGGTACTCGCTAACATCCCTTGTGTTTAACATCACATTAATGCCAGTTACGTCAACCAAGTCATGAGAATATTTTCTACCTTCCATTAAAACTAAAATAGTACACAGTTCTTAATAAAAAGTTTTCACCTTTAAATACTCTAAGATTGTAACTTTCATAAATGCAAAAACTTACATAAGTTATCTAGGCACCACTGTGCACAAAAGCCTACTTGACGACGTACATAATGATTTTCGGTTGACCACATTTCCAACTCTAACAATGGATTTTGTTTTTCTGCCATTAAGCGTTTCTTGATCGTTACTTTATTTTCACCTATCGAAATAAGAGATTAAGTTAATTTAATATGATCTAATGCAAAATAAGAATGGTAGTTGACAGACAGTATTAACATCTCACATACTTGTCTGTGCAAACTTTTCCAGAGCGATTAACGAGTACAGCACCACATTTGGTTCAATATTCTCTCGCTGAAATAAGGCATAAAATCATATTGAAATTTAATTTTCATAAAACAGTGATACATTTTGCTATAGTTATTTTGATGAAGTAAACGTACTAGGTTCGAGACAAGGTAGTCTAATGTCGCTTCAGATAATATTGCTATACTACTGGGACCAGCTAATTTCTCTGCTATGCAACCCAATACCACACAGATATTACGTTGTTGTGTGGCAGTTGTTCGCACATTTTGAAGTCTTTGAGATAATTGAAACATGTGTGATAACCGTAGCACTGAATCCTAAACATAATATTGAAAAAAAGTGGTCATTAGTGCGTCCATGCTTCAACGGAGGTTAAATAAATTTCTGCTGAAGGTTATCACAAAATTTTTACCTTTGATGGCAAAGGACAGTCATCTAACAGAAGAGTAATCACCGAAGGACCCAATGGATTATACATTGGAATAACGTTAACCATAGAGCTAACTACTTGAATCCATCCATCTTCTTTGTCCGCAATAGAATGTAATTTTAACATAGCAGCTGGTGGGTCTTGTTCACTAAATATGCAAAAGAATTTCATCTCAATGGATGCATATTGCAGAAGCAGGAAATTTTAATAAGGTGCAAATAACCAATGGTTTAAGATTAATGAAATAGGTGGGATATGTAATATTACTCACTTGTCAACCAGAGAACCAATAACTTCTAGCGTGTCAAGTATAAGTCTATCGATGGTAGATGAAGTTGGAAATTTGAAGGATGCCACATCACCAGATGTAGCTGTGCCTACACTTGATTCCGCTAACACAGTATTTTCAGTCTGTGCATGATTCTGACCACTAGTATTTTCATTCTGTGCATGATTCTGACCACTATATGCCTCGAGATCATCTGGAGTATTTTTGCACCAACAATTGCCCATTCCCACAATTTTATAATGAATTCCTTGATGATTTTCTAATTAATATACATGTATGTATATATATTTTTGTTTCCTAAGTGATGTTTACACAACTGAATGACATGTGTATCATTTACTTCTGTGTCGAGTACAACTAAAAATAAGTTCCTGTGTAAAAGATACCAAAATTTATATCTGTATGTCTAAAAGGTGTCAATTTATAAATAGAGATACAATCTGAATTCTTATTAAATATAGTACGAAGGTAATTACATAGTATGTCATATGTAAATAAGGTTTCACTGTAATACATACTAAAAATGTATCACATAAAATCATGTCCCTTCGTCGTAATTAGTCAAACTTTTTCTTTACATTTCTCTGTGTTTTCTTCTTCATCCTTTTCCAACAAGAAATATGTAGTTACATATATAAATTTCTGGACATGAAATCTTATAGAAATCAATTAAAAATCCAATTGCAGTTAGTACTGTGTTACTTATAACAGTCTACCTGAAAGGATATGCAAAAACATATTGCTCGTTTAAACAATTTGAAAGGATGTTTGTACAAACATTCTATACTTGCCTTCCAACTGTCATTTGTTTATGTTCCACCAAGAACAGAAACCTGCTATTGCATTCTTCATTAATACTTATGAATCACGTACACTCTCTCATAATCTGAGCAACCATATTTACGCAAGCCTTTTCTATCATAACAACTAATTGAATGAATTTGCGAGAATTTAGTTGTGTTTTTAGGTTATGTTCCTGATGATGTTCAAAACAGTAATCTCAGAGTAACAGGATACACGTAGTGTACAATTTTTTTTGTTCGACGATATATTCTAAATTACACACGAGATAATTTCTCAATCGTATGCTGCTCCGTGTTTGTATCTTTTGCGAGAACACTTTTTGAAGCTTAACGTATTGCTTAGAACGTTACTTGATCACCTCGCAAACGGTTTGGCAGATTCTTGTATATGATTTTATTTTCCATAAATTCCGTGACACGGTGAACATGATTATGAAAAGTCAGATAGGCCTACAAGTTGATCTGATAGATACATTGATAGAGCGATTTTTTTGTTTAAGATACCGATAACGAATAATGTACATATACATACATATATATATATACATATATATATATATGGGCATTTACAGCTTATATGCGCTAAGGTTTCTTTCACTTAATTTGGTTATATCTGTAAGTTTTCTTATATATTTAAGTTAAAGATAGAAGCAATTTTATTTCAGCAAATAAGAAAATGAATATGTTTTGTTTAGCAAAATATAGTTTATTGTTTTACAAATTTATTTGTATTCATTTATAATTTTCATTCAAAATACCATCTGCGCTCGATATTCTCTAGATACGATATTTGGTGTGCATAAGCTTTAATAAGTTCGGAATTGTTAAATAATTCCATTATCAGAATTATCATCATCATTCTTTAAGCGTAAGCGTTCACTATTGGCACTGTAAATAGAATACAAGGATTTATTTGAAATATGACCGCCATCTCGAAGGCCAAGCTGGCGTGAAACGATAACGTGTATCGAAAGATCGAAATCGCAAAGCAGTCGCGGTCCGTCTGGTACTTTCAAGACGAATTTCTTAACACGCATCCAAGACGGATCGTCGGCCGTTTTCGAATATTACAAAAAAAATACGTCGTTAAGTCATCTGTCACCTGTGAATTTGAAAGCGTAGGTTAAGCAGATATATACTTTGGCAGAAATCACCGAATGGCCCTTTTTATAAACCGAGGAAATGCAATCACATGGGGAAGACAGGAGAATGTCAACGATCAATAGTATTACGAAAATGAATTGGTGATTCGTACGTTGAAAATTTTGTGCACATCATGGTGTCTGGGGACCACGAAAGGTTGCTGCCCGAGCCAGAGAATTACGTGAAATGTTTTTATGATCTCTTCAAAAACATCGCCGAGGCACAGAGGTGCGAAACTTGTATAACCTCCTCAATCTTTGTTTACTTGACGCTTTTGGCGGTGACTTCATCTGTCATTTATCAAACATAATAATCAGGGTAAAAAGTTGAGATCATTTTTGTCTGACCTCAATAAGCGTGTTGATCAACATAGCGAATCTATTAAACCATGCAGCGTTCGCTCAGAATTCTGAAAGTAACCTCAAATACTTTGTTTATTACAATCGGCTAGACTCGAGACATTGTCAGTTTGACAGTTCTCTTGCGACAAATGTGTTTCTGATTTTTAAAATATTTATATAAGCAATTTTTACGTCTCTGACGTACAAGAATGATCGAAAATAGATAGTACTTTACATTAAAAATCTACATTAACGTAAAACTATTGTTTCTAAATACTTTTAGATAGAAATTTGAACAGATAATTTGCCTCTGATGATTGTTAGTGTTTTCTTTTTATAATTGTTGCCATGTTTACTGATCTAATGGAGGATTTAGATAAAAATTTTCAATTTTTATATCACTCTTTGTTATATTATGAGAAGATTCTTGCTTATATTGTGTAATTGTATTTTTAGAAATAGAGGAGAATGGCGAAAGTGCAAAAAAAATAAAACGATTCGAAAAAGGGACAAGAAAAAGGTATGGTTGATAGCTCTTTGCGATTGCATATCTCATATAATGTGCCACGGCTGATGTCTTCTATATTCCTAGATTGAGTTAAACGGAGATTTAAATTGTACTAATCCACCGGAAATAGAACTATCCTGCAATGCTTCAGCATTCGGAGTATTTGCTAGCGTTAGGAGTGCTATTTTGGAACGACACGCTAGAACAACGAGTGAAGTTCATAGAGCGTCCAATTGCAATTCACCACCACCACCAGAATTTAGTGACACTATTGATACTGAAAGCGACGATGAAGATCGAATATCCACTACGCAGAGCTTACCAAAGGTATTAACGTAAAGAGTGTGTTTCTCGAACAGCACGGTATTAAATCTATTTTATTTTTAGATTGTAGGTATTGGTTTAAGAAGTGTTTTCACTTTGATGCGGGAGAGTAGGGCAATTGAACCTCTTTTATGTACAAAAGCATTATCAGCTTTATTGGATGTATTACAAGGACAGCTTCCTGAAGGCCTGAAATCTGAACCAGATGATGTTATTGGTCAGTGGATGATATCATTATTTCTTATTATTATGCCTAAGTCTGCTTTTATATTTTTCAAATTTTTGTATTTTTATAGATCCCCTTTTTGATCTTTTATTGGATCTTGCAACTTCTCATGGTCCTGAATCAGCAGCTGCCAATGACGGCAGTCACTTGACTGCTGTTGCTTGCGCATGTTTATTGAGTCTTGTTGTGGTCAGAGGAGATACTGGCCGTCTTCTAGCAGCAATAGCTGCTCTACTTATGTGTCCCAGAGCATTAGCAGTTCAAAATATTCAAGTAAGGATTGAATCGAATGTGCAGTAACATTTGTTGTTGGATTGTCGAGTTACAATTTATATGCTTTAGATGCCATGTGTATTAACATCGTTACAAAGAAGCGTTCAGGCTGTTTTGCTTGGTAAACTTGCACGACCAGACTGGATTACATATGGAGTTCCTAAATGTTCTAAGATTAATACTTCTACGCTTAAGTTACCAAATGAGGTGAATAATATAGTACTGAATGGAAGAAGTTTTGTGAGTGATGGAAAGTACCTGTATCTGCATACAAGTAGAGGATTATTAAAAATTGGTAGTGGCCATGGCGGTACAATTTGGGGACATATGTATGTTCAAAAGGCAGACTTTTACCCGACAGAAACCGGTTGGCTTGGTTATGCAAATGTTAGTTGAATTTAAATTACAAAAGTAAGCCAGCATAATAAAACCGATGCTTTTCTGACATTTGAATTCTTCTCTCTATTTTTTTTTTAGAATTGTTTATATTTTAAATGTACACCCAGGAAGCAGAGTGAATTATTAATTATCGATGCAGAAAATCTTGCAGTCACTGGAATTGCTGTATTAGAGGGACGTGATTGGCCGTCTTCTGTTATGTTCTCCGATGGTGAAAGTTTGGGAATGATAACAGCGGGCAAAGACGTTAGTGATCAATGTTGTTCCTCCTGATTGATTTAGAAAGTTTGCTCGATATTTTGGTGGCTAATGTTAACATTTATAATTTTTTAATAGGACGGTTTTGTGGTCCGAACGATAAATACATTGAGTAACCCGGTAACGGTAGCATCAGAATTACCACTAAAATTAGCAAGGAAATGTGTGGACATATTTGGATACGCTGCATTTGATGAAGAACAGTCGGTACACACTTTAAATCCTGGATGTGATGATGAGATTGCAATGGTAACAGCAGGAAAAGAATTTGGTTTATTGAAAACTGTGTCTGGAAAAGTAAGTAACGCCTTGTACGATTATTGGTGTAAAAATTTGTTCTGGTACATAATGTTTGGTACGTTTTTTGAAGATACTGTATACTGGGAAGGGAACCTGCCTTGGCATGAAAAGTAATACAAGGCCTAATAGGTGGGTGGAAGTTACCCTTGGTAAAGGGCCGCGTCTTGTGCACTTTGCAGCAGGCCATGACGGTCAACATGTTGTTATAGTCATGGAGGATGGTTCAGTTTTATTTGCTGGAACTGCCAGGCGTGGCGAAGACGGTGATAGTAGTAAGCATATTATTATTTGATGATATAGAATCAGTGATGCGTTTGAAATTCTCTTTAAATCAATATATTTATTGTACCCTTAGATAAAGTACGCAGGCAACTAAAGCCTGTTAAACCGAAAAAAATAACAAAAGTAGAAGGCCAGTTTATCGTAGATGCTGCCTGTAATAATGGATCCACGGCGTTAGTCACAAAAGAAGGATCGTTATTAATGCTAGGCAAAGACACATTACACAGCGATCCAGTTACAGGATTGGTCATCGACCTCATCGATGTTTTTGTTGTACACATATCCTTAGGGAAAGCACATGCGGCGGCATTGACTAACAAGGGTCATCTATATACATTTGGAATTAATAATAAAGGACAATGTGGTAGAGATTTCACCAACGTTCATACCGTTAATAAAGACATCGCAGTGATAGCGATGGAACTGGGTACAACAGAAGATGAACTTTTAGTAGCCGCAGAAGGTGAATATTTTACTTCACCCCGCTATAATATACATATATAGTTTTGACCCGAAACATTTCTTTGTATCATTGTTTACCCGCAGATTGCGCAGATCCAGCTGAGGATTGGGAGGAAACACGAGGAATATGTCCTCCAGGGCAACATCAATGGCGGAACCGAGTTTGCATGGTTTGCACAATATGTAGGGAATGTACCGGTTACAGTATATCTTGTTTGAGCAGTATACGTCCAGATCGAAATCCAGGCCAGTAAGTATTTTTGTTAAGTTTTAAGTATTTCAAGTATACATATTTTTATATTTTTAGGGAGTGTGGATGCGGGGAGGGTGACAGTGGATGTGCGGAATGTGGATGTTGTCGTACATGCGCAAGAAAAAGTCCGAACCTTGGTAAAGAATAAAGCGTGAAACATTATACGTGTGGAGATCAGGCGAGCCTTTTTACGTGTTGTCTCGTATTCTAGGGAGGTCAAGATCTAATTTTCGAGAATATCTGCAAAGACGCTTAGGAGAAATAAAGCAAAAACAGCGAAGCAAAGCAGGCCCCAGTACTGCGAAATATGGAACGAAAATGAAAGTCCCAAATAATCAAAGATCAGGTAGCCACATTTATCCAGCGTATATACCGAAATTGTATAATTTTTAATTGATATCTCATGGTTTGATAATTGTAATATCAAATAGCTGGACCAAGCGTGGCGCAGAAGGCATCTGCTGGGAAAATGGCATTGGGATTAGGAAGTAACCTTTTGGCTGAAGAAGGTGTTGGAGGAAGTGATATAGAACGAGGCGATGCGGCGAGAATTGCTAGTATTCCACCAGCGAGAGTTCCTATACCTAGCGAAAGTCCAGTAGTTCAAGCATCGTGCGGTTTACATCATACAGGTAATGCATTATATGAACATTGATTTATAGTTCTTAGCATAAGATTATCAAATACACGACTAACGATTGGATAAAACGTTACGCAGTGGTCCTCTTACAAAATGGAGAAGTCTTTACATTTGGGAGCAACATATATGGTCAATTAGGTGTCGGAGATTTAATTGCGCACGCTGGTCCAGTTCAAGTAAAATTACCAGGTATAGCTACACAGGTTGCTGCTGGAAGTAATCATACCGTCGTACTAACATCGAAGGGCGAAGTCTACACATTTGGGTCCTATCAAGTGTGTATTATTTTCAAAGTTTGGTTAGTGTAGCGATTGGATTACGATGTTTTAATGAGCGCAATATGTACAGAAAGGACAATTGGGCATGAATTGGTGGAATGGTCAAAACGAATCTTCAAATACTACTTCTCAAACTAGTCGGCGTACAGATAGATCGCAGCCCTGGCACAGTTTCCCAAATGTAGTACCCAATATCGGTCCTCGATGGGGTAGACGGGCGACATGGGTTGGCGCGACTGGTGACCAAACCTATATAAAGATCGACGAAATAAATTCTATTAGTTTAACAAGGAGTACTGTCATGGCAAATAAAAATTGCATAAGTATGTTCATTTTTATAATCCTCCGTACCATCACTGTTGTGTCGTTATAGTTAATTGGAAAACAATTTTTCCAGTTTTAATCCCGCATCAGAATGATCATGTAAATTCTTTTAAATGCTTGGTCATAAGCAAAAGGGATGGAACTTGTAACAGCTATAGTGGGACTGATCAAGTTGACTTCAGTAACTGTGCTACGTGTTTAGATCCTTTGTATAATGTGATTTGGACTTTCAATCCAACAAATAACGAAATAAGTTTATACAATATAATATCCACGGAAGCTAGATCAATACCTGGTTTAGAAGTTTCCATTCTTAGTCCAGGCTTGGTGTTACCTGTAGTACCAAATTGTTTTGTAACGCGTTCTCAAGCCGCAATGCATCTATTGGGTTGCTTGGATACTTTGACACAAGCGCAAGATGAAAATTTGTTGATAGTCGAAGAGAATGAGTGCAATCAGTCGACGCATGGCAAAGTTTACAGTCGCGAAGATTTCGTAACGGTCAGCAGATTTGAAAGTGAGTGGAAATGTTAGCAATGAAGACGTACGTTTTTACTCGCAAGAATCTGTTGTATTTATTCCGATTGATTTGCATTTTCTCAGGTCACGGCGGTGGTTGGGGTTATTCGGCTCACTCTATTGAGGCTATTAGATTCATGCCTGATACCGATATCTTATTGGGCGGGTATGGTTTATTTGGAGGGCGCGGGGAGTACACAGCAAAGATAAAGGTAAATATTATGAGCGCGAATTTAAGCAATTAGTAACAGTACGGTGATTCTTATATTTCGCATGGTTTTAGCTTTTCGACATTGGGATGGACGGGGGAGATCAAGAAAATGACGGTGAACTTTTGTCAGAAACAGAAGAAATACCATATGAATGTGGACCGAGGCAAAAGTATTCTATCCTATTTGACGAGCCTATCTCTTTGCAAGCAAATCGGTGGTATGTTGCGTGGACCAAAGTCAGTGGCCCTTCAAGTGATTGCGGGTCTGGGGGGCAAGGGATGGTCACGGCAGAAGATCAGTCAGTAAAAATATTTTACCTCACCGGTGATTAAATAATTGCTATAAAATAACATAGTTTCTTTTCCTTACACAGAGTCACGTTTTACTTTAAATCTTCGAAGCGATCTAATAATGGCACAGACGTAAATGCTGGACAAATTCCGCAATTGTTGTATCGTGTAGTTACTCCGGAAAATCAAACGCCTAACAGACAAAGAGATCAGATTGAACCAGTTTATGTACTGAAGAGGGAATTCAGCAGGACAGTGACCAAAGTAAGTGTTATGTTACATTTTATAGAATGACAGGTGGAAGTATAATTAGTAGAATGATACTGAATATTTTCTTGTTTATAGGAATGTTTTCAGTCATTAATATCTCTCCTTCAATGGAGCTGGAATACGTTAAAAGCTGGGTTGAACGATACAACAGCTCATGTAGCTTCATCTCATGCATTACTTGAGATGGAACGTTTAGTATACATCAGTAAAGCTAGTTTACGATTACTCAGGACGTACACCAATGAAATCTATCCAAATCAAGGTACGTGATGATTGTTACAACCACTATTGAATTTCAGATTAAATTTTAACATAATGGTATCATTATAGCCGGTAAAAAGACCCCTCCTGAATCTGTACGTTTGGCGGAATGTATAGGGGAAGTACGAGCTTTATTACATCAAATTTTGTCCGACTCGGTACCGCTGAATGTAAAAAGCAAGGGCAAAACACGGTCGAGTAAAAGTGAGTTGCTACAGCGATTCATACGACGTACCGATATTTCGAAGCGTTTCAATTTTTCTAATGAGAGATGTATGATGTCACTTTGCAGATTCTAATGCAATAAACAATAGAATGACAAACAGTATATTGGACGAGTGTCACAGAACATTTGTGGCTTGTTATCACGCATTTTATCCTACGGCATATTTGAAGTGGACTTGTTTGTGTGACCTACTCTCAGAGATTGATAGAGTAAGTGTCACAGTTTTGTAACTGGTATCTGTGTACTTGCGAGTCTAGTTTTTAATCTTACGATTGTTTGTAGGAGCAAGGAACGACCCCAAAAGATCGCCTCCTATCTGCCGTTTTAGCTTCTCTTTGCAATTCTACTATCCGCTTGCGGTGTACATTTCCGATTTTAAGTAACATCATGGATAGTAGTGATAGCATAAAGCGGCAGCTAAGTCCATCAGATAATACTGGTTTATTAATGATCAATTCTACGGAAAGTCACCAGTATCCAATTTTGGTTGAGCAGATCAGTTACAAGTCCCAAGTCGAAAGTTCGGGTAAAGAGACTTTAAACTGGTCATTTCGCGAAGTTCTCGATAGACTCTTGGATCTGATTCTGGTACCTGTGAAAAAAAATCTTTGTCGAGAAAAGAGTTATTCACTGCCAGAATTGGTCCTCCATTGTTGCTATTTGTTAGCACGTGTCATCGCTGAATTAGCTGCTCAATCTAGTGGGAATGAAGATGAACTTCAAGCAGCTTGCGGCAGGCTAATGTATACCACACCGTCGAGATTCACACGCACCAATCAGACAAGATCTTGGAATACTGGGAATGGTTCTCCAGATGCTATTTGCTTTTCGGTCGACAGGCCAGGAATTGTCATTGCTGGAGTCGGTATATACGGTGGCGTTGGTGTATACGACTATGAACTGGAATTACTCGACGATGTGAGTAATATTTCTGAAATTTCAGGACAGCTACGAGTGTCATGATTCCTTATTGTTTCATTTTATTCTTTTCAGCAAAATAATACGGGCAATGATCCATCTCATACTCAACGTTGGAGTAGTTTGAATTTTACTCGGGGTTCTTTTGGACCCGACGATTGCGTAAACGATACGGTTGAATTAAAATTTGACAAACCTGTGCCGATTAAAGAAAACATAAAATATGCTATTCGATTGCGAAATCGTGGTGGACGCACCAGTAATGGAGATGGTGGCCTGAGTGTTGTCAAAGGACCGGATGGGACGACATTTACTTTTACAGCTTGTTCGTTGAGTTTCAACGGTATGTTTGTAACGGCCAACTGAAGTGTTGTCCGTCACACAGAAGCATTTAACAGTCTTTATTTGTGCAGGCACGACGCAAACCAGAGGTCAAATACCACACGTCCTTTATTATTCAAATCCCCAAGACTCGGATGGTCAACATACGAGCAAGGCAATGGCGGAAGTACAAGCAAGGAAATGTACACTTGCCATGACATCTACAATTATTCAACGGTCCAACGAAATTCTTGCGTTAGCCAGAGAAAGAGCGGAGGAAGTCGTAGCTACCGAAGTTCTTGGCAATGCGACGTTCGTGACCACCCTTCTGCCGTTAGTTATGGCACATATTAGCCCATTGGCTACGTCCGATCCTAGGGTACGGTACAAATTTTACCTGTACTTGTTTCTAAACTTCACCGTGATATGTAGGGAGCAAACGGTTATAGCTTAATTTTTCTTTTCAGAGCGGTGTTCAGGTTCTTACTTTAATACAAGAAATGCTACCGCACGTTTCGGCACTCAATTTACTATCCACAATGGGAATATCCCAAATGTCTCAAGATAGCGAAACCCAAACCCATTTTTCAACGCCAGTTACAACTAGTCATCACTACACTTGGTTGGAGAGTGACCATCCCTATAAACCTGCTGCTGTATCTCATTACAAAGTCACCTTTCCAGAGACGGTGAAATGGCTTACCATTGAATTTACACCAGAATGTGGCACCTCACAGCCGGAAGATTACTTACAGCTGTACATCCCAAACATAATTTCAAGTACCCACATAGGGTAAATAAGATAACATCATTTCTACTTGATCTATTCTGGTGGACACGCGAGATAAACATGTTGGTTGCAATTTTATTATAGAACACATGGAACAACAACGGTAGAAGGCACTCCGCAACACTGGCCCGTGTTACATAAACTGAGCAATCTACAAAGTCAGTGGCCTCACAATGCCATTGTATTGCCAGGTTAGGTTCGATTTCTTCAAACAACATTTCCATTAAGGCTAAAGTACAGGAATATTAATTAATTGTTTGATTATTTATCATAGGGAACGAAGTTATATTTTCCTTGGAAACGGCTTCGGATTATATGAAAAATGATCGATCCATTACATACGGTTTCAAGTGTCTGGTGATTGGTTACGATTGGATAACATCGGGCAATGGTTTAAAAAATTTGGAAACCGAATTGTCGTTCCTTGGCGGGGCATGTGCTGCAAGTCTTATGAAAAAGAATCTCATATTACCACCTGTGTTAGGTACGTACATTTTCTTTATGTATGATGCTACTATCTTTCAGATTAGCAGTTTAGATTTTGCAGTCAAATACTACAACCGTCACTTGTTTGGAATAATATCGACTTTAGTTCTACTCGTGCCATATAACATTGTTTGAAGCGACCAATTAGTTTAATATTGACTACATTGCCTTTGCTTTATATCATTGCAGGCGAAGAATTAGAGGAGGACTTGGAATCGATGCAAGAAACTGCAAAGAGGATTTTCTCCGTGCACTCGGCTTTACTAGGACGAGGATTCGCTCTGGCATCGCCTCCCACCGTTTCCCAGGCTCTCGACGGCGTTCTTCCATTCAGGTAAGTACCGAATTGTATTGCCTGGCGTGGTATAGCGTATATAAAAAATGGAACTAAAAGGAAGTCAGAGATTCTTTGTAGCGCGGTAGTGGAATTCTTAAAGTCGTAATTAAGTGCAATTTTGCTTTCCGTTTAACGATCCTACACACATTAAGATTAATGATCCTACATTTGATTTAGACCGTAAACAATATGTTTGGGATTATTCTCCTTTTAGTTCCAATTTTGTTCTCATCCAATTGAAATGTGGCTGATGACGCTGGAGATTTATTATGAATTTATCACTGAACTGTAGTGCGGTGTGTGACCCGAACGTGCTTTTGAGCCAATTCGGCAAGATAAATTCGGCATTTAAATTATGACCGAATTATTTCGTGGTAAATTTGAATATCTGTTGCCGGTACTGAGATTTTGTATCTGATAGAAAGACTCGCAATATTTCCGGTTCGATATGTCGCAAAGATATTGTGCGTTCTGAACGAAATATTGTATATATCCGCAGAAACGTACACTTATACTTACGCGCGTGAGTGGGGGAAAACTTTGTGGAGGTTGGGAAAGCGTTCTAGCAAGTTTCGGGAATATAGATGGTTCATTGAATTACTATTTCGTACGTATTAGCGTTATCTTTATTTTTTTATCGATGGTACGACGTTCAATGTAAAACAAATTATACAGTCGGCTGTCGTTATATCACAGTCTCACGATAATTACAACTAAACCATCGTTAGAAAACTTAATTTGTCGCCAAAATACGATAATTATACACGTATACTCATATATGTGCACACTCAGTTCGTACGCACTACGTACTGTAAATTAGACTTTGCGTCTCAGTTCTTCCCGCACGATGATGCTAATTGGGTGTACCTTGACGAAGCTCAAGGTAACGGTTACGAAGGTCGCTGAATAATCTCAGAAGCTTCGAGGACCAATTTCTGCTCGTTGCCCGGGGGTAAAGAAACGACGCTGCGAAAGTCGTTATGAGGCAAGTGCAGCTGCATCAATAATGCATGGCTCACACGTGCACAAGATAGCTGCACATGCCAGAGACAAAGCGTCGCTTACGGTACTCCTACTGTACTCCTAAAACGCAAGGAGGTCGGGCCAGCGGTAACGCTGAATACCATCCTACCCTTGTAAAAAGCCATTGTCGCATCCTAAAAGACGCTTCACCGTTTTTCAAATTTCAAAATTATAAATCTATCTCGGCGGTGTCTGTCGACACGCGACAGATAATCAACGATCGCGCAGTTTGGTTTTCTATGCATAATATATAACGGGTCGCTGATACAAAAATAAATTGGAGATTCGATTGGCGTGTCAACCAACGGAAATTGGACCTCAACGGCCGCGAATATTTCGGCGCACAATAGAGTTCAGCGTTGCATTAGCCCGCAGCTATTACGAACAGGTACGAGCCTACCGTCATTTGCCATTTTACGATTGATAATGCGGGTGTACGTTATTCGAGGCTTTGATTGAAAAAGTTTATCGTAAATTTGGAGACCGATATTTTCCTAGTACTAAATCGATAGTGCTTCAAGTATCTGCTGACGCGAGCATATAAAAATTCGATAACTGTCACGACGGTAACAATAACAACCGTTTATTGCTGAAGTTGAAAGCACATCAATTAAAACATCGTGGTAACAAAACAGTAGAGTAAATTAACGATACGATGGTGAAAGATCCAAGTGTTTTCAAAATTTCGAGTGACGCTCGTCCGTCGTTGTGTCTAACAAGCAAGACTCTGTTTCGTGATAACAAGACGGCGATAAAATATTTTGATCGTGTTGCAATTGGATCGTATTCTTTCTCGCATAGAAGTATCTTAAGCATCATATCGATTTATAGTGTGTATTGTCAAGGAATGTCGGATAATATTTATTATTACAAGCACAGTAAGAAGGTCAATGCAGATTGAACAATTGTACAATAATTCGTGAGGACGAACAGTCGTTTTTCGTCCCGATTCGGTGTTGTAGATCTTCGGCTACCTTCTATTCCGTTTCTTATTCGAAAGATCAAAACTCACTAATGGAGTGTGCACGAACTGATATCGGTACAGGAATGGCACTGCTTTTCGAGCTGATGCGAGAATCATTACTCGACGGTGGTCCTCTCGCGCAATGAATTTCGCTCGGAAACATTGATTAACGCGCGACGATACGTCGATTGGAGCGCGCTATCGATCGGCGCACTTAAAGCAACGAAGTGCGAAAGATCGGCTCGATCGCGTATCTTACACGATTCAGCGAACTTCGAATTTTTCTTCGTCCGATCGCTATCCTTTATCTTCTTGCGTCAATTCGAGAAAGTTTAATCCAATCTTCGTGAACGACACTAGCCCTCTTTCGAAAGCTACTTAACGATAAACTTAACTAACAACGTAGACCGATTACCCATCCACGTGACCCCGATCGAGGAAACTCTTAATTGTCGAGAGTAACGTGATTGCCTTCAAAGGATGAAAAAGATACGAAAAAAAGGATAGAGGCAGCGATATGAGAACGGCGAGAACGTGTCGAATAATCGGTCGCCGTTTGTGATATGTGAATGGAAGCTTACGAACTGCCTTGTACTAGAAGATAGTCGATTAAATTTAAAACAAGAGTTTCGAGATCGAGTCTCCTGCTCTAGTAATTCCGAAGACGCGATAACTTATTAATAAATATTGTTGAAAAAGTTCGAGGAACCTCCGAGGATGTGCGATCGCGTTCTTCGTCAAAAGTTCAATGCTCGTCGAAGTATCGATCTTGGCGACATACGTATAAGCGTTTAAAGGGTTCACTCAACACTGATACACGCGTCCGTCACAATTGTTGGTTCACCGATATCACTGATATCACTGATACATCGTGTCCTTCCCATTCAGAGTTTGTAGACGCGGAAACGGCTCGACGTGTCCGCCCACTCGAGTTCTTCCTCTACTCGAGCAACGGTCGTACCCGTCGAGCCGTTCGAAGGCTCTCGTTACAATTCGGTAGTCAGTGGTTCGGCCTTCTCGACGATTACGTGAAACTCGGTTTCCCGGTAAAGTCTGCCATCGGGCACGACCATCGTTATTCGGCTGTCGACCGGTCCCGACGTGGTGGCCGCTTCCCTCCCAATCACTCCGTTCTTTTTCGAAACTACGTCCGGCGCATTGGTGGGCACGCTGATCCAGCTCTTTCTGCTGTTGCGTCGACGCTTCCTGCAGCACCAGACGATCAGGCAGGTGATCAGTATCAATAGAACCAATAGACCCGCGACGATCAGGACGAAGACTAGTATAGATCCTCCGAGGGTACAGTGGCGCGTCTCGTATTCGGTGAAACTGGTTGGAATGCCGTCGATCTTGCCGTCGGAGCAGAGGAATGTTTCTGGTGTCTCGTTGATTGGATCCTGGGGCGATAACGTGGGCGGTATCGCCGCGTTCTGCCTGGTGTAGAACCTCGAATAAACATTCGTGTAATTGAGAATATTGTTCTTCCACACCGATAACATTTGGCAATCGCAGGGTTGGTCCACCAATATATTATCGAGCTCAGGACGAAAGCTGCCCCGGTCGAACATCATCGAGCCCTCCTCGAAATTAATGACGCTGTTATTCTTAAAGATAAGATCGTGCAGGCTGCTCGGCAGAGACGCGGAAGCCGTTCTCACTTCGGGATCAGCTCGAATTCCGAGAAACGCGCCTATCGCTAGGCTGCCAAAGGTGTTGTTTTTAATTATTACAGCACCACGCGCGGTAACGTCGAAAGCCTCGCTCTCGAGGCTGTCTATCACGCAGTTCTGTATCGCCACCGTTCGCGGGCTCCTCACGATGAAAGCGTCACTCCTCACTGTACCCATTTTCACGCCATCCAGCATGAACTTGTGCGAAACTTCTATGTCGTTTATCGTTCTACTGGGCACCTGATCGCCGAAACTGCCACCTATCACGTGTAAATAGCCCACGTCGAATTTTTTAAACGCCTGCGCTTCCGTGCTGTCTATCCGACAATTTTCTAGCCTCAAGGTCTCCGTGTGGATTAGGTTTGCGAAAGAGAACGCGCTCAGTTGGCCGATTCTCACGTTCTCGAAGCTTATCGCCTCGACGTCGCCCCGAAAAACGAAGCTGGGCATTGTATCGATGCTGCAGTTCTTTACGGATATCCGTGTACGCGTGCTACGCTGGGAAAGTTCGAAGCTTTGTCTGACTAGGCTTAGATTCGCTATGTTGATCAAGTCCACCGAGCGTAGTCCTGCCATCGAGGCTAAGCTCGAGTTCGTCAGGATTACGGAACTGCAGTTGCTCACTACTATCCTGCTCGTGTGCGGGCTTAATCTCCTGTCACCCTCCGTAGTCAACACCAGTTCCTGAAATTAAACAAGAACAGTTAACATGCGTTTCCATCGCTCAAGGCTAGATTGCTTGCGAAAGGTTCGATAGGTTTCGCTATTATTTTTCCTCAATCGCTCCATCGACAATAACTATAGCGTGTTCCGTAAATGTATTTTAGAGTTCATGCGTTACTACGCCTGATTCGACGAATCCGATCCGGGACGTTAACAAAGGGTCGAATTGTCGTAATTGAACGCCTAACTACTCTAATTGCTCGCAACTCGTGCGTGTCCAGTGTCGCGCACAGTCCTGCCAATTAATAGGAATAATATCGCTATCATAATCACGAGGGCGAGTCGAACCATACCGCGCTAGGTAGTTATCGTTTCCGATTTACGTTAGGCTACATTGTGCCGATTCGCGACGTTAATGGGACAAGTCACGGAGATTCGCGTTTTCTTTTCCTCGCGTCTTCACATTCTACTCGAGGCCTTTGCACGCTTAATTTTCACGTCATTTTCTATTGCAATCACGTACGCGTTCGCTTTAACGTTCTACCGCGATTACGATGCTTTTCGCCGTTACGACTCGTTACGCGCGTATATAGCGGTAACGTAAAATTTCGACCGTGCTAACGATAGCTACGGTCGATCGGTATACATGTACATCCCTACCTACGTGTACAGATAAAAAAAAAAATGATTGTGGCGAACCACCGCGCCAACTCCTGTCACTCGGCGCAGGTAAGCGAGCACCGTAGTATTGACGGATAGAATCCCTGCAATCTGCCGAGAGTACGTTTGCGTATACGCAAGTTGTCCGGGAACACGCGGTAAATGGAAATGGAATAGGAAAGGCGAAACGGGTTCTTCGCCGGACAAGTTCCTTCGGTAACTCAGGTGCAGCCGTGTTATTTGTATCCAGGTGGTTGCTCGTCCATCCTCATTCTTTATTAATTCATTTGCGCGCAGCAGGTCTTGGAAGCAGCCTCGAGCGTAGCGCGATGGCAGCTGGCAGTTTGTGCTCCTTGTTTGTTAAACAATCGATCTCGGAACGCGCAGCGCATACCTACCCGTATCTAACACAGACGCCGATCGAGATAACTCTTGTACCTCCCCGCGTACGTGTGTCTCGTGGCCATGCGTGTCGCTCCTCGAGATTATCGCACCGTTCTCGCTAACGAAGCCCCGATAACGAAACGTTCGTAGAAAAGTGCGCCGCGTTGATTTCGACGATGTCGAGTGATTCATTGCGCGATCGCGACGCATTCGAAGAGGGATTTTTCTTCGCGCCGTGTTCTATCGTTAGAGACGCTAATAAATCTACGCTTACGTATCTTGCTTGCGTCACTCGAGTCGTTTGCCAGCACGGCTCTCCAGAGATTTGGGAGAAGCCTAATATCCTAGAATGATCGCGTTGGTTCTGGTGGAAAATTTCGTTCGCATCGAAAATTATTCGGTTGTCGGAGAGAGGAGAAATTTTATTCGTCCCGGTAAGACATAATCTCTACATTCCGAGAGATAATTTATTTTCGGGACCGGGGAGGAATTATACCGTGATACTTTTCGACGGAATGCCAGTGAAAACACTTTGTGCGCGGATCATAAGAGAAGCGTCGAATTGAGGTGGTAAAATTAGAAGCGAATGACGAATGGAAGGGACGAGGATGAAGCGAGGCTGCCATGCTCGTTGAATGGGAGAGAGAGAGAGAGAGAGAGAGAGAGAGAACGAGCGGATGAAAATAAAAATCCACCGAGGATACGGTGCGTCTCGATAAAAGCGAAACCATTGTGCCCCCCTTTTCTCAGGTACCTTCGTACCTAACGCATTGCCATCTTGCCCCGGCACAAATCTCTTTGCTCTGCTTCCCTTCCCTTCCTGTCCGCCCGACCTTTGTTCCGATCCCATTGTTCCTGACCGATTCTGGACATACGATCCCGGGTACGCAAGAGCTTACCAACCAAAGTACACGTTCTACGAAGTTCTTCATTTTTTACACGATAACAATTATACTTGGCCCGAGACAAGACCTCGGTCTCTTGATCCGCCTGTCGGAGGTTCTTAATTCTCTCCCCGAGATGCTATCGGAGCCCTGGGGCATTCCCAAGGAAAACCCGGAATCCGTACGTTCGGGTGCATTTACGTCGTAACTTCTAATATCGCGGGTGTACCGAGCGTCCCAAAACGCAAATTCGTAAGTAGGAAAAGAGGACGCAGACGGACTCGTCGTCGTAAATTTCAAGGGCCACCACGGGAATCTGAATTTTATTTCCCAACAGCTTTGCCCTCCCACGAGAGACGGAGTGTCGGTACGAAAAGTAGAGGAGACTAGCGGATGTAGCCAAGTCACAGGGGGTCGACGTGGATGGGGGGTGAAAGTTGGAGGATGAGGAAACAACGACAACGCGATATCCCTTTTTAACGTCTCGCCTTTATTCTCTTGGCTCTAAGCCCCTCTATAGTTTCCGTGGCGTGTAATTCTACCGAGCGTGCGATCCTCCTCATATTCTCCAGACACCTTTGCGTTCCGTGGCTAAAAAAAAAAAAGTGCACGCTAACGCGAACTCTTTCGCGCCGTTGAAAGCGTCCTCCTCGATCACTTAGACCGATTCCCATTGGGGATTAAACTCTAGCCGAGTCCCGAGTTCCGCGTTGGAGTTAACCTTTTGAACGTTACGTTTTGTTCGGGGGCGATTTCACGACTCGCAAATTGGTAGAAGAAAATCTCCCTTTGGGTACCCGAACGATACCTTTGTCGATGATGGCGTCATTGCGTGAACGCGATACAATTCCGATTTGGACAATCACGTTTAAATGTCCCGATATACACTCCAATCGTTGAGAATCTCTGATATTCGTACCGGAATCTCCCGACGTTTCGAATAGCGCGGGTATACCTGCGGCGAGGGGCCAGGGTCAATTACTCCGAGCACTTATCGAAATGAAAATGAAATTGGCGTAATGGTGGATTAAGTTTCTCCTGAAATCTCCGGTTTATGGAATCGTGGTCGTCCGGCGAATTGTGTCTCCGATTAAGTGGGGGTGAAAGGGTGATGGAGAGGGAAGAGAGAGGACCGGGGTGAAAAAGTTCCTTTACGATCTATAAAGGATTTATGCGAAACAATTTCCTCCATGGGGGCACATTCGTTCGGCGAGAATTCCCCTGCTCGTTGTTCGCCATTATCGTGCTATCCCCGTACCCCCGACACTCAACGACCCACCCGGTCTTTTTATTCACGCGTTTTAATTTTAAATCCAAGGACAGAATAATTAATCGTGTGCGCGCCTGGCGTTTGGAAATAGTCAAATTATTCAAATAACGTACAAAATTCTGGCGTTTCGCCCGATCGATCATCGTTGACATTTCCAGTTGCAAACGAGGCACCGTTCCGCTTTAAATGAAAATCAAAAGTCGCCAAACAATTATAGTTTTTTCAATTTCAGATATTCTTGCGTGTTACCTTTTATTCTTACGTATATTTCGTATTACGCGTTCGCAGTATAAGCCAGTCTTTGCCATCGACTCTCCATTTTCCAAGTATTTTCATAACCCACCACCTTTTCCTCGTAAATGGCGCCCTTACGTTGCACTCGGTACTTACAGCTGTTACTTTTACACGCCTCGCGGACCGTCTTACCGTTGGGTCACGTTCGTTTTTTTTCGCCCTTTTGTGCCTTATTTCGTTGGCTCTCGTTATGGGGAAGGAAGTAAGTTTAAGGCTGTATTCGCTAAAAGGTTTTCTCAATTATTTACGTTCTCATCAATTATTCGCTGGTCTCCGGTGCGTTTCACGACTTTGCCCGCGTCGACATCGCTGCGGAACCACCGTACAGTTTGCCCTTTTTGTAAACGAAATGTGACACATTCCAAAATGCAATTCGGTACTCGCGAATGGTATGCGGGAGGAATCCGAGGATAATTATATTACACTCGGATTATAAGCGTACGGGTTTCTGAAACTTATACCCGACAAACGCGCACATACATACGTCACAATTGTAGAAACTGGGAATATACGCAGCGTAAGAGTTTTTTTTTCGAACAACCTTGCCGGAAATAAGAAATGACCGAGTGAATGCGAATAAGGGGACACGAATGATAACGACAGAAATGGAAGAAATATTCAGGATGAAAGAAAGAGATACGCTCATTCTCAGTGTATTCGTAGTCACGAGTTGTCCGCGCGACAAATTGACCGGGCGTGTTCCCGAAGCGGCAGGTGTATTACGGGAGATCCACGAGAAAACTCCCGAGTGGTATGCATTATACGCGTCTTGTTCTTGGCCTTTTCTCCTTTCCCTTTTCTATCGTTAGTAACGGCGTTCTAAGACCAAATTCTCGAATGTAAGACCATTTCGCTATTCGAGAATCAGCGGACTATCGGTGCTTCTAACTCGGCGCAGAGCACAGAGAGCGGCACTTGTACTTTTTTCTCATTACCGAGAAACGCGTTGATTTTAATTCTAACTCTTACAAACTCGGAACCAACCAAGTACACAGAGTCCTAAATATAGCACAGTACAGCATCGTACGAAGCAATTATCGATCGCATCGTCGGCCGAATACAAAAAAACTGGTGTCCTTGAGTTTCTCTTCTCGGTATTCCTACGATCATCGTTGTTTTATGAAATCTGTACGAGTTGTACGTATACATATAAAATGCGTCATCATTGATGCTGCCGATATTCGATCTACGGGTTATCCAACCAACGATCAACCACTTCCGTTATTCGCGCACGCGACACCAGGCGCCTACGCGTGTATCGCTCTAGCCAGTTGCAACAATACTGTGAAATTACGCGATTAACGTTTGGTTAGGTAAGCGGGAAACGTAAATTTTGGTTTACGTCCAATTTCAGTGGAAAAGTAAAGAACTGTTCTATCTAATCTTTCGACATATCTAAGTATCTAATACGGAGATTACCGATTTGCATAAGTTCTTATCAGTGCGAAAAATTATCGATTAAACGATTGACGGGCTTCGCTCTCGAAATATCGCAAACACATCTGCCGATATCTCGAGGATAACTTTCATAGCTCTTCTCTTTTTTCCATTTATTCGCGTGGTGCCGCGATGGTGACTACGATGAGCATGGCGACAGGAAATATGTCAGGAACGTATACACGCATGGTCAATCCTATTGGTTTTCACGACGTTACTGCCACTCCCCCCCACCTCCGGAGTAATTTTTTTCGCGAACAAGGGTTTTACGGATCGAGTTTACGGCTTTGTCGAGCAACCGGTCGGTACACGGTGTACGCGTGGAAACAAAGAACGCTTTATCTTTGATTATAATGACGCCACGACGCCTTTGGGGACACGCGATAACGTAACTTTATCTTCATCTCCGGAATCGTAGCTGAAATAATTGACCAAGGTTCTATTTGGCCCTGAAAAAAAGTGAACGTGGCTGCATATCCGCGGCGTACAGCGTTTTCCCTGATATCGACGTCGCGTCGCTCGGAACAACATCTCAACCGCATTTGCTTTTCAGTGGATACGATCGGGGGTTTCAATAAATCACTCCCGCCAGACCGCGTAATTCTCTCTAGCGAACTGACCGTAAGTTTCCGTTGCTGTTCCCGTCGGACTCGCGTGATCTGCCCCGCGACAATTGTAAAACGTCTGTCTATGACACTTCTGTCCCCGATTCTCCGGGTTCCTCGATTTGCGCGGCCAGCGAAACGCATGGCGCGACAAGCTCAACGAGCTAGTTAGAGAACGGGAAGTAATAAGAAACGGATGGGGTTGCGTAGGGATTTCGTGAAAGGGTTGTTCGGCTGACGACGATCCTTCAAGAGGACCGGTTTCCATTTTTCTCGACGCGTGGGGAGTTTTACTCGGAGGGGTGTGGGGTAGCAGGACTCGTACACCTCGTCCGATGCAATAAATATCCAAGAGAAGGGTAGCAGGGATGACGGGGCGCGATGGAAGGGAGCAACGGCACCCTCGCCGTGCACCTTACGTACCTGCCAGCAACGTCGGCCCTACGATTTGCGTAAACACGTTCTAATTTATGGAGGTTTTGCTCTCTGCGTGAGCGAGCAGCCCTCACAATTTACACGGTAACTCCTGCGTGCCGACAAGATTACACCGCCCCTTGTCTTTCCCCGTTTCTCTTTGACAACCCTCATTTTTGTTCGCTTTATTTCTCGCCGCTTCCTGCACCGGGGAAACGAAATCGGGGCGATGATGGAACGATGATTGGATCGCGGACGCGACACTCGAGACGCGATAATTCCCGTCTTTTGTTATCCCATTGTTCCGTGGTCGAAAGGAACGGAGTACGTATTTTTTGTTGCAACGCATCCCACCCCCTTCTCGCCCCCTCCCCCCCCCCCCCCCTTTGGTAAAAATCGCGGAACACCAGATTTACGATTCTCTCATTGCGTGGAACTCGATTTACTCTTTATCTTTTCCTGATAATTCGGAGGTGGAATAATGTTCCTCCTGAACAAAGACTCCGGGAGATCTGGTGGACCCTCGTGTCGCATTGTCTGAGATTTTTCGTGAGATAGGAACGAGCCGCGGTTTCTGAATGAATTCGTGGGAGGGAGGAAGAGAAGAGAAAAGAGAGAGGGGTGGGGGGGGGGGTTAGCCAAGAGAGGATGGAGGAGGAGAGAATGGATCGAAGAAGGGATCTAGAGAAAAGGAGGGAAATAGTATGAGAGATCTGAGACGGCGATTGGCCCGCACCGGACGACTCTCCTGGGCCAGAGGCATGAAATGAAATCGACGAAACGAAAGGAACCGAGTTAAACGCGATGGGCTATTTCGCGCGGGGTGAAACGGGAGAAGCTTTTTTTTCTTTTTTTCTTTCTTACCAAGGGTGAAAGATACGTGCCGAGATTTGTATCGGAGTAACGCAAACTATTCTCTTCGGCAAATTTTCGTTCGTATTCTTTATTTCTCTCGAGGATCGTACGCGGGGACGTGCCTTTGACGAGACCTAGCGAACCGACGCAGAACCGTTACAAATTTGATTCCGAGATTACACTGATTATGAACATACCTCTCCTTCGTCCTTACAGTCGCAGGTCAATCTGCCGTAGTGGTCGCAGGAGCAAGGCGGGTAGTCGCATCGACTCGTAGAGTTAGTCAGGACACCCCTGAGTAAGCTGCTCCAAAAGAGTCCAAGGATAACGCTTCCTAACACGAATTTCGCTGCTCCCATTTTGCGCCTCTCTCGGTCGTGGTACACCCTCTTCTTCTTCTTCTTCTTTTTCTTTCTCTCTTGTCCCCACTCTCCGACACTTTTACAGCAAGTAGATGACAGCTGATTCTATGTCGAGGCGACCTCTCGGTCGGCCCGACATGTCTGCGCCTTGGATTTTCGATGAATCCAATCACACCACTCTGAGCCGCCGGCGAAATCCTTTCGGTATCGAAACACTATTTATTTTCCCTTATTTCCTTCGCGCCGAGAAAGAACGTAGCTCCGTACCTCCGTGTCTCCTGACACGCAACGTAACACTATGTAATCTTGTCGGTCATATTGCCATCGGGATTATCGTATCTCTGGGTAACGCAGCGTGTTAAAGCATGCTTTTGTCATTCGAGCCGTCTCAAGGTTTGCGCTCAGAGCTACGACATCGTGGACAGTGACTTTCTTCGCGAGTGAGCGAGCGAGCATTCAATTATTTCCATGATTTCACGTGATGTCGGTCAGCATCGCAATCACTTTTCCGTATAGCACGTTTCCCAGGCGACGCTGCTACCAGTCTCCTGCTGTAAGGACAGAGAACAATGGTCAAAATACCGCGGTTCTCTAAGCGCGGCGTGTTTCATTAAAAACTGACTCTAATGATTTCTCTTAATCCCGAAAATTTGTCATTCGCGTGGCCTAGATCGATAAGCCGAGTGTTCTTTACCGCGGCATCGTTATCGTTTCGTAGTGGCTTCCACGTATAATCGCGGGTAACGTCAATTTCGTGGGTCGCGATAACTGATTATTGTCAAAAACCGAAAGCTACCGTTCTGTCGTTTCAATAATTCATCGTAAAGACATCGCTTGGTACGGTGTAAAATCCTCGGGATCTCGTTGCGACGGCACACCACCGCAATCTCTTTAGACAAAAACTTTCCTCTTTAATCGTATGACTTTGCATGACTAATCGTAAATGCCGAAATAGATTCGAGTATTATCGGAAACTCCTCGTTTGCCGTGTCGTGTTTCTGTTTATCATAGAGATACGCCGACAAGCGCTCTATTTAACTCCCAGCGATTAATACTGGTAAATCTGCGCACTCGACGTTTGCCCAACTTTAACGAATGGAACGAAATCTCCGAGGACGCGTTATTCCTTCCAGTCGAAATAATTTTAACTCGTTCACCACTCCGCGGAGATACGAGTTTTCGGTGTTTGAGACGTCGCGTCTGTAGCACGACACGCGTGGTCGCTTTGACAGTACGCGCAATTCGAAGCAACTACGAGTTACACATTTTACCCTCGGGAAACGTACGCGGTTACATAGTTACGTACATACGTCGGGCTCGATTGCTCGAGTGGTACCTTAAGCAGGGCAAATCGCTTTCCGTGTATCCTACGAGAATACGGGTACCCTTCGGCCAGAGAGCAAATGTTTGATCGCTACGTCCCAGTTTTATTCTCCTTGACTCGCCGTTATTGGTCTTGGAGGATCGCACCGATCGTGCAAATCAATTTTACAACAGACCGCTGCTATCGCGATGCCGTTTGAGCGTAATTGGAAAAGATTCGTGTGCTCGTACGCGCCCGCGGGTATATCAGCTCGTACGTTTACGCGTTGTCGTTGCGCTCGTTATCGATAGCAGCGTAGCGTGAGCGGCACGAGTTAAATTTTCCTTTCTTTAGCTTCTTTTTCAAACGGCTGTTCATTAAACCGCAATTTCGCGGCATTCTCGAGAGCGGGTTGGTTGTATCGCGCGAACGCACGTGTCGTCGACATTTTTACAAGCATCGCGTGTCCCACAATACGGCCGGCTTTAAATATTGCAGCGTTTATCCACCGACGATGCAACGAGTAAAAAAAGGAAAAGAAAGAGGGAGCTCCAAACTGTTACCTGGCGAGGAAAGAAAAAGACCGTTACGGATCTACGAGCGCCGGGGGTTCACGTTTACGCGGTCCTCGTGTAAGAGTCAATGTGAAATTATCGAAAAATGAGCGGAGTGCGCTTTATCTCAACTGCCCCGCCACTTACGTTCCGAAATTGGCAGAAGCGCGGTATTCGTTAATTCGAAGTAGACAGGATTGGTGAGACTTTGAGAATGGATCGAATCTCGCGATAGTCGCATTTGATGGAATAAGTTTTCTTCGTTTTGTACGAAGAAAAAGAAAGTGGGAGAAAGAAAAGTGCATCAATGGTCGTGAAAAGAGCGCCACGAATTGAAAGCCGTCCCAATTCGAAAGGATCGAAAAGAATTTTTCTTCGCGCTCCAGTCCCCTCGACGCGTTGCTCTTAATTTCTTCTTATTCGTCTTCTTTTTTCACTCCCTCTTTCCCTCACCATTCCGCTTTTGGTTATATCAAAAAGTCGGCGAGCGCCGTCACCGCTTGATTAATCTAACGAGCATGCCGAGCGGCAATCGTGTTATTCTCGTGGAATTAAAAGACTTTAAACGTGTCGCTGCGCGATCTAACGGGAAGATCGTTAAAACGTCAATGGACGTAATAAATGTAATTATGTTTACGTGTCGGCGCGAGATTCGTCGGGGGAGAAGAAAGTGTAGAGGACAATGAAGTCGGAGACAAAGGAGGAATCCTTCGCAAATGCAGAGTCTACCTACCGGGAAGATTCAATTTTCCATTCGATTCATTCACCGCGACGCCTTTGACGGCGAGACACCTTATAAGAGGAGAATCTTTTTTCCTAATTACTTTACCCGCTCAACGGAATAAAGAGAATTTGCGAACAATCAAAGACGTATTCAGCGAGTTAACCGAGCACAATCGGATGATCTACACGGTCATCCGTATAACGCGAACGGTACCGGATACCAGACGTTTCTCTCAAAAGCATTCGCGTATCCAGGAAGCTCGAAAAGGCGACCGAGAATCGCGTAACCGTTAACGACCGTACACCTGATTTTACTTTCAAATCAATACGCTTATTTGTGCATCGTATTTTCCAGCCGGAATTCGCATTTTTCCTCGCCACCGATCAACAGCCGAATACGCGGGCAACGGACCGTGCGCGATTAATTGGTCATCGGTGCACACAGACGTTGGTTTCTCGACGACACAGCTAAAACGACTAACGAACAAACGAACCGCGGGGAGAAACGAACGTAACGAGAGAGACAGAGAGAGAGAGAAAAGGAGGAGTAGAATCGACGGTGAATCGATGGTCATTGTAGCGGAGAGAAGGCTATGGACGGATGTACGGGCCATACACAAATTACTCGACCTCGTCCAGGGCCGATTTACGCGGTTGGCTGATTAAACTTTTCCCTCCGCCTGATTTACGCCTCGTTAATGGATATTCATATATTCGGATCTCGAGTTCTCGGTAACCACCTTCCACCCGTTTCGCGTATTTATTATCTCGCTAGTCGTACCTGCTATCATTCCGCCCCTCTTTTACCCCTACACGCGACAAGGGAGGGACGTGAGAGTAAATAGCTTCCGATTACGTGACTCTTCTCTCTCTCTAGCCTCTCTAGACCGTAACGCTTTGTCATATCTCTGCTGGGTTAAGGGGGTACGCGTGTATACAACGCGTGAGGACACGCGACGCACGCCCACGCGATTCTCGCGAACCGCGCTGCTCCAAATACGTGAGCGGCGACGCGCAGGTAGATCGTATTTTAGAAAAGAAGGACCGCCTTTCCCGAACGACGCGTTTTCTTCCACCTGCTTTCACCTCTTTCGTATTCCTCTGTATTCTTTCCGCGACTTCTTATCTTCCCCCTTCTGGGTTATCGTCGCTGACTTCTGCGAAGGGTATACCCACTCCCCCCTCCCTCCCCCACCGCAGGAAAGTGTTCCCAGTTTCCAGACAGCGATAAGGGTAAACGAGAGTGGAAGGGCGCTACTTTCGGTCACCCTTTCTGCTTCCCCGAAGGTCGAGAGGAAGGGCGAGGAAGTTTTCTGCGTGGGGATTAAGAGCCGATATCTGAGGTCGAACTCCGTTTAACCGCGAGACAAGGGTTAATCCCGAAATCGTGCGGGGGATTCTTTCGATATATCGCGGCACGTCCGATTACTCGTTTTCGCGACGTTCTCTTTATTTTCGTCGTTTCCTATCTTCGAAAAGCGTTAATCATCGAACGCAAATCACGGCGAACTCGACTCTTATTATCGCGTTAAAGCCATTCTGACTGCCGTGGCGTCATTGTATTCCACATACTGTTTATCCCGGTACCATTATTGGCACCACGCGCGATGTTGACGATGAATTCATTTGGATTATAGATTAATCGAGGGAACTATTAAGTACATACGGTAGGCTTTGTGTCGTGTTAGTGGGTCTCGGTTAATATCGTGCATTGCTGGCGACTCTCGATCGGCCAATCATTTTCAGTGAATTAGTTCCGAAAAGTGGAGAGTAATGGTTATTAATATTTCCACCGCAATATCGGATTTTATCGTCAGCGTAATTGTCAATTTTCTAAATTAGAAAATGTCTCTAATCGAAACGTACGACGAATACGTTAATTCCGCGATTCGTCCATCTGTTTAATTACTTTGATCTCTTTCCTCTGTATAATACATATACGCGTTGCGCGCGCAAAACGTACAATTTTATAAAAAGACATCTCGAATCAAAATAGGTTCATTCGTCAAAGTATACAAGTCCCGCTCGCACGGATACTCAGCGAATTCAAATGACTTATCGTCAAACATCAAAACGTTTCTTTCTACCGGCAACTCAATGAAACAGTGCCGGATAAATCACAAATTTGTCGTTCGATAAAAAGTTCTGCGAAATCGCGTGATATCGCCTCGTTGAAAACCGATTGTACCTTGCGAAAGCATATCGCGAGCGTAGATACGCGCGTGCTACAGCTGCGTGAAAAAGCGTGACTCGAACCCGAGGATCGACAGCTGCCGGCTGTTTGACGCGTCTCGTGCAAACATTTACGACACACGACTCGTTCCATTTACGGAGCCGGCGCGGCGTGTCGCGGCGGAATTATTTCGCGCTATTCGGATGACGTCGAGCGAGTCTTTTCCACGGTGGCCGGCCCGACAAAGCAGCGGCCGAGTGAACGAATGGCAACAAGGGAGGATGGCGATCAATTAACGAGCGATCAATTAACTTGGCTCTATTCCCCCGATCTCAACGAAGCCGCGCGCGTAACTCGCGCGTCTGGCACGAGAAGACAGACTCTAGCCGTACGTGGGCGTCGGTGCTAGAGTATGCCACGTGGGAAATGATGCATTACGGTTACGATTGCACGTATCCGTGACCGATCTACCGCGGGCGCAGGCGATTCGCGGAAAAAGCGAATCGACGACGCGAGCCTTGTAGACGGACACGCGGTAGATGGTTTCCGTTCCGCGACGTCGGTGGTCGAGGATGAGATAACGCGACGCGTATCGAGCGAGATTAATTCGCGTGGCTCGTGCGTGCCCGCGGAGAAGGCACACCCACTGCCTCGCATCGTCGACAGAAAAACCTCGGTTGACGTGTATCTCTCGCGCCGTTCGGCGTTGCGTATTCGTCATTTATTTCGTACAGCGTAGCGCGCCGATGGTTATGCAACGATATCTCGAGGATGTTCCGTGCTCTCGGTGTGTCGTCGACGGATCCGGGCACGGAAGGTCAAGCATTCTCGTACGGTACTCCAAGAGCGATCCACTGGGAACGCTGCGAGATTGCCTGCCTCCGTAACCTTTGCGCGTATCTCGTGATCGCTGCGCGCGAGTGAACTATTCACTGTTACCAGCTCGCGTAATATAATACTTATAGCACTTTCTCGGATCGAAAAGTAGATCCGTTTATCGTGTCTCCCTAGTACCTCGTGAATCGGTAGCCTCGCGCGCACTCTTACCGGCAAATTCGAAGATGGGAAAGAAAAGAAAAGAGACGAGCGGCAGAGAGGGAGGTGCCTCGTTTTCGTTCGAAAGCGCGAGATCGACTTTATCTCGATACGCGCATCGATATACTCGCGACGCGCTATCGACGACGCGCGAACAGCAACTGGCCGCCTTTCGAATTCGCGGCTGGTTTGCACCTCGGCGACGGTTATCGCGCGACACGAGTACCCCCTCTTCTCTGCTCTCCCCTACCACGCTCCCGTCCCTCTTCCCTCTTCCCTCTTTCCTCCGCTCCCTCTACTCTCTCCTTGTTCCTCCTGCTCTCCTTCCTGCACGGCAAACTGCATCCCCACCATATAAGTGGACTTCCCTCCCTCGCTTGCTTTTCAGTCGGTCCTCCGCCGTCTCAGGGTGCGTGTTGTTTCTGCTCTTTATCTTCACCTTTTACTCGTTCCTCTCTCTCTCTCTCTCTCTCTCTACTCTCTCGCGAAGGGGCCAAACTATTCCCACTACTATCGGATATTTAGATTTTACCCACCGTTCGCTAGCGTCGCATTGATTTTGATCTTGTACTTTTTCGCGGTAATCGCGCTTTGTCCTTCGCTGTACATACGTGGGTGCGAAATGACACGCAAAAGTATTTGCGCATCAACGTATTTCACTTATTCGATCGCGATGCGTCTCCATTCGTATGGAAAACTTGTAATCGAAGCGAGGAAAAGATGTCTCGTTTAAGATTCTGCCATTGCGCCACTTTGTTCCGCGTAATCCGATTGTTACCTTTCCGGGCCGCTTAATTTAGCTTTTCCCTTCGGGACTTTCTCGGTGACACGGGCGCCAACTTCTTATCAGTCGCGAGCGATAAAGCGCGACAGATAAGTTTGCTAAATGACGACTCTTTCGCTGCGACGATCGCAATTACGTGCCATGATTTGCTAACCGCGATCAATCGCTTTGCCTTTGCCATCATTTTTTGTTTTCCATCCGATTGATTCGCCGGACTAAACGCATCGACGCGAACAGAAAGCAGCATTCGGCTTATCGGGTAAAGTATTTCCTTTTCATATTTTGCATCGTCCTTCTCGACCCTTTCGTACGGCCATTCAGTCTTGTTAATTGAAATCGCCTTTCCGATAAAAAGCAAGAAACGGGAGGAAAAAAAAATGACCAGTAAAATCGTTTTATTCGGTTAGCGAAATAGAAATTACGGAATATTTCGCGATGGTTTCGGTAGTTCGGAATGTTGAAGTTTTACGTTGCCAGGCGGCCAATACACCATTCGGAACTTGAAATGAAGAAAAGAAAAAAAAACATAAGTAGGCTTCTGAAATTTTACGATCACTACAATTTACTCGCATTAGCGCCCAGCCATAAATCACTTACAACAAAGTTATAACTAAATTTTGCGTCCGGTCGGTTCTTTTTGGTTAACCTTTTTTATACCACCTGCCATGAGTGTTTGATGCACCCGCATTAATAACCATACCTTCGTACATTTCGCATTTTTCTCCCCAAATATGAGAGACAAAAGAAGATAATACGAACATCTTTTCTCGGAAAATCTGTAGAGTACGCGAAGACTATGTATGCGCGATCACACGAACTATATTGTTGATATAAGCCGCTTTTCTGTAATGACGACCACTATTTTCGTTGAATCCCATAGTTCCCTAATCCTTGGTTTCCCCTTTGGTTCGTACCGGTGGGGGTTAACGAGAGTAAAAAACAAAAAAAAAGAATGCAGGTACGAGGGTGGACTGAAAGGAAAGCCAAGCAAAAAGGGAAAAGAAACGCCGCAATTTTTCGAAATCCGGAACTCAGTTTGCTCGGTTTGCTCGCTTCGCGGCTAGAGGAGTGACCATACGTTTGGGTTACCCGTACCCGCACACCATCGCGCTTGGCCTCTTTTTGGATTTCCTACGTTAATTAACCGGTGATTAATTATGGGAAGGGTCCTGATAAAAAGCTTCCCTTCCGTGCAAGATCGTGGTGCGTTGGATCAGTCGAGAGCCACACACGATCATTTATCCCAGCGTTTCCCGGCTGTTTCTGATCTTTTTTATTTTCATGCCTCGCCGATTAACGATTATTTCCTACTCCACGTTTGTGTGATTTATCGGGTAATACGACCGTAACCTCCTTATTCTCGTAGCGATCCGTACGGGAAAATAACGATAACGGATTACCGCTGGTTGAATCCTATTTAACTACGTTTTTACCCGTTCATTACCATGTAATACGGAAACGTAGGGGAATTAATTTTAATTACGTCGCGCATCGTGTCTGTAAAGGAAGAACTTTCGTAATTTCAACTATGTATCTCGTAGTTGCTCCGTAATAAGTTCAAGTTTTGTTCGGCGTTGTCTTCCGGAAATTTAGGTTAGTTACACGAGCGCCACGCGTCGCTCTCGTGAAAAATCTCGACTTGGGTGGCACGTATAACAAGTGACAATTTATATTTTCCAAGGCTCGGAATCCTGGAAAACCTTGCCCGTCGGCTTTATCTGCCGGAGCAATAAGCTCTCGGGCTGAAGAAAAAAAAATCCAACTCAAGATATCACGCCCCTGTTTGCGACTCTTGACTTTGGTAACTACAAACTTTTGTCGTAAAATCGCCCCACGGTTATGTAGGTATTCGTTTGTCTCTTTCTCTCTCTCTCAATGTCGTAAGCAACATTACGTCGGTTCACAATTTTGATGGGCTTACGCAAACAAGTTCTGCATGCGAAGGAACAACATTTGTATTCGGTAGATTCATTTTACAAGAAACTTGCAGATCTGCGAAACCTATCCACGATGATTATACGAGTCGGGTATGAATTGTTTTGCTAAGTTCTGACACGCACTCAACGAAACCCGGTCGAGCTTAGCGTTACAAGTTTTAGTTACCGTATCTTGCAGATTTGGAAATAATATCGAACTTATTCTTCCTACGTCGTTTGCGTTTCCTCCTCATACTTGTGCAATGCCTACTTTATTATTCGATTTTCACACTGGACTTCCCTTTCCTTTACGTTTTCTACTATACGCCCCCCCCCCCCCCCCCCTCCAGCTACCCTTTCCGTCTATCCGTCGGAGCGTGTCGTGCATAATGTTACGTCGCGTTGAAATCTCGCGTCGAATCTCACGCGAAAGATCGTGGGTCAACTTTTCACCTTCAACTTCTTCGAGACCACCCCGTCGGTTCCCGACTGCCGACTACCGACCACCCTCTACCCGATAAGAAACGTTTTCGATGATCGATTCGTCAAGATGTCGTCCTGCTCGTTTGTCCGTGACATCGGTTTCCTGTGCAACGGACGTTTCACCCCTTCCGCGTCTGAGTAAAATATCGAGAGGGTCGCGTTCTACCTATCTCGAGATTAATCGTGTCCACGAGCGTTTCCGATTTTCAAAACGACCGCGGTCAGTATCGATACGAACATGAGAAATTAGTCCGATTCCACCGGAACAGGTTTAATTGTTTCCGTTAATAACCTTTCTAAACCCTATACCGAAATATCCTCCCAACTGCGTGAAATTATTATTAATTATACAATTCAGTAGTTACGGTGGTGCAAAACTACGAGCTACAGCGAATCGGCCGCGACTAATTCCTATTAAATATCCATTTGTACTATCAATTAAATATCCGTTTGCAGCTCCAACGATTCTCTACCGTTGAAAGTTGGAATAATCCATTACGTTTTGTCCATGTATCGCGCAAAGCTCTCAGAGAACGTTCGACGATAACCCCATTATACCCGCGACACACGAATGCAATTTCTCTTTCAATTTGAAACGTCGACTCCGATATACGTGTTCTCTCGTAGAAGCAGCAGCGTGATTAATTCGGCGTCACGTATGCTCGTTAAATCATAGTCTGTGGATCCGATCAACAAGTGTTACTTCTGGGACGTGGTCCGCGGAAAGAGATGGAAAAAATGGCTTGCATCGCAGTTGGCGGCGGTTCAACAAACATCGCGGACCGCGCGATGGAAAGTGAATCGGATAAGACAATAACGAGCCGGGAGAACTTGGCTCTCTAGATTTCTCTCTCTCGCGTAACCTGAATAACGAATCGCCGAATAACCTCGGACGTATGTATATCGTTGGGGTGGAGTCCCTTCGTGGCTTACGGGGGCGAAGGGGATGGGGTTAGTTTGCGATCGATCTTTCCGACCACCCTCGCAACCTATCCGATATTTCTTTTTTTTTTTTTACTTCCAAATAGCACGCTTAAAAACACGTGCAATCTCGTTCCGAGATTATCCGCGAACGCACGCTCGACGTTTAATCAAGAAAAAGCTTGCCTTTGCATTTCGTTTCGTATTTCTCTTTCGTCGACGTATGGTCGAAGTTAATTAAAAACAAGCCTTCGATAGATCCGATCTGACCCGGAATTTTTCCCCGCCCGTGTTTTGGCAGCACGAGGGATCATTCGAGGATATTTATCGGGAGGCAATACGATCGTACGTCCGGGTTAACCCGCTCGTCGCGGTGGTCCGCGTTGATCTGAAAGGGCGCCAAGCGCCGGCGGCGTCTCGGCTGCTTTCCACCACCAGTCGACGCAGTCATATATCCATCGACGCAGGCTCGATGGGTCCAATAACCTCGATTGCGAGAGCCCCGCGAAGCTACGCGCATACTTACTACCGTCATCCCTCTTTCGCGGTAGCTAGTCCGGACGGACCACTGCCTAGATCCGGGATCGCTATTTCCGCTTCCGGATCCGTTCTGTCTATTTGGCGTACCCCAGGCGCATTTATATTGTCTTTTGGCACGGGCGATTAACTCGTTATCTTCTATTCTATTTCAAAGAATTGTTTTCCTGTCGAATCGTGTCGGTCGGACCGGAACATTTGTGGGGCTTCGTGCGGCGTGTAAAATTCTGTTCAATTTCTGACGTTTGCGCAGAATTTGCATATTCCTATAGGCGGAACGCGCCATCGCAAAAGCACAAAGTATGGCATTGAAAAGTAGTCGATGAATTTCATTGGAAGGATGAAATAATTATTAACGACACGGGGATAAATTATGTTTCATGGAATGGAATCAATGGTTGTAATTGAGCGCACGATGTTTTCAACGATGCAATAACGGTTTTATCCGTTATCGCGATTTTTAATGATTCGCGGGTAAGCGTGTCGAAACGTAAACACATCGAGGAAAATTCTAGGCGCTTTTGTCCTGAAAAGAAGAAATGAAAATGATGTCTTCGGTAAATCGAGTTCCACCGCACGCATTTGAAAAGGTTTAGTCGCCGTATACGCGTTTCCCGTCGAATAAAAGAGAACGGCTGGGTAGACGAATCCTCTCCATTAAACACCGCGGTGCCGGTGCGCGTTAAGAACGTTGACCCAGTGCCCGAGGACGTATTTCGCAGTTTGTTTCGCTGCCGCGGTAGAAAAATATTCCGAGAAATGGGACAATTTCGCGGTACGGCGGACGCTAGAACGCATTGTCGGTGCGTTGTTTACAAGCACCAAAGAGTAAACGGGAGTGATGGAGAGGTAGAGAGCCGCAAACCCTTTTTAATTCTCTGCCGCGGCGATTGTGAGCGAGTCCCGAGAGAGATTGAAAAGAGTAAACTAGGAAAATGGTAAGCAATGTACGCGGGTCGGCGGATGCTCGATGAAACCTGTGTCGCGATAAACATTTGGAACTCTGGCAGCCGGGAGAAACGGCGATCTATTTTGCGCTGAACGTCGGCTCACCGAGAATCCGTCTTTTTCCTTGGCGTGGAAAAAAATGGTATTTCGCGGAAGCAGCAACGACGAACGGATTCAACGCGATGAAAGGGTGCGCACAATGTTTGCCCTTGCGCTCGTAGAAGCGCGTGGTGACGAATAGACGAGTTGCGGGGGATAGGAGCGGATACAGTTGTTGTGCAACGATAAATTAAGCGAATTTAAGGAAGACAGAGACTCCGAGGGACACTGGCGAGAAAGGTGGAAAGAGGAATGGCGGAATAGAGGGACGGAGGGTGGGGAGGACGAAAGGGATAGGTGGTAGATGACCGCAACTACGAAACCCGAAATTCCGAAAGCAGAAATGCAGGGCTCGGTAACACCAACGGGACCATAAATGTTACGTTTCCAAACGACGTCGGCCGGTACCTTGGCTGTATTATCGTGTTTCTCACTCGAAGTTATAATTGTTTGCTGAGTTTCTGGTGCGCTGGATGCCCCGGGGAGGGCAACGTTGCACTTGACTTCTCGCATTTTCGTAAGCGCCATACTCACGGTAGCTCCAGACTGATAGTGTCGCCGCGGCGATATTTTTTTTGTGCGTTTCAGCGGACGTTACCGATTACGCTTTATTGTATAATTTCACTTTGAAGTCTCCGCCCATGCGTGAAATACATTCCGAGGAAAAAAAAACCGTTTCCCCGGGCTGGACCATTTTACTCGTCAAACGGAGTTATCTGCATATTAATTACGTTTAGTCGAATGAAACTCGCAAACAAACGAATTTCACTTTGCGAGTTATTTGCGCATCAAAACGAATTCCAATCCTTCGGGGCTCGGCGGAATTAACGGGATCGTCCGTGGCGCGTTAAATTATATGCCGAAATGTTTAAAGCATGGCGAGAAGTTCTGACTTGAAAATCTCCTAAGAAACCGCGACAAAGGACGGGGCCGTGAGATTTTATCGGCGGCATCTCTGCTCGCGTGTGTCACGTGCATCGGCGTACATTTCAGCGCCACTTTCCTTCGTATTTCCCGACGAGAGCTCGTGCCAACCAGTTTCTGGGAGGAAAAAATATTGAAACGTCCGCACGGAACCCGAAGATTTAGCACACTTGCGCGCAAGAAAAATACTAACGATAAATTCGTACTTCGCTCGCGTTTACATCGCTTCCACCGTTCGGTGTCGTCGAGTTGTAGTTTCGCGCCGGTAAAATCTAATATTTTGCGTCATATCGCGAATACAGCTGCATATCCCGCTCCCGCTGCCGATGGAAAAGGCATTGCAAATTGCGAGGGGCAAGAGTAAACCGTCAAAACCGCTGCCGGCTGATAATTTATAAGAGTACCTGTCGTATTATTTAATTATTCATAAAATTGAATGCGCGTAGCGCGCGCCGCGGTATCTTTTAATGAAACAACAAAAATATCTCCGCGGTATCCTTCAACCGTATCCTTTGCCTCCTCTCCTCTCATTTTCGGTACAATAAAAAAAATTGCTCAGATTTTATGTACGCACGGGGACGCGATTCATTTAAGATTTCCATCGCTCACGCGTATACGGTACAGCGTCGTAAAGCGAAGAGCAAGCAAATGAAATTTTTTCCCATTTCGAGTCTCACGGGGCCGCGAAAGATACGCTTACGTGTAGCGCGTATATGACGTAACCCGTGAGTGCGCGTATAAATATTTATTTACGGGACCGATGCGTGTGGCCTCCTGGCTCTCCAACCACTGCCACATGCGCGTACCGTATTTCTCCTTCCCCAAACTCACATTTACAATGCGTTTCGCACTGGGGCCGAAGTTTCTTCCGTCGTATAAATTTAATTGTACATACGCCGGCGCGCGCGCGTAAATCGACACTTGCCACCGTACGCGCCGCCGTTTACGACAATAATTTACGTTCGGTTACATTCGTATGAAATTACGGTCCAAAAGTTTTCTAGCGCGTTGGCGCCAAACTAATATGGCGCTTTTGCATCGACGGCTCCCCGGTAACGCGACATTCGTCACTGTCGGCCGATCGTTCGATGGTGGCTTACCGGTTCGGTAAGAAACGCGAGGAAACGAAATGAAAGAAAAATAATAGCCGTGCGTATACCGCTAGGCTATGCGTTAAACGAGTAATTATCATTCTTTTAATTATCATTCCTTTGCCACCGTAGCCATTCGTCAAGGATTAACGTGGAAATGGCTATTCGTGGTCGAGCTTACGCTAACAAGCCGATCGACCCGGTTTCGCGGAGTCGATGGAACAAAGTTACAATCTTTTTGTCGGCAATATAATTTCTCACGTCCTCGAGTACTCCGCATTCTTCCGGCTCGACAGTTTTATTGGCATGAGCGTGCATCGGGTTCGTAATCACGGTAGTTGTAAATTATCCTTTAAGATTAACATCGACATTTCTCTTCGTCTTTTTTTTTTTACTTTCATACCCTTTTTTTGGGTTTATCGCTTTGACCTACGAAGCCCACCACGTTGCAAGTGGTGCACGTAAGAGGATAAGCGTGCACCTAAGTGCTCAACGATTTTTTTTTTATTGTATTACACCGCGTGACGAGGGAAATGAAGGAAAAGGAGGGGCCACACGATCCGGAAGTAAGGAATGCGTGTCACGTATTAGCTTTTTTAACGGCTCTTTTGCATGTATATGTGGCCCGCGAGAAGCGGAGCGGGTACGAGCGAAGCGTGCTCGTTGTTCAACCAAAGACTAAAAGTACGTAACGCTCCTCGATCCTGCTGAATTGAAGTGCCACTCTACTACAGTCTTTCAACGTTACCTCGATCGAAGTAATCGATCTCTTGAGGCAGTCTTATTTATTTAGGTCTTCGATGGAAGTTTAGTTTTTCTCAACGACTCCACGGAAATTTCCTTTCGGAAATCCGTGGAATCTTTCCGCGATCCTTAGCCGCTCTCATCGTAACGAGAAATGGGCCACGCTTACCGATCGCGGCCGAAGTTAGGCGTATGGTGGGTGGATCGGAGCATCGGTTGGAAGGAAGCGGGAATCGGACTTTCCATTTACGTTAAAGCTGGAACTCTTCCATGAAATTGAAATAGCACACTGGAAGTAGGTACGTAACGTAGGAAGAGCCACGAAAGCGAGTGTAAGAGTCAGGGACGGTGGGGAGAGAGGGGAGCGGGGTGCGCAAAGGGAGAAAGCGAGAAGAACAGAAGGCAGCCCTCACACGGAGTAATTAAAACTCGGAAAGTCCCTAAGTCGCCTCAGACTGCGCGTAATTTGCAAACGCGCTCCTTCGTTCTCTCATGCGGTGGGGTTAGAAAACAGGGAGAAACAGAGGAGGAGGGCGAGAAAGAGGAAAGAACGACGAGGGAGAAAGCGTTGGAAAGGGAAAACCGAGGCTCACCGACAAAGCTCCTCCTCCTCCCTCTCTCCCAGTACTTTCTCCCATTTTTATCTCAGTCTCCCTTTGCCGTTCACGCATTCGCATGAGTTTCCCAAAGTTTACCCGTTTCCGTTGCTTATGCATCTTTTGGTCTGTACCACAGCCGCACCCTTTCTCGCTCGTTCTCTCGCCCCCCCCCCCTCCCCCCATCACCCCCTCCTCCATTTTCTTTTATTATAATCTTTGTCTCGCGTCTCGCGGACCAGCCTACCGTTTGATGTTTCAACGCGTCGGGGCCTGAAAACGTGCGATAGACCGTCCATGCATTTCGGTCGATTTATGCCAGTTTCACGGAGCAAAAGGGAAAAAAACTGAGGGCAAAGAGGCGAGAACGTCGGAGGAACTTTTCCGAGGAGTGAGCGGCTGGGAAGCGAATGGCGGGGCAGAGCTTTTAAAAAACCGGATGCAGCGGGAGTGTCGAGCGCTGAAAGGGTGGATACAACTCTTTGAAGCTCGATATCTGTGCTCGCACCCTGTAGTATACTTCCGTCCTTGTTCTCCGGCCTTTCTCTTTCGCCCGTGCTATCCGAGAAATTGACGAGCCATGAGATCGACGGAACGGCATAATTGCACTTACGGCGCGGAGTCACGATTCCGAGGTGGCGGGGCGAAAAGTATTTCTCGCCTTTAGACGGGCTTTGCGGTGGAAAAAGAGTCGTGGTTCCGTGTACAAGAAAAACAAAAACTTGAGAGAGAGAGAGAGAGAGAGAGAGAGAGAGAGAGAGAGAGAGATCGTAGAACGTGGCGGAGAGGAAAGGTCATTACGAGGAAGACAGCAAAGGGTGGGAGAGGGTCTGGGAAAAAACGCGAGGGAAGCCGATGGCGTAGGAGGGTAGGATCGAAAAGTCGACGATTAACGTGACGATGTGTACTTACGACGTCGATGAACCCAGTCTAATTAAAGTTTGTTGTACGAGCAACGAATGCCGACTAGTGGCGAGACGCCTACGTCGCGGGTACGCCATGCGCGGCACTACGTGCGGGCGGTTGAAAAAGGAAAAAGGGCAAGTATGAACAAAAATGTACGCGCAGAGTAAAGCTCGAGTAGCAGCGAGCACTGGTACGATCGTCAAGGTTCAAAGGTACCATCCCGAGCGCTTTGGTATATTTTTTTGTAGGTACACGAGATGCAACGATTTGTACACGTTTCAGTCGTACTTTGCAAAGTTACTGCTGTTAGTGGATTTCAGAAATTAACTGTCAAATACGCGAATAGTAACGAATGAATTACAGGGGCCAGTCCTGAGTAAAGTGGTTCGGTGTCCGATGTTGTTCGACGAACAATGGAGAAGGAATTTGCGTATCGCTGTATACAGATGGAAATTGAAAACGGGCCAATTTGCTGGTTGCGAGTTATAGCGCGTTAAGAGTTCCGTTCTCCCGCTTCACCTGTATTTCGACAAAACAACCAGCCAAACGTTTCCTTGTATTTCCAAATCATATTACTTTCAGCGCTTCAGTTATTGCAAACGTGTACGTTTCGCCGGGATGTTTAAACTATGCTTTCCGAGTTTCCATATCCGGTTCTCTCAGGACGCGCTGGAGAATATACACGCGTACATACGTGTATACGCGTCCGCGCCACATATTCCCAACACGGACTGATTTTGACCTTTCCTTTGGTACAAATATACCTCTCGCGTACTCTTAATCGGCGCGCGAGCGACTTTCATTCGCGATGCATCGAAAGTGCTCCAGGTTTCCTCGCCTCGCAATGGCGACGCGTAATTGCCCTTGCAAAACATTGTTCGGTCCATCTTTTATTCCGGTAGTGCGCGCCGGTTAAAGCCGATTTTCACTCCCGCTTCATCGAGTTTTCACATACTACGTCGCTTCACGACGTTTACACCTGGAAAAGAGGCCGGCACGTGAGACGGATTCGTACACCGCGAAATATATCCAGCAGAAATTCACGTTCGACGGTAGTTACTACGAAATCGAGGAGAATAGGCGCTTGGTCGAGAAAGGGGGGTGGGGGAGGGGTGGCGCGCGTAGAAATCGAGTGGCTCGACTCTCCCCGGGGATGAAAACTCGTGTAAAAAGGAGGATTTCCAATATCACGTCGCTCAGGCATCTTTTGGATCGGCGTTAATGGTCTCTTCCGTTCCCCCCCTCCCCGCCCCACCCTCCCCTCCCTACCCGCGCACCGCGTCGGCCGCCATTGGATCTCCGAATTTTTTTTTTTATATTCCTTTTTCATCCTTCGAACACGCGGTTCGTTTCCCTTCAATTCCGTTCGAAATCTCGCGGGTAGAATTATAATAGCGAGGACGCCGATATAATAACGGTATCGGTATCAGCGTTCCGAAAGAGTATGGAACTTCCACCCTTTAACGAATCTCCGTGAGCGATAACTGACTTCGTTGTAACTCGCATTTACGAATTCCGTGTCTCGGCGAGACGATTCATATTTTCTGCCCGCGGCAAGTCGTCTCGCACCGTGCGTTTCGTAAATCCAGTTCCTATTCTGGCAAAAATGCATTTTTTGTTTCTCAAGTGTATAGGAGTTAACACTCACGCTCTTAAGGATTAAAGCGTTTATGCCCGTTACTCTTCGTTATTCGTCGAGTTGCAAATCCAGCTACGGATTTTTTTTCGCTCTATAATTTACCGAGCGCCGTCGAAACTGCCGTAACTTGCGCACGAATGTATCCGGGAATCCTGGTAATTAAATATCAAAGAGCTCCAAATACGGAAGGACTTAATCGGCTTAATGGTTGTCAACGAATGGTACTTCGCGAAAAGCATTTTTCCAGCTGGTGCGAACCGGAGCTGGTACGAGCTGTCCTTGCTCTCGTACAGGCGATGGTATAAATACAGAATGTACGAATTTCGGTGCCCCCTCCGAATTTACGAGTGACGCGGGACTTCGGATTTCGATAAAAACTTAATCATGCACGGCCAACGAGTATCGATCGGGCGTATCTAATAAATCGAGAAGCGGGGCGACCGTTCCGCGCAACCTGGGATCATATTTCAATGGCGGCAAGACTTTATGAAATGTTTTTTTTTTTTTTTTTTTTTTTACTTCGCCGTTCGCGCGGCCCCCCTTTTTTCTCTACCATGCAAATATGTAATTATTTTATGGTCGGTTTTACTTTATCGAGGAACGCGACGGATGTCGTTTATCTTCGCGCAAGACACTTTAAACGAAGAATTATATACGCGCGTCCGCCGCTACATCCTAAACAGAATTTATTAATATAACGGTAAATAACGACACGCGCAATAGTATATTATAACAATACGCGGCATCATAGTTACGATAGCGACGCGCTCGTCCCGCTAATTCGAGTTCTTCGAATTCTGTAGGAAAATCATTTTTTGATATTTGACGAAGCGACGAGGGACTTCATAAGTTTTGCATTCGATCGAAACTTTTCATCTGAAGTTTTTTTTCAGCCTAACGGCGCGGTACTTAGTTTTCACTTATGATTGCACTCGTCACGATTACCCGCTCACATTCTTCGGCCAACGTACCAGAAAAATTTGACTGATATTTACGGGCCGCCCGGCTGATACGATTGCGTCACTACTAATAGCATAACTTTTTGCACGAGTTTCGGAAACTACGATAACTCGGCCCCCGCGCGGCGATTTTCTCCGCTGTGAAAATTACGGGCGCAGTCGCCATCGATGTTACTCCTCGCTACCGTAGACACGGAGAGGCTCGTAAGTTTCCAAGTTCCCGAGTTACAAGGTAGAGTTCCGTGGAAGAAAAGTGTGTTTGATATACGTAATTGATTCAAGGATTAATGCAGAGAGGAGCGCGCTCCATAGTTTCGTAAAGGAATTTAATACCGATCAAAGTTTGCGTCGCGGTTCGTTTGCGTTGCGTTGTTATTTTACATAATTCGATACGTTTTCACGGTCCACCCAGGAATTTACTTTTACGCTCCGACAGAAAGGTAGTCGTATGAAAATCTCGAAGGGACCCCGAACACGTAGCAGCACGAATCTAATCTTGCGCGATAAAATATTTCATACGTTACGAGGGCTCGCGAATTCTTAGTTGCGCCGCTGGCATTCGATCGATAACGTTACTTCCGTTTTACAATTAAGGCCGTCCACTTTCACGCCCTATACTTTATCGAAGTGCAAGTACACCGGTATCCGGTCCGTTGGATATACCGTTGGATGGATAGCAATAATTTTGACACGGGGTATCATTTCGCGATCGTGAAGAGAGGTAAAGTGGTTTCCGTTCCTCCCCGTAACGGTGATGGAGGGTTTAAAGGTAATAATTCGGAGAGTGCTTACATAAAGTTCGCGTATCGCGTTAACGCGGTTTATAGATGTCTGCGATGGTTTAGTAGCATTGTGGGAGTACAAACTACCGGACGAAATAACCCGTATCGCGACCTAATATCTTTCTCACTCAAAACGTAAGGCGGCACGGCGCAAAAAGAAAAAAAAGGAGAAAAAAAATTAATTGAGATTAATTAGTATCGTGTCCATTTTGCCCGAATTGAATCGCAGACATTAATTCCGTGAAACATTATGCGCATAGTATAGATTTCACGCGGATCTAATTTCGTTTAACGCTGCTGAATCCGCGGGTTAAAAGCTTCTTCTACATTTATTCATATTTCGAGGTTAATGCCTACGTGTCCACTATGAATAGCCTCTGTATTACTGAAAATATAGCCGCGCGCGGAAAATCCTTGTAACCGTTTCCACCGAGATATACGATTCCCGTTTACGGCGATAAATATTACTGCCTGACAACAATGCGTGCTGGGACGTCTATTACTCGTATGGGAAAGAAACGATTTATCGGTGGTATCGCTTCGACCGAGAGATCCACCATCTTTTATTGCAAGAAGATACGTTACCGTCGATGAGCAAAGCTCCAGTCCCACTGTTGATATTTACTGTCGTTCGGCGCTCGCTTACTTTGACGCAAAAGAATGGCATATTTAGCTTTGCACGAAATATTGTATCGCAGAAAAGGAGTAGCCATCTATCGGGCGTATCGCGTATCCATGACACGTTGCGATACTTACTTTCCACGTTGCAAGGTATAAACGTAAACTCGAGTGAAGTAGCGGATAATCGAAACAGCCTTAGGTATTATCCAAATAATTCGCAGCATTGTCGCCCGTTAACGAGCATTAAGTAGCGTTACGAATGTTTTCGTGTTCTTTTTTGCCCACGGCCAGCCCGAACTCGTCAAAGTAGAAATTCGATTTTATCGCTCGATACGACTCGCAATTTCGCTGTAGCGAATTGGTCGGCTATCGGCTTTGGAATCACGTCGTTTCCGGCGGAAAGACCTCGCGCTAACGTGCCATTTTCCCCAGTGAATATAGGCGAATTAAAAAGAGCAGCGAGAGATGGGTTCGATCATATTTTGAGTGGTTCCGTGGAATGAAATCTCATTGGCCGACGAATCCCAAACCACGAGTTCCCTTCGCCCTACCACGTATGCACGTATACGACGTACATACGTGCGCGTGTACGCTTAACGTCAACAACCGCTGTTTCGCCAATCAAGTCTGGCCGGGCTGCCAACGGAAATGTTTTCCTTCCTCTCCGCTATCCCTCGGTCTACGATTTTTCGGCCCACTGTTTTTATTCCTGCCCATTTTAAACGATCTCTCTTAACGCTCGTTCGATCCAACCGATTTACCATCGACAGCGAACACAAATACCTAAGCGATACAACCGCGTCGGTGGATATTCAAACGGGGTAATTGGTATGCGCAACGTGCAAGCAGTATTATGTGAGTAATCGAAAAGGGCGCATAAGCCGCGTGATCGATGATATCCATCGATCGAAAAGGATGGAGGAAGGTAGGAGGTGGTCCCTCGGACAGTACGAATTATGCAGCGCGGATGCAAAGTGCATGCGGAACGAGCCTGGTGCCTCGATGCCCCCGAATGCACGGAATTGCATGCTCCTCCATCCTGTGCGTCCTGCAGCTCCGATACATACATAGAGTACTCAAAGATACCAGGGGGTACAAAGTGCCGGCACGAACATACGACTTAACATCCCACGAGATGTCTCTCTTCTTTCTCCCATCCTCCCTTCTTCTCTCCCTTTCTCCGTTTCATTTTCCCTCCCTTTTCCGCTCTCATCCTACCGCTACGACTTTTTCATCGCTCTCCTTTCTCGCTTTATCTCTATTATTCGAGTCACTCGTCGCAGCGGTAGACTATGCGAAAGAACACACCATTCTCTTTGAGCCTTTTGCATAAAAGAAACTCGGTACTTAGGAGGATCGAGAAAGCAGCGCGAGATCAAACATACCGCGGCGGAGGAGTATCTGCGCGGCGTCTTTGGCTCTTAACGCGCGAACGAAATAGTTTCACGGCGCGCCTCGAATGGAGAATTCAACGTTTTAAGAGTGAACGTCTAAACGGCAATTTAGAGATAAGGTTCGAGGGATTCGGAATAGGTACAATCGTTCTCTGGATCTCTTTTACGCGGAATTACGCGAGAAATCTTAGGCGAGAGAACGTTTGGGTAACATATTTCTCAATGCCCCTCGAATCCCACGATTTCTTCACAATTCGCTTCTTCATAGAACTCGGATGAGATGTGCAATGTTGGACGAGGAGACCGCCTTCATCCACGAGGGCTGTAACGCGAGCGTTGCACGCTGAAATATCCCATTAAGCTTGCAGCGTGTCTCAAGGCGATAATGTGTCGTCGATACAGTGTGTACCGTTCGCGTGTACTCAAACTCGTGTGTACACGGGTATACTTAAAACCCGATGAATTATCGTCGCGAGAATTTTCGAGCATAATGTTAGAAGGTCGTACCTTTCTGTAAGTGGATTTAAGCCGGTTTGGCGATACAGAATTACGAGAAAATTCCCTTCAAGCTCCTTACGTAGGAGATTAATTGCCGATCATCTCACGTCCACGCTCCCGCGTGTCTGTGTTCATGTCCGCGCCTGAAGCGCGCTTGATTACACGCGATGCTGATAATAGATCACCCGCTGCCCCGTTCACGCTAGTACCGGCTAATATCTCTGACGCTCGTGTACTGACAGAAGCTGCTGGCGCGCCCTTTGGAGAAGCTTCCGTGATCCGTTTCATACGACGCTACGGAGTGCCGCCCCTACGAGTTTCTTTTATTCGAATTATCCTTGCTCCCGGCAACAACGCTGCATTGCCCCACGAGTCGAAATTATTTTTCACCGAGTACCCGAGCGCCTCTCTTCGCGGAGATTTACGAGGAAACGCGCGCAACAATCACTTCGGAGCTCCTTACCGGTGGTTAGTACGGTCCGCTCGGTGGATCGTAATTAAAAATTTGGGTTAAACTCGAACGATCTACTTCTCGGCCGTACCGGGGCCATTCTTTCCCGGTTACTCGTCGAGAGTCACGAAACTTGCTAACGTCGTTATTACTTTTCCAACTCTTTGCGGTGTCGGCCAAGTGCCTCGAGGCTTATTACGAGACGCTGACAATAATCAGTGCACGCGTTCAGAATGTTGATGGATCGCCCGGGGGTTATTAGGGTATCATTACCGGTTCTCGGGTTTCCGACGTAGGAGTTCGGGGCAAGGACGGGCGGTTAGAGGATCGGTAGTTACACTGGCGACTAGCTAGTTAGCTTGTCACAGTTGCCGGGAACATACAACGGGCGAGACAATGTGTATTGTAATTATACGGAAACAATCTGTCATCCTTTGGACTGTGTTGCGTTGCTCTTTCTCCGCCTCCCCCTCTGGGACGCATTCAAACAGATACATATAGCGATCGATGTACAGACTCGCCGTTTATAGGAACGCGAGAAGCCCAAGCTGTGCAAAATCGCCGAACGGTTGGTGAACTCGGTGTACCGGAAAGCGTATGTGCATACACTACGAAACACGGATGGCCGATAACGAGAGCCTTTTGTCGAACGATCAAAACTGAAGGAAAGCGCCGCGCCGCCGTGCTGGTGGGTCGCAGTCGCGTACAGATACGCGTCGTAAATTGTATTATGTTTTCAAGGCGGTAAGGTAGAAATTCCATTGTTAATTCGAAAGACCAAGTTTCGCGATTTGCGATATTAAAACAACGAAACGGGGGAGAAACGATTAAATAAAGAAAGCCCTCGCCTAACTTTCTTCGGCGCAAGTTTCTCGGGGGGGAAGGACGGCCGAGCTCGTTTGTTCGCGAGTTCGTCGGTTGTTCCTTCCCCTTTAACTTTGCTTCCGTTTCGCAACCTTCTGCCTCGTACCGCCCACACCAATTCATCCATTCCCCTTGTCGCTTGCGAAGCTAACTAGTTCATTATCCAACGTAAAGTTAATTCTCCGATGTAGACGATGGGGCGTCTATTATGGAGTCATGTTCGGGCATGTACGCGTTCCCTTACCTGACGGAGAAAAATGTTTTTCTAGGATCGTCGCGTAGATACGGGTAGGGTATCCCTACGGTGGTTTGCACTTTCGTGGTATTTAATAACGCTAGGTAAGAAAATGCGCGTGCCAGTGGAATAAGAGATGTGGAGAAGCAGCCGATGTCTGGTTAGCTTTACGTAACGCTCGTAAATATGCGAAGCTCGCAACAAACACGGTTACCATTACTTCTCACGGTCGATGACGCGTCGGCCAATAATGACGTAGCATTATTCCTGTGTGCCGTGCGTTTAGAATGAACTGTACTCCGGAGTCAGTTCTTCTTCTTTTTTTTTTTCCTTTTGCAACGCACACGCGGGACGCTCGACGCGCCCGTAGAATTAGTTACGAAGCTAATTGCAGTGCCACCTCGTTTTAATTCCATTATATGGGCTGCCTCGTGTAGATGCAAATTTTCCCTGTCTCGCCTGGCCCCCCAAAGCTTGTCTCCCTTGCCCTTAACCTGCTCCAACATCATTCAACATCCACCGCTTCCCCGTACACGCTCCGCGTCCCTTTGCCCTAGCCATCGGAAAACTTTCCGAATTATCTTGTAACGCGAGACGACGTCAGCTACCGTTCGCAATTACATTTGGCGCGTTTGGGAGGCGCGCGGTATTAGCGCATCAACAAATACGTCGCGCGTATTTCCGGAAGTCGAGAGAGTCGCGCGATTCGCAATTAAAATGGAGAAATTCAAACATTTCGATTCGTGCGGGAGAATCCGATGGCTTTGCGCAACCCGATCGGACGCCAGTGGAGCGAAAATAACTTACCAATTCTGTTGATTATCGACCATCCTCCGAATATCGTGTACTCCGATACCTCGAAAGCATATATCCGCACGATGGTTTGTTTCGTTTAGTTCGTTTAGTTCGCTAATGGGAAACGAAATAACTGTATCGATAAAGCTATTAATTATAAACATCGAAGGTACGAGGTAGCGAGGAGGTATTTCGAAAACTTTGTCCTCAGATTTCGCAGCGAATCAATTTGTTATCGGGCGGTAAGGTGGAAACTTTGAATCTCGCGAAGCCCAGGCTACGCCGAAAAACCAGATCGATCGTGCCCTTCGTCCCCATCGAGCCCAAGGATTAGCAATATGCGCGAGTAGAAGTTGCTGTTGACGCAAAGTTGACGACTCGCCGGGAACGTTTGCCTAATTGTTTGTCGATGCGAATACAGACTCCCGATTCGTTCGATGTTTGACTTGGGCAACTGTAGCCAGCAGAAATCGTAAGTTAATTATCAGCTTTCGGTAGTTTCATTAGAGCGCGTCGCCGTTTTCAAAGTGTTCCGCGCAAATGAGTGTGCCGACGTTCTCCAAGTTTCGCTCCATCTCGGCGTACGAAAAGTCCGTGTGTACGTGTCTCCCCCCTTCTCCAAATATTATCCATTAATTTTCAAACACTTCGAGTCTCACCAACGGAGGAAACGTACCTACGTAAATAGAAACGCGCTATTATTGTCATTATTATTATCGTCGTGCAGCCTTTTTTATTTCCAATTCAATATTACCCCTTTGATTATCGGTAATACCGTGTCAAAGACGCGAAAAATTGAAGTATCACGCAAGCCGCCCATTAGTCGATAATACTGCGAGCGAATTTCGTTATCCCGCGCGTGCATTATCGCGCGACTACCCCTGCCAACCCCGCCGCCCACAACACCTCCCAACGTACGGCCGGCAATGGCTGCAAGCGTAGTTTACATTTACTCCTCTCCCTTTAAAACTGCGTCTCGTTGTCTCGCTTTTGCTTAATGGCGTGGAATTCCCTCTTCGGTCTTCCGCGAAGTGGGAGCGAGGAAAATGGTTCGCGTACTCTCTCCCTCTCTGCGCTCACGGTGGAAATCTAATGACCGCGCTATCTATGTACATATTTCTTACATAATTACCCGCGCAAAGTACACTCCTCGAAACGGTCCTGTACCAACAGCTTGCATTTATATCATCAGCCTGAGATATTTATGCGCATTAATCTTGCCTTTTCATCGGATTTCATTAATGCAGCTACTCCCCGGTGATAACACACCTTTAATATCCAGCCATGAATTAACAGCCGCCCGGGGGCTACGAGGAAAATTCCGATTTTCCGCGCGATAGTAACGATCGACGTCCGAGTTTTCTAGATGCCATTCAGTCGTTTCCAATCCGTTCGGCGTAAAGGCTTAAACGACCGTTATCGTTCGGTACTCCGAAAGCATTTCCTAACAAGCGGGCTTGTTAGGATATATGTATTTTATCGCGTACCTGCCTTGTTTCAATTGCTGCGCCTTCGCCGTAGGCGCGACGCGTCAAATGATTTTCTAAATTACCCTACGGTGTACAGCCTCGCTGTCGAATTTGATTCTACGTAGGATCAATATATCACTCTGAAACTTTGCACACACCGTTTTCCACTTTTACGTAATTACCGCGTCGCTGAGAAAAATCATTGAATTGGCCTGGTTCGGTAAGTTCGGGAAAGTAATTTGAATTCGTACCCCGCCGCAGAAATTCGATTTGACACTCGACGTGAAACGTACATAACGAGTCTGCGAACTATCCGAAAACGTCGCCCCCCCCCCCCTCCCATTCATCCACATCTCCCTGCCCGCACCCCTTTCCCATTCGCTTCGGAGAAAACTGAACTTCGGCTAATGGCGTAATTCGTCGAATAATTAGCGTTGGCGGCAAGGAGCCGCTGGAAACGGATCTCGCGTTTAATTCGTCTCGCCCGGGAAAAAGGAGCGAAGGGGTCAAAATGCCGCCTCCTCGCTCTTCCATTCTACCGAGGGTTTCGCGGCGTTCCGGTTCGCGCGGCATGCAAATCTCGTGATGGAAGGCTTGCTTCGTGCCCGGGATAACGTGTAGGCACCCGAGCACCTGTTTGGGCGACGCAAACAAACGTCGCACACGCTCACGCCCCGTGCTCACGTAAAACGCGCGCCCCGGCGCACCGTGGCTTTGATAGCGAGCTTTGACGATTTAACGACACATACGCGTGGTACGTACAACCAGCCGGAATCTAATTTATTTCCACCTTTGTGAGAAATTCGAGAAAGGAGCGGGAGGAACGGGACGACCGGGGACCGTAGGGGGGGGGGGGAGGAGTTGTGCTTTTAGAGCAAGAAAGCTTTCCAATCTCGCGGTAAAGGTGGTCGGGCAAACAAGAGATTTGCCGCGATGGACATGGATGGAAACGCGTCGGGTTTGAAGGGGGGAGCGGTGAAGGCGACGGTGGCTGACTCGGTGACCCGACGACGACGCTTGTTTTTGGCCATGCGCCTTGTCGCGATATCCCTGACTGTGGTACCCGGAGGACCGGGGTCCCGAATCTCTTTGAACGAATCGCCGCACCGGCGCGGCGTTTGGTTTGGATGTGTTTCGTTTGATACGCGCGGACTCATCGGACGGAATCGCAGGGTCGCAGCCTGCCCGCAGGATACCGCGTTTCACGAGGGTCGCTCGTTCGGTATTGGTTTGACCGCTATCGACTAAATAATGGCACCCACATCTGCCGTTGTGAGCTATGACCCACGGATCGGTGGTCGTATGGAAACTTGACCATACGTGATCGTTTTTTTTTTTTTACCGCTGAAAAACGTACGGCGCTTTAGAAGTCTCCACGGAAAGTTTCATCGACCGCGCGCTGGCCCGTACGTGTTTTCATCGTTCGTCGAGAAACGTTAGTAAATATATATGTATATATATATATATATATATATATATATACATATATATATATATATATATATATATATATATATATATATATATATATATATATAGGGTATAGGTACGAGGGTTGATCTCGCGAAACGATAAAGAGCGAACACTCATTGGAAATTTCAGTCTCTTTACGTACACGACGTCGCGTAGAAATCAAAATTCACGGCGGTTTCGACGGCACGTCAACGTTTCGCTAGCTCTGTCTCTTATCAGATTTCGCCCGTCGAGGCTGCAAATTCGATTGATACGGAAAAAAGTAGCGCCGCATCGCAGCGACTCAATTTTTGACAACCCCCCCGCGTTACGAATAATTTCGCTATTGTGCGCGCAGATGCCACGACAAGGTTCATTATACATCGTGTTTCGGTCGGGCCTTCGACAACATTAGGCGGCTAATTTGCAATTCGTACCATCTCGAGAGCACTTTTGATCCTGCCGCTTTTCCCATTGGTCCGATATCCACCTCAAAGTGGCATCCACGCCCCGCGCGAGGGAGTCCTTCCCAGGGGAGGGAATTCATCGGGCGAAGGGGTAACCAGGGAGAGGGTTTAACTTTGACCGTGAGTCGGTAGAAGGAAAGGGATCTGCGAGGGACGTGGGTCCGCGCGGAGAGGGAGAGATTTATGCTGATCAGAAATTATAGGCTGGGTCCGCGGTTGGTCCGCTCCGTAACCTCTTCGCGGTGCATTAACCCCCTTGGCCCCTCCCCCCCTCCCTCAGCCCCGCTCCCTCGCATCCCCCTTTTCACGCCAACGCACCGGCCAACACTCGCCACTTTATTTAAACCGAGAAACCGGCCGTTTAATGTTCCGAAAAGTCGTATTTTCGAGATTATAATTTACGAGCAACGCGAGAAGTCTCGCTCTCGTAGCGCGACGCTAGGAGAATAAGGAAAAATCCACGATTTCCCCCCGTTTCTTCGCATCGCGGCATCAACCACGGTAGCATTAAATCAGTGGCTTGCAGAGACGCGTCGAGAGTTCGATAAAGTTTCCCCTCCACCCTTCTCCCGTGGCTCGTTAACGGTCGACCGTAGATTTCACGACGTAGGTACGCCCGACACCACCGGGTGCGTCGGGCCTAGTACACCGCATATTTCGCGGGGGGATTGGAAATCGTCCGAAAGATTGATTGAAATTCTTCGCGGTGCGTCGACTCGTTAAACCGACCCCTCCCGCCAACGAGTGCATCGTTTATTGGTTTTACGGGCATCTTACGCGAGACGACGGGACTCGCGTTGATTGCGATCGCGCTCGTCGGGACGATACGCCGTTCGAATCACGATTCTTAGAAATATTGACGAGTAATTCGAGTTGTTGGGGCGCCGTGCGTAGATTGTCTACCCCCAAGACGGCGCACGGGGGAACCTTTCACGGTTGTCACGTAACTCGGTTGCTACGTAACGTTGTCGGGAAACAGGCGAGTTTTCGGTGCGTCAGGCTTGTAACGGTGATTATCCAAACAAAAAGCGATTTCCCCGCGCGTAAGCCAGTCGAAGACGGATACTCGGGAACCATTGTGCCTCGGCACGAAATTACAACGATGACGGTACTCGTCAACGTGATTTTCGAGAACTTCAATCATGCTTTGATCACGGGCATTACGCGTAGAGTAATCCGGCGCAGGTTCACCTCGAGTGGTGTGCTCGATTCAATCAACAGACCCGCCGTACTACTTTGCGAGGTACTCGCTCCGAGAGACACAAATGACGGGGTACTCTAAAAATAGAGCAGAGGGGGGACCGCGTCGACGTTGCAGAGCTCGCACACGCGTCGCGTCGTTCATTGAGAAGAGCCAGAAACTGGCGGATAGTAGGAGTGAGCGGGAAGCGGAATGAAAAGTAAAGAGTGAAAGAGAAAACGAGGAGACGAGGAGTTTTACTGTGAGAGGAATGCGAGGGAGAATGTGTGCGAGGAGAGGCAGGGCAGAAGGGTGGAGGAATATGACATAAGCCATTGCGCGGAGAAGCTCTCGGCCTTGTATCTCCGTATTTGCATACGAAATCGTGCATAGTGTCAGAATATTGTTCCGAACCTGTTTTCCCTTCTATTCCCATTGGCGAATAGGGAGGAGCGACGTCCCGGGTCAACGAGATTCCTCGATGATGGCTTTTGCCCAAGGGAATCGAGACCACGCATATAATTATTGCTGACATCGCGGGCTATCCTGTCCGATGTAAATGTTCACCCCACGAAAGAAATGGGCTACGTACCTCCCTTGGACATTCCTTTCCACTCGCATAAACTTTTTCGCAATGTCGCCTGGTTTCTCGATCGTTTCGTTGGATGCTTCGATCACAGAGGGATTCTCTGGACACTCGAAACGTTCTGTGCGTGCGGTGAAAGCGTTTAGCCCTAATTCGATTAAACGTTCGTTCGACCGTAATATTATCTCATCGAGTTTCCACGAGTTCCGTGGCACCATGGAAGCGATCTATTTAATCCTTTTGCCCGAAATTTTCTTGGATAAAGTAATTGCCGACGTACTTGCTTTCCCTCCATGCCATCGGAGAGTCGACCGACTCTTGCCGCGATTCGCATGCGTGCGAAATCAAGGAAACTACTTAGGAAACAGGAACGAAGCGAAATAGGGGAATATACGGTACGCTTCAAACGAGGTTGTTAAAAGAAGTTTGCGTTCATAGCCTGCATTCCGCATTTACATATTGCATATACAACGGAGCCTTGCGTTTGAATCTCAGACCGGACTTTAAACATTCATTTACGTATTCACGATGGCTTTCTGGAACAGGTTTATTTTCGTCAGAAACCCTTTCGGTGACGAATGGAATTTAAATACCCCACATTTCCACGGTAAGAGGGTAATTGGAGGGAAACCACCGTTTCGGTACCGTACAAAAACCGTACGCGTGTACCTACGGCTGCGACGACCGGGCCAATTAAATATAAAATATTCGACCAACGATTAGTTGAAATTTAGCGCTGTGGGAAATTGAAATAAGCTCGTCTTGGGCGCGTTGCGTCGGGGCAACTGTTAACTGGTTACTAAACTAGTAACCCCTTAACGGAGCGTCGTTATTCCCCCCCGAGGCAGCCACACCCCGCGTCGTTAACGGAACAACGGAGTCGTATTACCACGATGATCTGGCGCGAGTCGCGGTGGAAAGGTCCGAAGAAGTTATTTTCCTTTCTTCCGGTACGCCGCGCAGGTGGGTACCCGGCACAACAAAATGCTGCCTTCTGCTCGTATAACTCGCGGCATTCGCCACGGCGTTGTTTCTTACGCGTTTTGCTCGTGGTGTACACGCGTGGCGCACCGGTGCAGTTGCCTGCCAGCCGTGGAGCACGGTTACCGCGAATCGTCGATAAAATGAGCAAGGTAACGCTGTATGTGGGCATGCTTCGAGGAGAACCGTTTCTCGAATAACGCGTTTCTTCGCTTCGCCTCTGCAGCTCTCGGTCCTTAAACCTCGAGAATCGGCTTCCGAGCGAGTCCTACCGTCGGTCTTAGATTTTATACTTATCGTTCCGAGGTTCGCGTTGTTGCCGTGTGCCGCGAGAATCGTACCTTTCGAGAAGAGTTTACGATCTACCGCGACGCCCCGGATCTTTCGTTACTCCGATGGTGCCTCTCGTCTCGCCGTTAAACCCTCCAACATTCTTTCATTTCCAACCCTTGCCGCGCGATTTGAGCGTTTCAAGCGCGTATGGAAGATATCTTCCCCCCCCGCCTACCTGCCCACAGTTTCCTTTACGTCTGCTGGGTTATTCCTCGCGTTGCGCATTATCGCGCGATTCACTTCGGGAGGCTAGCCGAGTACGCGTAGGTACAGCGCGAAATTGAATCCGTTCTAAAGTTCTCGTAGCGAGCCATGAATCTTAGCGGCACGTCGATGGTTAACGGAGGATTCGGAAAGGTTGGCGGGTACGCGGCCTCGGCAGTCTAATTCGGAAAGGCTATTATTTTCCCGTCAGGCCGCGGTGAACACGAGCAACGGGGCCCCTACAGATACTTTAGCGCGCCGCCGTCGCCCCCGCCGCAACGGGACCATTACCGCATGATATATACTACGGCCCTGAGCTCTCGGTGAGCCCTGCTCCTGGCTCCACCGTTGCTACCTGTTACCCCATTACGTCGTATATACTCTTGCATTCCACTTTATTTCGTTTCTTCTCGTCCCCCTTCGCGTTGCCCGGGACCGCATACACGGGCCGCCGGAACGAAATTCATGGGCGTTATTAATTGTTAAAAAAAACTTTAGACAAAAGACGGTAAAATTTGCACAAGAATGTTTGAATACCCGCTATACCTCACGACGACATCTCCCTCGGGATTAACGGTATTCTTTTATTTTTTAATGTTTTTTTACGCCTCGCTCTTTCTATTACTGGAAGGCAGGATGTTTCGTCCGTTTTCTCTCTCTCTCTCTCTCTCTCTCTCTCGGTTTCGCGAAATCTCGCGTAATACGTAGTTGTCAAGTCGCGGGTAATACGTGACAAATATTTACACGACAATTATTTTCCGTTATACTCGCTAACTCGAGAGCACGCTTCGCGATAAATCCTGAACCCGTTCCTCTAATCTTTCTGCGCACGGAAACTCGAGTTACGTATTTTCATTATTCGTTGCACGAACCACTGCGCGATGTTAAAATCTTTACGAGAGTCTACGTCGTACCGAGATCTCGGTAGTATTCCGTTACATCGTTACCAGTTCTTAAGAAAACGACCAATTGATATCTCTTTTACTCGACGCCGTAGAATATAGCGTGCCCGCGCTTAATTTGCATAGCGACTTATGCGCATTGCAAGTTAATATTTTACGAAGCTTTGTAACGCGCCCCCCCCCCCCCCCACCCGTCCTTAAGTTTTACGTTCTCCAAGTTTGTCGTGCGAACGTTAAATTATTTCTCGATCGCCTTCGCCTTTATTTATATTTCTTTTATTGCGTTACTTCGCGCAAGGGTCTCCAGTGTGCCCTTGATCTATCTCCTCCCACATAATTTTTGAACGATACTATCGACATTTCTCGGAGGTTTAGAAAAGTTTGCAGCAGAGGGTTATCGAGATGTATATCGGGGAAAGGAAGTTATTCAGCCTCGATGTTAGAGGGTGAAGGGTCTCTTGTAATTTTGTGGGATCACAAGGCCGTCGGCGGTGGGATTGGATATAAAAATTCTCGGGTTAGGGTGAGTTTTTCGCCTGCGCGCTGATGGCGTTAACCTGTCTCTCGGTATTTTCGTGTCGGCCAGGGTAATCCTTGGCAGTCTTCTCTTCCTCCACCCTTCGTTTTCTCGGGCTTACGTTTATGCGTTGGTACCGCGGAACACCCAAAGCGAAAACATAACGTGGTCACACGTTTACGCACCTAGACCAACGTAGGCGACTCCCCCCCATCTGGCGAGGGAAGGGCAAAGAGGAGAAATTTCTGATCCGGACTCTACGGAGGGCTGCGACGCGACAACAAACGACGCCTAGGTATTGGTTACCCCGGGAAGGGATCTGCAAATCCAATTTTGCGGGTACCGTTCTCATCGATATAAATTTCTCGTCGCGCGAACACCTTTTTGCGTGATCGGAAAAATAACAATGATCGTCACGATAACTGGGCTACTCGACGCGTTTGTTCGATCGTTACGCTGCGGAAGATGAAACGTCGGGGCGTCGGGGAGTAAACGAGCAACGCCTGTCGCGTTTAGCGGCAGTCAATGAAACGAGATTCGAATGCAGACGCGACACGGTGATCGTCATTCGAACGTGCACGTTAATGACGCGCGTATGTGGACGCGACGTTTGGATTCTATGATACGACCGTCGAGCATCGTGATGGATGAGCTTCGCGAACAATATCTACCGATGGCTTGTATCTGCCATCGCGACTCGCCATGACCGTTGGTTCCTCGTAAATTCAAAGTTTCGCGTTGCACGTGTGCCGTGTACGTGGGTAGTTGGGGGCGTTGAACGTTTTGATCAAAACGCTTTCACCGGCACGCTGGGTGGAGGTTAAACGGATCTTTAAATTCGTCTTTCGAATTTCGATGCGTTTGAGAGTTACGACGCTGAAACGGTCATGGTTGAACGTTTCTGTTATTCGTGCTGGAACTATTAACCGATGAGACGGACGGGGTCGCCCTATTGGAACGATTATAACGCGGAAGTGGAAAATTTGAATTTCTCCGTTACGCGGTATTTTTCATCATCAAGGGATACCCGTCTACGGCTAACAAATTTCGGTCCATCGCTTTTTTTTCCCTCCACCACGATTCGTCTCGCTCCCGCCCTCTCTCTCTCTCTCTCTCTCTCTCTCTCTCTCTCTCTCGGTTTCTCTCAACCCTCGACCCCCTCTTATTCTCTTCCTTCCATAAATCATCCATCTTTCGCTGTTTCCCCTTTATCCTCGTTCTCTTTACACTTACGTGGGCGAGAAACTTCCCTTGAATTACGAGATATCTCATCGGCCTCCCGCTGAACCGATCGAAAATGCTTTCCAGATACCTTCGCACGAACCGAGTAGCATTAATTACGGCGATAACGATTGGATAACAAAAGTCACGATTCTCGCTCGTGTCTTCGTATTCGTTGGAATAGAATTTAATCGCATTCTTCGGTCGGGCTGTACGGAATAGTAATGATCGAGATCGAAAAGTACCGTGCGCGAGTCGCGATTCGATATTTTCCGTCCATCCTGACATAGACGTATGAAAAAAACCCACAGTTTCGACGCGTCACGTTTTTTAAAACCCTTTTTTTTTACATTTGTGTTTTTTTTGTTGGTACACCATTCGGTGGTATACAAGCGCATATTTTACTACGGACTTTACATTCTCCCCGCGTACCTCGCCTTCTGTATTCACGAAGGATTCCTTCGAACCATCGTCGAAACTCGTGCGTTTTTACCGGACATTTCTTCCACTCTCATCGCTCCCGATAAGGGGTTAGAAATTTTCCACGTAACGTGCCTTAGGCACACGAAATGGGTCCACCTGGGTCCCGTTTTCTACGTACGCGGAACTACCCGAGATTATCTCGACTGTAACCGACTCGTATTTGACGCCAACATTTCGTGCCGTAGGCTGCGTCTCGAGATAGGCTGCTCGACCGTGGACCGGTCGTGGGAGCACAGGGAAACTAGGAATGTAATATTAAGGTATCGGAAGTCCGTCGAAGTCTCGGTATTCCCACTCGACACGAGCAGCATCCAATCCGCTTCCCGCATCTCCGTCTTGCGCAAAATTTACAAGCTCGCGGGAGCTCGTACTCGCATATTCGCATACTCGAGGAGCTTAGCCACGATTTTTTATATAATCCGCTTGCGGCTCGTCGCAAATAAAACGCTTCGGCCGTTTATAGTAGCGATTCCATTTCAACTCCATCCGACTCGCCATTGCGAGAGGTAAATTTCCGATTTATTCGAGACGCGATGGGAGTATATCCGAAATCGAAAGTTACGGAGACCCGAACGTTTCCTTTGTGGGAAGATGTTTCGGTTGAAATATTTAATGCTCTCACAGATCACGGGCCGACTCGGCAGATATTCCAGCGAAAATATATCAGCGTCTTACTCGCGTAAGATATTTATTACACCTTCGCGTCGCGCGGAAAATGTATTCGTCGCGCGTGGCGAGAGGTGCGCGCGCTCTGCCAAAGGAAACGCATAGTTACGTAGTAGGTACGAGTGTTTTATTAAGCGAGTAATGCGTCAAACATGTACCTTGACGTGTATCGGGAATGACCCGCACCAATCTCCGTGTAGCAAAAACGTGGAGTATTCGGTCGCGCGTACACAGGAAACGCTTTCAAGCGAAACATTTGATCCTCCACAGAAGATCAAATAGCGAGAATGCAAACGCAGCCGTCTCGATTGCTCGCGTATAAGTGATCCAACGCATACATAACGCAACGCCGTTAATTGCCCCGTCGTTGAATCATCGCGTCGATACATATTTCGTTGCAAGAATAATTAATCAAATCTCGGGATGGTTAACATCGTTCGGGCTTCTCATTTAAATTTTCAACCTCGTTTCGAATGTAAAGTTCGTCGCGAACTACGCTTAGCCTTAGCTTGAGATACGCCCACAATGGAAACTGTGTATCTAGTTGCAACAACTTGGAACATTATTATCATAGTTGACTCAACTGTAGAGATAGTCGCGACATAGTTGACGTTGCGCGAAGCTACGGTTTTAGTTACAAATCCGCAGCGTGTTTAATTTCATAACCATGAGTTTAATATGTTCCGCGGTATCTCGTTAACGCGAATTGTCTGCCTAATAGCTCGAAACGAACGACTTCCCTTTTGTCCGTTTCCTCTGGTCCTTTCCGATCGCCGTACGAGTACGCGTCGAAACCTTTGAATCGATTCCCCGTTTGTGGCGGGCATTACTTTATATCGTAGGATGGATACTCTCATTGGACGAGGCAGGCGTGCGCGTGCATCGAGTTACAAATCGATTCCACGCGGGAGATCCTTTGAGGTGGAGCGCTTTGCCTCAAAGGAGAACCGCCGACGTATGTACCTGTAATCCGAACGTTTTAATCGTCCCGGTACTCCAGGTTAGCCGAGAGCGCGTGGAGAGAATGTCACGGGAGAGCGACTACTTGGATTACGACGATTATTTAAATTAATTGTAATTCTTTTTGGAATGGACAACTGCTCCCAGTATACATAATTGCGGCAGGACCACCGTCTACCAAGTGAAAGGGGGGGTGTGTATGGAAAAGGGGCAACCCGAGAAAGTAACTACGCAAAATCAGGCAATTTAAATTCACCGTAAAAAGGCTCTTTAATTAAAAGACTTTAATTTCTCACGGTCGTGGGGGGACGTTTACTTATTCATACTAATGACTAGGCAGCCTCGAGTAATTAGAACGCTTTGAGCGCTCGGCAACCGATCTACAAGGATATACCCGCGAAACGCGTGCTATTTTCGATTGGAAATGTCAGAGATAATTTCTCGCCCCTCCGCCGTCGCCGGCCGCTATATCGTTTTTCGTTCGATAAAATGCCACCGAGTATCGAGAGAACGGTTTTCGTTTACGGGACTGCGCAAATGTGCGTCAGATTTTATTTTATCGCGTACCGCGTTGCCCCCCCCCCCCCATTCTCCCAATGGTTGCAAATGCTATTTTCATTCCGTAGATCGAGGTTGGAACTATAATCGTGATTTTAACCTGACACAGTTCGCGAGGGAATTTTCGATGAAAATTACGACAACCCAATCGAGGCGCAAAGAATTCGTAGTTCGGTTGACTACGAGCAAGTCTCTCGAGAACACGAGCTTCGGCGCAACCTCGCTAATTGGATCAGAGCGCCGCGATAATTAGTTTAAATCCTCCAATTAATATTCCGTGTTTTACTTTCGCGTTATACCGGGCGTTCGGAATAACTGCCGTGCCAGTTTTCTCGCTTGAAAAAACGCGGTGCCTTCGGTCGGAAGCGTTTTCAGAAATCATTGAATTCCACTTTCATCGCTCTCCCCCCCCTCCCCCCTCCCCCCCTCCCCCCTCCCCCCTCCCCCCCCCCTCCCCCCGTAATTGAAGATGGTAAGATTCGAACGATGCACGCGCAGCGTGTCATACAATTTTCCGTTAATACCGTTGAACGTGACTTCAAAGTACGTGATTCCAATTCACATTCTTTTATTGCCGTACATCATTTTGCGAAACTATAATTGTTTACGAGTAATATTGAGCATCGTACATCGCATCCATACCTTTGCCAACGGCACCAATAATCCAAACATCGATTCGTTTCGTATAACCGTGCATGTCACCCAAAGAAAGGGCTCGGTGACTAGATAATCGAGAAATATTTCCGTAATACGATAGATATTAGAGTAACGAATGACACGTGTACGAGCGAACGAGAGCGGCGCGAGATATTTTTCCACGGAAGCAGAATTGTATCCTTTACGTTTAATCGCGTTAGCCGTCTCATTTCCCAGTAACCGTTCGGAAATAATACCGCGAGGTCCGTACCATATTTCAACACAACCCTTTCGTAATATTAAATTCCCCCCCCACCGGACCTTTCGAATGTCCACGATCGTACGTTCAACAAAGTGGTGGTACACGGTCAGAAACGTGCAGCGGTGAACCATTCTCGGTTTCGAAACGATCCTACCTGCCTTTGGATCGATGGTTGACTGTGGTTTGTCCGCGTGAAAGAGGGTTGCCGGGAGAAGCATAAATACTGAAACGTGACCGTTAGAACTGATTCCAGAACTGGGTAGTCCCATTTGGATGCACCTGGTACCATATACTACGCTACCTTTGAACGAAAGCTCGAATGGTGTACGTGCCTGCAATCTCCGTAGTTACGCGAGTCACTTTCAATCGTACGTTCTTTCAAATTTCTTCCGATTCCCGTCGTTCGATTTCGCGAACCTTTTTTTTCGCACGCGAATTCAACGCACAAATTGACGTCTACTCCGTGACATTTTCGACGCGGATTTGCACGAGATTTTTGGAAGGTCAGCTCGGACGGAAGAACCGGTAGGATAATTTTTTATCGTAATAGAAACGGGCGTCTCCCGTTCGTAGAGTATTTGAGGAAAAACAGCGATCTCTTTTTCGTACCATAATTTTTCGTCGGTTATCAAATAAAGATTCCGACCGTACTTTAGGTTTTACTACCTGCGAAATTTATAGTAACTTTTTATCGTCCTGCCACCTGCTTAGCGCGGGTCCTCCTCGCTCTCATTGAATAATGGTTTTCAGCTCTTTTGTAACAATGATAATGCGTCTCTTATTTGATCAGAACTAAAAAGTGAATTGGACAGCGTCTACGTTTCAGTGAGTTGCGCGAGTTGCGAAAGATCGATGAGTATACAGAGTTTTTTAATAGAATCAAGCTGCAGTGTTAATAAATGATTCGAATTTATTCTATTATATTGGATTCTACTATTCGATTTATTATGTCACCTTATCTTAGGAGACATTCGAGAATTCTGTCTCTCACGATCCTTTTTATTCCTCTTTATTTTATTAATCTTACTTCCCTCGAGCCCTCTTCAAAAGTACGATGATAACTTTCAAAAGTTCTCTCTTTACACCACTTCTTCCTCTACTTCCGTGATGTAATTTTTTCTTTAGTACACTCCACGCTCCGAAGATGCTTCGGGTATTACTCTTCTTTTGTGCGTATTTACTGCAAGTTTGGCGCGATCATTTTTCTATGTAATTGCATTTTGGATCTAATCTCCCGAGATGCTTCTTATCGAAGTCCGAAGAAGCGTCCATTGATCGCGCTACCAATCCATCTATCAATCTTTGCACCTTACTTTGTTCCACGCCGGCTTTTCGCCACCAGTTTTTTACGCCCTCCAGATCCCCGTAGAACGATCGGACCTCTCTAACTACAGAGAAATCTGGTAAATGTTCCTCTTTCGTAGCGACACACCTTTCCGGCGCTTATAGGTCGATTCGCGATGAAAGGGACGACTTCAAGATGGATATCTGAAAGTTAAAATGTTCCCTAACAGCCAGATTGAATTTTCGATCAGCACGCGGCAATACACGCCTCGTCTTCTGCGCGCTGCTAGGACGCTCCGGATTTCGTTTCTCTACAGTATCGTTCGAGACTTCCTCCGTATCACTCGAAATCGAAGTGAGGTTACTCCGCGAGCGAAGAAAGGTTGCCGTTTTCGGCACAGTTTTCTTCCGGGAAAGATACGGTCCATCGAAAAACAGTAAAGGCCCTGCTACGGCGTCATAAAAGTTAAATGGATTCTCGAGTCCTCTCCGAAGGGGAGTGAAAACGTATCTAGGCGTTGCACTCTCGGAATAGTTTTCGAACTCGCGGGGAAAAGAATCGAGAAATTCCATAGCCAAGAAGATATCTGCAGAATTCTCTTGAAAGCGAGTAATTCGGTTAGACTTTTATGACGCTCGATCGAAAAAATTGCAGGATTCGCCTGTCGCGGGAGGAGCTACCAGTTTTCCGTTTCCTCGGTACTATTTTTGAGAATCCGCACGAGCGGAGATTGCGGTGGTCGTTCCCTCGCGATGATTTCATAATTAACGTCGATTTTTCCCTACGTTACTTTCGATGCGGAGCGAGCGCAATCGATGTAATTGAGAAACCAGGAGTAACGGGTTGAGCGCGTTGCCGTTACTCCGAGTTGCTTGACGCAGCGCGCGGTAACGTAGCCGGACTAATTTCGAAACTATCCGGCATCGAGGTTACTCGAATAGACATAACTCCAGCTACGCAAACTTCCTAGCTTACAACTACTTCTTGGTTCACTAGTTTCCCGCTGCTACCTCCGAAATGGGTTTGGCACTTTGGTGCCGTCACGAGGTTTGTCACTGTCCACAAACGCTAACTGAAATTGGTACACGCGTGAGAAACGACGATATCGCTGGGACATTGGATCGATCGTGACATTGACCTCGCGGAAGGGGAAACTTGTGATGTCGAGAGTCGCGTTAGTTTACGATATACAATATAGTTACGAATTACGCATTTGCAATAGTAATGCCTAAATTTTACCTAATTTTCGTGGGTTCGACGCGAGAATTAATTGAGTTCTTCCTGGGCGAACAACTTGTTCGAAGATCGTGCGTCCCGTCAACGAACAAGTACAAACGTCTTGCCTTTTTTGCCGTGGTACTATCTGCCGCAAATTTCGCGGAGGATTGACCACGCGGGGCGGCCCTTCAACGGAACGAACGTTGAAACATAGCGTAATTCCGCGGCTCTGATTATGGCGGCGCGGGAAGCAATGTGGAGCTAACCGAGTTACGAGGACGGAAGAGAGTCAGAACTTCCGGCCGCCGGGCTTTACGCCCGTTAAAGTAACTCGGTTTGCGAAGTTTACGAACGAGAGAACCCAAAGTTCCAACCATGTCTACCACTTTACGACGGAGGGTATAGACGGCGAGGCGTTCACACGCATTGCGTCACACGTGTAAACAGGAAATGCACTTGAAGCTTCTGGATTTAATCCATGAAGCGGCATACAGAGTACGGAACTTGCCAACGGTGCTGCTGTGACGGGACACCTGAATCGTCGACGGAATATTCGTAATTTCGGAGGCGTCTGCTTTAGAGAAAATTAAATACCGTACGTCCTGCTTTTCATTCGCATCTGCGTCAAAGGGAGACAGTGTCGCGTGGAAAATTGTGTGGCAAAAGAAGAGAATCGCAGCTGCGAATGATCGAGTTACACCGCATTAACCGAAACGTGGTTTATTAAATTAAATAATCGTTTCGAGATCCCTATTTCGGTGCGCGTGATCGTGAAATCATGCCGCGGCGGCTGATCGCGAGAATGAAAATATGAGAAGGAAGAAATTTCTGTACTTTTTGTTTTATTCCTGCACCGTTTGTTCTTTCACCGACACTGACTCGCACGGTCGACTGAGTGCCTCATCGTAGAAAATTCACTGGTCTGCTTTTCGGCCGACTGCTGCACCGTCGAATAGTTTATTCACAGGCACGTGTGTGTGAACGCGACCATCGGTGCGACTAGCAGCAGCGCTGGTGCTTTCAGTATTACGCTTATACCCGTTTTAATCCCCCGAGTACTCGCCGTGGAACAGCAGAGACTCAGTGCCGGCTGGTTGTGCATAATATCTTTAATACCGCTTGGTTAACCAAAAAAAAAAAAAAGAGAGAGAGAGAGAAGAAAGGCGGGTACGAGTTTCTCCAACCTTAACCAAAATTGAGTTTTCACCACTGCCGTCTGTGTAACGTGCCTCGGCGTTCTATTACACCGTGCCGCAAAAGATAAGTTAAGGGTGTCGAAATGTGAACAGCGTTTGATCAAAGAAGTAGCATTTATGTACTTTCTGACGAAATATCTGAGATTCGTGATTACTTTAATATGATTTCTTGCACCCCCCCGTTTAAACGAAACCAGTAGTGTAATGCGCACCGTGTTGGTCGTGCAAAATGATTCTGACTACCAACTTATACATAGAAGCAGTTCCGTATTTTATTCCATGTACGTTTAAATGTTACAATACGATATTTTGAAATAAGAGGACACTTTTTAAAAAGTTCATTTTTTAATATGGTTTGACCACCCACTGGACAAGGTCCAGTTCTCGCCTACTTGTACTTGGCCCGAGACAAGACCTTCTCTCTTGAGAAGTCCTTAAAGATCCTTAGTGAATTCTTCGTATGCGAGAATGAACCTTGTTATTTGACTGTTGAATGAGATCTGAGGACAGAGGGGATCCGTACGTTTAAGGAAAATTATTATCATGGGAAAAATAATGTGGAAGGGAATCGTAAGTTGTTTTGGTGGAAAATGAAAGAGTAGAAGACTACGAATTTGGACGATGGACTAGGCGATAAAGAAAGATGCGTAAGGGAATGGTGAATCAGTGTCTATGGGAGATTCCAGCGATGCGCACAATATTTACTATAGTAACTTATGACTAAACTTATCATCGGAGAATTGACATAAATGGGATCGGCACATTACAGTGCGATGCACTTCCATTAGCGCGTGCACGCGAAATAATTTGTAGACTAAATAGCTGATGGATTTACCGTAGGAGCATCGGTACACGATTATTGTACTTGATTACCACAAACGTTCTCGTAGATTATCGAAACATCGTCGGCGGTACGAAGCGCGCGAGTGTCGACTGTCAGTCACATTTGGAAATAGTTAAGATACGCCGACACAAATGTCTTGCGCAATGCTTATTCGACGTTACCAAGAATGTTCCTCTACAATCTCGTAAAGGTTGTTTAACGGACGTTGAAACAATTATCAATATAAGTTACGGTAAACATTACCGCTTTCGTTTCTATCTCACCTATACCGTAAACGCAAATCTTTCATAATCCAACCGCGAGTACTACGTAAGCAGCGCCGCTAACGCACGATTGTAAATCAGAAAATCAAACGTTGCGTCGCAGGGACTGCTGTCGCGTCACGATGCACGATATTTATTATGGTCGAATTATTCCTCGACGATGACGCAAAGAATTCTCTTTGCCGTTCGCTCGACAAAACTGATTTCCGGTAGTTGCTCCTGCGAGAAGTACTTCCGTTCGCTTCGAGTTATCCGGCTTGCCCTTGGCGTGCCTTTAACTTACATTCCCTTTTGCCCGCAGCCTCGTAAAAGTTTTCGCTGTTATATCCAGCTTCTCCCGGGGGTCTTTCGAGATCGTAAGGCGATCGTTTGCTTTGACTACGGGACTGTACCCTGTCGCGCCTTAATATTTACGTCGCGTAACGTTACGCCGCATTAAACGTTGTCGCGCATAGAGCGAAAGAATATTGCGCCGCGAGTCAACCGTACTAAAGCATTCTGGATTCGAACCTTTGTGCTCGACGGCGAGCCTCGGCCCACCAGCCCTCTGATGTTATAAGACTACGGAGGCAATAGTCAGAATTATTCTAAGGGCCACGCTCCAGTATGTAGTTATCACTGTCACGAAAGCGTCGTTTTTCGAAGCGAGTAGAAAGCAATTGATACTGTTAGTCGCGAGTTAACGCTTCGGCAGCCGGTAGTTAGTAACTGGACAATTCGTATATAATCAATGAAACATTCGACTCGACTACAAACTTTATTAACGTTTCAATTAACGTCGATACAATCCCAACAATATACCGGAATGTCCATTCGCTCTTATCATTCCCATGCTTTTCGTTCATCCGAACGTTTTTTATAATTTTAGTGACGCTTAATGCGGCAAGAAAGGAATGTTACGTTTCGCAATTACGCCCCAACATTTGGTAACTACGGGGCCGGTACACCGTACCTGGAGTAAAAAACTAATATACGGCACAGCGACGCCCGACTCTTCTTCCCGCGCGCGAGCAAAATAACGAGCTGCCTGGTTCGCAGAGATTACCAGCGGTCCTTCCGTCGCTTTATACCTCTCCAGAAAGTTGGCGTGAGACGGAATGACCATGAAGGACACAAACGCCTCGTCATAATGAAATTTAGGGTAACGCGATATAACGTAAACCAAATTTTCAGGTAATATCCTAATTACGAAAGTTTCGCGTTTCGTAGCCGCGTAATGAGAATTTCTCGTTCGCGCGAGTAATGGGGCTAAGGGGGGGGGGGGGGGGGTGAGGGAAAAAAAAGAGTTATCGCCCGAATAATAACGTGGTAATAAATTTGTTTTCGCGTTCCCGCAGTCTCGGTCCGCGGTACGCATAAGCGTTTAAACAATACACCGATGCAATTACAGTTTCCCGATATTTCTCCGCGAAGCGCAGTTTCCACGGGAAACTTTTCGTCAAACGTGATTTTGTTATCCGGCCGAGGTTTGGTTTAACCGGAAAAGGAGCGTAAATACATGCATATCCGGCTTTCGTAGACATTCGTCGTCTCGTAGCTCGACCGACTCCAATTTGAATTAAGACGAGGTTTCGCGGCGTGGCACTGAGGGGAAAGGGAAGAGAGCGAGGTCAGACTCAGGGTACAAATCATTCCAAGTTCTTGAGCGAGTTCGGTGAGCTTCGAAACGGCGCGTCTGCTCGAGCGTAAAATTGGTATGATATTATGGAAGGGTGAGAGGATCGGCAGCACACCCACGGTTCCTCGCCGTCGTACTCGTCCGCCAATAGCCATCGCGGAAATCTCTAAGAACGCGCTTTTCGAAACTTTCGATCGTTCTGCCTCGCGAAGATTGAATTATTCCTCGAGGAGTTCTTCGAGAAGAAGTGGCGTGTGCCGTTGGCATCGTCGCGATAAATTATTCGTTTTGTCGCGCGTACTTACGATACCACCAGCGAGAATTCTTTGAAAATTCATCGGAGTATGGTTAAGAAGAAATGTACGCCGACATCGTAACTCTTTGCTTTACGGTTTACACGATGCGCGAGGCAAGAGACACGTTCGTACGACGCTAACCAAATAAATGAATCTCCTTTGACACGCGTTCAAAAACCTAACGAGCTTCCGCTCGGTGATTCGTGTCAAAACTGATTGACGATTAAGTTGAAAATACTTTGAACGTCGCGACGGGGCAAGGTTCGTAGGTTTCAGCTTCTAATTCATTCGTCTACCCATAGTAAAGTTACGTTTCGCGAATCGAAGTTGTATTCTATTAACAATCCTTTGAAATTGTCCGGCGTTTCTATGCTATCGCAACGTCGTTCTCAAAAGCACAGATAGCGTACCCCGGTTCGTTATGGACGCGCATAGCGCGCTCCGCATAATTGGCCTGATTTCGTGTACATTTAACCGCTTCACTGTTTTCGCGCTCTTTAGCGTCCCATTTTAAGACGAATTTTGCTTTTGCCACAGGAACGCTCTAAGAATATTTTATCGTTGGTAGGGAACATCTTTCATCGCTATCGAATACAGTTGAAATGTATATGTACACATATATCGCACAACCTCCTCGTTGCGTTCCTCCGAGCTCGCCAAGGAGAAATTCTTAAACGGGCACTCGAAACACTTCAATATTTACGATTATTCGTTCTCACTCTCATCGTCGTATCTCCACGTTGATTAACGAAAAATATCGCGGTGAAGGAAAAAGCTATCCGTGCTCAAGCTACGGGGGGGTTGGTATAGGTCGTTGAAGCGGAAGCGCTCGATTTACGAGGGACTAACTTATAACGTGCCGAGCAGAGCTACAATTGGGCGTTACCGAGTCTCCGCCCTAATAATTTCTGGTGCTGCCGTCGGATGCGACACGCGTCTAAATTAGTTGCAAGGATTTAAGCCGATCTTCTACCGATGCAACAACGTGCCAGTGTCTTCCTCCTTTGCCCCGTATCCGCGGCAATCCAATAAGCACCCTCGAACATGCCGGGGACGTAGAGCGTTAGAAGGATTTGCAGGGGCATACACGAACGACAGGGTTGAGATTAGTCGTTTGCAACGTTTGCATCCAACCAAACCTGTCCCGTGAAACTGCATTTTGCCCGATGCTTGGGAGATCATTGTACGGCTCGCATAAATGACTCGGCGTTGACACGCGTCTCGTAATTTATTATGGTTACAGATTTACGATTTCTACCTATTTTCCGCGGTTAGGTATCGCTCTGTGGAGGATGAACTTGAGATTGAATTCAGTACATTTTCCGGAGTTTAACGTTCTTTAGATCTCATTACGAGTTCGCAAATATGGTTTTGTATTTTGAAAGCGATTCACAGTTTCGTGATAAAGCTCTTCCGTTCTTCCCAGCGGGTTACCCGGTTCCGTTGTTTTAGAGTGTAGTTTGTGAAATTTTGGCTCGCGGTATTGCCACGAGAATACTCATTATGCTTCTATATCGTTGCGCGGATTTTAGAAATTGTGCCAGTCTCGTCGGAGCGTTCGAGGACTAAGAGCGCAAAAATATGGAGAACGACCAGCGCAGAAAGGGAAACGAAATAAACGCAAAGACGCGCAGAAAACGAAAGGAGCCGCGCTCGAGCCATATTTGCACGGAAGAACTTATAACTTTTCGCTCCGTGCATTATTTCAATTCGGTCACCCGTTTCGGCGGCTCGCGAATCTAGTCGCCCGTGTGTATTTTCGCGCAGATGCAGACTGCCATTTATATTTATGTGCGAATCGTGTTCGCAATACAGATAGAGACTTTCCCCTTGGAAACATAGTGATATGTACTCTTTATAGCCACTCTTACAAACAGGTGACTCGAGGAAACATAATCATAAATGTTCGAGAATGTCGCTGGTATTACGAATGTTAGGTTAAAATATTTGCCTTCATTTCATATATTTCCATGGACGCGAAGGACAAGCAGATGCGCATTCATTTTATCTCCACTCTTCGCGCGATTCATTTTTTAATATACAGAGAGATATAAAGGTAGAAAGAGAGAGAGAGAGAGAGAGAGGGAGAGGGAGAGGCAGAGTGTGTTCTGTTTGAAAAAAACGGTGAGCGCGTTGCTTTTCGGACGTCAGTTTTATACCGCTCCCAGCCATATGTATACGCGCCACCGCATTGGAGCTTTCGGATAAACACTTTGCGCCGAATTAAAGTGCGTTTCTTCTCACGCGCGAGGTTACCAACGCGTTATAAATTTCTTTTTTTTGTTTCTACTATATAGCCATAACGGTCGGACACCTCGCACGACCGTACATACTTTTTCCAGCGGCGACATTCGATTCGAAACAATCGATGCAATTCGGGGCGTTCCTGATCTCGTTGATCACGACTCGGAGATCGATCTGCTTTTTTTTAACCCGACAGTGGTGCCGCGTTCATGGCGCGAGGTGACTAACATTCTTTCGAAGAATTTAATTTCCAGTGTATAGCCAGAAGGCATCGTCAACGAACGCGAGGGATACATGGGCCGGCCGGTCTCTTTTACCCCGCCTTCTCTCTTTTTCTCTTCACCCGTTCTCTTTTTACGTTTCTTCCACTGCCACGTTCTATTCGGGAATGTAATTTCCGTGGGGCCGGAGAATCCAACCCGATGGGACTCGGCACGTCTGACACCGATACAATTCACCCGATAAAACTGCAGGAGTTCTCGGTGGCTTTCCACCCCCTGAGAACCTTCACCTTTTCTTCCACTCTTATTTCCTTCCTTCCTTTCTCCTTCCCTCTTTCCCGTCCTTCCTCTCTTAGTTACTTACGTACTTACTTACTTACTTACTTATCTTCATTTCGTTCTATCCACTTTTCCGAGCTATTCCGAAAGCTATCCTCTCATCGAGCAAATCTTCTCTTACAATTTCGAAATAATGTTCAAAATTTCCACGGTGAGACCGATTTTCGTGCTCCACGCGTTTTCTTTGAACATCGTTAATTCGGAATGTTGTTGTGTATCGATTAGGTGGAGCGGCGAGTTTAACCGATATCTCGCGCTTTCGATAGACGCGTCATTGTTTCTTTCATTTTTGTTTCGCATCTTTTCTCGCTATCTGGAATTTTCGCGGAATCTTTCATCCTCATCCCAACGCGCTACTTTATTTTCCACACACTCCAGTAAATCTCGAGCTACCTCCTTAGAGTAATGCACTTGATTTTACGGATTGACCGACTTTGTTCTCGTAGCCGAATCGAATTCGCAATAAGAATTGGTTGCGTTTCTTTTGTTGTTTTTGTTTTGAGAAAGAGATTCAGACCGGACTGCAAATAAATTCAAGAGCGGGATTACGTCAATTCTACGAGCCAGTTATTGCCATTATTCTCAAATAGAGAAATTGCAAAGAAGCTTACGTACATCCGATTTGTTGCGATTTCGTGCACAGCGATACTACTACTTTCGCATTCAGCTCTTTTTCGCGTGACGAGACTTTCGGTATCGTTACGTCCTTTCCAAATAATAGTTATCTCGCGTTGTCGCCCGACGAAAAAGGTAATTTTGGCTACATCGATGCGTCCAAGAGACGTAAGAGTTGGCTCAAACAATAGCTACCGATCGTAATTATCTTTCCGAACGACTGGCTCGCAATTGCCATTGTCCCTAAAAGTTGATACCGGGAGTATTCAAGTTATTCGTGACAGGATCCCATGAAAGATTCCCGTTGGGCATCGGCAACGTGCACTTGACCAATCGAGATCCCTTGTTTCCCCTTGCACGCGTATATACTGCAAAATCGACTCGGGGGCAGAATTTCAAAAGCCAGCACGTCGATCTGGGATCGCCTGCTTTCCTGTTCGGCGGAGAACTCGATAAGATCCTTCTCCGCTAGTGCTTTCAAGAAATCCGATACGGAAGGCGGGAGGGATGCATCAACTTGTCAAGCTGAGATACCTTTCCTCCCCCCCCCCCCGGCCCCATCGTCCCCCCTTCTCTCGCCACCTACGATATTATCCTTCACTTTCCGGAAGATCTAAACTTCGGCCCGTGGCAAACGTTTCGATCGCTCATGTTCCGGGATCGAGTGCTTGGTCTTCTAGATGAAAGCACTTGACCCCGATCCCAGTGACCTTTACTTTTATGTCTCCGTATCTCTTGGTATCGGAGAAGATCGTCTTCCCTGACTACGTTTGCGAAGAATCTTGGCCTTTCGCGCACTTTTCTTTTTACGTTCGACGGGAGGAGCGTGCACTGTACCGGGCGCACGAGTTTTCGTACGTTCCCTTCGCGTTGGCCCTTCTACTTCTCATCGTTTTCTATTTACCGTTTTATTATCGCGCGCGCGAAGCCTCTGCCGTTTTCTCATTCGGTCCGGCAAGCTGTAAGCTCCGAACGAGCGTTATCCATCCGAACGAACGATGATATGGCGATCCCGAGTAATTCTCGGTCTCCGGTTATCCTGTTCGGCGAATGTTTTACATCGGGAAATCTCTCGTACCGCCGTGCATTGTACATATGTGCAGGTATATATCAACTTGTCACGTAGATGATACCTTGCACGACTTGGCAAGTTCCGACTGGCAGGTTTCCCGTTCTCCTTGCGAGTCCCCGGGCGACGTTTTCAGGAGTACACGGGTGAAAGCGGGGAAGTTTGAGCTCCTCTCTCTCTCTCTCTCTCTCTCTCTCTCTCTCTCTCTCTCTCTCTCTCTCTCTCTCTCTCTCTCTCTCTCTCTCTCTCTCTCTCTCTCTCCCCCCCCCCTCTGTCCCTCCCTCTATCCTTCGCTATCTATCGGCCTTTCTAGCTGGTGTTTCTCCACGAAGTTAGGTTGGGTCGGATACCTCTGGATAGCCAGGTTAGAACTACGACCTGCCGTAGTCCTTATTGGTATCGATAAACCGTGACAGGTGGGGACGCGGGGGAGGGTGCTCGCCACCATGGACGAGTCACTATAATGGCCGTTGTACGTCCCGCGCTCCCCGAAACGGGAAAAAAGGAACTAACGGAAATTGTACTTCCGCCTTTATTGTTTCGTCGGTGGGAAAAAGGTAGGAAAAGTTGAAATCGAGTTGGACCGCTGGTCGATGCTTGGGCTTGATTAGTCGTAAAACATTCCGATCGTTAAGAGAACATTATTCGATACCGATTTGGAAGCGAATAATAATTACGCGTGTCCCGTCACACCCGTCAGTTTGATTTACGAAAACCTCGTGGCGTCTAATTTGATTTCTGGCTCGGAGTTCAGCGGGGGACACGTAGCTCGAACCACCATCGCGGTGACTTGTTTGAATTATAAGTCGGGCAGGACGTTATCGTCGAGACGGCTCAATGCACATTTTCTATTTTATTCACCGACCGTGCGCGATACCAGAAAGCATTCCTGTTTAATTACCCAATAAATAGATTTAATTGCTACGTTGCTCCGCGGCACAGCCTGGAAGAAAAGAAGAAGCGGGGTTTGGAAGCGAAGCGGGAAAAGCAGCGAGAGGAGAATGATGATAATTTAATTGCACAGCGCTCGCTGCGCTCTTACCCCCAAAACCGAGGCACAGCTGGCGAAGACGTATTTGCTACGTCCCTGTACCCCAAAACTCGTCTTGTTTTTATTTCCAAAGTCAAAGACCGAGTTTCACAACCCCGCAGGAACTGTTTTGTCACTCGACTAAAACAAACTCTTCCGGCCGAGAAGGGCGCGAACCGCGGAAAATTGGGAACATTTGCCGCGACATTTTCCTAGAAACAAAGGGTTTGGCGGATCCCGCACCAGAATTTATCTTTTGTTTTTATTGAAAATTGTCGTATCTCTTGGACGACGATCGGTATTCTCCTGAAAATTGATCACGGTTTGGAGTATTTTCTCAGGGACTCGTCGGAAAAATTCGGGATGTCGATTTAATGACTTTAATGTTTCGTATATAAGAGAGACGTCGAAATCAGAATAATCATTGTTGTCGTACGGGGTAGTTGTCGAACGACGTGTTTGCGTTCGTCTCCAAAGTTCCTTAATAAACCAAATTGCTCAATTTAATTTTGTAGAGCTACCCGATCTTCGTCTACCTACCTACCTTCGTCTAGCGCGAGATAAGCGGAATTGCAGAAAGACGTCGTTATTTCTATGACGCGTATCACGTTGCCGTTTATACGACGTAATTTCTACGAGCGAGCAAGCAATTGCGCTCTATGGACGTTGATGCATTTACGCGATACGGTAGCATGGATTAGTACAAGCTTGTCAGAAAAAACTAATTTTCTCAGAAAATGGAAAATGCATTATTAAATCTGTGCGATTCTGGGCGAGCGAAGCTCATTCTCTCGACGTGCAAATTGTGTTACTCGGAAATATTCAAATGGACTTTGAAAACAATTTTGAAAGATCCGACAAATACGAGATATCACTATTTTCACGCGAGATATAGTGGATTAGTTACTATCTGTCCGACATTATTTTCCGTGTTATTTTATTTTATAGAAATTACGGTCCGACAGTTGTCCGTTTAAACAGAATTAAACCGCGTTCGTGCATCTCCGCTATGTTCGCGTCTCCGATCCATTTTCGTTCAACAAAGCCAGCGGCGAGTTACCGTTAAATTCGGTTTTAAAATAATCTGCGCGAGCCTTTTATTAAAATTGGATTCGTCACGCTGTCCTCCCGCGAACTTAATACCCCCGGATTTCCAGGTGTCCGTCTAATTATCCCATTGTTTGTCGAGTATCTGGACATTTCATTCTCGACGAGCGATACTAATTATACGATAATAGGAGTCTCCGTTCAGCGGATGGACGGAGCGTGGTAAACGAGAACCATGAAGATATACCTAGACCGGGAAATTGATACGCATTCGCGCAAATATGCCCTCTCACTCGAAGTTCGCGGAATCAGTAAATTAGGGAATGACGTTCGAAAAGTAACTGGTAATGATTAACAAAACTGCTAACGGTCGTAACGCTCTACTTCGGAAAGGTAAATAGCAGGGACGGAAAAAAGAACCGAACGTAACCGAAACCGAACCCGAACCAGCCAGGTTAGGAACGGAACGTATGCCGCTCGCGAGATTGTTCCGTTCCGAAGAACGTAACGAAACTGGACACCTCGAGTTGTCGTGACAACTGGGCCCGGAACGTTCCGCTTGGTTCCATCTTCGGAACGGAACAATCTCTCGGGCAGCATACGTTCCGTTCTTCGGAACGGAACGACTTCTCGAACGGCTCACGTTCCGTTTTTTGGAACAGAACAACTTCTTGAACGGCTCACGTTCCGTTTTTCGGAACCGTTCTTTTCCCGAATTAAACTTGGCTCAAATTTTCTTTGCAAATTTGTGTAAGTTGCCACGCCCGTTGAATTTGTGTACGTTGACAGAGGATAGTAACAAATACACTTAACGAAAGATAATAAGAAGCAATTAAATGAAATTGATCGTGTTTCCACGATTGTAAACTAATGCGTAGTAATAAATTCAACTGCGATAATTAGCAAAATGAAAAATATCTCATTATTTCAAATATCTTTCGGTGTGTTTCTCTGTTAAAACTCGTGGCGCATCTTTCATGAACTTGGTTGTTCATATAATAATTATATTTGGTGTTTGAAATCTGGCAGAACGACTTCGAAGGTAGTTTATAACTACCAATTCGCCGAAATCGTTGTGCTTCCCTTGCACTCTCTTTCTTTTCATTCATATCTCTCTCATCGTCAGCTTCGGCACAGCGTGTCAATGACGATTTGCAGGTAGACCTTCGTTCCCAGGTAAACGTCTCTCTCTTTTCCTCCTTCGCTCCCTCGCGCTAGCACTTTGATCGGGAAGTAGCTTTCCTACTCTCGCTCCGTCGCAGTCGCGCTTGTTCCAGATGTTCAACCGCGACGGAGCGAGGGAGGAAGAGAGAAAGTCTTACAGACCTGAAGGTGCAAAAAGGTCGCTATTGTTTCGAGCGGCATCGGAAGACCTTAAGAAAATGTGCTAGTTTTCGGCTATGTTTCCTTTGCGCAGATTGCGGATGAAGAAGCGGAAGAACAAGTACTGAAGATATGAAAAAAAAAATAATTTTATTTACAATTTTTTTTTCAATTACCCGACAGTATGTATACATACATGTATATGGTCGATTCCACGTCAAATCGCACAGCTAAATTCTTCGAAATTCTGATTTTGAGATATGTTATAGAGGGAGGTGAGACAAGCCACCCGAATTTTTTTTTATTTTTTATTTTGACTTTCGAGGAGTTATGAGACCTTGAAAAATAATTTGCGTTTTTAAGTTCGATTCAGAATTAATTGTTGTTTAACGAGAATTTTCAACCTTGTTCAAAAAATTCATTTCTCAACGTATAATTCATAAAAATAAAAAAGAATCGTTAATTGACTGTCAGGGCATAAATGTTGCCTGTCTTTACCTCCCTCGCCGCCCCTCGATCGCACTTGGCCAAGAAGAAGGGACGATAATCGGTAAGGTGCGTCCCCTCCCTGCCGCATTTTCGCCCCGTGGGTCCCTCTCTTTCCTACCCGCGCTTCGAGCGAGGGAAGAAGAGAGAAGGTCTTATGCGACGACAATCGAGACTCGACACTTTCTCGCACAATGTACGTTTTCTTTGCAAAGTCGTGCAAGTTGCCATTTGCGTTGAATTTATGTATGTTGAGAGACACTACGAATTCGGTAATGTATAAATGTATTAATTACATATATGTGTGTGTGTATGTGTATATATAAATAGTAGGCCAAGTAGAAGTACGCGAGGACTAGACCTTGTATCTTTCCCGGAAAGATTTCTTTTTTCCTACAGAAACTGCAAATTAGTTCGTGGATTATTTATTTCAAGTCGGTATTATACGGCATGAGACATCTGGCTTGCACGTTTTCTATTTTACTTTAATGAATAGACAGAAATACCTACGCTGTGCACGGTACATCCATTATTTTACACAGGTAAACTACCTTTCACATTTACTTTCGGCGGACTTTTATTATTTTCTCTATGTTCTATTATGCCAGCGATGAACGTTCCTGAATTGTAGTCAAAACCCTCTCATTATGTGTCATGATGACCGTGTTATTATAATGCTATTGAACCATAAAACTCGGGTCAGCGCATTTGGGCGCGGTCGTTTTGGGCCCACCGGGTGAGTCTGAGTGGGCAAATTCCAGGACCTGTGCCTCAATTTCTTCGAATCGAGCCACCGCATAACGGTTCCAAGCTGCCTTTTCCTCGTCAAAATTGTGTTACCCTACAACAGCTTAATCGGTTTCGATGTGTTTTGTTTGTTTTAAATAAATAAAAGCGGTTCATATCTTCCGGTTGCGTATGTGCTTAAAAGTTTGCCGAAGTCGGTTAAAAACTATCGTTAAAATAAGAATTTTACATAATTTCAGCAAACTGTAGTGCACATGCACGACCGGAAGCTATGAACCTATTTTAAATTATTTTTTAACCCTTTTTTACAAGGGGACGCTACGACATTAGGGTTACCGATTCGGTCGAAATTGATACTACGTGATCCTTAACACCCCCCGTTTACTGTGTAAAGTATTAGGACCCGCGGTAAACTGTTCGCAAAATTAATTTTTATTACATTTCGAGCAAGTCATATCCTGTAAAAGTAACGCAATATCGGTTAGATTCTGATAACTTTGGCGCCAAAAAACGATGATGTCTTTAGATAAAGCTCATCGAGTTGAGAAGAAAAGTCCTGTACGAAAAATCGATATCTCGAATAGTTTTCGAGATATCGAATTTTTAAATTAAAAAATTTCCTTTTTTTTAATTTTATTCAATTGCATTATATTTTTATTTTATTTACTCAATTCTGATAATTTTGGCGACCCAAAAGTGTCCCAATTTTTCAATGTCTGAAACTCCTGGAATGTGGAAATAAAAGATAACAAAATTCAGCATTCGGCAGAGGGACCCATGCGGCGAAAATTCGACAGGGTGAACACGCGTATTGCCTACTCTCGCCCCTTCTCCTCGGCCGAGGGAAGCGAGGGATGTAAACAGAAACAGAATTTAGCTCTAGAGTCCACGTTCATTGTCTAAGGTGTCGACTCTCGGTTGTCACGGCATAAGACCTTCTCTCTCCCTCTCGCGCTCGAAGCGCGGGTAGGAAAGAGAGGGACCCACGAGGCGAAAATGCGGCAGGGTGGGGACGCGCATTACCGACTCTCGTCCTCGTCCCTTCTTCGCGGCCATGTGCGAACGCGAGAGGCGACGGACGAGGGAAAGAGAGTATTGGCGCCCAAACGAGCGCATTTTCTTAAAGCCTTCCAATGCCCCTTGAAGCAACGTTTCTGCAGCGTTGATATATAGGTAATAAAACATCTGGTCGCTAGACTCACTCGGGTTCGAGGAATTCGGGCGCAAGGTAAAGTTCGGTATCCCAGGTACACAGTCCACCACCCTCTTCAAGTCTCTCCGTCATCCACGGGGTGGAAATTAAAAATTACAATTACCACTCTCTACTAAATAGTAAAAATATGATAAAAATAAATACATGAACACATCCGTCAGCGTAAGGAAATTCTCTGATTCCTTGGCGACGATATGTTTCCCTTTTTACGTTCGTAAAATTCGTGGATTTGCTGACTTCCATATTGTTGTTTGATATATATGGTCGATTCCACGTCAAATCGCACAGCTAAATTCTTCGAAATTCTGATTTTGAGATATGTTATAGAGGGAGGTGAGACAAGCAAATTATTCTACGGCAAACCAGACCGCGCCTAGAAATGTTTGAAGTAAAAGTGTCCCAATTTTTCAAAGTCTCATAACTCCTCGAAAGTCAAAATAAAAAATAAAAAAAAAATTCGGGTGGCTTGTCTCACCTCCCTCTATAACATATCTCAAAATCAGAATTTCGAAGAATTTAGCTGTGCGATTTGACGTGGAATCGACCATATACATGTATGTATACATACTGTCGGGTAATTGAAAAAAAAAATTGTAAATAAAAATATTTTTTTTTTTTCATATCTTCAGTACTTGTTCTTCCGCTTCTTCATCCGCAATCTGCGCAAAGGAAACATAGCCGAAAACTAGCACATTTTCTTAAGGTCTTCCGATGCCGCTCGGAACAATAGCGACCTTTTTGCACCTTCAGGTCTGTAAGACTTTCTCTCTTCCTCCCTCGCTCCGTCGCGGTTGAACATCTGGAACAAGCGCGACTGCGACGGAGCGAGAGTAGGAAAGCTGCTTCCCGATCAAAGTGCTAGCGCGAGGGAGCGAAGGAGGAAAAGAGAGAGACGTTTACCTGGGAACGAAGGTCTACCTGCAAATCGTCATTGACACGCTGTGCCGAAGCTGACGATGAGAGAGAAATGAATGAAAAGAAAGAGAGTGCAAGGGAAGCACAACGATTTCGGCGAATTGGTAGTTATAAACTACCTTCGAAGGCGTTCTGCCAGATTTCAACAACAAATATAATTATTATATGAACAACCAAGTTCATGAAAGATGCGCCACGTGTTTTAACAGAGAAACACACCGAAAGATATTTGAAATAATGAGATATTTTTCATTTTGATAATTATCGCAGTTGAATTTATTACTGCGCATTAGTTTACAATCGTGGAAACACGATCAATTTCATTTAATTGCTTCTTATTATCTTTCGTTAAGTGTATTTGTTACTATCCTCTGTCAACGTACACAAATTCAACGGGCGTGGCAACTTACACAAATTTGCAAAGAAAATTTGAGCCAAGTTTAATTCGGGAAAAGAACGGTTCCGAAAAACGGAACGTGAGCCGTTCAAGAAGTTGTTCTGTTCCAAAAAACGGAACGTGAGCCGTTCGAGAAGTCGTTCCGTTCCGAAGAACGGAACGTATGCTGCCCGAGAGATTGTTCCGTTCCGAAGATGGAACCAAGTGGAACGTTCCGGGCCCAGTTGTCACGACAACTCGAGGTGTCCAGTTTCGTTACGTTCTTCGGAACGGAACAATCTCTCAGGCGGCATACGTTCCGTTCCTTACCTGGATGGTTCGGTTCGGTTTCGGTTTCGTTTTCCGTCCCTGGTAAATAGCAGCCTCGTAAATCGCAAACCGTCCGTTCTGGCAAGAACAACGGAACACGCTTCGCGGTGCGATATCCCGATCGAGAAATTATTCAATTTCATGAACTTCCTACAACGCCCGTAACGATACCTACCCCAGTTCTGTACAATTATAATTTATGACGCTCAAGACAAATGGACGCGATGCCACGTACACGTATCACGTTGTTCGTTTGAATTGGAAAGCGTGGGAGAGGGAAGAAAATCGATGTCAACCGATTTCGTTGCTGTCGATTCTCGTCCGCTTTTCGTTATCCGACCGAGGAGTAGTCTGACCCAAATCGAGGTAATTATCCGAGCGAACCGATAGCCCCGTCTACTCGAACTTTTTAAAATACAGTGTATTAGATCCGTGCGTCGGAAATCACGAAGATTCCTTTGGTACGATGGGGTACTCTTCCCTTTTATCCCGAGCAGTTGTTTCCCCTTTCCCGACACGGCGTCCCTCACCTGTCCTCCGTTCACTTTGACGCGCGCGATTCTAGTCGACTCGTCGTCGCCCCTAGGAACGCGTCTGCCGTCAGCCGAGCGAAAAATCGGCGGCAGGTGGAGACGCCTAATATTTGATCGAATCTCCTCCATTCCGAGAGAGGTCCCGAAAAGTTTCCCACCCGAGGAACGTAAGAGAAAAAGACAGAGCGGCGTCCTAGGCGGGATGCAGGAGATAGACCTGCCAGAATCGCACGGTATACCGGCTTAAATATTTACTCGGAGCAAACAGAAAATTCTGATGTGGCGAACCCCCTCGACGGGCGTTCTCGTAAAATTCGGTGTGAACGAGACCGTAGACAACGCCGCGACTGTTACCCGGATATTCGTGTCTTCAGTTTCGCGAGTCTGCCCGCGATGCGTTACGTTTTGCCCCCTTCTGCTCTTCCCCCCGATTCCTATTTTTTTTTTTCCTGTGCGAGCGAAGGTTGAACTCGTTTTCTCGCGCACAAAAGTCCCCATTGCCGGTATGGAAACTTGGAGACAGCGCACGGCGCCGTGGCTATATCTGTCTACGCGTGGTGCCGCTCTTGCTAATGGATACTCGTCCGTTTTCGAGAGAGTGCGACTTTACGCGGCAGAGAACTCCAAGTGTGCGCGCGTGGAAATGTAACTGCGGGGAATGCAGTGAGAAATGCGCGACTGTACTCGAAGAGAGCGAGAGGGAGAGAGAGAGGGGGGAGAGAGAGAGAGAGAGAGAGAGAGAGAGAGAGAGAGAGAGAGAGAGAGAGAGAGAGAGAGAGAGAGAGAGAGAGAGAGAGAGAGAGAGAGTGAGTAGGGTTGCGGGGGTTGAAGGTGGGGGTGTCAGGGCGTAGGGAAAGGACAGAGATTGTGTTTCTAAAGCGAGCGGGATAAACGACGAGTGCAGCAAAGCAGGTGATACTCATAACTCGCTTTCGAGCCAAAAAAAATTGTATGCATCGTACGCCGATATTCGTGTATTAGTTTGGACCCGTGTTTCCATCGCGTTAGTACGTCGGTGAAGCTCTTTCGTAGAGAATCCTCGTAGTCGAAGAGTGATAAAAAGCACAGAATTCTCGCCAGAAACCGATGATGCTTTCCGTTTTCCCGGGAGAAGTAAATGGATTCACGCTTCATTTTGCCTGGTAAGATAAACAATCGGGCGTCGGGGACAACGCGCCGACGGTCGTCCACGTTCCACGCTTCTGTTTTTTCTGTTGCGAGGAAAAAGTTGTAAACGGGTATCGCGCGTTCGTTGTTCGGCTTCGCGAAAATGGAGTGTACGCACACGAACGAAATCGAATCGCGTTACGGACGATGACGAAATGTCGATGGAAACCGCCCGTGATTCTTCTCATAAACAATCGCTGGTCGGTTTGTGAATTATCGCACGAACGACGCAGCTTCGTACCACAATGGGAAATGAATTGTACCCTGGCATTGTGCGAGATTTATACGTACGATAATCACGTTTTCCGGTCGAATTAAATTTCACGCGTTCCGCCACTGTAATCGCATTGGCTTAAGCGAGTTTCTTGCGTTTAAAAAAAAGGAATCGCTCGGTTTCTATTTGCGCTTGGTGAAAAAGAGGAAAATGGCGAAGCGTACCCGTATAGATGACAATCGCGTGGTAAAACTTGGATGAAATGTCTATCAATCTGTCGATCTGTCTGTACGCGTCGTACCGCAGAAAAATATGGAGATCTATTTTCCTGTCGCTTTTCGGTATGAACGGGAAAATGGGAAAGAGCGTGGGATGTGTGTTGAAAGTTCGTTGCTCGCTTCGTTTTGGCCGAACCTACCAACCGTGACTTTGAACGAGAAAATATAGGCGCGCGGGACAAACGGAATTGGTAATGGAAAGCCGTAATAAAGTAACGCGCATAAATTTCGACATGAACGTAAGTTTTCAAAGTCAAACGCAACATACGAAACGTGAAATGCGCTGTACACAATGGTATCGCGTTTTAATCGTTATGAAAGGTGCCCACGGCGGCCCCGTGAAAACTGGTCAAGTTTGACGGAATATAACTCGGCTCATTCGATTCGCACAGATTGCGTATGAGCCAGCGTTTGGGAGGCAAAGTGGCGGGCAGTCGAATCAACGCTGAATACATTTGTCCGAAAGTAGGTATTTCCACTACCAAAGTGAAATTCGCATTTATGAGGTTCGATGAACGATCAAAGGAAAATATAACTCAATTGATTCCACGCATGGCGTGTCTGGCCATAACAATTTTCATTCTTGTCAATTCATTTCGCCCCGGCGTAAGTGATGAGAGTTCGCCGAACCATGGAAGCCTTTGAGACACGCTAGTGCCGGTATACGACGCGATTTATGAAATTTCAAAGTGAGAACGTCTCTAGTTCGTAACGTTCGCTCCGTCGAATGTTTCTCTGGATGCTCTGCATTTGTTACATTTATACTTTTGGCCTCTTAAAATAAGTTCACCGTTATAATCTGCCAAACCGTTCAGCTCGCAAATATTTATTCGTTTCTACGGTTAACGTTCCGAATTAAACCATAGTTTTTTGAATGTCGATTACGGGCGCAAAGTCTATTTCGTGCTTTCACCAAGCAAACAGTTCCGCTGCATCGAATCGAATTGGTCCCCCGATCGCTGCAACGCGTACGATAGTTTTCCGGGAAATTAGTGATGTCCGATGCACCGGGTCGGAAGTAAAATATTTGTTTTTAGGAACGGGGTCGTATCTCCGATAAATCGTGTCCGACAACTTTTCTTCCGTCGTATATCTCGGCGCGATGTTCAGCATTGTGTAATAATTTCAGTTCAATATTCCGTGAAATATTCAGGGCGAATAACGCTGTAAATATAATTCATAGCATGCGCGCTGCGCGTACACGTTTTCTACATACGTTAATCAATGATAAGCCTTTGGAGCCAACGTGCCTACTCACGATCGATAGGGTACATAACGACTTCCCTTTATCGACGTCTACCCTTAATTAACGTTAACGAACCGAGATAGCGGACACCCTTCTGTGAAGTGCTTCGCTCGGCTTGGTTTGCATTCGTAGATGCTGCAGAATTTCACTCTCAAAGCTGCGCGCAAGCTTACTACACCGTTTGTCCACCTTGTTACTGTTATGTGCTTTATGTAGAATTGTAGCGACTCCTCGGCTCAACCAAGCTAATTGCAGATGCTATCGGAGCCGTACAGATTTCAAGATATTACGTTAAAGTACCTCGTTTGGCCGAGTCGCATTTTTATACACCTGCGTCTCGATACGATATATTTTTACAAATTTCTGACCCGCGCTGCTTCCTGGAATAATAAATTTACCGTTATCCAGGAATCGCGATAATTCGTGACAGGATCGAACGGTTAATCAAACCTGAGTTTCTCGCGAATGAATTTCTTCTCGTAAAAATATTCTGCTTACAGTAATGGATACTACGCGAGAACGAGATAGCAAAAATTCCCGATGGTACCGCCGAATATACGGTAAAGTGTTCAGAGTCTGGGACACCATCGTTTTCGTACGTGCATACGCAAATGCGAGTTGGCACTTCGGGGAACGATCGAATCGCAATTTTTCTTCCCGTGGCTCGCCTAACGACGGTCGAGCAAGGGTCACCAGCGGAAGTTTCGAGTAGTCTACCAACGAGGGTTGTTCGTAGTAAACATTTCCGACCACCTTGATTGTCCCCGGCGTACTGTCGTTGTTTCATCGGGGTGCGTCTCGTACCGTGTACGGAGTGGCTTGTCGTTCGAATAAGGAAATTACACCATTTATATGGTGTCGCTAGGTTGTCGCGTGATACAAACTGTGGATGCTGTTCGGAACACACGCGTGTAACTTGCTTCCCACACTATGTTATTTTTTTCGTATATTAGCGGTACGTCATTTGACGCGGCTTTCCACATACGCAAATATGAAAGACAAAGTTTAGGATATACCGTTGCGACATTTGTGTTCCAACAACGGCGTTTGCTTTTCTAACGGACTGCCGTAGGGGATTTCCGAAGGGCTCTTGTTTTCCCGCTTTTGCTAGGCAATATCAACCTATTTGCATACTGCGCCTCGGATGTGCTTCGTTAAGTTGGAAAGTAACCAAGTTTATTTTAATCGATGGAAAGAAACGATGCTGTTTGTTTTCGTGCGGGAGTAACATCCCCCGTAGGGGGGGACTGGTGTGCAACTTAACCGAGCGTAAACTCGTAGAAGCTCTAGTAACAAGGTTGCCTTCGTCGAAAGAAAGTAACGATAAAGCCGAGGTAGAAAATGAGTTTACAATTGGGCGCTCCTGGGGGTATTTTATAACGTCCGTCGCGAAGGTGGGTGCCGATTTAACTGCAACGCCACACGTTGCACGCGCTCGGCAATAACGAGAGAAGGAGAGGGGGGGGGGGGGGGGAGAGAGGAGGGTGAAAAAAATTTCGAACGCTAAATCGCCAACACTCGAAATTGACAAACTTGGGAACTTTATCTCCAATTCCGGGCGTTGCCCCGTTTTTTTTCAAACGGCTACCAAATGAATAGTTCATTTTCATTCTCTCCCAGTGGCACATGCAACGCCGACCCGTTTCTCTTTCGGGTCAAACGATCCTCTCTACGAGGGACCACTCCGGCGCAAACTCGTTTCCACGCGAGCGACGTCGACCTCATTGCACACGTACCAGAGAGGCTGTGCGCGGGGCGCGTTACATCTGTAGAGAGTTCGGCTCGAGCTTTTCCAGCTCGAATCGTGCCGAAAGTGAGTTACCAAAAACGAGTTACTAGCCCAAGTCCGGATGCTACTAGGTCTTCCGGCTGAACGGACGTTTAGTTATCTTCTTCATTTTTTTTTTTCACGTTTCTTGCCGCCACTTACGTCTGTTGGCCACTGCCAAGACCCATAACTCTAACGTTATCGCGAACGTCGACGATATCTTGTCCCGTTGGCGATTTTAAGGGCAAAGAATAATTAATTTTATTTAACGTCCGAATAATAATATGTTCGAATTCACGGAGAAAACGCGTGAAACTTCAAGTCTTTCTTGCTTTTCTGGAATTTGTACACCTCAATTACCTAGCGGTCGTTTAATCGGAGGAGGGATGTGCCGCGGCCCCTTTACCTATCCCATTCTTCGTCAAACTTTAATCGGCGCAACTTCTTCCAAAGTACTCGGTTTTCTTTCCGTTTGCGCCGTTTCGATCAAAACTATCCTCGCTTCGGGGCTCGGTAAGAGTAGTGGCCTGAAACGAGGCAAGAATGACTGCCATAGTATTTCTCCCTTTTTTCTTTATCGTGCTCGCGTGTATAGGATAAAGGTGAACGAGTCACGTATAATCACATACAGACCCGGAAAAATATACAAGAAAATGAGGCACTTCGAGCAAGAGTTAGAAGGGAAGACCGTTATTAATGACTTTTCTTAATTGCAAGTGGCGTAACTAGTTCCGTTTGTTGAAAGAACAATGTCCAAAGAGTATCTTCTTTAGAGCGTCTCCGTCCCTCGATATTTTTGCATGACCGAACGACGCCCCTACCAAAAGCCTTTGAGCTGAAATTTTATTTTTCGTAATAGAAAATGCCAGACGATTTTACACCTTTCATTCTGCTTTCCAGTCTTTTCTTTACCTCCCAACAATTTCCTGAAACGAAAATAGAACAATATTTTTTACAATATTTTTCAAGTGCAGTCCTTTAAGGATATTACGCTATAATCATAAGAATATCCTACGGGCCAAAGTCCCTCCATGCTCGAAAGTTTTCACGTTCCAGAGGCATATTTTTCCATCGACTTTTCGCATTGACCGCCGACTGGGCCAAAGCGTATCGCAAAAGCCTGCATCTGAGATCTTCGAAAGTAAGAATTCCATGCCCAGAGTTTCCAATTCTTCGCACATTAGTTTGGCCGAACGTCATGAGTTTCGCCCGGAGAAGGAAAATTTCGTGTAACAAAATGTTGAACGCAACGAACTCGTAAACAAAATTCTATTATAGTGCCCTACATATCACCGTAAGCTGACAGCAACTTGGAGCATAGTTACCTCGCTGCTGGATATCCCGATAAATTTCGTTTCTTTAAAAGTAGATTTTTAACCGCGGACGTTCGGGGCGTCTATCAAGAAGAAGTTGCGAGGATTTTTCTTGACTTACTCGTTCTCTTTCTCTCTTTCCTCCCCCCCATCCCTTTTTCTCTCTCCACTCCTACCCACGATATGTTGCTGGAGGAGAATCACGGAGTCGAGAGAGGCGGAGGCGAATGCCTGACAAAACGGTACGTGTCCTTGGGAACAAACGGGCGATGCATTTATGAGATTTAAATCGCCTAAGCGGTCCATTTCCTCGGTTATGCATTATTCACCGATTCCTCCCAGTACCTGAATGTTTTATACGTCCTTCTTCTTCTCCTTCTTCTTCCTCCCATTGGCTCCCCCTTTGTTCCTCGAGGAACTTCCAGATGTGTAAGCATCTCGCGCGCAGCAAGCCACCTCGAGGGGAACGACAAAGAATGTACAGTTACGTTTTTGCCTTTTCGCGAGTCGCGGTGAATTATCATTTTTCATTGAGTCGAATGCAAATAATGGTAAATGCCTCGACGCGTGTCGTCCCGGCATTAACATAGATTACGCCGATTTCTTCTTTTTCCGTTTTTCATCCAGCATTAAGCTTCTTGCTCTTAACGAGTTGGCGCGTAACATTAACGAAAGTGTAGGGTCGCAAAAAAAAGGAAGAACGGTTAGAACAAACTCGGAGCGAGTTTGCGTTGTAGGTTTTTCTTGGGAAACATTGCCAGACGCACAGTTTCGATCTCCGATATTTCCGTTTGCGATTTCTCGTTTCTTTCGTAATATTAAGCAACATCAGCGCGAAACAGCTTTCAACGTTTCGCCACAAAAATCGATTTCTTATTTCCATGCCAGATACTTCGATTTTGGTTTCCCGTTTTCTCTAACCATTTTCCATCACTTCGATTTTCTTCAGGTATTTGAAGAAATGTAAATTTCGTTGGCAACCATAGAGGGCCACGCGCAATTGTATCCCGCGCACTCTCTCTCCCTCTCTCTCTCTCTCTCTCTCTCTCTCTCTCTCTCGATACAAGTTTTGGTATTCTACCCGTTCTCCCACGAATTTACTTCGCCATGCAGGAGGAATTTTCGAAGCTCTGGCTGGCTCCCTCGAGAGACATGGCCAATGTCCAGTTTCGTGCTTGCCTTGCCCCCTTTAATTATCCCTATTTTCCGTTCCGCCTTTTTCCGACGAGACACTATCGAAACTCACGTTCCCCTCTTCTACGTGACGCAAGTTGTATCGATCTGTCCAAGAATTTGCCGTTACCTTCATCTTCAGCGAGAAAAATATTTGTTTGTTTCTTTGGATCAAGATCGTTTCCTCGGTAAATCGCGTTTTCGAACTTCTCTCTCGTCCGCGGCGATTCTTCCCGACAGACAAGAACGATTGCACGCTGCCACGATGCACCGTTCTGTAGGAAAGTACTTGGCGCGATTCAGTTACGCAAAAGCGTAATCCTCTTTCATTTCCAGTTACTCGAGATAACAATTTCGTTCCATGGAAGCCGGGGACGGATTTATTTTTCAACGAACGTTATTACGCGTCTCGGGTGCAAGACTTGTTTGTTATTTCAGGAAAAATTGCGTGCGCGAGCGCGGAAAGCACGAACGCACGAGTTACGACACTATTAACGAATCGGTGGTAGGACGTAAGACAAGTTTGCAATACCGCCCTTTAGCTTTTGCGCGTCTTTCAATATTTATCGTCATACAGGGAGGGGGGGGGGGGATATTAACCAAACGTCCCTGGAGGCCAGGTACGCGTAACGTAGGATAATGTGACCCTGTTTGACGATAAATTTTAATCGAACGATATCGCGGTGCCTTTTTTATTTTGACTGTACCGTTGCCGGTATAACGTCCGACCTGCCTATCGATCAACCTTTATTGCGCGCACATTCAAATCCCTCCGTAGTTCTTTTCATTTTCATGGAGAAGATTTTTCCAATTAATATCCGGTTCGTGTCGAGTGGCTACGATATGGGAGCGTAATGCTGCGTTACAGCTTGGTCGGAGTGTATTGTCAATAAACGATTACGTTTCCCGCGAACATGATTAAACTTATATTCTTAAAAACAGCAATTTTTAACTTCGCGCTCGTGCCCCCCATCGAATAATGAATTATCAAGAAACAAATGAAGCGGTTGTTGCGCGGAAAAACCTTGTTCCCTTGCTTTGCGACGCGTGACGGAAAACAAATCATACGTTTCTTTTACGATTATTCGGACGCCCGCGGAAAAGCAGATTGCGAGGCATTTAATGCCAGCCCTGGATTTTTCGGCTAGACGGTGCTTTTTAAACGTTTCCGGCCATCGCTCTCTTTCGGGATCCATTCGGGGAGAGGTTTATCGTAGCGAGGCGATAACAGGGGGAATCGAATTAATTGTGCGCCGCCACGTGAGTCTATCGCGGCGTCGATGCTCGAGAGGAATCGAGGGTTGAGCCCGGGAGTGGTTCTTTCAAATGGCGCTCTTCACTTTCATTCTCCTTATCCCTATCCCCCAGGCTTTCCTAACCTCCGCCCAGAAATCCCGCGCGTCTTGGCTTCTTCGAGGTCTGAAATTCCTGGGTTAGCCAGGGAGGAACAACCATCGGAGCTTTTACGAGGACGGTGGAGAGGAAGGAGCCGCGGGGGGGAGGAGGGAGGGGGGGGGGTGGTCATAGGACGGCGATAAAAATCGGTCATGAAATGTAAGAAGTTTGTCCTCTCACGAGCGAGCGTTGCTCTTCCTCCACCTTACGCCGGGGCCTGGGTCACTCCCATTTCCTGCGTCGAGTTCGTGCGTTCGCGCTTTACGATCGCGTCTTTTACCTTTCCACGATCGTATATCGCACGATTTATCGAAGTTCCTATAATAAAACATCGAATTGACTCGCTTGACGTGCTTCCAGAATTTCGTATTTTATAGTCCACGTATGATTTAACGTTCGATTTTGCGCACGCACCCCGGCGTCGTTTGGGCCGAGGACGAAGAACTGACGAGAAGAAACGCGTTCAAAGAAACGCAGAGAGAGAGAGAGAGAGAGAGAGAGTCGACGTCCCGTAAGATTGGCATGGCCGCGAAATTTTGTGGATAGAGGATGAGCTTGGCACGGTTCATCTTTAATGGTCATAAATTTTTTCCCTCTCCCGTGGTTATCGGAAATTCACGAATTCGTCCGTGCGAGATCCTTTAATCCATTTTCGCCATCGTCGTCGGTAAGATCCACGACTGCGGGGCGAAGAGACGGAGGGGGACAGTCCGCTCGAGCACGCCGGAGAACCTGGAGAACGGGCTGAACGTGGAAGAGAGAGAGACGGGGAGAGACGGGGGGAAGCTATCGAAATTGTCGGGCCGAAACTATCTCACGAGTTTTCAGTGTGACGAGGAGGGAGGGGATGCACGAAACGGAAACGGACGATTAACGAGAGTTTCCGCGGACCGATCGATCATTTAACTCTACCTCCGGTCGGGTTCTGTCTCCGCGATTATTCTGCACCGAGCCGGAAAGTCGTGGATTCGATTCCGCAGTCGATTCCACGATATTCCCGCTATATGCTTTTCAATCGAACGTAAACTCGACAAATGTTTTTCTTTCAAAGTCGAAAATATTGGACCACGCGCGTCCGCATTGGTATTTGCTATTCTACTTTTCGCTAGCCCACACCCGCGGGGGTTGCTTGTCGAGTTTTAGTTGTATCGTTTGTAATTCCGTTAATCGTCGGCCGTACAACGGGCGGACGACGTGACTGCCCACCACCGGTACACCGATAAATAGACGAGAGTCGTTAAGGAGCGTTCGTTCGTTAAAATCTTCGATATTTAAGATTCTTACGACAGGATTAATTAACGAGACGAGATCGCTCCCGGTAAGTCTGTAAACAATGATCCCCGGAGAATAGAGGGAAAGTTTTATCACGATAAGAGGACTTTGCCGTCGGTTCCGCGAGTCTGGATCGATCGATCGAACTTTGTTCGAGCGTGAAACAAAGGTGTCTTCGAGTGACGTTCCGGCGAGACCGAACCACATTGCATTCAGATTAAACCGCAATTTCTAGGTGTAATTGTAATTGAGCAGGACAATGCGAGGGTGCAGACGGCTTTACGCGACGACCCTGTTCCCTTTAACTCTCCTTGTAACCCTCTTAAGCCACGTCCCGTACTCCTGATCGCTAATTAGATCGCCGTTAGTGCGACAGGTGCGCGCCTGCATGCACGTGCAGACATTTTTTTTTTTTGACATTCGCGAGCTTCGAACTCGCTCCAGTTACCCCCGAAATGAGAATACGCGGCGCGATACCGCCTTAACAAAAACCCCGGGAAACTTTTGGTATTCTAAACGCAGCAGTAATCCCGAGGGTGAATTATTACTCCGTCCGCCCGTTTAATACGAATTAACGTGGTTATCGCTGAGAGGAACGTTTTTTCCCCTCTCCCTCGATTCTATTCGATAAGATAAGGTCTCTTATAAAGCGTGATCGAATTAAATCGAGTGCATCGACCGAGCCTTGGAACGTTCGCTCTCGATCGCGTCCTCTCGACTCGAGTGCAATTAATTATCGTTAAATTGGATTGACGATATTTCACGAGGAGATAGGAGCACGGGATGTCTTCACGGATCATTAAGCCAAGGAAATCGACCACCGACGTTTGCCACTCGGAGAAAACGCACCTAATTATTTCGTCCGCTTCCAACGCCGGCTAACCGGTGGCACTCTCGTCGGACAACGATTCTACCGCGATAATACCGATGTAAACAATGTTTTATTAAGCGGCGGAGAGAGCGCTGTATCGGCCGTTGTCTCTTCGGAGAATAATCAATCCTCTTCTCCTCGGTCCCGCCTCGAGGATTCTTCAGTTTTACTCAATGAAGATCATAATGCCGCTGCCTCTTCTCTCTTTCATTCGAGGACTCCAATCTCCCCGCTGTGGGCCGGCGCGGCGGCGCGGCGTTCGGGGCGCATCGCGAATTCGCCAATTTCACGGTGGATTCAACTTTTCAGGGCAACGCCCCAATTATTCCGAGCGCCGAGGCTTTTCGTGGTTGCCGATAACTATATTCAGCGGCTCGTTCGGCTCTCCGCGAGCGGCTTTCTGGGATAGGGGTTAATGCCATCGTGGTTTTATGCAATATTCCATTAAGAGGGTGGCCCGCTAGCGTTCTATTAAGTCGTCTCTCCTCGTCCGGATAGCCTCGGACGGGAAATATCGGCGATTACGTCGCAACGGCGTTTATTCCGCTCGGGCTGTAGTCGACATTGCCGCTGGCAGCCCGTCGATTACAGTTTAAATACGCATCCTGTTCCTCGCGTCGCGTCGCGTCGTTCGCGTTGACGATATACCTTGATACCTCGATACCCTTGATCGATCGCGCAGTTTCGATGATAAGTGTCTACCGTCTTTCATTCGTAAATCTAAACGCGGTTGCAATTTTATACTCCTCGCGATCGCGTCGCGTCGTTCCTCGTGGTCGTAGCGATATTACACTGTGCACCACGAACTTAAACGTTAATTGGATAATCTGCCGAGCATGGCGTACTACGCGCGCGTGTACCGTGTATTGTGCGCGGTGCGCGTAACGCGACACGGTAGAGCCGATCGGATTTTAACGTAACTTTAAGAGTTAAATTTCCAACGTCCCCTGCCACTGTGCGAATAATTTAAATACTGAAACTGAGTCGTATACCAATATTATTTTTTTCTGTGTATTTTCCGAAAGCAGGGCCGATGTCCGCGACGAGAGTAGACGCATCGAACGGTAATGCTCAACGATTCGGGGGAAATATCTGAAAGCTCAATCAAGCGTGGTTGTGCCGTGTAATATATTGAATCGTTCAATTGGGATTGTCGGAGTTTAATTTTCCGGTGCTCGCCTTTCTTTGCCGACATTGCGGCGTATCTACGGTGTGCACGGAGCCCATGGTGGTCTAACGTTTTCTATTAATAGAAACACGTGTGCGGTGCGCGCTCTTGCACGCATGACGGGGCGCACCCCGATAAATCAGCGACGATAAAAGACCGCCCGGCAGTGATCGTTGCATCGCGGAGAACTTCTGAAACCCACGCACCTCGACGCTGCTAAAAAAACTCCAAGACAACATACTACTCGTTGAGTTTGTGGCTCCATAAATTGCTAGCGACGAATGTGCGCTTACGCGGCGAACGATCGATGGAACGAGCCAGGCTTGTTACACATTTCTATTACGTGTACCCTCGCGGTCTTATAAATCTCGCGGTTAATACACGTCTGACGTCTTACACCGGATAATGCCGGTGTTCTAATCGTCCAAACTATCGTCTCGTTTTTCTCCATCTTCGCGTTACTTCGGTGTTACCAATTGCCGCCGATTTCTGAGCGTAATTGTCCCGGTTACCGGGAAGACGTAGATATAATTAGATTTCGTCAATTTTTGTAAAACGATTGCTTCCGGGAGATTAAGGCTCATCGTTGTGAGCGAGACACCGGTGGCAGAGGGGATTGTAGTAAAAGTTTCGCAACCTCGTGAGTTTACTCGCGTTCAAGGTCAATATCGAGAAAATTGAGCGTCGATCGTTGATTACATCGACGGGTCGGGCGACTCGGATCGTTTTACGCGAGACCGAAGGAGAGATCACGCGACCCGCGTAAGATATGTTGAGACTCACCCTTGAAATCCTTCCCGATAAAACGTCGCGTCGTTTCGCACGTCGCTTCCGAGTCAGACACTTTTCACGCTCACGAAAATCAAGTCGTTCTTCCGTTAAATCAACTTTCCTATTCGCTGGCCTGTTTGAAACTTATTTCACGTGTTCGGGATCTCGAACGTCGCAAGGCGAAACGGCATCTCCGTCGCGGCGCGTTAATTTTTGACACTTCGAAAGAGTTTCCGCGCATCGCGAATTCCGAACTCGGTTTGGCTGCTGCATTTTCCAACGATAGAAGGAATTGGGAAACCATGTGCGAGGCGTTCGCGCGAACGCCCGATAATTTTAGATTTAATCGAACGATTGCACACTCCACGAACTGTCCGTGTCGGCGGGGACAACTTTAACGTTATTTTGCGAGAAGAATGGCCCAAGGATTCGCTTAAACAATTTGTTTTGCGCTCTTCGTGATTACGGCGCGGTGAGAAAACTACTTAAAGACAAAACGATTGCTGAGACGGAGACGCAGGCGCTGCAAACGCATCGTCGACACTGTCTCGAAACCGCTTTCTTCGGTTCGAGAACCGGACGAGAGTCACTGCTACATCCCCGCCACAATTTTGCAGCGGGAAACGGGCCTTAAGCCTTACCCACAGTTGCCTCTGACGCGATCTGGCGCCGCGTTTCTTTCGCGAACGAGGAAGAAGCCACTCGAGATGAAATGCCGGTAAATGAAGCCAGTTAAGGATGAAAGAAGTGGGCGCATTACGATGATGTCTGTTCAGCTCGTTTGATCAATTACAAGTTTTTCGGTGTCGACAGTTTTTGTTGCACTTCGTTTCGTCCGTAGAACTCTGCGTCGTTAGGAAACGGTCGGCCCTTAAATTTGTTTTAAAATTATAGAATCGCCATTCCTGCGAACGTTTGGAGTACGTTCGAGGAGCACCGGTAACTGGAGTGGAAACTTTGAATAGTTTCGATTCGTATGAAATGTCGCTTCTCGAGATAATTTACGTTAGCGGGTTCGATACTTTTTCTTGGTACATTGAATTACGCTAAACATCAGCTTCGCGGGCCGCTAGACGAGATTTACGAAGACGGTCACCATTCCGACGAGTTGCTTGGTGAGTTACGAGTGACCAGTGATGCCGCGAATTATCTAATATTACGATACGATAGTAAAACGCGTAATGCGATGCACTCTGTAATATCTGTGTACGTACGTTATACGTATGTTACGTTTCTCGGTAAATTCTCCCCCGCAAGAAGTTTATACCGTTATTAAAGAGCAGATACCGACGAGGAATTCGTAACGTCATTCGACGTAACGACGCAGCGATAATCTTTAGAATCGACGGAAACCGAAGATAACTGATCTTTTTCGAAATTTACTACCGTCGCGTGCACGTCGAAAGACCTACGAACCTAGCAGGAAATCATCGCTCACCGGGAAATGCGAAGATTCTTTTAGCTCCTGTTAACGTATTTCGCTCGAAATTGCTGTCCAACTTCCCCGTTGTCAGGGCACGGTAATTCGAAATTTCCACCTGAAACTTCGGCGGAGTTGCGTCGTCCAGAGGGAAGCGAGTGTTTAGGTCTTCTCCGGTGGACGACCCGAGCCCTACGGCCCTCGACCCGCGAGATAGGAAGAGACACGTGAGACGATACAGTGTTTAAAACACGATGGAAGAAAAAGGCGCGCGAGGAGCTGGTGTCTCTATGGAATTGACACCGTGTATTACAGAGAAAGCTGACTCTTTGAATGCTATCTGCTTTCTTAAGCCTTTAAATAGAGTTACGTGCTACTAGATTTCAGGCTTTACGAGAATGAAATCCATCCGGGACTGGACGAAAATGCAGGAACGAAAACGGAGCGATCTCAACGCGGAACACACGCGGGGAACAGTTACGCGCGGCAAAGCTGTCGCAACGTTTCCTCGCCGCTCTGCGATAATTCTTAAACAATTTCAATAAAACCTCGATACCTTTCCAACTGGCAGAATCAACGATTAACGGTGCAGGCTCCGACGTAGTTCGAAACTCGCAATCGTTCGAGCTGCCAAGCACCGAATCGCTGCTACTTGGACGATCAACGATCGCGATCACCCTTCGGAATCGCACCGTTTGCTCACGCCGTCAGAATTATTGTTTTCCAATCAGCCTTACATGGAATTGGCAAATTGGCACGATTACGCGAAATGCCCGGGCGGCGAATTACCATGGGAACGATTGTACGTGATACTATTAGACGCGACTGGGCGTTTTCTCATTTTGATCTTGGCCAACGGAAACCGACGGAAAGAACAGAAAGACGCCCGGTAATCGTGAATGCAAATCGACAAGAGTCACGGCACGACGATTCGTTCGCCAACGCCAAGGCGGCCTGTACTCCCTTATCGAGGATTAGCCTAAGGGTCGACGTTCCAGCATGAATTTCGATGAATCGAGATAACCGACGTCGTCGCTCGCTATTGAGAACTCGCCTTAATCTCGTCGGGCGATGTTTCAGCCGAGCGGCTGTCGACCCGCAGGGGAATGGATGCTCAAGAAAGAGAAAAACCGTGGATATCGCGGGATAGAAGGTCGAACGGCAAGAAGGAGTAGGAAAGAGATACCGTGAAGGTTGAATGGCTAGGAGTCTCTCGAAGGGTAGGGGGGGGGGGGGCGTGGGAGAGAACTCGAAGATTTTCATCGACACCAGTCGCACTGTCGAACCAATATCGCGTTTGACTCACGAAACTGGTAGCGCGCGACGGATAATAACCAGAACTTTCACGAACGGTGTATTTATAATCTTCGTTGCATCGTGAGACGCGTCTTTCGCGTGCCTCGTGCACGCCAAGATACGCAGTCCTGCTCAAATTGATAATCGGCGTTAAGGGGGGAGAATGGTAAGGCAAAGAAGAGAACGAAGACGCAAAGACGTCGGAGGAACAGAGCGTCCGAATGACCGTGAGGTTCTTGAGATAAGAGACGGCGGCGGCGCGACGGCGCGGCTTACGTCCCGGTTTTTCAAAGAAGGATCGGTAGGGACGCGATAATGGTACCCGCTCGAGAGTACCAAGGTCTCCGCGCGCAATTATCGTAATTCTTTTAATTAAAGAGACGCGTCGGCATGACGCCTCTGACGAAGAGAAAAGTACCGAGGGAACAAAGCGATGGTCCGACTCCAGTGTACGCTCCGGGGTATATTTGCATTACGAAGTACGCGGCGCGGAGTAGAAGTGTCGATTAATCAGACGAGGCTCGTTCCACTTCTATCTTCACAGTCAACCCCATTTTCTTTTTTTTTTTTTTTCGGTACACCGAAGAGCGGGATTATCGATTCGGCTGGCGCCCACAAGGACTCTGATTCGAAAACCACTTCTCCGCGAAATTGTCCTCTCGACTCCTTTCGCCGACAACCCGTCAAAGTCTCCCCGTGTATCGCCGGTACTTATCTCTCACCTTGACTTTACGAAAACCCGAATGTAACGTGGGCTTAATTAATTTCTCCACTGACGTCGTTGGATTCGTTTGGTTCGGTAGGCGCGAGTTGATTCATAATTTCTTTACGTTCGCCGCTTCGAGGCTTCGATGGTAGAGGGAAATTCATTTTCTCGCGGCAAACAACGCCGCGCCGCCGAGTTTCGTGAGCGCGGCATCGGCGCGTAGTTTCGCATGCATGACTTTGCGTATGCGCGTCGCATATTGCCAACGAGGATTCTCCGGGCAAACAGAAAATTTTGTCGCGTGCTCGTCGTATTATCGGCCCCGTGGATAGCGTTTCAGAGACCAACCGCCAGTCCTCCCCCCCCCCCCCTTCACCCTTCACCCTCCGTCTCTGCCATTGCACCGGTTCGCCCTCCCTTGCGCTTTACCTCTCTCCCTGCCCACATCCCGTTCCAATGCAATCAAATTACTCGGTGCTCGACGCGCCAACGGGGAAATGTCGTTAACCGTGGTGGTTATCGCCAGTGCGTGTCGCGTGTCGCGCTTTAAATCGAGTTTGTGCCTTCTGTACTGGCAACGATCGGCAGGATCCATCGGGTCCGGGCAAACCCGATTTTTGTTTTTGTCCGGAAAATTCCCTAGTGGCGGCTCGTACTTCCTCCCCTATCCCTTTTGCACTTTCGTTTTGCATTGCACGCCCCGAATCGCCTCGTTTCTCCGTTCCTCCGTCGGTCCGTCGGTCCGTTCATTCATGCCGGCCGCGGCCGCTGGATCTCGGCAGGTTCGATACTTCGATCGACGCGCAAATGCTTTGGTCGCGAATTCGGGCAATACGGCGGTTCGGTTTAGACGTACGTTACGGTTCCAATGGGGCGGAAAAAGCATGAAACATTTATCGTCCTTTTTATGTCTGACAGATTAAAATATCTTTCCCCGACACTTCAAAATCATATCGCTCCGTAGACAAAGCAAATACCTTTATGGATTTGAGATTGAACATATTCGATAACGGCGTACAATTTCATTCATTTTTAATACCTCGTAAAATGGATTATAGGAATCGCGTGTTTTGCGATGCGCGTAAAACGCTCGATCGCCCCGCGATGTGTGATTTTTCATCCGCGGATGAAATGTATGCACAAAAAAGGAAAAAAAAAAGAGCCGTCGTTGATTGCGACCATTATCGTCGACGTATTTCGAGGCATGTTAATTCAGTTTTCGTGTTGCACGAGTTGCCAGGTAAACCTAATTTCAATTTTTGCGTGAAAATTCGCGCAGCCGACTATCCGATTTGCCCTTTGATCAGCTTGTATCGTGCTTCCGCCCGTTTAATTTTTGTGCTTTTTCGATCGAACGGAAACAGCGGTACCGTTCGTTGGAGATTTTGTTGTTTGCGAATCAGCCTCGCTTGTCCCGTGATCGATATGATATTCCGCGAAACGAATCGTTGCGCGTGGACTGTGAACTCGTATCTGAAAGTATACAATTTCGATGAAATTCCGAGAAACTTATCGCTCGAAATTGAAGTTACGCAGTCGCGATCATCGTCTCGCAAAGGAACGATTTGTTACGTTAGTCATCATTTCATTCGTCGCGTCGTATTTATCGCATCGTGGACGTGGTATAATCAAGCTTTAACATTAATATAATTCGGTATGGGCATTAGATGCGTTTCTTTGAACCATGCGATATTAGTGGTACGTGCAAGCTTTCATGGCGTAGCCCCGGGTACTTGGCCTTGGGTTCAATCTCGCGGGAATTCGGGAACCTCAGCGGCAATACGATCTCCTTACCCCGCTTCTCTCGTTCCTCCGGCGAGGTTGGAGGGAGAGAGGGAGAGAGAGATGGCTGACTTTATGCTTCTAAGCCGTGGTTATTGCTACGGCGCGACGGTTTGCACGCCGCGGTATGCGTTTCATGAAAGATGAATGGCATGCCGCGTTTCCTTACAGACTTTTCTCCAAAAGGTCATACATTGACCGTGAATGAAGCTTTGGACAAAAGAAATAACGTAAAAGACGAAACCAATATAAATATTTTTTTTAAATTCGCGTTGCACTGTGACGTAGGCGAAAAAGTTTGGTCGATAGAAAGGATATTGGACTAATGGTATATACCGCATTTGTATGTACTTACAATCTCGTTCGTATCGGTTATTTCAATTATCCTCTTTATTCCGTGAAACCTCCAAACACTACGGTACCTTGCCACTCTATTTTCTCGTTAAATTTAATCGCATTAAGGCTAATCGGTGCCTATAGTATCCATTACTAGTGGAACAACTAAGCGCCCTGGAAAGTTGTATCGTTCAGGGCTATCGAGTAACAGCGACAAACTTTTGCCCATGTTGTCGACGTCGTCGTCGTCGTCGTGGTCGTCGTCGCCGTCGTCGCCGTTGTCGTTGCTGTTCTCGTAGCCGTGCTTCGTCCTCGAGGCTTAGCCACACGCGGCGCTTTATCAACGTTGTAACGAGCTGTCGGCGTTATTGCCGAGGTGTCTCCGTTACCGCGGAAGCTGACGTGGCGTTTCTAATAAAACGATCGCGCCCTCGCAAGGCTGCCAAGGTAGCCTGTATTGTGTCAGGATCCAAGGGCCGGTGGGTGGAGTTGTTGGTAAAGGGTTGGCGTTAACGACCTAACCAGGGTCCTATAATCCTGTGGTAGATCTATCTAGTCGGCCGGAAGATCGAAGCGATGCGGGGACTTGGGAACGAGCCTGGTCTCTGGCTTTTATCGCGCGATATCGTTGCTCCGCGTAGTAATAGAATTCTAATTCTCAGAGTTCCTTTCATTCCCATCGACGTATTTGAAAACTAGTGCACAGACAACGCGCTTACCGTACACCGCAACGTTGATCTCTTCTTCTTTTGATGCATTTGAAATTACCATGGCGTTGCCTGCATTACGCGCGAGAATGCATCGTGCGCGTGCATTTTAGAAAAAAAAGCATACACGCAATACCGACAAAGCGCCGAGGAAGACAAGAACCCGTGCCAATAAATAGTCAATCGATCAATCTCTTCGATTCTTGGTTCCCTTTGACGGCGGTAGCACGCTCGAAAGGAGATCAAGGCTGCAATATTGCGCGATATTCTTATCGGAAAGTCCTTAATCTCTTTGAGGTAAAGGAATATAATAATCAAGAATAATCGGATAAAGATTGTCGAAAAACTTGATTCCACGTTATTCGTCAAAAGAGTTTAGTAACGGTGCATCCAGTAAATACCTGTTATCTCCCCGAAATTAATAATTTGTCCATAGCTCTGAATTGATACTCGCAAAAACCGTTACATTAATCGACCCAACAGTTGTAATGATTCTGCCGTATATTACGCGAATATTTGGTGCGTGACTCTCATTAACGCGAGTAGTCGCGTTTTTCTCGACTGTTTATCCACGTTGTATCCAGAGTCCTCCTTTATTCTCTTAATCCATGCCGCGATATCGTATTACCTTCCTCCCTGCATTCGCGTCATTTCCATTTGTCGAGTATACCGCCGATTCCCTCGCGTGTCACGTATTCGTCACGCGTTTTGAAAACAACGAATTTCGTGCTCGTTCAGCGTACCTGTAACGGATGCAAATGAGCAATTTACGCGAACATAATTACCTCAGTACCCCCGTAGGAAAATATTCTATACATATTTATTAATAACAATGACGATTATGCATTAACGGCATAACGATGCATTCTCGCCTATACTTATTAATCGGTCTAATCAATCTTCCGCAAACTCGTCCCTCCCGTCAACGAGTAATACCGTGCAATGCGGGTATCTGTATTTTCCGTATCTCGTCGGCGTCACGACACGATTCTGTGTCGGCCTTGTATCGCGCGTTTGTATTCCGTGTAACGCGCGACGATGCCATGCATAACCCAAACCATTGTAGTTTCTCTGTCCTGGAAGTGTCGGGACAATTTGCCGGTAAATTTCAATAATTAAAGCCAACGTAATCAGCGTTGAATCGATCGAGTTGGTTCGTCCCACTTTTAGCCGTGCGTTCAAATTTCCGAGCGGCAATTACGGTAGACGCGGTCCACGGCGCTTGGCGCGGCGTCGCGTCGTCGTCCCGCAGAAATTGTTTCCCCTCTTTATTTTTCCACGACGCGGCGGCATTCTCGTGTCCGCGTGCTCGATAAAACGAGTTTGCAAATAAGATTTACTCCCTTACCCGACAGCGCATCGTTTATCCGCCTCTGTTTTCGCGAAACACGGATCTGTCCTTTATCTACGAGGAAATCCGCCACGTTGCGGCTTCACGTTTCGCCGGGCGTATTTGCGTTATCCTCGTACGCAACGCGTAACGAAGATGCCATGCCCTACCCTGGCTTGTCACCCGCATCATATGAGCCCGTCGCCTCGCGTCGCGTCGCGTCGCGTCGTCACACTTCGACCAGGAAACAACGGGGAGGCGGCTCGCGCGAATCCTGGGACGCAAGAAACGTGGCTGACATTAGGGACGTGTCGCGGCTGATGTCGTCTAATTTCACACTTCGCGTATATGTATGGGTGTTCATTAACATCCACCGTGGCTACGTTGCCTCGGCGCATGTATTTAGGGTACACTCGGTGTTCCAGAAGTACGGTCCCATGTTTCCGCGAATTATCAAATGTGAAATAACGAGGGTGATTTTCGACGAATGGTTTCCGTATGACACGGGTGGAGGCTAAAGACCAACTCGCTTTCCTGGGTAGAGAACGTTAGCGTGGAATATTTTAGAGCAAATCAGCTCCACTGCTCGCTCTTTGAGCTTCCTGGATGACTCGGATGTAACGAGCTTGGATGTAAACAGTCTTTTTTTTTTGTTTTTTGTTTAACGCGAAGGTTTGCGCACGATCGTTAAGGTCCCTCTATTAGCGAGAGCGTCGAGAATACAAGCAACGTGCGACGACTGTGTTATATCGCAAAGCCAAACGTCATCGGACACGAAGCAAAATTACGACGATGAGTAGATGCGACCGTCCGGGCGCAAGAAGCCCGGAGGGATTTTGGCAAGCGGCGGCAAGAAATTTTGCGGACACCATTGTCGACCCGTGTCATTGTTCGCCTCATTGTTTCTCGTCACGTGCCAACGTTCCTGGATTGAGCTCCGGTAAGAGGAACATGGGATAGAAGGGGGTGAGCCAAAAGTTTTCATGGGATATGGAAGTCACGAGAGAGAGACGGGCTTTGGCGTCCTCGATGATAGATGGTTCGCAATGATAAATTAAGCTCCGTCTAGAAAAGCTACGCCACGGAAGGTGAGAGTGTATTCGCGCTGTTATCCTTGTACGCAGATAGTCACCGTTCGCTGTACGTATGTGCAACGAAAATGATATTGTTACTTTGCGATTTTGCGAAATGATTCGTATCGTTTTGACGTTGGAAATGTATCCTTGCGGCAGAAGGTATCGAAGTTTGCAAACTAATTATCAACGGTTAATTACGTTTGCGTTACGTTCGAGAGAGATCGATGAATCGAAGTCAAGGCGGGAGATCGAATAAAACGGTCGAGCGAACATTGGCGCGAAAAGTCTGAAATGTTTCTTTTCAGCGCCGAATATCTGTTTCGGTTTCACGTTGGCAGGTAATTCGTCCTGCACGATGGATGGATCGATCCTCGAGGCTCCTCGAGAAGATAGAACTAAAAGAAATGCACGAAGTGGACGGAAAAGAGTGAAAAAGGGTGCAGAAAAATAGAGAATACGTTTTTCCATCCGGTCTGCCGCATCCGCGAGGGATGATAAATCGCCGTCCTCCTCGAGCGTGCACTCGTGCAGACGAGTATTTTTAATGTCTCGCGAACTCCCTTTCACGGAGGTGGAGGGAACTAGCCACGTAGACGAACTTTATGTCACGGCAATCTTCCGGGGGGTGGGGCAGGAGGGGGGAGGCAATAAAAAAGAGACCAACCAAGGAGTGGCTTCGTAACTACCGCAAAAATTAGAAACCGTCGTTTTCCGTCTGTTCTGTCTCGCTTCGTTTACTTTTTCAACGGTTTGCATGCCGGTTTCGGCGGGCTCCGACAAATTCGATTCTTCTTCTCTTTTTGCTCCACTCGGATGGGATAAAATAAATGGTCCCATTAAACGTTGCAAACCAGTCCCGAAACTGGCACATTTTGCCTAGCCACGTTACCCGGACATTTCGCGTCACCTAATTGACGTACCGATAATGGAATCTTAACGTTAAAGTTTACGAGCGAACCCGCTGGCTCGCCGAGGGTTGTAAATAATAATTTCAAGATACGTTTAGGGTTGTAATATATAGCGGTGCAATTTTTAAACTTTGGATAGGGCGATGGCGAACTTTTCTCTGCTCACAGTGTGTCGGAAGTTTTTTAATATCACACAAGTTACAATTAACCGAGAAAAGCGCTGCCCGGAGGAACGGATAACCTCGGGCGGTACACAATACCCGCCGACCGTTATCGAATCACGGCGTACAATTAATTTCATTTCATTATTTTCCAAGCTGAGCAAATCCTTAGACTCCGACGGGGGCGTAAAAGGAATCCTCTCTTAACTCTCGGTATCGATCCCCATCGGTGGTAATACTTGGCTCGAAGTGGAATTCGAATATATTTTACGCGCGTCCCGTAATCGGCCGTATAAACCTCTCTCCCCCGTAGCTATTGGTCGAAATCCAAACTTGTAACCACTATCATCGATTCTCCCCTGTAAACGTATATCCCGGGGAATGCAGCGAAATCACCGCGGCAATCAGATGCAGCACGATCGTCGGCGGTGGCGATAGACGCTTTCGCCGACCAATTTCAAAACCGCCGGCTTGCGTTTCGTGCCTAAAATCGAAAATATCGTTGAGGCCGATTAGTACAAAGCGCGCGGTGCGGTGGCCGAGGAGGGTGGGTGGGTGTGGAAGGGGGTGGTGGGAGGGGACGTACCGCGTAGAGCGCATTTCGATTCATTTTCTTCCTCGATTTCCGGCCAATTATTGCCGTGCTCCGAACGCGCCCGACACGTCGATAGGCCGATCCGCGCCGCGCCGCGCCGCGCCGCGACGAATTGGATTTTCAAAGCGGTCCGGGTGTACTACCAGCGATTCCCTGTCATCCTCCGTCCACCGACGGGGCTCGAGGGCAGAGGAGAGGACACCGGCCGTGATCGTTCCCATTTGTTATTGCCGGATCTAATTGCCAGGACGAAATGACGCCGCGACCAGAAATTACGCTATACATCCGGTGTACGCACTCTCCATGATTGCTTTACACCGTCGGACGGGGCACACGCGTTGTTGGCGATCGTGCATCCAATAAAACTAGACCGAACGTATTCATATTTAGCGACGCTGGTCATTCGAAATAATTACGATCGTTTCGAGGAACAATGGACGAGCGCTGCGCATGGATCGATTTCTCCCGCGCGCGGATGAAAATCAAAGGATCATTGAATAGCCCCGTGCCGCGCCGTTCCATCGGATCGTGGTAGTACACGGTGCTCCAATAAACCCTGAATGAAATTCTAGCAGCGTGGTAATCCTACATCCTCGAAGCGACCTGCAGCGGAGATTTACATGCATATCCGAGAATATTGTCAGCGGCACGGAGTCGTGTAAACTGAGCATTTACGTCAAGACGAGAGAGAGGGAGAGAGAGAGAGAGAGAGAGAGAGGAGCGCCATGTCGATACAAGAGCCGAGGTGACGGAAGCATCGATGGGACAAACGCTATCTCAAAATCAGCATGCAAACTCGTCGAATAATTATTCCGCGTGACCGTCTAGCCCGGGGGTATTGCAGTTCTCTCTGATTTAGAGGTAGCCAACGCTCGCGTACATCTACCATCTACCGTTCGCCATCGTGACCGCGGTCTCACCCTGGCGGTGGTGCAGCTGCAACCGTCTACTACGTCTCGCCGTCCCAGTCTCGGAGATGGATCCGATCTCGTTGCCTCCAAAGACCCAGAGGGTGCCACCAAGATGCACCCGGGGGAGACGTTTAACGTCGTGAAATATGGTTGCCGAGGTGGTAGTCCCCGTTAGCACTGTCCACGTGTAACCTGCCCCTCCGCGTCCCCGTTACGCGCGTTGTACGCACTCGCGGATTACGTCGGGTTTGCGTTCTTGGTACGCGTCATAATGGCGCTCACAAAACGGGGATTTACCGATCCGTTCGTACGGTAAACAACGTTGAACGTGGAAAACGTTTGGAGGGCCGCCAGACCGTGCTTAATTAATCGGCACTCCATTAGCGGCTAAAGCGGTTACGTTATTTTCCTTCCGGCGATAACGGCTCGACGACGCGATTGATAGAAAATGCGTTCGGTAAACGGATTTCAAGAGCTTTGATAGATCGTTTAACGTGGCGTCAAGGGCGTGTTTATCGTTCGATAATTACGCTCTGCTAATCGTCGGGGGGGAGGATACGCGTACTGCCGAGTCGTGATATCTTTCTCGTTGTTGTAACGCGCGTAACGCGCGCGTACACGCGATTTCGATGCCGGGGGCAATAGGGTGAACTTCAGACACTATCCCGATGGCGGCATTTCAAAGTAAAGGGTGAGCTCAAAAGAAGAGCACAGACGGCAAAGAGAAACGAATGGTAAAGTAGGCTTGGGGAAGACGTCTCTTAACCCTCATCAACCCTTAAGAGCGAATATACGCGAAAGAGCGAGGATAGGTAGGGTGCTGAGCGTTAGAAATATGTAAGGGTAAATCCCTGTTTACGAGGTCGGTGAGGGTCGTCATTAGAGTCATCGCAAAGGAAATGCGATACTTTCTGAGCTTGCCCATAAGAGCTGCGTTATCCTTTAATGATACGCGTATCACTCTATTCGCACGGTGAAAGGAACCGCGTAAAAGCGTCGAAGGATACTTACGTGTTAGTACGGTACGTTGATACGCTGTTTCGGGCGAGCGGCGGGCCTCTTGTATCAATGCACGAGTGTGAGTGTGCAGGTGCGTCGAAACAAAAAATGAGGCAGAAAAACCGTCGACGAAGCATCGTCGATGCTTAATCCATAATCGGACAAGTGTTTGCTAAGCTAATGTAATTTTTATTATCATATTAAGTACAATCGTATGTGTATTGTTGCGAAAGAACTCAACGCGTGGACGTCGTTCAGTCGTTCAGTCGTTCCATCCCTCTCTGGTATAAATATTAAAATCTACAGTACTGGAGTCGTGAAAAATTGAGTAATCAGAATGGAAGCAATCGCGGAGTATCGTATAATCGATCTCTGCGGAATTCTCCAACGATCCGACGATCGTTCATCGTCGTAAAGGGTAATCCGTTTGTTAGGAGATGCTATTTCTCGTCCTCCCTTTGGGTGACAAACGACGACCGCCTTTCTTTTTCCTCTCGTTCTTCCGGCGCGGCGTTTCGGAGGTCCTTGGTGTCCTGATGCAGTCACGAGAGCGAGTACGTTAGAGCACAGAGCTTAGTCGTAAATTTATTTTCCGGCGGGGAACCGGAAGTCTCGCTCTGCTTTTCGAGAATCCCCTCCAGAGCAGCCGGACACTCGAGTTTTCATTGTTTACGGCTGGCCGTGGGTTAAGGCGGTGGTGGCAACGAAGGGCGGTTTTCCTAAGAAGAGGTTAGTTTGACCGCCTCCGTTTCACCGAGGGTCGAGGCTCGACCCCGTTTCGCGTACTTTTCGCTTCGTCCTTCGATCAAACCGCATAACGTGGCGCGAAGTTGGTTGGCTACTTCGTAGCCTTCCCTATCGCACTTCATTCGAGTGGACCCGGCTATCGCGGTGGTGATCTTTGAAAAACAATGGAAAGAACTTGTCCGACCTTCGAGGGCCGCCATTTATTTTACAATATTGAATATCGAAAACAACGATGTCCAGGCACACATGTAAATTCACTTACCTTTATCGTCCTTTATTCCAAATGTATCTCGAGCGGCATAAAGGGCAAACGAAAGAACATTCTTGTTCTTTAGCAGCCTATCGTTGTTGAATATTGTATCACGCCCAAGAGCGGGATCAATCTACTTATTCTTCAAATATTCAGCAGCCTCGTGGAAACCGGCTTTATTTAACGCTTTCCTATGCAAGTTCCTGCTTAAAGGATCTCGTAATTCCGTCGGGCTTAAAAAGAAAATATCGGCCTCGTTCTCTTGCGACGGCAATGGCCGCGGGCGTCGCCACTCTAGAATTTCATACGTCCACTTTATATCGTGAAAGTATCTCGTTCTTCCGTCCGATCCTCCCCTTGCCGAGACACAAGAAAAATATCCCCCGGTTTCAACGGAAAACCCGCCGAGCTTGGGATACCCTCGTTCCTAAAGGGAGTTTTCGCGAAAACGGAGAAAAATCGACGTTTACCGCAACGCACGTATAGCCGGCTTAGCCGTTACGTTTGATCTTTCTACGATGTAATTTTCCATCGCGTGTTTTGTTGACGTTGATAGCACGCACAATAATATTTACGCAGAGATAAAAGGATTATCGTATCGGTTATGTTAGCGTAGTTAATCCATTAGTGCATGATGTTACGAAATTTCGATTGTTGTTATGTTGCCGTTTCAGTTCCACTTGCAATTAGATGTACAAAAGACGTATATTTTGTACGTGTCATATTGCCGTAACTTTTATATGTTTCTCTATAGCGGGAGCCGCTTTAACACTGGAACTACCGATTATTAATGTATACCCTTTTCTGTTTTTTTTTTTTTAACCGATTTTACCAATTTTTATGTAGTTCAAAAGTATATGCTTAAAATTATACACGTTCACGCTACTTAGAAATAAATTTTCGTTCATACGCTTAAAAATAGTCAATCGGAGTAGCCTTAAACAAAAATTTTAAATCAGTCAAAATTACTGGTTTGGTAGTTCTAGTGTTAAGGGGACTTTATCGGCAAAATACTACTGATGTACATAAGAACATTTGTTAATTCAATTTTATTTTTAAAACCCTTTCATTACAAAAAACAGACATTTTATATCATATTATAATCGTTCACATTTTTCTGTTATATTGTTCGTAGCATAACGTTGCACGTAGTCCACGGTTGCATTTTTAATTCTCCGGATCCGTAATTAATTACCACTGATATGTCAACAGTAATAACAAATCTACAGTACCCACCAATTGCTTGAACATTTTCGAAGCAAATGAGCAATATTATGCAACCTGATCAACATCTGCAACGGCGCCAAAAATTACAATATTCCCGTTCCTTATAAAGATCGTTATGCGCTAATGAGGTAATAACATTTACGAGCATACTCCAAAATCGATCGATAGCGATCATTTAATAACGTGCATCGTTCGAGTAACTTTTTACTCGAGCATAACGCGCGACACGCATAATTCTGTCTGTTACGTGCCACGCCGAAGTAACGCGTCACTTGTCTCGCCCACTAATTATTTATCAGTTCCAGCTGCGGCCGAAGCGCGTTAGCTGTCATCGCTGATTAGCCATTTATCGCTAATCGTTCTCTCTGACATCTAGTACTTCGAAACTTGTCGAAATTTCCAGAGTGGTATCGTTCCCGCGGTACTACCTGTACCAATAAAAGAGCTAATGAAGGCTCTCAAGCTCGATGACCGATGATGCTTAGGAACAATCCGTCGATCCGGCTTGCACGAATGTCGAGATAATCGAATTGTTTAGCATCGGCATTCGGTAATACTCGAGGCGGACAACCTATTCGAATGGCAGGGATCTCTCTGGCCACGCGTAGCAGAAAGCCTCGGTCGACCTATTGGAACGTGCTCGCTTTGTTCGCGTGCCAATTGCAGCCGTTAATTGGCTATAGCCAATAAAGCGTTGATTAGCAGCCTGGCAGATCCGGAGATCCGTTATCTGTGTCGTTGGGGCACGTATACGCGCGTGTTGGATCAACGCTTCGCCGAAATGCCGTCAGATTTGGTGATTATTCATCGAATTCTGATAAAGCGTCATTGGCTTCTGTATTTGACGGAAGCTTGACGGTTTTTCGCGTATCTTGGTGACTTGGAAGGTGACGTTTCTTATACGTCGACGGTGTGGGTTGTACTTTTGAATTGATAGTTTAAAAATGATATACAGAGCGGGACACTTAAGACGGGCCACCCGTGTAACTCTTGACATTTTCAGAAATAAAAGAAAATGTTACGATACGACTGGTATCTGGATAATGTCGCAAGTATCAGAGTACGTCATTCTCGTCAGCGCAGAAGGTTGATTCAAATATTTATTTTCGAAAATGTGTTGGAAGTTGTTCGGATGACCTGTTTTAAAAGCCTGGGTACGTATGGATCTGAATCGGAGGAGTTTAATTGCGAAGCTTAACGGGTGACACATTTAATTTATTTACGGTGGAGTTTAAAGTGGAAGCTTAGTTAATGTCGGAAGATTTATTACGGGTTATGTTATATCGCTCGCTGCGATATCTTGAAAGAAAAATCTATCGACATCACGCTTGCATCGTACGTAGGACGCAAACGTGAGAAACATCGAAGATTATCACCGCACGGAGAATTGTTCGAACGGACAAAGGGAAGCCAGTTGGAGCAATGAACTGGGCGGTTTGCCAGTTATAATTTGATGGGATTTTTGATGGGTGTTTCGTAAATGATTTATATCAGCGTAACCAAAAAACGATCTTTATTCAAAGGGAGTCGGGCTAGGACTGAATCAGTCGTACTTTTGTTTTTTCCGTCGTTCTTCGGAAAACGCGCGACGTTGCGTCGTCATGCCGCTCGCATCGCTTTACCCGCCCTTCGGGCCGCGATATACAAATTATTACTACAAATTCGTATCTGCTCAATGGCGATAATCGATGAATGAGTTTGCGAGAGAAGCAACAATTGATTGGTCTTCCGAACAACCTGCCGTACAGTCGGAGAATGTACAACGCAGAAAAAGAATAATCGCGGATGAATCGTTGTTTCGAAACTAAAGCCAGGGATATTTTAATATCTACGAGCCTGCAATTTATTTCTGAAAACTGTTAATCATTACGAGCCCTCTACTATAAATTCTCCACAAATTGCACCTCGTTGCAGTTTCTCCGTGATTCGACAACGTGGCGCATTGTTCTCCAAATGATATATCGAGAAAGCACATAATACCTGATTATAGTACTACAATAATTCATTGTCGGCGTGGAGTATTTAATGAAATTATTCGCTCTCGGTGTATTTGCACATCGATCTACCGACAAGAGGCAGAAATGATCGCCGTAAAGAGGATCGTCGAGTTCGTGCGCTAATTGACTTTACTATTCAATGTATTTCTCCGCCACCATCGCGAGTCTGAAATCAACGCGGAAAATATTTTTCTCTCTGGCACCCCTTGCCATCCTATTTCCCTCTCTTCACCCCTGGCTCCCCAGCCGCGTATGTGCCCATATAGGAGCTGGCAGTTTGCTCACGTTCCTTTTTCACTTTGCGCGCCGCGACACGAGAAAGGGCTTATGCCGCGTTCACACGAGACTCTTATCCAGGTCTCACCTGGCACGACCTATTAATTTGCTCGAATTCCCTCGGTTCTTTGCGCGCACCCTATATCGCCACTCTTCTCTCGCGAGTATTAAATCTCCTCTTATGCGAGTTATATTCGTAATCGAGAGATTTTTGTATCTTTCCTACGTGAAATTATTGTTAACCTTGCGTTGGTAGCACATTTCTGACACCAATTATTCTTATTATTATTTCAACATTTTTATTGGTATTAAACTATTTTTGGATTCTAGTGAAAATTGAGAAAGTGGAAACGGGAGGAAAAATGAGTTGTCGAAGCAATTGATACACACCCTTTTTCGATGATGACGGGAAAAGGTTTCCGAGTCAGGTTACTCATCACCCCTGTTACTAACGGCAGGATATAAATGTATGTCGATCGTTATCATTAGTCGAAACGAAGGGATCGTGTCGTCTTTGGCATATTCGTTTGGACCGCTGGTTTCGTTCGGTGTAGTCTCCAGGCTTTAAAAATTTGCCGAAATTAACTTTAAGTCAGCGTCCCTACTTCACTAATAATTCGCTTTGGGGTTAACGAACGATTCTCATTTTTGTCACGATGAGAGTAGAGAGAAGAGATGAGACAAGTTCCAAGGACGAGTCCCCGAGACTCGAAATTAAAATGAGATCCTCCGGGACACGCTAAGACGAGGTGTTTAATGGTTTCATTAGCAAGAAAAAGAGAAGCAAAAACAGATACGGAAGGAGTACCTTCCAGACTGCTCGAATTTTTTATCCGTCGCTTCGTTGAATTTTTTCCTCTTCTTCTATTAAAGCAGTAGGGGAACACTATTTCTCAATTTCGGAGGGAACGTAGTTGCGATTTCTCGCACGAGCAGAACGAACCATCGCTTCTTGAATGCGACAAGACCTGCGATTACCGTAACGATCAAAATTATAATTTCACGGATATATTCTCGAGACTATGAACGCAAAGTTTGAATGTTATAAATGACTTCGTTGTAAATCAACCGTTTGCGCGTGTAATGCATCGCAAAACATGGATCGATTGACGTTTCGCGAATGTCCGGTCATGCATCATCCGAACAATATGCGCATTGTGCGTCACAGTTGTACGCGCCACTGCAGTGTATTGTCGGAAGCTGTGCACGGAGGGAAAAATCGTTTGCGTGCATTAATCTAGTACCGTCGATCCGAATCAAGTTACGAATGGCACCCGGCGGCTGAGCGATTCGAGCTGAATTAAAAATTAATGTACCTGCGCGCTATATCTCTCTTCCGGAAATTACAGCTTTCGACGTCAAACAAAACGTTTGTGACATCGATGTTACGAATGCTCGGAACTCGCGGGTGTATACTTTTCCAGGGCGTGGAAACCGTTAAGAGACTCAGTTACACAAATGCGTTGTAGACAATTGAAATAATGTTCATAGTATCCAAGTTCATTTTCTCACTTACCTTGTACACCGGTTGCGCCGGTTGCTTTCGGTAGCCAGCCTGCTTACGTTAAAGACGTCCCAACGGTTATCGTAGCAAGTGGGAAAGAAGAAATTGCAACGATGCTATTTGGAACAGTTTAAACCCTTTTGCAGCCGTCGCAACGAGTTTTGGCGACGATTAAGACCAAACTTTCCGGTAGAAAGAGGCAGTTTCGTACGGTGGAAAAAGAATAATTTAACGAAACGATTAAACTCCTTCCTGGTAACTTTTCGGGCACGACTTACCTCGAAACTCGTCCGGAAACTCGGCTGGCAAAAGCTGATACTCCCACGGAGTAAGTAAAGACTTCCGTTAAACCGATCCTTTTCTTTTTCTCTGTTTCAGGTAAGAGACATATTGCCAACTTCCTCGGTTCGCTCGCAGTTCGCTTAACGCGGTGAGTGAAAATTTACAGCATTTCGAAATCAAGTTGCCGCCGCGCGTAAAAGCGCAGTTCCTCTTCTCCGTCCATTGCAAAAATTTTTACGTCGGTTTGGCTGTTTTTTTTTTTTTTTAACTCTATCTGGATTTCGCGCACCCGCGGAAACGACATTAGCTCAAAAATTCGTCCTTTGAATCGAGGATGAGCGATATTTCGCTGTGTTTTTTTTTTGCACAGTGGAAATTGACAATACAAATGGGACAGCGGTATCGTGCGCGATACGAAAGTGTGCGAGATATTAGTGTCGAAACGAAGTTAAAAAATGGACAGTATACGCTAAGAAAAATGAGCGTGAAACGAGGAGTTGGTTCCGACACATAAACCATCATTAATTACTTCGCGGAAAATTAATCGCCCGCCAAGTAACGTTCTCTCGATCTTAAATATATACAAGGGATACAGATAGGTTTAGAGACGTAAGAGTAACCGTAGAAATTGTTTTGCAAAGGGACGGAACACCCTTTAGCTCTTATTAATTAAGTCGGTAAGCTTCGCGCGCAGCTTAATACGTCGTTGAGAAATATCTTTACGCCCTAATGACTCGGAGAAAATCACGTTAATTAAAAATTTTTGTCGAGATAAACGAGGGAGAATTGTCCATGCATAATTTCTCAGACGCGTGGCATTTTTTTTCCCTCCCTTCGCGTATCTCGTTCCTCTGAGAATATTTCCTACGATCGTTTCCAGTCTCGTGCGCTGGCTTCTTTCGTCTCTTCTTTCCATCATATTCCTTTATCCCCGGAGGTCTTTCTACTTATTTTGCATCGTCATTACGACAAAATACCTCCGAAAATCCCTACCTCCGGAGTGTATTACTTCTGCAAAGGATGCTTTACATACGTTTATACATATATTTCTGCGTATATACGCGCCTAGGTAGTCGCATACATATAAATGGAAGAGTAGTAGAGCAATTTCCGCAATTACTTCCGCTTCCGCACAAACGCCCCTTTTCTTCTGCCAACGGTGACGTTCGTCGCTCTTGGAGATGCGTTCCTCTTCCTTCCTATTCGCGCTTTTCTATTTTTCCTTCGGTCGACGTTGTCCCAGTCGAAACGCCATCGAGGTATCCCGCGGAAATGTCCATCGTCGACGCGAAAGTACCCCCGCAATTCACCGAACTTTTAGTTGATCTTGATTTGCGAATAAAAGGGAGATTTTTCAATTTGCATGATTCCAAATTTACGGCAAGCCAGCTCGAATGAGACGCGATAACGGCAAAGTAGGGATATTAAAATGGACGCCTTTGAAGTTATTTTCTTTGGTAGTTACGCTCACCGTAATGGACCATTAATTTTGGTAGTACCCAGCGTTACCTTATTTCTCGTGTCACCGTTAACGGCACAGGTACGGTGGCACTACTCGTGGGTCGGGTGAACAGCATTGATCGCGTGGAATTTCAAAATTCCAATATAATATTAGGCAGTTAAGTGTGAGCGCAAAATGTGTATGCTAATACCATTGAAAATTGTATCAGCGCAGTACTGGTCTCGTGATTACCGGGAAATGCAAATTGTCGAACGAGCGCTAACCGAGATGTCCGAAGCATATTCACGCGCGCGTGCGCGCGCTGCGCTCAATTCGTTATCGCCGCCACGCGTCCCTCTTATAAATTGGAATTCGCGTTACCCCTGGGTATATATTAATCAAACTCCTTTGACTCGTAACTCTGCCGCAGTTTACCACGTTTCGCTTACGAGGATAAGATAACGATCGGGATTATATCGCTCGCGAGACACGCTTTTCCATTTTCCGGGGAATCGCGTAAATTGCGAAAAACAAATAGCTGCGCCAATTCCTGAAATAGCTCCAACTGAAATGGACAGGAGTAGCGCTTGGCTAATGTGATTTGCGCTGACTTGGAAATTTATCGGTCGTTTTATTTCACCCCGAAATAGCTGTCGACCCCATCAATTTGCTTTTTGTATCGGCGATCGAAATTAGAATCGTTTTAGCCGGTTTAACGTTGCGATCGTGAAACGGATCGGTGTTAGCGGCCGCGAAATGTGGAGCCATTCGAATCACATAACTCATCTAATCCGATCGATTCGTCTGGATATCCTTGAATCCCGTGAATTAGATCGCGGATCCTTACGAATTGAGTTACCGCTATCGAAAAGCGACGCTGGTCGCGAATACGGGGGTTAGATTTTGACGCAGCGTTAAATGAATTAAGCGCAAAAAGAACTTTACGCTGAAAGTGGCACGCACCGTTGAAATTATTCGGAAAAATCCCAGCCGTGCATTAGTCCGATGCATTACGACTCTAACACCTCGCGCTGTTTACCATTTAATCCGTTATTTATATACTTAATCTGTAATTTATTATTACAACTTAATTCCAGCGTTCTCGTTATTCAATCGCAAAGTCTAGCATAAACATTTTCTGAAACGCGTTCCGGATTAACCGGGATACTTGTTTTTTCGATTTCTCGTAAAAGAGCTCGTTACCCCGATTCTACGGCTCCTTCGTTCCATCGTAGGAACATTCAACATAATCGCTATCGTTCGTGTTCTTACCTAATAACTCTTCGTCCATAAATTGTTTAACGTTAAACCCATAACCCACTCAATGACCCATAAAACTCTTTATACGCGACTGCGGTAGCATGCGGACGTTTCCGCCAATGGATCCAGGTCAAGCTTAACTCGACGAGGGAAATCCCGCGATGTGTGACTCTCTCATTTCGAACAAATTAATAACGGCTAGCTGTTATTTTGATAAGCTTCGAAAAAAGCTGCCTTTCGATCATACTAATTGACCCACTGCTGTGCGCCCGTGCGGCGCATCGGTACCGCATTTTTGAAAAAACGCGGTAACTTTCTTGATTCCCGGTATACCTCCTTGGGGCGCATACTACTTTTAAGTTACCCGTTAATACACGAAATGGCGTAAGTTTAAGTTTGTTTGATCAGAGTTCTTTTCCTTGAATTTATAATAAGGATTATCAAAATAAATTTTACAGTCTGTTTACATGTTCTACTATAGTATACTTTTAAAAATGCAGAAAAAATGCCGCCGGGCGCATTACTATGTGATTCCTAAAAGCTCGCACGGCAAAAGACTAATAAATACACGTGTCCGCGTTGCAATTAACGAACAATCCATTTTTTTTTTAATCGCCGGACGTTCGTCACAATTATCTCGTTCCAATTATATCTAATTATACCAGAACCTCCATTGCATCGTATTGTTTTGCGACGACAAATCAAGTTTACGCAAGGTCGTTGACACGAGGAAAATGTCGAGCGTCCGCTTTCTTACGAAGACGCATTGAAACTTGCATCCTTTATTTCGCACAAAATCCTACAGACGCGCATGCGATGCTTATTACACGGATAAAGTGAACGCGTGGAAGGTCGACACCTCTCTCCGATTGGCTTTAACGATACTAACGATAGATAAATGTTGTGCGAGCTTTCGTCCAACCCCATCGCGTTCGCAATTGACACGAGGCGACGGTAGTTCCTCGTTCGTCTCGCTGCCGGACCGGCGCGCCGGACCACCATCGTCGGCGGATCGTTGTTGCGGTCGAGGTCGTACCCGGTTTATCCTCTGGCAGGTACACGATACCAAGTGGTCTGGGTTATCGGACCAAGCATCTTGCCGAGGAAGAAGGGAAAGGGGACGACCGGGTACCTGCAGGAGGAGGAAGGGCCGTGGTAGGGGGCGTGCCGCGGGGTGTTATTTGCGTTATTTATACGTCCCACGAGCATCGCCCGGTTTATAATCGAGCGTGCCTGCTCGACAGCCGTGATTACACATCGTTATCCTAGTTTACCCACCGGAAATGACGGGCTCGAAACCGCTCCCAAATGCCCGTGCCCCGATAGGACCAGGAGTTACGCTCCTCGAGGCATTTCCGGCCACGTTTACGACAGGATCCTGCGTTCTCCGCGATATCAACACTCCGTAGTTCTCTCTCCCTCTCCCCGCCCCTCTCTTCTTTCCTCATTTCTCCTATTGTTTTCATCTCTAACTCGCTCGTTTCGTTCGGTCCATCGATGATCCTTGGACCGAGCACGCTCGCGAAATGGAGCATCGATCTCTGCCCTCCTGGCTGGTACCATACATCCGCTTTGTTACGCTAGTATGATTATACTCTCATACGGCCATTTTGGAGGTGAACGCGTAATCGAATTGATTCTATTACATTATCCGACGAACGCGCACGATACTACGTTACATCTCGACGATCATGGAATGCTTTATAACGCTATCGCGTAGACGAACGAGGTCTTTAACACGAAAGTGAGCCGTGGAACTACAATACTCTGGTAACGCGGTTCTTGGTACAACGTAACTATTTTTTATCTTCTAGAGTCCTATCGTACCACGGTACTATCACGATCGTGCCAGTCGGAATCTCTCCCTTCCACTCTCCGCCGCCAGACAGCGTAATTATACCATTGTCAAAAAAAAAAAGGGAAAAATTTGGTATTCTCGGGAAGTAGAGCCTGGACCATTTGTAATCGTAATTTTCGTTCCTTTTTTTCGCGAGAACCACTCTGAACGCACGGCGGGCACGATTTTCTGCATCTGTTACTGGTTCACGGTGCACCCTTCGCGGCCGTTTCGCGATAAATCTTCGCGATAAATCGCCACTTTAAATATCGCGCCGGCCTATGGGCGCGATTACGCGTAAGCGTGCCCGCGCTCGCGATATTTAATTCGTCGGTTAATCACCCTAATTAATATTCGGCGTTAGGTACGGTGCACGACTATGCAGTGCATTTTCCATAATGCATAGCGATAAATAGCGCTGCTGGGTAACAGCCAGAGGTTTGTAGTAGGTTGACCGACAACGACCGGTTGACAGAGGTTCCGGGTCCTCGTTAGCCATTGTTACACACGGTAGGCGTTAATTTGCCTGGAAAATGACAAATCCGCCTACCGAGTCGTCTCACGTCAAACACGACACCTTCGCGCTACCGCTAACGAACTAGAGAAACCTGCAGAGTCGACGAAATTTTCTTCGTAGCCGCGTTGTTCGTCCGTGGAAAGCGTTTCACTTGACACGGATTCGTTGAGCATTGCGTTCTGAAATGAGTGCGTTTTTAAGCGAAGCGCGGAGAGCAATCGGGAGGGGAAGCTTCATTTGAGCGAGAACGTACCAGGGGCGAAACGTTGGAAAGTTTATTTTGGAAAATGCAAAATTAATGCTCGTTCGCGTGACTCGTGGGCCGCGAATCACGCGCGTATTTATGCATATTAGCTCCGATACCTCGGCACTTCCGATCGATATATCTGAGCATTCCTCTCGTGCAGCCCAAAGCGCATCGGGAATTTCCCGATTGGAATGCCTAAAGTTCCACAAGTTGAGCCATCAGTGGCGTTATTCGTCCATCCATCGTTCGCGAAGGGGCTTTATCTTCTGACGCGTGGCATTCTCGCGATCGAATCGATCGGACTTAACGATCTTCGTTCGGCGGTATCGTTATCGCGTGGAGAGAGAGTTTGTTGCATTTCCGATTACTCGATACGATAATTTCCCGTGATGAAATCGTGCGCCCGTTGCAGGGGATAGACGGAAACAACGGTGGAAACGAATTGGACGTTTCGTAGCAACCAGGTATTGACGAACGAAAGGTATTCGAAGCTGCGTTAAAAATTCAACTGCGCTAACTTTTGTCGCGATTATTATTGACGCGGGTTCAGTAATAATTAAACGGATTTTACTTGGTAGAAATACATTCGATTCGACCAAGTCTTTCGAGCGGCAGCGCGCGATTCGATTCCGTGCTACGCCAATCAACAAGTGTCTACTTAATTAACGGGGATGTATTCCCACCAGCAGTGTCAACGGGTTTCCAGTCAATTCGGGTTAATTCCAACGACATCCGCGCACATCCGTGTAAACTTCGATTCCTATTCAGCCGTCGAGTCATTCCGATAAACTAAATGTAAAAGATTATTTTGATATCGACGGATCCGTTAACACTGTCAACCTATAACTCCACACATTTTTACGGACTCGTTTTACGAGTCTACGGTATTTCACTTACATTATCGCTCATTAAACTTTCCATCAGTCTCACCGATATCGCTATAATTTCCGTTGGCTCGTTATTAACAAGTTCGCCGTTTTGATCTCTTTGAAAAGTGTGCACCTAAATTCTGTCGCAAAGATGACGAGCATATTACGTTTAATGAACATATTTTAATACTCTGCGACTCGGATTACTAACTAAAAAAATACAGAAACTACTTTCTCGTTTCCTCTTTGAAAATATCCCCACAAAATTGAGGAATATACGTATTTTAGTTTTCACTCAAATCTCAATTTAAATAGCAAATGCTCACTGCCTTTTCGCATGGTGAATACATATACTGTATATTGTATATTATTGTATAATATATTCTTGATGGCGAGTGTACTCGTCAAAAACAGCAAACTGGATAATACCTCAAGTATAACGCCAAAACCAAAACGGAATTACGACGATTGGTCGCAAGTAGGTATTTTCAAACGTAAACTGAGCGAGCGAGAATTTCACCTCTATCGTCGTTCGAACTTTATACCTGCCTCGTCAACAACGATGACGAATGGTCGCGAGCGCACTTTTACCTACTTTCGTTTCATCTGCTTCACGCTGTTACGCGCAATTAGTACACTCGGAAATCCTCGCGAGAAGTCTGTAGTTTCGCCCACGTTAGCCCATTTCCTTCTCTTTTCCACCGTGCAACCCTTTCCTTCTCCTTTGTCCCGTTCTTCCCTCACACTCCTCGTCCATTTCTCCGTCGCGATCGAATAATACAAACAATAGTTTACTCCCGCTCGAATATCCGACTCCCCGTCGGCCTTGCGGTTGCCTCGCTAATGCCGAAAGCCTCTTCGGTCGGTACTCCTGAAATCCTAAGACGATTTCGTTCTCGCGAAAACAAATTTAGCGAAAACGGATTCTGAATTTGCGTCGTCGACGACGTCATCTAATTACGTCCTTGAACTGCTCGACGGTAAAGTTGCGTCGCGGCACTGCTAAATTACGCGTACTCGAAGTGGCTACTCTTTGTTTATACTTTCGTCTCGCTCGGGGATGTTCTCGACGGTCTAGACGAAAACTCGAGGAAGGAAAACATTGTCCAACTGTGTTTAATCTGCAAAAAAATTTTGAATAGTGAAGACGGCGCGGCGTTTCTTCTCCTCGGTGAACCGTGAAATTCTGCAGATAAGCGTTATTACAAGGGCTCGATATCACCGCATCGCATCGTTCAATAAAGGCTAACGCTATCGGTCTGAAAAACCATTACATCGTGAAGGATCGTTTTAATTTTCCGCCCCGAATATTACTAGCGGCGAGTGGAATCTTGAATTCCTCGTTAAAAATTGTAACCTTGAGATACCGCGGTAAATCTCATTCTCTGTCCCGCGAGATTGAAATGCCATCGGTCGCGTATCATCGGTAACAAGAATCTGGAGCAATCTTGTCGAATTTCCGGAACTGCGTGTCACGGTTCAACGAAGATCGACGGGTTCCTCGACTCTTCTTCTTTAAATAACTTAATACGCCTCGCTACGGGAAAAGATCATAGATCCATGTATACGTAAGGCACACCCTCGATTATATTTTATTCAACTTTCGCGTGAACGCTCTCTGACGGTAGCATACGCGAACACCCCAGTCTGATCACACATTTGGGGCGAATAAAAGGTGATGCGACGTTGAACACACTCGCGCCTGGCCGCACCAATACTCGAGCTTAGGAAATACGTACACGTAGAATTCTTTCTTCGAGGAAGCTGTAGTACCATCGTCCTTTCCCGACGTCTACCGTTTCTAGTGAAAATAGGAATAAAAGCGAGGAGTCGAGATGCAAGAGTAGGTCTCTTCTCTCGCGAGCGTACGTCGGAGACCGGGAAGGACGAGGGGGAGAGAAAAAGAGACGGATATAGGGAGGATGAGGAAGAGTGGGTCTCCTCCGGAAAGAGGATCCACTTTCGATCCTTGCAAGGCAATCGAAATAGGAATGCGCATGCCGAATGTCGTATGCATAAAAATGCCGGCAATAAAATTGCTAATCCCACGATAAACACGTCCGATAGGGAGCCTACGTTTACCACCGTGCATCGACCGGCTCTACCCAAGATATTTCTAGATACGGACTGTCACGGCCGTACCTTACTCGCTAAATTAATTTAATACGTTCCATTGAAATTTTCGTAAAATGCGAGGCACTAGATTCTGCGCCGGAACCTCCGTACAAATCGTTACCTCTCGGTACGCGAATTTAATGGCTTCTTTATCAAACTTATATCACTTTCGCGAGTGGAGATTCGCAATATTGTTAACCATAATTCTGCCTATTCGTTTCGCGACCTTAAAGAACGGAATATCCCCCATACCTCTGCGCACGCGGTCCCTATGAATCTCTCTCTCTCTCCGTTTAAACTATAATACAATACGATCGTCGCGCATCACTTCTGCCCCTTTCAACGTAAAATGCAAATCTTGGAACGCCCACGCGATCCTCCGGCGAGGCACCCTTGGATTTTATTTCGTTCGCGGATTTCCCTGCGGGGTATCCGCGCGAGGATATCCTACACGATCCGATAAGGATTCCATTTCGCGCAGGAGTTTCATTAAACGGTAATTAAGTTTCGCGTCGCAGTCTGAAAACTCCCGCGGAGCGACGGTCCGGTTCCCGTGGAGTTTGTATCATTATAAACCGATGCATCTTAATCGTTCTTCACCGTCCTTTAGCGTCTCCTCTCGTGTCCTTTGGCTACCCCGTTTCCTTGTTCCTTCCGCTTCTCGCTCTTCTTTCTTCGCTCCCATCGAGTCCACTTGGCTTGGCTCTCCTCGTCCCCTCGTCTCCTCGTCTCCTCGTCTCTTCGTTTACCGCCTTATTACGTGGGATTAGATTAACTTTCGAGCGCAGCCCCGTCTTGTTTATCCTGGCACTCGGCAGATACTTGGGCTGTGCTGCTGAAAACGAGGGATGATCTCTCGTAATTGCCTTAAAGGGCGGGCGTGTGTATCGACCTTGTCTCGTCTGAGCGAGAGTTTGAGAAGCGTATCGTAAAGTTTGATTCGTTTTTTCAAAGTTCGCTTTTGTTAGAGATACGCAGAGTGGTTGTAAGGAGGAAGATTCATCGAGGAAGGTATCTTTGTTCGCAGATTTGCTATCCTCTTGTTTTGAGAAACGTAAATCGGAGCGTTCCAGGCTTTAATTAGCGATAAATCGTTTTCTGATTCTAAGTCGGTCGGTCGTTTGGTCTGGATGCTACCATTGAGCAGCGCCAAGACGTATTTATTCTGGTCCTCCTATATTTGTTCCATTCGTGCTTTTGAGTAACGAGAAATAATTGTATGTAATTCACCTCAAAACGCGAACACGTACATCTCACTTTGCGCTTTTTTTTATTTCTCTTCTCACTGAGCATCGTTGACACAATTCTGTGAATGCGGTGCCAGAATTTTGTGTATCCCTCGAGATATTTAAATCGGTCGGACGAAGACAAATTAATTTAATGATCTTTTTTTTTTATTCAAAAACGCGTTAATGAGGGATCAGTGCCATCAATTTGACCCCTCGACCGTTCGCCCCGTAACGTTGCCCGAAAGACGCTTCCAGATTTCCTCGTAATTGTAAAAGCTTCGCTCGAATATTACGTTCCCCAAATTTTCCTTTCAAGCTACTTTGATCTCGTTGGGCATTAATAACATTGGAACTTTGTAATCGGATTATTTGTGAACAAACTCTTGCCCGTGCTCAGAAGAACAAAGCGAATAATTGAGAACCTCGCAAATATTTCGAAACATGCACAGTTAACTAACCCGTGGCGACAACGCTAAAATAGAAAATGTTTTACGTTCGGGCACTGCTCATCGAGAGTCGATTGTCAGCATAGAAACCTCCAGAATCGACGACGATCTCTTAACGATTTCGAATTTTCTACCTAGAAAACTTAATTTTCTTCGGCACAATGGACGATCTTCGGTATCGCGAGAAACGCGGAGCGTTCGTTCGTTCGTTCGTTCCTCGGAATGTGGGTCATACAGCGAAGTAGATATACACGATGTTGATCAGACGCGGCAGCGATAGAAAAGGGAGAGATTTAACAAATATTTATTTAATAAGTAGATGAAATAACTAAATGAAAAAAAAACCCCGTCGAGACTGTTCGACACTCAAGATTCTCTCGTCCCGCTTCAATCGCTTTTTTTCTTCTCTTCTGTACTCTATCTCTTCCCGAATGTCTGCGAATGGCTCATAACTTTGTGGTTCACGAGCCGCGACTCCCTTTCTACTATTTTCGTCTTCCATCTTTCCTTCCTTTCTGTCTCCCTTTTTACTCCGTTCTTTCTTACGGGATATTCTTATCCCGGAGACTCCTTTATATCGTAATTACCATTTTCATCCTTCCCCCTACTCTCCCCTTTATTCCTCCCATCGGAATTCATTAAAGTCTCGGGAGTATTCTCGCGTAACTAGGGGACTTTCTTTCCTACGCGAGGACTCCTCCATCGTGGAGGAAAAAAATTCACGTAGAAGGAGAGAAGGAGCGAGAGCGGCCTGCGAGAGGGACCGAGCGAAAGAGAGACGGGGTCACGTCCCAGGCAGAGGAGAAAATCTCTCGTAGTTCCCGAGTACTACCAAGTCGACGAAGTAATCTCGTGGAAGTTACTTTCCGCTGAGAGGGTCCTGGCGTAATGGTTGCAATTGGTGGCGATTTGATTCGAGCGCATTTAATTGTGCAAAGGGGGAGAGTGCGAAATAGAAAAGGGATCCCTTTCTTTTTCACCCGGAGTAATCATAAGCGAGGTACGTGCATTAAACGTTTGATCAAACGAAGCACCGTGACACAATTGTCCCCAGCAAAAGCTCCTTTCGAATCGAATAATTGCATCCGCATAGAGAACCCTCTTCCTGTCGAAACTCAAAATAACAATCCGGTATCTCGACGGAATTCCGGCAAGATGTTGATTTAATCGATGTCGCCGGACGGATATGTCTCTCCGTCAATAAATCGTGACCCGCTACGTTCGGAACGCAGATTAAATCTTTTATTTCCGATATTGATATAGAGAAGATGCTTCTACTTGGCGTGTACTTGTGTTTGTGTGTGTGTGTGCGCGTTTACGGAAGAAGATGTTTAACGGCAATATAGGGCTGAAAGTAAACGCGGACAAAACGTGCCACATCGATCGATGGTAATACGGTAATCGTAAAGCAATTACTTCCTTTCATATCTAAAGCGTTTCGATATCCAATATCGATCTCCTTGAATGAAGTTTATGCGCTCGACTGTCCGGCCAACGGCGCCGACTTGAAAAGCAGAAAAGGAGAATCGGGATAGTAATTCCTCGAGCGTAAGATTCATTGCCAAGAATCAATCGATCGATCTCACTCGCGTTTGCCACGGTATCGAGAGAGGACACAAGAATGCGGTATAATACGTAAGACCGGTTCTATGGCGGTAATGGAATCAAAGGATAACGAGGCTCGGTCGGACGAGTTAACCGATAAGGCGAACGGGGAAATGGCGTCAATGAATTTTATAACGAGGGCGCCGTACCGCTACCACGGGTAAGACGCCACCGGGCATTCGCGTTTATTCCACTGTATTAATACTACCTTTGGCAACGATAAATGAAGCTTTTGTTAGGTGACACCGTACGATAAAATTATACGCGACGCTATCGCTTATATACATTCGAACGATGCGATAACGCGAGGGAACTTGGCGCGCGTTACGAAACTGGGACACTTTGCGCGCTCATTTCGAAGTTTATAAATTTCGCAAAATTAAGGGGGGTTGGGGGGGGGGATTTTATCGGACCATCGGTGCGAGGCATAAAACCCGCGTTAATTAACATAAATTTGCGCGTTAAAAAATATCGTTTTTCAGGCGACGTTACGATGAAATTTAGGTCGGCCGACGTGCGCGTTACTGACTTTTCTAAAGCGCCCATCCGTATCTCGCGCTACAGAGGAAGAAGTATAACTTTAAACTCACATTTCAACTCGTCTGTACGACATCGTATCTCCTAGTGAAATTTTCGTTCCCATCCTCGTCGTATCTGTTCACCGCGCTTTAATTTTAACAGCGAGCGCGTTGAAGTTGAATGGAATCCTTACTTATTTAATCCTGGCAGACTATAGGAATAAAAACATTTGGGGAAATTTTCCAACTCGCCGAACTTTCATTTCAACTGCAAATTACTTTGGGAAAGAAATGTACTTCGTCCGTTAGATACTTTTTCTCGCGATATTCAGCATCGTCGAGAAGAAACACGTAGACACCGGGATAAGGTGGGAGAAGAAAGGGGCGGCGGTAGTTCGTCTTCGTTCTTCCGTGGTCGACATGGCTCTGATCGATCCACGAAACGAGTAGCCGTCGTTCATAACGGAACATGAATCACGGTGGTTTCGAATCCTCGACGAAGATCTTTACCTCGCAATCACGCGGGTATTTCGCAGCGGAAAATTTCTCTCCCAATGATAGGTCGTTCGCTCTTCTTTAACGCGGGTTAAAGAACATTGCGCGCGAACCTTGCAGCGTAATATTATTATAAATTAAATTTATTTCACGTATTTTTGTAACGCAATAAAGGCTGTCATATGTTACATTAACTTCGGGATAGTATAATTTTAGAGTGTACGTTCCAATTTTTCGCCGTCAAATAATATACTATCGATATCGCGGATTACGTTACATCATTTTTCGCTAAATTAATAACTGAGACACTCTGGATCGAATTTAATTATTTCATTACTCGCGTTATCACGAATGAATTGGAGTGATTGCAAAACGCTCCAAATAAAATGTATATCGCGGTATCTGTACCAGAAATACATAACAAATAATCCGTTTTATAAAGGTGCAAATGGATGTACGTTCAATGTTGGTTTTCAAAATACGATACGTGTCTCTGGCAGTGAAGCATTGACTCGTGAATGGCCAGTCTGTAATACGGGGACTTAAAATGTTTCGCGTTGAATTCAATAGGAATTTTTGTCAAAGTGATCGATAATAAAGTTGATTACTGCGGTCGATTTTTGTCCAAGTCAACAACAGAGTCGCGCACAAACACTCGTGCCGTGCGTATCGATTTTTTGAGAATATCTTTGAAACTGTCATCGCATTCCAGTTCACTGTATATTTGCAATATCGTGGTTGCGCTTTTCATACCGATGAATCGTCCCCAAAATCCTGACGCAATAATCCGTGTCAAAGTTTTTTTTTTTTTTCGGCAATCATCGGTGATACCCTGCCGAGTTTCAAATTCTCCGTACGTTTGCCGATTCCCGTCGGTCGTGGATTCAAACGTAAACGTAGCTACGCCGAGGCCAGAATGCGGAACGTCTGTTTACGTAACTTCCAATCCGCCTTTCTCTCGTTTCGTGGTTCCTCCGTTCTCTCCCTTCGCACGAAGTTCGTACCTTCCCGGTATCTTCGCTACATCGCCGCGGCATATTTGTTAACCCGAGGAGAAGCGGGGATCAACGTTCCAACTTAAATTTAACCCGAACATTTGGTTTGGCGAATCGAAGTAAAGGACACGCCCGAGAGCATCCGAGAAAACCGAGGGAGAGTTCGTCGCGACTTTTCCTACCGGGAACTGGGTCTCCGATTCGAGAGTCGGGAAGTCGTGGCTCTTAATATCCACTAGAAACGGCGGCAGAATTATTTCTTTCCCTCGTTTTCTCATGTTCGACCTATATTATCGCGGTTAATGCCACGAGGAAATATCGGGAGTGACATTATTCTTTTTCTTAGGTTCCGTTTCCGTAGCATTTGCTATTCCTCGGAAGATTTCTTTCCGTAAGAGTGTCTTCAAATTTATCGCGTCGAACGTATCGATTATTCAAATGCAACCGCAGTCTACTTTTACTTTTCATCCTATATCCGGGTAACGTTTGGTGAAACCAATAACGTTAACGCGTTAACTTCGAACTCGTACAGATTCCGCGACGACGCGTTTCTCCTACCGATATGCAAGCGTAAAATCGAATATCTGAATTTCAGCATCAAAAGTTTGGAAAGTTTGGCGAAAAGCTTTTTAAAGTCCTCCGCCCGAATCGCGATTCGGAAGGGCGGCTGTGATGAGAGGAATTCGGGAAGATGGTGGCATCGCGACAGCGCATGCTACGTGGGAGCATCGCTGTGGCTTCGAACGGCCAAGTTAGCTTTTATAATGAAACTCTTCGTGGTTGGCGGAAGTAGTTCGCCACGCGCGAGGATTTAGAGCGATAGTTGTTACGGCTAAGTTTCACGGACCTCCACGAGCGTCTATGGCCGCGCGCAGACAATATCTACCCCCTCGGCTCACCTTCGTTGCCGTCACTTACGACTTTCGTAATCGAACCGGGCGCCACAAAGAGCCACTTTCCGGAAACATTTGGCGTACCCACCGAGTCGCGCACGATGGTCCAATAGCGAAGGATCCTTGGGATTCCGCGGGAGAGCCGGGGCGATCTTTTGAAATGGTTTAAAATTGAAAAGAAAATCCTTTTCTAAGACGAGAAACTCGGTTACCGTAAGCGTGCCGAAGCCCGATAAGGATAGCCGGTAGTTAGACGAGCGCAGCCGCGAGCCGCTACGTAATTTGCGAAAGAAGTTTTAAGAGGATTTAAGAGGGAATAATTCAAATTGAGGGATGATAGTTGGAAAAGAACTGCTCGTACCGCGGGAAAGGTTTAATTGTGAACATAAAATCCGAGGTACTGGCGCACGACTGTTAGGGCGCATTCGGTTTTAAGTACCGGTCGATGAAAATATTGTACCGAACGGATTGCGCGTTTAATGAAAATAAGGGGTTGCGCCACGTCGAATGCAAGGAAACGCGCGTGGCCGCGAGTGCGCATCATAGACTTTAAAGTTTGCGTTTACAAGTTTCTGGAACGTATGCTAGCATACTCGGCATTTCCTGAAACGGAAAACCTCGCTACGCCAATGAGCGCGGAAACGGTGTGTCGGAATGGTTTCCTTAGCACCCGAAACTTCATCATTATACCTTCTGTCGTGGCCCGGCGCATAACTTTTGGCTTTTGCGGCCCCTGGAATTTCCTGAAGCCGCGAATTGTCTCGCCATCATCTGGCAGCCGTTATCCAAACTCCGAACACCGTGCGACATACTTCGTCGTGGTATATCCTGCAATCTGATTTGTGGTCCGACGAAGTTAGTTCGCAAATCACCGAATCGGAGAATCGTCGCTGTTAAATACGTCGCCTCCAATGATATTCGCGATTATACGACTCAGCGGAATTGACGGGAGTCCCGCGTTAAGTCCGACAACGGACGTCGGTTAACCGTTACGACCTGATAACGAACCTTTGCAAATTTTTACTAACGCACCCACGGTACACGGAAATTAATTAATTAAACTCGTAAAACTTTACGTGGACCGACGCAACGCGGCTAATAGGCTCTAACTGGGATCGCGCATCTTTCGCTAATACTGATTGGCAGTTAACTATGGTACCAGTTCTGTCTTACCGTCAATTTTACGAAAGACTTTCCAAGTGTCTGTACGGTGACAAGTTCGACGCTTCGACACGGTGCGCAAGTTACATCGAAACTCGCGAGACAACGAAGAACCGATCTTCCGAAACTAGCGATTCGAGTTTCCCCCGGGGTATCTTGTTTGACGGCAACGACGAAAGCTTCCAGCGGAGCGTTACTCGATTCGAAGCAAAAATTATTCCACCGTCGATAATTGTTTCGTAACTGTCGTGCATTTATGGCACCGTTCAAGTTTAGAACTCTTTTTATACCTTCGAGTTTGAAATCGCCTCTCGCGTTTTATTACGCGCGACGAAGCAGGGTAATGGAAATCCCTCGGAATCGTTCGCACAAGGACGAAAAGTCGCGACTAAATCCATGTTTCAACAAGAGGGATACATAGGATCTCGATCTTCGTCGCGTGTAAATATTTCATCGGCGAGTTTCATGGAGAAAATTGTCTCGTTTAAAGCGCTTCTCTCAAATCTCGAATAGTCGGGAGCGTATTAATGGATTTTCAGGATCCTAGAGGGAGACGGGCTCAGCACTAGGCCATAAATTAATTCGAGCTGCCCTACCACGCTCATAATTGAGACGATTCTTTTCTTCTTAATTTTCGCCAGGATTTCATTTTCGCTGCTCCGGGTAGCAATCTCGACCGTGACACGAATAATCGACGGCAGATTTAGCGCGAAAATGAAATTTTGTTATTTTATTAATTATTCATTCCTCTCACTGCGCTGCCTTGGAGTAAAATCTACAATTTTGATCGTACCGTTGCCTCTCCATAGTCGTTTTTTATAAAATCGCAAGCCCGATGAAAACTAAAGAAGTGAGAAGAAAATGCTATAAACATTTAGATCGCTCCGGGCCCGCGGCAGTCGAATCGCCCAAGTTTTGATTGAATTCACTCGGGGCGAGCCTACCCGAACGATAATGTATTTTATCTCTTTGCGGTTCTGATGCCGCGTGCCGGTAAAACGTCTTTGTCGTTATCGTTCGAGGGGGTGCATTAGGGTGTTCGGGATGCGAAGAAGCATTTGTAGGTATCCTGTGGTGGGACATCGTCAGCTGTTAACTTTTCGAGTTAGCGAAGCAGATAAGAGCCCATGGGTATGGTCCAACGGCAGTTGAGTCTGAAGTTACACCGCGATAGGCGTATCAAACCTTCTTGGATGACTACGCGGGGATGTTCGGAAACGGAATTACAATTAAATGGGTGCAATCAAAAACATCTGATAAGGACTTATTAAAATTACGTGGGGAATATAAAGGTGGAGGTTTAACGCACAGATAAGGACTGTTCGAATAGTACGTTATTCTATACTGTTGCGCAAACGAAGGTCACGAATTGCTTTATACGTATAACGCTCGTAGAAAAATAATCGCTAACGGCTAAGTTAATACGCATATTGTCATAAAATAATGATTACCGCGTCGCTCGCACATGGACAAATGCGTTTGTCGTTTGTGGAATTGATTAATAATTCAATGTTGTTCGGGTACACCGATTGATCCTATTATTATTCTACAAATAGCGAAACATAAACACGACGATCACTTGGTTGATCGAAAGTTCCAGGGTGTTCGAATAATGCATAATCATTCGGTTAACTAGCCGGATAAATTATTCAGCTTCCGCGTACAAATCAATGCTCGTGAAACGACACAATTTATCAAGTAAACGTCGATCAATATAACGATAACGCGCCGCTTCAGATCCCAAAAACCACGAACTTCCAGTAACAAACTAATCGATGCGTTTAAGGGTAACGCGAAAATATCTTTCTGTTTTCCCTTTTAATTAAACTTTTCAACGCTTGGCGGGGTAAAAGTAACACGCGATTCTTCCCCCCGTGGGACTGATGAGAAAGGAGAATACCTAAAAAGTACCCGATAGTACCCACGAGATCCCTTTGACCGCAGTAGCGCTCGTGAGAATGCGGCTTATCGCTTCGGCGGCATCTCAGATCCATTAAGGGTTGTTTAGCTACACGGAAGCTCTTTGACGAGTAATCGTGTCAAGTGCATTATACCTGTCTGTGTAGGAAGACTGTCTCCTCGCGGTATCATGGGTTTTCGAAGATACGTATAACCTGATTACGCAAATTTGTAATAAACCTTTACCACGATAATACAGGGTGCCTGTGCTCTCCGCAAATTAAGGGCTGTAAATTATTTATAATTCTCTCTTACGCATCATCCCCGGTACAACTGTAAATACCAGAAAAGTAAAATCTATTTAAGATTGTTTGCAAATTCTGCATAAACTTTTCACGCGAAACTCTGCCACCGAAGCTGTGGAGAAGTGGTTCCCAACCTTTTTATCTCTCGTACCCCTTGAGTAGGCTTTCCATTGACAAGTACACCTCCTGTTCCCGCCCACCATACACATACCTCCTGTACAGAGTACTATAATTACAAGTAGTCTGTAAAGGTAAGGTACCTGGGACGATTCCAAGTAAATATTTTCTTATAGAAAATATTTGAAACAATAGTGTTAACGAGATATTAATGAAAATCGGAAGTCAATCGGAGAGATCGTACAGCTCGATAGTTCTCGAGATTTACCGCTACGCGTTTTTGGCACGTATCAAAACGAGAGTGTTAATAATAAACAACCTCCTTCGCGGGGACCTGCGCAAAAAATGTCATTACAAAAGCTTTTAAACACTGCACACGTGAACGATCAATGCTAGGCTCAACGGTGAATGACGTTCTCCTCATTACTTTATTACGAGTTAGCGCATCAGTACCAGTGACCGCGAAGCGGAGTACACGTTAGATACGATGACTCCCGATTTTCGGTGGTGCGCGTATCCGTGAACAGATGTAGGCTACGCGTTATCTTGGCAGAAATTACTTCGTGTTTCTATGTCCAGAATTGGTACAGTGACCCAGCAACGGGTGCACTTTTAGACGAACGAGTGAGACCAGTTTAATTCACAGGTAAATGTAAATGATTTGTTAATTCAGAAGGTTTTTCATTCGTAACTGTAGCGTGCGTTTTATTCCCAACTATGCATATTTATACGTTGGTTTTTCCAAAAGTTTTCATAAGGAAATCTGTTGGGCTCCCCGATCGGTTTCCCCTTTTTATTAATATGTCGGTAATCAAGGCAAAAAACCTACATAGAATTATCCCATTTATAGCGCCTTGAACGGACTATCGCCATTTGCGGCGCACCCTGTATATACCGAGAACGAAAGACGGAATTAAGCTCGTTTGTTCGAGTTGCCGCTTGAAATACACTTGACGGTCGATTAACCGTGTCCGTAACGTTTCGTAAATTATCAAAAACTCGTTATTTTTGGCGTGAGCCCTCGTTGGAACTAAAACGTTCGTGAAATGAGCGATCGGTAATTTTACTTTGGACCGACGTGTAAGACAAAAGACACACACCGACCTTGCGACGTGGCGTGTTCGCGTGCACACTTATTTTCCATCCCTTATTTCTGACCCTCGTCCCTCGTTTTATTCACCGCTCGAGCGTTCTCAGGAAAAAAAAAGAAACACATTTTCGCACACCCAGCCTTTCATCCTATCCGAAATAAGTAATTCGTACACGCGTAGTACGAATACAGAAGAACATTATTTATATCGGTTCAAACGTTGAAATAAATATCATTCGTCGAGTGATAATTTTATTTCCATAATTCTGTGCGAACATGACGAATAGTCATTCCAGACAGATCGATAAACAGGATAACTAAGCGTCAGAGTCGGTGTGTAAACAATGACTGCGAACCGCAGTCAAAATCAACAGATTTGCGTATTAACGTTACGTAACAACCTTACTATACGCAACGATTTAAAAACCGTGAAAGCGTTCGATAGTACGCTTTCACGATGGGCCGCGAAACTCTGTAATTACGCGAATATACTTTACCGGGGATTTCCCTCGAAGATTTTCATCGCCGCGTTTAAGAATTAGAAAAAAGTCGTTAAGGAGAACGAGGCAAAGAGCGGTGGGAACCAGACATATTCGAGGAGCGATTGCAACGAATTTACGTAGGCTCGATTAATTAGTTTGCATAAATAAGTCGCAGGATTAAGAGCTGGGTAAGAAGCGTACCTCCCGGCGTGTTTACTCCGCAGGAAGATTGCAATTTGCTAACTGGGCGCGGTTAAGACGTAGGCGGATCCGGGCAAATTCATTCCGGCTTTGCGAAGCACCCGACAATTAGAAACGGCTTGATAATGAATTTATTGTCGACGAACCGTTTTGCCCGGGGTAGAGAGGGTGGTGAGGAGGGGGGCGACATCGAAGTATCTCGTTTCGTACTGGCCTGCAATTTCTGTCCATGGTTAATATCGATGACTTCGCGTCTAGCGATACATCCTGCACGTGACCGTTCCCCGAGGTGTATCGATTTTCAAAAATCTGGGTGAAGATTGTTGTTATGCCGAGATAGACGCGAGCTTTACCTATTTTGTATGCACGCCGCGTAATCTTCGGTTTACCGTAATAATAAACTGTGCCGCGCGTGTAACTCGATGCAGTAGTCGCGTCGCGAATGGAATATTCGCGCATCTCAGTTTCCAGCAAGCGAGCGGCACCCGCGTTGCATAAAATTATCGGGGACCCTGTTTCGTCGGATGTAGCGAATACGTTTCCTTGCCGCCATCAATCGGCATGAGGAATCGAAGGGCCAACGTTTCGCGGTGGAATAGATTGAACGGATACTTCCCGTTAAGTGGACTCTCCTAACTTCCCGTTAAGTGGACTTTGTTAAGCCAACCAGAATAGCTCGTTGGAACAACGAAATTCCATCGACAATAAAGCTATCGCGGTCTACGTACGAACGTCGGTCACTTTCTTTTTCTGGCTTTCAACATTTTTGAGAAAGCTGCATGCAGCGTCGCATCGTCGTCGCGACGACCATTTGCAATGCGTTCGTTCGAGCGAAGAAGCGTTTGTTAATTTTAACAAGACTGTGGCAATGGATGGTGGCCATTAAACAACAGCGGCAATTTAACGGCGTAACGTAATCAGGTTAATGCGAATGTATCTGCGAGTGTTACAACGAGTCCACGTCGTTTCCGCGAACTATTCGCAATTAAGCCCCCCGCGCGGACAAACTGCGCGGCAACGAGCGTTCGCCTCGATCGCAGGCAACGTGCCACGAGCTAATTAGAAAATTAATTGACAAGTTCTGCGGTGCCGATTTATCACAGGGGTCCGGCGGCGCTGCGGCGCGGCGCAAGGAAAAAGCGAGTTGGAGCGCTCGCCTCAATTTCGCCGGTGTAATATCGAAAATTATCGGCACCCGACGCCGTACCTGAGACGCTTTTCGAATTAAACGCCCGGCCTCGAAGAGCCGTAAAACATCGTGACTCAGCGCTAGTAATTAAAGCAGTAGTTAATATGGTTTTTACACCCGGGTCCTCGAGAAGCGCCCGAGCGCTCCGCGTACACCTACCTAAAGCGCCGGAGAAAACGAGCGCAGAGAGATCACAGAACTCGCGAAGGGCAGGTGGGGCACAAGAAGCTGAGGGAACGTGGAAGATGAACGAAAGTAACTCGTGTGCAGCTCGACGCGGCATAATTATACTTGTTAATGCTTACCCGCGAGAATTGAAACGGCGCGCCACGGCGTTAGAACGCGAGCGGTGGATGCGGAGCGAAATTTTGAATGCGTATTTAAATAAACGAAAGCTTCGTATCGCGTTACGAGCGAGATTAATTTTAAAATGAAAATATGCCATTGCACCGACGCCGTCGTTATTAAAAACAACGCGATGCTCGTTACGCGATCATTGTTTTATGTTTATTTTTTTTCCCCTCATCGTTATTGTTATAACATTCGTTTGTACACAGGGATCAATATTTCCATTCGTCTTAATTGATCAGCGTAGATGATACGCGTTTAACGTTCAGATCCATTTTGTATTCTGGTATTCTTTATAAACGATCCTATCGGCCGTCACCTGTTGTTATCAGCTAGCCAAGGCTTCGGAGTTCGTCCACCGACGGGGAACGCGGATAATTGTAGAAAAAGCATCGGCGAACGAGCCGAGCGTGCGCGTATCTCAATATAGGACCGTTATCGCTATTAATGATCTACCGGGAAGAATTGGACGTCGAAAAAGGTCGCGCAGATATATGTACTATAATACGGTGGCGAGCTATTCGCGCATTCAGCTTTCCGTGATTGGGAGGGAGGGGGGGGAGGAGGGGGGGGAGGAGGCAACGATATTACAGTTTTTGTTCAATTTTTTGTTTCCCCTCTTTTCTTCGAAAGCGAACGATGCGTGTTCGAAAACACCCCGCAGCGGTTCGGTTTCGGGGGCGTCTCTCACTCCGGGACGTTTAAACGAATTTTTGCATTCGCCAAAACTACCAGCTCGATCGTCGCTGCCGCTGCCAACGTTGTCCCCCCGTTAATGGTTAATGGCCAGCCACGTTATTCCCGCTAGGTTCGCGCTCCGTGTTTTCCTATCTGTCGTGTATCGCTGTGCGTCGAAAAAAAAGCTGGCTTTTGAAGAGAGACGATACGATCGGTGTGATAACGGGACGAAAATAACTATGCCGCGCCGGAGTTTGGATTTGAAAATTGTAAAAAGAAACAGCGCTGCGGAAAACAAATTTTCATGACCTGATTTCTCCTTTTTTTTTTTTTATATGCTTCGTGCTTCGCGCGTTGATGGTGATTTATGTCCAATTCGTATTGTAATTCCAGCTCGCGCGTATTCTTCATTTTATTTGTTGCCACTTTAATATCTTCAATTAGTCGTTTGCGTCGGGGGTGGCAATTTTCGTGCGTCGATCAAGTCCGCGACGTTTAACATTCATCATCGCCTCTGACATAGATTCGGTAATTCCGTGCCGGTGGCAGATGATTTTTCGATCGTGCACACGAAGCAGAAATTCAACGAACGCAGACAGCCCGCGTAGACAAAGGATTAGTGATGCAATATTAACGTCATTCGTGCCATATTGGGATTAATATTGCCGGATAGCAACCCACCGAATGTATTTCAGCTCGATGATTGAAAATTAATAACTCACAAACAGCTGTAATACAGTGCATTTGCAGATTTCAACGATCTCCACGTATCTGCCCTCGTTCCCGTCGCTATCGATAATACTGTTCCAGGGGACGAAAAATTCATCGGTAGCGCAAATCTAAATTGAGGCTTGAAATAAGCGCGCGGATTTGAGAGTGGAACGCCGATAACATTTAACCGACGTTGAACCGTTCGAGGAACGGCCAGTGCTTGAATTTTATCCGGTGCTCAATTTTCCGTCTGGCAGTATCGATAAAATTCGGAATACACTCGTAACGCTTTTCCTCAAAGGAATTGCACTCTGCGTGGAGCGTCCATCGAAGGCACGCATCGTCGGTTGTTTCTTCCGTCAAAACTGGTATCCGTGGACAGAGGAAAAAGATCGATGAAAGTGACTGGGGGCAATTGCTCAGATTCGATGGCTCGTCCCTTTCAACGGATAATTAGCGCGATGATGTCCAAAGGGAAGGCGGGGTGTAATGAAACGAAAACACCGCCCTCGGGGCAGGGTGCATCGCAGCGTTCTGTAGGCCACGAAATTACACGACCATCCGATATAATATTCCCTCTTTCGGCCGCTGTGGGATTGATTATGTTTATCTTTCATTAGGAACACCGGGGAAACGGGGCTAAAGCCGTGAATAATGAATCCTGCGATTCTCTTCTGTGGGGGACCCCTACGTTCGGAAAACCGCAAGCCCTTCGGCAAGAAATCCACCCTTCCGGTGACTTTTGTTAAAATTGCTCGGAGTGCGAATTGTTCGGTAGATCAAATCTGTTTGAAGAGGGGAGACATTTTTAAATCGTTGCCTTTACCCGCAAAATTAATCTGCATTGTTAAGATTTAATCGCGGCAATAGTCGATTCTTTGCCCGGAAAATGTGGAGGAGAAAACTACATTTAATGTTTTGTTTTGTGCCAAAACTTATCCTCGTAACCTGTATAAGAAATTGTTGGGAAGTGTCGTTTGCAGTTGTAAGATAGACTTTTATTCGAAATAACAATAATATCGAAAATTATTTATGGTTAAGGAATTAACGGCATCAATGAAATATTACTGAATCACCATTTCAGGATTGACCAATTAGAAATTTTATGTCTGTCGTATTTGGCGAAACTGTTGAGGTATTCAAACATATTCCGTGCTCCTCTGCACCGTTTGACGTAATCGAGCATTAGCGATGTATAATTAATAAGCGTAATTCTGGAAATCGACGTGAATATCACATACGGATTCCCGGTTCGACGGAAAATAGCTCGTTCCGTGGCTGTTTAATTGAAAGTATAATACTTACAATTCGTCATAATCGCCAACCTAAATAATCAGTCTGATTAAATTCGGTGGATTATTCTCTTACGGATCACTGTAGGACTGATTATGTTTACCTTTCATTAGAAATCCTGCGCAAGCGGGGCCAAACCGGTGAATTATAAATGCGACAATTCTCATTCAAGTTCTGCACCGCGAAGCACCGTCCGGATGATAAAAGCACGCGCGACAAAGGGACTACGCGAACCCTGGGATAATGCGCAAACGAATACCGCCGTTTATATAATTTCCCTATAGTATCGGTTTTAAATTTTTGTATGTATTCCACTTTCAATGGGAATTTGCATCAATCTGTCGTAATAATCGTGTATATTACAATACCTGCCCCAATGAATTTCCCGGCGTATAATTATATAATAAATGGAAACGTTACGGATTTAAAAGTTACAAACGCGCGTTTCATATTGGAACGGTATTGCACATTCTTCGTGCAAATACCATTCACGCCCGGCTGCATCGAATTTCTTTAATGGATAAAGCAAAGCAAATACATGCTATATGAAAAAGAATTAATCAGTTACGTACGTTTCGGATATAATACTGAAAGGAACCGTGGGTGTATTTGTGACGGTACTTCGTATTTTATTTGCGCAACGAAAAATAAAATTGTTGGACACGCGATTAACACTAGAAAGACCAGACCAGTCATTTTGAATGGTTCGAAATCTTTCTTTAAGACTACACAAATTTACCATTTTTAAGTATATGAACGAAAATTTATTTTTTAAGTAGTGTTAATATATGTAATTTTAAGCATATACTTTTAACTATATAAAAATTGGTAAGATTGGTAAAAAAGATTGTAGAAATAGGTATACACAAATCGTCGGTAGTTCTGGATTTAAAATGGTACGAGACATCTCATTGCCGAGAACGAGGTAAACATCCTACAAGATTGTTTCACCTATTCCTCCCGCGCTATTTAAAGTCATGAAACGGAAGCGACAAAAATACGTATCAATTTTTCATCAGACCCAAAGCGTCGTGACATCGACAGTTTTGTTTCTCTCTTTCACGTTCTATGCATTGCTGCTGGATTTTGAAAATTACAAAAACACGCGTGACACCGACACCCACGCTAGCTGCATTAATATGCGTAACAGGAATTCTAGTTGGCGAATAACAGTTTTAACATCAATCCGGACAATCTGTTGTACGGGGAAACGTATTCAGTGGAAATCTGACACGTTTAATGGTTGGCCATTTTAGCGCGTTTACAACAATTATATTCCACCCTCGATTACGGTCCGATGATAAAGAACTCATTTTTCAAATGTATGAAATTTATGAACGCATCACGTTATGGATGTTAGCTCTTCCACGCAGTTATGGCTGGGAAATGTTATTGTTAATCGCATTTCGTTTCTGACAAAAATATAATCGTTCAGCCTTTATTGTTTTGCAATTGTAAAAAATTTTATCGTTCCGGCGAGTATATTATAAAAGTTACTTGATTAATAAATGTTACGCGGTATGATTTAGAATTAAACCGCGCAATCAACTGCTATTCGCAAAGGGGCAACAATTTATATCAAATTAGAAATTCTCGTGCCATACAATCTGTTTTTATATTCACGTAACGTTATCAGCCGTTCAAAATTTCCTTACGTTGAATTATTACATACTCGAAGCGTAATAAAGAATTCATTTGCGATTCTAATTTGCACGCGAGTTATTTCGCCGAATCCCGTTAACGATAATTAATTGTGGGTCTCTATAATTAAATTCGGTTATTAATTTACAGAGTACTCAATGCGTGTTCTAACAATATGAATCTCATGCATAATAAAATTTTAACTCGAATAGTCGTTATTAAGTTTCCAACAAACAGAAATGCAGGAATTATAGTAATTGTGAATCGATGTTTCCGATGCTTCAGAAGTATATATAAATCCAATAACCATTCAGTAGTTGAAAATAAAAGATAAAAAAAGAAACACTTCATAGCGTTTGAAATAACAGTTCAATTAATAATAAATACGTTTTTATTAGGACCCTGTTATCCAGATCGCATTTCTATGATGGCGGCATCAGATTTAATTCAAACTCTCTGTTGGCTATTCCTGTTTTTTAATAAGAGCGTCGCCGTCGCTTATCAGCGATGGCCTAGTGGCCCTTTGACCCTGTATTCCGCGGCTGCATTCTATGAATTGCATTGGCGCGAGCCAGCCGTGCGGCATCGTGTTGCCATCTAGGCGGCCAGCGTTCAACTCCTCGACGCGAAACTTTTCTTATCCGGTCGCTCCACCGGTACAGCTTAAATTCCTTCGGCAAACAAAGTTACGCACCCGTTATAATATTCCACTCGAGGCCGTCAATCCCGTTCGTCGATAAAACCACATATACGCGTGTCGTGATCGGTCGCCCAATCGATGCGATCGAACGAGTACACGAGGCTCGGAGATCTTGATTCACTTTTATCGCTCGTTCCATTTTGCAGTCGACGATTTGATTTGACATTCGATTATTTTCATTTGTCACGCTTAATTGGAATGTATTGCTTTTTAATTCACCGTAATAAGTTCTCACATGGCGGCGGGACATTAAAGAACGACCGAAATAAAGGGATGAAGGGAGAGAGAGAGAGAGAGAGAGAGAGAGAGAGAGAGAGAGAGAGAGAGAGAATTAGGTGGAGCACGAACGAGACGAATTAAGTTCTCAACTCGATTCAAAGATCACTTCCGCTCCGGTGATCTCATCCCTCCTTCTACAATTTGATCGGTGTGCACGCTACCATTAGAGGGGAATTGTTCCCCTTTCCGCGTTGGAAGGTCTACTAAAGATACGATATCGTTACATTTTTGTAAATTCAGATATTTTTCTCAAAAAAATGCACCGCGTTTTCTTCATGGTATTATAACGTTATCAGTTATCATACGCATCGTGTATGTATACTTGTATGCGTTACGCGGCATCTGTTTTGCAAGTACATCCCATTTCGAGTTTTGTAGCCGCGGCGGTAACAAAAGTACCTCTCACCGTTGTTTCTTCGCGTATCATCAAAGTTTATTTTACCTTGCAATCGACGATATTACGTAAGAAATTGGTGGCGCGTTTGAGGTATTAAGAACGTTTCTGGTGAAAATCGAGTAGTTCGATAAGTCTTTCGAGTTGAACAGAGTGGCCGATAAGTCTCCCCGACGCGCGGACGATCAATCAGAATAAGATATAACCGTCCATAGCTCAGGCGTTATCGAAATCATGGAGAAAGTAAGGATAACGACCCTTGACTCGTATTCAACCTTTCGCTTGCCGCTCGCATTATCTCACGGGGATATTAAATTGTTCACGGGAATTCCGGGTTCGTTGATAAACCCGGTGTACGGTACCTCGCTACGTCAATTTAATAATTTCTCCGCGCGCATTGCCGCAATTTTTTCCTCGTCAATGTTTACCGCGGTGTATCGTAATAGAGTAACATAATATCATTGAAGGAACGACGCTACGCCGCGTTGGCAATTACATTTTCACGCGAGTATGCAGTTCCCTTTATCTTGCGTACCGGAATGCTATACGAACGCTAACAAACGCTGTAATTGGGACTCATTACCGCGTTATATTATATTTGGTTATAGTTTCGCGCGATACCTCCAGTAACGTTCGCGAGAAATTTCATCGTTCGTTAGGTCATGGAAAGGACGCTGGAAAAACTGTCGAATATTCCATCGAAATGGGAGATTGCGGATCGATATAAGGGCCTATCGCTGACGTCGAGTGTCGTGGATAAAAAGTAACCTTTAAAGGGCGCCGCGGCCGGAACCCGCATCAGATCCTTCGAATCTTTCGAACGGTTGTCGCTTCTCGCGCTACATTTTTTCACACGGCTACGAGCATGAGAAACTTCCGACGTCCGCCGTAGACAGATCCCAACGCACTGGCGGCATTTCCTTTTGATATCCTAGAACGGTGCGGTTTATCTAGGACAAGGGAGCGCTTTGCGCAACGGCGATTCCCATTGGGGTAGTTTCCCCGCGGCACTAATTCTTCCGACAAATTTCCGTCGTTTCACTTGGAAAATTATATTGCTCTTACGAATGCCAATACCAGAGCAGCGGTTGCCCGAGCAAATGGAAATTTATGTACAACAATTTTGCGGGATTGTTCGTAAGATCATAACAATGGGTTACCGCCAAAATATCTTGGTAATTGACTTTACTTTGCTCACAGTCGGTTTTCCGAGCCGAGGAGTTTCTAACAAATTATTGCATTTTTGAGAACGCTTATTCGAAGGTAACGAGGCTGCTTCATCGAGCAGGTTTATGCACCCTCAAGAGAATGCGGCTTTTCTGTATTCGACCAAAAGCCGATGTACATCGCGGGCGTATGAAAACGGCTCTTCTGCCATCGCCACACACCATACGCTATTAATATCATGGGGTATATTTAGATTTCAATGGGGAAGAGAGAGAGTGGGACTACGAGTCGCTCGGCCGATACGCTGTCTGCGAAGTACAGCGAGACTCGGGCAATGAGTCGTAATAAAGGAATTCGTTTCTTTGTCAATTCGATGGCGATCGAAACAGCGTTAAGTGGGTTCGTAGATGCCATTAAAGTTGAACGCGATCGAGTTTATCGACTTAATATTAAGATAATTGTGCGAACTTTTTTTAATAATATATAGGTGCTGTATAACATTGTTTATTGCGCGCATAAAAAAAGATTTTCAAACATCTCTTTGCCCCTACCTCTTCGAAGGCGAATCGTAGTATTCGATAAGAACATTAACGAGGTAAACGGACATAAAGAATCGTATACGTGTATCGCGGCAGAGAGGAGCACATTATTTTTGGATTTGGAGGCTCTTCGTGCGTTTTCTGGTTCATATTTAAAATTATCACGGCAGAGATTTTCGCATGCGCGCATATACGCATTCCCTTCGTCTGCCGCTGCGACATCCTGTTTCTCGACTTCTTCGTTTCGTTTTTCTCGCGTATGGGTAGATTCAAGATTCAACACGTGACTCTTAAAACGTTTCGTCATTTGGCGGGTGCGCCGAACGAATCGCCGACTCGTGCTGCGATCGAGTCAAAGGGAAAAATATCGTACTGGAACGGTAAATAAACATCGGCTCTTTCCATTGACATTTTTAAGGACACGCGCGGGTGGCAGGGAGTGGATAATATGACGTTTCTTTTATTCAATATCGCGAGAAACGCTACAGAGAACAATTCATCTCCCCAGTCCCTTTACGATCGAAGAATCGGCAATTTGTCTTTCCGCGTCAACGATCGGCTGTTTTTTTCGAAGAGTTTTTCCCTCGAAAAGTTCCGCCTGTTACTAGGAAACGCCGAAGAACCGTAAGCGATATACGTAAACCTATATGAAGAGATGTTCGGTTTAAAGGTCCATTAGACCGACCGTCTAATATCGCCGGTACACGTGACACGCCGGCTCGTAAGGAGCACACGGTGGATATTAAGGGTGTGCCACCCGGTATATAGCCACGACGAAATAGAAGCATGAACGGAACGTTTTGCCATTCGTCGATCAAACCGGTAGCACCTGCTCCGAATGCCTTGAAATATTCCACTTTTATAACGTCCTTTCGCAAAATTCAATGCGTCCATTTACATGAAATATCGTTGGCGATCATGAAGTTTCTATTATTCGAATTTGCGCTATTACCGCGACCTCGGGTCGGTACAGCGGCGGATCTCGTAACCCGACGGTACAGCCGTACGACCTTACCAGCTCGCCCGTTGCGCTTCAATTACAATGGACCGACGCATTATCCCGCGTAAGCTGTTTTCGTAGACTCGGCAGCCAGGCTGCGAGATGGAAAATGCATTTACGCTTTGAGCCGGGGCTTAATTTAAGCCGTTGACCGGGAGCGGGAGCCGTGATTTCAATATTCCAATAACCTAGTCGTACCATCGGGAGATGTCCGCGGGCTATCCTCGATCGATTTTCGTTGTATCTCGCCACGGATTAGGTCAGGGACCAGAGAAACTGGTTAGGGTACGGCGAATGTGACGGCAGGCACGACTATCCGAGTGATGAGATGATTGGCCCGCTGATGAAACCTGATAGAGATGCTCGGTTCGCCTGCCTCGCCGTGGATCATTCTGTCGCGTAACACGATGAGTCGCATTGGCGATCCCGTCCACTTCCGCCTCGGATGCTTTTTCCTCCGTTTTCAGCGTCGCTCTTCAACGCCCTGGAATGAAACTTTTTAATTTCCTGCTTTTCGGCTGATCCCTTCCCCCGAGAGCGAAAACGATCGTGAAATGCAATTCGGCATACTGGAACCGGAAGTCGCCGACGGTTATCGCGGGTTTAATGTTCGAGGATGTGATTTTTAAATTACGGGTATTCGAACGATAAAGAATATGGAGCGGGATAAGAGAAACGTTACTAGGTATGATTCCCGTCAGACATCGTACCTGAGAAACGTTACGCGGTTGTACTTAAACGCAATCGATTAGAGTACTCGACATTCTCGGGGAACGAAGATCGAGTCTCGGACAGGGAACAACAAATTACGCGTCGTCGAGAATCCGTTGCCCCGTCCTCGTTGACTTTGCGCGACGAGCAACCGGTCGTTGAGAAAAATGACACTCTTATCTGAGAAATAGGGAGCCATAAACAATCCGGGGAATCGGTGCGCGATAGGGACATTGCTTCGTATTACTTGGTTTCGTATCGCGCTCGAACCTGTCGACAAAGTACCGCGTGATAAAGCTAGGAAGGGATCGCACCTTCGAACGAAGGAATCGTCCGTGGAAGAAATATCGCGTTTGTGTTCTCACATACGCGCGTTAAAGCATTTTCACGGTACATTGTCTCTAATTGAAAAACTCGTACGATTTTTCTAGTTTTCCTACAATGGATCGCCCTTTCCTCGATTCTCGCAAAACTGATACGTATCGTCTGCCGTATTTATCTTACGCGCGTTTGCCCGAGATTCTTCTGGAATGCTCGGAAAAGTAGAACGTATTCTTCTTCTTTTTTTTTTCTCTTTACACCTCCCGTACCGAAAAGTTCAATGCACGCTCGTTTTTTGACACGTCCCGTGCTTTCAACGTCTGATATTTTTTCATTAACAGTTCTCTCGTGCAACTTTTTCCCTTGTACGAATGTCGCTACGTTCCTCTTTTTTTCGAGCAAACTTTTCTGGTTTTCACCCGGGAACAGAAGTAAGCGCGCGCGAGAGAGAGAGAGAGAGAGAGAGAGAGAGAGAGAGAGAGAGATACACGGAGCGCGCGCAGCAGCCGTTTGAACGTCAACAGCTGCATCGCAGCCCGCCCTGGCTAGTCGGCTCTATTTGCTCCTCTCACATTCTTCGTGGAATAGTTTGGTCTCGCCGCGGATATATGTACACCGACTACGCCCAGAGAAGTGAGAGAGAGAGATTAAGAATATCTTTTGGGTTTCGGTGGGCGCCAAACCGAACCGTTTCCTCCGTTTACTCCCGCGTAAACCAAAGAGAGGATCTAACCCCGACTCGAGCACCACTGTTCGTCGAAGAATGAGAAAAAATATCCGTGCGTATACGACCCTTGAACCCGAAACGCATTCTCGAGCGCGAGGAACGCCAACGGGAACGAGTCGAACGGAGTCACCGCTGGAATCATAAAATTCTTGGAGATAAGACAATGGCGCGGCTCGTAGACACGGGACACCGATAGGGAAAATGGACGAGGGCGGACTTTCGGAGCTCGCAGCTACGATGTAACGCGTTCGTAAATCGGAGAAAAGTATTTCCCTAGACTCGTTACGTACAAACGAATTCGCAGTAATCTCTCGAGCGTACTTGTTACAAGGAAATCGCATAAAGCGGGATATCGAGCTTATTAGTGGAACGCCACGTTAACGGGAAGCGTCCCGAAGTCGAGGAGAGATCGAGATATCTCTAACCATTACCGTTTTCGTAGATTATCTTTGAAATCGATACGTCGTATTCTGGATTAATTCCTGAGCTAGAACTAGGACTCGAAGCGCGGGGGTAGTCTCGAGAGAACCAGGATCCCAAAATTATTGGGATTAGCGAACCGATACCCTATCTAGTAATTCTCCGAAACCGTGGAGGGATAGGGAAGATTAACGGTTAGTACGCGATGATGGGCTTAATTAAAGTCAGACGGGGAATGTGAAATACTTCTTTAATAATACCTGACGAAGCAAATATATATATATATATATTTATATAAATCTATGTTACATCCACGTTTCAGGGGTAATCGTTAAATAAAACTCGTCGTCCTTTCGTTTCTTCCACTTGTCAGAATCATTCGTAATCATTCCACGCGAAGGTGGTTAACACCCGGTAACAGTCATCACCGACCAATCTTTTTACAAATATTTTTTCATAGTAACGTACACCGCTGCTCGTCTCTAATTGGCACCTCGGGTTTTCATTGTAATCTCAACGACGCTCTATCACCGATCACGAACCGGGCCTCGTTTACGTTCACCGCTGCGCCCCAAGCGAATAATCGGGAAAAGAAAGGACAATTAGTCTTCACTCTCGGCACATGTACACTTATATCACAGATAATCGACGGCGAACGTTATTACGTCCTCGTCACGTTCGGGGTGACGGAATCCTGGTCGGGTTTTGTAGGTAGCGGCCTGTTCGCCATCTTACTCGCCGGAGTAGATGTCTGAGGCTCAGGTAATTCCGAGTACAGGTGGGCAGTCGCGTCGGACGGTTCGGCGTATTCGCAGAGCAACGAGTTTGGCCTCTTATTGTGGCCCGTCTTGGTGGCTCCGAGAATACTTTCCCCCAAAGCTTTCAAGAAGCTCATGGGCCTCGCTTGATTTCTACCGGACTCGAGTTGCGGGCTCTCGGGTGTCCTGTGATTTTCAGTCTTTGGACCATCGCTCTGGTACACCTTGGACGAACGATCGTTGATCAGGTGATCGTTGACGACGTCGGGTGGCAGTGGCTGAGGTGCCCTGCCGGCGAGAGTAGCCAGGATCGGCTGTGACAATCGACTGGTGCTCGGAACTGTCTCGTCGCCGGGTAATTCCGCGTACAGATGATTCTGGTCGTTGGTCCTTTGATCGCGTGGCTGGGTGTACTCGGTTAACGGCGGTCTCGCTTGCATCCCGTTTGGAAGTAATCTCTCCAACGACGGTGCTTTCGTACCGACGCTGACGGAGGGTCTCGGTGGGCCGCCGCGAGGCTTCCTCTGTTTAGGTCGAATCACGTCGTAGGCGTTCTCGTCTCTGCCCGACGGTCGTCTATCGTTGTTATTGTTGCAGCTCTCCTCCACCTTGATCAGGTCGTAAAGGTGCTCTATCATGTCTCTCGCCTGACCGTAGTTCTCGGGATCGTTGAGTCTGTCTCGCAGATCCCTCAGGTACTCCTCCGTCAGCTCTTCGGGTAACGTCTGCGTCGCTTTGTTCTCCGTATAAGGATAAAGTCCGTCGGCGTCCTCCTCCTCGTCCTCCGTACCTCCCGGCAGTGTTTCCACCTCGAGTATTCTCGTCTCCGGCTGTAAACCGGCGTACTCGTGAACGCTCAGTCTCGATATCGATCTGGCCGACGTGGCGGCCGTCATTCCGCTGCTCGGCGACAGCCAACTCGTCAGGTTCGTCAAGTGTCCGGATGTCAACTTGGGGCACACACCGCGCCTACGCATGTAGAGTATTCCCGACGCCAGAATGACTACCAGCACGGTGAAGACCGCCATCACGCAGATCACCACGATGATCCTTTTCTCCCGCTGCAATTGCTCCGGATCGCTTATCTCAACGTCGAAGTATCCCTTGTGCCGCGGATACACGTGCGGACCGACGCTCGGCGGACTGACGGTAGGTTCCGGTTTCGCGACAGGCTTCTCGCAGTGTATGTGATCGCCCTCCGTACAGATCAGCTTCGTGAAGTTTCTCATTGCCAGATAGCCTTCCGGTAAATTGAAGCACTTGTCCAGGAGATTGTCGACAACGCAGTAGCTCGAGTCCATCATCCACGAGACCGAGCTGTTTCTTCCCGTTATCTCGCGTATCCAGTTCTCGAGATTGCAGCTACACTTCTCCTTGAAGTAATTGTTACCAACGCGCGCCGTATTAACTCGCTGGGAGATCGCAGCGAATTTCAAAGAGCCGGGACGCGCCTTCTGCACGTGATTGCCCGTAAAAGAGAATTCCAAGTTGGGCGCAGATGTAGCGTCGACTTCCGCCACGATTGCGTCGGTTTCCAGGTCGACGAAAAGATTGTGCTCGATCGCTATGTGGTTCCACTGATGTAGAACGATTGCGCCTTGACGGAGGCTTTGAAACTCGTTGTTGCTGAAAGTAACCGTCGCCGCTGATATATCGATGGCTCCGGTATCTATTTCGGAGAGCCTGCGGGCATAAAGCAAAGTCACGAAACTAAACCAACGCGTTTGTCGAATTGTAAAATGGAGATCAAGATGTACAGCAAAATCATGATGGTACTCGTTTATCAGGATATTATCGTCGATAGAGGTTCAACGAGGGAGCGTATTACTATTTTAATAACGGTTTGCGGTTACCTTGAATATTGTATCGTGAGGTTATCGTGGCCAGCCCTGAAGGCACCTTTCTCTATACTCTTCAGTCTAACGTCGACGAACTCGAGGCTATGAATTAAAGCCCTGTCGCTGAACGCCCCAGATTCGATCTCCAGTATCGAGGCGTTGCTGATGGTCACGCTGAAGATCGTCATGGCACAAAATGCATCTTTGCGAATAACTTTTGTCCAGAGATCGTCCATCCGAATCTCGGCAACTGCCGATGGGAACACCGCTGTCGGCAACTCCGTGATTTTCACGCTTTGGAACATAATCTATATCGGGGAATCAGATATGCAGATTATGAAAGACTCGCCGCGATATTACGACAGCCGTTGGAGAATCGCCAATCTCTATGCGCATATTCTCAATCGTTTTCTACGATGATTTGTCGATGAGATCACTGCCTTGCGCGCCGAAAACGAAAAGCAAACACGATACTCTAAAATATCCCTCCGGCATCTTTTAGAACGTAACCGAGGAGTATTCGCGTAGGTGGTATCTTTCGATTTAACGCGCAGCAATCTGTTCGTAGAACGTTAAGCAGTCTCAAATGTAAAGTTCTCGTCAAATTACGTTGTCAGCGTCGATTCGTCTCTACCATAAAAACTTTTTCACGTTTAACTTACTCGACGAGCGAGAGTTACGATCGAACACGTTCGACGTGACAATTTAGAGCTACACCGGTGAATCGAGCGCTCTCTGCTGTCGCTACAAATTTACGAAGATAATCTAACCTTGGTCGCTGGTCCATGCCTGCCGTGTTGAGAAGCCTCGAACTTAAACGCGTTGCTTGAGAGTTCCAAAGTCGGCACCTCCCTCACCGTGATCCATAGCAACCACGAAAAGGCGTTCGGCTTTATCGCAACGTGTTTGCACCTCGATATCGAGACGCTCAGTGTACCCCTCGAATTTCTAAACGCGTGGCTCTCGAGAATAACGCTGTTGCACTCCGAAACTTCTAGGTGAGTGTTCGGCGCGCTCAAATTTTGAAAGGCTTGCCTCTTAGCAACGAAGCTGTAAATCCCCGAAACGTGAACGCGCTTCAGAGGCGCACCACCCGCGAATGCACCTGTCTGGATCCTCAATTCCCTGCAGCGAGAAACCTCTACTTCCATCGCCTCCGATGGAATGGTTCCTTCCAATAATTCGACGTCCTGGAAACATACAACAAAGTTTTCATTCAGAGTCGGCCAACGAAGTTGTAAGAGATAACGTATCCGTAAGAGCGGAAACTGGGATATCGATGAAGCGCATAATAAAAGTAGCGACGCGACGTGCGCGCAATGTTCACGCGATCGAATTAGTTTCATCTCGTGATTCCGCGGTCGCGTAAAAAAAAATGCAAGCGGAAGATTCTAATAATTCGCCCAAGTATAATTTCTCGGAAGAATTTGCATACTATTATTCGTGAAGCGATGAATATTAATAAGATTGTTGAAAATCTCCATAACGGAACGGAAGTTCTTTTCTGTATTATATTTCACGATCTGCAAGGAATTTCGTATTAAAATGAATCACGGCAGAAGTGCAAGAATTGCCTGGCAATACGATTCAAAAGACCAAATGGTATTCTTCGCAAATTATTTAATCGATACATGGTACACGATCATGACGAATGTTACGCGGAAAGACGATATCTGAAAATTGTTGTTTCATTTTTCGTAAAAAATTAATTGTAGACACGCAAAGTTTTAATGTCGATCATCGAAACGCGGGATCGCCGAGACTATCAACGTCGCATCGTACTTGTCCATCCCGAAGGCTACGTGATTCATCGCGAGGTTTTCTTTCCACGGTTACAATTTTATTATGTAACGCGGATACTGTAACAAGCTCGACGAGCAAACGAAGCTGTCTCAGATTATAATTTGCGCTGCAAGAAAAGGACCTAATAAACGAATGAAATCTGTTTTTACATTTTGCACGAATCAACGTTTGAGAATAATCGGGAAAAATCGAAATAACGAGGTAATAATGGTAACTGTGTCAGCGATGGCGAAATTAATTTGTTCGCGACGAATAATGTTATTATCGAGACAAAGACATTTTGAATTTTAAAACAGTCACGTTCGCCACGAGATAGAAAGTAAAGTATCGTTGGCCCACGACGAATGGGTTACCCTTAAAAGTACTTCCGCTGACGTCGACTTCCTGACCCTTCCCTGCTGTAGGTGCGTTTGTCAACATGCCAGTTCGGCGAATAACTTGAACCGTATGCCAAACAGAAATAATAGTACGTTTACCGACTATCCTGCTTCTTTTTACACGAACTATGTAAGCCGTTAGTTTGGTGACTGTTATAATACTAAAAATATCCAGTACGCGGCGTAAAGTACCTGGACTCGGAGCGCTTCAAAGTTTATGCTAAAAAAAAAGGAAGACAAGCAAAGTGAATCCGTGACGGTTTAGAAAAGCATGGAACGCGTTTTCCCACGCTTCGTTTTACGTAAACAGAGAACGCTGCATAGCTCGCACTCCCCCCCCCCCACCGGAAAATCTTTTACAAACCAAAATCTAAACGCGTCGGGACGATAAGCCGCGCGAGATTTTTAAATTTACATGAGAAAACGCTTCCCAGCGACAATGGCCGTCTGCATCGATGCAGCGAAATGCACCGTCTGGCGATAGAGCGATAAGACGAAATCGGTTGTTAGAGATACGTCCCGAGGGCGAGGCACCAGAAACCCCATTTTTCGAATAATCGAGGCAGACTCAGCTACTTGGAATCCTCGGGAAAAAAAAGACGAGGTATACTGTCCTACAAAAGGTTCTTTCGGTGCGAAGGTCCATTGTGATCGCGCCATTAGAATGTCCGGGGGAGTCGGTTCGAGTCTCTTCGTCACCCACGTCGAGGTTGAACGACAAAGTCGAGACGTCGCGTCTGTCCTCGGGGTAAGCTACCGAAAGAAGATGCTCTAATCCCTTAATACCTCCGCACCACCAACTTTTCGTATCGTGGAAATAAAATGTGGGGGAGGAAAAAAGTTTCTTGCGCCCGTCAACCTGCTCGACAGTGGCAAACAAAAACTGACGTTGGAAAATAGTGATTCTGCGTGGTCAGAAATATTCATGATGCGCTCCGTTGCGAATAATCAGAATCTATCAGTTTTGTCGAAGGAGAGAATATGAATTTCGAAGAATCCGATTAACCCGGCAAAACTGCATTATTGACGAGCGCCGGGAAGAGCGGTGAGACCACGGGGATGGGGTTTCTAGTTGTAACTTTTTTCCCCCAAAAACGTGCTCGAACACCACCCCCTCCCGAGAAATTCGTTCACGGCGTTTCCGCCAAATTATTTATCTTTCCCGTCGATCTATTCTCGGTGCGTACCTATACGCTTTGTTTTTCGTGGAATTCTTGAGGGGCACAACTCCCGTCACCTTTGACCTCTCCCCTTTCGGCGAGCTAAATCCGTTATCTGGGGATATTTTCGTCAGCCAGATATCACAACATCCATTTAGTAGTGCGTAAAGCGAAGGAAGAGATGTAGCTAAACGGCCCTACTTACGACGACTTGATTCATTATAATGCCTTCCACGAGCTACCCAGAAAGAAATACGATCTCTCCTTAGAAAGCGCGAGCGAGAAATAATTAAGTAACATTGATCGTAGTATCCATCCCTGCGGGAAATTACAACATAAAAGGCGTATACATTGGTTACGTTCGTATACCCAAATGTACGTTCAATTACGCGGGGATAAATGTAATTACAAACTTGAGTGTTATTAAGAAGAGAGGAGTGGCAAAGAGTTGCAAGCGCCAGTAGTAATCGCGAGCATGACGAGTGGAGAGGTATATGTTTAATTGTTTCGCGTTGTTTATAATCAGCGTGCTGTCGCGAGCGCGTTTCAACGGTAACGCAATTTCACTTTATCATCATTTCATTTACGTGTACCGTCTCTTACCGGTACGAAACAACAATGTTCCCACTGGAAAGGGTTTACGCGTGAACCGTACGCTTAGGGATTCAGCGTGAGTAGGCTCGTTCGGGGGAGCGGAAAATCATTTCCAGTGTTCATCGCTAGTCCGATGATTCACGTTGTTATATCTTTACCGCGAGTCTTGCTCGCGGTTCGCCTTTCGCGCCTCGGTTACGCCGCCGTAATACGAAGCTGACTAGCTCCCGTAACAGTTTTCTTATTCTCTCTCTCTCTCTCTCTCTCTCTCTCTCTCTCTCTCTCGTATTTGTCCTCGCGCTCTTCGTCCAGCTACAATTTGCGGCTCAATTTCAACCGACACGTTCGCCTTGAACTCGTACCAGCCATTGGCGAGCCGAGTTGGAAAAGTATCGTTTCGAAAGTACATCTTCGGTGAGCCGTTGATTTTACGTACGCGCGTGTTTACGTCGGTGTCGTGAGTCGCAGCGTGAATTAACACCCACGTGGATGTTAATCGGAGCAAGTGAACCGAGAATACGGACCGTAACGGCGAAAGATGAAAATGAGGTCACGGAAGTTGAAGAAGGAACAACGAACGTAGTGTCTAGAACACTGTTGAAACGATTAGGGCTTCGTGCGTTCGATTCGATTCGAGGAATCTCGTTTAGAACACAAATTCTTTATTCGCGACACGTTCGAAAATGTAACTTTATTTTTGTGCAGTTATCGCTATATAAGAAGATCGAAATATAATCCAAATGTTGCTCGTAATTTGCGATTCGGTAGAGTTTTTCGAACGTCAGCGCTGCCATTTGTTGATCAACGTTACATTTTGTTACGTCAAAGATGGCGAAACCCGATAGGGCGCAAACGAACCTCGCGTTCTAGCCAGTAGCGCATTTTATTAAAAGATGAAACCGATTGCGTGTCGGAGAATAATCGGGGACAGGGTGCGGCAGTGCGACTGTTACTTCCTCCTGACCACTCCTGCTCTAACACTCCATTAAGAGATGAACTGGAAACGGAACAGTCGAATTATATTCCGTTTCACTTGTTGTTATGACGTTTGTATTGAAACGAGATCCTACGACCGTGGGAGCCACTTTATCTTAATGGCATTATGAATTTCACGATTAGCGTTACTTCCCGGGTCATACGATTTGTGGCAAAGTGCAGAAGTCAAAAATTGGATGCCAATCGGATATCGAGTTTCTCGATTAACTTCTCATTAACTTCTCGAATTAACTTCTCATATTTATCGATAGATTTACATTTCTCGCTCGCCCTTGATTACTTTTCGATGACAGCGATACAGCAGAAATTTACAAACGTGTAGAATGGGACTCGAAAGTCTCTGTTTTTCTACCGTGAATCGGTGACGTCACGCTCGGTGCGCCGGTCGGAACAGCTGGAAGGTTCTTTGAAATAAAGAAGAACGGTGCCACGTGCGAGACGAAACGCTTCCTACAGTTCCCTGCGTAAGTTAGTGGATACACGGGAGTCGCTGCTCTCCTTACCGATGAATGACTAAGACCGCTCTTAAAATTCGTGCCATTTCGCCTGGTGACTCAAGGGATGGCACGGGATAACGCTGGCTATTTCTGCATCTAGTTGCCAGCACAAAGAGGACCCTGGGTTATGAACGGCGCTTAAATTCGACGTTGCGACCGTTGCAGTTTTCATAAACTCATTCCACGAAATTGCGAGAATCGTAATTTTTCCTTGGCTCCGCAGTACCAAGATGGCGGCGCTTGCGTTTCAAAATATCGAGAAAATTTCCTTGCATGGCGGAAATATAATTGGGTAAATTGGATAGAGCGTGGTCAAGCAAAATCTGTAACTACAAAAACAACGATACGTCTTTCCATTACAAACGAATCGTAGCAATAACGCTTCTGGCAACGGTCGCAAATAAACGGTAGCGATACCGAAAAGACGCTAGTTTTTGGACATAAGCCATTCTCAAGGGGAATGGTCGTAGCAGCTTACAACCCGTTCACGATCGGACGATACGATTAACTTCTCATTAACTTCTCGAATTAACTTCTCGAATTAATGACTGGGTATCCACAAATCGATCGATTAAAGTCAACTCTCCGTTTTAAAATATTTATAAAAGCGTCCCACGTGGCACAGGCAGACCTAACACTCGGTGCACTACCCAACGTGTCCAACGTGACGATACATCGCCGGACCAATATCTTGGAAAAATAAATCCTTACCGCGGTAACTACCGTATGGTGTAAAGTTTCAAGGGACAAACTAGACGGCAGTAAGGAAATCTTCACGGTGTAATCGAATTTAGTGTCGCGTAGGTCATAAGCAGCATGGGGGGCGACGTTACCCCTGACGGGTCGGATTTTCGCTTTTCGAGGGTTTCTTTATGAAAGTTTCGTGCTGAGAATAATTCCAGGGATTACGGGGTCGCCTATGATGACTTGCACCCTAGTGCAACGGGTACAGAGAGGAAAAAAAACAACAAACGGAGGGAAACACAACGTTACGCGAAGAGAAAGAAATTTTTACGAGCTGTAAGTTGAAATTATACAAGGGCGAGCTTCGGATGTTACCGAGAAGAAACGAACGATCTAAGACCTTTTTTACGACCCTTCGCGTCTATATGGTCGCGTCGCGAGATGTGCGTAAATAAAGAGAAAACCGCACTGGAAAAATTAATTTAATATTGGAGTTTAAACGACGAACTTAACGTCGAAGAAGTGTAGACTGAACGGAACTTTAGCATTTCATTAAGTTACGGGGAAGAAATTAAAATCGCGAGTAAAAACGCGCAGGAAACTTAAATTATAAATCTAATTGCAGGAGAAACCGATGAAATTTATCCTCCTTAAATGTTGCCGCGATGTTCTCAGAAGTTCCTTTGCAATGCCTTCAAGGCTTTCGATCGTATTTCGAAGTACTACCGTCGACCCCCAAATTATACGAGAAGAAATACTCGATCGGGCAGATAAATAATTAAGCAGTTTCGAGACACGTGCGGCGAATTCCAAGTACTGCGCCGTGGGTACTTCGATTTTAAGATAGCGAGTCACGAACCGTCGGCGATCCGCCAGCTGAATCGAAATTGATGAACAGCCGACAATGGTACTCCGTAAATTACAACTTACCGTCGAATCTATCAAAACTCACTCGTTGCCACGATCGCTATTAGACGTTTATTTAAGCGCCTCAAAGTATTCGCGTCTATACGTATACGTTGGGCGCCATGATTCGGATAACGAATACAAAGCTCGAACGCGAGAAGGCCAACTTAACTCGGGAACAATGAATGTTTCGAAAGTATTTCGGAAGTTACGCTTCTGTTTCCATCACCGGCGAACTTGTTTATGAGTACGAAGGCTAATTGTGGAAGCCTAGAAACAGACGGGCGTGTCGCCGGTACAAAAATAGCCGAACTCTGTGTCGAAGTTCTAGTTCGAGGTAAGGAAGACAGAGATAATCGAGTTACATCGTAAACTTGATTACCGCGTTTGACACGGTACAGAGACGGTATCTACTTCTGCGTACAAGGAGATATTCCTACCAACTAGATACGTAATCTAGAACGCTCTCTATTAAAATGACCTTCAAAGTTTCTTCAAAGTTTAATTAATCGCCACTACGAGCAATAATTTTAATTTTCAACTAAAACAATTTGAACTCCGTCAGAAATCGTTGCGTTCAATTTTCCATAGATTTTCTCGGTACGCTCGTATTACGCTTCGGTAGAATGTTTTCGTTCGAGAAGGAACTTTGCTCCTGCACTTATTTTTTTTTTTCGTGACAAAGCGGCAGGGTTTACCGAAGCCACGCTTGGCATACCAAAGTACATATCCTCTAATGGCGAAGATAACGATTTTATCTCTGTGATTCAGAGTCTGAGACACGGGTAAACCGGTGAAACGTCGTCGCTCAAGGACTGCGTTACTTACGCGGGAAAAACGATTCGTGAGAATGTGCCGTAAGCGTATGCGCGCGCGTGTACGCGTAGCGACAAAGGCATAGCGAGTAAGAAAATACGCGCGCGTCAAAGCTGTCAGAACTGCCGGCATCGACGAGGAACTTTGGTGAGCGAGAGAGAGAGAGCGAGCGAGAGAGAGAGAGGGGGGGAGCTAAATGGAAGAGGTGGAAGGGACGAGAACGACGGAGATACTTTCATGGAAATTCCATGGCCGGGAAAGCTCTACGAAGGAGTCAGAGTTCAAGAGGTCGACCTTTACGCTAAATCTTTCGTCGACTTACCGAAAGTTTCCCTCTGACAAGTATTGGAAGCTGTAGGAAAGATCGTACCCTGACACAGTTACCAGTTGCTCGACGAAACCGCGACCGGAGGTCTGACTGCTGTTCCTGGAATACCGTCGATGCATCGCAAGTTTTCTACGAATTTCCCATTTGCGCGGAGTCAATCTCGAGAGTTTCGGGATTGTTGAAAATAAGCGAACCGCTAATGAATTCTCCGAAAGAGGTGGAATCGTAGTAGCAGGTTGGCCGTTTGGAGGTACTACGAGAAAGTTTCCAAAGGCGCTAGTGCCCGTATATAAGAGGTGGAAAATAATACCGTGGATCGAATTAACTTTCCTGTCAGCTACTTTCTTCGTCTACGTGAAACGAGAGACCCGTGAGCAAGGGATGGCAGGTAGAACGTACATACAAGCAGAGTTCAATGTCCGATCGATGGATCGACTAGCGAGCGATCAGCTTGCCCTCGCGGACCGTACAAACATTTGTCTTTCGGTACCGTCGCAAATGAAATTGAGCCCGCGAAAACAGTTGTGTAAAATCAACTACATTGTGAAGCGCCACTCGATAAACGTATAAAAAGGTTTATCGCGATGCAGTTAATTTTCACGGTAGATACCGTGCCTCGTCGCGAAGCGATTGTAAAGCGGCAGTGGCACTCGCTGCGCATTTCCTCGTGCAAACGCGTACGGCGCACCTTTGAGGTTGCGATATCTCGTCGCGCAGAATTTCGCAGACTTGGAAGCGTTATGACGGTTGTCACGGGAATGCCGGAAGTTAATTCGTGGCACGGTATAGTGCACGCGCCGACGCTCCTCCTCGCGTAGACGAAATTATTTCTGCTCTCTGCGTACTGCGAGCGGAACGGGACGATACGGCACCAAGGGTCCCTTTGCCGACCTGCGAGCGCCATTATATGGCGGCCCTCGTCGGAAGATAATTCGGTTAATTGTCGGAGTACGGAAGCTGGATAGGGCGCGATCCGCTAAGTGCTACGTTTTGGCGGAGACATTATCGTCCGTTCGTCACCTTTTCGCCGTAATTCCGTTACCGCGGACTCTACTGTCATTTGCGTTTTAACTTTAACGAACCTTTTGTCGACTCCGAACGAGGGTATTTAATTTGAATGCTGGCTATTACGATGGAATCGTACCATCGCATCGATTCGCCTTCAACGCGATTTTCAGCGACGTTACGGAGGCGTTGCGTAACGCGTTGAGATTTTTATCGACTTACGTTCAACATTGCAGCGGGGCGTTTCACGGTAAACGCGAGCGGTAATGTGTTTGCGGTAGGGAAACAGTCAGGCGTGGTTCTCGCACATGTACGACGCCGTTTTCTCCGTAACATGACCCGAGACGAATTTTAATTTCCTCCTCGAACGTGAATACACGTCGAGCGGAAATGGAAGAATTTTGAGAGTGCGTCGCGCGGCATGTCTTTTTGACAAAAAACAAAACTTGGGCACGGCTGACCCCGCGGGGGAGGCACCGACAAGGGTCATCGTCGGTTCGTTAAGAAGAAGAAGAATTTGTGTAAGCGCGCGGAGTCGTAATAACGAGACCATTATTCTCCGAGCTTTCTCAAGGGATACGAGGAGCGGATAACGTCCAGAAAAAAAGAGAGGTTCGATACCATTGTACGCGAAGATAAGAAGTTAACCATACAAGAGTTTCTTTTTCTCTCTACACGAACCAACTTTCGGTCTCTGGTCTATCGTATACGTAGCAAATGCTGCGAACCCTCCGCTTTCGAGGAATACCATTCATCGGCTCGTTACGCGCGTTAATAATTTAAATGTCTCTCGACAGCCTCGATTCACAGCTACGCACACACGACTCTGCGTACGCGCACGGCACGTTAAAGCTGGTTGACGCGTGGCGTTGCGACATTTCCTTTCACGGGACTCACAATCTCCAGATACACGCTCCGCTAGTTCCGTAATCTCACGAATAGTTCTAATAATCGATACACCGTTATCGTGTGCCGTCCGACAACGCGTTACCGTCCGCGTACACAAAATTCTGTTTGAGCCACCGTTACCAGTCGTAACGGCAATAATTCCCAAGAGATGGTCACGAGAGTCAGTTCTAACAGAGATTCTCTTCATCGTCGGATCGATCCTTCCAACAACCTGTAGCAGGCGAGAGTTAAATCCAATAATAGAAAATCATCGCCGTACGTACATACGACCCGATGGCGCGCTCAATCGTGAAAGTCTTCGCGAGGCAATCGACGCGTCGTTAAGCGAATGCGTAAGCACCGTGTCTACGCACACTTACGAAATCCCAGGCGGGAATATATTCGCACAGATAGACCGGGCCACTTCGCACGTGTGGCCAATCGTGATAACTCGAGTGTGCGCTCGCGGGGTGTTACAGAGAATTATCGTCGGGAATGAACGAAGCAGGATGTCGGCTATATCTACGCCCCCGAGCGAATTCTCCAGACAAAGCCGGCAAACCGCAATCGGGCCAGATGCGCGTGCACGTATTGTGCACCGAGGCCTGTCCTAAAATAATTTATCTCTCCGCTGGGAAACGTGCGTAGGGTAGGGGGGGGAGGGAGGTACCGCGAGTAATAATGCTGCGCACCGCGATCACGATTCGCGCCGTTTATTGGGTTATCGATGTTATCTGGAGCGGGAACAAATGCTTATTTGGATTTCCCGATTTGACACAAGATCGTAATGTCTTGATCGTATTAACCCTACGAATTCTAAAGCATGAATTTGGGAGACCTCGTAGTCTTTTCTCTAATTCGTTTTCTCATAGTTTCGAATTTATTAAGACCAATTCTGGTTTGCGGAATCTTTTTAGTTACATTGCAACTAATAAAGCGTCCTCCAAATTGATCTTATAGATATTAGAGGAAAATTGTCCGTGAGAATATTTCGCGATTTCTGCTGCACGATTCTAAAGTTGGATGATTAACGCTAGCGTTATTGTTAACCCGCGTTACTGTCGCTGATGTTGTCGAACACGAACGGTTACTTATTAATTTCTGCTGGCTAAGGGAACGCGATCGGGGTATGAAAACGCGAAAGCAAAACTAGTGGAAATCTTTCCGACGATAAACGAAGCATAGAAGTTTTTGTCTCTCGTAGCGTTCACGCGTCATGGAGCCCGCATCATCGCTCTCGTCGCTCGGTAACACCCAGAGATTCCGACGTGGACCAAAGAGTAATTCGTTGAAAGGGCCTATTGTGAATAAATTGAGACGGAGGAAGGATTGGGCGGCGGGCGAGGAGTTCGGGTGGCCGCGTTCACTCGCTCTCGGGCACCGTCGAAGCGTTTTGTACGCACGAAATTCCCACCGGGACCTCGCCGCTGCTTCCTCTCCTGGACACCCCGTAGACCGTCAATTTATTAATCCAACGGCCGTTGGATAACCGACGATACGAATAAAAGGTCCGTGGAGGTGTGACCAGTCCTCGAGAATAACGCGTTGTAACTGCCGTCGAAAGCATTGTCCTCGCTCCCCGTTAAATTTCATGCGAGGTCCGCTAATTCGACTTCTCGGGGCACGATCGAGCCATTTTCGAGGAATTGTTCGGGGCCGCGAACGATAATTATGGGGGATAATTAGAGGGACGAGGTCATCGGACGTATCGCTGATATACGTATGTGTAACGAGCGCGTACCGTGTATCTGGAAATAGTTGTTTCCGCCGCGACTGCTTTTATCGTTGGAGCGTAGAACGCGCGTCCCGCTGTTGTTTTCCAGTTTCCGATTGTTAGGTTTATTTTCTTTCGCTCCCGCGATTATAATGCGTATCGTTATTGTACGTACGTACTTATACCGGTGTACTGGAATTAATCGCGACATGGTATTTTATCCGTACGCATTTAATTAACGGGCTCGTCTATCCGATCGAATCGATATCAGTTTGTAATTCAATTAGCGCCGCGGTGTGCTTCGATTAATGGACATCCGAATGTTAAAACGTATGTTTAAATTGTACTTTCGAATCATTATCGTCGGAACGGCCACGTACGCGTAATTTCGACTCCGATTGCGTTGTTCCGCGCGTGATATCGAGTCGACATCCGCAAGTAACCGTACTACAAATCATCTAACATTTATAAAACCATACGATGCGAAGGAAGAGGCGGATCAAATTGTCTACGGGGTTGATGAAAGAACAATGGAACCTTGTCCGGCTGAGACGGAGAAATATTATGAAAGCAATGCCGCGACAATGCATCCTTCCTCTCCCCGACGACTTTGGGCTCGGTGAACCCTTCGACCGGAAGTACCACGCGGCGGAAGTCGCCTAGGTTTAGGCGAATGCATGAGAACGATTTTGGGAGACCTATCGCGGTACGATCTACACGAAAAGTGTTCAAGGAGTTGGCCTTCGGCTTGCCGAACTCTCTTTGCATGTCCATATACAAACTTGCGCGCGAGGTTTCTCAGAATAGTTTTAAACCACTTTCATTGATATTCCGTGTACGCGACACACCCCGAAGCTCCGTCAAATATTTTCGCTCTACCATTATATTAACGAACGTCGTAACGAACCGCGATTCGATAGAATTAAAGCGGAAGCAGCGTTGTAATTTAATCATGTACTGATTTTAATACAACACCGAAAGGCGGATGGAAATTCTTATAGCTCGCTATTTTATAATTTTACCATGCGCCAAACGAAATTCAATCCGACGTTTTTAATAAAGATCAGTACCGTCTCGAGAAAACTACTGGTAGCCCGTAGTACACGATCGAAGAGAGGCTCAGGGCAGTTAACATAAGCAGCGACGTCGGCTTGGTTGTAAATGAAATTAACGGCGGTGGAATGATAAGTGACGTCGTGGCTGAACCTGATTCGATTAGGAAGTATATTTCGTCGGCAGCCTCGTGGCGACCTAACGGTGTCAATGAACGGGCGGTGAGATAAGGTTGGCGATGTGAAAAATACTACTCGCAATCGCTTTTCTATTCATTCGATTATTAGGGACACCCGGTGTACATTGCAATGCGTGTCACGCCTACGTCTGTCGCGACAGGCGTTTGTCGGACCGGCAGAAATTACTCTCAACGATACGAAAGAGAGTCGACGCGTTCTTTGCGCGTACAGGGAAATTATGTTTCGCGGGAAATAAGAGAACGGTAATCTCTATGATAACGGGTTTCGTGGGGGATCGGTGTCGAAATTATGAAACGGCTAACAGAACCCGCGAGCGATGATTGAGAATTATTACGATGCGGCGATAATTCTAGTACTCGCGAACGCCTCGTAAATCTGGTTACCCTTGCATCTCTATGCAAGTATTGCCGATCGAGATATAGATAGGAAATAGGCCAGTTTCAGTTTGCAGTCGAGAAGCGTATCGTGCGCACGGATGTTTAACCTCTGTGGCTGACCTCAGAAATCGAGACCATCGATTCCAAGAGCGATACGTTATTATAATTAGCATACGAAGCCCCGCGTTCTTTTTTTTTTTTTTTTGAGAATAGATCGAACCATCGAACGGTTACTCCACGCGATTATTAATATTAAATAATGATAGAGGATCTTCGAGAGAAGAGCACGGATTACAGGTACGCGATAATTGTTTCGATGCTCTTGGCGCTGTATTCTCGTCGAGGCGCGCAATATTTTCCGTTAACTCGATTTCAAACTTTTTCGCTCTCGTTACCGTCGACAACGGCTGCACTCCCATCGAACGTACAATACGATTTTCGTTGCAGGTCCCGACACCTGGCACTTTCTATCGTAATACGATTTCCGAGTCGACAGTTTTGATCGGCGATATAAAATACCGCGTTCCTTATCGGCGGAACAACAATACCAATTTATTATCCCCTTAGCAGCCGGTACTCCCATCGTAATTTGATTTCGAGTCTCTCGCCGAAGTTTCTGCACGAAGGAAACCCAGTTGCGCTTACTTCCTTCCTTGGCGCATCGCGTCACGGCGCACCATAATACGACGATGCACCGTGGTGCATCGGTTGGACTATATCCAACCGAGCGCAGCTGACAACGAGAGCTGGCAAGTGGAACTCTGGCTGTATAATGTACCAAAACGTGCTTCTAGGAGTCACCTGTACTTGATCCCCACCAAACCTCCCGTTTGCACGATATAGGTGCACGTGTATGGAGTGCAATCTAGCGTGCGATTCCCACCATATTCACGGACCAATGATTTATATGCTAATTCCGCTTGGAATACGATCCCCGAGTATCAAAGTCCGTAAACTTTCACCGTCGAGCAGTGCGAACTTGTACCTCGAAGAACGGCGTGGGGGATAAATAATTAGGAGTAATTCGGGGATATCGCCGGGGGCTAGCCAACGACGCGCGGTTGCTTCTCGGGTTGGAAGGGCGACGCCTTTCTTCCGATATTCACGAGCGATCGTTATCGTAATACGACGCGAAATACGTATACGCGAAAATTCGATCGTCCATGAAAACTTTTCGATCTTCATAACGTATATTATCGGTAGCCACGGAAACTGAAAACTCGGAATAAGCAGAACCCGTGCGTCGTTCGTATACACCGTAAGTTTTCCAGTTTCGTTATAATCATGGCGGCCGTCAATCGTATATCCTTGATCCGAGAAGAGATTGATCTTGGTGGTGTATGGCAAGAGAAACGTCGTAGGTAACGATAGTATCGTTGCGGTCTCGACGATTAATCGCGAGGGATTTGATTTCATTCACCTGATCATTGGAGAAGACACATTTGACATTAATCCAACGGTGTGCCTTGACGGTGCAGTTGCACCCGCTCATCGCGCATATCCCGGGCGGTGCACTCTCAACGATACCGGGCAGAAGAAGATACCACATGAAAAACACCGAACATACGATCGCACGATCACACTTTAGCCAGTCGAGGGCACTGAACACTCTCCTGCGAGTACTCATCTTGATATCCCGACGTAGATCTTTTTTAAAACAAAGAGATCGCGCCACGATCGATCTCCCTCGATTCGTCGTACGGTGATCTTCCTCAGGTCATTTTTAACACGCCGAGCACACGATACTCCGAACGATCCACCACGATACGGATCACGAATGCTTCCATTCACCGATCTCGCGTGCTCTCGAGTCGATCACATTTGCACCGATCGATCGATCGATCGATCAGCCACGATGCGGAACGATCTTCGCGTTATTTCATACGATGTTCACCGAACGACGAAATCTCCCGTAAAGGCGATCGAGCCGCCACCTTCGACGGGGTACCGTGATCTCCGAAAATATCGATTTTCCTCCACAACTGAAAATCCTTTGGTGGTCGGCGAGTACTCGACGGGGCCGCCCCTCGGTAACGAGATCTCGCGCAACGATGCCGATCGCGGGAACAAAGACAACAATTTAATCGCGTTCGTGCCCGCCGCGGGCAAGACCAGAGACGCGCGTGGACGGCTTGTTTTCGAAGAGGTGGGGCAAACCAGAGGCCAGCTGACGCGATCGTGACGGAGGTCGCTTTGAAACTGTGGTCGGTGGCATGCACGATCGGTGTCTCCTCCCCACCAAGAACCGTGTTCCTTGGTTTGCCTCGCTCTCTCGCGTGCTCTCCCTCTTCAGGCTTTTAAGAGATAAAAGGCACGGCCACGATGCACGGCAGAAGGAGAGAGAACCTGGGGGCGAACTCCACGTTTCGAACGAGCTCGTCCTACGAGCCGCGATCAAGAGGGAAGGGCTTCTTTAGGGGGACTCTACACCGGTTTTCAAGCGGGCCGTAGGGTCGGTGCACTTTGTACCTCCGAGGGCTGACCTTGACCAACTTAAGAGCCAAACAACTCTATCGCGAATTACGGAACCGTCGGGATTGTCGTTTACGTAATGTAGAAACACGGTTGTCGGAGCGGGCTGCGCTCATGGGAAAACAATTCTACAACACGGAGGGGAGGGCGTGATTTTTATCAGTTCGCATTAATCTCTTTTACAAGCAAATGCTTCGAGGTCTGACATATATCCGACGCATCGTCCTATCTCGATACTTTTGGTTTTTCTCTGGTGACGTTACGAATGCAAATTGTCCTGGGACGATCTTTTCGGTTCTACGTCGACGCGCAGGTGACGCGTTTGTCAAATAATTGATTATAAATTTCGCGTCTAACGTATTATCGATGCCATTACCATTTCGTTTTTGAATTATAATAAAGTAATTTTCACCGAAAATTCGATTCCCGACAAATTGAACAAACGAGAGAACAGAGAGAGTAAGAACAAATTATGAAGCCTGACCGTTTGAATCGCGAGTTATCGTGACAATGATAAATCGTACAATTCATAATTTAATTATACCTATACGTTTCCCGCAACGTAAAGGTGCACTGTTATGCGTACAGCCGACGATATTAACTGGAAGAATATGCGGTAGACGTAATGGAAGTTGAAGCGCGCTCCCCCGATGACGTGTTCCTAGAAAACTCGAAACCCGACACGGGATGCAGATTACCGTAAAAATGAGACGAGTCTAGCCTCGAAAGCGTCTCTTCATAGCTACGGCGGTTTTCACGGTAGACGGCGTTTCCCTAAAGCGCTGTACCCTCGTAGCTCTTCGCTTTATGAGCAGAAGCCCGTCCATTTAATTTCCCATGAGAAATTGCGCGTGTCCGTGCAACTCCACCCCTAACCACCCCGTTGCGTCTGCGTCACACATGTGAAACGTCCATTCATTCATAACGCTCTTCTCAAACCAGGAAGCACCTGACGCCAGCCGAAGTGCCCATTTCCGAAATGACCACGTGCTGACCATACGTCACATCGAGGTCGGCCTTAAAGCCGCTCTCCCAATTTCCAACGGACAATCTTTCTGGATACCTCGAGATTCGATTGCTCTTCGCGTTCCCTCCATCGATCTTCCTCCGTCCGTTACCAATGGTATGATCGGTAAAATGAGATCCGCGTCAAGGACATTTTTACCTCGAACGTGTCCAATGTCTGGGAAAACGACGTCGATCCGTAAGAAAAATTGCTGAAAATTTTTATTTACTAGAAACCTCTGGTAAGAAACTCACGCTTTTCACGGTACTTTATGTAACGTCACTGGATAATTTCGATATCGACGCGCCACACATGCGGAACAATAATTTCTCCCTCTATCGTACGGTGAAGCTACAGAGGTATTATACAGAGTTGAGAATTCGCGTGTCGTCGTATTAAATGGCAACGCGATATAAAGCGAGCAAACGCGATAGATCCCCGCAGATACCGGTTTCCTCGACCGTGCGCTCGTTCGGAAGATGCCAGATTCGAGAGCTTCCGAGAATCCGTACCTGCTGCTTCGTCAAAAGTAAAAAGGGCAAAGTCAATGATGGCGTTGCGTATACGTGTATAGGTAGTAAGCGCGTCGTCAGTGAGCCCCGGAGAAGAGAATTGCGACGTGATTGCGCCTTATTAGGGATGAGTCCGGCGATGACTCGCTAGGGGAAGCGACGATTGTCTGGCTGGCAGAGGAGCATCGTCCTCTGCTCGTGATCTACTCGGACGAGGTCCGCGGAACGGAGTACCAATTAGGGGCATCGCGACTCGGAAACTCGTTCTAACGAACCGTCTACCTGCGATCATCGTCTACTCCTCTCGAGATTATATTTCCGTCCTACGATCGGGCTCATGGTTCTTTCAGATTGATATATTCTACCTTGCGATAAGTTACCGATACGTTCTGTGTCAGTGATAGCTGACGCCTAGCAGATTTATCATAAGATATTTTGTTTAAGTAAAGTACGTAATGAAATGTGTGGGCGGTGCGAAGGATGTTTCCAACGTTATTTATGGCGTTAAGATAAAATCAATCGCTCACGGTCAGTAGCGAAAAATATACATATAGGTACGTAAGCGAAGTATTTCTGTTCGTTTCAGTTGCCACTCGAACGAGCGACTGTTTCTGCGAGACTTCGTCTCCTGCTCGGCTGGCACCAGTGGAGGAAGACTCGCTAGATGGTTGCAACCAGATAGTTTTGTGGATCCTTCGAAATGCGAGGCACTTTATTCGAGGGACGAAATGAGGTACGGGTGGCCGGCTATCGTTACCGTCCTAACGAGAGACCAGTACGGCGAGGTTGTTCATGTACCCGCTTTAAAGGTAAGACAATTTTTCATTTTTTTTTTTTAATTCCGTAATAATCGTGACCACGGTATCGACGTGTAACGCAAATTACATTGCTGTAAATTAGAGTTAACGTGGATTCTGACTTTTAAATAAACGGACAATCGATAACACCGGCTAGCGTTGATGACAAATGTTTCGCAGATCGAGGTAAAGGCGGTCCCTATCGATAAAAAAGATATATCGGACTCCGATCAAGGAAGAAAAATTCGCCGAGTTTCTCAGCCCGATCCAATGACCTTCGGTGGACATCCTCAACCTTCTTTAGACGTGCCATACGAAGTCACGATCAATAACAAAATGTGTTTTCATGCTATCACCATTATGAAAGCCTATCAAAATTATTCGTTCGAGGAGCTAAGGTTTATGTCGCCCGCCATAAAGAGATCCAGCGAGAGCATGTTGGTCAGACCTAACGGCGATGGAAGTTATAGTGCCACCTGGACACCATCGTCCGTCGGATGGTACTCCCTCGTGATCTCGGTTGATGGGTACACCATGGAGAACGTGAGCAACTTGTTAAACTTTTATCGCCGATTCAAGAACAGATCAAGAGACAAGGTCTTGTCTCGGGCCAAGTACAAGTACGCGAGACTGGACCTTGTATCTTTTCCGGATTCATAGATTACACCAACTCGCGTACTTTATTGTAGAATTATAAAGTTGAGGTGAAGGAACCGCCTCAAGGTATGCAACCACCAACGCAGAATATCGTGAAGAAGCCACAGCATCAACCTAGCAAACTTCGAAAATTCGCTGCAAAGAATAGCGCAGGATTAAGAATTCGAGCTCATCCTTCGCTCCAAAGCGAACAGATCGGCTTTGTTTCCGTTAATGATACCATAGCTTTCATAGACGAGGTAATGGTTGACGAATTCCATTACTATATCTGTCGTCGTGTACCGCCGAAATTAGTTCACTTTCTATCCGGTACATTTAGATTCATAACGACGACGGAGTTTGGCTGCGCTTGAATGCGGATACGATCAAAGAACACTGCAGCAGCAGCCACCTGGAAGCCTGGTGTTTGCAGTACAACCAACATTTGGGAAAAACGCTACTTCTTCCGGTGGAGGAACCGAAATCCGTCTTGGATCAAGTTATTAAAGATATCTTGCACAAGAGGCCTGACACGAGCGAAGAGTATGTAGTCGAACGGTTCTGTGAATTTTGTCGTTTAAGTACGATTTGTTAATTTAGTCCTTCAGCGTGTGTCCTCGTTCTAGTAAACGAAAGACGGTAACCTTCGATGCCGGTAGAAGTATGGTGGTCGTAAAGAGCGGTGCATCCGGTCACAATATTAGAAGCAGACCAAGTTTGAAAGCCGCGCCTGTGGGAATGTTGGCTCTTGGGAACGCGGTGACCGTCCAAGAATACGTGAGTTACGATAATATTATAAATACTCCCTCATCGTTTATTACACGTTACAGAAACCGGATAATAATCTGCGCTAAAATAGACTTAACTGCAAAATTAACAGTCGATATTTCTTTTCGTAGTTTGTGAATGGTGAAGGTACTTGGGTGCGCATCGACGACGATTCGATATCCAAGTATTGTTTTGACAGAGGTAGAATCGCCGAGGGTGAAGCCTGGTCCCTTGCCATTAACAAGCACGGCGTGATGTACATGAAAGTTGAACAAGATCTCGAGAACGATCCAGTGGAGAAGAAACCTGTTGTACCAGATCCGTCCGTTTCACCTAATCACAAGGGTTTCGATTTTTCCGCGCCTCCGCTGACTCACGAGGGCTTCAATTTCACGACACAGAATTACACACCAGACACTGCGGAGTCGGGGGAAGGTAGCAATACAAATCCTTTTGTTTTTGGTTCTTACAATCAGCACGATTCACCAGGTACGCGTTCCTGCGAACTGAGTAGAGATACCGTGTCGCGTACATACTAGTTTCTCAAAGATTTGTTTATTTCAGGGAGTGACAGATTCACTCCAGAAAAAACTGACGTTTTGCCCAAGTTTTCGAAGCCTCATTCGAAGGAAAGGGTCGCCAAAGAGAGGGAGAGAGAGGGCGGCGGTGGAAAGTTTAGCGTTTTACAAAAATGGTTGAGGGGCGATGATAAGTGTCACGGAGAAAAGAGGAGTTCGCCCGGAAGGTGAGCGAAAAATTCTGTTAAAATTAGTATTCCGCTGCCAAACAAAATTGATCGTATAATTTCTTTTGCTTGCAGAGATTTTTCTGAATTTGTGGGGGTGTCCGTGAAGGAATTGGTTAAAGCAATGGGGGAAAGCCGAGCAAACGGGAATGGAGCCACACCGCCGGAGACTCCGAGAAGAATGTCAAGAAGTTCATCACCAAAGAATCCCCAAGGTGGGTCACCAAGATTACACAGCCCGTCCTCTAGCCCGGTTCTGATACCCGGTATGTATACGTATAAGCAATATTAAACGGTAAAACATATTGCCACTATTTTCGACAAAATTTTATCTCTTCCTCGTAATTTCATTCTTAATCTCATACGTTCGTATGTGTGTCTTACTTCACACATTGGCACCGTAACTGCTCTGAGGAGGGAATCATTTCAGAAGCTGAGAGACCCGATACTGATACTCGTAAGATTGTAAAGTGATCCACAGATTTTTTCCTTCTCCGTGAAATGGATATTAGAGTAAACTATTAACTATGATGATAAGCCGCAGTTTCTAATTAAGTTTTAGTTAAAAGAATGAAACCCTAGGTTAATAATATAACAAGATTGATTGGATTAGTTATAACAAAATAGTAATGTTGGTCTTAGCTGGGTCCAGTCGGCAGCCAGTTGGTACTGGTAATTGCCTCTTCCCTCCTGCTGCTAATGCACCAGGTACTCGTTCCTTTCCTATTGAAAATACTCCTCACTGTATACACCGAATAATAGTATATAGAACGTACATGTACATAGTCACATAGATTTCGAACTCTTCATCACTCGACACAACACCGATCGTTCATTCTATAGAATACGACAGCACGGTAGAATCCTCATCGTTCTTAAGCATAGTTGTACACAGCACAAATGCATGATAATAATAGTACTCTGGAACGTGAGAGATACAACTCTTTTGGTGCACGTGCGAATATGATTTCGGCAGTCATACTAAATTAGCAAACCGGTGAATAGACTGTATATGTGTACATAACGAAACATTAGTATATTTGTAAACTGTATCTGACACGTCACGTATAAATTCTACAATTGATCCGAAATTGTCAGGTGGGAGAAGCTTGATAGGAGGGGGAGACAGTATCAGTAGCAGCCCTGTGCTCTGTGGCTCCCCCCGAAGTGTCGGCCTCTCCCCATTAGGTAAGAATAACAACACACATTAATACTCTTTCAACTCTACACTGAACTGAACTGACATCAATATTGCAACGAATAAAACAAAAGATCGACTTTGCTTCGGTCGTATCATTTTTTAAATTGAACGGTGCTCAATACGCTACTCAACGGTAAAAGCATTTGATTTTTGTTATTGCGCTCATTCGTGGTAAAATCGCACGATGTAACATGCACGACATTAAATCTTCGATACCTTGTGCAAGAGAATGTCACTTGGAAAATGTATATTTCTCTATCTATATTCATCCATTCTATGAAGCAAGCTGAAGTAGCAATACCCTTGCAATTGGAAACGGAAGAATTTCTACAGTACGATATTTAAGTTTCTTTTTTTAACAAATTCTTTTTTTTTCCTTTTCTTTTAAGTCTCTGGTGGAATGGTTGACAGCATCACATCGCAACGACGGGGATCAACGCAAAGCGACACAAGTGCCTTGGTCAGTAGTCTAACGAGAGATCCTTCGCAATCTCCGAGTGCTATCAGCACGACTGCCAATACTCGCGACTTTTCCCCAAGTCCAAGTTGTAGTTCTTTACATATGAGATCGGAGGGTAGTATAGCTAGTCCACCCGACACTCCCAAAAAAGATAGCGGTGTAAGTGTCTAATCCTCACGATTTTCAGAATGAATAAATCGTGAAATAACTATAAATAATGGGATTTCTTTGAAGGATTCGCAAGATAGTCCACGGAAGGTGTCGCAAGCTCAGACGCAAACTAGTCCCGACAGCGCGACTACAGCGATGAAAGGTCATTTTAGTATCGGATCATCGGGTGCGAAGGAAGAACGCCATTCGCCAAAGTTAACCAGAAGAGATCACACGAAAGTGGTGAAGACCAGAGCAAAACGCGCAATATCGCCAGCGAATTCTCATCAAAGTCCAAATCCAAGCCGAACGCTAAATTTAAGTAAAGACAAAGTGAAGGAAGCCGTTAGTCCATCGGTAGCGGAATGCCTCAGAGCCGTATTCGCGGCATTTCTTTGGCACGAAGGAATCGTTCACGATGCTATGGCTTGTGCGAGTTTCCTTAAATTTCACCCTAATTTACCAAAGCAAGGTGCGCTGGTTGTAACCAGACAGACAGTGGTGCATTCTAACGATAAGCAGAAACAAGAACAAAAAGCAAGGCAGAGACACTCGGTCGAAGTAACTAATGCGGGAAATTACTTGCATATTCAGCCTAGTACACTAGAAACATTGACGCGCTCGGCTGCAAACGCTAATGCGAATAGAAGCAGAAAAAAGCAGGAAACCACTATTAAAGAAGAGGTCCAAACGAATAGTAAACTCGGTTCCTTGCCCGAATTTCACACAGTCGCGGTTTTACCTCCAGCCTTAAAAAGTTTAGTGTTCCTGTGGGAAGAACTCAGCACTAATTGCCTTCAAACTATAGAGCAACAATCAGTTTTACCTAGTCCGATATCGCAGATACAGACGATGAAATTGGCTAAACGCCCGGCGCCGGAAAAACGCTCCAGGGAGGAGAAAGTTAAAGAACGGGAGAAGAAAGGTAGCAAGAAGAAGAAAGAATGGAAGCCGATTGGTAGAACAAATGCCTCCGAGGTATCGGGTGGAATCGAGCGTGAGACCATTTGTGAATTATGCGGTTTTATGTTTCCGCATCCAGTAACGTATCACATGAAAATGATGCATCCTGGATGCGGATGGCACGCAGGTGGAAAGGGATACAACAGCGGTGGAAATTATTGCGTCGGTTGGGCTGGAAATTGCGGAGATGGTGGAGTAAATTGTAGTTCGTGGTATCTGATCTGCGACACGTGTCGGGATAAGTATGTGAGAGCGCGCAAGATCAAATTTGCGAAGAAGTTTCTGACTGGAATCTCAAAAAGGAAAAACGGTTCTGGTAAGGTCTTGTCACCGATTAATAGTCCTGGCGGAAATGAGACGCACATCATAATGAAAAACAACGCCATGTTTCTTCTGGACCTGGCCAGCGCTTCTGGATTAAACATTCCAAAGCAGCAGAGGCGACCGTCGCAAACGTTGTCATCTGTAGCTGAAAATTATAGTCCTCCGGAAGCAGCTGGACCGTTCCCACCTACCGGGCCGTTTCAATGTTTACAAGCTCTCGGAGTTCATCACTCGCAAAGTCACGATGAACGGTATTACGAAGAAACGTTAAGGCGTCAAAATGGGCAACCAAGTGCTTACGAAGGGAACAGTGCCATGTTTAATACTACCAACGGCAGGGTAAGGAATTACTAGTTTTTAATGCGATTCCTTTCGTTAATGCTTCTCTTTTTCGCAGCCTTTATCGGAGTATCCTATGAGCGACAGTGATAGCGAAGGCGGAAAAAGTCGCGGAATGTTCCATAGATCAGTTTCCATGTCCACCGGAGCTCCTTGGGCCAGAAATAGTAACGATGGTAGAGTCGTTATGATGCGCAAACGAAATAACAGTAGTAGCGAAATGAACAACGGTATATCATTTAAGCGATATTATAAAACGTTTCTTGAGGCTTTGAAAATTTCTATTCACGAGAGTTTTATATACTTTGTAGATGCCGGTTCTTCGCTACTATGCTATCCTTCCGCGGCACTTCAGAAATTAGTACCATCGATGGATCAATCGGCAATAGTCTCAACAAGTCAAACGGAAATAACTAATAACGATAGAATAGAAATTCTAATGCGACCCGTGATGCTTTTCGTTCTCCAGCAACATAATCTGCAACAATTGCAGCTCGCCATGAAGCAAGCATTACGCCGCGCTGCTTGTCGAGTTTACGCAATGCAGGCGTTAAATTGGCTGCTAAGAAGCGTCACCCAACCGATTTGTCTCCATGATTTATTGTGGTGGTTCGTTGCTTCTCTGACACCAGTTGTACCGCCTGATGCGACAGATGCAAATGAGGACGACAATCGAACTGAGAAACGGGATGATCACGTATGTGTGCTTTGCTGAACGGGCATTCCATTAAGTATTAAAAATAAATCCAAAATTATTACGTAGTTAACATTTATTTTTTCATATTTTCCAGGACTTGGTTGGTGTATGCGAACATCCTTTAAGCGATTTAGTGATAGCAGGAGAATCCGTTAATCCATTGCCATCTGTGTTTCACACATTGTTACAAACTATTGCTGATTTGATGCTTTTACCACCACCCGGTAATTATAAGGAATATATAATGATGAGTATTTCGTTTGTGTATAACTGTAAACTGTACGCTCCGTTTATACAATGATCAACAGGATCCCCGTTGCAACAAGCTGCTATTCGATGTTGGGGCATAAGATTTACACCCGCGGATCACATGTTTCTTCATAGAAGTCACGTGTTTAGTAACATTAGTAAAATTCTTTCAAAATCCGAAGAAGAGGAAGATGTTACAATGAGCATGCACGAGAGTCATCAATCAACGCATTCCCAGCAAATAAATACTTTTGTAGAAGTTTTGAAAGATTTAACCAGCGGTGTAGAGATTAAAGCATCAAGCAGGCAGGCTATGATCGGAAGTTTGACTGATAATTCCACGGAAACTTTTTGGGAGTCCGGCGATGAGGACCGGAATAAAACAAAGACGATTACAATTATTTGCGGTCCTCATTCGCTTCCGCGAGTTCTTTACATTCACATCGACAATTGTCGTGATTTAACTGTAAGCTTTTTGGTGAAATATGGAATTGCCCACTAATGTCTTGTTTTTAAACTCATTTCATATGTTTACAGCACAAAGTGTCGAGCGTAACATTTCAGTCGGGCAATAACATTGATGAAATGGTCAAGTTGAGGACCGTAGAAATTGAAAGTAGATCAGCTGGTTGGATTAACTGTCCGGTTACTGGTAATAATTTCACGTAAGCCCATTGTTGTATTTTAACAATACGTATATCGAATTTCACAAATGTTTTAGATTCACGTCACGTCGTTGTAGGCCTTGAATTAAAGGGCCCTGACAATTCATTACGATTGCGTCAGATAAGAGTGTTAGGGGAACACGAAGGAGAACCATTAACATTCGGAAAACAATTGAGTGCACAAACGATTCAGCAAAGAAATTGCGAAGCAGAAACTTTGAAAGTATTTCGTTTAATCACGTCCCAGGTAAATTGGTAACATACTTTTCATATTTGCGTACTACATCCTTTTTACGATTTCTATTTATTTTCCTTAGGTTTTCGGTAAGCTTATACAAGGAGAACAACAGCAACAACAAATCGAAACCGCGGAAGGGGCTGCTGCTAACGACGAGCTAGAAGATAGCAATGATCTTCGGGAGCACATGGTTGGAATTTTGTTCAGCAGGAGCAATCTAACGCATTTGCAGAAACAAGTCTGTACACATATTGTTCAAGCCATTCGGAAAGAAACCATTCGCTTAAGGGAAGAATGGGAAGCACTTTTATGTTCCCCAACACCTGCCAATAGTTTGTTAAGTGATAATAGCGACTTGCCGAAAGCGGCTGATACGTATTGCTTTGAAATGCTATCTATGGTTCTTGCTTTAAGCGGTAGTTCTGTAGGGCAATATTATCTGTCTCATCAGTATGGATTGCTCAAGGATTTGTTCAGTTTGTTGCACACAGGATCGGCTAGAGTGCAGCGTCAAGTATGTTTCCCGTTTTATCAGATCACACGTTTGACTTTTCATTCGTATCAGAAATGCATGTTGACAAAATATTCTTTTTTCTAAATCTGTAGGTGACATCACTCTTGAAACGAATTTTACCGGAAATTAAGCCAGAAACATTAGCTAATGTTATTAGTGTTGAAAAATTGCCACCCACAGATTTTAGCATTGTATCTGCCGCTAACAATGGCTTCGCGCACACAGCAGACTTTGATGAACATTCTCCTGGAATACTTGACGTTTTCTTAAGCTGCATCGCGAAAGCATTAACAGTTCAAGTGAAAGTAAAGGGAAAAGAAAACAATGGAAAAGCTCTTCAGACTGTTTCCTTGGCTACTAGTATTCATCCTAAGAGTCAAGTTGGCGCGAGATGGTGGCTAAGGGGATGTATGACGCGTAAATTAGCTGAAGTAATGATACAACTTTTAAAAGACATGGCGTCGGTGAGTACTGGTTTCTAATTTACTTGGTATTAGCGTTCTTTATCTTAAGTGCGGATGTTCCTCCCAGGGAAAAGTTTCGGAAGCATGGGCATCCGTAACGAAAGCGGCTATTGCCGAAAATATTTTAAACCTGACCAGGTTAGACGAAAAAAATCGTGACCCTGCTGAATGCCTCCGTACACCAACATTATGGTTAGCTCTTTCTTCATTATGCGTTTTGGATTCCGATCATGTCGAAAGATTATCGTCTGGCCAATGGAGTGCCTCGGAGGGTCAACCACCACCTCCCAGAGTAAGATCATCAGGTTTAATGAACTTTGAACTTTAGTTTCCTTTTTCTATGTCTAATGTCTAATGTACGATCGATTATAGCCCACGTGCAGCAACCACGACGACGGTGAAACAACAGCAATTATTCAGTGCAACATTTGTGGAAATTTGTGCGCGGAATGCGATAGAATATTGCATCTTCATAGAAGAACGAGAATGCACTTAAGACAGGTTTGTAAAGAAGAGGAAGAGGCCATACGCGTTGACCTTCACGAAGGTTGCGGACGAACGAAACTCTTTTGGATACTGGCCCTTGCCGACAGCAGAACGTTAAAAGCATTAATAGAGTTTCGCGATGGTTCATCGAGAAAACCAGTTGGTGCTACATCTGGCATGTGCAGATTTTGTGGTACTACCGGTAATACGGGTTTGCTAGCAATCGGTAATGTTTGCGCCGATCACGATTGTCAGGAGCATGGTAAAAATGCTTGCAACAAGGTGCATCCATGCGGACATATCTGCGGAGGTGTACGGAACGAGAGAGCTTGTTTGCCGTGTTTACACAGATGTGTATCAGGCAATGATTTGAAGCAAGATGCCGACGATATGTGCATGATTTGTTTCACCGAAGCTCTATCCGCCGCGCCTGCAATACAATTGCAGTGCGGTCACGTTTTCCACTTGCACTGCTGCAAGCACGTTTTATTGGAACGATGGGTAGGACCGAGGATCACTTTTGGATTTTCTCTTTGTCCAATTTGTAAAGTACCGATGGAGCATTCCACATTAATCGAACCATTAGCGAGCATTAAGGAACTTTACGACGATGTCAGAAGAAAAGCATTAATGCGAATGGAATACGAAGGCTTGCAGAAGTAAGTAATAAATCGTCAATCGGCAGTAACCGATATAAAGATCTTATTCTAGAAAGATTCTTCTCCATCCTATACTCTATCCGAAGTTTCGTATTTATTCGTTAATTATATTTTTCAGAACCGAATCGACATTCGGACCGGGTGGGCGATATCATCAAGATCCTGCTGCATACGCCATGGAGCGTTATGCGTATTACGTTTGTTACAAGTGCCAGAAGGCCTATTACGGTGGCGAAGCTCGATGCGACGCACAAATAGGCGGCGAGAGTTTCGATCCGACGGAATTAGTGTGTGGAGGCTGCAGCGACGTGGCAAGGGCTCAGATGTGTCCGAAGCACGGGTCAGACTTCCTAGAGTATAAATGTCGTTATTGCTGCTCGGTGGCAGTCTTCTTTTGCTTTGGAACCACCCACTTCTGTAACCCCTGCCACGACGACTTTCAACGAGTCACCACCATTCCAAAAAGTGAATTACCTTCGTGTCCCGCAGGTACATTTCTATTTTCTTTCAGATATTTCATAACAAGGTCTAGTCTCGCGTAATTGTACTTGGCCCGAGATAAGACCTTGTCTCTTGATTATTCCATGCAAGCTTGGTAAACATTAATATACTTATTAACGATTATTATTGTTTATTCAGGACCTAAGGGAAAGCAACTCGATGGAGACGAGTGTCCTTTACACGTAAAACACCCACAGACTGGGGAAGAATTTGCTCTAGGTTGCGGTATTTGCCGTAATGCTCACACTTTCTAAACCTTCCGATCATTTGAACTTTAAAACCACGAACTATTTCACGATTTTTACCGCGATCGGCGAGATGCGCTAATCTTAATACACGTTTACGATAAATCAGCTGATTAAAATTCGACACGAGTACTATTATCACGATTATGCGTCACCCTACTTTCGCAAAGGGTTGACCATACATCGACTTCTTAAAAATTCTCATAATTATCATACAAGTGGAATTGACGCAATATAATAATACAAGATATATTGAATTAAGCTGAATTGAGTAGCTACAATCATAAGGGAAAATTTGATGATGCGTGAAACTATAATACTTGTTAAGTATTAGATAAGTCGTTTTTATTGGTAATTTTAGAAATTGCTGAAACCATAGAAAACGGAACGGAGCTGGGGAGTGGCAACAGTAGATTGTGCGTGTATTGAACTTCCATGGAAATTAAAAAGAGAGCTTACATAAGGGGCGCAAATCAGGCAGAGCGTAGTGAATTTTTTCGTAAAATATCTTAGGCTAAGCGTTTAATATATATATTAATATATATATATATATACATAGTAATTCTCTGCGCTACTCGAGGAATATTCGATTATTATCGACGATAATCCTAATAAGACATGTATGTAGGTAAACTGTATGTGAAGAAAGTGTGTTATTTAAGAATGTGAATTAAAATATGAAGAGTTCTCGAAATGGGAATATAGAAAATGAACACAACCAAATAGAAACTTGTAATCCGCGCTACTTGGGATTAAATTAATTTTTGAATTATACTCAACCAAAGTGTCCACATACTCGAACAGTTTTCGCCTTCCGAACTTTGATTTGTTTTTATACTTTTTCAAAAGTACGGGTACGTATGCCAGGCATGCCTTCAATGTTCTTTATTCGATTTTCGGTGTAATATCTTGTGCTGCATATGTTACTTCCGAAGATGACAAAAATATTGGTGTATAATCGTATACGAATAAAATGTGTGATCGATGTCGCGCGCCAGAAGCGCCGGATCGTCACTTTTTGTGTTCCAACCTTGTTAATTTGTTACTCGTCGATGTTAATTTGTGTAGAAGCAAATATCCGAATATCCACGTGGGGTCGGATCGCGAAAGATAAAAGAATATTCAGCAGAATATCGAGAAAATTGCTTATCGAAATATCGAAAAAGTCGAGAATAATTCGGATAAAATTGGAAGATTAAAAATGGCGCACTTTTCGACTCTCGAAGGATTGATCCAAGATGGCGGCGTATAACAGCGCCACGACACGGCAGTTTGTTTCAAGCAGTGCGAGGTGTAACGTGTGTGTGTGCCCGCGATCCTGACGTTTTTCGCCTCGATCAGCGGTAAGTAGCCTTTATTTACGAGTCGTGCAACAATAGTTACATAATTCCCGAGCCGCCTGAGTAGTGTGTTGCCGTTCGTTAGTCAGTCTTTGGCGGGAAATATGTGTTTTGCGGGTGGAAACAAGGTCGTGTAATTGCCTGGTCGAAGATGATCTCCTACGCACGTTTGTGCCACCCTGATAGCACTGCTGTCAACTCGCACTGTTTATTTTTACCACGAATTGCACCCAATTACAAGCTGAACAATGGTTTAATTGTGAGGAATAACGTGTCTTGGCTATTTCAAGCAGAATCTTCCAGTCAAGACTTGTAACGACGAGTGCGTGGAATTGACTCTTCGCGCAAATTATCCGTAAAACTATAATACGCGAGTCGTGTATATTTTCTTGAAAATAGTTAAATATGACCTTGCGGCGTACATTCGGTGAATATTACATGGGAAGGGTACGGTATATCGTAGATCAAACGCCGACCTGTCGTCTGCTGTGTAGATACTTAACCTCACTTCGTTCACTTAACTTGGAGTGCTGTCAAGTTACAGACGTCTTCGGGGATAAGTGGTCCTTGAATTCGGTAGCCGTCATCTATAGAACCGGAGACTTACCCCTTTCGATGTATTTACACGAGACACAATAATACAGCTTAGCACACATTCGCCAGGAATTCCTTGAAATTGGAACGTAACGTATCGCAGGTTATTGATGTTCGTCTTCCCTCGTGCGAGGATACATACATACATAACAGTGTAATATTAACCATAGCCGCGCATGAATCACCACTAAAATGAGTGTCGCAGAAATAAGTGCTACTATACATTTATGTTACACATAATTTAAGGCATCTGTGACTAAAAAAAGTCTGACCCACGTTTAACGGGTTATTTCGTACGTATCAGAACTATCGAGTGTTATTACTTGCAAACTATTTATGCTTCTCTTATGTTTACATCTATTTTTAACCTTCCTACATGTACGTTCCACGTTGCATCTATTTACGAAAAAGCAAAGTCTCGTCCAAGCAACGTTCGTGACTTCGATCATGGTATCTCATCGCATAACGTACTACGCGGGAGCCGTTTAGATTCACGTGAAACTGGTTTTAGACACGTGCGTGCCACGCGGTCTAATGCATTTCACGCATCTCACGCGTCCAACTGTCGAGCACGCGCCTGTCGCTCACAAAGTGAGCCTTGGTTCATGCACGTGCACACACACGATACTCGCGCGGCAGTGCACTTTGCCAGTAATAATGAATGGCCTGTTCTTACGTGTTTCCGTTTTCTCCCGAGATTACTTCAATTACCGGCGATAGTACCGGCGAGAAACAAAGTGATCGGAATATTAACTTTTCAGCGAATAAATCTCACGGCAATTTTGCGGTTACAATTAACACAATTCCATGGCCATTGAAATGTCTGATATACCGTTTGTCCGTATCGATATCTGCGTTTAGCGCATCGATTCTATATCCGTGCCCCAATCTTGCGCAGAATGGAGTTTTCGCGATTCTAGAGTTAATTCATGGTCGCATTTCCATCCTGCTAGGCTAATCTTGCACGTTTTCATACCATCGGTTAGTCTCGGCTGTTAACGTAGTGGTGGGGCAATCATTGCCATTGCTCTCTGTTGAGAATGATCGTTTCTCGATTAAAGCTTAAAGATCGGGTGTATTCTTGGAACCAGTTTTGGTGAGAGATCTCTTGTACCGTTATTTTTACTTGTCCGCATGCAGTGCACCAAACATATGTCGTAGCCAATGCCTGCGGGGTTTCCAAGGTTTACATGAAACTTTCGTCGTTCGGTGAAACTGAGTATATCAACCGTTAAATTTATAATAAGAGAATGCCGACAGAACGATGCAACTGGATAGGGTACGCGTCTTTATGTTCTTCCCATAAATGTAGCTTCCTCGAAACTGATTATCTTCGACGTTTATCAATTTAAATTTTTGTTGAGGATTGTGCATACTATTTAATGAAGATATTTATTTCATTTTTTGATTTTTAATAACTCATGAAAATGATGTGTCGTTCGTTGTTAATCGTTGTTAATTTATTGGTACATTTCAGTAACGGATAATTGAGGTAATTTCATAATTAGGGAGGATAAAAGGAGACACGGTCGGTAGATGTACTATTTTGATTGCAATTGCGAAGAGGTGATTACGCTAACAATAGCTTGCGAATTAAATTTGTAGCATTACCTTTAATTTCTACATACCGATAATGAAGCACGTACACAACAACATCGTTCGCTCGTTTCTTACGTCCTCGAAAAATTTAATTCGTGAATTGTCCGAGACGAGGAAAATTTCTCGTGGGACGAAACCTCGGGCGGGTTTATTTTTAAAACACTGACAACCGCAAAAATCTGATTTAGTCGACCGCGGATAAAAATTGGAGGTACTTTTCGACGATGCATACTTAAGTAATTGTTATAGCTACGGTGGACATACTGGAATTAATGTTATACTCGTTGGCATTTCCAGAACAGGATCGTGGCACCCTAAAATTACCCTGGCATAAATGTAAAGCAGGTTACTCTTTTCCTTTACGCAACTTGTTTTACGTATTATCGTACAAATGGCACACCCTGTTATACAAAACGTATCCGTCCTGTGTATCCTCCATTAGACGTGGAAATTTAAGGATAATGTTGCTATTATTAACTATGTTACTTCTTGCCATGTTAATCAAAATATTGAATCACCACCTGTCGCATTTACAATTAAAAGAAGCGTTGGTAATACAGGTAACCCATTGCGCGATAAAAATGTTGTATGCGCGGTTTTCGACTTCCAGTCGAATCGTATAGAAATTTTTGCATTTAGACGTTCCGTGGTGTACATCTACACGTGTGCCTTTGGGATTGAAAAATGGCCTCGCGCCACTCTTATTAGCGAACCAGTCTTATGATTGAATCAACAGCGGTACTAATTAATGCCCGAGCGTATGCAAATCATTCGATTCCCAAGAGCGCACCCCCGCGCATGTGTATACATATGTATACGTACGCAAATTCGAAAGCTTGGATATCTTTCCATGATTTCAGAATTTTCACCGCGACGCTCTTTTTCCCCTTCTTGCGATCTCGCGCTAGAAAGTTGAAAAGATCCGTTCGCCGCGTCAGTGGATGCTTCGAGTGCATTAATTAGGCGAATATCGGCGTGACCGATGAATGGTACAGTCGTACATGTGTGCAGGAACACGTATACTTCATTCGGATGTACGAGTTTAATTAAAGATAAATTATATTTTAAAACCAGAATTTCATTGGTTGCGCGAATAGAATGAACGAAGCGTGTAATGAAATTATTTTCACTTACCGATTATTGTGATTTGTCAGCGATAAGGTGTTAATGCAGTTAGACGTTCGATAAGCCGGTTAATAAAACTTTGGTGAAACTTTTTTAATGCAAATAACACCTATGCGCCTCCCATCAGGACCGCAGACGTTATTTAAATCTCGAGTTTCTCATCGTATTCAGAGTGTGACTGTGCACCGTGTATTGTAATTGCGTAAAAGGTCCGTCAACGCCCGCGCTCTCATTACTGGGATTAACGGCATTTTAATTACTCTCGGAAGTAGTTAACGTTGCGACATACTGTCTGGAGCCCTTCCGATGCGCTTTATTGCCCTTTCCTACTTCATTTGCGATCCTCGAGCTTGTATACCTTCACTCCGATTCGAAAGGAACTTGTACAAAATTGAAGCATCTCATTGTCAGATATTTAAGAAATCGCTAAAACTGCATTTAAAAAATCGTATTCTAAATTGCAAAAAAAGGTTTCAGTTATGCCCATAAATTTTCGAGGAAACCAGTTCTCGCGTAACATAGTTTATCTCGTAATTCGAGGAAAATTCTGTTATCTCATTCCACGATACGTAAACGCATTTTTGACGCACCACCACCGCGAAGTCGGTTATGCCAGATTGTGGCGAATGCAAAAGCCGTAACTGTGACTCGCAAACGTCACGATCTTTAAAGATGATCTTGACAGTCAAGATCAAGGTTGTGAGGATCCTCTCGGTGCCAACGGAGAAACTCCGTTGTCCACACACACACGAACGATAAAATTTGTGTAGCCGTGTAGTCGTTCCAGAGGATACGTGCGAGCGTGTACACGCTTAGGGAACACTGGTATTCACCATACAAGTTAAACGGAGAGAGAGCGAGAGAGAGCAGAGATTCACTCACGCGTACACACAGGTGCGTGGAACCAAGGTGAATGTGCCTTCAACGTCGTGAGCACCTTCAGTCGTATCTTCTTCCTCTCCTCTTCAACATTGCAGACGGTGCATCGGCGCGCGGACATCGGGCTTTCGCGTGCCGTTGATAGATCCTGCCGCTCGAAACGTTCTCCGTTTATCCCATCTGTTAAATATTCTTCGAATTGCAACACCGCAAAGCACGAAGGTTACGGTACCGCGGCGAGAAAAAGTTTCGTTTTGACATGGAACTAAGATGTAATTCGTGCAAGGAACGCAGTCTGGCACGTAAAACGCGGCGGGTTTTCTGTGAATCTTAATTGTTTTATATTACGCGAACTTGTTTTTGTGCGATGAAAATTGCGATTAAGCGAAAGGAGAAAAAAAGGATGTCAGAGACGATGCTGTGTTTTTGAATGTAAGGGGAAAGAAAACAGTGCCGTTCGTTGGGGGGTTATTGTTATTGGAAACTGTTCGAGTACACGGAACTGAGAAGATCGATGAATCTACCTGAAACGCGTGTAACTGGGATACGTGCCAAAGCGTGCATTTCGTTATTCAACTGTAAGTGAATCGTCGATTCCTCGTGGTCATACGACGCGCGTGTCAATGAAACGGCTACCTTGACGAACGTACTCGACGTTTCCGGAGTTCTCGAAGAAGCACCTGTAGTGTGTTACTGACCTAGGGTCATGGAGTCGATGAATATTGAGAAGTAGCAGAGGTCGCATCAACGTGATTCATAGACACGTTTGCAGACGGAGTTTCTCGTCGTCGTCGATTACCATATTTTCAATACAGAATCCATTGATTTAGCGTTTATTACATCTTTGTTCCTCGCTGAGTGTTAAACGTGGAAAATTGATTACACGTTGCATGGAAATTGTGGACTTGGGAAATCTATAAATTTTAAATATACGTCATTGTCAAAAATTAGTGGCTCCGAGAATAACGTGGACAAATTTCAAAACTGTCGCGTGATATGTTTACATTGATCGTTACATTACGGTTTTCGATGAAGCCGAGTAATTTGTATAAAAAAGAGTACAACGGTGAAAGAAGATATCGGTGCGGTGATTTATCGAGATAGGATTATAACATCGTTATTTCATTAACAGCGAGTTATGGGATACGAGCTTTACCATGGTCGTCGTGGCATCATCGACGATCGCTGTAATTGAAGATTTTTCGAAGGACACTTTAGGAAGGTACGAATGATCGATGTGTCACCGAAACACATTTAAGTTACATAATATTCTATCGATACTCCGACGAGTCCATTAAAACTAACTGCTTTCAACATCAAAATGCTAAAAAGATATAAAGAACAGATATCTGTTGGTTGTAATTTTGGAATATTTTTAAATTACTTCTTCGTGCGTTCAATAAGTTATTCTCCATTTTCAAATAATTTCGGATAATCGCAAAGCGAAACGGTTCAACGGATGCTTATTTCTAGTAATTCTACGGTATCTCAAAATTGCTTCTTAACCCGCTCAATAAACTACCCTCCTTGTTATATAACGATAACCTTTATAACTTGAAGTAATCGAAAACCTACACAATTCAAGAAAAACCCGAGTTTTGTATTACTTCCTGTATCTCCTCGACGGAAGAAACTCGTTGAAATCCACGAAACGGCAGAAAAGAAGCGAGTGCCTGTTTTTTAGGTCGGTGAAATTGTCCGGGTCGTTTCTCCATCGTGGATAGGCCACTTGTCAGTGCGTCGTGGCTCATAGAATGACGGTCGATCGAAAGTACATTCGACCCCACTTTTAGTCACGATCTCACCTGGAATCGCGCATACGAAGGTCAGAACGAACTTGGCCTCATTCGCCCACAAAATCTTTCGCGCACATTACCTTCTTCGTTTATCGGTCTAGCGATCATGCGAGAAGTTTTTGCTAATAACGATGAAAATACCGGTAACGATGATCTTTAAACTCGGCCTTAACATTAAGATCGTTACTCGATTAATTAGCAGTTTATTTCGGCAGGTACGGTAACGGTGTTGTATAATACAACTGGCAGATCGCGGCTTTTATTAACGCGAGGATCACTACGAGTACTGTAAATTTAATTAACCGCATAACTGCGTATTAAATGTACTATTCGTACTGTTATACCTCTATCCGTAGAAAGGCTCGAATACCGATTTATAATCTCAACAATTTTTGTTGAAATACCAGTTGCGTCTAGACTCGCACGAGAAAAGGAAGGGACGGTCGATTATTCATTAAAACAAATTGCTTCGGCGTGCGTCTCATGCGAAAATCATGATGAAAGTCTGAAGCGATGAATCATTGATAAACGCAGGCCTACTCGAAGATTACGCTCAGCAGAATTTTGCCGAGATAGCATTTTGCACATGCATTCGCTGGCTTAACGTTCTTGCAGTTTCACGGTATAATTTGGGGAGGGGGAGAATAACAGAGTCGGATAATAATAACGGATAATCAGGAACTGATTATCAACTTGGCTCGCATCCACGTTCCTCGACATGCCCGTTTACGTCCATTTACAAAAGCCTTCGTTCTTGTAAAATAAATTAAAGTTTTGGATGGCGTAATGATCGTTTCAGATGTAAAACGCAGCGAGATATTAGAATTACGAAGTTCGCGTAGCAGTTTATTTCGTAAAAGTCCACACTCGCATCGTCCCACTCGACTTCCATTCTTCCGCACGGCTTTGTACTGGACAAAATGTTACTTATGACGCGCGTACGTGAGGACGATTTAACGTTGAACTAAGGGGACGACGAAGATAGGGCAGAAATCGCGGCGGTACCACCAAAGAGAGGGGAAAAGCGCACGCTCAATTAAAGGGGGTACACAGTCCGGAACGGACATTGCTCCAAAGAGCGTCGCAGCGTGATGCATCCAGGAAGACCGCGCGTGCACGGCCTTCTTTCGGTCATTCTGTGTCTGGCAAACTAACTAGAGAGCTTTAAATCTTCTCAACAGGATATAAGATACGTAAGCTCGCCACGAGACTGGAATAACTTTTATAATCTTGTTTGCAGAAATGATCTCATTTGACACGGCGATAGGACTTCTGAAACAATTTATCGCGTATTTCGCGGTATAGTATTTTCCATTGATTATTTAATTATTCAACGTCGAAGTGTTCTACAGCTTCTTTATTAGAACGTCTAACATTTCGGATACGCAGTTGAATTTCCCGTTGAACTCGTTCGTATAATTGAGCGGTGAAAAGATAGGTGGGGGGTGGGGGGGGGGGGAGAGAAGGAAATACGACGTGAAAAAAATGTGGGCTTTTATTGCGTACTTTATCCGTCTCGTTAATTAACGTTTTCGCTAGAACTTCGATGGCTCGCACGAAAATTTCTGCCAATTTCTGCCTAGTGCGTTTTCAGTCAGAATTTCGTTAAAGTTCATTCACCTTGGAAGGTTTTCTTCCATTTTTTATGTTCCTAGTAAAAATCGAGGAAAGTGTTTTAAAGTACACGACAGTAAACGAATCTAGAATATATGACGTATCATTTTTTACTTACAATTAAGGTATGATCTGCTGAAAATAATTGATACAAACGAATGATTTTATTAATTCAAGATCAATATGATATGATTTGAAACACATTAGGGTCGGTTATACCGTGGTAAACCCGCACTCGAATTCATCAATGACCGTTCCCCGTGATTTCCCCTTCTCCTTCTCGTACCGCCGTTATTTCCCCTTCGATCGTTCCCCGATCGGCAAGATTCCGCGAAACTGCTTTTGAACGAATCCCAGTCTTGCGAGAGGGTACTTAAGTTACACACAAACATGCCGACATGTTTCTTACGCGGAAGCAAGGATACCTCGCAACGATGCACCGAACAAGGTAACGGCGTAGGTGAAGGTCAAGGAAAGGTTGCGCTAGGAGGACCGGTAAACCACGTGAGAAACGTTCAATGCACCGCGTAGAATGTCAATATGCCCATAAAGTTATCGAAACAAGCATGACGTCGAATCGAAATTTGTTGAGGAGAGAAGAAATGTCTGTACGGTAAACGATGATCCAATTTTTTTGTTATTTTTCTTAAATCGTGCACACATTTGTGTTCCCCTTACAAGATGAAAACTTTAAGAATTCTTTTTGAAACGCAGTACACTCGACGTATCGTTATCCACGACGACTGCTTTGTGGCAGTTACTTTTTATTCGATAAATCCTTTTTGACGCGAATGGCAAAGAAGATCAAAATCCGCGATACGATGAGAGTCAACGCAAACCGGCAATAAATCCTTCGCCGTTCCGCTGCCATTCATGGCAAGTATGAATAAAACATGGTCGACACTCGGAAACAAAAGGTGGCAGGGGCGGGAAGCGGTTCGAGAGGAAGTCAATACGTTTTCGAAGCACGTATTTTGTACGGATACTCGGGGTAATCTAGTTTTCTACGCGGTACGAAACTTGGTGTACATCTCGCAGTTTCGACCGCAACTCTCTCGTGTATCTTCGTTTATCCAAACCCCTCTTCGACTTCGTAGCTTCTAATCACCGATAGAAATCGATGCTTCTCGGTAAGCTATCTTAACGTCCAGATCATTAGTCAGTCATAGCGACCGAATGATACGCGGAATTTGATCGAGCATTACGTATCATTATCGCGTTCTCAGTCGCGATTTCCACGCGGTTAATAATATAAAGATCAATATTGATCGCGGGTCATAACAAGCGGCAATTCGTTTTACGATGTCGTTAGTAGTCGGCGAACGAGCAGAGGACTCTCCTCGAAAGATATCACGCGCTTCCATCGTTTACCCGTGACGTTGCCGTTAGCCATAGATGAAATTTGTTCATTTTTTGCACAAGATAGTAATTGTATTCCGTGATACTGCAATTCCTCGCCGGAACGTAACCTTCGTTGCCGCAAACATTCGAGGTCACTGCAACGCGAAACGTGGCTACCGCAAGCTGAATTCTTTTCAGGAAGAAAACATTCGCGTCACAGCAGAGTGGAACTTTTAATTGTATAAATTAGACGGTATTCGCCAGCTATATACTTCTGTTACTCCTTATTAATTATACTAATTAAATGGCGTAGTGGCAATAGATTCGTTTCCATTTTTCAGAACATTAATAAACGTCAAATCGCGATTACGTTTTGATTGGTTAAGAGTTAAGCTTCTTTCTCCGTTCTTTAGCATCACGATGTTTCGGATACGGATCGGAGGGGTTCTGGAAATCCTATAATTTCCAATAAATTTATTGTTCAGAAGGATACCGCTTACTCCGCTATATGCTAATCGAAGTGTTACGAGCAGTGCGTGTCCGGTGCTTCCGGGAGATAAGTAGCTAGCGCGTTCGAGTAGTTGCTACCGCTAGTAAGGGTAGACATGAAATCGAGCGTCCAACTCTTAATCCTTCAAGGATATTTTTCTGTTCCACTGAGATGTTGAAAACTGAAATGTACTTCACCAAACTCTACAGTGAAGGTCAAATTGGATTTGGCTAACAACCGACGTGGCGTCGTCTTCTTTTATCCTTGGGATGGGTAAAAATCGCGCATTTCACATTATCCGTTACGTATATCCTGAAAGATGAACCGTAATATAGCGAAATAATGCAAATCCTGAAACAAAAAATCACGGTTCGTATCTCACCGAGGGAATTAAACGGTACACTGGACGAAGATGAGCAGATTGCGTGCGAGTGAAATAAATCGTTACCCGCGCGTTCACGCATCGTTAAGGGATTAAATACTTGAGGCGTGCATTTAAAACTTTGCGCCATACGGCTCTGACCACACGTAACCCATACGTCTCAAATATTTAAAAAAAATACGCTCGCTTACGTTAGTCCGTTCGTGTGGAGATGATCGTTATTCCCGGCTGAGCGATTTAACGCATTCGACGCGCTACTACGTTTTCAAGAATTCTCCAGTGACGTCATGGGGACTCTCTTCATCCCCTATCCCTCCTCGAGCACGATTCTTCGGCTAGACACTCCGAAGATCGATTCTCTCTCTTGCATCGTCTTTCGCGTGTGTTCGCTAACGCACACGCGCGCCGCCGATATTGCGTGAGGTACGGAGCACGCGCGAAATTTTGTTCGAGGGTACAGTATTTGCGCGGAAGTACCGCTACCGCGGCTGGATAAACGTATCACTAGAAAGACGAAACGAAGTGAGACGAAACACGGAAGCGTTACGGTAATTAAGTAATTAACACGTGGCTCGATTACTCCCTAAACGATCAGCGTTACTATGAGAATGAAATATTTTCCACGTGTTACCGTATCGCGAGTAACCAACGTTGAGTTTGCACGTAAGTTTACGCATCATAGAAACCGCGCGCAGACGAGACTTTTCCGCTCGCCTATCGGGTCTCTGTGTGCAGTCACACGCGTATTTCGTTATTTTAGCGCCGTCGCAGAGAACGACACGACGACGGGCGTCGAGTCAGTATGTCGTGCGACGCCGTTCATACGGCCGGGCCACGTGCTTCCGGTTTCCAGTTTATTTCCACACTTTTCTTGCGCTCGCGTGTGATGTGCCTTGCGGTGAGATATTTGTCGTCTCTGCGCTCCGCGTGAATGTCCACGGCGTGCAAACGGACCTTCGGACGGAAGTAAATATCTAGCTCTATCGTCAAATAGCGAAATACTTCCGCTTCTCGTACAGTGGTTTCAATTGTTTTTAGTTCATTTATTTCGAGTAAACCGAACGATCTTCCGTGGCAATTGGTCTTGGAAAATCTGTCATGTTGTTTCAGTAGGAATATTAACGTATTGCGCCGACATCAGCCCGTAACGTAGAAACGATAGCGCCTCGAGTAGCATGATATTATACGATGCAAATAGAATAGAAGGGAATGGAAAGTGGTCATAAATTTCCCCAGGATTTTGTATTTATTATTTCGACGATATTGCTTCTAGAATAGTTCTCTTTAATCGTAACGCGTTCAACATATATTACGATTACCGTCCTAGTCTAGATACCAAGTGTTATGGCTAATTTATTCATGAAACTTTGGACGGCTTTCGTGGAGTATATAATCCAATTTGCGTTCATTTTTTGCTTCGATTTCAAGATTAACGTAGAATTTCTTCATTATATTCCGTGAATACGCTCCGCACAGATTCCGAAGTTTCGTATTCGAATGATTGAAAATCTCTTTCATACCACCATCGTTCGCTCGATCTGCACGGGTCGCTGTAATATCAGCTTTTCCCCATTCCATCCGATTACGCGATACGTTATTATACCGAAAGATTCGATGATTTGGTCGTAACAATAAACTGTTTCTGACGCGTATTATTGACCATATTAGGGGGCGATTCAACCGTGAAACAATAGAAAGACTACGGGGGTTGGTTGCTATGGTGGGCGTAGAAGGGCTGCGGATTACATGCATGCGCATTTTCCGTGATGCACGTATCCCGATGCTTAAGGGGTAACGCCACTCGGACAGTTTTAAAAATTCGAATTTTTTTTTTTGCTTAAAGTACTCTTTGCACAAATAAAATTGACATCCCATTGGTTATAAAACGATATCGAAAGTGAAAAGGCAATTTTCGAGCTATAGAAGTACAGCGCTCATCGGCGCGCGACGTCCTCATACGGCAGTTTAAAGTTTAAATTTTCAAAGAAAACGAAGTTTTCTAATTGTTTCTTTAGTTTTTACTGTTAGTAAAGATGTTCGAGGTACCCGCAAAAGAGGCGTGAGGAAGTTGTTGATTTGTTTGTTTATTTGTAACCGAAAGGTTTTATCCACGTCTAAACCGTAATGAAAACTTTAAACGCGTTTTTCTCAGAACAGTATTTCCGAAGTCGGTGGGCACTCTAGCTTCACCAATTTTCAATGAATCTACTTAGATTTTGTTTCAATTCAATCGTCACATATTTCTCTAGTGAAACACATAGAGTTTTTTGAAAATATTGATATTTCGATTATCTATGCAACTTTAAGTAACGAAATTTCTGACAAAAAGTGTACTTTGTTACATGTTTAGTTTGAATCGATGCCACTTCAGTAAAAATGCATATTTTTTAAAACGGGCACGTGTTTCACTAGCTTTTGGACTAAGAAAACCAATTTCCTTTGTTTCACTGCACTAAATCACGTGTAGGCTGAGTTATCGTGCCCACCGTTTGACTATCTATTTTCGAAGCGCTCCCGATCATTAGCTGTCAAGCCGCCATTTTTCAATATATCGAATACGAAAAATATTAATTTTCTACTTTAATGTACACAAAATAAAGTAGCGCATTTACATTTTCATAAAAACTTCTTATTTCTTCAATCAAAATTCGCGAAAAAGCCTTGAATTTCGAGGTCCTCGAGTGGTGTAATCCCTTAATACGCCATCTCATGGCATCGGTACTTCTAAACTTCGCGTGCGAATTCATATATCACTGGGAAAAATGATCTGGGTTTATGCATTGAATTTGTTGCCTTTATACCTTCCCCGTAAAATTAGCTTGCGTAAAATCAATTTCATAAAACGTCGCGAAGCTATCAATTTCTGTAAGCGAAAGATAGACGTGAAAACTGACAATTGTACGCGCTCGCGTCGAGTCGCGATGTTTTTGCTACGTCACCGATAGCTGGACGTCACTCGAGTCTATCAATTCTATCAAAGTAGTAACGGTCGTAATATCCTCGCCAAATTATTTTCGCGCATTATCGACCACGGCGGAGTAAATTTATCCTCGAGCGCAATGGAAGAGCGTAGACGGAAGGACTCGTTTGAAGACGGAGGGTGCATATAACTGTATTTTAAGCAGTCTCTAATCTACCCTAGTACTCGACACCGACGAAAAAATCCATGCTTCGCATTTTTTGCGTGGGAGGGACTCTGTAGACAAAAGGGTACCGACGACTGCGTCAAGATGAATGGCGTGTCACGGTGCCGTGGCATTCGAACGTATTACATCGCTATTCTTCGTTGCACGCGTGTGCAGACAAACGACTGTTAATTTCAGTGGAGAAAGCCATGGGTTCTTTCGAATTATTCGAGTTGTCGCCCAAATATCCCTATGTAGCAAACTGTTGTGGCAGAATGATTGTTTTTTTTTTGTAAATAGGTACCGAACGGTACGGTGAAAGTCTTCAAAAATCAGGTAACTACGTTTTTTCTTCTTTTAGTTTAATCCATTTTGTAACTTGATCGAATACGTCGTAGAAAGGTTTTAAAATCTACTTGGATCTAAACGATCGTTTCGAACTATTTCTTTTAGGATGTAATATTTAGACCGCGAATGTACATTCTTGAGGAAGACAGAAAGGGAATTGAGATTGAAATAGAAATTCATTTGGTAGCTGGAGGGTTTGAAAACTGTATCTCGAATACAGTTCAGTACATTTTGTACAATTGCGGTACTCCCGCAACAAAATACGGAATTGCATAAAATTCGAAGTTTAACAATCGATCGAGGATACTTTACAGTTACGCAAAATATCCTATCGTGCTCCGTTCGTACACGTTTGTCCGTAGGCACTTTATAAGATTGCCATTTTACAAGATCCAGAAGTCGACCAGAGTTCACATTTTATTCTGGCAACGTTTCTTTCCTGTCCCTATTGTATTTTATTTTCTCGACGATTGAGAAACCTTTCGACAATATACTAGCTACTTTTGTCCTTCCCACGACACCAGACTTCCTACGCGCTCGACCGTACTTTTTCAATTGCTGTTCATTTCCAGCGATCCAACTTGTAATTAGCTAAGAAGTTTGACGGCTCTATCGGCGCGAACCCTGCGTCAGGGTTATAACGATTCTTCTGCGAATGTTTCGGAGCGATACATAGAAACGAAACCGTTTAACAACGTAGAACATATTTAGTAGCGCAATTAGCAATTTCGTTGTGCGGCGCGCAATTATGTCTCACCCGTTAGCGTTTCGACTTTTTTTTTGCGAAGGCAAATGCGTAACGACAGCATACTTTGCGCGAGACAAATGGGACATACGTGATTTCCCGGAGGCAAGACGCGTGTCTATCGAGGAATTCAACTCGACCGAAAAAAAAAGTAAAAAGTTGTCGTTGGGATAGCTATCTTCTTGAGCAAACTACTGTACCGTACGGGGTGCACGGATCAAAGGTGAACTAGCTGAATACCTCCATTACTGGGTAGGTAAAGGCTCCTTTACTCGAATCTCTCGTAAAGAAAGCCAGCAACGTTGCTCGTCATTGAGTCGGGAAGACCGGATACTCTTTCATAAATCGCTATCACGATGATAGACGTTGTATACACGTAAATTCGCTGAATCGGTTCTGAAGCCAGGGGCTAATGACCTGCATCGTTATAAATAGCACCTTGTATAATAATAATCGCGGGGCAAATTGTTTGGCTCAATTCTCATGGACTCTGATCTCCAATGAAATTATCATTGAATCGATTAGATCTTCGTTGAAAATTAAATGATACCGCGTCGATGACTCGATTGGCAGGTATAATATCTAGACCCGTACTAATTGAAACAGTTCCATGAAATTTGGCGATTAAATTACCGATTCGCCAATACAGAACTGTGCGCGCGTGACTTTGAACTGTAAAGGCGTGTTCTCACGAGTCAAGTTTAATTGACCGATTATAATTGATCAAGAAAAGTTGAACATGACTCAAATCAGTTTTTGCTCCCACATTTCAATAGAAACTGATCAACAGTTTCAATTTAATTCTGTTAAAATGGCATCGATACCAGTTGTGGGTGACGTTGTACAGATTGTAACTGTTTTATTAAAAGAGGCATTAAAAATAATTTTATTTAATATTCGCAAAAATCGTAAGAAACGTCGTTCTTGGGTGACGCATTGGATATTACGAAGAAATCGATTAGGAGTATCAGAAACGTTACTGAAGAAACTAGCATTAGAAGATATAGAAATCGTCGAATCGAGAAAAAAATGTTGTGAAGTCCTGTCGAAACTACAGGCCCGGTTGAAAACGAACTTGACAATCAACTAAAGTTTACACGTTTCGAGGCAGGTTTCCATTTGAAAGCAAAGGTCGGATGACTCATCACTTGAACAATAAAGTTTGACTGGGTCAAACTTCCGTTGATCCATTACAAAGTTAATCAACTGTTTTGAAACAAGGGGTCTCACTACAGATTTCATTCAACTTTTGTTCATCAATTATAATCAAGCTCAAAAAGTGTAATTATAATTATAATCGGTTAACTAAATTTGACTGGCGCGAACCTGTCTTTAGAGGACAAAGATTCATCGATCAATCTTTCGTACATTAATGTACGAAATGCGGACTTAATTGATTTTTGCGCAGGTTATTGGCGTACGTCTTACCGAATAAATTAACGGGGAATTTCTGACGCGCATGCACAACGTCACGGTGCCCGCGACGCGTACGTCTGAAACCCCGAATTACGAAAGTTGCGAGGAGATTACTAACACCGAGAGTGCAAGATCAGAGTAACGGAATAAGCCCATCATTAATATCGATCGTAGAAAAGATATTAATAATCTCTTGAAATGTTAGCAGAAGACTGATATCGAAGCTTATCCCGATTGCGAATACATCTTTTCGGAATGTAAATTATTTGACAACCTTTTGTTAGGTTAAATAATAAATCGCAGTCTTGACTCGGTATTAATAACAATTACATCATTTTTATGTAACAGTCAAATGCGGTATAGCATGCGACGATTAGTTTGGCAAAAGCTCCCTACCTGTTTTGAACTAACTTCGTTATTCTATGACAAGTTCTAACATTTTATGTACACAGTGTCGATTTTTAAGACGTTGCATGTGGTTTGATAAAACCCACTTCCACGAGAACCCTTAATTTACTGCTGGCTATAGTCAGTTAGACCCACCTGTTACAGCAATAACGGCGTGTTTTTGCGACGGCTGTATGGCGATAAACGTCGTGGAATGATCTGCCGAGGATCCGAAATTTTCATTCAATTAACTTCCCCATCGATGTCGTATCGAACGATCGTTGAAAAAATGGAACGTCCCGTTGGGGTATACAGGGTTGTTAATTTTTATGAACAACATCTTTTTATATACGTTCATGGGAAATTCTGTATTATTATTATTATTATTTTTATGGATTGCGACGAGAACGAAAAAGGCTGAAGTTGATTTCGGTTAAAATTGGGTAAAAATCAGTAGAGATTTTAAGAGTTAATTGTACAAATCACAGGTATCGGCGAATTGCAATGTCGGATCGCACCAAGTTTCGAACGCGTTAATATTTAAAAGAATTAGTTTAGTTTAAGCTACTGCCATTCCAAGTGAAACTGAATATGTTCGTACATCTTTTGCCTAACCGTTGTTTAATTTAACTCCCAAATGAATCTGTATTAAATGTATTAAATACGCGTTGCGGAATCGAACTCTTCTAAAGTCCAATAAAGTGGCCCTCATAAATTTCGATATCTTTAGTTTGCTTAATCGACTATTTATCGTTACATATCGTGCTGAAATGGTGTATAGTACTAATATCTTATTTGTTATTATGCATATATTTTATTTGTTATAGACAACTGGTGCGCGGTTGAATTAAAATGAATTTCATACACGTAAAGTAAAGTAACGAAGTTCGACGGTACGCAACGTTCGAGCATAACGGAAGTGTCGGGATTCAGTTTCAATTACTGTGCATAGCATACCGATAATCCCACAGGGGCCTTATACATCTCGTTTCGTAACTTTCAGTGGACTTTAAATGTTTAAGCGCGCACGTTATTAGACGTGTCTTCTCTCAATATCCACTTGATTTATTTGTTATTCAACGTTTCATTTAATTTCATAATTTTTAGTCTCATTTTTTCTTGGCTGTAATTTATTCGTCGTACAAACAGCGCGTATAAAACGGTTCGTACAAAACGTTCCTATTTTTCTTGTGTGATTGTGTGTGTTTTGGTTATTTTATCTACTTGCGGATAACTCAATTGTTGGTCCACTTTGTACATTCTGTCATTTCAAAAGTTTCCGATGTACGCGAGAGCCACTGTTGCAGAAATAATGGTACGAAGAGATCAATGATCGTTGAGGCGTCGAGAGTCGTTCGCTTTCAATAGCGAAGTCAATTGATTCCGCGAATATCGATTTGCGAGTTGCCGTTATTCGAAAAAAGGCTAAGCCAGTTGTTCTTTCGGTCGTGTATCGTCGAGTGATACGCGGATAAAGAGAGCCGTTAAGTTTCAGGAAAATGATTAGCGAGTGGTTCGCTCGTTGAGTTCGTTATCAGATTAAAGTAATATAATTATGTTTGAACGGTGCGGTAACGCGAGTTCTATATTCTTTCTTTTTTCCATTAAGTAAACTGTTCTTTCAAAATAGTACGCGTACCTCCCTCAGTTTTGACTTTGCTTCTTACTCACAAATTTATACCTCGCTCAAATCTCTGAGTTAATTCGAATATATTAAGAGACAAGGTCTTGTCTCGGACCAAGTACAAGTACGCGAGAACTAGATCATCATTTTCATCAGAATTTTGTTTGCTACATAGCTTTGTACAGTAGATCCTCGTATGACGCGTTACTTGTACAACGCGATTTATAGATCGTTGCTACCCTTTCATTTTCATATACGTATTGTTACGAATAGTGTTACGAGCATCATTGCCTCCTTGGCGTCCGGCATCGTCTGCAGGCTGTTATCAATTCCCGGGCGCCGATATTCAAATAGTAAATAGTTGGTTGTATTCGAGCTCTTGTGACGAGCGGTTGTGTGTTCTCTATGTTCTGTTAATAAATGATTCTTTTTATAAATATGCCCACTTTACGTTCGCGTTCGAGTTCCGTCCGTAACAATATATATTCTCCTACGTGCGACTTAAAATACAAATAAAAATATATTGTTGTGAACATGAGACTATCACAAATTAAATGTAAAGTGCGCTTTCGGTTTCCTAGACTCTGCTTAGCAACGCTATCATTGTTGTTTAACAGTTACGCATTTGAATCTGTTCTTATTGTTAGCTGTCTCCATAGAAACTAACACATCCCTGCCTCTCTCTTAATAAATAATAGTTTTGCAGTTACTATTTATAAGTGACTTTCCGTCGCCTTACGCGTAGCATTTCACGCAACAAAATCGTCTGTTTGGTTGCAATTAAGAAAAATTACGTAAGTTTCGAAATATTTAAAGAAAAAACATTCGATTGTGCCGATCGTAACATTCCTGGTGCACGCAAAATATTGATATCAATTTTCTCAGCCAGTACATCACCGATTTAGAAGATCGGACGAGAACCAACACGATGGTAAAATTTCAAAAATGATGCAGAATCAAAAACGGAGATCGAGCCCATCCGCAAATGTTTCCTTAAATGTATCCGTTGCTCGAGCATATTCGCGAGAGTAAAGGTAGCTATCGTTTCGACGTATGAGATAATTTCCTTATCTTGCTGTCGCTTGCACTTTCGACGGTTATAAGTTATAACGAGTAGTAAACACCGGGGTATCCCTCTGGAAATTTCACAGCTTCGAAGAAATTACATTTAACGGCGAAACGCGGGGTGTTTCCGAGGGGGGAATCATGAATTGCTCCGTCGGTATTTGCCCTCCTTTTCCGGTTGGCATTCGATGTCTCGTGTAGGCTGGCAAAACCTCCAGCCCTCCTGTTCGGGTCAATTAACGCTCCCGGCAAATTGTCAGAAATTGAATTTTCGTTCAGTCGCACTTTACTACTTCGCGTACGCCGGTCACGTAAAGTCGTTATGACTCCCCCCAACCGTGTTTCCAACTTCTATTCCGCTCTTCGTACGAAAGTTCGTCACCTGGAGCGCTAATACGGCAATTAGGTGCGGTGACTTAATTGTAAAGAAATTTTTCTGTAACCTCTCGTCCCGGATAAAATTACGAGCGTGCGAAGAAACCGGAATGAAAGGTTGGTGGGTTCCGAGAACCGGAAATACTTGGACGATTTTCAAAGTGATTTCCCTTTATCACGATACTTCGCGCCAATGATCGCGAAAGGTGTATATGTATAGAAAGCGTTCTTAACACTAGACCTACCAGACTAGTTATTTTGATTGGTTTGAAATTTCTGGTTTAAAGACCACGCAAATTTAGCATTATTAAGTATATGAACAAAAATTTATTTCTAAGTAGCGTGAATATGTATAATTTTACATATAAACTTTTTAACTCTAGAAAAATCGATAAAAGTGGTAAAAAAAAATTATAGAAATAAGTATACATTAATCATCGGTAGTTCTAGTGTTAAAGATACGAATGTAACTTATGTTAGGTTAACGAACACGATTACCTGAATAGTCGATACCCGACTTTAAAGGGAGGAATATATATTACGCCAGGGGAAAGTTTACCTCTTTTTATCCAGATCGTGTTATTTCTGTACATGCGTTTATTAGAAGATACACGTTCTCCCAAGCTTCTATATTTAAATATAATCGTCGTATTTAGCATAATAAATTGACGTCGACGAATATGTAATTAATACCTACTAAATGGACGGATTTCGGTGATCGTTACACATAAATATGAGATATCGCGACGAAATAGAATAATAAAATGTCACAAAATAAATATTAAATTAATTATCTCGCTACGGTCGCACGATTTGTTAAACTAGACTTATCTGTCTAAAATTGCCAATACATTACACGTGGGGGTTCGTCGGGACGTTTAAAGTAATACATTAAAGGTGAAAAGTCTCCGTAACTAGGTACTGTCGCGTACCGTGCACCATAATTGGTCGCATAATTATTTTGTGGCATAATTACGTATTCGGTTTTAGGTGCATAATTTGGTTCTTGAATGTTTGCGATTTGATAGGCTTGCTCCGTTTGTGGGACACTGATTTGCATCGTTCCCATGTTACTCAAAGTCTCATCGTTACCCTTGTAAATCACGTAATTAGGACTGGTGCACGGACAGTTGTAACTTTGTTGCGGCATGAAGTAGTACGGGTTATACGGGTACTTTAATGGGCGTAATTTATGTTTCCCTAAATGTCTCGTACCTAGAATCTCGTCCCCCTCTAAGTTGTTTTCGCCGTTTGTTTCACTTTGTGGAGGAATCTGCAAAAGAAAGACAATAGCTCGTTAGTTACTCGCCGCGGAATAATATTCATACTTTTTGTACAATCCGACATCAACATTTTATTCATTCTTACCGAGTAAGTTGGTGCTTGTGCCATTTCACCAGTACCTTCATGAGGCTTGGTCATTGTCAATAAATTATGATGAACCACATGGTGAGGTCTGGGATCTGGAAAATTTCGTTTCGTGTTCGGATTCATCACAGTTACAACGTGTCCCGAGACAGCGTTTCCCTCCTGGTGATCATCGTGCAAGTCCATTGTTTTTGCGTCGCTCGATCGAACTGTTTGCACGGATGCTGCAGGAGGATTCGTTATTTCCTGTTGATTTTGACGAGCAGATTGTAGTAACATGGCGTGTTGCAAGTTTTCCAAATTAATTTGTGGAACCGTGGTACGAGCTGGAGATGTTTCCTGTGAATTCAATTGTGCAAACAAGTTTTGATGCTGTGGTGACTGTTCGTTAATATTTTGGATTGGATTTTGTTGAATATTTTCCATGGAACGAAACTGATGATATCCGGGGTATATTTTCGAGGAATCAGGATCCAATAAGTTTCCACCGGTAACCGAGTAGTCGCTTTTACTTTGACGAACCTCCATGTGCCTTTCTATCGGAAATAATATCGTACTTATCGTTAATAGATTCTTTTATTTGCACCGTTAAATATATCGATTCGTATTTGGTATATTAAAATATCTTACCATCAGGACCTTGCGTAAGATCTTTATCCCAATTTTGCAAATCGACGACCGGTGATAGATACTTCATTAAGGGCGACTCCGAGGCCACATTATTTTGAACGAGTTCATTACTTTGCGTCCCAGAATCGGGCTGGTTCTCGTCCGATCTTCTATATCGGTGATGTACTGGCTGAGAAAATTTATATCAATATTTTGCGTGCGCGAGGAATGTTACGATCAACACGATCGAATGTTTTTTCTTGAAATATTGCGAAACATGCGTAATTTTTCTTAAGTTCAACCAAACACGCGATACTCACCAAGGGAATATGAGTTTGACGTATAATCGTGGCTGGTGGCAAAAAAGTGGCGCCACCGAACCTCGTTATGTGCAAACGCTTTTTAAGCGGCTTTGATACTAACGGTGGTACTTCATGATGGTACAGCACATGTGGCGTTAAGTTGTTGTCAACTTGACTTAACCCCGAGTAAACAGGGTGTAACTCTATATGATATCCTGGGTGTACCAATGATTCTTGATGATAACCAACCCCTTGGCCCTGAGATGTATATTGCGCGATCGACTGTTGCGCCGGTGAGTGTGGTTGTCCGTATCCAGGTTGCACCAAAATGTCGGCAAACGCGCCGTTTAATAAAAATACCGCCAATAAAAACTAAAACAAGTTTTTATCAGATATGTACAGTCTTTCGAGGTACGTTGTTCAGCGAATAAATTTTAGCCCCCGTAACTTACCATAGTTCGTCGCGCCATTATTCTTTTTCCGCTGATAATCGTTTGGTGGTTCGCCTGAAACTGCGATCTGCGTGTCCGAATCGTCGCATAAATCAATTCGCGGAGCTGATTTTACAAATTCTTTCGACCACGCACTTTTGCAGTGTTGGCATACCGCGAACGTTTAGCGATAAGTATTCGATAGCGAATTGGAACTTTCTCGAATCCCTCAATTTAATCTCAAAACGGTAACATTCGTGTAGCGCAAGATATGTAAATATGAAAGCGGGATCTTATCGGTCCAAGGAAGTACGTTTGCACCCAAGATTCATTCGATTTATACGCTCGCTATTCCGGCCATTTGATTTTTCCGACGAATTCACGGAAGCAAAGTTTCGGGCGTCATATGCGGGCAGTCGATAAGGATTTCGGTCCTTCGCACTTTCCCCTCCGTCGTTTGCACCCCAATTCTTGGAAACTTGGAACCTCCCCAAGGATTTATAAGGGAATATAAAGTGGCAGATTTCGGAGCGTCGCGGGTGTTTGAAACACCCGCAGATATCGTGCTCAACGGCTTGTCTCGAGTTTCATATCTTCGAGTGTTCCCCTCGCCGAGACGGAATGCGGGTGTCGCATGGCCGCCAGATAAAAATGATACTTGGAAATCGGCAACATCGTCCGACACTGCAAAAGGATTTGTTTCGTTTGCTTTGCGCTTCAGGAATTAGCTATCGTTCCATTTCATTTATGAGATTTACAAGTTTTTACAGGGTAGCCCCAATTTTAACGTTGGACTCGTTTGACGTTACACGAATGTATCGTTACGGCCCGGGAATGCGTATACATATTTTTGAAGCAGTTGCGACAAATTCGATCCGTTTAACCTTGGCCGGGACATTGACGTTCGAGGAATATTTGAGTAGGCGGATTCTACATACATAGATCAACGCCCGAATCTATCCACCCACTTTGCACGGTAATCAGGGCATGTTAGTAGGGTCGCTGGCCTCCAAGTGCAACGAACTTGTAAACGCAAGGCTTTCGCACATTCTTCACGCGCATATCGTTACTCTGTTTCGCAACGACAATATTTCATTCGAACAGCAATTTCGGTGAATCGGATCGCGATAAATGTGACATCGAACCGATCGTTCCTTAATCCTTACTACTCGCTTCGGGTCATTGTACTCTCCGTTCATTCTCGTAAGTGCCAACGTATCTAACCGTTATTAATACATGATTTATCGAGAACGTATATTATTACACTTCGAATCGGGCAATTACGCAAGATCTCCGAAGCTGATAATGAAGCAACAGTTCCGAAGCGAGTAATCAAATGTAAAGCAATTTTCAAGATTAATGAGCAGCAACGACTCGAAATTCAATTACCACCTCTCGCGCTTTGCTCACGGTAATATGTATTTGCGTTATCACCGCGCGTTACCTCTATTCGGTGTACGCGCAACTGTTTTACTATCTCATCGAGCAAATGACGAAGATTTCTGCGGTCAAAGAATTCTAACTGGAATAACCGACTTGGAGTTCCCCTCGAGTTTCCCCTGTGCGACTATCGTAGAAATTCTTCCCACCAACGTCACGTTCTATAGAAGGTCAGGGGTGTAATTCTGTGCTCTGGAAATTGTCCAGGTTGCGTATTCGGTACGTGATGCCGGCGGCGCACCTGACGCTGCGCGAGGAGGATGTGGTACGATTAACCTTGGAGTTCCTCCACAGTCGCGACCTTCACATCTCGCAGCTCTCGTTGGAACGAGAGACAGGTGTAATAAACGGCCAGTACAGCGACGACGTTCTCTTCCTGCGTCAGCTGATCCTAGACGGACAATGGGACGACGTTTTGGAGTTCATTCAGCCTCTCGAGGCGCTGCCGGATTTCGACATGAGAAAGTTTACATACTCGATCTTGCGTCACAAATACGTGGAACTGCTATGCATAAAATCAGAGGCAAACGTAATCGCCGCTGGTACGAATGGAAGCGTCGACAACGCCGTGGAGGAGGTCGTGAAGGTGTTGAGCGACCTTGAGAAGGTCGCGCCCTCGAAGGAGGAGTACAGCAGCTTGTGTCTGCTGTTAACCCTTCCGCGGTTGACGGATCACCTGCAGTACAAGGACTGGAATCCCAGTAACGCCAGAGTTCAATGTTTCCGCGAGGTGCATCCTCTGGTGGAGAAGTTTTTACCCGGTGACAGGAAGAGCTCCGACCCTGCGCATCCGATATCGTCGGCAAAGAACGACCGACTTATACAACTAATTATCAAGGGGATCTTGTACGAGTCCTGCGTGAATTACTGCCAAGCCAAAGCTACGGGTTCCAAGGAAAGCGAACAGGTGAGAAGACTTTTTTTCGTTCTATATTTCTTTGTTACATTTTTGGTCCGTAAACGTTTGTTACGTTACTGCAGGGATATTGGTTTGTGAATTAAGGATGCCGACGTAACACACACGAAAATGAGAATTTATTTTAAAAAGTTTCACTCTCTCTAGCACGCTGCAGACGACTGACTACCCGTTCATATTCACGCGCATACACACCTCGCGCAGCAAAGAAAACGCGATCGCCTCTCTCATATCTCCAGACATACATTAATACCCACATTCTGAAATAGAACGCATACAGTAGATTCTAGAGTTCATTCGTGCTACATTACGCTATGCCTGACACCATCGCGCATTATTCTCAAGCGAGGCATCGTTTCAGGTGGAGATGAATTTCTCCAGACTCCTGGACGGCTCAGTCGGCTTCAGCGACTCGGATCTTAGTTTGCTGTCCTGGCTGCAAAGCATACCACCGGACACCTTCGCCGTCCCTTTCGCGCAACGGACCTTAAACGTTGACGTCGAACGTCTCGAGAGACCATCGTTGGAGACTTCGTGGACGGAACACATGCTCATCACTCCCATAAAGCCGAAAACTTTTCCGCATAGCGCGATGCCATTCACCAGGCCACGGTCCGCAGCGGACATGATGTCGCGAAGCTTGGTACCAGCGCTGGAAGCTGGTCTGGGACCAAGAAGCCCAGGGCCCAAAAACACACCGATACCGTCGGCCGCGCTAATGGCCTTATCCACCGGTGACATAAACCCGATGTCGAGGTCGTCCTTTGCCAGTTTTCACCTGACCGGCTTTAAGAACAACAAGCTGATGAACACCAGCGTGGATAGGCTCTTCGAGAACGAGGGCGACGTCTTTCTCAGCTCGAGCTACGCGGATTTTCAGCAGCTCCCTTCGATACAAGAAACAACGCCCAACAATCAGCCTAAGGCACCGCCGAGGACAAGAGGACAATCCAAGAGCCCGGATGGTAAATATTTAGCGATAATCCGCCTATTATATTATCGGATAACTTTTCTAATAATGTCCATGCGACGATTGCCGGTGTCGAAGGTATCAAAGCCGATCCATCGGCTGCCTCTACGCCGGAGCGTAGAGTAGCTGGCAGAGAATCGCCAGCTTTGTCCACGGCCAGGAGTTCCCGTAGAGATTCCTTGGCCGAGAAGCCGACCGGAGTAGCGGCGAAAATCACGGAGCCGACGCCTATCCCCGTGCGACCCGCTGTGCCCGGTGATCATCTCGAGCAAAGTTACAACGGCGAACTGTTCAAGGAGTACCAGAAGCAGAAACAGAAGTTGCAAGAGACGATTCAGCAAAAGGAAAGGGAATGGGACGATCTGGTCAGACAATTATCAGCGCCATTACCCGGACAGGTGGTCGATAATAGGCTTCAAGGCGATGGGTAAGTAAATTCTCCGTTATCCGTAAACTTGAATCGAACTTGCTTATGGATCCAGCGTAGGAATGTCTGTAAGTAATTACATTACGTCGAGTAACGACGGCTAAATGTAACGGCGATTGTCGACATCGCGCGCAATCGTGGAGAAATGGTGCCGAAAGTACCGAAGTAATGTTGGCTCGCTTCCTCACCGAGTTATTCGCGCGACGTAGCACAGACAAATAGTATTGTTTTCGATGATGTATCGCGGTTGCGTTGGGCGCATTCAATCAAGCCGAGTGGTTAGCTACATTTTCCAACAGATGGCAGCAAGGGAATGCCTTTGTCGCGCTTATTATGGTACTAAAACACGCGCCGAGAATAGCTCGTACGGTCTAGACGCCAACGCGACGCCGATCGAAATAGCGACGATCCCCGGCAGGGTTCGTTGGACAAAAAAGAAAACGAATTTTTTCGACCGCTTGGCATTGACCCCGACGCTTATCCCCTCTTTACATATTTTTTTGTTTGTTTTATCACACCAATTTGATACTCGTAAATTTGCGTCACCTCCGTCCCGAATTTTGTTTTGAAGACACGAATTTTTGGCGTAACTTTCTTTCCCAAGAAGCGTTTTTAATCAATACGCTCGATAAACAAAGATCTTTTGACATTGCTCTCCCGTTACCGGTGGCAAGAGCGTAATCCCCGTTTCCTGTTTGAAACGCTTTCCTCTTCGGCTCCTTTGAAATATCGCTTTCCCGCGCACATTCTTCTCGAAGTTTATTGACTGAAGACGCGCGTTGTTTTCCCACGGCCACATGCACCCGCGGTTCCAAAGTAACCGCGACAAATCAGAAGCGACGGGAAGTCATCCCTCGTGACGAGCCGCGCGCATTCCTTTTCGCGAACAAATAAATGCACCCGGCTTGCGCCCTCGTAAATGTCGTGTAACGGGCTAAAATTATCATGCCGCTGAGATGTCAAGTGCAATGCGTCTTTTCCGCAAGGGCGTATCGGCCGCATCCGGTGATAATAATTAAAACGGCATTCGGCGTTGCGTTCGCCAATTCTCCGTTCGCACGATCCGAACGATGCAGTTATATTATTATTATAACTGTCTACCGCGTAATAGGATCGATCCGCGTAACCAATTAGTACAACATAAATTGTGCATCGTAACGTCGCAAGACAACGCGTAAGTACGCTGAGAGTGGAAAATGCAGGTTTGATGGAGCAACGCTTTGCTCTTGTCGAATCAATCATAACGCACGCCGATCACGAGCGTACGATCTCGTTCGATGATTTATGATCCATTTACCCGATCGCCCGTCGAAAGGTAAGTCTCCCTATCTTTGTACGACGCGTTACAACTATTCGCACGGTTTCATAATCCGAATAACTTTCAATGACGTCCGAAGAAAAAAAGGCAGTTTGGCGGGGTATCGGTGCGTCACAGAAATGAAAGTGGAATTCGATCACGGTTCATTGGCATCGACCGTTGACATTGTTTCGAGGCCGGATACCGGATGTATGGGAATTGTACGCGTAGTTACGGGGAAATCGTGACCGTAAAGCTTTGTCATTCGCTGCGTCCCATCGACGATTCACTCTTATGGTTTGACTATACATATTTATAGCCTCATTGTCCCGTTGAATTGGACGCAGATAAATTGTACGTACTTTGGATACACGTTTTACTGGTCTAGACAGCTCGATCTTAATACGCGTGATTTGTCAGTCGATCGAAACCTTAAACGCTGCACGATTAGCTCTTTTCGCCGTACAAGCACGTTAAACGCTTGCAACGTAATCATTTTTCATGCGCGGTAAATCGTAATGTTTAATGAAACTGTTTTATACATTCTCTTTGAACAGAGTTTGACTTATAGTGCGAGTAATATCACATGCCGTAATGAAACCAACGTTTATACATGTGCGTAAACCATATTGCGGCATATAACTGCGCTGTCTGACCGACGATGAATAGGGAACAATGGATGTAAATAATTTAACGGTGCAGAAATGACTTCGTGACAACTCGTAGATCGTTTCTGGTAAGAGGAAACACAGTGTCGAGTGTATTCTCGCTGCATTATGTTTCACCGCTAACATTGCCGTGTTTTATGACGGTGTTCTGACGCAAACCGTGTCTTATCTACTTTATCTGCGATAGTCGTTTGATCGTAGAAACTGCTTAATCGTAAGATCAGATTCTAAATACGCCTCACCTTGTTCAGTACAAACATTGAATGACTCGCCGATTAAAAAAGTGCGCTAGACGTCCGAGCCTATTAGTTTCAATCGAATGCCGGCAAATAACAATGTGGCGTTATCGTGCGGTTAAAAAAGATTTTATTGTGCTCGAAATAGAAACACAATCGTTTCGATTAGCAGAAATACTGTCGTCGCGTCGGCCTCGGCGAATAACATGAAAATACCGAGGGAACTCAAAAACGACGAACAAGTTTTTTATCCGAATGGGAATAATTTCCATACGAGACTGCCTTATAGTGGCGCATTTTTGCAGACACGCTAACGAGGTTGCTCAGCAGCTACGTTGACATCTCTGAGACACGAGCTGAGAAATTAACACAGGCCAAAGGAATTTCATGTACCGGGCACTTCGTTAACCACAAAATACGGCATATTTGATCAGCGGAATGTACATTTCGGAGTAGTGAGAATGAGGGGTAAATGTGGGTTCTTGATCCTGCAGCAGGGTCAACGAATAAGGTCATGCTGCATGATTCGCCAGATTCAACATGTTCGTCGTATCGCTTAAGAATCACTTATATTTTTCCGGGGACACTTGAAATTCACTGATTAAATTGCGAAGAGTCCAATGATTTTCCGTTCATTTAAAATGACGATCTTTCGCAGCGTCATTTGGCATTCTCATACGTATCCGATCACTTTCGAAATTAAATAAGGGACGATCGGCTTTGCGAAAGTTTCGAGTACTTCGAGTACGTTCCCGATTAGACTCACTCGTGCCAAATACGACACTCGTATAAATATTACTTTCACCGAAGAGTTTAACGACAGCCCTAGTCGTTCGAGGATTCTCTTGGCTCTTCGCTTGGCAATGTTTATCGACGGCAATGTACTCACCTACTTGCGCGTATCACGCGAGACGCGGTGCGTAATTAGTGCGCGCGAACGGCCAATTGGCTACAATCGAGGCTTTGTTTAACGATCGTTCGAATAAGAAGAAATCGCGAAATAAGCTTTATCTCGAATTAAAGCGCTTCGTTAGCAACGAAGAGAGCAGGTGTTGTAATCCGACTGTCTTACGCGGAAAAGCGCACTTGGAGTAGGTTGGTTTGGTTTGTTTCAAGGTGAATCAGTTACTCGTACAATTCAAGAGAAATGGAGCATGAATGGAGTACAATAAAGTATTACCAAATGCTCCAGTATTTGACACGAATGCGTAAATAACCGTAAAAGGTATTACGCCGTTTAATGTATGCACGATAGCAAATATTAACCCGACAAATCTTTCATCATTTTTCCAAACAACGAAGCGCGCAAGAAATTTAATGGGGCAACTGACACGCTTCTACGTCAATAGAAATACCGGAATAACGTAAAATATTATCATGAATGGGACTCGAGAAAGCAGAACGAAGAATGCGTTCCCAAACTCACTGTACGATCACGGTTGAAAATTTATAGGAATTCACACGTTGGTATACGAGCAGAAAGTATGGTGGTACGTTCAACCTGTTGAGAAATTCACTGTGCCGCGTCCAGTATACTTTACAGCTAGCAATAGTAGAAGCGTATGTCGCTTCGGACGCGAGAAGTAACTGTGCTATGCCGTGTGCTCCATCGTGGCTCGGAACACATATGCCAGATGCTACTCGCCGGCGATTCCGCCAAAAACGATTCTTCGCACCAATCTATGTCACTTTCCCATTTTACTTTACGCGTACGCGCACGTCGTTAATCTGTCGCGATATGCCTATCGATGGTAAAGCGTAGAGTCGTAACAATTCCTTCGATACCTACGCAATACCAACGGAGTCATCGCGAGAACTCAATTGACGTCAGTTCCTCGTACCGCCTAATTAATGCTGCCTAAATCTACGAGCGACACTCGAATACGAGTGTCCGGATAATATTAGCTCGTTCGTAAAGTTTGTAGCGATTTAAACGGACGCCGATATTGGCCTGGTCACGAATAAAGTATGTTTCCAAATTTATCGCATGTGTATTATCGTACGTTTCGAAAAGTGACAAAATTGACTGGATTTCATAAGCGCCGCTCAGCGAATAAAACTAATGTCGACGATTTTTCTTTAAAGGACCCATTAGAACGTCAACTTTCGCAATAAAAAAAATCTTCACCAAGTTTCCGAGTCATCAAACACATTTGAAACCTCGCGCCGCGTCACGCCCACCTGTATATACTTATAACCGCGATTCTTTTGCACGGTCACCTTGCATTTTATTATCGTTACAAAATCAACAGCGATCCGACCGTCTGGCGCGATTCCGTTCTCGATTTACCGCGAAATAACTGGCGAATGGCGAGCGCAAAGTTTTCCCGAATCGGGCCGCGCATCTGCATCGTCGACGGCGCGCTGCCGGCGGACACAGCTGATCGCAGATGCATCGGGTTCCTCCGAAGGGAAGCAGGAATCAAAGCCGGCTCTGATAGGTCGCGATACGCTTTGTTATTACGAGCGGCGAGTCAGTCGGCAGTCAGTCGTGTCTAACGCTGCTGGCGGGCGAAATCGTAGCGACCGCTTCGTTCCCTCGATACTCCACGTCGGGCTTCCTCGGTGGCAGCATCGGCGCGTTCTCGGCGTACAGCAGCTGCAATTGCAAGTCGGAGAGCCACGCGATCTTGGAATTCCGTCGTCGCGTCCTTAATCACGCTACGAAATAAAAGACACGCGGGCCACGGATTCCGTGACTTCCGGAGCGGTCAACTAGTTTTGAACTTTCGAACTCGCGCTTCGGCGTCTCCGTTTCGTTTCGCGACTGTTCGCGAAGCCTCCCGTGTCGATTCGCGACGATACGTAACTCGTTCCGCGAATCCAGACGCGCTAAGAAATTGGAAGGCGATTTCGTTTCGGACTGGATGACGATTTAGTGATCTGATGTTACGCTCGACGCGCGTTCGGCCCGTCGATAGCATGAGAGTGTGAGACATCGTTATTGTGGGATTTCGGTGAACGGACAGATAACGGAATGATTTATCATAAGCCGACAGTGCCGCGGTTTCGCATCGCTGAGCGCGTCAGCGTGGCCGCCAACAATCGACCGATTTATAACAAACAAAACAGTCACAGTAGCACGTGTACCCTGAGAAGCGCCAGTTCAACGCCACCTTGTATTAATCGGTACGCCACATATCACTTTTATTTACGGACTTCTAATTGTTAGATAGATCGCACAGTTTGTTTATTAAGTAAATTGCTTCTGCCGTAGGTTACGGTTTGTCCGTTTCATTTATATTATTCAATCTTACCGATAAGACCTTTCACGTTTACCATTACTTAATCGTTTTATTAATTTTTAATCCCGCCTCGATCGAATGGACGCTTTGAATCAAACGCGATGTAGAATTACTAATAGCTTCCGGTTCTAGTTTCCGTCAGGAAATTGACAGTGCACGCGTACTGGTTTTCATAGCGATGACTACCTATCAAAACGGCCGTTCAGCGTGTTCCGTGTTGCGTGAACTATAAACCGCGCTTATGATTGACCCACGGCGAGAAATATATCGTCGGTTTGCCTTGCATCGAGAAACGTTAACCCTGCACGGTGCCGTGACACAGCGAAATTTGTCTAACGGAACAATAACATGTAAACGCGGGTTAGCTGGGTCAAAACTGTTCGACGATTATTTGAAACGTATCGGGGAAAAAAATATCACGCTCAATTGTTTTCCTGAACGTAAATACATTCAAGGTAATTGAACTGTTTACATAATGTCTTTGGACGCAACGTCGCGCGAACGTTTCGTTAACTAAACGTGTAGAGATACCGGCTACGCAAAGATTTGAAACCGAATAATCTCCCGGGAAGTAAAAATACAAACAGTGTACGCGTTCCGCTTATTTTGGGTGCGGGTTGCCTTGTTTCCATAAATCACGCCTCGCTTGAATAATGCCTAGATGTCCTCAGTGACCTTTTCGATCCCATCGTATGTATACCTTCCCGATGTGATACACCGAAGGATATTTCGTTTACTTGCCGGCTCGCGAACGATTTGACAAAACGGCGTTAAAGAAACTCTTTGACGTCAAATTTGCAATTTAATCAGAGTGAAAGTTTGGATTAAATAACTTTTAGTCTTAAATGAACTAGATCCAGTTTCTGGATTCCAAGCGAGCTAGATCCAAATACGCGTGATAATTAATCGATATAACTTAAACTAGTTTACGTTACGACCGATCGATTTGCTTAATGATTACAGTATAAAGCAACCTTTGGGAAGTAAAGGGCCATCGCCAGTTCACACGAGTACACCTGTTCGATCGGGTATCCAGTCACCAAAGCCCACGGTCAACGGATCGGATCCAATTGTGTATGTATCGTTACTCCATGGCGAAATTCTGATCAGGCGTTCACCATAATAAAATTTTCATATTTCGCTCCTTTCCGTTCCAGCAGACAAAATTCGGGACTGGGTAATACCTTCGACGCGCGAGTGCAGGAGAGCCATTATGACATTGTTAAGCCGCTAATGGTGAGTCGATAATTTTCGTTATCTTTATTAAATTGTTATTGCGGACGTAAGAATGTCCAAGGGAAATTCATTGAACGCTTTACCGGCGTCTCTATTTCCGTAACACCGGTAAGTTGTTAAATAGCGTTGATGTTAACTTCTGATTATTACGCAAGTGACGAGCGCATAAAACGCATGACGTATGATACGATGCAAGTTATTATAATTACGACTCAAATAGATCGGTTGAACTAGTTTACATTACGGCATAACGAGTCCGCGTGTTCGTAATAATTGAGATATATCTTCTCACGTTTTATACGTTATTTAATTTTTATTCAACTTGCGAGACGTGTTTAACGCTTTTCCACAATTTTTGTCATAATAAATACAAGTGTACGGCGTGGTTTTACCGCATATTCTAATTGAATCTAATTGAATCGGTTTTAGGCGGGAATCATTAACGATTATTAAGCGCGTTATTAGCAACTAATATCAGAACAACGTTCACTCAAATGTCCTTAGATATTTATTAAAAACGATCGCTCACGAATTTTATGAGCACACGCGCAACCATCAAGATTGCTGCGGAATTGCGTTTGGTAATCAGCAAAAAATCAAATAAACGCCCACTGTGTAATATCGGTGGTAATCGAGAACTTTCTATTCGCCTTTCCTTATTTCCACAGGCATTCGTGTAAAACGATAACCCGTTTATAACGTGTGTTGGTAATCCACCGGAGAAACTAGCGTCCCTGCAATTTCCGGTAATCGGTGCAAATCCACGATATCCAAACTGAATTTTTCATTTTCGGTTGAAAAGTCAATAATTTGGGTACGCGCGTCCCAAAGGATAATTTGATTAGAATTTATGGGAACGTTAAATTTCAATACTTCAATCCGCCGTACTATCGGTCAAAGATTTATATAAACATTATATTTCCAACTAGATCGATACAAAACTTAATGGTTTCTAGTAGATAGCGATTAGTCAGATAATCAATACGTATCGATTTAGTGGAGTCAAAACTTTTAGAAGGAACAATGATATCTCCTTCAAGTCTTCTAGGTACAGATCGAATTTAATTCTCATAATTATCGATTCATTAACGACATCGAGAAATAGCCAATTAAGAGCTTTAATTGACGTAACGAACAATTACTCTCATAATTGCTCCCTTGTATTTTCTTCTCTCCGGTCGATTGTGTCAGGCCTTCTTCCGGAAATTCCATCAATGATGTAGAACGTCGCGCGACTCATTAAATCAATGTAAAGCAAACTCCGGCGAACATTTGACGCGTAATGCGAGGTAACGCGTTTCCGCCGTCAGAGATCCGTTGAGATAATCCATCGGTCCAACGCCGTCAGTCCGTGTTTTACATTTGAATGTCCCCGGTGTTCCCGTTCGCGAAAATGTTGAAACTAAAGGAACCGCTAATATGTCGAGGGACAATCACCGTGACCACACGCAACGATCAACAGCTCCGTACGCGAGCGTGCGAACCAAATGGAACTTCGTGTACATACACCGTTGTAATAATTTTCCGGTGTTTAAATCGGTTTCTCACCGACGTACGTCCGGTTACATCATTCGATACTCCGAAAAGTTTTTAACGCACGCCAGAACAGTATTTCCGCGCACGTATGTCAATTGAGTAAAGAGTTTGAATTGAGGGTTCCGTCGTCATTTTGTACTTTCTGCGTTAAACGGAACTCGTGGCATTAGTCACTCCAGTTCTGGAATCTCTAGCCTCGATATCAACGCGATTCGATTACGTAACGCGAAACGTTTCGTGGAACTGCGGCAACTTCGACCAGGTGCACGGCCAGGTGTACCATTGAGAAGCGCAATAGATGCGACTTCGATTCGTTTCCAGGGCTTCCTTCGTACGTGCCCGTTGTAATCGCCAACAGCTGCTGGCAACGTTTATCTCACTTTAGGCGCGCTAATGAGTCAATGGGTCATGACCTGTTTTGTCGCTTTCCAGCATCGCGGACGAACCAGTCCATCGATCCATATAGGATATAAGATTTACTTTAAGCGCCAAAGTATTGCGACATTGGCTAACATATTTCTCGCGGTATCTCACGGTAGGACGTATGTATGCACCTTGTCGGACAAGGTATAAACTCCAGAGCGTGGGAGTGAAATATGTGGTAATATCAGAAAATGTCTAACCATTGGCAATTTTTATGCGAGTCGTATGCTTTTTATTTCGATATTCTTTTTAAACAAACTATCCCCGCGGTGTATATCAAGTTTGATCGGCAGTCATTCGTGAATCGCATCGTTATTGTTTACGCTTACGAAGCCTTGCGCAGCTGCGGATAATATATTATCTTACGGGTAATCGTATATCAAATTGCCGACGTTGTGGAAACCGTGCCTATACCAACGGAGATCGAAATGTTGCACTTGCTATTAAGCGCGCCGATTGCACGGTGTCTCGCTCGTTCAGTTTTACGCGTTGGAGCGATCGGAAATTAGAATAGAATTGCCGCTTCGTTCGCCGATCTCAATCACTAGATTCGTCCGACAGGTTTGGTATCCCAATTCTCGAATTCTCGTTTCATTGTTTCGCGATGATATAAATTGAGATCGATTCATTGATCAGGATAAACTCGTTAACAAGGTCTGAGCACCCACACACGAAATTCTGATGACCATACTCGACCACCGTTAGATAATGTTACACGATGACGCAGTCGGACAGATGCAAATCGACTCCCTGTGTTATGCCAATTCGTCTTCGCCTCGCACAATTAGAAGACGCATCGTACGAGCGACGAAAAAGGTTTTTTCGCGTAGGCGAGATCAGTTTTCCGAGATTTTTGTAGCGCCGCATACTTGGCGATGATTCCCCGACGAACACGAATCTCAATTTTAATGAGCGTCGCTTGACGTAATCCGGATGAAAAGTTGTTGCTAGTGCAAACCTAACGCGTTAAATCGACTAACCACGTTGTATCAACGGCTTGCACCGCATATTTTATTTTCCCAGATTTGGCTTGAAAATTTCCAATTATTAAACACGGGTGAATGTTAGATTTGTTGTTAGATAAATGCAAAGAGTTGTTTGCTATGCCATGATTATGAGCTTATTGCGTTAGTAAATTGCAACAATTGACACGGGATATGCCGCGCGTAACCAGACGCCTGGATCCGCAAGCGTGTCACTTTTCCGAAAGGGTACACCTTTTCCTACGAACCAGAAGCGTGATACACCTTCGGTCGTCAAGGTGAACCAGAATCGGCAAAGCTTCGTGTGGGTGTCAAAGAGAAGCCTGGTAACTAAATAAGCTTGGCGCGCGTGCGCTCTTGATTCCCGATTTTATATTTTTACAAAAATTAATATATACGACTCCCCTGTAACTCACGATCGTAAGTATCTCGGCGAAATTAAAAATATTTTGTGATTGCTCGAATCGCAAATTTGGGATTTTTAAATCGATTGGGTGGACTTCGGTAACAACGCGATAATCACTACGTTCGTTATTTGTCACTTAACTATTACAGTGAGATCCGTATTACGTTTGTGTGCAATGCGTGAAGTGCGAGATGCGCGCAGGAGGGTCTAGAAGAGAATCGTAGCTCCATCTCGTTACACGTGGGAAAGACTCTAACGAATACCTGTAAATGCAACTATTTCAATGCCGCTAAACGCGCTAGTACCTATAGATTACTCTTTGCCGGTGATGCAGGGATCAATTAAAACCTCCGGCACGACATATCGAGAATGGAATGTACCGTCGTATCTTTACGCTTCACCGAATGATATCGTTGGTTTATAAAACGCGTACCTACCTTATCGTTTCTGCCATTTATTATACTTTTATTTTGATACTTTGTATAATTTATACAATGGTTTTTATATCCAATTTTTATGAATTATGATTTTTAACGATACGCATGTTAGGCGTTGTTATTTTTTATATATTATAATGATGCTTATAATAATATTATACGCTGTTTAATTATTGTACCCTGTTTTCGTGGAACAAAGTTTTTAAATTGTTATTTGAGTTGGGCATAGTCCAAATGCATAAACGTAAAAACTTTTATAAAATGCATCATTATGTTCTGTTCACATTGAACGTTTGTACGTGTTTGTATGACTAAATTTTATTAGTTAAATTCATTATAATCGAGCGATAGGTTTTCGCGAGACGTATGACACAATGCCTGGTTCACCTTTTAGTCGACCGTGAGTCACCGACGTTTTGGTTTCTAAGAATGGGCAATAAACATCGTTTTTTCCTTTCGTTCGTCTGCTAAAGGCAGCAGACTCCTTTATTCTTCGGGCTAAAAATAAAGCACAAAGAAACATTCCAGCGATTTCATCGTCACACACGGTATATAGGTCACCATTAATACATTCAAATGTACGTGCATAGTTTAAGTTCAATGTTCTCCCCGTTTTATATAAATTACTCCGATAAAATAATTTTTCGAGGCATGGATCTGACAGATACAAAGAATACCAATGCAATTAAATACCGATTTGAAAAAAATCGTGATTTCAAGCGCTTCGTAATCCCTGAAGGAGTAAACACGCATTTCCAGTTATTATTACACATCTCTACGCGCGATCAAATATCAAAGGAGTCAAGCGTATCGTGTACCATTCGCCCGTACACCAGGGATTAAAAGAAAAATATCATTGAACGTTCCAATTCTCACAATCGGACAAACTGTCGTTACTTCCACATTGACTTAACGCCGATCAAATTTCGACGTATTGTAATCTAAAAGCAGTGAAACGCAAAATGATAATGCGCGTAGATCCGCAGTGAATTACGTAATCTCGCTTAAAGTCACGAGAAGGGTGATGCCGCGGAGAGCGATACGAACGGCAACGGCTTTAAGGCATCGCAAATCGGCGAAGACAGACCGTAAACAGAATAAAGCAGGGCTCACAATGGCAAAGCGAGTTGGCATTCGACCTGATTACACGCTCCCTCAGGGTCGTATCGATGTTCTCCCGCAGTTTTGCGCGACAAACCCATAAGGTTTGACCTAATATGGAGAGTTCGGCTTTACGAATGGCACTGCTCTGGTGGGGATCCGTATGGAGAGCTCCTTTGAGGCCTCCAGGTCTCTCTCGCTACGGAGTCCCCCAGTACCTCACCGGACGTGTGTTAAGTCGCACACGCGATTTCATGTAACCACGATTACATTTCCGCCACGCACCGCAAATCGTCCGTACAACGTGTACGCCGATTCACGCCGCCTACTTTCCCGAGTGGTGAATGAATTTCTCCGTGAGACTGTGCCATCGGAGTGAAAAAAAAAACATACCCATTACACGGAAATCGTTTTTTAAATCGTATATCCGTGGACAACGTACATCGCACGATATAAACACCGGGATACACGAGTATCGTCGTGTTACAATTTACGAGAGTTTGATAATCTCGTTAAATTAGGCTGAAAAGATCGAAGGATTAACTAAAAGCTAAATTGCTTTTACCGGCATTGTTTGTCAGCTCGTAACGACCAACGTCGACTTTTAAATTCAGTAAACAAGGCCCGCGCGATAAACGGCAAATGACACAGTGCCGGGTTGCCGCTTAACACTTTAACCACGGCGCGGCCTAGACAGACACCGTTTTTCCTGATTATCGGAGCACGGAATTTCATACGAGTTTATTATAATCTTTGTACCAAGGAGCCATAATAGAGGATACAGGACGAGAAACTTCCTACGGAACCTCTGTGTTGTATCGAATTGCGGTAATTATGCGGTGTACGAGTGAAACGGAGCGTAAGAGCATTTTCGAGGACAACTAGTGTACGTAAACCCTGCAAAAGTGTGAAAAGTTGTAGCGATACGAGACGCGTATCGTGGTCCCGCGATTAACGATTCTCCAACCCGATCGGTCGGCCGACAGTCGAGATGTCTGCCCATCAACAAGCGGCGATACGTCGCTTGGAAGCCCTTTTTCGGGACGTGAAATTGGAACAACAGAACAGCCCAGACTTAATTAAGATAGAGACCAGAGTCGACAGATGCTGCGACATTCACGGTAAACACGCGAAGGAAAATTGTTGGACCCGCCGAGGGTCCCTCGGCAATGTGCATCAGACCAGGAGGGACTCGTTTGGTTGCCGGGATGGTCTCGGTTACACCGGTACGTCGCCCGGTAGAAGGGGATCCCTCGGATTACCAATGTCACCGCCCAAAAGGGAGCTCCATCCATCGAGCTTTCCAAACACTTTGCGAAAAAATCCTCTCGGCTCTTCCATGAGTGCCATAAACCACACCAAAAGGGATTCTTACGCGCACACGACGATCGGTGCCTCGGCCTTAAGGCGGGATCCTATAGGTCGATCGATGGGCTGCCTGAAGAAAGACACAGCCTCGAACTACAATTCACCGTTAAGGCGAGATTACGTGGCCAAGTCCATGACGAGTCTCCAGCGGCCGAGCGCGCGACGGGACAGTCATAATTTATCCAACCTTTTCGCGACCTCACCTTCCACGCCGACAACCTTGAAGAGCAGACTGAGCTCGTCGAACGGCGAGCTCAAAACGACGAGCACGTCCAACGGAAACCTGAAGAGCTGCCTCGCCGGTTCCAGTGGAAATCTGCGGAGCAACTTAAACGTGACCTTGAGCACTGACCTCACCAGGGGTTCCAATGGGAGCCTCAAGAAGGAAGGGAAGCTCGGTCTACCACTTTCTAACAGAAGGGGCTCCTACGACAGGAGGAGACTCTCCACGGATTCTTTGGATAATCTCAAGAGAAACTCGTGGGATCCGGGTCGCAGAGGCTCTTCCGGATCGTCCGGTGGATGGGACGATCCCATTTGGGAGGAAGGAGCGTTTGACAGTGGCACCGATCAGGTACAATATTTCTCTATTGATTTAGAGCAAACGAAGCGCTTGAGCTTGTACTTCCCACGCGGAACGTCGTGGGGAGAGTTTGAAAACTGGGAATCTTTTTGATATTCAATTTCTGACAAGCGGTTCATGTGCGTTTGTAACATTGGTTGAGGAATTACCCGTGCCGGTGCTTATCGTTAGCATTCCCGCGATTTCCCACGAGGGACAAGAGAAAACTATCTTGAGATATACGGGAGAAATGTACGTAGCCTGACTGCCGTACGCGAGTAGATATTTATCACTCTCCTCGTTAGGGGACACCCGCGTTCAATCACTCGTGGGAAACTGGGATGTGTTTGATCCACATTCAAAGTATTTGGGTCAGAATTCTAATATCGACATTATATTTTTCAAACGTTAAGCCGCTATACCTTTTTCTTCAAAATACAAACGAATCTTGAGGGCTTTTTGATATCCACAGACACACTTTCACTATCGATTTTTTCTCCGCCTTATTAAGAATATAATCTTGCATACAACTTTCGAGAATCTCTTCAGCGGCTTTATGCGCGCGAAAGTGTCGATTGATCGACACTAATACTTTTCCCAGACATTTTCAGTTTTCTAGCAATTCTCTCCATTTTATTTTGAAAAAAAACTACCGTACGTTACCACGGAACAGTCTCTCCGGACACGTTGTTACGCTCATGAAAATGTTGATTTACAAAAAATAGTAGCGAAAGTGGCTTTGAAGTTGTTTAACGATGTTGGGTCTTCACACGTGGCGCCGGCACATCCGAAGTGTTTGGCGCGTACTTACGTCATCGACATGCCTCGCACGTTATGGACATGTTATACGGCGTTAGTCATCGAGGGATTACGAAAGCATATGGCTACCACGTACAGATAAGGTTCCTCCGATCTCATTAACCGATAATACGGGCACAATAATCGTCAATTCAAAACTTAACTTAAGACATTTATGGAACCGTGATTAAATCGTCATATCGCGATATCATTGTTCCCCGATCAATCGTTCGCAAAATTTTTCCGGAAATGATGTATCGCTTGACTTATCGCTCATGATATTTCACAGGAAACCGCGTCATAACTATTTGCAGCTATGTGTACGTATCTTTGATCGGTTAATATTTATCTTCCTTTTTCATTGTAACGATTCGTGGTAAATTCCGTCTGCCCACTCTAAACGTTGCGCGACGTTTGCGCTTTGACATTCCCGTGTAGCTTAGCAATTATGCGCTACGTGCGCTACTGTAATAAAAAAGAAAAACGAGTTTAATCGAAAGCTCTCGAATATGCAAATTGCATATTACACGCAGCATTATTTTTCGATGAATATTGATCGGTTCGGAGAATAATGTACTTTCGTTTTGATGCAAAATTTATGAGTCGGTCGAGGCACCAGGAAGCTCGTACTATCTCGTTCGTCGGGTCTTTTTTACAAGTATCCTACTTGTAGATACTTGCGGGACGTTGTTTAGATGAAGCGCAACGGTAGCGCGCATTTCCTGAAACAAGTTTACCGCAGGTGAAGCCTACGCATCGTTTGGCCCTGAACTGCCCACACTCACCTGCGCGGCGCTTGTAACTCGCAACTTCTTTTTCTGATTTTTTCTCCGCTTCCTTCTCGTCTCCGTTTGGCTACCCCCCTTTATAAACAGTGATTACGCGCAACGATCCGATGTTACGACCCACGTTGGGAAACTCGATATGGCCAGCTCCAAACCCGTCGTTTTAAAAATGGTACTCGCGTCATTAAATTAATTCAGTTCGACAGGTACGAGTGTATTTTTCACGCTTCAAAACTTATCCGGCGATGATTAATTTTTGTTTTTGCGTTCTTTGTTAATTTCGGTTCGTCATTGTAGACCGTGATATTATAGCGGTTCGATATTTCTGTAAGTACGACTATGTAACGGTACAGGCTGAAAGTGATTCTTGGGATTACACTTTGACGAAAGTAGTTCGATGTTTATCGTGCGCGCGTTAACTAGGCGTATGTGTGCCGTGGAATTATCATTTAGCGGGTGGGCGAATGGGAAACGGTAGGTCGTACGACGCGGTAGCTCCCTTTAATGCGTAAATGCTCATTTGCATCGAAGCGTGATGAAAAATACATGACCCGTATCACGGTGCATACTAAACACGAGCGCCTATCGTTTGGCCAATCGTTTTGTAGTTAAACACGTTCGTTTATTCGCGAATATAAACAAATCAATTGCACGACCAACCTCGTTTTTCCCTTCTCGGATCGTTGGCAATATCTCAAAGAATTAATCGGTATCGTTTCTTTATACGACTAATATTATACGCAATCCTTAAGTATTGTGGCTACATATAAACCATTAAATTAATATATTACTTGTTTGTCCGAACGTCTTTCACGCCGGGAAGTAGATTCATGCATTATCGGTCAGACGATGTATCGGAAGAAGAGACGTATACGCTGGATGTACAACGTATGTACGTCAACCTGTTTGTATGTCGGTCGCCGTTAGATCTCTTTTAAATTCTTGATAAGTAGATCGAACTCAAATTATCGCTCTGGAAAGTATATTTCTCGTTGTTACAAAAGTAAAAACGTTTAACGAGGAAAAGACAGGCCAGCAAAATTAACATTGAACTTAATTATCAGCCGAACTAACTTTTTCTCTACTTACACGTGATTTCGATCCGCAAAACCGTCGGTATGTCGCGAGAAAATAAAAACCGTATCGCTCGAATGATGCTCGCGGCACCTTAATTATACGAAATCCGGATGCGTTGTGTTCTTTTTTGCTTGCCCGTGGGATTCCATGACAAAAATGTACGAGGACGCGCAAACGAGCTCGCGATGGTACTCTTCCGGGTTACGTGAACGTACGCGCTCTTGTATGAAAAAAGCATCGCCAATTAATCTTCGTATCTTTAAAATATTAATAAAAGATCTTACGAGGGACGAACGTTGTTTTATTAAAATATTTATGTCCGTCGAACGCCGCCCCTCGTAACTCCGACGGATTTTATTTGACTTCGGATGCACGTGTTTATACAAGGTGTCTCATTCAAAACGATCTACTGAAATATCTTTGAAACGGTGGTACGAAAGAAATACAGTAGACTCGAATTCCTATAACGCACCAAAGATATTGCGACTACTGTTTTCATATAACGCGATTCCTCGTACAACCCGTCAAATAATAGAACGCAGGCATTGAATTTTATTCAAAGAAATTAATACCATTTTTTACGTACATGAATAATATGCTTTTTTTTCGTAACCAACAGCGTATGCCACTTATTTTTAAAATACTGTTCTATTTGATAAAGTATAAAGAACAAAACCTGGCACAGTAATAATCTTTCCAAACGCGTTGCTTTAGATTATACGCATTATGCAAAAAAAAAATGGTCGTACAGTATGGTTTCCTGTAACGCGCAATGTATTAACCGCGTTATACGGGGGTCTGCTGCATTCCGAAATCCCACCAACCACAAGAAAGACAAGTGCATTAGAAGATTCTTCATTTAAAACTCTCTAATACTCGTACGGGTTATTGGTTCGTACAGCTAATTGTTTCGAAGATATGCGTTATACAAAAAAATGTTATTGCCTCCAAGTTGTACAAAAATGAGACGTTAGTACTGCAGCACACTGGTCAAAGACTCGGCGGTATATTTGTACGGATGAATCAGCAGCGTGTGCAAGCAATTTTTCAGATTAGTGTATCAGACGAACCGTACAATCGCTCCAATTCCTTAAATCGCAGCTAGGCCAATTTCCTCACAAACTATACGTGACGGTGGCCGATTACTCGATTTACTTCCGAACGATGCACGTGCATCGTCCGCGACGCGTTTTACCTACATGCGACTTCATGCTCGTCGAGCACCGGCGATTTTCTTTCGTGTCGTACCGCACGAAACCGTTTTGTCTCACGGTACGACGTCCGAGATGATTGACCGATCGGGGAAAGTACCGTTAGCAAAAATTGACGCTTATTGACACATAAACATAAGCTCGCAGCGATTCGCCCGCTCCGAGTACATGCCTTTATCTTGCGTGATCGAGAGATTTTTCAGCATGAAACAGTCTCAGAAGTTGCAGGAGTACTTCGTGCATTTTGCAGAAAGCAAGCAATTTCACGGGATCCTACGTTCCTGTTCGCGGATCGTTGTCTCGTATGGTAATTGATATTCTAAAGTATATTCCACTGGTCGGGAAGGGAATTTGCATGATATTACGCGTAACATTGAATATTCCGTCGGGCTGCATTTTATTGTACAGGGAAGAATATTCGTTGGCTGCGCGATTAAATTATATCAGGAGGCTAAATAACTTTTTTACGCAACTTCCTCATTCTCTGGAAGAAAATTTGAAAGTAAAACCAATTTGTTTCGCGTGTTCTGTACTCAAAGTGTCGAGGTGACTATCACTTTTACGTTTTATAACGACCAAGATCTCCCGGGATGATGTTACCAAGAAACGTACAACGCAGCTACAGGTGTGCGCATTATAAGCGCGGATGCTCGAGGGAATTATATTATTTCGCAGTTTCTCAAAAATTGTGTTTCTTTGAATCTTTGTTCTGATTTTCAACAAGCACTCGACGTCTATCAGAATGCAAAACAAATGGACACGACATTGCTTTGTAATTAACGATGCGTTAACATTCGCGTAATACGAATTTCCACTTGACATCCGGTAACGTTAGACTCGTAATCGTATGGGAACCGCGTATCTATAGAAATGGAAAGTTGTCTCTTGGGTTAAAAGTCTTGTCCCGTACGCACGGGGGGTCCCCGTAAAGACTTAAAAACAGGAGACTCTGGTTGTGCGCCGCTCTATTAAACTCGTAGGTGCATTCAGTTATTCGAACGATCAGTTGGAGGTACTCGTCTACTCGGTGCTTGTAATATTTCATGTACACGTGTGTTTTTCAGTATTATTTTATAAAATATATTCGTAAGACTGTGTTTTCGGTCGAAGTTGTTTATGACTTTCAAGTGTAAAATTCGCTGTGTGAAATTTATCGCTATGCATGGCTTACCTTATTTTAAAAAAAAGTCTATGGCTTATTTATGGAGAGATCAGTGGGAGTATCCGAATCGATCGGAAGGGGCAAAGGACTGTATGGAAACTCAGGTAACACTGTCCGTGGAACTTTAATTGAATTCTATTTTTTGTTGCGGTGCACATCATTAAAATTAGCTGAGCGTAAATACATGGATTAGTGTCAAGTGTGAAGTGTCATCTTGAACTAAATTGGTGATTCATTCAGCAAATCTAAAAACTGTGCTGTTAAACCGTTTACATTTGACCGCAAGGAATATTTTCGAAAAATCGCTTCTTTTAACGTTAACAGGGTAATTAAAGTAACTGCAAATTATCGGACCGATACAAAATTACAAAACACTTTTTGAGTAATCGTTATACAATATAATGGTAGCTAGACGCTGGAGCACATCGAATAATTGACGAAAAAAACACTGTCTGGCGAATGATTCTCTATGCAAATAAATTGAATGGCACACGAGTTAAAGGAACTGAGCTGACTTTACGATGTGGAATGTTTGCCGATTAGGTGAAAGTTGGGGCTATAACGGACGCTTCTTCATCTTGCACCGTAGTGAAATCGAATCTTCTCAGCTTTGCATCGTCTTATAGTTCTGCCATTTCGCTCGCTCTACACGTCTGCTTGGCATTGAACAAAGGCGCAGTCAGTGTTTCCTTGGCTAACAGGACTGGTTGAATGTCATCGCGATCATACGCGGCATTATAATCTTTAGTCATCCGAAACGCTCGGAGATCTTGGAACTTGGGAGCGGATCGGACGCTATGCGTATGCAACAAAATAGTACTTACTAAATAAATAATTCGTAGGGAAGGTATCAGAATCTTGATGTTTCACATTTATTTACATAAAATGCGCATCGTGAAAGAAATTGCAGAAAGAGTAACTCAGTTCACGCGACGTACCGATAAATCTTTGGGTCGACCCTCCAGTATAAAGTGCGCGGTAAACAATTTTTTTTTTTTCATAATTATGTTTCACTTGCCAAGATCACCTCGCGGATTACCTCATTTCGTCACCTGTAATAACTCGTTGGTCAGTGAATTTCCATGTATGGTGAATCGCGTGGGCCTTGCACCGCGGCGTGTTCACCAAGGTGGATGACAACGCCCATGGATTTTTCCAGTTTTTTCCACCATTCATTTTGATTCGTGCAGGATGACCCAGCATTTGAGTCTTGATGTATTAATTCGCGATTTAGGATTCCTTCGATGTTGCTTATACTATATACCTCGAATCAATTAATTACATTATTTTTTACCTAGAAATCATTTTAGAAATGTGGAAGAATTTGGTTGGCGTTGATATTTGGCGGAATACATCGTCAACGCGAAAACGGAAGGCAACTTTTACATATCAATCTGTCTGCGTCCCGCTGACACGCGTAGTCTCAGAGACTTAAATTGTATGCTAATCGTAGATAATGGGCATTGCAAATCGATGGAATTTACAATGTTAATGATCCTCTACGTCTATCATCAACTGTTTGCTTCGGTTGCTCGTTTAAATTGATTACCTAATTTCTTAACCATCGTGGGCGAAAAAACAGTAAAAACTGTCGGGATAAAAACACATTCGAACAAATATCTTCTTTTTATTACTGCAATTCATCGGTTCTTGGAAGGATACATCATCGTTTCAAGATAGCATTACAAATCTTGATGAAAATAAAGCGAATATATAAACCTTTGCGCACCGACACAGTTGCGTACACTTAAATCGGTGCAGTAGAAACCTGTCGAATCGTCCGTGCACCGTGACTCTGCTGCGTTGGTAAATCATATTTGGGGATTTCCATGTTATCGACTACGGGATAAATAGTTTTGTTAAATCTCTATGTTATCTGCCAAGTATCGTGCCGCGCGTTTCAATTTCATCGCAATACGGGAGACTTTCGCTTCCAGTAATTTGCATAGTTTCTAAAGAAGCAAACTGCGGTAATCATACCTTTTGACGCACGATGAAAGTACACCGGTGTTTTTTCCACGAACTCGTATCAGCGGCAATAAGACACTATCGAAAATTATAAGATCTATCCGCGAGAAAATCTGGGTTACTATCTTACCGTTGATGGATGCAAGTTCGACCAGGCGAATCTAATGGTCATCAACTTTCTTGTAAATTCTTTGAGATTTTCACAAGCGAGCAAGCTCTTTTCTCTCAATCATCCTGTTTCTGTCTCGTATTTCAAAACAACCGACGAGTCGCGGTAATTACGTTACAGATCAGCGCGCATTCCCGCCGCAATTGCTTCGCGCGCACACTGTCGAATTATAATACGAATATCACACATCCGATTCCATTGACCACCGATAACTAGAATTTATAAAATAATAGTATCCTAGGATTTCATTGCGAATGGCTCGTATATGTCAAAGCCTAAGATTTTAAATGTCACTTTATAAATTTATGTTTCTCTTTCTCTCGGTATTTCGCTGATCGTGAGTGCCGTTGAATCATTCTCTACACTTTCAGTCTTGATGATTTCTCTCCGAAACTTGGTATATCTCAGTAGGGCAGTTGCGCGCGTCAACGTTGTAATGGTCTTGAAAATTGATTTTATTGTGATTAACGGGGCACTCAGATGCAAATGCAAGTTGCGTACACCGGTAGCCTGATAAATACATTGCAAACTTACAAATATAATAATAATAGGTGAGCGTGCGAAGTTCCCGTACGCCGAGTTTCCACATTCGTCTCACCATCGTTTCGGTAATACTTTTTTCGGCTAAACCCGAACGGCACGTTAAGTCATGGTCCATGTAACACGAACGGACGAAAGATAATTATGGTGCTGCATGCACAATCGTAAACTACACATAATTCTCATTTCGTTACAGTTCTTATCGCGTACCTGCGTTTCGCGTTCCCGCCGGTTCAACCTGTTATTGACATTTTTAACGTGCCCGCGATACGTCGGTGGTGATCCGGTAATACCTGACGTGAAATGTTTCAACTTGAAAGCACTATATGGAGAAAAAATGAAGCAGTTATAACTTGTAACTCGTTGCGTAATACGAGGCAAGCGTTATGCTGTAAAAACGGGTCGCACTTTGTCCCTCGCTCGTGGACAAGCGAAATGTAGTGCGTTCCGATAAAATCGGACGGAAGTGCGAAAACTAATATTCAATCAGATACGTGACGAACAACCGTTTAATTAAAGTTGTCAGTCGTAGATGACTTTTGAAGCGAAAAGATTTCTATCGACCTTATGACTAGCTTGACGTTGGTTTCCGTGATACGTGCAATAAAATCGAGCAGTTTTCTCCGATCCGGGAATGACTCGGTAGATCCTTGATCGACCTTCGGTCGTTCTGCAAGGTAATAGTTACGATCCGATTAGATCTATTTGAATTTCTCTGCGGTGCGTGACCCAAATACGATACTGGTAACAAGTGGTCTTAGGAGTTTTCGAGTATCCGTGTAAAGAGAAAGAGTGATATTCGAAAACGTTTAAAGTACCGTTCCAATAATACTCAGGTTTCCACAGCGATCGAATATGTATAATCAAGTACATATAACGCACGTGCTCATCCAATTGCGCCATAAATGTGTGGGAAATGATAAAATAGTGTAAGATTCCCGGATGGCAGTTGAAACTTATTGCGCGCTGCGAAGAAAAACTGTTATACGAATGTTATATGTATAAGCCTTAATAAATATGTTGTTTTTTTTTTGTCACTTTACGGCCCGAGTGCACTTGGAGTGTGATGCGCTAAAGGGACAGCCAGTAATTCCGGTATCAAAAATGCGGTTAAAGCAATCCTGTTTCTGCATCTTTGACCTCGGTGCTCTTTCGCGGCATCTCGTATTCGGACGCACGCTGTCCTCGGCATTGCTAACCATAAAACGAGGAAGGAACGGCTTGGAAAAAGAGGGTAATGATGGTGTCAACGTACGAACCCGGAAAGAGAGACAAATACGTCGAGTACGGCGCAAAAATGAGAAGTCAAAATCTGATTGAAATTAAATTAACCATTCGTTAACGTGATCCGTTTACGTAATAAACAAATCGTCGAGGTCCATGTAATTCAGTGAATTAACGAAGCAACGTGGAACAATACTATATTTTCTACTTCGCTGGAAAGTTCGCGTGAGTTCCCTGGAAATGTTGGAACGTTTTATACTCATTGTTTCGGAAGTAGTTACCTGGTCTGAGCAAATATAAATTTCTGAACGTGAAACGCCAGAAATCGTATAAGTATTAATAATCGTCACACGCACTTGCGCGCTACCAATGATTTGCCTACCGGAAGCGCTTCGAGCGCGTTATAAAATAGATACGTCGATTTGGGCGATGGAAATTAGTGACGAAACGGATGAGTAACAGCGAAAATTTCCCCATTTTCGCGCTGATGCCAATCGGATAATCGCTATAAAGGCAGACGGCCGGATCGCGGCAATTTACTTTTTCGTGTCGCGCAGCACTTTCTCTAAAACGCACACGTCCGATACTGATCCGACATTTACTTCGGTATGGACGGCAGTGTCTCGTCTCGATTATACGCTTCACGACCCATTTTCTGGTGGTTTTGAGCGTCGATCGGCGGACACATCGAATTACAGGAGAAAACTAGCCCGCCGAACTTCTTCGCCGCAACGTTTACAACTCGATTCACCCTCTCTCTTTCGATCTCCATTGTGATTCGCTTTTACTCGATGTCGCGATCGATCGATATTGATTGAGTTCTCCTCGTAGCAGAAATCTCTTCTTTCCGCTTACGCGTTATGTCGAAAGGCGAGGCGGCGTGAAAGTTAGCGTCTTACGAGCGGTCGGGAATAATGGAAATGCGTAAAGACGTGTCTTAATAATTAAATTAATTTACGTTTACGCCGCCGGTGGGTAACGCGGTTATTAATTTAATTTACCAAACACGCGAACGTCGTTTGACAGTTTAACGCTGCTGTTATCGCCGGTAATTTCGTTTCTAGCGAAAGGAAATCTTGCGTGGGCTTGGATGGTGGTAGTTTCCCGCGGATAAAAGAAATGAGAGTGAAAAGAGAAACAGAGGAAGGAAAAAATAGAGAGGATTGCCGCATCGCCGCGAATTATTAACGGAGCGTATCGGAGAAAGCTGAGATGGAAAATTGAATTGACGTGGTCACACGCCAGGCTACTGTCGCTCCAAAATTTCTTTCGTCTTAAAGTTTATCTGAATCGAGCAACGTGGCTCTCGCGTGGCGTTATAATCTCTATCGGTGGATCGAGAAGAGACAAAAATGAAAATGACTTTTAGTCGATGAAGAATGACACGCTTATCAGAAGTCACGCACGCTTCGGAATCGTAGAACGCGATAGTGAGTGAGATTAGATCGCGAAGAGAAGTAACTTGTAATTATGGTCAATTTTTGCCGAACGGTTCGTTCGAGTTGTGGAACGAAACGTGGAAGGTGTGGAAAAGCAGTTGTTAAATGTGTTCCCTATATCTACACACACCTGAATCTTACTTCCTGCGGATAGTGGCGCGATTTCTATCTGAAATAAAACAAACCTAAGAGGATGGGCCTGGTTGTCGTTGAAAAAGAATGTAACAGCGTAGTGAAAGCGAGAAAGGATAGAGAAGGAACGTAAATAGTTTTAGTCCTTTTTAATCGCGATATATTATCGAACTCTCTCGAGTATCGAAATTAGCCACTTCGATAAAAACGCATCAGCATTACGCGCGTCTTTTTGCATTAAACGCTCGTGTCCTAGTCGGTGCATCTCGGTGATTCTAGAAATCCTGAATTATGACACTGTTATTTTCAGGAAGCGATAAATTGTTATTACGAAATTTCACTTGTGGTAAATTTTCGTTTTGAGTCTCGGTGCGCAAGTTTCTTTTTTCGCGTCGCATTTTATTAACAAAAAACCGAACGAACGCAAGAAAATGAAAATGAAGTCGATGAGTCGATAGCTAGAACTACGTTAATCCATGTGGTACGCTAAGAAATCGGTGCTTCCGCTTAACCCACTCCAGGCCATCATCCTCGATAATGTATTTTTGTTCGCTAATATGGTTGTGTGGTCATTATCGTGAACGCGTCATTTGTCAAAGTAAATTTCCCCGAAACGTGGCGACATTAAGGAACCACGGTACTCCCGTTTCGTACGATACACGAGAAAAACGAGGGATGAGCCCCGCGGTGGTAGGGAGATGAGGTTTCGATCCTACGTAGGAGAAGTGGGTCGTTTCTCAACGAGTTGGAGTCACTCGACAAGAACGTTGGCTACGCACTCTTTCGCTGCACTCAGCTGAGCACAGTCGGTTCTAACTCGTGATCCACGATTGTCTAGATGCTCACGATCGTACGCGTTAATGTACATTTTTAGTCGAAACTAGATTGAACGACACCTTCGAAACGAACAGTAGGAAGTGATATTCCGCGTTAATAAGGCAAACGAGCGCGAGACGTACCGGAACCTTGTAACGCGCAACAGTCGGTTTCGTATGTAAACGCAAAGTTAACGATTAGTTTGCGAGTGAAGTGAAGTGTTAACATAAGGAAAGGAACGAAAGTGAAATATCGTGTATGCTCGGTGGCTTCTCAACGCGTTCGGTGCTCCTTGGAAAGTGGTGAAAATCGGCGGCAATCTTTTATTGTGCACGCTCGAGCTTCTTTCACGATATCCTTCCGGTTTTATTCAACCGTTTCACAGCTCGGTTAATTTCTACTGAATATCTCTCGGTTATTACCGTCGATAAACGGTTTCCGGGTTAGCGAAGTTAATCTACAATCGCGTGGTCTCTTCGAGATCTATCGTGTCGATCATGAACGTCAAGATCCCTCCACGTTACTAACGCGAATTTTAACGATAATTCGACTACAACGATCGCTAAGATTCTGGACATCCGATCGAAAAGATAAAACCCAGGAAGAATGGGTGACATCAGAGTCTTGGATCCAAGAATGGATCCTCGCTTCGATCTGAAGCAATCTCGCCCATGGCCACCGATGTACAGAAGTCATCCCACCTCGAGGGGACCATCATTTTGCTATCGTCCAGTTCCACTCGAGACCCTGCCACAGTGGATAACTCCGCATATGCCCGATTACAATTACGTGCCAGCCAGAATGAGCGCATCCAATCCTAATAAAGGGCGCGATTACTATTATTTAGCGCCATTATACAGGAACGCGATGCCACCACCGCCGCAGGCCATGTCGCCACTTCAGGTGTCACCCGTCGCCTGTTCCCCTAGGATGTTGGTGATGGAACCGCCGAGAGGACGAGCCAAGAGCTCCGGAGGACAGTGCAGAAGCAGCGCGCCCCCTTGCACCTGCTCCGTGGGCAGGACGAGGTCCTTGGAGGACGTTAGAAGCGAAGTGAGCGAATGGGAAGAGTATCACGACGAGAATGGTAATCACTTGCAGAGGAAAAGTCTAAAAGGCGCCAATGGCTGTAGACAGGCGCGCAGATCCATGGAAAACCTTTTGGACGTCGAGACCATCGATTCACACGGATTGAGTACTACCTTCGGGAGAGTTGGGAAGGGTTGCAGGAAAATCGAGGAAAGGAGGAACGAGAAACAGGGAAGGAGACGCGGCAGCTACATGGTTCGTTGATTTTTCAACTTTCGTATCGTGCTTGAGTGAATTCTCGTGCGTGGGGAGTTATTCGAATAATTGACGTATGGAATTATCGAGAATTACTCGATGAGGTGCGATTATTCCAATTATCATGTATTTTATAATTCTCTTCCGCTTCAGTTGGGTATATATATTTATAAGGAACGAGGTCCCTGACTCAAAGTTGAAAGATTTACGAATATTCTATCTCAATAATTTAACGTAGTATTCGCTAATAGCGTTAAACTCATTTTTAGTATCAATATTCGTAATATACCTGTCCCCTCTCACGCAATTACGCCGAGAAAGTAAAAAATCGCAAGCCCAAAGAACCCGATTACTAAGTCGTAACGTACCGCGGCGGCTCGTAATGTTTCCGAAAAATGCATTCCTTGATAATAATACATTGAATTCATTGCGCCGGTGCTTTTTCACATGCAAATTAGTGGAAACCGCTTTCGGTGGGCCGTTTCAGTTGAGTTTGACAATCTAGTTTGGCAACTGTGTAATTTTGTTGCGCAATCAATGACATTAAACCGCATTGCTCAGACCTTTTAACATATTCCAGAATTTTCATGACGCGTACATATCGATTCGAATGTCCATTTTGTTGTTAAACGTTCGCACTGACAGAATCTCTCGCGGAACGGCCGTATCGCTGTAATTATACAATCCGGAAATCGTAATCTATTAGACAGAAAGGGAATAATTGGTTCTCTTCGCACTTGGACAAGCGTCGTTCTGATTCATGAGATATCGGTCAAAGAAAGTGTTCCTTTGATTGTTGTTAATCAACCGTTGCGACAGCCACTTTACTACTTGTCCAGAAGTCGACTGATTGCTTTCGAAATCTAACGAAAAGACTGATTTCTGCAATTCTCCAATATGTTATTATTTACGGTGATTATTATCGCCGATATCGACTTTTATATTCTACAGGATATATGATTTCTTCTTGTCTGATTACCGGCACATTTGTAGCAATGATAAACGTTAGGAACAACGAGGCATCATTATTGACCCGTGATTTAGTTGATAATAGCTAGAAAGTGTTCTTAATAGGCTAACTCGGTGTTAATCTACCGTTGCGTCGTCATTATAAAAAAAAGGGACCGATATCCGTCGACCTGATCACCGATCGTCCTAATCTGTTTCTTCGCGTTTCGTGTACTTTGGTGAAATTCGCGTCTCAATTGCTTCTATTATTTTTAATCGTCTTGCCGTAGTGATTCCCGGACGGCAATCGTTAATATAGATGACAGCGATCATTATTCTGCACGATCGATCGTTAAATCGGTCGCCGTTGTTCCGCGGGCAAAGGTATCGATGATGAACCGTGGATCGTTAAATCGGTGGATCGTTGACCAACTTCGTTGTCCATTAGATTTCCCAATGCAACGAGAGCACAGATAACTTAGGCGTTTTTCGAACGCTGCATCTCAGATAGATGGAGCCTTAGATCTAGATCTGCCGATTCTCTAGAAAGTTCCGATTCCTGTGTTCGATGGTACCGTTAACTCTTCATTCATTTGTCAACATTTTTCCGCTGTAACAACGTCGATAAACGTTTCAAAGGCGCGAAGAAATGTGGTTGGAATTAATAAAAATTGAGTGGGCATTCTTGCAAAATTCATCCTTTCGAAAGATTTCTGGTGAAAGTGAATCTGCTGATTACGCAATGATAAGAGTAATGGGATCATTAGTCTGCTATAATAACAAACAAAAAAACGAGCTATAAAGGTCTTTTTGTGTTTGCACATTGTCCACGAGTATGTCGACAGTGTAAACGGTCTTCCTTTCAGTTAACGTGGTCATTAATTTACGCTGGACTAAGCACGATTGCGACCTTTCGCAATCAACGGCGCAATTACAATTTCCCCGTGTGAGTGGCGCGAAATGGGAAGTTATTATTGGTACAAAAGTGAAGGAAGAAATGCAAGAAACGTAATTATTTATACATGACTCGCGAAGTAAATTCAATTCTAAGTATTCTAAGGGCAACTTTTGTATGCTTGTGAAATATTGCATAGATATCTTTGAATTTCTTTATTCGTTTCACAATATGTCTGACAACGTTAAAAAATAATTCCGCGCGATGTACGATATACTATTATTAGAACTTAATTTTCTTTACATATTTCTTGTCTCGAAATAGATGAGTACCTATCTGTCGAGTCAATGATCTTAACAGAAATACGATGATAGCTTCTCGCGCCTCGGGGATCATCGTTTGATCTATTACGTGACTATGTAGCGATCGCTCGAAAGGCCTCTTGTTATGAAAAATTAACGCTTAATGTATTCAGTTCAAGAAAGTTATAGTCGTACACAGATTGAATGAACTGTGATAAGAACTTGTTTTCTGCAAGTGACCTCTTGCAAAATTTCTCAACAGCAACAGTCCTGTCCCTTAATGTTCGACTTCTGGAATGAGATTTGAAACGTGCCCGACTCGTTCATTTTTTTGATACATATAGAAACGAGTATTTGGTTTTTTTCTAAATATAATGCTCCAGCTATGCGATCACTTCTACGATATAATTTATTCGTTCGTATACGTGGCATAACAGTCAGCTGTTCCGTCAGCAGTGCGTAATTTGTTGAATTTATTTAGACGTTCCGTTATTATTTTCATGGGACTTAATTGATTTATTTAAAAAAAAAATAATTTCTCTCCCAGAGTTCAAGCATCGTTGAACACACGTCGCCGCTGTAACAGACTTTCGTAACATCGCTAAATCAATTGACGCGGTGAAATTGGTGCCTAAGCATTCGAAAGTTTTTTTGTCTTTCGTGGCCGACGGTGAGTCGTCCTACCCTTAAGTATCGTGCACACGTGAATCTTTGATATCTTGTCAAATACCACTGGTCCAAAAAGTGTGCCGTAACCCAGATACGCAACGCCACTCGTTTCACCTGCATATTTTTCGTTAAATGTACTATTTCGATCATTTCCGTACCGCTCTTGGACTATTTATATATTTGGATTCCACGCGTATTAAGTCCTGTACGCCACGAATCGATTAAACGCGCATCCTTGTAAATTACCAACAGATCGGAGAGTGTATCTTCTCGAGAAACGGAGAAAGGATCCAACTTAAGGTAAATCCGGTTCGACCGGTTCACGGTAAAGAGTGAAAATTTCAAATCCCGCAATCATCTAATTGCCTCGGCAGAGTTAATTCGAGTGTTCCAATTTTACGCTGCACTCGCGGACTCGCGTGCCCGCGATTGAGATCCCAAGGGGGGAGGGGGGCAAGATACGATCGAACACTTACTCTACTTATTTACATTGCCTGCGGCAATTTTTTTGAAAATTCATTTGAAATACGGCGGTCAATTCATCCTTGGATAATTTAAACCAATTTCCGTCTTATTGTTTTGTCCGGAGACACAGCGAGGGTGGAAACAAAAAGTCAGCGTATCGACAATCGGGTCAAGGCGTTTGCGTTAATTGTTTTTCGTCTCGCCACGCATCGTTGATCTCTCGATGATCTTTGATCGAAGTCACGTGTCCGAAGGCCGTCGGGACATCCGGCAGATATGCAGGATCTTCGCGACACACAGTTTCCTATAACATCGGTAAATAAACTATTTGGAGTTTTTGTAACGTCCTTATAATTATCCTTAGAATTATCTATAAGACAGAATCTAAATCAAAGAATTACAAGGGATGAGCATAAACGGATACAGGGTTGTGATCAAATACACGTGTACGTATGTCCATTCACTGTCTCGAAGTCTACTCTACGTGTATAATTTGAGGTAATTATGTCACCGAAATACAGATTCGAAGTTCCTTAACCGCGATGCATCATTGTGCATCGACTTTTGTTCACCGTTAAGCGATAAATCATTCACGATTTCTTCTGTTATTAATCTCTCCGGCATCGAGGATTCAAACTCGAGGATGCAACGACAACACCGACAAATACTTATTACTCCTCGTACAGTTAGCATGGACTGTCACGCGAGAAGGATGTGCCAGATAATTACGATGCATTAAAGAGTTCCTCGAAGTATAAAATTCTTTGCTTCCTTGGAATACCTTTAGTTCCTTGACACGTAAACATCCATGCCTAGGCACTGTAATCATTGGAGCCTGTAATGATGTTCCTTAACGATAGATCCTGTGCTCCGGGCATTGCGTTTAACGCAAAAGAGAATTTCATTCACGTAACATTTTTCGTTCTCCGCTAGCGGAATAGAATTTGGATTCCCCAAAAGGGAATCGTTTTCTCTCGCAATCCGAGGCAATTTGACTGCGGAAACATTTCTGTTCTTGATCTCTCCAAGGTTGTCGCGGGACTTTCACGGCCGTTCTTGAAGCACTTGGCCCACTCGTGAATTTACGCATTTTCGCTCGCACATTCTTAATACTCCGTACCAAATGGATATAAAAATTGTGTCGTTTGCCGACCACATTCAGGGGAGATTAAATAATAACTCGTTACTTTCGACTTTAATTTGCCACGACTACCCGTCAAATCGAGCGACGCGTCAGTGGTTGAGGTAAAAATCCGATATATAAACTTCCATTTAGGCTATCGTTCGATGGCGCATACAATAAGTAATCGTAGAAATCGCGTGAAATAAACTTCGCTAAGAAAACTCCGGTAGCGACGTGAGACGTCATCAATTCACTTTTGCCGTTATATCGTAACGTTAAACCTTGTCATTATAAATAACAAATTAGACATGCTCACCCGTAAAGTTCCTAATCGGGTAATTATCCTTGGGACTTTCTTGCCGACGTTGTACCGCCGAGAGATCTTGTCTCGTTTTCCGAAAATTACTCAGACCGATGGAGCAATTAAAAAGAAACTGCTAATAATCCTCGGGTTGAGTGGCCCATCGGTGAAACTAGACTCTCGCAAGATCCTTTGAAATTTATTGTTCGTTCCCGGATGGCTTACCATCGAGCGGTTTCCGGTTCGTTAAAGCCGCCCGGAAGAAAGCCGATTGCCGATTCGCCATTGGAATTTTCTCGAAGTTAAAGCTCCGGCGCCCGGGATCGACGATCGATTCTCTTGCGGCCCCATTCTCACTCGTAAACCGCCGCGGCGTAGTGGCAAAAAAAAAAAAAAAATGATTGAATGCCTAGTTATCGTCCCATTTTCGTCCTCATCGTGGTATTATGGGAGGCGTCGTAAAATATCATTAAACGCAACCCGCAATAATAGTAAGGCGGGGGAAAAAAAGAAAAGAATAATTTACGAGCAGCGAATAATTCACGAACGGCGCTGTATCGCCAAAAATAATGTTGTATCATGTTTCGCGAGTGAAAGTCGACGATGATGCTCGAGTGATCGACCTCTCGCGTCTTGCGATGCAAAATCGATCGGCTTGTAATCTTAAATCGATCTGTTAACAAAAGTTGAAAGTTGCGAGCCGCGCAAATTGGATCTTAATGTACATACCTAGGTTTGATTTTGAACCGATCGATTTCTATCGATGCTCCGTCATGTATGACGTAGTACTGCACCGAACACCGGTGGAGAAACGACGCGCGTGACTATGCAATAACTATTGCTGATCGTGATGTTTCTACTTTGGCCGAGTCGCTCTACACCTGTTCTGTCCTAGTTCTCTCGTAGGTTTTCCGAAGTAGCCAAAGGTCAATCTTTCGCGTCCATTGGTAGGTAGGTAAGTAGGTAGGTCAACTCCTGCCTGCTTTAATATTAAACTTCAGAAAGATCTTTGAAGCACTTGACGTTTCTCAAATTTATAAAATACAATTTAACGAAAGATGCGTACTTTCGCGCGGCTAAGGAGTTTGTCACCTAGGAATTTCGTAAGGATCTGTATTGTTATTTATGTACATGCGGAGTCATTTGGAAATTTCACGAACCGCGTGAGTGGTTTTGAACGTTGCAAAGCGAAGACCGAGAGCAAAAACCATCGTTCACGCAGGAAGTCACCTATCTATTACGTTGCTTAATAAAATTGTTAGTTGCGTGTAGAAAATGTTCGGTGCAATACCCTATGAAGTAAAGTAATCGCTATTGCGCCACGTTCATTATCGCAGTTACTTACTTTTTTTTTCACCAGTAAAATTCATGAATAACATTTCAATGCAAAACATGGACTTTTCAGTTTACGATAAAACAAATGATTTCTCGTAAAGTAATGTTTTCAAATTTTTTAAATTCCTCCCCGTTGCGCCAGGACGAACACCTTCCGCGGAACAACTAATTCCTTTCTTCTTCTTACAACATTCTCAGAATTATATTTCTCGCATCGCGGGTGTATGTAACATCTGATATCTCGATTGCGAACGATGCAAACACGAAGCACTAATTGCGTAGAATAAAAGTCTTGCACCGTTAGACGTACGCCTCCGTGAAAACATGCGATCGCTCGCCGTTCCCCCACCGTTTTGCGCGGTTTGCCAAGAAGGAGAGGAACAACAACAACAACGGGCCGCTCCTCATTTGCTTTGCTAATATGCCCGTAAAGATAATCGGCCGCGGCCGAAGAAGTCGTGGAACTCGAAAGTAAAAGCGTAGCGAAGCGCACCAAACGTTGTGTAAGGGAAATCGCGAAATAATTCCGCACCCGCAGTTTCGTCGGGAAAAACTCCGAGAAAAGTCTATTTACGCTCGTTCCGACGGCTTTATCCGCGGTCCTGTTTTAACATCCTCGCGCTCGCGCGGAACATTTTTTGCGATTGCAATCGCTACCGCGTCAGCAATACCGTAGGTATACGTTTATACGAGTAAACGAAGTCTCCTAAGCGTAAAATGATTCGGTAGGATGCTTTAAAATTCCGCACAACGAATTCGCGAAACAGATTGCAATATTTCGCGAATAAGGTTCGCTCGGGAAAGGATCAGTTGTATTAGGAAATACTGCGTGTCGAACCGTGCTTTCGGATCCATTAGCGGACAAGCGTTACGAGCGGAGAGCTTTACGAGATTGGCGTACGAGTAAATTTCGAGATTGTGAATAAAATTTCATGCCGTTAGAAATCCTTTCAAGGTCTAACTTTCTAAATCCTATGAACTTTTCGTGCTCCGTTACGTTCGCTCCTCGTAACGTGCCGGTCCGCGAGCAGTGAACTGGTTCGTAAAGACCGATGTCACCAAAACTATGTAATGAGTCATTACTAATGACCTCTGGAACTCGCGTCTCTTTCTTGAGAATTCTTCGAACCGTGTCAGAGGGTCGAGTTAGACAACTTTTGAGGTTTGAAAAAAAAATCGTAGAATCAACCTCGAACGCGTATTATTGCGCGACAATGCCACCGCACTCTGCTTAATTTAAATTTCTTCGATCTGTACGAGAGCCACAGGAATGATTATTTACCGTAATATTCACGAAAATCGGTTTGATCGAGTTAGATTTAATTGAAATAGAGTTGATAATGTAAAGTGCTAACAGTTTTTGTACTCTACGTATAATTGGTAATCCTCGTTAAACGAGTATCTCTCCATGACGAATATTTTTTTCCACTCATACGTACGATGATCCTAAGCACGTTGATCATATCTGATTACCGTGTGTTTGTTACACCGTACCCATCGCATAATTAATTACAAGAGAAAACACGCGACTGCGTACGATAGTAATTAGTTGTTAATACCAAATCAAGTAACGGACAATTCTGATTTGATTTGTAGCAAGAGCCGAGGCCGGAACTCGACGGTAGCAATGGAAGTAGCAACGGCGGAAGACCGAGATTCGTTCCTGTGACGGCACTCGAAGACGTGCAAGCGGTTCGATGCGCGGAATTCCACCCTCACGGCAAATTGTACGCCGTGGGATCAAATTCGAAAACGCTGAGAATATGCTCCTACCCGAAGCTTCACGATGTCAGGTAAGATAATGCACCATTTTTCTTTTTATTTACATTTTTATCGGGTTTCTCTGCTCTACGCCTTCATCGAGTTTTTTGGAAGCTTCAGAATACAAGAAACTCGAATACTTTACGGATTACCGATAAGATGAGTTAAGCGTTTCCTCGTTCCAGAGACACGCTTTCAGGTGTTTCCGATAGAATCGATTCAAATCAGAGGCGGAAACCCCACGGTAACTATTCCATACACAGCGGAGGCTGTTTCGCGTTAAGCTGCCGGGAAATCGTAAATTGCAAGTGTGGCTCAATAGAACCGCGGAAACGCATGACCAATAATGTCGTAGTTTCGTTGAAAATTCTAGAATTCCGTATGAATAAAACTGATCGACGCATGTCGCGTGGTGTTCGAAAATGCTTACCTCTAAAGCGATAATTTGCACGCGCCGCCTCTTTCTCATGCATCGAGTACTTGGTCGCCCGGGAGTAGTTATTTCAAAATAAGATAACACCATATCCTCCTCGCGTCGAATCGTGGAATAAACAAAAAAAAAAAACTTCGAAGGAGAAATCCGTTTGATTTACATTTATGAATGCGAAAAACATAGCAGAGAGAGTTGTGATTTATTTTATTAGAAAAGCCGGAATAGCAGGAAATTATAACAAGTTGATAAAGTGCCCACCAGTATTATTAATGACCGTTCGGGCACAGTGATCCAGCACTGGCTAGGTAATTAAGCTCGACGCTTCTCGATAATCGATTGATTCGCATCCAGGAAGAATTAACGGCGCGTGGGAGAGCCATACATTTTAATCCGGAGAAGCTACTAGTTGTCGTTCCATAAAAAATGCAACTCAAACTCTTTTTTCACGCTCCCATTACTTCTCGATATCCGTCTAATATGTTCAAGATACGTTTGTTGCTCTTTTTACAGTTGATCTTTTTATCAACGGGTTTGCTTAGATGCAAAGAATTTTCAAACGTTCAATCTTCGTAACGATTCGCGTTATTATTTCCATGGTTCGACGTAAATTGCCTTCCGTCTCGTCGCGTTAAAATTTGCACCAGCTAGACTAATTTTACACAAGTGTGCTGACTTAACGAACGGCGAAGACCTTCATACCAAACGGAGCATCCTTGAATGTTCAACCAATGTGGATGCCCCCTGGCAATTCTTTTATTGCTCGCTACTGCTATTACACCAGATACGATCTTCCGTTTTATCTCGAATTGATGCTGAGATACGTTTGGGTTCTCCAATCGGAGAATAAATTTACTATTCCTATCGAATGGCTTTGCCACCTACCAATTATTTATCCGAGAAATGTACGAAGTATTTTATTTATACGTAGCAATTACCACGGTGATAAGGTCTAATCAAGATAATTAAGTTGTTTCGTAATCAGGTCCTTAGATATAGTACTTGTTGCGCGTTGCAACACGTAAATAAGAGCATTACTAAATACTTTGGACAAGTTTCTACAATTTTGTTAAACGTAACGGTCAAAGTTTTCCCACATTTCTGATTTCTCTTAAGATCGTTTTTACCGCGGTCATTGTTGTTTGCGCTCGCGTAAAGATAATGCGTTCCGCGACATAAGGTGTTACGTTACGCGTAAAATTAATGTTTATAACGAGGAGAAAGTCTCGAATGCCATATGACGACACGCTAATATGAATTTACGATTTCCGTAAAGCTGCGACAGATCTCTGCATTGCACAATTTGTGACACACGGAAGTACAAAATATAAATTATTCTACCCGATGAAAGGACTTGCAAAGTTAAATCTCTTGCGCGTGGCACTGTACTATCTGTTAAATGCCTGTAAATTACTTCACGAGCAATTGGGTACGCGCATTTCCGTTCCCCAAATAATGGCTACTTACGTGCAAACTATGCACAATTCTGAAACAGCGGAAAACAATTTTGCGGTACAATAATGCCGGAGTACGTGAGCGGCAATAGTATTTATGCAAAATAACACAGCAATTGAAATGCCAAGCGATCGCTCAATGATGATCCATTGCAATGTATTAACTTTCCGTGGCACAATAATTAACTAATTTGCGGGTAACAATAGCATTTGCGTTCTCTAACCTTGAAATATTAATTACTATCTCATTTAACGGCTCCCGCTAAAACTCGCTTTAATAAAGGTTAACATTAATTTAATTGTGCGTTCAAGTATTTTGCCAAACTTTCTCTCTTTGAATCGTTAGTCAAGTAGTCGGGCCGTAATAACGGCACGTGGTACGTACGAAATATTTTAACGAATCCAAACTTTCTTCCAGCAGAAATGAAATCCGCGATGATAACTGTTTCGCTCCGCAACCGTGTAAATTACCTGCTTACAAACATGACACACGCGTGCATACGTGACGGCGCTTGATTGATAAGCGAGAGCGTATCTCCCCATCTGTCGCATTCGTTGAACATTGTACGTACAAGAACGTATTAACGCGAATCCCCCAGCGAGTCCTAGACTTTTGTTAACGATGCTCATTTCCACCACACTTTCGCCCGACTTTCAAAAGAAACCAAAAGAGGAACCCGTTTTGAAAATTACATATCGAATTATCGAGCAAACTAGAAACCGATCCTGTACGGTACATCGGCTCGCTTCTTCCTACAAGCCAATTATTAAACGCGTATATTCGTGCCTATCAATTTCTTTAATCATCCTTCGGAAGGTGAAAGTATCGTTTTAAGCAATTTTAACGTTGCACTCGAAGATTCCTTCTTCGTTCCCCCGCACGAAAATTCTATCGATCGTGGCCGACGATCATTCAGATCACGCGATACTAGGGTGCCTCCGATGGAGGAAAGTAAAAGGAGAGAGATTTTTATGAAAATCGAGACATGTTTATCGACGAAACGAGCGATACAAGAAACGTCTGTATGCACGCATTGCCGGTTTGGTGGGAAAACTCGTGGCTAATTAAAATCGGCGTAAAAAGAGGCCGGTGTGAAAGCGGCGCTACTCCTCTTTAAAATTGCATCGGTCGATCCACTCCCCCGTTTCCACGGCCAAAAGCCAGTCCTCCTCTGCTTCCAACGTGTACCGCGGTATCTGGTTTAATTAGGGTCGCGCTACACGACGGCTGGGAACGACGAAGAAAACCGCTCGAGGAAAGTGATGTCTGAGAACAACAGAATTCTCTTTCTTGGGATATTGAGATCAGCGAAATGAAAATTCCCGTGTCGGGCGGAATAGATTTTAGAGGAAGAAAAACATTATATCACCAAGATTCGCGAAATTTCTTCCTCACTCGTACATTCGTTTGGAATTTATTTTAATTTTATTTGCTTTTTTCCCAAATGGTCATTGCAGTCATTGCACGAAGTCAAGGAATTATAATTTATTCTTCAGAGAGGATCATCAGACGTATCAGCCCACGGTTCTTTTCAAAAGAACGAAGCACCACAAGGGCTCGATATACTGCCTCGCCTGGACACCGGATGGACAGCTGATGGCAACCGGAAGCAACGACAAGACTGTCAAGCTGATGCGTTTCAATGCCGATACATCGAATCTTGAAGGTAAACTTTCGAATTAAATTAGCTTGGAGTTTGCGTCGCAAATATCTTGTAATAACGTGACAGTAATTGCGCCTTAACGTTTACGCCTTTCTCTCATGACACGCCGCTTTTCTCAGGCCAAGAAGTTGAACTGACGATGCACGATGGCACGGTACGCGATCTTTGCTTCCTGGAGGACACGTCGAACAAGTCGAGCTTGCTGATAAGCGGCGGCGCTGGCGACTGCAAGATTTACGTTACCGATTGCGCAACCGGCACACCTTTCCAAGCTTTGAGCGGCCACAGTGGCCACGTGCTCACCCTCTACAATTGGGGTGGGGCAATGTTCGTCAGCGGATCCCAGGACAAGACTGTCAGATTCTGGGATCTGCGAACGAGAGGCTGCGTTAACATGGTGACACCCGCAACGGTACCTGGAAGTAGGGTTAGTTTAGTTCTCTTTTAAAGTGGTTCATGATTTTCTTAGGAGGTAGATAGAATAGTTGTCATCGTTCACGGAGAATAGAATATACGTTCGATTCGCAAGTGCGTATATTCGCTTCTCAGTCGACGCCTTCTTCCTTTGTCATTGGCCCAAGATTACAGGTATTCTACGTTGTGTAAATCTATGTAATTTGATCGATTGTTGCGTGCAATGAGCACATGGAAAAAAAGAAGCGCGTGTAACGATGTTCCCATGAATGTAAAAGAATACAATGAACTATTGCGCAGATGTACGCGGCGAGGATCTCTCTGTAATCTCTAACGCGTCCAGCCAGCATGCTCCGGCGACATTTGATTATTTTCTTTTGGTCTTGTTTTCTGTTTTGCGTCCGATAAATTTTCGATTCAAGTTTTTAAATCGCACGACCATCTCTCCTGTTCACGTTGTCACTCCGTAGCTTTTTCTATCTCTCTCTCTCTTGCTCTGTCTCGGAATCGAACTTTTATCGGACGTCCTTTCGACCGGCGTAGAATGAAGCGGTATTGTTTGTCTGATCAGCATTTGATCCCGTTGCAGGTCGGCAGTCCGGTAGCTGCGCTCTGCGTCGATCCATCAGGACGCCTTTTAGTTTCTGGTCACGAGGACAGTAGTTGCGTTCTCTTCGACATTCGGGGCGGAAGAACCGTGCAATGCTTCAAACCGCATGCAGCGGATATTAGAAGCATACGGTTCTCACCTTCGGCGTATTATTTACTCACAGGTGGATACGATAACAAGCTCGTTCTCACGGATTTACAAGGTAAGAGTTTTCCAAGTTGCGAAATTTGTAGTATATTTTAAGAAATATCGAGTAAAGTTGTCTCCTCCAAATGTTACGATTGCTTGGCTCCATAGAAAAAGAAACCTATACTTCTTCCGTTTTACAGGTGATCTGACGATGCCCCTGCCAAGCGTAGTTGTCGCGCAACATCAAGATAAAGTTATTTCCGGGCGATGGCATCCAACGGAATTTTCGTTCCTCAGTACGTCCGCTGACAAAACGGCGACTTTGTGGGCCTTGCCACCGGTTTAAATATGCAGGTCATTCGAGGCGTTATTATTTATTCTTCTTTCGTTTTCAAAGATTTCCTTTTGATCATGATCGTTCGTTCTTCCATTCCGTGTTATTATTTAGATGAATTGAATTTAAAGGTATCGTTTCATAACGAATGCAGATCTAAATTTAGCTGTAATTGTAAGATAGAATACGCTGGAGATTTTTTGCACGCGAACATCGGAAAGTATAGCGGTTCCAGGTACAGAACGAGCGATCTCGAACGATAATGACATAATAACGAGAACACAGTTTCATGTATTCGGGCATAATCCAACCATGACCAATTAAAATTTCCTGAAATTTTGCGGCTCTACGTGTTAACGTAGTGTATCTCATGCAATATCTTTCGTTACGCGCGATAACACTCGGAATTACAGCCACGCAGAGATAATGTATTAATAAGTAACTGTTACACGCTTCGAAAGCCTCGGAAGGAAAGAGGATAAGCGATCAAAGCGAAAGGATGGCGAACGAGCAGAGCATAATCATTTAATGACAAATCGTCTAGTAGAAATCATAAGACTGCGGAAGAATAACCTTTCATTTCAATACTTAACGGCGATGCGAGGCCAAAATTGAAAGGACGCGTGTTCGAATATTTTAATCGCTTGCGAGCAAAGCGAACTTAGCTTTTAATCGAAGGGTGACATTTTTCTGAGTTCAAAGCGAATACTATTTTAGTAGATTCGTGGTGTAACGTTTGTCTCTCTTCCCTCTCCTTTTTTATATAATTTCTTCGCGATCATGTTTCCCCCGATGTAAATACGTTAACGTTAACATTAAGGACGATCAAGGGAGACTAAAATCGTGCTCCTGTTACACAGCTGACATACTAATTTCTAGTTCCGAATGCTCTCTTTTGTCCAGTACCTTATTACTCCTCACTGCATAAATTTCCCAACGTAGGTTGATTAATTTCAAACTGCTGCATCGTTTCATTTCGTATCGGTCGCACATTTTTTTAACACTCGATCTTTTTTTTCCATACGTCTCACGTTGATACCCTCTCACTTCCATCTTCGTCTTATAAACTCTCAAAGTCACGCCAAATATTCGCATATTACGCATATAATATATATATAGATACCTATTCATATTAAAAACGAGAACGAACGTATACGTGCGCTCATATTAATCGCTATTTTTTACGGCATAGAATGATAAGACAAAATGATATTTCTCTGAGCGTCGAAGAATTACGGAAGGGAGTGTGACACGACTCGCTCACGACACGCGATGAAGTTTCTGTGGATCGGCGAAAAGTAATATTCTTAATAGCGATAGATTAAGCATTAACATTGAGAGATTTAGGTATAAGTTGCTTGTCGCAATCGCCAAAGCTCGGAGTAGCTATAAAGCCAGAAGGGAATCTCATTTTTCCAGAGATTTTCGTGAAAGACCTTTCACTTTCCTGTAAATATGTATTTTCGAAAAGATTTCTCGTTTGGTCTCCGATTCGACAACCAAAAAGAATTGCGTCTCTCCTTGTTTTATTTCTATTCCGAAGCCTATTATAGCGGACAAGCCTCGGCTGTCCTAAGCTCATTATCCACGCGTTTTAATCGAATCGCACATGTACTCAACGAAGAAAGTAAAAGAGGAACGCACAAAAAGAGCGAAAGTCGCGTAAGAAATAATAAAGAAAGATATAACAGAAACACCCCTCGAGTTGCACGAAATTGTTCATTTCACTAATCGGGATAATTGGCTAATAAAACGTTTCCGATGGTAATCGAATTATTTTAACCGCTTTCGTAAGGCGTGTCCGCGCCATTCATCGTCGAACGTTTCATCAGTGCACAAAAGTAAGATCCAAGGTCTAGTCTCGCGTACTTGTACTTGGCCCGAAACAAGACCTTGGTTCTTGAGCTAACATTTAGCCAGATTTCGTTCTACCCGAATCTTCGCCTAGGATAGTCGTGCTCCGAGATAGTGGTTACAGGAATATCGAAAATGAAGAAAAACAGTCGTTTGTAATAACAACGTGTGCAAACATCTGCTTCCGTGTAGCAATTTGTCGTGCCTTCTGTCGTGGCTGCTTTCGGCGATTCAGATTTATTTTTCTATTTTCGTGTCCCCTTCATCCATCCTTCCCTCAATTGTTCCACCTTACTCCTTCTTGAACTTACAAATATTATTCCCCCGATTCCCCGACTGCATACCAACGAACTCGTTAAACGCTAAAGTAAAACCTCTTCGCTATCACGTACGATTATTACTATATAATATATTATATTATACATATAGCATAACTTATAACTTTGTACTTTTCCTGTAGATACGATACAATACTGTCACGTCTAATTTAAACAATAAATTTACGTTATTAAACAAGTCCGTCGGTACGATCAAAGTGCTCCTGAACAAGAAGCAGGATAGAATTTCTTTCCTAATCGCAACCGCGCCAGCTTTTCAGAATTTCCAGTAATAGAGGCAATTAAGTTCGCTGGTAAAAGAGATTACCTCCGCGTAGATGATCGAAAGGATACACGCGCGTATGGGCTAGGCCTTGATCGATTTTTTAACAATTTCTCATAATGACCGGCAATCATGTAATCTTCCACCCACATGTTTTACGCATGGCCCACCGAATTCACCGTTTTTGTTACCTCGATTCTGTGAAGCGCCGCTATCGGGACGAACGGTATACGCAACGCTATTCTACTTTAGGAAACTTTAATGAGACAAAAGGAGGAAATTTCGATTTACCCTCATTACGAGGCCTCAGCCTCCGGGGAACTTATAATTTTGTAAGAGAGAAATTTATCAACGAACCGTAGTGAGCGCATAATGGTCCCGCGTAATTATCGCTACCAGCGAAAACTTCGCGACGCCTGCGAAGTCTGTAAGGTAGACATTAATCCTGATATTGTATTAAGCGTAGCGTAAAACGTTTGATTTTAAATACTACAAATCATATCGCTAATATTAGGACATATTTCTTCTCGCGTTAATGTAAGTTCCATCAAGTTTTCATACGCCATGTATCGTGATTATCTTAACGATCCTTAATTACAGTGCACGAAACTTTCATAAAAGATTCGACCAGCCGTCGTTCGGTAGATCATTGGCAGAGTAACGAAAAGCGTTGGAATCGCATCAAAGGTCGTGAGGATACGTTGGTCTCCGCATGTGCCGGAGGATACATCTTCCAACCGAAGACAGACCCACCCACGAAATTCTTCACCGTCGTCGGCACCATCTGTCGATTCGACGAATTCCCTTCGGTCAGTTTGTACTTCGCAAATATTTTCGAAAGCCTGACCCCGCGGGCCAAGTTACGAGCCCCAATTACCGAAGCGCCGATCATCCCGGGGCGTCCGTGGATACGTATCCCTTAGTCCCCGAGGACAAGAGCAGTTTCAACTCCACCGAGAACCACCTACGATTGGGATTCCATTCTTTTGGTTCTTACCGCGAAGAGGACGTTGCACAGACTTCAGGAATGCCCCCCAAGGTGTGACGACCTTCTGGTAATTCTATGTTCTTAGCACGGTGCGGGAGGAACACAAATCGTTTTGATACAAATCTTTTCCACCGAAATTGCTTGGAGACTGATGCTGGGAATTTTTTTAACCGTGTTTCTAGTCTGTCCGAGTGGTTGTTACGATAATTGAGTCATTTGATATTTACGATTTCGCGCGTGGAATTTGTCTCCCGTGTGCTAATAAACTTTTTAAAACTTTCGTATTTTAAATATAAATAATTATAATCGACGCTGGATACGGAAAGGAATTAAGACGATTTTGCAGGGTAACTGTAAAGGGGATGTTCACGTGACGAAAATGACGTTCAGACGTTAGAAACGTAATAACGATAATTAACTAATCCTAAGCTAGATTCCCAGAAAAATCATGTAGTTCCTTTCCCTAAGTTGTGCAATTAAACGAATTGGGTCTCGAGCGTGGACGAGAATCGATCCCTTATCCGAATTCACGAGAAAGTGGGCTCGCCTATGAGCAACAAACAACTTTTAATGGAAGAAGATACTGGATGCATTAAGCTAATCGCAACCGTTAAATAATTCATCACGCACGAGGCATTCAAATTAATAACGTATTACGAGAATCACCTCCAATCCAGCTTCAGTGCAGGAATTGCTTTGTATACTCTATCATTTCCGCAGAGGTTCTCCGTCCCCCTTTTATTTAGTCATTATGAGTTTTACGTAATGCCACCTGCGTAGATCTTTAAATTGACATTAATATTATTCAGCGTTTCATCTTTGTTCACAATTTGTTTATTGCGTATCATTCGATTAAAATTACATTACTTCTATCACGCTGAATTTACGCAGCCTCTTCGATTTCACATTTGTGGTACAAAAAGCATTAAAAGCGCGCGCAAAAGGATTCTATCGGAACAACGAATATAGTTTCACGGGTATTTTCTGCAATTCAATTACAAGTAGCCTTCGCTTCCCTTTAGAATGCGCACCTCTGCGAGTCCAAATCGCATTCAAATGAGGAAAGAAGGGACTACTCAAAGGGCCACAAAAGATCTTTAGCATACACGGCGTCTCTGACCGCGTGTAATCATTCTCGGAAGGGCGATTCCGTAGAAAAAGATGATAATAATAATTTGAATCGTGGCCACTTAGCATACGTGTAATTTACCGCTTAAGATGATTTCGTCGTCGTCGTCCCCGTCCCCGTCCTCGGTCTCGACCACCTTCGTCTACGCCGTGGCGGTGCCAAGAAGAAGGTAGAATTCGAGTGTTCGGCGATGAACCCAGAAATTCGTAATCACCGACCGGGGGTTGAACCTGGAGGCCTGCCCAGAGACACGATCATCGTAATGCCGGAATAAAATGCGAGGAATCGCGCGTAATTTGTAGGGTCCTCATGGGCTTGGACCTTTGCGGTAACCTAAGGGCTGTCTTCGTTTAGGGAATAATAATGGTCGGAAGAATTTTGGCGCCTGCACGCGGCGTATTTCTTGCTCCTTTTGCTGCATCTTGCAGATATTACGAAATTATATCATAAATGCGAAACCAGTAATTGATTTTATTTGCGAGTTCTTTTCTTTTATATGTAGGTAGGTATTTCGAATTGTTGTTATGTCATTCAAACGATCGTATCGCATGCTCCAAATTATGTAGTCTTCTGCGTCGTAGACTGAAAAAAAGAAGCCCAGTTTGAAAAGAATATAATTATCCAAAATAAAATTGACTAAAAGACGTATAATTTGAAGGCTCGATCGTCGCACCTATTGAAATTGCCATTCGACCAAATTTCCTGGAAAAAACAAATTTGTTTGTCTTTAAGTATAGTGATTAAGCACGCTCGATTTGCTAGTAAAACTTCGCGTGACAAAACATGATAAACAGTTCGTCGGACAACCGAAACCTTAAGATGGATTCAATAGTCGACAAAAAAGAACTAGTCCGAAAAAACAGCTGAGATTATTACAGGTATTTTTTCGAAAATATTTGCATGAATTCGTCGCGGATGATCGTCGCGTCGTTAATTTCCTTCGTCACGACGTTTCGCATAATAGAGCCACGGTAGGTGATGCTAAGGAAGCAAACGACGTGACGCATGTAAAGTATCAACTAGGCGTATAAAAACTATTTGTCTAGTTGTCAACGTGCTGTACGTTACTCTTGAATTTTGCAAAATGTCAATAATTTCTAAATAACCGGTACATCGTCCGAATAGATATAGACTTAAAGAAGGAAACGTGCCTGACTTACTTCTTCCATTAGAAAACATTTGTCACTCGAAAGGTCTCATTGTCGGATCCTAGAATCTTAACCGATATTTTTCGCGTCGCAATTAATCACGGTCGATCACAGTCATTCTCGAACCCGTAGCCATAGGGCGAGGGTGGCTCCGTGCCATAACTCTCTGTAATAGCTAATATCTCAGAGGAGTCGTACAAACGGGAATCGGTTACTAGTTACTACTTACACGGGCTTACATGATTTATCGCCGTAGGGTAACGGGCAAAAGGCGGTAAGAATAAGAGTGTTTGGGAGAAAAAAGGAGAAAGAAAGAAAGAAAAATACATAGCGAAAGGGTGGGAAGGGCGATCGACAAAGAGGGATGAACAACACGAGTGCAAATCTCTCGGGAGGTTCCACCGCAGCCAATTAAGGCCCAGTTTTAATCGTTCTCGTCTAATTGCCGGCCCATTACATTGTCTCTCCAGGGTAAATACGTCCAGCTAAATACCCCCGTCAGCTTAAAGAATTCCAGGTCTCCCTGAGATCATCAGTGTGTAAACATCGCGTCCAAATGCAAATTGTAAGTAGAAGCTACGCATTGCCGTTAATAATTACTTTTTCACGCATCTGGATCCTTTCGAAATGCACTTACCACACAGGGAACTGAACGGCTTTGTTTAAAGTTAAATCATAAAACAAAGTATGCAGTAAACTAGGCAAGAAATGGATTTTCCGTGACAATTTATCGGAATTCTAGAAGACTATTAACATTTCTGGATCATTCTCGCCGTTACCGACAGAGGCGCATCTGCACGTCTCTTACCCTTGGGATCTCCCAGTCGCAGTAATCACCATGTAGTGAGACCTAGGTCAATAACATTTTTTTGTGGTAATCGCTCAATTTATTATACATAAACATAATCGGACGAATGACTTCGGGAATCTACGCACGCTTGTTCCTTCATAACTTGAAATAATTTTATAATTTAAATTAAACTGCTCGTATAGCCCCACAGGAGACAGTCAATTTAAATCCGAGCGTTTGTAATAACATGTATCAAAACATTTTTAAGTTTGAATTATTGTAATATGTATTATGTTTATTGTATGATTTTCTATTATATCATATTTTACGTATTGCACGGTATGCACGTTTTAATTGTTATCATATTGTTTATGAATGTTTCAAAACTCTGTTCACATGTTATAGTTTAATGTTTAATTACTTATAATTGCATTTTATAACTTTGTAAGACCACTAATGTAGTAATGTGCGTAGTCCTGTCCACGACATAGAATATGCTATCTACAATATCCACGGAAGATGGAGGCCCGAAATTATACTTTTCCTCGCTCCTTTGCTCCGCTACTCACCCTCATCCACTTCCTCCTTTCTCGCTTCTTATACCGCTTCCCTTAGAATACTACTTACCTATCTTATCCTTATTCCTTCCTTCCATCCGCCTCCTTTTACCACCATCCTTACACCTATTATCTTAGCTTACTTCCCGTGTCCCAACTTCCGGTTCCTATTCACTCTCTTCCTTTCCCACTTGTCCGTCTGCGTCATTCACCCTCCCCTTTCACTCACTTCTTCTTTCTTTCCCCACTCTCTCTCGAGAAGTCTAGTTCCCTTCACCAATTCTGTCCCTGACACCTCCTGCTCCATCCCCCTACTCCATGCCCTGCTTTTCGCTCGCATACTTTTCTCCCCACTTGCATTCTCAGGTCTTCTCTTTCCTCATCCCATCCCCACAGTCTCCCGTGTATCCATATTTTCCCATGCATTACCCTTTACTTCTTTCCTCTCCCGCTATCCTATTCAATCAACACTGCATTTTCCTTTCTTCCCATGTCATGTCCTCTTCTATCATTTTCTGTCTCCCTTTTACCATTTCCTTCTTCTCCATCAACTTCCATTTCTGCTCCTTGCACCTCAACTTTACCGCTACTATCCTTCCTCTTCTCTCTCTTTTTCCTCCCCTACATTTTTTACCCCCTCCCCAAATTTTCCCTTTTCTACACTTATTCACTTTATTATCACATTCTTTTCCGTTCTTTCCTCCATCTAACTTCCCCTCCCTGTCTCATCCTTTCTATTTCCTTCATCTTTCCCCCCATCGCTACTCAGTGAGGAACTCCTGCTCTTCCAACCACTCAATCTCCCCTACCTCCATCCTCTTCACCTTTTCCTCCATCTCTCCCTCTCCCTCCTCTTTCAGCCCTTCACTTTCCTTCCTCTCCCTTCTCTCTATCTTCTTGCCCACTTCCTTGACCATTTTTCCATCTCCCTTTGTCCTTCCCCCTCCGGCCTGCCCCCCTTATCACCTCTTGACCATCTCTCTTACAGCCTTCTACCACCTCCCTTCTATCACCTGCATACTTTTACGTATCCTCGCCTTCTCTTTCTCCCAGCTGCCCTCGTCCCCTTCTCTCTCTATCCTTTCTTGCACTATTTCTCCCTTTTCCTCTATCCCTTTTGCTCCTTCGCCACCCACTGCTGTACCAACCGCTTCCTTTAACCCTCTGCCCTTCCACCTCGTCTAACCTTTTCCCCTATCTCTTGCACGCTTTGCTCCATCTCTCTAACCTCCTTCCTTATATTCATAATTTTTCCCCTTATGCCTTTCCTTATTCCTAGTATCTCCTCTGCTACCTGCCACAAATCCTCTCTTACCTGCTCAAACTGCTCTAACACTACCCCTATGAACTCCTACCCTTTGGCAAACCTGCTTCTCATGCGAACTAAGGATTCTTAAACTTTCCTCTCCTGAAGTTCCCCATCCACCTCTCTCCACGCTCATTCCCTTCACAATCTAAACCGCTTTCTACGTATAGTCAAACCTTCCCACATTCTTCCTACCTATATCTTATCCTCATCCCCTTCCTTATCTAACTCTTCCTTGCACACTTTGCAACATTGTCACTAGATTTGTTTGCAACATTGTTGTCGTTTTGTTATCGGCTTTCTTTGCAACATTGTTGTCGCATTGTGGTCGGCTTTCTTCGCAAGTGTTGTCGACTTGTTGCCAGTTTTCTTTGCAACATTGTTGGCAAATTTGTCGTTAGATTTGTTTGCACTTTGTTGTCTGAGATGTTTGGGAAAATGTTGCAAACAAAGCTGTCAACAAAGTTGCAAACATATCAATAATAAATCCGTCAACAAAGTTGCAAACAAACTAAAGACAAAATGGAAACAATGTTGCAAAAAAATTTAACGACATAACCGACAACAAAGTTGCAACTGGCAACAAGCCAACAACAATGTTGCAAAGAAAGCCGTTAGCAGTGCAACAACAATGTTGCAAATAAATCTAATGGCAGTATACAACAAAGTTGCAAACAAATCTAACGACAATACCGGCAATAAAGTTGCAAACATATCGAACGACATAACGACAACAAAGTTGCAAACAAATTTACGACAAATCTGGCAACAAGCCGAAAACAAAGTTGCAAACATAGCTGACAACAAATCTGAGAACAAGGTGGCACGGGAGAATCATGTCGCTGGTAACAGGAAATATATAGAATGTGATATACCCAAAAGTTCTTTATTCATGTTTACGAGTACACAGCATATTTTTGTCTATAAGATTATGTGAATTAAAAAATATGCGTTGCGTATCGCATTGTTCTGTCTCCCAACTGTCGCCTGTAAATAATGATAATCGGACGCAAGGGGGTTGCTAAATACGAAATTAAAAGAAACAAAATTGTCTGCTTCGTCAAACATGCTTGATATACATGACAGGTTACAAGCACTTATAATATAAATACTTATAAATATACTTCCAATACACACTAACGATCCGCCGTAATCTTAAATCGCCGAGTTTTCCGTCTTGAATACCTATAATGTGAGATTATGTAATTAATGTTAAACAATAGTATATACCGTACATTTTAAATAAAAAGTTAACTAAAACGCGCGAATGCAAATTAAGGGGCCAAATGCTGGGTTAGTTGGTCAAGTGGTCACTTACCAGTGGTCATCCATCCTGGACGCAGAGTAAGGAAGAGGGAGTATCCAACCTCACCGAGTGCTGCGGCTGGACTGACTGCCGGAGCGCCACATCGCCTCCTTTTAAGTTGAACGGCCCCCAGTCACAGTACCTATCTTTGTCCGTATACAATATCGTCTACGAAAAAACATTCAGAATGACAATAACAATTGTTCATAAGTGACTAACATACATTGACAAATTAATGTTCCGAATTTACCAATTCTTCGCGAGAGTGCCGTTTAAATTACCCGCGACTATACGTGTATTATATGTGTGTGCCTGTAGAGTTCGCGCTATAGGCTCCGCCCCTTTTCGTTTGGCCTGTCGATCGTTTTCATCAGAAGCCGTTGAGCCGGTCCTCGACAAACACGCGTAGTTGTAAATTCAATAATGGAGATAGTGCACTCCAGTAGCACGAGCGTGCCCGATTGCGGAAAGTTCAAATCAACGCACGATCCACGAAATAAAGTGTCTTGTTCCTACAAAACAAGTATTTTATTCACGTTACAATTATGCTACATTAATTATCACTATTCCTACCGGTACTTTATGTATACCTATTCTCTTCTTTAATCTTTAAAGCAACTTATATTTCTTAATATAAGATAACAGCCAAATGGATAGCGCAAAAATGTTGTTTCTTTTATTTAGAAATAGATAACGTATGTGTTACGATTTAAGTTAAGTGGCGGTGCAACAACGTTGTATGTATGAAAGTCTAGACGAAATTTAAGACAAACTGTTTTGACCGGTTGCGATAGGAATAGTGTTAATTATTTATGCATATACAAGATCGTATGCAAGTGAAACTACGATAAAAAACAGTGCATATGGATATAATGATTATTTATGTATGCGGTCATAATCTTGATGGTGATATTGGTTACCGAAGAAGCTGCATTACCAATGTAGTAAAAGTACAGGGATCAGATGGGTCTCCGAGAGCAGAGCGCCTTCCTCCGAGGGATTCATAATTCTCATATCAGTCGAACGGTATTCGTATTACGAGATGGAAATAAATTTGGGGACTATTATTTATATTTCAAAGCTGGACATTTAACACAGAATTTTCCTGATTTGTCCCACTACATCCCGGGCAGACCGTAGATAAGATAAATGCATAGTATATGAAGTTAATTTGTTTGTTTTATTTTACTATTTGGCGATGAAGATTGTTCCTGTACACATGTATAAACATATGCAAATACCCTTTCTCCAAAATACAATATCCTACAGAAACAATTTGTAACGTATTTACATTACCTTAGTTATTCAGCTAACGCCGGCAAAGTATCACAGATAATCGGCATGTGCAAATTTTATAAGAACTTTTCAGGTCGCGTATCATTCAGCTCGAAGACATCTATGCTCGTTCCATTTGCATCCTAAGTACAGTGGGGACCTCATGGAAACTCTAGTCTCAAAAATCGGAGCTAGGTATACGATGCCACAATATTGTCTATGTACTTCTACATTACATTCCCCGATTGACGCTTCGAACGAGGAGGGATCCACTGTATCATAATGCTTTGATACATTGGAATTCCTATTTTTTTTATCACGCGCATCCGCGAAACTCGTCTTGCCTATCGTATACCCCGTTTGTGATTAAACAAAATCATATAGCCGCATCCGGTAAGCTGTTTGAACGTTAATTCGCCTTTCCAATTAGTCTTTAAACGAGTGCAGGGATACACAGGGGTCATACCATACGTCGAACGTCATTAAAATCCGCCCAAGTCCTCGGTGCATTAAACTCGTGTAGCGCATCAGAATGCAAGCTCGAGACGCGGTCCCTGGCACTATGCCTGGTCCCCGTGCTCGAAGATGGAACCGGTCGCTCTTAATAACCACCCTCGCATATGGCCTAAGGATCACTGGTGCGACCTACAATCACGCCATAGACAACTCGCAGCGACTCGATCATTATCACGGCCAATAATCACCGGGACGTATTCCGCTAAGTGCTCCCCTCTGTTTCTAGAGCGCCCCACCCCGCCCCCCACACCACCCATCCCTTGCCCGGCAACCCTCTCTCGGTCCTTCCCTTCTCCCTCTTTCCACTTACCCATCTTGGCCCCGCTTTATCTCTCTGTTATTTGGTTCCGCGACGAACGATAATCAGGGAGCAGGATACGCCGTTGGATGGATGGCAGCTCTAATTCGGTCCAATTACGCTGGTCGATTAAAAAGATTTAATTGTCTGACGCGCCGGAACCCTCCAGCGAGCGCTCCGTGTCTCGTGTCTCGAGATGGGAGAGACGGAAAATTCATGGGGTAGGTGGATCTCCGTGAATCCTTACGGTCGTTACGGAGAATCGGGGAGTCGGAGGTGGTTCGTACTTCAACGCGGAGGATGCAGGAGAGTCATCGTGGGAACGATGGCTCATGAATTATTTAGATTTAATGCGTAACGTTGTTGGCGTCGTACGGAGGACACGACGATTGCAAAGCATTAAAATTTTGATATCTTCGGGCATGGAAAAATCTAGGAGCTATTAAAGTTTTCGAACGCAACGTTCCGGAAATTATGATTTTTAACGAGTTATAAATTACTCGTCAAAACGATCCGACTAACATCTTCCTCTCTCCCCTCTTATCGGTCTCTCGTCACGCGACACGCGGTCATTCCGGAACCAACGGACCGTTCACCCCGAGCTCCGAAAATCTCCAATTAATTCGAGACAAGACAAATCAAGATCTTAATGACTCCTCCCGCAAGGGAAGCACGATACTCTCTATTTCGGGACCGAAATTAGAGGAATTAGATTCACCGCGGGATTCTTTTGGGGAGGAACGAGGTATCCGCCGGACGGATCCAGGAGCTGTCCGGCGGAGGATCAGATATCGTCAAGCCGAAGATTCACGCAGGAGGGGGGCTCCTCAAAACATCACACAGAATCTCGTCTCATCCAAGGAGAAGGAGCGAGGTTCCAGGACGTTCGCAACGGGGCTCCCGCGTTGCACGTATACGCGCAGGAGCAGTCGTTTATAATCAGGATCAGCCGCCCCGTGTCCTTTTTCGCGTCACCTCCCGCGGCAGGAACCGCGGTCCCTCTTCTTTCCATGCTCGGACGTCCCGCTGCTGCCGCGGGTGCCCCGTATCTTTCTGGGACACCGGGGACCCGGCAGTAACCTCTAATTAAAATTAACGATAATAAGGACGCGAGGTAGTGACTGCGTCACCCCCCTCGAATTCTGCTACTGTCAATTAAGCCGCGGCCGCGCCGGTACGCTTTATCCCATGCTCCCGCGAGTTTCTACGTTTGCTTTGCGCGCGCTTCATTCGCGAAACGCGTTTCTATCGATGTGTCGGGACCATCGTCGACCGATAGTCGAGAATTGTGTTCCGGTATGAATGAAAAACAAAGAGGGATTTGAAAGCTGAGTTTTTATAATTCTGTCGGCAGTCTAGGATCATGAAACGTGAGAACTGTATCGTTAGTTTTATACGACAGCGACGGGAGAAGATTGCACGTAGTGCGCCATTATCATATATTTAAAATTTTCAAAAATTATCGCTTATAGTAGTTTGTATAAGTTTAATTGAAATTCTAATTAAACCCGAATCAAGTACATAAAGATACGATAACATTGAATTTTTTTTTTTTTGAAAAAATGCCCGTTGTAACATCTCTATGTGAAAAACGTTAGAACGCGTAGGCGATGGTAACCTAACTCACGGCCCGCTTACCAAGTTTCCAGAGGAATACGCGTACGACGCTACGTACGACGTCGCATGATTTTCGATCATTTTACGAAAGAAAACGTAAGAAGCCGTCGTATGCTCACCGGTTGTAATTAATGACAGGTGCTCCGGCGCACTTTAACGATCGGTAGGCCGAAAATGGTGGCGGTGGGTTTTTTCGGAGCAACTCCCGGGGACAAGGTCTCCAGGATATCGCAGCTGTGCAGGCGACCCGTTTTGTTCCCAATAAATTTTAGAAGCGACCGAACGAGGCGCCGTCTTACGTCGAGGCTGTATTATCGTCTCGCCTAATAAACCTATAAATTCCAACGCGACGACCGACGTGCGTACGGTGCATACAAAAGAAATTAAAATAGCGCACCATTTTATGACACGCCTTTCCTCTGGGCAAGAGATATAAGGCACGAGTACGAACGTAAAGTCAAAACACAGCGGTGCGCAATTAAATGGAGGATACCATCCAATTATTTTATTTTGACGTACGCGTATGTCGTTGGATTACGTACGGAAAGGGAAAGAATCTTTTACAAATTTCAAGATCCAACAGTACCACGGGCTGGAGACGTTAAAATATTATTAAACGTCGATCCGCTCTGTTCTAATCTATCGTACATCAACGAAGTACTGGCGTTACTCGCGCATAAAGACGAACTGCATTATTAACTCGTTCTATAACTCGCGATTTAAAGTACGGTTTTACGGTATCTTCTTATTCCTTCGAAAGCGAGAAAAGGAAGGCGGCGATCCACTCTTAGCAGCTGCGGGAAGCAATTAAATTAACGCGGGTCGAAAAAGTTTCTCGTTCTATGACGTAAATTATCGATATCACGAGCGTTATTGTTCTGTACCGTAAATACACGGTGCTCGTTAATTGAAAGTTTTATTCGGACTTTGCTCTTTTCCAACTGCAACGCGATAGTTTAACGTTAAAAAAGACTGTCACATAAATAAAGATCACGATAATTCTAGCCGCTAATGAGACGGAATAAAATGAATGTACCGTAAGCGTAATACGAATGCTTTATATAGGACAGACGCTATGCGAGTAATCATTTCATTATTTTTATTAAACACTCGTATATTTATAAGATCATCGAGATACTTTCATAAGAATTTTAAATCGTGGCAATTGCCGATTGGTGGTACCGCGTAGCGGCACAGTTTCGAAACTCGATGCAACAGGTGCCTCGTGGGCAGAGAAAGATGAACCGAACGGAACCGAGAGAGACACCGGTGGTTAAGAAAAGGAGGGTAAAGCGCGAATGGATAATTTTTCTCACCTTCCTTTCTTCGCGATTGCCGTGCGACAACACAATGTACTTACGCCTTACAAGTGTATTCGGATAAAATCGGTTATCTCTACCCGAATATATTGCTTTTTCCAATAACGCGTCTCATCCTCAGTTTCCGGGTTAAAATGATTTTCCGTTAATTTCTTGGACAAATACGCTCGGTCTTTGTAACTTTACGACCCGATTGAAAATTACCCGAAAGAAAGCATATGAGTCGCATGACGAGAGAAATTTGCAAGATGAGTTTGCAGAAAATTCACGCCGCCGCGTCGTCTCGATGTAAGAGTATGAAAAGCAAAATACGAGGATGGGTGGGCCAAGAGTTGGCCGCTGATGGTTTAACATAATTGAACGATTTTTTAACGGCGCAACCTGTGTGGTCATCCAAGTAATTAACTGATTCCGTGGGTACAATGTAGCGTGGGTAAAAATCACCCTTCGATTATTAGCGCGTGACATTCAACGTCGATAAAGCACGATGCCTCGACGCCGATAGTTTATACGTTTCTCACGCCTTATCCACGATGGCGGAAGTCGAGGTCGTACATTAAAATAATAATAATTAGAAATCTCGCTATCGCGTAAAATTAACTTAGATACACGGCGCTGGCATAGTAATCCGCGGAAAACAAGACCCGCTCGATATTCCGAAGTCACGATCACACAAAAAAAAAAAAGTAAAAGACCGTCCAGTTCGAACACCAGCGGCGGAACATCATAATTTAATAATTATTACCCGCCACGCTGAAAACTCGATTCGTCGTTGCAAAAATTCCATCTCGCGACGTGGAGTGTCCTCGTAAACATTTCCGTATCAAATATCAAATTAACTCAAGAGCCCTCTTTCTTCTCATTTTTCGATCATTGCGCGTCAGCGAGAATCGCCACGCCTATCGGAACGATCACGCCTGAAAGATGAAATAAAGAATCGTCGCGGCTAACAGCCGCAGCCCATATAAAGCATCCTGTCCTCGGTATCGAGCCGCTATTACGAATATCCTTATCCCCATCAGCATTTCGAGAACCCGTCGACAGGTTCACCGCGGGATCATTTACGATCGTGTATTATGCGCGCGTGAGGGGCTACCTGGGGGACATTTACTCCGCGACGTGGATTGGATGTCTCACCATTCGAAGCTTAGGTTACCACGAAACGGAAGGTGTACGCGTAAACGCAAAACTGCGGATGGTGATCCGCACGGACTCCGCCAACTCATCGACGCATCGTTGATGACCCTCCTCTCGCTCTTTCACTGCCTCTCCCCCCTCCCCTCGCTCTCCTCCTCTCTCACTCTCTCTCTCTCTATGCGCCGCTCTCCTTAGCCTCTCCTCGTTCGGTTTTTCCGAATGCACGTACATACGTACGTACGTACGTACGTACGCGCGGATCGTAATCTCGCTCGACGATCGCTATGCAAACTGCCCCGTATTTATAGGTGCACTCGTGCCAGCTGCCCGATACAAGGTGCCTATGGCGGAGATAGCCGGTTCGCTCGCTTGGCAGTTCGTTTCGTTCGGCGACGATGACGAGGAGCACGCTCTCTGCCCGGTTACGACGTGGAATGATCGCTGTCGTGTATCAACGTCGTCCCACGACTCCGCCAGCCGCAAGCATCCCTAACGTTTCTCCGACTTTTCCGTAGGCGCCACGGAACTGGTTGCATGTCGAAAATTTTCCTCGAGGCGCGCGCATAATCGCGCGCGCTACGCCAAATAAGTAAATATTGACCGCGGCGAATAAGGATGCGGGGATTATATTAAGCTCTAACGGGACGATTGGGATGTGAGACTTTTAATCCGACGATTCAAACTGCGAGTTACGCGTGGCAAATGCGTGGGCAAACCCCCCCCCCACGAGAGAAAAATTGCTCATGGACGTCACGCGCGACGTATCCCGCGAAGCTAATAAATTAAAATCCCGATTATCCGAATTAAATGCGCGGTCGCGGGAGTATTTTGCGCGGACTCGAGAGATCGCGAGCGTCAAGCGTCGCGTATATCATATCAAAAATTTTTCCGCGGATGTTCAATAATTCATCTGACCGATCCTAAGTTTCTAATCCAATTACACGCGTATCCTCGCTAATGATATAACTGCCCTTACCCGAAAAGACCCCTCGTCGAAGCACGCAATCTAAATTCGATTTCATGGGTCCCGGGATCGTCATTTCATCTTCGCGGTATTCGCGCGAAGTCACGGACGAACCTCTTAAATTCAATTAACCATACGTCGAAGCCGGCGTGGAACGCGATCCCCGATTACCAGTCATCTCCACCCTTTCTCATTATCTACCACCCGCGTCTTCTCTCGTGGACCGCGTCTCGAATTCCAGAATCCCACCGGAGGGCACTTAGGCCCATTTGCTTCGCGGCACAGTTGAAATATACGCGCACGTATGCGCGCGTATCGTGGGCGAACGAACGCGCACAGGTAGCGCGTACGCGCAACAGGTTGTTGAACGCTGAGAGTGTCCGGCTTCGATTCGACTATACCCAGTAGTCCTAGCAAGGCCGACCGGCGCGCGGCGCGGCGCGGTGCGGCGCGGCGAGGCGGCCCGACGCGACGGCCCGACGGTCCGGCGCGGGCGCCGAGAAGCGCTTATTAGAAAGTCTCAATGCACCGACGGTATGCGATTGTTCGGTACGATTGTGTCTTATTTAGATTCCTACCGCATTCCCATGTTCCTCTAGCGGCTTCTATTGCGGCCGAACCGCGCCCGGCCGAGCATTTTCGGTACTACCACGGCGCGGCGTTGGAAAACAAGTATCTCTCTCGGTGTAGTAATATTGTTGTAACCGCTATTGTGGTGTTGTCGTAGGAATGTGGTTTCTTTGAAAGGACACCGTGCGTTCTGCGTTTTACGTAATATCGCTAATATGCCCTACCAGATGAGACACACGGTCGGGATATTGAATACGTTATTTTAAAACAACAATCACGAAAACTTCTTGCGGTATTTTTATCTTTTAACCCTAGAACGCTGACCATTCGTCGATTCAACGAACGCTGATACTTTTGTACCGGTTATTTTTAGCATGTCTTTTATATAATTTAGTTATCGAATAAATATAACAAAGACAACGAAATCACAGTAATTTTAACATATTTGTGTACGTTTTATGTTATACTTGTTGTTTCGGCGAATGGTTTAAAAAGAGTGTAAAAATAAGGTTAGCGTTCTAGGGTTAAACATAGACAACGCGCTGTGATAACGCGTATCTCATTCTACTCACGTTAAAGGACGATATAACGAACTCGATTAAGGAAACGAGCTCTATTTATTTCGAGTCTCCTGCAAGATATCTTTTTAAAAGCTAAAACCCCATTCGTTCTTTCCAGAAAAGATACAAGGTCCAATCCTCGCGTCCTTGTACTTGGCCCGAGACAAGACCTTGTCTCTCGATACGTAACTCCGCGTCGATAATCACCTGAATCGCGCGCGGTGTCCGTATCGTTGGTAGAACGAACGAAAGACTCGTAAACTTCCACCGAGATAACCAAGATCATCGTACTCGCGTTAAACGGAAATACAATACAGACCTCGACTCGCGGAAAGGCAGAGGACTTTAACTCACTGCCAACTGGGATTCACCTAGGAGGTTCCCCGAAGGAAGATCGTCTCCCGTCCTACCGACCGCCCGTTCCTTTTCTTTGCGTTATTATATCGGTGATGATGAAGTACCGGCCGGGTTACCTAATGCTCGTACAATGGCGACAACGGCGCGTTCCATGCGCCGTACATAAATCTCCGAACAAGAGGCATATGTGTGCCGCGTACGCTCACGGACGCCGGCGTTATCTCGCCATGTATCGCGGCTCTGCTCGCTAAATATGTTATAAATCCTCGCGTGAAACATTAGGGAATGCTTTGAATGCGCCTAATGCCGGACGTTGGCTTTTCTTCCACGAGGCCCGAGGACGGGGCGCAACGTACCGGGAGGAACGACCAGCCTCCTTTTTCCGCTCGTTAAATTCGATTTCGCTGGATGTCCGCCATTTCATCGTAACGTTGCCGAGCGGACGAAGAATCTTCTGGGACACATCGATATCGGCTGCTCGCGCAACGTTTATTAACCGCGCGTCTAAGAGCTTTCGATCGCAGGATTATAGCTTTTTTGCCAGGATGATCTCACGATACCGATGTAATTACCATAATCACCGTTAAAGCACATCTCTCTGCAATGTAATACTAAGTATGATGTATCGCTGTCTTGCAACCATGTTTCTGAGCGTATTCCTCGGGGATAACCTATTCGTGAGATTCTCGTTGAAGAGAAAAAAAAAATCAAAGGATTTTGCCATCGGTAGCAAAGGTGCGAGCACTCAAATCTACGCGATAAAAAAGGAAGAAGCAGTTACTCTCGCGCAATGTCGCCTCCCGGTAATGTCAACGAAAATGATTTATTTACGAATCCGCGCGAAGGATCATTTATTCGCTACATTCCGCGTGATTTAAAACTTAGGCACCTCCTGTGAAATTTATAACGATAATACGATGTGCCTCGAGGCGCGCCAGCGTGACAAAAGAAACAAAATTTGAGCATAAATCATAATCTTTTTTTTTTTTTTTGGCGATAAATCTGGTCTTATCATTTTACCGACCGACACTTTACACCTGCGCGAACCGTGTTCTCTGCCACCGAGACTCTTCGCATATCCGTCTGACCTTAAACCCAGATTTCACTGCCAAAAAAAAATTCTACTTGCAACGTACGCCAATAGTTCTCTATCTACTCGACGTTATTCTTCGTGGCAAAATAAAATAAGTCTCGTCACGTTCGTCCCTCGCGATGCCTCTCCACCACGAAAGTGTCACTTTCGATCGTAAAATCATGCCAATTCCAACATTTCGAATCTACTCGCTCGTCATTGACCCCTGATCCCACACCGCTGCATCTGCATCACCGAGTCCTTCGGCATCCTACTTTGTATGTCCACGGCGTGCTTTGCATAAAATTAATTAACCGTCGGAAGTTCGCAAATCCAGACCCGTCTCTGGGTACGAACCTATCTCGCTTTAAGGTACAGCGCGCCACCTCGCGTAGTCCAAGGTCCTTTGAGGACCCTCGTGTCTCGAGGCGCCTTCGAAACCTGAGGACGCGTGTCGTCGAGAGACGGTGCACGCGTTTATGCACCGTCTTCCCTCGGTTGTCTCTCGAATATAATGGGCTGTAAATAACTGTTTCCTCGGCTCCGTACTACAGCGGAATATTGTTTGCGATGGTAATTGTAATGTTTCCCGGATCTCATTTGCTGGCTTTCAGCCGCTAATATACGGCGGCTTCGTACCACGGGGCCACGGCCCGGCCATAACTCACTGAAACGCAACAACAAACAGTTCATCTAGACCGGTGGTCGCGTGGGTGCTACAAACGTTTCACTTTGCTGATCTCGCTTCTCTCTCGTTCTCCGTCAGTACTATTCCACCCTCTTTCTATTCCGTGTCTCACTATTTCCTAATGTATCTAAGCTCTGCCTCCTTTGCGCTCAACACTGCTCGTTACGTTGTAACGATGGAATCGAAAAATTGATTTGCCGTGGCAAGTTGCTCGATGCCGCGTTTATACCCCGCTCGATACGATTCGATCCATTGTGTTACCCGCAATGTTTGATTTATTACGTATCTATATCGCTAAATAAGTTTTCGTTCAACTCGTGCGCTCGACGCTGCCAATTAAGTCTTACGTTAGCGATGGAAATCGGACGGTTGATTCACCGAAATAAATTTTACGTAGCGGTTCCACCGTTCGACGCGAATGTCAATTTTATCGACGTCGCATTATGTTTCCACGTCGCTAAATATCTTGCGTTCAACAGTTTTTGTTAATTGTACTTTCATGCGCGCAACAAGAAAATTCTATTTTACATTGCAAAATTATGTTAATAACAACTTATACGTTCCAACAACCTGTCGTCGTTTCCCTTTTGCCATCTGTCCCTCGACTTTAATCGCATTAAACAACGAGCAATGACTTTTTATCTTCGATTCTCTAACCATTCGTTGCCATCGTCGTACCTCACTGTGATTTGCAATCGGGTTTTCCAGTCGTCCCTTAGATCGGATTAACCACCCGTGTTACGCGTATCCGCCGAAGGGTCCGGGCCACGCAGAGGCGTAGTCCTTTAAGGTTCTTTAAGATCCGTCCACCACGCAATTATCCGCGTCATTACCAATATGAATATTCATGCCGGCAACGCCGTGAAAGCCCACGGCCCCCACGGGGGAAAGTGATATTTACATTGTCGGTTTATCAAGGCGAGCCCGACGAAACCAATCGAAACAGGAAATTTCCTTTTGCCGTGTACACGCCCACGAATAATTTCATACTATCTAAAAGTGATTATTACGAACGAATAATATTACGCGCCCTCAGGCGAACGATAAATGAAATTGCGAGCTGAGCAATGACTCGCGAAGCCCGCAAGATCTGCAATATTCGCGTACGAGTTACGCCGCTGTATTTTCGCAAATTGCAAGTCGTATTACTTAAAACGCAATTTCGTCGGTACCCACGCGTTACGATCAAACGCGGAATAAAGAGACGTATCTCGCGACGGTATCGCCGTGCGATAAGATGAATACGCGAAAACTCGTAAATATGCGCGAAACGATAAATGATTACCCTGCTGGACACGGTACAGAGAGACGTTAATTACAATTAGAGCGATAATTCCCGGTCGCTCGTTTTCCAGGGCAGTAGCCATAAATTTTCGATCGCGGGGGCACGACGTTTATAGGCAATGATCCTCATCGCGCCGCAAAATATTCTCTTAGCGGACAAATGTTAAAGATGGCATAGACGATCCTCGATTAAGGTACGTATAACGACACTCCTTTCGTCGACCGTAAACTAGAAAGCATTGGGACATTATGGACGATAAAAAAAACCGTAATCGAAATAAACTACGTAACGAATGAGAGAGACGGCCGTTTCGAAGGTAGCCCTACCCTGTTGTCCCTATCTGTAGTAAAATCAGGTCCACGACGCATACGCCGCGATAGCGGCCATCATTTTTATAAATTCACGTATAATCGGTGTGACGCGATGCTTGTAAAATTTCAAATTAAAATATTCGTCTCCATACTCGACCGATACCGTTCGTGACTTTATACCGTTGTATTTCTCTAAAACCAAGAAAATTAAAGACAGAAAGGGAGAAAGGGAGTCTTTGGATTCGCTCAGGGACAGTTGACACGGCTGCGATATTAATTTGATCGAGTAAAAATATTATTCTCATGCGCAAGTGATAATGGCCCGAGACGATTTCGCGCAGATAAGCGAGATGCTCTTACACGAGGAGCATGGAGATTGATTTATTCGAGCGGTGCATTCCCGGACACTATCTCACGACCTTAAAAGCGGCTAAACGATTCAATTTGTAGTAATTATAATGCAACTGCCGGGGGCCGGTCGACTTGAGCGTGCGCTTTTTTCATTGGAACCACTTAAGACGCGACGACGTTTCGCGTGTGGGCGTACGGGCCCGAATCGAGAAGTTCGTCCCGACAATTTCGAGCTAATCTAAACGATATTGGACTCGACTGGCATTAAGGTCGCCCGACGACGAAAATTCGACCGTAACTTATCGAAGCGACTGTCCCGAACATTGGAGGTGGACCAGCTAAACGGCGATTAATTTAACAAATTTTCGGGTATTCCATTTCACCCATGACCCACCACATCCACCGCGGCGACGTGCGTCTACCCTTTAATTACTCTGTCAGAGTGATGAAACGCGTGGTTTGCCTTCCTATAGTAACGCAAAATAAAATCCTGGTCTTAACGCCGCCTTATCCTCGGATAAATATGGCGAACGTGAGTTGCAAGCGCTGCGCAGGTGGTCCGGCGATAATAGTAACGATAATCCTTGCGTTCGTAACCCGTAAACCATGAGATACTGAGCGGCCATGCCTGATTCAGTGTTCGATCGGTTGAATATCTGTTTGTTATTAGCTGCCGGGCATTATATCTCCATCCACCTACGCCGAGCGTTTACTTGGACGGAAAGTCAACCGTGTTTATGAGAAAAATTGCAAGCGAAACTATAAGCGTTAGTTATCCCACGTATGTACGCTTATCGAGAAATTGTAACTATACTTCGCGAGGATACAAATTCTCGTAATGGCAGTGCGCGAACGCGGTTAGGTCGACAGACTGTGCGGACGAATCGTTTGGAAAAATGTTACGGAGATAATTTCTCTCGTCAGCTTTCCCGTATTACCGTCCTGTCTCGCGCGTTAACGGCAAATTTTCGGTCCGCGATAATCCGAGCGAGATACGGCGAATCCTAAAAGAAGGAAATTCATATGTCCGAGGACGTCACCTTCCATCCCTCGTTTCCTTGGACTTGGCGAATTGTCGTAGATACATCTGAAAATAGCCTTCCCGGAATAGCGAAGAATTTAGACCACCAACGCGCGGCTCTCGTCTCAATTAACGCTTAAAGACTCGTCCACACGAAACTTCCACCCACAACGCCTCTTACGCGAACCTCTGTTTGTTCGTAACGGGGCTCGCTCGTTATCTCATAAGAGTGACTGCGATAACGATCTTGATTTGTACGGCACTGCAGAATAATGTGCATCCGCGTGACAACGGCGAGACCGAGATCAGAGACGATAAACGAATTAAATGAAATAAGTTAAGTCGAGGAAAATTACGTCTTAAGGAGCCTCGGAGCGTACACCTTTCTCGTGAATCATTTAAACTAAAGTTCTCACTCTAAAGCACTGCGTTCGGAGCGAACAATTATATTCCAGAACGAAAGAAATTTCCGCTCGTCCCACCCGTGACCAACGACGTCCAAAAAAAAAAAAAAAAAATCCAAACCACGAGCGACAAGTCCCACGCGGTGAAATTTACGTTTATGTAAACGAATCCTAAATTGCCGTAAAATTTGATACCTAAGCTGCGCGTCTAAGCGTGGCCGAGCAGGTAAACCGCGGTTACGCACGAGGCATCAGTTTGTACGTCGAGAGTGAGAGAGCGACCGCAAGGCGATGGTTTACCTGCTTGCGTCCGGAACGGCGTAATCTGCGAAAATCTAGGCACTCTGGGTGTACGTACTGAAATCTGCCCGCGTAGTCGCTTGAGTTTCGCAGCAAAGTGGGGTCAATTGGAGACGAGGACCTCGGCCGCCTCGCTCCCACACTCCGCAGAAATTTATTCCGTGGCTCTAATCGAGGCCGACCGCTTCGCTCCGACGAGAAGAGCGAGATTCGCAGTGAGCCTCCTCTGGGATCCTCCACAGTACCTTCCACGTGGTCGCCAGGAGTCGACAAAGATTTCAGCTCTCGTTGCACCGTACCTCTACGAGTCTATCCGATGTCTAACGTTGACCCCTCTCAGTGGCGGCCGGAAAAGTTGCAGCTAAGGGAAAAACACCGAGTCAAATTTATGTGCGCTACACGACGAAATTAAAGATCTTTGAAATTTTGTTACTTTATATCGTACAAAGTTTTAGAGCATTCTGTCTAGGTTCCTTTTAAATCCCGAGGAGTCTATTTCAAAACAAAACTTGAAAAGTTGTACTTAAGGGGACATACGGAGCCAAGCTGATCTACGTACATACACTAATCGACAAGATCAAAGATCTTCGAAATCTTGTAACTCTATATGACACAAAGTTTTTGAGCATTCTATCTAGGTTCGTTTGCAAGCGCGATGCTTCTACTTTCACCTGCCGCGGGTCATTTTTATCTATGAATTTCCAATTCATTTTGAGACAAAGTTCTCTCGCGTTGCGAATAGTAAAGCGCTGTCGCACGCGCAACGTATACCGTCGTTGGCACTTTCCGCGAGTGTTGCTAATAACGATATATCGTCTCGCGTATGGAAGCTGTCTTGCTGCCAAGCATAATCTAATTCTTCCGATCGTTACCGTATCGAACTTAACAGTTTTTAAATAATTGCATCGTATCGTTATCGGTGATCTGCAAAATTAACTGTTTTCACAAATTATCCAGGGCGAGCAGATAAACGCAATGCAAATCGGGACGTTGACTGTGCAATCACTTCCGAAGTGATAGAATAACGACGAGGAATCTTACGCGATTATGGCAGTGTTATCCATCGTATCTTCCACGCGGATATACGAACGTACGGTAATTTCAGCTCCCGTTGCACCATACGCTCGGTACATGTGTACATAAATACAATTTCTTACGTTTAATGTATTCTAAAATGTCTGGCAGCATTCACGTTATGTGGTTCAATACAATTCTCCTAATCGTTTCTACGTGGCGTTTACTACGAACGAAGTATCGGACCGTATTATCGCTAGTCATCGTGCAAATTAATTTTTGCTAAGAAATACCTGAGACGACGGGATAAACATAAATCACGACGTTGACCATAGGATTTTATACAGCTTCCAAAGTAGCGGCGTAACGTTAAGTGATCTTACGTCATTATGGCAACGTTATCTCCCTGTAAATGACAATTTGTCATACCAGCCACTCTTAAGGAAGTGCACTCAATCTTAATAGCGCTTGTATCAATACCGCGCTTCGCCTCTTTTCGTTTAACGAGAGTGTGGCAAGAGCGAGTCTCGCGCATTGGTGCGGCGAAATTTCGAAATGCAGAATAAAGTGAATAGGAATCGCGCGTGGCTACCGTGCGTACAGTTTAGTCTCGGAAATGGACAGGGCCCTTACCTGTCGTGCCTCGAGGACCGGGAGGTTTACCGGCTATGACGCGCGTATGACGCGTAAGAACGTACATATAGGTACGTGGGAGAGCAACCCACGCACACTATTCCTGGAGTTAATACTCCTTATGCCCAGTGAATGCGAAATATGCCTTTGTTGACCTGCCAGCGCACTGCCTTGCCTTGCCGTCTTAAAGTGTCGTTCACACGAAATTTCCTGTTGTCCTCTACCCCGTCGTCCTTTTATCCGCTCGTTTAGAATTGAATTTTATCGGATCGATACGAGTATCACGATGACCGGACGATCGTACCGGTGCGGTGATTCGAATGGCAATTAAGAAAAATCAGCGCGAAACTCCACCGTCGATATCCCCTATCGGACGGAAATAATGTCGTCGAGTACCGAGATAACGATCGAACGACTAACCGTCGTCAGAATCGAAATTCACTCCGACGGCAAACGTGAAATTAACTCATTCCGTTCGCATGTGGCTCGTCTGATTTATCATTGAGGTAAAAGGAAAGGGATGGGGGGCGGGGGAGGGGGATGTGTGCGTGCGTGAGAGAGAGAGGGAGAGTGGAGTTTACAAGCGATACGTCGAAGGCGACGATATTAAGGCGACGATAATCGGTCGTTTTAGTCCTCATTTAAATGATACCGCCGTGATTTCGCGACTCGAAATAAAACGAGCGGGCCCTTCGACTGACTGATTTGCGATACGTAATCGCGGGAACCGGGTCCCCGGTGCCTCGTTCCAGTATTCCAGAAAGCTCGCTCGCCATCTTTCGGGCTCGTTATACGACGGCGAATACGCTTATGCGAGTGGAAGAACCGTTGGCTCCTTAACGATCGCGATATCAGGGCCAAGAGAACGGTCGGAGTACCTGCCGAAAATGTACGATTAAATCATGGATCGAGGATGCGACCGGCGCGGCTGCCGGAGCGTACGTACGGTGTGATTTAAAGCCACCGACGATCGATGATCGGGAATATTTAATAGAAGTGAAAATAGGTCTGATACGAGATCAGGGACAACGTTCCGAATCGCGTTGGTGGGAATATTAAATATCAGCGATGAGAAAATGTACTTCGCGCATTACGCCAGATTCTAATTAACGGTCCGAGAATTATTTATCACCCATCGTGGGCAGCAAACTTGCAAATTTGTACGAGATTTCATCGGTACTGGATTAACGCTTTAACAGACAGTCGGTCGTATAGGAGCATCGATGATGATAACAATAGCGCGAACACGTAATTTTTGAACGGCGGGTCGAGTTTCCATGAAAGTTGACATGCACGACGCGACGCTAATCGTCGCTGCGGCCAATACCGTACACCGCGCTCCCGTCGTCGTATATCACGAGTTAAATCCTCCGCGCGTATTTCGTTCGCGTAAGCTCAATTAATTTAAAGGACATAACGAACGAGCGAGCGAACGATTTTAATGGCCGGCGGAATCGATTCTGTCCCATCAACGATTATTAACCAATGAGAGAACAGATGTGTCCCCGAGAGCGCCGCGATGCCGTAGCGCGACGCAGGACACCCGATGACGAGTCTTTTGTTGCGCAAAAGTACAAAGGTCCACGGCTGAAATCGGAACGACGACGTTCCTACCGAGTCGGAAAAAAAACTGTTAACGGCCGAGTTATAAATTATTAATGCGGGTATTATCCGCATAGTCCGCTCGGAAAGCTTTTATGGGCAGCGCGCAGGACGCAGTCGTCGTCGTCGTCGTCGTTATTGTAGTCTTCGGCATCGACTTTGGATAAGGTTTAAGTACCTATATATGAGTGTACAGGGTGATCCGTTAGTAGCGATCAGACCGCGGAGCGACCGAAGAATCGTGCGCCGAAGCATCGGATCGTAATTCGTAAAACTCCGTAAACGGATGAACGAGATCATTGTATCTGAGATCGAGGTACTCGCAAATCCCTGCGAGTGTAATTATAAATAAAACGCAGTCGGATAACCTACCGAATATTCGTCGAAACAAACGAAGCGTAAAGAGAGAAGCGTTGTAATAATTACATCCCCTCGGCGTGCGCTGACTCGCACGTAAACACAGTGTTTTCTTTTTCTACGTGTGGTATCCAACGTAAATGGAACATCCTGTATAACGTAACATTGTGCTCGTGGCCCTTGCACGGTACGTCGACCATTAACGCTTTTTGCTGGCGGCCGTGCGTGTGTCATTGACGCTGCTTTTATTGGCCGGGCGCATAACTTCCTTTAGTGTCGCTCGTTTATGAGCGAGTAATTGCACGATGATTTCGGTGCCAGTGCGTACTCCCAAGTTCCACTTAGGTGGTACGGCGGGGGAGGGCGAAAATATGGAGCATCGATAATGGCCGAGGAACCGCCTTGATTACGGTAATAACGCTGTCCCGGGCAGTCCCGTTCGCAAAAAGATTAGGTGCCGTTCGCTCGAGTCCTACGAACGGCGTAATTTTCACGACTGCCTAAAATTCCACGATGATCGCGGAGCAGATACGTGGAACTTCTTACCAAGGATGAACTGATACCCTTGTACCGCGTAACGAGGCATCCGCGGTGCGGAGTCATACTTTCGATAATCGAACGGTACGCGCGAGATTATGATATTCGTTGAGTTACGTCGAAGCCCGTGGTGTACCGGCAATTTGCATAGAATGCGGATAATTATGATCGAGATCGCGATCGAGAGTAATACGGTGAAAGTCATTTATTTCGCGTGACAGGAAGATGAATTAACGGCGCAATTTCTTCGTCTTCTAGTCATGCATACGTAAACACTCACCGCCGTATTTCATAACTTCGATGTTTCCACACATGCTCCGTCATGGAAATGAGCATAAGTAGCCGCGTATTGCTAGTTTAATCGACTACACGCTTGCTATCGCGGTACACGCTGCAATTAAAAGCCGATTTACGTTGACGTTTTATGCCCGAGACTGATATAGCTAAAATGATTGATTTAATTCTGACCCATAATCGATACAAAAAGATATCGACGTAACTCGAATTGACGGAAGAAAATATCCCGAATTTTCGCCTGGAAAATGGTTCCTCTCGTCCCCAGTCTTCTTTTCGTCGTCGATTTTCCGAAGTATCCCGGAGTAGTCGTCAACGGGACGCTCGAAGCGTTTCCGAAGTCTTCTGTTTGTTACGCTTTAGTCATGAGGGCGCATCTATAAATTCTCTCCGTGTTATCCTTCGTTGCGATCGCTCTCGCGAGAAAAGTGAGAAAGGGAGAGGGGGTGAGACGAAAAGCGGGTGCACGTGCTTCGGGCTTAAATCATAAACGAGCACGAAGGGTTGTGCTCCAAGCTAAACACCCCGAAAATGGATGCCGCGTGACTAGCCATCCGATAAACCCGAACAATGCGAATTATTGCACAATTATTTCTTACGTAACCCGTAAACCTCTTTGCGATTAACTTTTCTGCGGAGCGCAACGCGAAAGTAAAGACGCGCTTCTATCACTTTTTTTCGTTAAACATGTCCAATTATTCCTGCAAAATAATAGCCGCACCTCTTAGAAGAGAATCAACGAGCGCTCAAAGCTCGCGCGAGGGTGGCTTTGAAGAATCGAGAAATTCTCGTCGGCCGAGTCCCGGAATCTCCATGCAAATGGGCCGAGTATAAGAAGGGCGAAACTACTTATTTTGGGATCTCCGGGAATGTGACGCACCCCATGGTTCCATGGGTGACGGGTGTCGTTATTTCGGACGATGGGTCCGCGCCGGGGACTCCAGCTGGAGCAACCATAACATCGCCCTCGTTATTCGGTGCTAATGACGCTACGCAAGCTGGATTTATGGTGTTGAGAGTTAAGGGTCTCGGAGATTTCACGCGGAGTTCTCATGCAAAATGTGTGGGCGAGCATTTCATGTAAATCGAGTTTTCGAGGAAGCTCGGCCCATTCGGCTAAGTGACTTCGCGATACGATTTGTAAAAAATGAAACGAGAATGCCTCTTCATTAAGGACCGCGAGAGAACCGTTTTCGACTCTCGGGCACGGCGGTTATTACGAATAGGAAAAAGGCTTTCTTGCGAATAGTAATTGAGGTTTATAGAATACTTGATTACCGATAACTCGTCGGACGTATATCTAATGGAAATTGTCGGTAGTTATCTTTATGGAAACTGCAGTTCCTCGGGTACGCATAGCAGCGATGCGCCAGAGGTAGAATTGGAAAATTATAAAAATACTTTTTGAACATAGAAACATGGCTTCGCGACAAACTTTTATGCTCGGGATAAAATGAATCGAAAAAACGATTCCAACCGCGCGCGACGCTTACCGCCACTACGAATCGTCGTTATGATCACCGACGGTGGGTAAAATGAAGTGATTAGTCGAGGGTTACGCGGAGTTACGCTGAAGTGCGGAATTTCGTTGTAAGAAGTGGAATAAGGGGGTAGATTCCGTGGAAACGAGAGAAACGTTCGGTGCGCTCATTCGAATTGCCCGAGGGAGACAAGCGGAAAGAGAGGAAGGGAGAATATAAAAGAAGGAGAAAGAGGGAGAAAGAGATATCCGCCTACGAGCCGTCTGGATTCCACGTAAAGACGGTCATTGATTGATTCCTAGACTTCCAGACGGACGAGTGACTCGAGTATTTCGTTCTTTGTTGCCTCTTCAACCTCCTCCTTCTCCTCCTTCTCGTTCTTCTTCTTCTACTTCTTGACCGGCAAACTACTCGACCAGAGCTACCGGGTAAAAGAAGATACCGTTTCGTCGCGGTGATCCAAGTGACGGCTACGAGCAGTTCTCGAAGATTTAGGACAGTTAACTGATTTTAGTTATACAAAAATACCGAGGATTACCATACCAACGTGTTTCCATTCGAACACGCTATTCTCGAGTATCACTGGAATTCTAACAAAACGATTAAATACGCACAACCGCTCGTTATATTTAATTTATTTATTTGTACCGCTAGAAGCTGTTGGTCGAAATTCATGTTGCACGAGTAATGATGTCGGGAGCGACACGTTGCGCCCCGAACTCCCGATTATTGTTAATCGTATTAATTGTATCAACGAGTAAATTGCAAAACGTATTTACAGGTCGATCTTCGACCCGCCCGTTTAATCGAGTAAGGAAAAATAATAATCCGTCGTGCGATAATCGAAACTATATTCTAATCTTTCCATCGATCGTTTCTCGTCGTCGTCGCTACCAGGATTGTGCGAAGAGACACCGTGGACTTTGTTACGATCTTTCCCTCTTGTAGACAGCAGGAGGAACGACGATGCCGATAGTCTTGCGGTATACATTTTTAAATTGGCGTCGGCGTCGCTCGTCTCTATATTCCAGCTACGACTTACGGCAAACACCTTCGGACGATTAATTATACCGCAAACGAAAGAGATTTGATAAAAAATACGAGACTGATTGTGAGCGTAGAAAGCCGCACTTATTAAACTATTAATAAACATCGAGACTCCGAGATAAGACTCGACATTACTAGCGTCGATTATTGTACCTATTAAACGTAATCGGCACGCGCGATTAATCGAGAAGTAATTGAATCGATCCCGGAATTATCTTCCACGGGGCGTGTTCTCGCTATAACTACATTGATCTAATCGCTCGGTTATAACCAAGCAACGTTGCAAAAGTTTCTATCGATTAATTCAGATTTCGATTTGCGAAGTAAGATCGGTACGAGACAAGGAATTATGGATCAGATTTCTAATTGAAACGGAATTAAGTCACGTTCAATTATGCGCAAATGTGTACTTGGGATTACAAACGATGCGTTCGACCGACACGATAAACGAAAATCAACTGACAGCGCGAAATTAACCCCCGCCGATAACAAATTTTGTTACGATTCGCAAATATCGCAGGTAGTAATCTTTCGCTCAACGTCACCCTCGATCTACCTAAAATTGTTTAAACACAGAGGTAAACGTCGCGAGGATTAAACGCGTCCTTTACCTTTCGAAGGAAAAGATTCCTTTCGCAGCCGGCAGGGCAATCTTTTTGCCCCTCGAAAAATGATCCAACGGAATGCCTTGGTTTCAAGACGAGAAAGAAACCGGCGAAAAAGGAAATTAAGTTTCACCCACGCCGAAATGTGCATTCCCGTATGCATCGTGTGCAGGATCTCGATGGAATTAACATTCCGCCGACGGAAGGTTCGCGGTTCTTTCCCGAGTTTGTTTAATGATCGCTGTGACACGATACTAATATGTCGTCGGGCCACGACGTCGGGCGGTGTCTTTGAGGGCTTTGGCGTAATAAATTAATCTATTAGCGCTGCGCCCGTCCGCGTCTCGCCACGGACGACGAATAAAGAAAAAAAAGCGTGGGGTGCGGGGGGGGGGTTGGATGGGAGGAGCGATGGAGGGGGGAGAAAAAGAAGGGGAACAGAGAAGCCAAGGCCCGAGCAGATCGTCGTAATCTCCAATTAGGCCCAAATTGATTAGCCCGGATTAATGCCATCCTCGTTACTCGGGCCAGCTGGTAACGCATACCGAACGAAAAACGTTTACGAGGAATAGATTTCTTTCTTTTTCATCCGTTCTTAATGCACCATTTTTCTCAGCCGACAAGCAGAACCGATCGATTTGAAGCAGCGAGAGAGAGAGAGAGGAAGGAGAATTCATGGGGACATACGAGCGTACGTTTCTCCGTGTGCGAGCGATCGGTGATACACGATTCCGACGATGCGTCGATTTAACGAAGCGCCGTCAAATTATTTGCTAATAATGTCACGGAAGAGAGATAATATTATTTTTAACGTTACCGGAACGTATTCGTCCCGCCATAATCGTTGTTATTTTTACGCTCGTACGAGTACACGCGACCGGCGTGGAACGAAACTGCGGACGCGCCAACGGGCTACGCTAAACTTTTCATCAATGAACTTAAATTTACGTTGACATTTAACATAAACTTTCACCGTCCGCTGTTTATGCCAGTATATATCATCGACCGTCCCCATGACTGATCACCTATTCTTATGCGATAAAAAACATTCTTTCGGTGCCATTGCGAAATCTGCGTTGTATCGTCGTTAACCGCGCGACATCGTTTAAATGTCACTGCCACCGTTCACAGTGAAGGAAAGTACGAAAACGATTAATTCGCTCGACACCTTGAACCAAAGAAAAAAAAAAATGAATAATAGGAAAAAAAGGCAGCGTCGCCACGAAAAGGATATCTTACAACGATCTGCCATTAAACAAACGAGCACCTACGATACAAATCGCGAGGCAAAGGCGGATAAACGGCAACGGTGAGCAGAGGTTTAACGAAACGATGGCGGGGTTCGTTGCATGCGCTGCTTTCTAGCCCCGAAGGTATCAAGAAACCGTTATTGCGACACTCGAACGCGAATCGACCATTAACATTGTCTCCATTGTAGCTACCAACTCGAAAATCGCCAACAAAGCGGTGGGTTGGTGCGCTGCCAGAGAAGTCGTCAGCAATTAGGATCGACGTGGATTCGCATTATCGTGATTTCGACGTTCATGAAGACGTAATGGCCACGCGCGTACCACCGCGAACGCCTTAATTAGTCAGGGCTGAGTGCACCTCGTCTAGAAAACAGTGTCGTACGCGTGGCCGCCGGTAGATCACTCTCTGTCGATCTACCCCGATCGGTTTGCCCGCGGTCGCCCACGTGGAGAAAATCTTTCCACGCGAGCAGGTATGCGGGATACCTGAAACACAGACATCGCGAGCCTATCGATAATCGTTATCGGCGGCTCGATTATTCCCGGTAATAAGGCGCCGCGCCGTTCCGAAATCGTCTACCGCCGACGATATTGTTGTCTGGATTAATTTTTCGATTCGTGTTTCTTTTGGGTGGCAACCAAATGGCATGTTCTTCGCGCGGCAAATTAATGGTTCGACGCGCAACGAAGATACGCGAGATACGAATGAGAATAATAAATTAGGCGTATAATAGAATGGAATAGGCTAATTACGGTGAGTAAATATCTGCCATTTGAAATCCGTTATTTTTGGTTGCCATTTTCCCGTATCGGAGGACAAACCGAATAACCGCGCGAGAGAAGTGATTAATGTTAACATTTACCACGGTTTTCTCCCTTAAATTACGTCTAATTATCTTCCGCCGATTGCCAGTGAAAACTCGTATCGCGCGCACCTTCTTCCTCCTCCATCTCTTTTTTTTTTTTTTCCTTTCCACTTAATTCTCCGTTAGGCATAAGTAGGTATGTACTCTCCTAGATCTCTCCGATTCTCGTTCACGGTTGGTCCCTACTCGAGCAATCTTAATTGCACGAATTAGTCAGAAGCTTGACTAATGGCGCGGTTTATATTCACCGTGCTCCGGCAGGGTGTAGGGAAGAGGGGGTGGAGAGGTTTGTAGGTAGAGGGGCGGGTGGTTAGGCCAATTTGTCGTAGAGAGAAGAGAAGTTTCTCGGAAATGCGCTAGCCGCACAGACACGACCGCTGCCGGGAGATCGCGACGATGATTCACGTTGAGTTAGCGCGTACACACCCACCGCGCGAATCTCGCGAAAGCCCCGACTGAACCTAGGTACGATGTTTGCGCTACAATAATTTTGCCGCAACTTGTTTACGGCCGCGAGTCCCGCGAAAATCGCAAAGATGATTCACGTTCGATCGGAGGAAACGTATACTTAATGCCGACGCTTCTGACAGAAATACCGCGCCCCGTTGCATAAACCTCGTCTAATACGTCCGGCCGCCATTTCTCATCTCTCCGCTCCTCCGATCTAATATCGTTTTTACTTCGTCCCGATACCATAAATCAAACATTCCGCGGCCGCGCAACTATGCAATAATTGTAATTCCCGATCGCCTCGCGCTACCTGAAATACCTACAACTTTAACGGCCGGCCGCGTTACGCATTGCAGCCGAGAAATGATTTATCGAAAATCCAGAGAACCGACGGTAAAAAGGAAGCAACGAAAGGAACGAGGAAAGAGGGGTCTCGTGGACCGGCGCACGTGGGTAATACCGACGCATGGCACAGAGGGTGAAGTGGGAGGAGGCAAAGGGTCGAACGAAGGCGTATTACACGGCCGGGGGGCCTCCGGTATTCCAGACTTTCAGGTTCGCGGTCAGGTGAGGCAAGGCGCCTGGAGCGCCGCTGATCACTTTGACCTACGACCCCATCAATCATCGCCAAATCATACACCACTTATCTCGGCGAAGCACGAAAGCGGCGCACGTCCTCGCGATACGCGTAACGGCCAACGGCGCGCACATGCCATCCTCCTCCACCTTTTCTTCGCTAACATTTTTCTCTCCGGCAGGTGGGCCCGGATTACTTACCACTTTTAGCTTCTAATTTCGCTTGGACGACGCCTATGCGAGATCGATGCATCAGTCACGATTTCACGTATGATCGGGTACGACGGAAATTTAACGACGGCGAGAATAAGAAGTTTTACTTTCACGCTTGCCTCTAACCTATTCGGTAGAAATTCTTAGCGCGAGGCGAGAGAGGAACGAGGAAGGTGATGCTCGTAAAAGTAGTAGTGGCGGGGCCCTCCACCTTTGGGCCCGTTAACCCGTTCGTTTTCTATACCCGCAATTTCTCTCGACGCCGCCGTGACCCTCCGAGCTCGAGCTTAGAACGATGCGACAGAGCAGGAAGAACCGTGGAAAGATTATTCGTGTATCGTAATCGACGAGCGGCTATCAACGATAGAATTAGAAATGGAACACTTTTGAATCCAGTCGATTGCCAGTTTATAACAATTCCAACACCCTGTAACGTAGTTGACGCTTACAATTGTCGAAATCTCGTCGAAGTTTTGGAACATTTGCAACGTAATATTAGCAAATGTATCGTGACTAAAAAGTGACATTTGAAATATTACCGCGTAATTTGAAAAAAAAAACGCATACCCTTGAGATCACGAAAGATCCTTCGTAATACACGATGTATCGCACCTGTAATTACGGTATCTCGTCTCTCATGGTTCGTTCGTGTACGAGCTGGCACTAATAATGGCACCGAAATAATGAGAGAAAATTTCTGACAAAATCCAAAGATCTCGATTTGGCGGGCGATAAACCGCAGGAGACTAAATTTCACTCTGAATCCAAAGCCACCTTCCATACCACATGGAAAAAAAACGAATAAAAAAGGATCGATCAAAAATCGCCCGCCTAAAAACACTTTGATAAAACGTGTCACTTCGGCGAACGATCTCGAGCTCGCGCTTTTAATACCTGATACTTTAGTGCATAAATAAAATATGCGCTCGTTGCCTGTCACTGTCGAAAGCACCGGAGCTGAGAAAATCGATCGGGTATCGACGATCGACAGAATCCAATCGGAATACTTTACGAAGGGCCAGCCGCCCGAACGAAAGACAATGCGGAGGGCAAGGTAGTTTAAGTTAGGGTGCACCTATGCGTCCATCATAACAGACACTTAACACCGAATCGTTTTTGTTCCACAAGCGCGTCGGATTCGTCTTGCGCGGTTTGGTCGATGCTTTATTTTTCTCCGAGCGGCGCTTGATTTACATGTGAATACCGGGCGTTAACAGACACTTCTTCGGCTACTAACTACTATATCTGCCCACTATCGGAGCTGTCACAAGAGTTGAAAGTCTTTCGCTAGACCATTAACCTCCGTCCATTCGAAAGGGCCGGTGGTTTCGATGCTTCCTTTTTCTCACGTGCAATGCGGTTTAAGGTAGGGACACGCATTACCGCACCGTGCCCGATCCGATGTCGGCCGTAAGCTGGCCGCATCAGAGATCGTACATTTAGCGCTCGAATTGATACGGCGATGTGTGAACTATTGCATTTAAAAAGCATCGCGCAATTTTTTTAACGACTGACGACCAACACTCGACCGACACACGAATCGGGTATGGTAGGGTAATGCGTGTCCCTACCTTTTAGACGTTGACGAACAAAGCGAGATAATTGAAGCGCGTTAATTGGTAAAATGTACCAAGAACTGAGACGCGTACATTATCAGCGATGGACTCTGAGAATTTCCCCTTGTCTCGCGGAGGGGTCCGAATACCGAGAGAAGTGTACACTTTATGCAAATATCTTTGATACGAGCCTGAGCGATCGAGAACTCTCTAGTTAGCTTTGATTTCTGCTCTGGCCTCAACAACTTGACAGCACTAATGAGTTGGCGTGGTACGGATTTGAAAAGAGCGAGAGAGGAGGAGACGAGGGTAGAAGCGAACCACCAGGAACAGCGAAAACTTTGTCGTTTGCAAACGATCCAGGAAAGCGATTTGATATCGGGGCAACGGATCCGTAAAAAAAGTATCGTAAAAATGCATCCGATGCACCGAGCGAAAATCGAAAAGCTCGGAGTCGCAAGGACGTCGGCAATAAATATCTTTATGCAAACCTCGCTAATAAACATTGTCTTAATGATCGAGGATCTCGGATCTTCGGTTTCTGTCTCGAACTCGGCAAGCTGGCAGCACTAATGAGTTCCCGTAGAACCAGAGATCTTGGGATCCAGTAAGATCGAGAACCGAGCCGTGGTTTCGACGGAGAGGAAAGAACGGGGGAGGGTGAGGGGGCTAGAGAGAGTGAGGGAGAGAGAGAAGCGGGGGGGGGAGGGAGGAAAAAGAGTAGAAGGAAGGGAACTCGAACCGATTTGTTAAGATATCTGGGTGCCTCGCGGCCGTCCGTGAGGAATGCTGAAAGTACGCGGGCACGGCAAGAGACGTATTATGTACACCGGTTGAGTCCCAATTAAAAGTTATCGGAGGCCCCCGGTGCCTCCACCCGAGATCTACAGTTTCTAATTATCGGGTAAAACATTATCCCCCCGCGATAAAACCAGCCAGGGATCACTTGGGCCAGCGCCAAAAATATATATTTAGTCGCGGGACACCTAACGCGAGATATTAATAACTTGATATCACTTAAAATATCGCGCAACGAGACTCCGTCTGTCGTCTGGCTATTATTTTTGCCGAGATTGCGAGATGTGTATTTTTACTATTAATACCGTGCCGCTATTCCGGAGTTTCGAGAGATACGAGCTCGTACGTCTATTCGCTACTAATTATCGGGACGCTCGAGTTTAATCGAACGTCGATTCCGCGTACAACATCGCGCATCTCAGCGTACGTAAAATCTTACGAGACCGTTTGACGAGCGAACGACACGATCGTCGCGCGTTAATCGTTCGCCCCCTTCAAAACTTTGGCCCCTCTTTCGCTCCACGAATATTCGAAATTCCGGCGGTCTCGCGAAACGTCGCGTCACCCGAAAACCTTCCGCCTTCTTCTCCAGCCGTAGACATTTGCGAGAAGAGAAGGACACGCCGTTATTTCTTAATGCCATTTCGGCGTTGCAATGTCGGTGCATTATGGGGTTACTAAGAGAGTCAACGGGTGAGGCGGCCCGAGTGAGTACGAAGAAGAGGAGGAGGAGGCGAAGGAGGCAGACGAAACGAAGGGGGAGGAAGAGGTGGTCCAGCCTGAAATTTCCGCATTGCATTCCCATGAGATTCGTCCTCGTCACACGCGTACTTCGCCCCTCTACCAACGTTCGCCCCGTTGGGTCGGGTTAAAGTCCGGCCGGTGTAAAACAATAATTAACAAACTCGTAAAGTATAACCGAGTCTCCGCGTTGCAGTGCGCGGGCGCGCGCGTACAATTATTTTGTTCCGCCTCGATTGCCGCGTCTCACCTCGTTAATCGTCCCGTTGTTTTAATTCACGCGTAACGCTCCGCGAGCGTGCGCGATACCATTTTACCGGCGATCAAAGATAACACCAGGCCGTCCGCGCGGTTTGTCGTTAGATTCGGATGACCTCCGGTCACAGATGTCTAAGCGGAGCGGGGAAGTGTTCTTATTATCTCGGAACTCTAGATATGTTCTCGGTTTCTCGGTTTAACTCTCGCTCTCCTTCTGTTTCTCTTTCTCTCTCTTTCCATTTCTGGTTCCGACAGCCACTTCAGGGTGTCAGGAATGCTTGACTCGAGGCATGGCATCCCGCAGAGTTGGCAGGGACCGACGATTAAAGGTGCGTTCACAGTGATCGCTATTTTCGAATGTGCCACTCTCCCTAACCTAACCCCTCCAGCTCTTTGCCTGTCGAGATCTCGCATATAGAGGAACGTGGTCATGACTCGCGATGACATCGATAGCTCATAGTTTGTCGCTAGTCTCTCGTTCCGTTACTCTAGTCGGACAGTTTGGAAGATTTCGACAACGAAAGTTCACTGATGCGGTAGTATCGCGATCTACCGTCATTCCGCGAGCAACGCGTACGTTATCGCGCAAAAGTGTCCACTTGATCGGTGACAAGCCTAAAATGAAAATGAGCGAAAAACTTTATGCGTTTCATACGACTCGAATCGTTTCTCTCAACGTTATCAGCGTTCTTCGTGGCAAGATCAGATCGCGACGATCCACCGGGAATACGTATCGAGCGAGAGATGCTTTGGCATCGATACAGAGCAGCGATTTAAGAGTTCTGAATGCGACTTAAGTAGTCAATGACGACGGGAGGTCCAATGAGGTGGTACTCGTGTGTGCCAGAAAACAAATTGGAGCACTCGAAGACAGTCGGGTGCCATTCAGATAGGCATCGACACGAATCGAGCTTCCAGCGGCGAAGATCACGACGAAATCGGCTGGTAACGCGGTGCGCTAAACGCCGTCGTTATCTCGTGCCGATAAAAGATCGATGCGCGGGGAAGATAGATGTAAATGTAATATATACAAACAGCCCGAAGCCAGAGATCGATAAGATCGGTCGGGTATCGACGGTCCGGCGGTGTAACGCAGTTTTTTCGAGTCCGTCGATCTGGAAGTCATAAGGTTTTGATTCGCTCGAGAGAGACGTGATCGATCCTCGAATCCGATGATCGATGTGTTTCTTTGCTCCGGTCTTTTGTTTGTATCCGCGCAAGCCTATCGTGGCACCACAGCGCAAACCTATCCATCGGATAGTTTGCAAAAAGCGGGCATGAATAATTGCAAATGCGTATAAAAACTCTTACGCTCCGTTGATCTTAATCTTGTCAAATCAAGTCCTGCTACGCGAAAGAATAACCCGTGAAACCAATATTTTTTTAACCGGTCGTTTATCGGATGCACCGTTAAATGTCGGAAAAAAGTATTATTACACGAATTCAACGTGATTTAGGTGTCATTTCTGTGAAACATTCGTCGCCCACAGAAACGACCGTCGTCGTGCGAGGAGTGGTCTACAACGCGTTCGACGAAATCTGGGATAAGTGCCAAAGCCCTGGACCACGCAAGGAGAAAAATTACTTATTCATACGAAACTTTCGGCGCGAAATTGATTACGGCTAATAAATCAATCACCCCTCGGGGCGAGGGAGAGGGAGCCGCGCGATTTCTATGTCAAAATTAATAAATCGATTTAATTGATTTAATAAGTCGATCGATTTATGCAAGCGATCAGTGTCGGCGGGTAGATTTATTGCGGCATAACAGTATCTTCGCGTAACGGTGCGCGAGCGTCAACTCGAACGACGCGGCGTGAATATTATTCGCCTTATGCCTCCAAAAGAGCGTATGTTTCGAAGAATATATACGCTACCACGGAAATCTAATTAATTACAATTTATTATATAATATGCGCGATACGGCTTCCTCGAAGTATCGAGATTGAAAATAATTTTGTCGAGAGCGCGATAAAATGATCTCACCCCTCAAGGCGTTCCCATATTTGTTTAATAATTTGACCCGTACAACTTTCAGTTATCGACCCACGCGTCAGGCTACGTATCGAGGAGAATATCCAATTATTTTGCGCACACGCAACGTAACGCGGCGAATGGCAATAATTATATTCGAGCGTAAGCTCGAATAATGCATTCGTCGATACTTTTCACCGAGATAGTAACAATAAATGACTGGCAGATCGGAGCGGCTTATAGGTATTATGTCTCATTCGTGGGACGCGCTAAGGTGCTATAAGGCGCGAGGGATACGTATACATATAGAAAAGAAGTCTTGAAAACGCGCGAAACGATACGTCGAACCCATGCGACGCACGATTGTATGCAAATCGCGGGCCGCATTCGCGGTAGTGCAGGGCGTGTTGCACACGGGGACGTAGCACGATCGGGCGATTATTAGACGAGGTATACGTGACTGGAAACACCGGCTATCGTTTCGCGTGTGCATCGAAATCCTAATACGCTTATGATATCGTCATAGTAGAAACGAAACTCAAACTGGGATTCTATAGTCTGCTCGGAAATTAAGAAACAACGCTTAAACGATCCCGGAGCGTCGAGTATTACTCTCGGATGGAGCAACGTTATTTGTCGCTCGAGCGCAATGTAAACTAACGAGTACAAATTACGATGCGCGAGGCGGTTCGGTTTTTTGTCGCTAACTTATCCACGCCATTATCTTGTACCTCGTAAGCGACACTGCAAATTACGCGGCGAAAAGTAACTTGCATTTGCCTTTCGCTCATCTGAAATAACCGAACCCGATACTAATCGGTGCGACGTTTTAATATAAATCTTTGTCGTCGGGAAACGTGACGCATCGCCGGGCGTCTGGTATTAATTCTCGAACGGTACGTTGATATTTGATTTACGGAGTACGGAGTAGCATCTACGAACTTCATCTCGAAGAGCAGTTCCGTTTTTGTTTCCGCCCATCTGCGCGATTATTTCACAATTCTTGGGATAACCGATCGCAAAACGAACGAACCGACGCAACGCGGCGGTTTAATCGCAATCGTTGTCATCACAGGTGTATGCAGACGAGTCTTAACGAGACAACTCGTGATAACCGGCTCTCAATATACTCAAGAAACGTTCCGAAACGAACCGACGACCGTTCTCCGTTTCTAGTGTGTAATTACCGCTTTGCGGAATTATTCGAGATCGACCGGAAACTCGCGAGCCTCGCGATTTAATCGGGAGACGATAGAACGCAGGCTTATCTTTCCTCACCTTTCTCTTCGCGGCTTCCGGAAATCCATCGCGCTCCGATTTGCTTAGTAGAAACGGGTTCGACTTCGATACCAGTACTTTCGAAGTGGCGCGTACATCGATATAATCGAGACACCTCTCGATTTCTGGCTACTATTCAATTTTGACGAGGGACGAAAACTTTCACCGACGACGACACAACGACGACGGACCCGCCGATTGGCCGCGATCCAATTACGCTCAATGAAAGTCTCGAGGGATTTATGCCCTCCGTTTCTGTCCCATCTCGTATCTCGGCGCAAAAACAATGATCCATGGATCCTTTTTCCGGCATTCCGTGCACGCCGATACAAAGAAGGCGAACGTACCCTGTCCCGTAGTGGCGCGCGAGACGATTTTTTGCTCGCGTACTTTTGTTCGAAAACAATGAGAAACGATTGTAAAAGAAAGACCGATAATAAATCAATGCCTGAGTTCGACAGAATATTATAACGCGTACCACAACACGCTGATAAGTTAAACGAATCCTGCTCATTTTCAAGCGATAAATTTGACAGAACGACTATTGTTACGCGATATTATTCAAACCCTGGAACATTTGGTTGACCGAATACACGTCTACGTTGTACAATACGCAAAAAAGCGAGTTTGACGTTAATACGATCATGTACGACGCATTTGGATCTGTTCGACGAATAAAAGGCTCTCTCGGTTACATAAGTACAAACTAAAAACCTTGACTCGATCAGCGCTTCCCGCCGATTCAACGAAACGTCTCTCCGCTCGAACGTATGTATGTACGGCTGAGTAATCTAACCGCTTAAATCGTCGATATTACTCACGATTCTTCGTGACGCCTTAAACGTGGATATACCCAGTACCGTGACCGCTCTCCATCGCGAAATTCCTTTTTCCGCGAATGCCTGTAATCGAGATTACCGAGAAACTAGCTATGCCTCTTCGCAACGGCGTAAAGCGTGGGCGTAGCATGGCGGCGCCTACCCAGACGAGGAAAAATTTATTCGTCGAAGGAGCCACGTCGTAGCAAGACCGGAGGAGAATTATGGCTCGCATCGTAGAGCGCGAGAAAGAAGATAAATTCATCGGTGCACGAAACGGCTCATGGCGTGGCCGATTGTCCATGCCAATTAGGTTAGGATCCGAATAGCGTAACGCCGCTGGCGCTGCGCCTAATAATCGCGTTATTAATGAGCGCTACGTGCACTTACCGTACATACACCGACGCGACTTAACTTCTGATACTCGTGCACGCTACGTCCATTTTAGTCCTCCTAATTCGCGATGATCACCGTCGATCGTCCAGACTGTCCAGAGGATGCTCCGTTCGTCACTGCAGCGGCAATGGTAACTTTACGAGAGGGTTGCGATTGTTGTGCATTTTTGAAAAACAAATACCGTCGGGAGTAGTACCCGTTATACACTATGAATCGATCGATGCACGTTCGACCGTGCCTCGCAAACTATGGTTCGAAAGGGTTACCCTGTTTTCACCGACAATGTTTCCATCGACACGATTTGACCGACAATATTGATTCACCGAGACTGCTATTTCACCGACATCGACTTCGGACAACAAAGAGTATTTACAATGTTTACGACAAATTATTACTCGTGGGGCATTGGTAAATATTATTAACTGCGTTACAGAGAAGAGGGCGGAGGAGAAGAGGACAGAGGAGAAGACGACGTTTCTTACAAAAAACTGGCATTTTTGAGATCCCATATCTCGTGATTGGCTGGACCAGTTTTTATCAAATCGTACTCAAATTACTCATCACGGCGCGGTTTTTCCGATAGGTATCACGTTTTTTTTAAATTAATTGTTTAATACAGCTTGATCACCTCGAAAACCCCCGTTCGTTCTTTCCGGAAACGATACAAGATACAAACTCTTCATTTTCTCTGTAATAATTGCAACATAATAAAACATTCTTATAAATACTTCGTGTTGGTGAAATAATAGTGTCCGTAATTTCATTCTGTCGGTGAATCAATATTGTCGGCCAAACGTAGTTTCGGGAAAATCGTGTCGATGAAAACATCAAATAATTTATCGGTGAAAACCGGGTAAGCCGTTTTGAAAAATGTCGCGCCGAAGGATAGAACCGTAAAAGAGATCTTACGATGTAAGCGCCTAACGATGGAGATACCTCCGTTAAGGCTTTTTACGATCATTACGTATCTATCCGATCGAAAAACAGTTGCGCGACGTAACGATATTACGCGAAGATAATAATGCGTTTTCAAAGATTTCGATAACTAATCGACATTCGGCTTTTCTCCGTTAAGCGTTTAGCGTTATTCAAACTTATAGATCGCCGATAGGATTTGTGAATGTACTTACATTTATATTGTCCATTCCCGATCTATTTCCACGTGATTCTAATCTCTCAACTTTACTATCGAGAACGTCTAGCAGGAATTCTTTCCTTCCCGATGAATCGATACGAAATTATGAAACGACCGCTCAAATTGCATATTCTTATCGCGTTCGGGTTTCGACGTACCTGCTCTACGTAATGAACGCAGGTGCACCGCCAGCAGTGTAGACGAGGATAATAATTTTCACCGCAACTCCGCAGTCATCGTGACTACCAATCGCTCACCGGAATTGATCGCACTGTCAAATTACGTCCCGAGGCTGACATAATCGTGCAGCTGCTTTGACTACTGAATTTTATTAAGCGCGCAAAGTACGGACATCCGCGCGAGCGCGCGCGCGAGATATTGACACGCCCGCATTATCGGAGATACCGTTCCAATCATTACGGGCGAAACGACAGTGTGTTTTGTAATTAATCGCGTGACTCGCGGAACAAGCGTTACTCCTAACAATTACAACCGCATCCGTTTCACCTCAAGTTCGCCAGATGTTTGCTCAACTACGTGACTCCGAAGTTTGCGCTTTCCCGAGCTGCGAAACAACAACGTGGAACGCGAATCCAAGTATAACAGCGTTAAGGTTAAACGCGCGTGATTACAGGTATCGGCCGGCCAGCCGGTGGAATAGTTCAAAACCTTGTTGTTCTCGCCTCGGTGGAAGCTCGTGCAATAAATTTTTCTTCTCCCCTAGGAGCGATGCAATTATCGGCGCTAATAGGAATGCGCCCGTGGACCCCGTGACGCCCGTGGTCTAGGGACGAACGGAGCGGAGCGGCGCTGTATCGCTGCGCTATCGGCCGCTTTTAATTGGACGAAATTACAAGGTGCGTAATGCGCGAGCATAGCAGGGGCGGAACCAGATGTTGTACAGCCTTCGGATACAATGTACCGTATCGCGGTGTGCCGTATCGGCCCGGCAGAGAGTCCCGGACTAAAATATTATATTTTACCGTTAAGCGAGCGGAGACGGTTAATTATCCCGTTTAAGGCTGAGGTGAAAAGTTTTAGTCACCTCGCTTACCTCGGTACCGAGAGAAATACATACGTATAACGGAAGCGCGATGTGGGCCACGCTGGGAAAGAAATCACCGCTTAATTGGCGCTCCTTTAACTCAATTTCGAAATTCTTTTGGCGATTTCAACGGAAACGACTGCGCTCCCGTCCCCGCTTCGCCGTCGACTCTCCTCGTTTCACCGTGTTCCCGTGTAACAAATTTCCAGTTGGTTCGCGCAACGCGGTCGCGCGTGGTACAATCGACGTATTCTTCGCCGAACGTACTCCTGTCGCGAAAGGTCATCGAGATAAGCTCGTTAAAGCCAAAGATTCCCGCTTCGTCGCGCGAGTTCGGGCTAGCGTTTCTCGATTTGGGAATTTCTGGCTTTCACGGAGGAACGGCGTTCTCCTTAAACAGCCACCGTCGTCCATTATCTCGCGGTTATCGCGTGTAACCGATGTCGATGGACGCGCGACGCTCTCGAACGCTAATCGAAAGGATTCCGTTGAGAGGACGGCCGCGGAGAATCCTTAAGAGGGGCCCGATGCTCGTATCCGTCGATCAATCTATGAGCGTAATAGCGAGAATACCGAAAGGTACGGCGCGCGCGTCGTCTCGCTTCCGATCCGAATGGGACTCGAAAGAAAAGAGGTGGAGAAAGAACCGCTAGGCCGCTGGATACTGGGGATACTGGATACCGACTTTGCGCCGCTAAAGAAAAATTACTCTTATTTACACCTCTTTGCTTACCGAGGATTACCGGTCTATGGGCCCTTTCATTGAATCATAGATTATCGAAGGGACACAATAGCCTCTGTATGGCAGCACCTACTGGGACTCGATTGAGTCGTGCAAAGCCCGGCTTATCTCCAACCTTTACCTTCCCACGCGTATCTTCCGCGCGATAATGCTCGAAAGTACATAAGCGCGTGAGATGTGGGAAGCCTGAAATCCAGTAACAAACGAGCTCCGTGCAATATGGTGCATCCAAATAAACGCTTTCTCTCTCTCCCTCTCACTTTTAACTATATTTAGATCGTATCGTTATTTACGGGAACACGTGGTAACATGAAATTCAATTGCGACATCGCGCAAAATTTAACGCACCTCCCCAGACTCGCGAGCAATTTTATTAAGATCTTACCGACGCGACACGACGAATGGCTACGGGACACAGGTGGAGAGAACGATGGATCGATTACAGGGTGGACGGGGGATGGTACGATTCGCGGCGTGAGATCGACTCTCGAGGATTTGCGGACATCGAAACGGGAGGATAAAGCCGGACGTCGAGAAATTGGAGGTTCCATCGTGGGTGCAGCTGGAGGAAGCAGCCGCCACGGCGTCCATTTGTACGTCGGATTAAGACGTTTGGATTTCGTTTCGGAATAACGAAATAAAAGAAAAGGGGGAAGCGAGCGGAACGCGCGAGTCATCGTGATCGTATGGCAATCGGCCGACTGCCAGATTAGTATCAGAACCGAAAAGCTTGATGGGAATTAAGACGACGGCGCCCATGTCGAGGGGGGTAATGCATCGAACCGACTCGAGTCCGAGGGGAGTACCTGTGCTCTTTTGCTCTTCGTTACCTTGGCCCGCGCGACGAGAAAAGTGTATTCGCGTTGCAGAGACGCCCGGCAAGTATCTATCTGTCTATCGGCCGGCGCTATCGGTAGGATCGCGTTTAATCGCGAAACCCTCGACGCACCCACGCGAGTATTTAACGTTAACGTCTCCCGACCGCCGCGCCGCGCCGCGCCGTTTCGCCTCGTAATTCGTAATGTATCATCGTCTATCGCGAAGGATCGCGAAATGTATGTACTTTGTGCCTCGTAATTATTATTATCACGTGCCTCGATAATAACACGATGCGGGGCCCGTCTGTGTACTTTAAAAAGGATAATGCGGAGGAGCCGCCTGAATTTCCTTGAGAGCAAGAACCACCGACCTTGGTTCGACCAACGATCATCTCCTCCTTTCCCTCCCACCCCTCCCCCCTCCCAAACCTTATCACCGCGGTATCTTTCCGCGAAGTGGAATACTTTCGTAATAAATATCGATATTATCTGAAACACGTGCCGCCGCGGTATGGAAATCGGCGCGCGTCAGTGAAATTCGCCGCACGTCGATCGATTTCGCTCGCCGGGCGCACAGAAGCGTAGGAGTCATTCCGGACCTCGAAGACCGGTTTCAAAATGTCGGAGCCCTCGCGCGGCCCCCGTGTTTCCTCCTGAATCCCGTGCCGCGCGTGTCGGCAGCGACTCGACTATAAGGGGAGTGACTATCGACGTTGATGTCGTGTCGTGCCCATTACATCGAACGCATAAACTCGTATACGCGCGCACGGGAGTGTCGCCCGCGTGCAACGATACGCGCGAACTTTGAGATATACAGGGTGCGAGAAAGGAATTCGCGACGAGACGGGCGTTGAATCAATGGTTAAGGATCCGTATCGACTCGTTTCACCACGACTCTTGGATCTCGCCGATTTCTATTTTACTCGTAAAAACAAAAATTTCTCTCTCCATCCTCTCTCAAGACATCAATATCAATTTCCATCTCACAGTTTCGTATTCTACATAGTGTAGATACTAATTTCCATTTGATCGCGCACGGTTGGATATTCGTAATCAAAGAAGTTTGCAAGGGTAGCGAGGAGCCTCGATACCCGGGAACCTCGGTCTCAACTTTTAATCCCGAACGTTAAGCGAGTTTATTCGGGACTGACGGGCGGGTTTTACACCTTGTATATGGCGACAGAAGGAGCGCGCGACAAAAGGGTTGGCGCGCTAACCCGACGTCGTATGAGCGGGGCAATGGTATTTGGCCGGTGTAACAGTACGTAAATCAGTAAGTAAATCAGCGACGGATTAAGCTACGTGTTCGGCGGTTGCGCGAGCCCGCCGCGTATACACACGCTCGCACGCGCGTTACACGCGCCTCCACCGTGTACGACGGCGCTGCCTACCCTTTCGTGTAGGCTCGCGTATACGCGAGGAAAGGAAAGAGTTCGCCGCGAGCGAGCCGAGCTATTCTCATTTTTGCCGCGAGCTATCTAGGCGCAAAAAAGGAACACACGCCAGACAATCGCTCGCTCGCCCACACACCCGAACGCTTATACACGCACCAGACACGAGGCGAATTGCAAATCGCGCCCGGATCCACGTTGGTCCTGCGCAATCGGTATGCCTTCGTCGAGTGCGTGTCGCCGAGAAAATTTATTCTCGGGAGATCGAACTATAATTTTGATAATTGGACGTTTATTCGTTCTATGACATACGGGCGAGCTGTAGGAGTGCGAATATCGATGCAGGTTCGTGATCGCGAAACAATTTTCCAAAGAGCAAAACTATCGCGGAATCTATATGTACGCGTCCGCGGTCTGTAGTTTTATAGCGTAAGGAAAAGTCGTCGCGTTGGCGTCGACGAGTAGATTCGAATTCCTTCCGCCATCTAGGCACTTTACGATCCTTTACGGGTTTACCGTGCCGGTGCGGTGGTAGTAAGTCGAAATATCGCGTATCAACTTCTAACCATTCCAAGACCTAGGACAAGGATCTACGTTACTACGCGCGCGCGCGTGCGTGTGTGCGAAACAGCACTCTTCTCACGATCGTAAGGACAGTACAAAATGTCGTTCCAACAAATTCCAAAGTCGTATCCGCGACTCTAATGAGACAACAGATTTCCCGTTAGACGTGTAAACTCGCTTCGCGATGTTTCGGTTCGCGACGAACGGGTATGAAAACCAAGAGAAGAGAGAAAACGAGAGAGGGAGAGAGAAGGAGAGTATGCTGGGGGGGGGGCGAGGGAAAGAGAAGAGCGAATACGCGGTGCGGTCTCGGATAATTTGTGATTATGGCCGGTAGCGTGTTACTTGTTTGTGGAAAGGCACGAAAGGTGGAACGACGACCCGCACCGAAAGAGAAACCCGATTGTGCCCACTGTCGAAAGTCAGGCTGTAACGTACCACGAAACACGTGTTTACCGCCATTTTATTGTTGTAACACGCCGAGCGCTGAATATGCAAATGAAACTCTCAACCGTGCACGGCCCTCTTCGTTTATCTCTTGGCCACGCACGATCTTCGATTTTATTTCGGCGCCCCTCCTGGCGTTTCCTTAATACACGCGCGCTCTGGGACAGGTTTAAACGAATTATTACTTTTTCTTTCGGCCGCTCGATGCCGTCCGAGCCGTTCCCGTGCCGTTCCCGTGCCCATCGTTCGTGCGCGTATTCCCCTAACGTTACGATTATCATTTACCCCTTTTCCTTGATTCTCGTGCCGCGACGGGAGTGTTAGAAACGCGTAACGAAGCCCATTAAACATAAATTCTCAGGGTTTCGCGCGCAGGCGTGAAGGATCGTTACTCGTCTTTTTTATTTGTCGTTTCGCGCGATTCGCGGTCATAATTTATGACGGCGATCCATTCGTAAAACAGTTAATGCGGTTTTTAACGTTCCCGCTGCGCGCGTTAGAAAACGTTGGTAACGGTTATTAAATAATTTGACCATGAAACGAGGAAAATTGAATATTTCACTTTGTTCGCTCGTTGATCGTTGCACTCGTGGTTAATCGTTGCTCGTAACCGTCGCGTCTATCGTCGATAATTAACGTTGATACCAGTGATGCACGATGGTAATTTAGCATTAAACACTCATTGCGCTCCCCACTCGATGGGAATTAATTATGGATAATGGGCTTACCGTCTTCTCAACTTCGGCATATCGAGCGCGTCGCCGAAGCGTCGGAAAAGAGATCCCGACGAGAAGTCAGCTTCGCCGATCTTATTACACTTCCTCGCGCGTCTTTGTTACTTCGAACGACGCGACTCCTCGGGGCGGCAATCCGCTTACAGGTATAATGCGTACAGAGTCGCCAGAGACGGAGATCGGGGCTTGGATCTCACCGATAAACAAATTTGGCGTTCGCTTCGTATCCCAGCGGTAGTGTAATCTGTTACCACGCGAGGATCGTTAAGACCGTTAAGTCCTTCGGAGCGACGCGTCACTCTTCTTCTTCGCCCGTTTCTTTTGTTCGCGTCTGCTCCGATACCCGATTCGCGTAATTTGCAAGGAATTACGCAGAAAGCGAGTCGCGCGTACCACGGGGACGCGTTCTGGGTGGGAAACTTCTTTGCCACCGATCCAATCAGGAATTTTTAATCGCTCGGCGCGTAATGTCACGTGCGCGAGAACCCTCGATAAAATGAAAAAGTAAAAATGATGAGTAACCGACGCGACGGTACTTGATAAACACTGTAATGAAGGAGCAAGCTCGAGCGAGGGAAAATAACACATCTGAAAACCTGGCTACCGGTGGCCCGATCTTACCCGAGACGTATCATCGGTTGGCGGACAGGCTGATGTACGACGGGCAACTTTTCTCGCATACCAGACGCGCGCGTGTTTTACACACACCGCCTTGTATTATTTGTACGCGCAAGAAACGCTAAAAGCGTCGCGCGATAAAAAATAATTACCTAATAAAGCTGTACATTATAATCCCCCTAATAATATACTTTCGCGCGTTGAATTTAAATAGGACATAAAATACCCGCGGCGTACAATATTCAAGTGTACGCGCGCTTACCGTATAATGCGGTATCCGTAATACCGCGCGTCAGGATTTGTCTCAGTAGTCCGATCGACGAGATAAAAACTTTATTACGGAGCGCACGAGATAAACAATTCGCGTACCGGGTACGCGTCATTACGGGTGGTACGCGTACGAATACGTTCGCGAAAAACGAGGCGAATACTTAAACGGGGAAACAGCGACGGTTGGGCGAGTGTGCGCCCGTGCACGCCTCCGTAGACGCGAGAGCGCGTACGCGCATACGCGAGATACGACGTAAGTACCCCGACGAAGAAGAAGGACGAGGTGATTATCTCTTGCCTCCTCGACTGAGGCCACTGGGTAGGCAAGGTAATGCCGAGCGATTTTGAGAACGTGACGCGCGTGTCTGAGCGAGGAAGGCGCGTGGTATCTCTTATAATAATCCTTCCTCCCTCTCGTACCCTCGTCCCGCGAGTCTCCACCCTTGTCGGATCCCGGTCTTCCACCCAGAAACCGGAGTGGCAAAACGCCATGTTGCTTCCGTTCAAAATTTCCTTTTTCCTATTAAACCCAAGACTCCCCCCGCCCGGGAGAGCGCGTTGGAAAAACGAGCGTGGCAACGGAAGCAGATAGGTACTTAAGTAATTACGCGCGTTCATTAATCCTCGGTGTAATGCGTAACGTGTCGGGTATTGTAATATCGCTACGATCGCTATTGATAACATTGATTAACATTTCGACGGGATATCGGGACTGTCTAATATTTCCGCAGCATGTTTACGCGCGGAAACTATCGGCGATGAAGTCGATGATGGTTATGGGCTGCGAGGAAACACGATCGCGGGATACAAATTTCGCGAACCGAGATCGAAGACAATTTCGAGGAGATAAATTTCGTAACGAGGGTAAGAAGAGCAAGCGAGCGAGAGGACGGTGACATTACCCCGAAAGCAAATTGCAGCGGGGAAAGATGGTCGAGGGATGTGTCGGGAAGGGCGGTGTAAGGAGGAAAGGGTCCGGTGAAAGAGGATAGAAAGGAGGGACTTACGCTGATAAACACGTGTAGCTTTTAGCGAGGCATCCCGAAGATCGTATCTCCCGTAAAATATGCCTTCTGGGGACAATATTAACTGCTTCGTGCTTCTGCAGCTATCTCTGCCCCCTTGCACGCTGCCCTCCCGCCCCTCCGTCGACCGAAAAAGGATTCACCCTACGCGCTGCACGCGCTCCAGCAACGCGCGATTCCTCTCCGTAACCCACCTCCGAGGATTCTTCGGGCACCGGCTGAATTATCGCCCGTCCGAATCCTTCGCGGCAACGTGCCGGTAATTAAACCTCTTTAATTATTATTATTCCTTGCACGCGGGTGGCGTACCCACGTTCGTTTTATGACCCCGCGTGCCTTTGACCTTCTTCGGTAGGCGATCGATTTCTTTTGTTTTGCACCCGAGAGAAACCTAAGGTATGGCGACGGTGCACCGATCGCCGACGAGTTCCCGTTCGTCGAGATTCGCCATCGCTGCCCCGCGGGCCACGCGACCGAATAAAGGGACGACGCGTAAGATACATACGCGGGAATCGACGAAACGCGGATGCCCACGTAAGGTGCGCACTTATCGGGGGAGGTAAAAAGAACGTCTCGTTCTCGAGCCGATCGCGTTTCCTGGAACGTTTAAAATTCTGGTTGATACCGCGAGATCGCGGGGACTAGATACTTTCAACGAGGCGGGGAATAAAAAAGTTTGAAATAACAGGTAGACGACGGAGGGAGGGGGCGAGAAAATTCACCGGCCAAGATAACGTCGCACCCGCGCCGAAATAACAAGTTAACGCAACGGCACCGGTACCGGCGCGTCGTCCCGCCGATCTTCACCGGCGATTGTGCGCCGGAGTGAAACTTTATTGGCACCTTACCACCCGACGAAGAAGTTGTCGGACGAAGCGTCGTGTGCGGAAGAACGCGTATTTCTTCTTTTTCTCGCCCCGGCGATGTGCGCGCCGTTCCGAGGGATGGGGAAGCGCGCGGATTCGGCTTGCATTAATAAGCGCGTATCAACGGTTCATCTATGGAATCTCAGGTACGTACCAATGACGTACGGACCCGTTCCTGCTTACTGATGTCATTGCGCGGCGCCGCCATAAGTTCCAAGGCTCTTTCCCCCCTTTTCTTTACTCGGCGTCTCCGGAGAATGCCAACCGATTACGCCTCCCGATACCAGCCCCGGTAGCGCGCGGGACCAAAAGGGCTCTCCCTCACCCTCTCCCTCTCCCCAATCCCCCTCCCTCCCTCATCCCTCTCCCGGCGGGCCAAAAGTATTCGCGCGCGAGCTCCAGGGAATAAGAGAGAAATAATCCCGAACGAGTCGCCACCTTCGAGCGAACCGGGATCGGACCCTTATCGGCCCTTAACCGTTACGACGCGATTTTTTGCACCTCGCGATGGGGACTCTTCGGCTTTTTATTGGCCCCGCACTGGCGTAATTTCGGCGGGGAGCTGAGCGCGAAATATCGGTTGCCTCCTGCGACGGTATACCGACGCTGCTGGGCAACGATAAGGATCAAACTTAATTAACGAAACTTTGTGCCCGACCGTGGTGCCCGATGACGGTTAAAAATGAGGAATTGCGAGGAAAGTGGGATGAGTTACGTGTGGCAAGAAATTGAATAACCGTTGATCGTTTTAAATGAATACGATTTCGCGAAGATTAAGAGCATATCTCGTTGTCAGGAGGGTGCGAATGCGACGAGGGTGGCAGAAAAATACGTCACATGGTCGCTCTTTATTTGTTATTTTCTAGAACAATATAAAACTGTATGTCGCCTTCATTTTTAACAGAATATCATAAAATGTAATTTTCTTCACTCTTTACAACTGTATCCTAACGTTTTTTGAAGTCTTTGATGCTTCTTCATAAAAACTTACGTAGATGCTTACATCACCGCTATCCGGGCGCAATCTGAGCTCAAACGATAGTATGTGAAATAATAGATTTCTTTCCGCTACCCCTTATATTGTCATATCAACGCTATTGCAAAAAGCATCGACCCTTTGAGGATGTGGTACCGATGTATTTTAAGTGTCGAGTCGAGGTTCTATCCTTTCGTTGTGAGAATGGCTTAAACTTCCATTGCACGTTCGTCGCGAATCAAACTATTTACGTAACGTCAGCGATGCCATAACGCGAGCGTTTACACGGCTGTTCAAAATTCTAAATAATTTGCCACGCTTCAATCGGAATTTTTCCGAGAAATCCCGTCTATCGCGAGAACGCAAACGTCTCGCGCTGTTTGCACTTTCACCCGGAGCAAAGTAATCTACATTAATCTTGCATAACTATCGCGTAGGTATAGGAGCACTAAGAATACCTCATTGCGTCCATTCGCAACGGCTGTCAGGCAGCGGCTACCACGACTCGTATATCTCATTCGCTAATAGATTCCGAAAGAACTAACCCGGCTTCTGCCTTTTGTCATCCCCATTATTAAAACGCTATTACCCACAGTGAAATTTCCATAACGTACGTGCAGCTTTCGTTTCTTACGTCACAATTGGCGTGGAAATTAATTTTTCAGCGGACCACGCGGAACAGGTAATTTCAAGATACCGGCCGAAGAAGGGAACCGTTCATTGTCTATGAAGGTACGAGTTAAAGCTGTTCCCTCGGCTTTTATAGGCGGTTCATCCTCGAGTGGCAGGTGGAGGCGTATATATGCGTTTGCGCGTACACAGCGGATCCAAGATGCGTGTACCACGGCGAAGGAAAGGAGGAAAAAAAGGAGAAGCAAGGGTAGGGTGGGGGTGGGGAGGCGGCGGAGGAGGAAGAAGAGAAGGAGGAGGAGGAGGAGGAGGAGGAGGAGGAAGAGGTGGAGGTGGAGGAGGATGAGAAAAAGGAAAAGGTGGAGAAGCGGTTTATATACGCGTATAGGTATATATAGGGGGCATTGCGATTGCGCTCTCACGACGATGATGACCGAGCACGCCGGCATGAGTCTGCTTCTTTTACGCGTTCATAATTGAGATAATCTTTACCGAGCGAGAGGAGGACCGCCGGTATGTGGATTTTTCCAATCTGCGACTTCCTCTCCTCGCCGGGCCGTTACTCGCCGACGACGATCGTTCGCAACTTGGACGACGAATTTATAGAATATAAATCGAAGGGCATTCGGTGTTCGATAAGGTTGACGCGTGTCGATATCGAAACTGATCCGCTCGATGTGGTAAAGCTTCGATGTCGGTACTTAATTTTTTTGAAAGTTACTTTAGTGCCCGTCCATCACGATTTCAGTTTACGGGATGAAAATTTCGCGTGATAAAACACGCGTCGAATTCACCGTTAAGAGTTGTTAGGCGCAGTCGTCGAGAGTAATTTATGGCGGATGACTAGGGTGTTGATCGTTCGCAAGTCGAGTTACCGCACGTATGGTTTGAGATATGTTTTCTCTGATGAGTCGAAAGCGTCGTAACTACTGATTAATAATGCTGGTGTTTCTCGGAGTCGATAGACGTCGCTCTAGCCATTCGAGATGTTTCGATTCTACCATTCGTTTCTCGGTGATTTCGATACTGAATATGGTTATACGACTGACGCGTACGAACCTCATTTCCATAGGTAATTGTTCGAGTCCTCGATGCGAAAAAATTGCAATTACCTGGTACCGGAACTTAGGTATCCCTGGTCTAAAAATACTAGTCCCGCTACATAAATTTGTTGATCGTGACACTTTGTTATCGACTCTATAAGCCCGATCGCGAGGGTATTCAACGATCCCAGGGTGATTTATCGAGACATACTTCCTTGATCGTTGGAAGCGAATCGTTATCTAAACGAAACAAATATTGTCGGGATGACAATGTTTCTCGGATCTATCATTCGAAATAGAATAAGGCCGTTCGCAATAATTGACGGTAATATCAATTATCCGATCGTCCTCGCTTTACCATTGATCTCACCGCTCTTCATTTTACCCTTTACCTTCTCCACGAATCGACGTACGTCCTCATCACTTCCAGCGGCACGGCGCGGCGGATCGCCGCTTTAAAAAAACGCCCCGGGGTTCGTTATCTGGATCGCGTTAAATCGCTATCTTGATCTATCACCTCCCACGATTCGATCTTACCGGGCAATGCTATAACCACGGAAAAACTGTGCGTGGATCACCATTAAGTTGAATCGTTTTGTTTCGATATACCTCGATCGTCATACCATCGCTCGTCTCGGATTGTCCATCATTCGATATGCCATTCGGCACAGAGTGTCACGATTATCAACGGTGGAATAATTCGCGCGTACAAAACATCGATAACTCGCGGGCAGATGATTACGTTACGTCTATCTTGTCGGTGATCCAGACACGAAGAAACGAATCAAGGAAAATAAAATGCATTGACCAGCTTGATACGATCTGCGACGTATTAGACGCATACGCGGCGCGTGAAAACTGATCGCAAGATCGTTAACTTTGGTCAAATTCGATCGATGTTCTTATCCATCGCTCCGTCCAGTCGTAGGATAGATTCAGTCCATGTAGGCAAGGCGAAGGAGTCAAGGCAGCTGCCTCCGGAGATGCGACGTGGCTTCTGTACGTGCAGTCAACCAGTAACTCTCATTCGAGTTTGATAGATCGCTCGGATCGAACCGCGAGTACAGCGAGAATTCCAATGGAAAATGCGCGAATAGCTGAAGCGCGCGGGTTTGTACTTAAAATAATCGAGCGTAGCGAGCTTTCGAGCGAATTACACGAGTTTGGAACAGCCATTCGTTCGTACGACCATATAATTCTTAAGTCTTATCGGATGCGATAACATCGAGTCGTAAGTCAGATGGAATTTTGATAACGACTATGCGCCTTACGGATCGATATCTCGCTCGCATAATCGAACGTTAATTCCGTACAGGTGAAGTGAGTACGAGTTCACGCAAGATCGCGTATACCCGTTGGAATAACGAATACGCCCTTCGCTATCGGTATCAGGATCAACGAGTCCCCGAGTCGCGTCGGGGCCAGTTTCCAGAATTCCGTGGATCGGTGCGCATGAGAACCACGATGATTGGACCCAATTACAGGTGGCGCGGGTGTGCTCGGGACGTTCTCGTGTCCCCGTCCGAGGCGCAGCTCGCATTCAGCGATACTCTCCTCTCTTTGCTCCCTCACCCCCCCCCCCCCCTCACCCTTTCTCACTCTCTGTCACACTCTCTCTCTCTCTCTGTCCTCCTCCTCTCCGCTTCTTCCTCTTCGCTCCCGCTCGAGCCCGTAAGGTCCGCCTATGCCGTGTACGAGCCTGCATGTTTCTTGGCAGGTGTATACACGCATTTCCCTCTCCTCCCGCACCGCTCGCTTCCTCTCCTCCTCCTCCTCCTTTGCCGTCCTCTTCCACCGCACCTTCACCTTTCTCCACCCGCCCGCGCCAAAGGAAATTAAACCCCACTTAACTCGCTGATTATCGTTGTCACGTACGACCGTTGTTCCCCGCGAGTACTCGGGAAACGAGGAGAGATCTCTCGTCGGCGCAAAAACCGCGCCCGTAGAGGGGACGTGCAAAAAGGTGGGCGAAGGCAGCGAGATAACCCCGCGGTAACAACGACCCGCGACGGAAGGTCAATCGTTTTCGAACAAATTCCATTTTCATCGCGTAACCGATGACCAATCGACCGCCGCGGCGATCGAGGATCTAGTTACGTATCGTTCGTTTCGAATGAAGCGAATATACCGACGATTTTACGATATGTCGATAGTCCCCCCACCGCCCCGACAAAATTGAATTTCAAGTTGTATCAGCGGTCCCGAGCCCTTCGCGATGGTTATCGCGCGAAGTTTGCGTTTATAATGGCTCAAGAGGTACCGATGGATAATATTAATAAGGGGGAATTCCGCGATCTCTGTCGATTGACGAGTATCGACCGTACTCTTTATATCCTATGAATTTAAAGACTACCCTTTATATCCCGGTTTCCTTTTTTTTTATTTTGACGTCCGTCGTTCTGGCACACGTCCTATTATCACGCGTTTGCCAGGCACTGCAGAATTCTTACTTTAGAAGATGAATCGTGTCCGCATTGTGACGAAGATCTAAAGTGATCTTGATCGACGGTCGCCATTCGTTTGGCTCGGAGTCAATTGAACGATAGATAGTTCGAACTTAAATATCATACGTACGCTGTTCTCGCATTCCCCGCGATTGCAGACAATATGATTACCCACAAACTAACGAAACTGCATCGCGTATCGCTCATTTGCGTGGGTGCCTTGTGGTTAACTACGAGCTCAAAGCTAAAAAAAATGTAGACAAATGATGGAAAACCGAAAAAACCGACGGGCCAGGAGAACGACAGAAAGATAGAGAGAGAGAAAATGATAGAGGGAGACACAGATGAAAAAGCAACGACAAAAGAGGCAGAAAAGGTTAAGAGGGAGAAGCGTATCAAAGCGTGGATTTTGCTATAATGAATTCCACCCTCAATGGGTAATCACCGGTCTCGCTCGATTACCCGTCTCTCCCTCTCGGGTACGATACCGAGGGGAGAGGGGAGGAGAGGAGAGGAGAAGAGAGGAAGATGAGCGAAGGAGAGAAACGAGGAAAGGGTGGCTCTGGTTCGGGGTCCTGGAATAGCACTTAGGGCCCTATACGTGCCTCGGATGATACCCTACAAGGTAGCAGCAACGGCAGCCGACGCTGCCGGCGTGGTAATGTTTTAGTGCACGGAGGCGGAGGCGTGCTCTGGTAGTTAGGTTCGCCTTCGCCTTCGCCTTCGCCGTCGTTCTCGGTTGAACGTATACGTATTCGCTGGTCGGGTCCGACGGTGGTGGTGGTAGCGGTGGTGCTGTTGTTGTTGTTGTTGCCGTTGCTGGTGCAGTCGACGGTGCATCGAAGGGGGCAACGTGCACGCTATCATTAGGAGAAGCAAGAATGAGGGGACGGTAGGAGGATGGATGAGATGGACGTTCTCCCCTCGCTCCTCGTCTCCGTTCTCTTTCTCCATCTTCCTCTTCTGCTTTTTCCTCTCCTTCTTCGTCGTCGTCTTCTTCTTCTTCTCCTTCCTCCTCCTCCTCCTCCTCTTCTTCTTCTTCTTCTTCTGCTCCTCTCTTGGAGCCTTATGTACGGTGCGCCAGAGGAACGTCGGTAGCTGAATCGCGCCTCGGGCTACGGCTCTCTTATATGTGGAGCAACCCTCTCCTCCCTTTCCCTTCGCAGTCGACCACGCCAGAGACTCTTTCCTTTCTTCGATGCTCGGTCCTCCCCCAAGGCCTCCGATACACTTTTTCGTCGACGGTTACGCGAGGTGAGTCGTAACGGAACCCTCTCGAATCGGTAACGAGATAGACGTACACGGGGAATCGGGAGGTTTCGATGACCTGGGCTACGCATCCGTGACGGAGTATCGACAAAAAGTATATATGTATATCGAAGATAGTAATAGACAGTGAACTGTTGGTATGCACTAACGTTTTGCAAAGCATTACGGGTCTACTGTACGCTTCATTTTACCGAAAGGTTACGTTCGTTTAAGCGTAGATCCCGGTGTAAGTTTTTCATTACGACGCTCGACAAATACCTCAATTTTTTATGCAACCGTAGTCCCTGACACTTACACAGTGGTATTACTCTGCTCTTGGTAAAGAGGACAATTTAACGATGAACTCGACTGCGCGATATCCCTTCGGGACAACTCGCGGTCATCCCCCATTAAATGTAAATCGTAATGGTCCAAAGTTTATCAGCCGAACATCGAATATCCACCTTCTCTTCGGCCGATAGTCCGAGTCTTCGGGAATCGCAGTTCGCATCGCCGGAAGGTCGGTCCTTCGGAATTTTTTATCGACTAGTAGAGAGGCCCAGATGCGTGGGCCTAATACACCGGCGGCGCACGGGGCAGCCGCATCGTCAAAACAGTAAAACAGAGATAACTGCGGTGTAACAGAGTAACAGCGGCGCTTGTCGTGTACGTACGCGCATCGTTCTCTCTCGTACACGTATCGGGGAAGATCGCGCGAAGCGCAAATATCCCGTTTTAAAGCGTCGTTTGCATATTGCGCCTCGAGGCGGCGCGTTTTTGGCTGGCCAATAACGGTGGCCTGCCACTTTCCACTAGGCTATTTCTTTCTCTTTTTCTGCCTTTCTTCGGGGTCTACCTCTTTCCCTGCCACGCCATGCCATCGCCCCACGCTCCTCTTTCTTCTCGCTCATCCCTCCCCACCCTCCTTCTCGCTCACTCTCTCTCTCTCTCTCCTTCCGTACACGCGTATTTGAGCATGCCTCGAGGAGGATTATTCCAACGTCGATTTCTCGAAGCGAGTCGTGCAAGGGGAGAGGATCGAGGGATTCGGGGAGTTAGTCGATCATTCTCGATCACGCATGTCGGCTCGCCGCTCATTCTACTTCTCCTCGATCACCCAAGGCGTTCCCCGGTCATTCACGCGATTTCCATTCATCCGAACCGAGCGAGATTCTTCGCGAGGCTGAATCTTACGCGGGGTTCGGTACTTTCAGTTGAAAAGCAGCTTCGCGAGACATACCGCAGATGTTGTCGGTAAGGTTTTTGAAAAGCTTGACATATCGCTGGTAGAATCTACCGCGACCGCAGACTTTCGTCCTGTGGCAGATTTGAAAGAGCCACATAGTTTTTGTAATGCTTTAATAAATTAGTCACATTTCTATAACATAATTCACGGCGGAACCGTAATATATGAGCGGTTACCTACGATCGATCGTTTAACGCGACTTAACATTTTCTATTCTACCGGACTACGGTCGGTTGCCGTATTTCAGGATTAACCTGCGATGAACTTTTCTCGGGATAGATACTTATACGTAAACATCTTCAACGTCTTTAGTCACGAGCGGCTATAAATTCATACCTAACCATCCGTATGACGCATACGAGTTCTCTATATATAAGTATGTACGTTGGGAGCACGTCGTTGGGTAAGTACGTAATTGTAATAGAAAGGGGAACCAAAAACGAGTATGCGCTCGCTCGTCGTGTCACCGCGATTGTACGCGCGCGACAGCGTACGCGGTAATTGAGAATAATAGCCGCGCTAATGCTTTTAACGAAGTGAACAATGAGCAGGTGTCGAGCGACGGTCGCATCTATCATAAGCTTGAGTTGCAACCGTTTTTCCTGGTCCGGTCGGACAGCCCCAGCTTTGATTTTAAAATTCAAGAGGAACGAGCGCTATACCAGGCACTACACTTCCGCTCCTAAGACTCCGAACTAAATCAATTTTATTCGATATTTCCATCCTTAGTTTTAGAGATCGCGTCGACCGCGATTCGGTGGACCAGCGCCGTATATCCTCCGATTCGATAAGATTCCATTGATAACGCGCGTCGCATTCTACGTCCACGTTATATTTCACTTCGCGACGCTCGATAAAGAGGCTTTTAGCGACGATAACAGATTTATACCACGTTTCAAGACGCAGGTTTAATGGACGTTAAAAATAGAACGTTGGCATGGCCTTAGTAATTCAGCTATTATTCTGATTCCTAACGAGCTCTAACGATCTCCCTAAATTCATTTCGATACGTCATCGGTGTACCGTACGAATCTCCGCGTGATGAGCAACGATGAAATCGGGTACCAACGGAATTCGCCAAGATGGACAATATGCCAGCGCGCACCCCCTTAATGGGGCCACTCTTCGGGAGGGAGGATTAAAAGTCGGACGTACGATCGTTGCACGAAATATCGTACGCTTTAATGACCGTCAACCCTTCTCGATGTCGAAAACGTACGAGTGGGCGTGACGGGGGGCAATTTGGGAAAAACATAATTTAGCAGGCGTGGCCCACCGCACGCAAGGTGCAACGAAAATGAGATTTTTTATCGTACGTCATCGCGATGCGAACACGCCCGGCCCCTTTTCCTACTCGAATCTTCTACACGAATTCGTTTCATCTTCGACCTCGTTTCGCGAGAGACGCCCGCGAATTGCATCGTCTCTACGCAATCCTGAGACTCGTTAGTCTGAATCGTTAGAAAATTTTGGAGAATAAAATTTGAAAATAAAATCAACCGCAACCCCTTCGTCGTGATTAGAGGTACAATATGGAGAATCCACCTCCAAACTTGCATAAAACGTGACTAATTATTATTATTTAAGGGACCATTTACCTGTGAATGGGTAAAAAAATCGAAATTTTTTTTATGGCATTTTCATAAAGTATAACGTCTAAGGAGTGTATTCCCAAAGTTTGATGCTTCGATTCCAAAAATTGACATAGTTCCAACACTTCGAAGTATGAAAAGGAATGCGGGTCAATTTTGTAATGATAAAGTATGATATTGTTATTTTATAAACACGAGAGTCAGTAGAGCGTGGAATATTCTGTTCAAATTTCAGAGCAATCCGTCGTGTACTTTCTGAGATTTTAGAACCCGGCGCGCTGAGTGAACAAATTTGTAGTCCTACCCAATCACAATTTTTTCACTTGGAACGTTAAAAATCTCAAAAACTACACGGCGGATTGCTCTAAAATTTTAAAAGGATATTCCACACCCCACTAGCTCTGGTTCCTACCAGAATCATCTTTATAAAATAACAATATCTTCAGTATTACAAAACTGACCCCGAACAACGTGCGATTTCATACTTCGAAATGTACACTTCTGCCATTTCCCCAATTTTCAATAAAAATAATTAATTCTGGCAGCAACGACGGCGACGATCTTCCCGATTAAGAATAATTAAAATAATTTAATTTTTGTCCAACCGGAGAACAACAATCAGCCACGCCAGCAACATACAATTTTTAAACACGGCTTCATGGTGGGCCAAATAAAACCATCAAACAACTGATTAGGACTGTTTAAAAAATTCTCATGTGTGATCAACAAGTAGGCAAATAAACTGCAAAAAGAATTATGGCGTACGACGTACTGAAATGTTAAAAAAAATGCATGAAATCCGACCAATTTTTCGGGCCGTGCACAGGTAGATGGCCCCGGGTTTTGAGCGTCCGTTCCCTTGTCTTTTCACGGAAATTCCAACCGAAATTTAATCGATAAATCAATTTACATCGCATCGCGATTTCTCCACGAAGACGCAGCACTTTCCATACAATCTTTTTCTTAATGGTACGCAAAGCTGCTCTCCGAGGATAAAGGCATCGACGACAATGTCTACGAAGGAGATCCCCCACCAGGAAAAGATAAGAGATAAAAGAATCTCGATTAATGGTCAGCGTGAAACGTCCTTCGGTCTCCAAAGGACACTCGCGCCTTGTTTGCCTTTCCACCTAATTCAACGCGAGCGCTCGAGCGTGCACAAGTGCGCTCGCCGGATAATACGCACTTGCACGCACGCGAGCAACGACACACACGAGCGTACGCGTCGCGTGTCTTTCACAGGAGTCGCACCTGTCCAGGACTCGTCCGCGCCGCGAGCCTTAAGCCTGTCAACGGGATTCATACTGACTCGGATTGATATATCTGCGCCGCGCGCAAATCCTCTTTACCCTCTTTGCACCACCGTCGCACCTTTTTTCCCCCGCTGCGCATCTGCCTTGGTACGCATGGCCAACGGAGAGCCAGGTATCGCGTTAACTCGCGCGTTATGAGTTACGATTGGACGTGCGCGTTCAACGGATCGAACGCTTTCGTCCGAAAACTACCTGTGCCCACTACTATCGGGAAGAGAGAGAGACAATATTTATTCGTCGTGGGACTGAGTCCCTCGACGTTACAAAATCAAGTAAAAGACGCGTGTATACGATCGACATACGTCTTTTACGCTTATAACCGACTATTAACGGCATTGAAGTTCGCACTGTAGTTGTGTCAAATTGAAAAACTAACTAATCTAAGGATTTACTAACAAAGCATGACATTAAAAAATAGAAATAACAGATGAAAGATTAAGTGGCATCGCGTACCGATCAATAGATGTAAGATAACGCGTTAAGTTGTACTTACGTCTAGGAAGCGATAAGCACGATAGATACGAGAAGAAAGTTCGAACGAAAAGATCGGATACAGAAGACAAAGGATATTGCGATAAAAACTTGACGATCGTGGGATCATACGCGATGAGTACTAGTGGAGATTCTTAAACTGATACGCGTCACCGGAAAACCAATATAATATTAATAAAAGTGAGATTCGTGTGGCTCGCGTAAATCGAAATCACGTTTCCGGAGGCGCGTGCGTGCGCGCACGCCATCGTTCTTTATCCCGCGATAAGATATTAACGATCGTTAACTTTAGATCGATAACGGTATCGGCCATATAATCGGCAAATTAACCATCTGACTCCGAGGCGAGGCAAAAAGATGACGGTGAAAAAGAGAAGGCAGAAAGGTTTTTCGCGAAAATCTCACCGGACGTGCAATGAAACGCGAACGTTTCTCGTTTGAGAGCAAAGAGTACAGGAGCGCTCGCGCAGCTAGCAGCAAGTACTGGCACTACGTTGACGCTAATTAATGCCGAACCGCTCGTTTGCGCGCATGAAAACGATTTTTGCCCTGAACTTAGTGCTCGGCGATAGAGCCGTACGAGTTTATTAATCGGGTGGGTGGCAGGCAGGCAAGAGCCGTGGAGAAAGAGACCGCATGAAATATCGCCGGCATAACGTAGATCGTGTTGATCGAACTGATCGATCGATCGTGTGTCGCCGTACGAGGACCGCTCGACCGTAAATCCAACGGTAATGTCGGTACGCGTACTGCCGCCTAAACGATACGCTTAGCGAGCAAGGACAAGTCCGGTATTGCAAATTATTCGTTAAAAATCTCAACCGATTGTTTTTACCGACTACTTCGAGCCTTAACGTCAATGGTTCTCGCGCCAAAAGTTCTCGGCCATTTATCGAGAAAAGTCGAGCGAATCGGCAACGTGAAGGCAAATAAACGCCCGGAAACATTCTACGAAGAATGATTCACGCTCGCGCGGAAGAACCGTGAATTCGCGAAAGCGGCGAAATGCGAAACAAACGCGCGGGGGTGTTGCTATTTTTGCCCACCACTGTCATAAGCTAATAATACCTGCTTTGATGTACCACGCATCGTTCAACGTTCGATGAGTCCACGTGCCGTTGCTCACCTTTCAAAGCGATCGTGTTCTGCTTCGGGAAACGTAGCTCTCCGTCGACGATCTTATTCGAACCGGTCCGAAACTGATCCGGACACGTCGCAATTTCGCAGGCATTTCTACGGGGCTATTTCGGACGAGGATGTTAACGAAAAACAGATTTCTGTTTACGAAAATTCGCGGAGGAAAATCACAACGGCCCGCGGACGATTCAAAACTTCGTTTCGTCCGCGTACGAATGTATGTCCTACCTACATACGCATTCGGCTAACCGCAACGACCGATTCGATTTTCGCAACGAGTCGGATTATTAACGTTTCGCCTCCCGTACGTCAATCGAGCGCAAATTAAATAAAAAAATGTAGTGTGTATCGGTCACCTTAGAATTAATTCTTTGCACAAGATAGTATCCACGGGAGCTACGCACACTGGCGCGCAGAATGAAATTACGTAACGATGGAGGCGGTACAGCGTCAAAGGACCGACACGTTCGAAAAATTTGATCGGCACCGTCTTAATTGGTTTTAAGGCTCCGTCGGCATGCGGGTATAATTTCGTAATCGCATCGAGTGACGACGACAGATGATTCGACTGATAAAACGGTATTCGTTCTGAAACGAAAAAAAAAAACAAAAAAAAGAAAAGAAAAGAGGAAACTTATCTCTTTGACTTGACCAACGCGATTCGCTAGTCGTAACGAGGAAAGATCCATGTTTTATTACTGCCAACTAAACGTTTCGATTTTTTTTAACAGACATCAATGCTGACGGATTCATGGTCGTCCGCGGAGTTAATTTATCAAAGCAACCTCGCCAAGAGTTGAAATTAATATTCTGAGCCCATAGATCTTAATAAAAATCGTCGTTGGTCTCGTGTTTTGGGTGTACGCGAGACGTCGGCGGCCTGTTAAACGGATTTGAATTCCGAAACGCGCAACGAGAGGCACACTTCAAACGAGCTTGAGCAACGAAGGCGTAGGGAAAATCGCAATGCGACATCGATTCGCCATGGAAATTAATAATCAACCCGAGTGTTCTTCGTGTAGCAAAAAAGAAAGAAAATAATACAAAACCCGCGTCCAGTACAAAATCCCGAACGACTTCGGCGATAAACAAATAATAAGGTAATGGTCGCATAAACTGGCATCGTAGTCTCTCAATTTGTTACTTTACGTCCGTCTATTAACTTCCTTTTGGTCCTTCCTGTTCGCAATCTTACAAGCATTGCTGCTCTCGACCAGTTCCTGCTCGAGTCTGGTCTTGGCCTCGCACCAATGAGATACGCCACGAGAGATTTTTTCCCGAAGAGGCAATTTACGGTAAAATTGCTCGGCGAGGCGTGAAGAATTTTGAGAGGCGTGCAACAAGTGGTTGGGTGCAACAAGTTATTGCCGGCGACGTCTGGCTTTCCAAGGCTCGTTCCTTCTTCGTTCCTACGACTCTCTCCGCTTTGTGCGAGGAACGGCGAAGTACCGCCGCGAATTCTCAGATTCAGCACGTTCCACGGTTTCCGCGACAGTCTTCGCGGCGGCCGCGGCGCGGCGAGGGGGGAAAAAGAATACACGGCTTGACCCTCGGGGTTGCGGAGGCGATAATAGAAAAGCCCGCGCGAAAATCTTGCAAACCGTTGGCGCGATAAGTATTACGATCGGCTCGCGATCCACGCGAGGCCACGTAATTCTCCGTTGTTATCGCTAACTACAATGATTACTTTAGTATTCCCACAAAATTTCTCTCCAAACAATCCCTGGTCCCCGCGATCCTACGAGACCGATAACGAGCTCTCGATCGAAGCCCCATCGTTGGGGTACCTAGTCGCAAAATTCCATGGATGTTATTTTCAACGAGCTACGCGACACTAACGAACAAGTACTCACGAAACTTTTTCCCCCCTTTTCGACGATCCTTCGAACGCGATTGGACGATCGCCCTGGACAAAGGCCAAAGCGAGGTGAAGGGTGCTCACGGTTGCGTTCGACTCGCGCGATGTCCGCTTGAAATAGTAGCGAAGAATTGTCAGTGGTGTACGTAGCGTGACGTCCAAAACGAATAGAAGACAGCGAGGGGTGGAGGGAGGGGGAGGGAGAGAGAGAGAGGTTACGGAATGAGCGATGATTGTAACGTTTCGCACGGTTCGTACCGCCGCCGACGCCGCCGTCGCCGCGGCGCGCCACGAAACGAAACGACGCGACGTATGTATGTACGTATACGTCGTAGCGACTCCCGCGACAGAAGACCCACGTTACACGTCGGTCACGCCGTCGTCCCGCGATTGGCAAGACGGACGACAGGGTGGAAAGACAAATGGAGAACGCCGGTTGATTCGCGTGGGTGGCTGTCCGTTCGTCCGTCGTTCCGTCTAGGAGCCACTCTCCGCGCGCCGGAATATTGTACCGGAACATTTACGAGATCGCGATCTTACGTAAGCGGATGGATCGTTAAATAAATACCAGATGGTCCCGCGACCTTACGGGCTCGTTCCCCCGACACTGCCGACGATTGCTTCCCGCGATTCCTCGTCCGTCGTCTCCTCGAGGTGTCGGGTATCGTTGATCCCATCCGTCGAAGCCTCTCTTTTGCAACCCGCTGAAGGGACCATCTACCTGTGAATGGATCAAGAAAATGATTTTTTTTTCTTTATGCATTTTCATAAAGTCTAACATTTAAGGAATGTATTCCAAAAATTATATGCTTCGATTTCAAAAATTGACAGTTACAGTGGGGAGCTTTGAAAGGAATGCGGGGTCAATTCTGTAATAATAAGGCATCATACGGCTACTTTAGAAATATTATTTTGGAGGGGACCAGAGGCAGTGGGATGTGGAATTTCTGGAAAAAATTCCTGAGCAATCGGTCGTGTAGCTTTTGATATTTTACCAAATCTACTCCGAAAAACATGCGATTACAGATTTTGAAATCTGGACGTTCGCCACTTTCCCAATTTTCAATAAAAACTATTAATTGTGCACAAATTTACTGGAATGTTTTTAAAAAATTCATGAAAGTCGCCCAATTTTTAAACCGCTCACAGCTAGATTGCCTTAAGGAGGAAAATACAAACATAGATTGCCTGTTTTTTTTTTTTTTTTTTTTTTAGAAATATTTTCTCTGAAACTACTGGATAGACTGATTACGAATTTGATATGCTTTTCATTGGCAATAATAACTGTAAGGTACAATTTTTCTTTTTTTAGAAATACTCATTTATAACGGTAGCAATGGCGGCTCAGGTACATGCACGGTCAGCGCCGAACGAAAAGAGTATCGTTGTCGCGTACCGCGACTGAACCGCGCGATCGACCGACGTTGCGCGGCGTCGACGAACGAATCGTATTCCTGAGAAACTTTGATCGGCCTGAAATTCTCGGTTAATGAATATACACGTACGTAAGTTCTTGACCAATTTTACCTCGCTCCCCCAGTCCGGACGCCTATTCTCAGATAACCGCGGCTGGTCTCAGTCAGCGGTCGCGTTAAGCGGCGGCGCGCAGGGTGGCAATAATGCCGTCATCGGCGGTGGGTTAGGTTGTAGGCAGGCGTTAAAGCCAGCATCGCGGAATTACGCTTAAAGTCTCTTGCCAGAGGAATGCGACGGAGGTGCATTATACCGAAGCTGCGGACGATTCTTGCAGAGAGCGTCTTGCGCGTGCAGCGAAGAAGAACCGAGAGACCGGCGCGGGATGAAAAATAAAAATTACCAAAGCGGGAGGAGACGGGGAGAGAAAGAAAGGAGGCAAGAGAAAGACGTAAATCTAGGGAGCGGTGGAAAAAGCGAGAAACGGCGAGAGGGACGGTGGTGAAGAGGGGGGGGGGGGGGGAGGTGGAGGAAGACGGAGAGGGGGAGTCGTGAAAGCACAAAGTGTTGCACTGGCGCCCGCGCTCCTCATCTCCGTCACGCGCATTGTTCTATCCGCGCATGGAATATAATTTACGATGTTCGCCTTGCGTGACGCTCTCTCGCTGCGAGACGCGCCTCGGGTTCGAGGAGAGTATTCAGCGTTAGGAGCGTCGGGATGCTCGACGACAGCCACGAAATACTGCACCTTGCGTTAGAATATGGGTAATTTGTACACCGATGAGTCGGTTTATCGAACCAGGCGTCTGTTACGTGGATACGTTTCTCCGACGATTCCATTACAAATATGCGTCCGATCGACGCGTCGCGATGTCTACTGCGCGTTACGGTAAGAGAGGCATATCGCGACGAGTTTTTTCGAGTCATCGAATCAACGACCACGCGAGAGCGCGATTTTTCAAATTCGTCCGTCACATATTCGCGAGAGATCGCAAACCTTTACCGCGTTGCACTCGAAGCTGGAGAGTCACGGCCTTATTAATAATCGCGGAATGTCGTCGGTGTACACGGTGACTTTTCATCTCCGGGTTGCCAGAAAAAGACGATTCTGAGAAGCAAATGGGAGGTAAGGGACGCGAGGTTGGAAGAGAGTAAGAGTGAGTGAGAGAGAGAGAGAGAGAGACCTGCCTGTCGTACTGTCCGTCAAGACAGTGTCGGGGGTGGCGAAGGCGTAATAATAGCGACGATAATACATGACTCGGCGCTGTGAATCTCGGCTCAAGAATCACCGTACTCGAGTAGAGACTTCGCTTGTCTTCCTCTATTTCATATCTGCCTGCCTTTCTCTGTGATCTACTCCATCTTTCCGTTTCCTCCCGTGCGTGTACCACGTCTGAGGTGGGTGGCCACGGATTGAACGAACAATAGTACACGTGTACCCGTCATGCCAAACTGTCGTGCTATTTCAGACGAAACAACGGAACGCGAGTCGACGTTTCGCCTCGGTATACTCTCCACCTTCTGATTTAATCTGCGCGCACTGCTCCTTTTTCTACCTGATCTATTCTTACCTGTATGCACGCTCCTCGCGTACAATTTCTTGCGTCGCCCGTTCCGTCCCACTTCCTTCTTTCTCGCCCTCACTCTCACTCTCCCTCCCTTCCCCCCCCCCCTCCTCTCTGTCTCTCTCTCTACTTTATTTTCACTTAATCTGATTTTATTGCATATTGCTTTCCCGTAAGGTCATTGGACGGCCGATCGGTATCTCCCGATCTGATCTCAAGTAGAAACGGACTGCTGTGCGAGACAACTCTCGGCGTTAGAGTGGGACCCGATAAGCAACGAGTTCGTAAATAAAGCGAAGCCAATAGGTGGCTCTAGACGATCAGAATTCCTGATGCAGGAATACGCGTAATACTACGTACGATGAGTAGAGGGTTCGCTGTCTTCTTTCATCTCGTATCTGGCGGTGTAATCTACATCTGTCTACGCCGTCTCCGTGCGTTCCTTTGTACGCTCTCTCTCTCTCTCTCTCCCTCCCTCTCTCTACGTCTATGGTGGGTGGCCTCGGGATAAATGAACAATAGTACACGTGTACTAATCATGCCAAACTGTCATGTTGCTTCGAGCGGAACAACGGAACTCGACTTGTTTCTCGCTACCTCCTAACGGTTATACGTGACGCGCGTTGTTGCTTCGTTTGATCTAATCTGGGCGGGAGGATGATGGATCTCGCGTTTTGGTAAAACGTCAGGAATACGGCCCACTTCTCATTATCGACCAAACTTTTCTTTTCTCCCGTCCCTCACCTCCCTCTCCTTCTCCGAAACATTCCTAGACGTTAATTGCTTTCGCGAGGTGAATTATTATGTATTCGGGACAATGCGACGATATCCGAGCAATACGCGATGCAAGTTAATCGCTAACGGGAAGCGAATTTATTTGGAATTTCCGATGACTAAATTGCCACGATTATCGTTTAGTGCCGGGCCCGGGGGGTAAACAAGAAAAATTATTTTCCTCTCCCGTTAGTTTTTTTACAGCCCTGATACGCGAACTGGTAATTGGGCCGTAATCATCGTCATTGACAATTTTACGACCGACCATACGCCGATGATCGTTTCACGGCGTAAAAGACCCCTGCAGGCCAGGCTCGGGTCTTCCTCTTCTTCTCGACCACTAATTTACATGGAAACTATAACCCGGAGGACCATCCTACAACGCGAGGTTCTGGATATTCGACCGTGTACCTTATTTTCACTTTCTTCTTGATCGTTTTTTTTTTCTCAATAAAAACGTAATCTCGATTCGTGCATCGAAGAACACGAAAATCTCGAGATATTGGGTACCTAGCGCTAGATAATTTAACGAATCGCGCTAACGTTACTGGATTAACAAAAACAAAAATCAGAACTATCCGATTGGTTACGCTTTAGACGTTACACGATGTGAAATGAATTGTTAAAACGATATCGAGAGACCCGGCGTTTGCAAATGATGCGTCAAAATGATGCGACATTCGCCAGAGACGCATTGACGCCGGAACGCGCGCAACATCTCGACGCGAATGACGGCAGTGGAAGACGACGAAGACGACAACGACTTTTCATCCACGGCGACGAGGTTGACGTCGGGTATGCGATGGCGAACAACTCTTCGCGGTTATGTAACCACGCATGAAACTAATATATCAGAGTTGTCCGGCTTTGTGGCAAACTTAGACCGCGCGTCTCGAGCCAAGCTCAACGGTCCTGTACCGCGAACGCTTCTCGCAATTGGAAAGAACGAAAGAGTATTCGAGGATCCGATCGCCCAGAGCTTTAAGACTCGAGGGAATTCCGATAATTTAAAGCGCAGCGATAGACTGATATCGATACCGCGTAACAGACTTTCGGAGACTCTAAAATTATATTCGTAAGAATCTTTAGCCTAACCTGGGAGTATAAATTACAGGCTTTTGGAAACGTGCAAATGAGAGAGGTGGAGGGGGTGGTAGGGGAAGACACTGGCGGGACGAGGCACACAAAAAAGGAGAGCCAAGGGAAGGAGCAGCAACGAGGGTCCAATAAATAAGACCTCCTCGTTCGATTTTGACAGTGTCGTGAGAGGAAGAATTTTTTCGCATGGCATGCGCAGACCGTCGAAAAAAGGGGAACATCTGTCGTCCCCAAAGCCTTTAAGGACCCAGACGCGCGTCTCTCTTTCGTTGGCCCGTTTCCTCTTTCTCTTTCGTTGGCCCGTTTCCTCTTTCTCTTCCGTTTCACCCTTATACGCGCCTCGCCAGCCGATATTGTTCGCACGCATCGCGAAAATGCGGGTGACTCTTTTTTTCGTGTCAGCCGGGATAAAGTGTTTAGTCTGACTTTCATGGGAGGGATTCGCTTGGTCTTAAGAAGTTAGCGAGACGCTCGTGAAAGAACGGGACGGCGCAACGGGCACGAAGAAAAAGAATTTTCTCTGTTTTTAATGCCCCCCCCCCCCCCCTCTCCCCCTCTTAGGTTTTCCTCTTCCTTTACGGCTAGTAAGTATACTCTATTCTCGACGGCCATTAATATTCGCATTAAAAATGGATTAAGCGTTCAGTGACATAAATTCGTCCAACTTCCCTGGCGTAATAACAACGTGTATCGATAATTATTATTATTATACATTGGTATGTACGTCTCTATGCATATTCGTATACCATATTCGTTCGTCCACCCATCATACTCGGCGTACATTAGTGTAAATAGAAAAAAAAATACGCACACAACTTTGAAAGGAAAGACGCAGAAACAAGCTTTTATTACCGCGGAATATACTGGCACTTGCGAAAATGTATAATTATTACAGAAAAAGGCCATGATACGCGCAGAGTACGATAGGCGGACGGACACTTACGAGGCCGACTGTACGTTTCGAAGTTGATACACGCTCGAATGCAAACGATCAAACAGCTATCTTCCGTAATATATCAATATTACGGAAATAATGTGAAAATATTCTTTACGTCTTACGAACGAACGATCTATCGAGGTAATAAAGGGCACGTCGAAAATATAATTTACCCGATTTTCCAATGATTTCTCAAAATAAGAGAAACGCGGAGGAAACGGGGGCCAAATTTCCTTGTCATCATACGCAAAGTTGAAGAGGCTGTTTGTACCTTGTCAGCGCACGATACGCCGTAGAGAGAGTCGCGTTTCTCGATTTTAGGGTGTGCCCTGTCGTTGGGTGCATTAAGCCCGTCTTGCATACTCTTGTAACGCGCAAACGTACCCACGCCTGGCGGCATACGTCAGTGCCATTGTGAACGAGGAACGTGTGACACAGGCATGTGACATATCGCGCACACAAGATTTAGCGGTAACACCCACATGGCAGATGTGTTCAACTGCGCGAGACGCGCGTCTCGCTCTCGTTCCACGATCGCAGAAAACATCAAACGGGTTTCACGGAATCGTCGGGACAATGAAGCTCGAGGAAAGTCAATTCACCACGGTATCACGGCGACAGGGGAAACGGCAATTAGCGTATCGTGGAAAATCGTTGACGTTTACTTTACCGACGTTAGCCGCGAGACCGAAAGTCTTCGCCAACATCGGGAACTGGTTCCGTGACTTGGGATTTCAGTAAAAAAAAAAAAACAAATGTAACGGCAAATCATTTTCCCCGGTATCGCTCGTAAATATATCCATGACTTCGAAACGTCGAATATTTTCATTCGCGTAACACCTATTAACGATTATCAAGATTTGATTTTGATAAAATTATCGTTGACCCGTATAAACGATAATGCATTTTGTTGTCAACTCAGGTACCAGACTCAAATATTTGTCAACGAACGTACCCTCCTGTTACGCTAAACTATTGAGATTCTCTTGATTAACGGTCGATCCAAAGAAGTCGTCGAAATATTCAAAACTGAACGCGATTCATCCGCGAAATTATATATCAGGGACGTTTCTAAACGTATCGTTCATCCTGCTCCATTCCCCCTTTCGCTTACGCGCCAGGTTGGCTATGGATGAATTATGGGTAACACTTAAAAGAAGATTTGCTAACGGGCACAAAAACTGAAAATATATGGCAGGTCGCGTGTACGTTGATGCCTCGTTTGAGACGATTGCTATGCGCGAATATAAATTAGCCGGAGAAACTAGTATTACAATATAACGAAAATACTACTTGCGAGATAGCACGGTTTAGCCGTACAAACAGGCATAAAAGACATTTCTCAAAATGATTCTCATTCTTGCCACGCTAAAACTGCTACCTCATGACACCGCGCGAGCGAGACACGAATACGCGCGATATTATTCGGCGAATACGAGTCAAAGATATATCACTGTAATTACGCGTTGCGAAAGTAACCGAATCAACGCGCATAATGGGGTTATAATCACGGTGTACAGATTTTTGACTTGGGATCGACGTCTCAAATACAAATCTTAATTGTTCCACCGATATATACTGGCTATCGCGAGAAATGTTTAATCAACGATTCGGAAGAAACACGCGTCATGTTATACAGGATTTAAGATTCCCCCGAATAATTAACTTCTTCTCCGATAAAACGTGATATAACTAAATCGATGGCAATTAATTTTCGTAAAGGATCATAATGTAATTTTTGCATTCGAACGAATTTATTAAAATACAAATATGTTTGCCTTCGATTATAATGACTACGTTATTATATCAAAATCCTGACGTAAATTCAGCCCAATCAAAAATAAACAAAATATCGGTAAACCCAACCATTTATCATGCAAGAAAAAACACCGTATAATGCCTCGTTCTTCGGAATTATTAGCGGTGACGACACGCGCGATAATAATAATTCAGAACTGTCGGCGGCTCGTAGTTTTCGCACGAGCGAATTAACACCTCGTTTCGAGACAAACGAAAATCAAAAACACCCACTAAACGTCACTTCGCGCGATGCATAAATGCGCAAACAAATATCGTTTCGTGACGCCGACGACTGGCTGCTCTGAAATATGTTATTGTTGTTACGTTAACCCGTCATCTAATTTTCCTCCCCCGGTATGGACTGTGCTAATGAATGGAAACGGCAACACGTAGACTTTCCCGATTCCAAGAAACACCGGCCCGACGATCTTCTCGTTAGCAACTATAGCGCGTACGTAATTGTCTACCTATATTTAACGCGCCTGGCTGCTATACGAAAACAGAATATCATAAACCTGCCGAGAAAACATACGGTCTGTACGGTCAACATTGTTTTCTCGCTCGTCGCGTTAAAGATTCGATTATAGGATCGATTAGACTGACGATGCGCGGTATAATTGTTTTACATCTTACTTATGAACGCGATTGGCAATTATCTTATTTATTCTGTTTACCACCGGAGAAAATAAACACAAAGATTCATATCGCGCTCTGTATAAACTCGGGATGTTTTTCGGCTAATCGTATAATGCGATACGAGGTACGGTAGTGGTGGGCGTAGAGAATTGTTTTGATCCACGATGGCAAAGAAAAAAAAAACACAGAATCCGTGGAGCGATCGGAAAAAAGTGAAATTGGCCTCACCTTCCCGGGGTGTCCCAGAATTCCAGTAGACTTACGAGTAACGTAGGAGGTCACTAATGGTCCGGAATGGCACTTGCAACAGCTTCTTTATCGATGTAAACAACCGCTAAACTCACCGGGCGCAGTGTGCCGTGCCAAAGTGCGGTCGTATTTTTGGAACGCACTCAGCGTCATGGCGTCTCACGTCAGCACGCCCTCACTCGTACCACCAACGGCCTAAGTGTTGGCAGAAAGAGTCGAAGAAATAACTTTATGCTCCTTCGTATTTTAGCCGATCAACACTCTTGCGAGGGCTCGAGCGATCGTTCGGAAAAAAAACAATCGTTATTAACGTCCGCGCTGTCTCGGGCGAATTTGCGCGAATTGTATTTAACGAGGCATTAAAGACTCAACAAAAGCCTCTTTTTTTCGTTCGATTTTGTTTCGCAGCTTTTCAAACCTACGGCACGCCCGGTATTCCTCTTTTTCTTTTTTATCGCAAGCGCCACTTTTTCTCGCAGCGGTGCATGTCACTTTTTATCGCGGTTGATGCGAAGTTAATTGGTTCTCTAAGTTGTGCCCAGAGTCGCTACTGTGGAAACCAATATAACGTTTACGACTGCGAGTAAGACGGTCATAAATCAAACCGCTGAAAACGAACGAAACGATACCATTCGTTCTACGTGTCGCTCCCGTTGCTCCCCGACCGTCGTCGTGCGAAACACCGTGGAGGTTCCCTGTGCGATACATCCAAATTTTATATATCGATGTTTACAGAGAAAAGTAAGTAACGACGAGGCGCGATCGTTTCTCATCCTAACTAGAAAAGAATACGCGTAAATCATTCGGCCACGCGAAATCGTACGTTATCCACGGGCGCAATTATCCATCGAGTTGCCCGGTTCAATTTCAACCACCGCACCGAATGTGATCGCGCTAAACGCGACCGAAGAATAGCGAATCGAAAGAACTAAACGAATCGAATGAAAAAAATCCCCGATCAACAGTCGAATCGCGACTCAACGAAATCGAGAAACGGCCGTGGCCAAAGTACGTCGGCAAAGAAACACACCCGCTACGACACGTAACGCGTACGAAATGGCATTTTCCACGCACCGAGGTCGATTTTGAGTGCGTCGGACGCGGTCGTAGACTACCGGTCCTGTCTATTATTGTCATCGGAGATGCAATAGGAGCGCGACGACGAGTCCTCCGGGAAAGCGTGATGTACATTCATCCGCGTTCAGAGACCGTCACCAGACTCCGGTTCGTTCACTAGGTTCACCATGGCGATTCATAGTCTCGCGGGTGTTCCATTAATGAGGGGTTCCTCCTTGTGGCTACCGGCCACTGTTATTATAGCTGCTCATAACAGTCAAGTGTCGTAGTCGGTCGGTCGTGCTGCTGGCAGGCGTGTCGGGACCGTCTCGCGACTATGAGGCATTGAGCGTCTATTTTCACGCGAGCGTCGCCAACAGCGTCGCTCCTTGTTGCATGATCCGTATAAGTATCCAGCCGTGGACCACTTCGCGCTGGTATAGCAATTAAAGCCACGTAGCGGAAGAAATTTCTGGATGGTTGCGGTCGAGAAGACGGCTCGTGCTTACCCGCGGAATACGATCGCGAGAGTTACGGCCGACGGGGGGGGGGGGGGGGGGATCCTCGATGATGCATATTTTCCCGTATTCTCTTCATGGTGTAACCAAGGATGCGCGAAAATTAATTTTTCATTTTTTTTTTCCAAGCGATCATTATCGGATAATTACTGGAGTGTGATTCGCTTCGTATGAACGCTTGATCGAAGTCTCGATTATTTACGCGTTATCGTTACAGTTACGTCCATCATCGGTTACCGATGTTACGGGCGGCGCGCGAGTCGAGATAACATCGCTAGAATTTACTGGCCGTAACTTTGCGACAGGTTATGCATTCCAAGCACTTACCACGATTTATTGTGTTTCCGAGCTTCGAGCGAGTCAAGGAGTTCGTGTGTGCTTTCGGCGTGACGCGAGTCAAACATGAGCGTTTCCCTATTATTTTCCTTTTTTTTCTTTTTTTTTTTTGTTGTTTTTCATAGAAGCGACGGTTAATCGTGAGAGCGTCTTGGAACACCGCGCGTTTCGTTAATTCGCTGTAAGCCAGGAACGATCTCCGCGAGCCACTTTGCGGACCTTGGAACAGCGGAGCTCCTTGTGCCGCTTAAGTAGAGTTGGCTGTCATAAGTGTCATTAACTGACCGCCAACGTCCAGAGACTCGAGAGCCGGTTGTCATCCCTCGACGCGAGGGCCTCGGCGATGGTAGCGTGCAGCGAAGATAACTACACCGCCGGTAATTATATCCTCCTTAATACTTCAATTATCATTTTATTAACGCGCCTCCGGCAACCGACATTCGCGCATTTTAATTCCCACCTTAAGCGGCGTTGTCGCGCCCGGTTAAAATGATCATGAATCTCCATTTCATTAAAATTTTCCTCGGTATCGTAATTGTTTCTCTATAAGATACGAGGGAAGAGCGTCGTCCCCGATGCGTTTAAACGATTTATACTCGCTGTCTGGTCGCCCCCTCCTTTGATTTTAGAACGCCGCGTACATACAATGGAGAGAACGTCGCGCGCGAAACGTTTATTCGAGGTGGAACGAACGATAAATTAATTCCCCGGCATCAACATCTTCGTCAACTATTTTCGCGGCACCGAGTGGGCGAGTCGCATTAAAACGATAAATCTCCATCGTTCCACCCAACTAAAATTCCCGGTGCATTATCGCGCCGTAATTCTTGCGAGCCGAAAGGCATTTTTTCCTGCATTTACGGCAGCCCGAGACGACGACGACGCCGACGAGTCTCCCCCGTCGTCGCATCGCATCGCATCGCATCGCATCGCATCGAGAGTAGAGGAGGGAAGGATAGCGGCTCATCCCGTAGCAGGAGGAAGACGAAGACGACGGTGAAGAGGACGAAGACGAAGTCGACGGCGCGTTAGGGAAAGAAGCAAATTAATTTACCCTTCCGAAACGTTCGCGCGTAATACAACGGCGTGCCAACGAAGAAAGCCCAGGGCTAGAGGGGGTATAGGGAGAGCGAGTGAGAGGGAGGGGAAGGGGGAGTGGGGGGTTGACGGCAGAAAGAGAAAGGGAAGCAAGCAGAGTACAAAGAGAGAAATCCAGCCAGACAGTGGAGGGCGTGGGAGATACATTTATAAACTCTCTTCTGTGAGCTTAGAATCGGTTGATTTACTGGCCACGGAAGGAGATCGTCGCGTCCGCTTTTAAGCGTCTCCTATGGCTGCTGATGCATTTTCGGAAATCGTCGTGCCCCGTCGCGCTTAACGTTCGGATAACATTGCCGGTGCTCGAAATCAATTGACAGTGACCCAGAAATTCGCAAAACACAAACTCCCTCGCCCCAATGCCGTTCGTCGCGCACGCCCGATCGATCCTCCCGTTTAATTCCCAACATACGAAACGAATTTTCCGGATCGGTGTAACGGCCGTGTCGACGATGAGAACGTAAAACGCTCAATCGAGACGCGCGTCGTTTAAGCGTAATTTAGTTTTTGGATGTTCATTATGCGCTTATCTTATTTATAACGTCTCGCGAGAGCACGGTACACGGTCCTACATCTCCTCGGTTGTTTCTAAACTCGTCGACGGGTTCTTTCGTAGGAGGCACCCGGAAGAGGCCGAGTTGGTGAAATTCTGCGAGAAAGGAGGAGGCGTCCGACATGTTCGAGAATGGATTCTCTCATTGCTGCCCCTGACAATTGGCAGTGTCGCGTGCAATTTGATGGCCGGGAATTGGATCCGCTTTGTACCGTTCGCATTTCAACAAGCGAGTTCCATTATTTGCGCGCGTGTCGTAATACACTCGGTGGATTCCATTAAGCTAACAAATGCCCGCATATATAATCCAACGCGGGGGGGGGGGGGGGGGGAATCTCGAGCGTCGGTATACATTTCGCGCGCACATTTCGCAGACGGATGAGGCAGTCTTCTCTCTCGTCTCATTGTCCCGCACTCACCGATTGTTTCGTCTACGCGACTTTTGCGCGCCGATCGTTGCGTCTGCCGTGCGTCAAATTTAAGTGTTCGCCCGTGTTCCGCCGGCGGAGATACTCTCGTGTACACGCGAAACCAAACGATCGGGAAGAACGTTCGCAGACATTCGGACAACAATATTCGACAATGAATTTTTGTCAATTTATTCGAAACATCGAGAGGCCATTGGAGGTCGAATCAATGTTTCATTCCGTTCCCTCGAGTAAACGCTCTTATTAAGTACCGATGATATAAATCTAAATTTGACGCAGCATTTTGTCATTAAGATTCTCGTCTAGAAATCCGACGAGACGTAACGCGTCAGCCAAGAAGATGTTCCGACGGGGACAACCGACGAATCCTGAGACACGAGAAGAATTTCGTTGAAAATCACGAACGCTTTGCTCGCATTACAGAATGGCACGATGTTACTAGCGCGGGAGCGCGTCTGACACGGCTGTCGCGGATAGCAGAAATAGCTAGTACGCATCCGAGAAAGTCAGGGTCCATAATATATACATATATATATGTAGCTACGTTGACAAAGCACCTTTACGGTTAGTAACGTGGAAAATCCCGATATCATTTGTCACCGCGTTCGAAGTTGGTAATTGCGAGAATACCCTGCCTCCGTCGATTGGACGATGACCGCAGGGAGAGATACGTTAGCGCCGCGTTAGCGTCGCGTCGAAGAGGATCAAAGGGGTACGCTTAACGGGCGTACAATCGCTGTACGTTCAACGTACCAGAATTATGATCGCGGGATTAACGCGAAAGACGAACGAACCGTCTTCGTTCTTCGTCCGACAGTTGATTGTGACACGCGACAAAATTACTCATTGTAGCGAGCATAAATCCGCCGGTCTCAACGAAAGGCCGCAATTTCCGAAACACATTTTACTTGTCCACCCTCGCGACGCCGCCGCTTGAATTATCTCGCGTCGGGTGTCTCGTCGCTACGACGAGAGCGTATACTCCGCTCTCTACAGTCTACCGTCTACCGTCTCGCGCTACCGCAAAAATCCCACGTAAAAGGAAATGGCGTGCGAGGGGGGTGGGGGCCACGCGGACACGGGTCAAACGTACCAATTTTAATCTATCCACGAATGGATCTTTGTCCCCGAGCAATTGGAGCGCGACGAGAATGGCTGTGTGGCGCGGTCGAAACGGGGGACGCGAGAACGACGGGAACTCGGTTGGGTCATCGGTAACGCCTAACTAGGTACGAGATGAGACACCCTCGTTATTATATCGTGGAATTCCTTTCCGCGTTCAAGGCATCTCGTCTCGGGGATAGTTGCCGGTCGCCACGGTGTTCGTAAATCTTTCGCCGTGGTTAGAGCCGGGCGAGCATTACGTTGATGCACTATTTATAAACACGTGACATCGAGACGAGTGGTAGGTGCGGGTGGGCCAAGAAAATCGTCGCTGCTGGTCGAGTAGTTTCGTGTTCTCGCCTCTTCTCGTCCACCTGCTCGCGTGTACCGCGAGCCGAGTGCTCTCTTTATTCTCCCCTACTTTGCTTCTGGCTCCTCTATTTTCCTTTTCCTCTGCTTTTCCTTATTAAATTCCTGCGCGAGAGCGCACGATACGCTTCCGCTCGCGGAGGAAGCCCGTCGTTTCACTCCCTTCCGTGGACACGCTCGCCAGTATAACCGAACGGGGTTTTTACGCAATCGCATTGCCGATTTATTCTCTTTATCTGATCTACGGACCCCGGGTACCGTTGGACGAGCGTGATCCGTCGGCCACGATATTTATTCCCCAGACACGTTTGAAATTCATGATCGTGTAATCTTGTAATTGGTAAGAAATTATTAAATTAAACTCGTCTCGGTTACAAGAAACGTTTCGCGTAATTATCAACGCAATTACCGTAGGTACCGGGACTGTGTTACGTTTATTAGGAAAGATTGTCCTTCGGTACGTACTAATTGCACCTGCTACTCGCCTTTCTAATGGATCTCGCTCCAATTAAGAAGGCATTAAAACCGATTCTTTATTGCCCTCCTTTCACGTCACGCGGGGGTACTCGGACCTTAGCCCTTCGATACGCAAAAATTATCGCCGGTCGTGCCCGTAATTATCTTAAAGCTACCGCGATACGGTGCCCACACCGTGTAGATCATATTTCTTGTCGGCTTCTGCCTTTCTTCGTATATATACTCACCGCTCGCGAAGGAGTGAGACGTTCAAGACCCGAGTGCATTAATCTCCGGCGACGGTTGCGTTAATGTAATCGTTTAATAAGTCCGGTTTATTAACTGCGCCCGCTCTCATCGGCATTAATTCACCCTTTGCCGTGAACCCCGTACACCGAAAATCCCGCACGCGAGGGAGTGAGAGGGGGTGGGGAGGGGTGGGGAGGGGAGGGTAGGGGAGGGTAGGGGAGGAGGAGGAGGAGGAGGAGGAAGAGAGAAGAACGAAACGGATCTCAAGCGGCCTTACCTCTCCTCGCGTGCACGTCGATGCACCGGCTGGTACGCACCGGCCTCGACCGCGTGTACCGTTCAGGCCTCAAAGGCTCCGTGATCAAAGGACACGAAAGATTCGAGGAACCGCGAAACAGGTTTAACGCGCCAAAACTGTTTTCTCTGAAAATCGAGGGAAGCGACGTAGTTCGAGTCGCGATCGGCGATCACGGTTTCGAAAGAAACGCTCCGCCGCGCCGCGCCGCGCCCCGCTCCGCCCCGCCCCACCGCGATCAAGCGTGTTTCGATCGGCTCCCCGGGATCCACGATCGAACACGGATAACACGGATAACAGATTTCCGAGTTACATACATACGACTGTGTTCGAAGCTTTTTCTTTTGTGGAACTCTGGCAGGAATGACGCGACGTTAACAAGAAAGTATACGAGCGCGGTAATTGCCGTTTTGGAGTAATTTAAATAATGAGACTTAGTCGGTCGGCGATGTAATTGGCGCAACGAATCGTTTCTTCAGCCGTCGCCGGTACGTGCGAGTAATACGCACGCGCGAGGCAGGAAGTTTGTACACAGGGTAAGAGAAATTGAAGAAGAAAAAACAACTGTCACGTCGAATGGGCGTCGCGAGATCGCGACGCATACGCTTACAGGGCGGAGAAAAAGATGATTCGAGAAATGAAGAAAAACCCGGCACACGGGAGCACTAAGAATTCGATAGCGAACGATGCGAAACGGAGTTTTTTTCACGTATCTTGGCGACGCGTATCGTGAAATAATTTCCTTGGCGCGGTTCGCGACCAATTATCGCGAGCATTCTAATGGATACAAAACACGCACGATCTATCTTAATTCGTTCCTGGAATATTAATTATTAATTACGCCTGGAATATTTATAAGCGTTTGCGCGCTATCGATCGATAATTTCCGTTGCCGCCGCGATAGAGCCGCGAATGTGACAAATGCGTGATTTTAACGATCCCCGGGGATAATATATCCAAAATGGCGATCGGCGGCAAAAACGCGCGCGCACACGACGATAATGGACAGCGAACGGGCGACACATTCGCCCGGCAACGGCAATCGAGTATGCAAAACGGAGAGTTCGCCCGAGTTATGTGACTCCCGGTGGCGGAGGTACGAAAGGTAGGAAGGTCGTTAATCAGCCAATCGCAATCATTGCGCGGTACAGGTACAATGCCGTTGATTGGTTGATTGGCCAGCACCGTCTCGCGTGTCGCGCCTATACGCACGCGAGAAATATCCGCTTTAATAGAATCTAAGCCCCCGGCGAAATTCTGGGATACGTATCGGAAGGAGCGCGAGATCGCTTGTCGCGGAACCCACGGCCAATGGTCGGATTGGAAATTAAAATTGCGCGAAAACGTCGATTGTCGGGAAAGCGAGTTGTCGGGACGATCGAGGCCACCGACGCGACGGACGGGATCGAATCTCGCTACGTATCCGTAAGCGGCTCACGCGCGTCCGATGAAGAACGTCCGTTTCGTTCGTGTCGCTGATCGATAATCCACGGTGCAATTTTTAAATACGAGGCCCCCCCGATTCACCCTTTTTGCAGCCGAGCGCTTCGCTCGATCCAAAACGTTCTTCGTCCGCTGGGACACGGAGAAAAATCAGAACTACACGTGCGGTCATCATGCTCGGCTGACCAGCGATCATCGTTGGACTACTCTGTCGGCGAGCGAGCGTCCCCGGGGTCTTTGTTTCGAAAAGGAGAAAAATCGTTCCGGACACGGGCATTAGATGCCTCGAAGTGTGGAAAATTAGGGCCCCCGATGGCTTCTCGGAAAGAAAGCGTAGGTGTAAAAATGCCTTAGTGGCCAATTGTCACGCTCGGTTGACCACTGTCCATCCGGTCGGACATCCTGCGGCGAAGGGTGATGGCTCCCCCACGCACACACACACTGGCGCACGCCGAGAGAGGAAAGACAGGCGGAGGAATTCTCTGCGGTTCTCGGCTCTCGGCTCACGGCTCTCGATTCTCGGCTCTCGGTGCATCAGGGCCGCGCGGCAGGGCTGCAACGCAACGCCTTGAAACTCTTCTCCTCGTGCGCTTTGTTTCTATCGCGACCGAGGAGAAACGTGGTGGCTCCCGTGGGAGAGGCGAATTCCAGCCGGTAATTATCCTGACGCGCAACATTTGTTAGGGCCCTGTCACCGCGTATACCCCACACTCCGCCCCGTCATTCCGCGGAGACGAGAATACGAGGCTGAAACAAAGCCACCTTGATCCGCCCCGATGCTCTCCGAAGCGTTATTACAAAGTTGCTTTCCGAGACGATCGAGTTTTTGCCCCTGAAACGAGTACACGGGCGCACTCGATGAAGCAATATCTCGCGACATCGCTCGCTTCGAATAATATCCCCCCGGTGGTTTTATCGAGCGGAATACAACGGGCCGCTACGCCTCGCGACAACCTGGCCGAATCGAGCGAGGCGAGATTACCGCGCCGATAATCCGCGATGTTTCTAATCCTTGGAAAGAGAATCGTTGTTAACGGTCACGTTCGAACGATGTCAACTTTATATATGTAACGCTATAAATATAACCCTGGTTTAGGTGCACACGCGTGTCATTTTTTCGCATGGTAATCGGGATAACGGGAGGAAAAGGGATTTTATTATTTTCGCGAGTACGGTCAACGATGGTAAACGAGGGAAAGAAGGCGGACGAAACGGGTACGGTTATCAAAGAGCGTGCCCGTAACGACAATAAAAGGCTTAAATACCGTTGCGCCGAAGGCAACCCGTTCTCGCTCTAAGCGCGACATTGATAAATAATCATTGGCGTATAGACGCGAGCATCTACATGCAGGTGTACATTCAGGGCAGTACTTCGCGACACCTGGCGCTGATTAACGAATCGGCGAATCGGTTCTGCTCGGGTAGAAGCCTAAGTGGCCGGCTAAATTGCCACGTTATTCTTGTAAACCGCGGCATCCCCGACTATCCAATTACCGGACGAGGTGGCAAGATGTCTCGTCGGGGATACACGCGTTCCAGAAGCAGCTCAGAATCGCGCCGTTTTTAACGCCGCGGACACCATTACTGCCAACTAATGAGCTCGAGGAAAAAAATTAATCGTTAAATTCGGTGTGACATTGTTGCCGGTTACAAACGCGCGTTTCGTTGCGTCTCCTCGTAATTGCCGGTAACGCGCGTTATTATTTCCTCCGTTTCTTGATCGCGTCAAAGTGCGTCGCGGCGAGCGTCGGAAGAGGGAAAAAAGAGGGAATGTGTCGATAGATGGACAGATAAGCCACCGATCGAATAACAATTGCAAATTTGTAATACACGAGACGTGGCTTACGCCTCGATGCGCTTCGATGTAAAGATGTGACGCGGAAGACGCGAAGAAGCGAGTTACGTACGACGAAAAGAAGAAAAAAGAAAAAAGAAAAAAGACACCCGTCAACGAGAAATAAAGAGCGATGAATTAGCGACGAAGGAACAAGAAACGAGGATATTCCACGATCGATATCGACGATCGCGTAATTTATTTCCTGTCCTTCGTTTACCTACTATCCTTACGAATTAATCTACCGTTCCTCAGTACTTCAGCCGTGTAATTTATTTAACAGCCGCGTCCTTCGAAAAATCTCACGAGTCTTTCCTTGGATTTTTCGAAATGTCGATCACTTTGTACGCGAGACCGACTCACCGTGGTCGTCGTTGCGATACTCGATTTAAAATTTTCAATATCAGCGACGCGGGAACCACGTCGAAATAAATTGGCGCTCAAACGCTGCAACGCAATCGCTTTGATTTTATTTTACGCGTGTACCGCAATCTATCGGAGCATAATACACGCGTGTAATAATTTCGCACTGTATCATATTAACAGACGTATCTTTCGAGCGCAATTCGATCGTGGCAATGGTCGGTAAAAACAAAAACGATGAATCCACGGGCAACTGCACCGTCAACTATCAATCGGGACGACCATCTTCGTACACGTCAATTTTTGGTCGTTCCATATTATCGAACTTTTGGCTAGTTTTATGTAAATCTCTGTGACACGCCCCACTTATTATATCCCCCACGTTCGTGAAATTCAAGTGCTTTCGCGGTTTAGATTATTCGCGGAAGGAACAAATCAGAAATTGTATAAACTAAATTTCGAGTAATACCTGGTGCCAATAGTTTGATGACGTACATCGAAATTCTGATCCATCAATTTTGCCTCGTTTCGCGAAGTTTCTAAAGAAGAAATAGGAATCATACCAATGAGATGGGGAAGCAACCACCGAAAATGTCAGCCCGGGTTGTCACGGCGATTCGAAATTTAAGAGAGACTCATGGCTCTACACCGAAGGAGATCATGAACTACATAACGTCTCAATGCACTGGATCGGAATTATCTATACAGAGACAGGTATTCGGCTTAGTCTATCCCCTATTAGAGATATACAAGTTTCAAAGTTAATTAGCCCTTCGAGAAGCTCGTGTTTCTTCGTTCGATATCAAAAAGCGCGTGGTAAATGGTCAATTACTATAGCAGTTTTTATTATTTTCCACGAGTTAAGCGTCTGACGCAAGCATCTCTAAAATCCTAATGTACACCCTGTGACAAAAAAACATGGCGTCCGTGAAGACAAAAATAAAAAAAAGGGCACTTGAAATTGTTCAATAATAATAATAATAATAATAACGAGGTACAAATTATAAAAATAACTTTATAAACTTTAATGAAACCTCCAAAAACACGAATCAACTATATAAGACACGGTTGCGACAGTAAACAAATATTTTCAACAAATGCGGTTTTTTGACAAATATTAATTATTTGCGCATTGCCCCTCGGTGGATTGTGCGCCCCAAGTGGAGAAATACCGGTCTAACGGCTATATTTCATGGTTCGTCTGTGCGTTTACATGAACACCTTTAGAGATAAAAGTTAACAACGAACAAACATGGCCCGCGTATCGAGTAATAATCGAAGGGTTAGTCATCGAGAGACAAGGTTTTGTCTTGGCCTAAGTGCAAGTACGCGAGACTAGACCTTGTATCTTTGTCAGGAAAAAACAAACGGGAGTGTTTACGAGATGATCAAACCGCATTAAAAAATTAATTATTTTTCAACGTCCGCACGAAACAAGCGTTCGTCCCCTAGCAATTTGTGACGCGATTCATCAATTCCCCAGATGAATGCTGCGTTGAAGCGTGGCTTGGACTACGGTATCCTGAAGAAGAGCGACGACGGCCACTACTTTCTAAACACGGATGTCGATGTATCGCAAATCGCCACGGTTCTGGAACCAACGATGCGGAGCAGAAGGAGACGAAGCAGAAGAGGACGAAGTCGCGCGCGAAAGGGTCGACGACGAAGCCGTCGTGCCAAACGACGCCGTAGCAGGGGAAAAACTCGTAGAAGAGGTCGCAGAGGACGCGGAAGAAGAAGGGGTAGAGGCAAAGTCAGAGCTGTCGGTGCTAAGCGGGTCGGTTCCGCCAGGTGCAGCTGCAACTCGAGGAGAGCGAAGGACGATGTGCACCTCCTGAGAAATAGTCCGGTCGAACAAAATGATCGAGAAAATGTGTCCGGTGACCATGAAATAATTCACGACGTCGATCGCCGAAGTAGACAGAGCAAGAGTCGGGATCGTAGCTTAACTCGCAGTGGATCGTCGGCTAACAGCGATCGAGAGGTCGGCGATGATCGACAGATGGATCACGATCAAGATTGATGCGTCCAAACATACCTGGCCGATCTTTCTTCCACATTCCACGTTAACAATGGCAATCTATTATTTGCTACGTTTTACGAGAGAAAAAAACAAAAAAAAAAAAACAAGAAAAGTACACGTTTACGGAGTCCCGAAATGTCCGTTATTTGCTACCTGTATTTGAAGTCTGAAATTTTTTCGAACTTTGTATCTTTTGATACTTTAATATAAATATATGTATGTAGTTACATCAAAATTCGACATCGTGTATTACGCGTCGCCGTTCAACGGAGAGAACCCGTTGACGCGACGACACCCCAACTATTTCGCGGTAGAGCCTTCGTCGAGCATGCGGATAACGAGCCCTATCGCGATGCAAACATTTCCCTCCCACGGTCCTTCCCCTCCCCTCCGCTCCTCTCCTCCTCCTCCTCCTCCTCCTCCACCTTTTTTTTTAAGAAGCAACTTTTCATGGTCGTCCGCGAGAACCCGGTGCAACGGCGCAACACGAGTTTCAGGCGCGAACGCGGGTCGAGATCCTGACTGAGGTAGCCTGAATAAAACCAACGGCCATAACTCTTCCAGCGGAGGGGTCAAGGTGGGTTAGAAAGGATCGAGAAGTGATTAGTGGTATTTACCGGTCCCCACTGAGAGAGAGCCTGCCGATTCCCGGTACAGCGCGGACGTCCCGCGGGGTCCTGCATAAGCGTCACAATACCGCGGATCTAACTGCTCCCTATTCTCCGGCAGGATTCACTAGAAGCCCGGCGCGACACTACCGGGGAATTCATCAGCCAATATTAATGCGATTCTAACGGTGAGTATCGGGCATTAAGCGGTACGCTTCGTTTTTTTTTTCCCCCGCGACGGTGGAACCGTTCGCTTTCCATCCATACCCGAACTTCTTCGGAGGTCCCATCCAGCCTCGATGAAAAGGAGCGTATCGGGAGATCTACGGATCGGCTATCTCGATCTACGGTCAATTTGTTTGGTGGATGACATCGACGGCCAGATCCGTCTCTCTTTCTTTCTCGATGTAAGTAATGAGGTACAAGAAGTGACAACGCCGAGGAACCTGCCACTGGAACTCCCCGTGCCGGAACATCGTGGACGATTCTTCTCGATAAACGATTACAACTTCGATCGTCGTCCGTTTCCGTGCCATCGGACAATTAAATCGGTTTGAATTGGAAAACTGACGCGGAGCAACTCGTTTCGAAAAACCTGCACGATATCTCGCGTACGAATGTCGCGATCAGTATTACTTCTAAGATCCGGCAGGCGAATCTCGCAATCGTGGTAAATACACGTATCCGATATCGCCTTGAAACCAATGTAATCCAAACAACCTTTCTATTTCTTTTTCAAATTACCCTCTTCTAATTTTAAATATTATCCTTGTATTCTCGGTAAGTCGTTTTCGCGATTGCGGCTATTAACCGTCCAACGCCACTCGCGTAAGAATATCGCAAGGATGTATAAATAAAACTAAGTAGTCCACGATGGCTGTGAGTACCACAGTTACTACAATTTGTCGACACTACCCAGCATCCCATGGGAACTTTCCCAAGAGAGTGTCGTCGGACGATACAAATATCGCGATTCTCGGAACGCCTCTCCGTGCCACGACTTCGGTAGTCCGTTCGTGGCTCCTTATTTTGCTCCTGTACGCCACTCCCTCTCTCTCTCTCTCTCTCTCTCTCTCTCTCTCTCTCTCTCTCTCTCTCTCTTTCTCTCTATTTCGTGGCCGTAGGTAACCCAAGGGAGGAGGACACACGTCAACCGATGGCGGCTTTAATTCAGGTCCGCCGGCCGGTAGTTTGGGGGCCCAGCATGCGACCCATTGTGCCCGGTAACGAGTACGCGCCCGCGCATTATGCCCGTTCCTTCACGTGTGCTCTTCGTAACACGGGTTATTATTTCGTGCGAGGCAAACCAACGTGCCGACGGGGGGGCCGGAGGGGCACCTCTGCCCGTTAATGACCTATACGGAATCATGGAAGCCCCGATAATTCGGTATCCCACGATTACGACCTTGAAAATTACGATCACCCGTATTTCCGCCCACGTCAGGTTTTCTTCCCGACAGGTGTTCCTCGCGTCTTCTCGTGTTCTCGATTACGCTGTCCCGTTTCACTTCAGTCTACTTTAGCTTCATATTCGTTTTAATAGCGCACTTCGATTAGGCTGTACATACACGTTGATTCGCGCACGGATTGTAGTGATAGCGAGTCACTTCGCAATCCAATTTGTCGAAACACGAATATCGTGAAAGGAGTCGAAATCGAGATGCTTCACTGCCACCCCTACGGTGAACGTGCTAAGGGTTAATGAGGGTACTTACGCGAAAAAAAAAAACATTTCTCCCGTCTATCTGCTCAAACGCGGCGAGTCTTTTTAACGTGCTTATCGATTCACCGTCAAGCGTTGCATCGTTCCATATCAAAATGTGATAACTAGACTGCCGATGTTTATGCAAAATGCATTATTTTTGTACTGACTTTAAGTGGATTTCGTGACAATGGATTTTCGTTAAATGGATTTCGTTGGTGAGAACGCTCCCAATGCTCGCGACGATAGGCGACAAGTGAGCGCACGGCAAATAATAATTATAAAACGTTGCATTGTGAAAAGATTTGTTGTGCGACATTAATTTTATGCGCTAATTGGTAGATAATACTCAAGGTCGGTGGTTGTGCACGCGCATCATGTCACTCCGAGCAGAACGAATCTCTCGGCGCATAAGTCAAGGGTTGAACGGTGACGCGCGATAAGATAATGGAAAAGAGGGACGCTCTGTTCTTACCTCTCGAGCGTTACACCTTACTTATTATTTAACGAGCGCTCGCGATCCGCTGGAAAGGTTCCGAAGAGTTTCGCGAACGACTGATAAGGGGAGAGGTACAAATTGAAAAGGGGATAACTCGCGGAAGGGAGACGGGGCAAAAATTCGCGGTACAAGACGGCACTGACAAATTTACGAGTTTCGCGCTGAGAACCCCGTTATCGTTTACCGCGTCCCTCCGTCTCGCTCCCTCCTCATCCTGATCTCACAATTAGCTCGCGAGGAAGGTTGACCCTGGAAAGGCGGTATCTACCCGCGAGATACGCTCCGGACGGAGAGAAATTTTCAGATTGCCCGCGGTACAGCTGTGGGATTACACCGAATTACCAACACCAATCTGCAAATGTTATTTGTGATCGCACATTCGCGCGTAAATTTGTCAATGCTCCCCTGCTCCCGCGAGACCGAAGGAAATCGAGTTACGGGGGGATCGCTCGATTCGGAGACTACCGATCCAACGGAGTTATCGGGGTTATCAAGGTAAAAGAAAATCAGGAGTGACGAGTGAAGGGAGAGAGAGCCGAGTTAAACGCGACCCGACGTCAGTGGTAAGAAAGTCCGAGCTATCTGGCGACAAATCATCGCGAGCGACGTCATATTCTCGGCTTCCTCGGCGACGAGAAACACGAAACTGTTAGCGGTCGGTGACGCGGTCAAAATTTCGTAGCGAGCGGCAAGTTCAGCGAAACGAGGTCTTACGAGACGGGGGTCATCGCAATGCGAATATTCTCCTAAACGACGGAGAGAGCCGACAGGAAGAGAACCCAACAGAAAATCTCAGCGATGCGATCTTTCGCGCACGATTGCTCTTACGACCGCGGTACCGAATGGTGGATCGAGGTGTCAGGCGTGTTCTCACGTGTACCAACCAGGGAGATAGCGTCACCCTGGCATTACGTGCGATATCATTAAGGTAGATTTATGCTATACGCACCGGAGGCGACTCTGGGTTGGGTTAGGAGTTTGGCGAAACTCGACGTACCGGGGGTACGCATGGGATTACGCGAGCACGTGAATAAAATGCGGGCGAATTATGTAAGTTGCTCGATCGGGGGAACGATGGGCACGCATAAAATTGCAGAAAATATCCGAGGAATATTAAACGAACGCGATAACGGTGCATCGTCAGTTTTATAAAGAATTCTAATCGCCCGTTAATATCGTCGGGTCGACGTTTATCGTCCGTCGTTATTCATTGATACGAGGTAACGTTAGAGGTACATACCCCGCGATGCTGACGTATCGTCAGTCCGGAAAGTATAAAAGTCCGTCTTGTAGATAACGCGCGGTAGTACCTACCTGCGCGTTTGTACGAAATGAGAGCGAGAGAGAAAGAGAAACAGAGAGGGAGAAAGAGAGAGAGAGAGAGAGAGAGAAACAGAGAGGGAGAAACAGAGAGAGAGAGAGAGAGAGAGAGAGAGAGAGAGAGAGAGAGAGAGAGAGAGAGAGAGGGAGGGAAAGAGATCGTTGTCGTCGCTCCGGCCCGTGTGAACATACCTAATCCAATCCAACCACAAGAATTTAATTAGCCACCACCTTCGCGGCTAATAGACTCGGACCACATGCGAGAAACTTTAATTCGAGCGATCCGCGCGCTCGATAGCCGTCCGTATACTACCGGCCGCTCGAATTAGGCTACGCCGATGATACGAAATCAGCAGGTGGCGATCTCAGCATCCGATTATTCCGACCGGTACGGTGGTACTCCGCTTCTTCTACCAGTGTAACAACTAGCGGAGACCGGGTCGTAATCGTGGCGATTCTAAAGGTGACCGAGTTTAATTATATCCCGGATTACGAGCATGACTGCGCGCCGACTTTTTCTTCAGTTTCGCAAGAGGAGTTCGACCAAACGCGTGTACCAACGCAACCGTTTAAATCCTCGAAACGCACGACAAATCGATCGTTTCGACGTCGTGTCGGCGACAAATTGAATTCGTCAACAAGATTACGCCTCGCCAGGCGTAAAAAAAAAGACCTCCGCTTTACTCCCACGTAACGCCTCTGCAAGTGTACTCCTCATAAATTAACGAGAATCTAACAATCTCCCAGTTTCATCCTTCTGACCTATCGCGCGAAAGAAGATTATAGCGCGTGCTCGGTAAGCTTTTTTTTTCTTTCTTTTTTTTTTTTCACCGACATTTCGCCTCTCGCGAGATCCCAGCGTTCATTAACGGCGCGTTGCTCTACAGAGCCCGTAGAGCCGCTTAACTGTTTTGTCCCGGCTGATGGATAGCGCGTTCGCACGTTATTACCGGACACTCGGCCAGTTTTATGAGTCTAGATTGGTACACGGCTTTCTTAGCGGCTCGGACTCGGGGCTACCAACGGCAACGCTAATAGTGTATTTACCGATAATAGTCTCTACCGGCCCTCGGTCGCGAGGAAATATCGAAGCCCGTGAGTTCAACATTATTTACGAGCGCGTTTTGTCGGACGACGCACCTGAAATCCGGCCGGAAGTCGTAGGAGCGAGGCGGTAATTTTCGGTCTTGGATAAAAATCTCGGTAGGGGGGAGGGGGTGAGTACCGTTCCAGTTCGATACGCAGCACCACGTCGTTAATGCGCGAGCGGTATGCCATTACCGTCTTGCATCGTGATTATCGATCGTACCGTGCCGCGTTTCGCGGCCACTTTTCATATTTCATCTTAAATCACCCTTTTCTATTAGGCCTTTATACACACTGCGCGGAAAGGCAGATGATATCGATGCGAAATTTATAGCAAATTAACAGGAGATACCATCGGGCCTGGCCAAGGTGGCGAAGTATCGGTAGCGAGGTATATCGTTGGCGACGGGAAGCCTCGTTATACGGGTACCGTTTGCTGCGAAACCCCTCCATCGTGACGCGAACGAAACGACACGCCTTACGTAAATGAAAGTAAAGTGAATAGATGGAAAAAGAGGTTTTCTCACGAGCCACCGAAAACGCTACGACTCTCCCTCTGATTCTCTCGGCACTTTTACGCAACTCGAAAGATTCGAGAAGAGCCTATCCGGAAAAGATAGAAGGTCTAGTTCTCGCGTACTTGTACCTGACCCGGGACAAAACCTTGACACCTGATTAAGAATTCAAAGAGTGACGGGTAACCGAGGGCCCGGTGACCGACGGCAAAGGATATTTGTCCTTTCGCAACTGCAGCTGGCACCACCCCCGGATGTCGTTTGCGCGCGCCCGCTCGCCGGAAGTCCTATCGATAATTATTTATCCGAAGCCCTAATTAACTCCGTTTTAACGCCGCTTGAGATAAAGTTACGTTTGCTGGCGCGGCACGGCATAAACGACGACTACGGGGAACGGTGGGACGCGAAGACGATTGGCGGAGAAACGCTTAACACCTGCGACGCGCGATTAAAGAATACATATGTACGCACGAATGCCGTTTTTGCACTTCTAGGTGTAGGCGGTCTCGCCGTACGCGTCCGTACGTACACCGGCCCTTTTTTCTGTCCACCGTTTCTCCCCCTTAACCCTGGCATCCTTCGCGCGAATCCCATTTGCATCGTTAATTAACGAAGTCGCCCTCCGCCCGATGTGGGTGTCGATAGCGCTGACCGCTCTGTTTTTCACCGGTCTCGCACCACGAATTTTAATTACTCCCGTCAGGTTGCCCGTACTTTGTACTCTATATTACTGGCAGCGCTCGATGTCGACGATAGGGGACAAGTATTTTTTTCGCGAAGATTAAAGCGGAGTTTTGCGATCGTTCAAAATATCTGTACACACAATTCGCTTCGGTCGCTGTCAAAACTTTGGCTGGTCGGCCGTGACTGATTCGATGCTCCCAACCAGCTTAAGGGTTATACCTAGTTGGTAGGCCGGAAAAAGCCGAATTTTAGCGATTTTTTTTCTAGAAGTCGGAAGCATACATTTGTTCAGAAGTTTTTGTATTTCGAGGAGTAACCATTGGGAGCGCAACTCGTAAATTTTTGATTAAAAAGATTTATTGAAAACAAAGTTACAGAATTGTTTATGAAGGCCTTCTTGAAAAACTGCTTTTACGGTGAGCACTGTTGCTCGAAACAGTGTTATTTGAAATTAAAAAATCGAACAGATTTCGTCAGCATATTAGCATACGCAGTGCTTAATCGAAGCCTCTTACGAAATATTAAGTTTCAAAAAATGGCTGGCATTCAAATTCGATGTGTTGATTGGCGCGGAAAATAGCAGCCGTGTTTCTTACACCAAATCGATAATATACATGGAAAAGAAATCCTTCGATTAAGCACTAGATTTTGGTACCTAAAAGACGCACACAAAATTTCAGAATGATCAATGTAGTTACTAGTAGTTTTTGAGATATCTTGCTTACCGATTCTAGTGATGTGGTTTCGAGAAAAATGCGCTTAATGTTTCGAAAGCTAATTACACCCAATGAGACATGCCTCTACATAGCAGCTTGTAACTCTGTGAATTTTCATTCAAACAATTTAAAATTTTCAGAAAATATTTCTAAGATGTTATGCTCGCAGAAACTATAATTTTTTTAAAATCGGTATTTTCATTTTTGTGACTAGATATAACCCTTTAATAACTGGCAACACGTTACTAATACTGGTCGTCTTGCTCCGTCGTGTAACAATTATATGTATTTCTGAGCACAGCAACCAAAATAAGCATGGAACAAATTTATGTCTGAATTTGGAAAGATTTACATAATTAAATATTTAATTCAAAATAAAAATTCTAATACTTACACTTTCGAATGTAAAAAACTAAAAAATTCTTTTATTATTCTTTTCTTTCGGTATCGGTCGGTAAGCGTTGACATAAAAATTGTGTTTACGGACGTCAATTGGTAATGTTAACAAAAATAATGTGAGACAAAAAGAAATAAATTTCATTAATTGAATTAACCAATAATTAGTAACATTCTGGATTTAATCGGGAAGCCCCTAGCATCGAACAACCCTAATACTCGGATTCCGGTCGTTAGCCATTGACAAAAAATTCGATTATTCGACTACCGGTCGATAAAGCGTTAAGATCAAAAGGGAACAGTCTACGAATGGTTTATAATTTTCGATCTTAGGTGTTTCAGAAACTGTATTTACACGTGGATTAAAATTTGAACAGAAATACGATTGAACAAATTTTAGAAAGAGTCGCCGAATAAATACAAATTTGTATTTACAAACAGTTTCCGAGAATCAAGCACTGAAAGCGGTGAAAGCGACTGTCGTGGCGCCTACTACCGTTAATTGGGCGTCAATTTTTCATTGATCTCACGCTCCAATTTTGAATTACTCGATAACAGATAAGGAACGTCGCGCCGTTGGAATTCCAGATCAGGGGAATTCTTTCTCGACGAAGGCCAACGTCGAGAAGCGATCGTTGAAATCTGTCGGTGATATTTTTCATCCACCGGTAATTGTACGCTATTTAACGGCTAACGAGCTGTATCCGCGGATCTCAAGCGCATAATCAGGTGGTTAATTAGACACGCGGCTGGTTTAATATTATGAATTTTATAAATAAAAGCACCGCGTGCATTTGTTTATTGCGCATTAAAGCGTATCCTCGTTTAGAATTCAGTCTCTCATTCTCCTTTTTCCTCCCCGCGAGTAACTGTATATAATCGTATATCATTCGGGCGAAATAAAAGAGGCCGTGTTATATAGGCACTAAAGTCGCAGTTGTCGTAATTCAATGACATAATTTTTAATCGAAAACACCTGAGAAAAGAGCCACGTCGAGGAGAGTGCCTTCCGGTACGTGGAACCGGTACCCATCGGCACGGAACCACCGGGTTACCGGTCTTGTATTTATATAAAGTATAAACCAACAGCAAGAAAGCTAAAGGGAAGAGCGAAGGGAGGAGGAGAAAAAGGTAGGAGGGGCGGGGTGGGGGAGGGGTAGAAGGGGGCTTTGGGGGAGGAGGAGAGGGAGTTGGGAGAAGAAACCAGCAGGTTCTCCAGGTACCCACAATGGGTCCATGCGCTATACAGACGGCTCTATTCAGCTCCAAACAATGTAATCACAACTCAGCGCTTTCCGCGCCGTCTGCGACGTTCGCTTATCGATCGATGAATCGATCGTTGATCGACGGATCCCGATTTGGATTTAACGTCTCACCGTCCGTGAATCTCAGCGTTAATTAATTAACCGCTTGTCCAACGTTCGATTACCGATTCGAATATGACTTCGACTGTCCTTCTTAAAATCAGAATACTCGGATCGTGAGAACTACGGACCGGGGAATCGCGAGATTCCGAATTAATCGTTGAAATCGCTCGGCCTGGTTCGGGCGGAATTATTAATTATCGGCTACCGGGGATCCCATTTTCGTCGGCCATCGGTCGTCATCGAAAATTTTACAGCTAATCGGGAAGTTACGATCGCAGGTTCTCGGCACGAAATTGGGATCTAAAGATGGGATTAGGAGCGATTTCGCAAGGTTGCCGCTCGTTTTCACGCTTCGCGTCTCGACCCCACGGCAAGCCGAGGGGCGAGAGCGGGAGGATGGTGCCGAACGTCGGGAGAGGAAAAGAAGTAAAAAGCAAAGGATTAATACTTTCGGGCTTGTGGGCCAACACGCAACTCGGGGGGGCGCGTACGTACGCGGGCCTTCGACCCTCTTTCGAATTTGAATTACCGCGAGTCAGGGAAGCTGGTAGATCGTTAATCGAACGAGTGGAATGAGCGTAAGCTCTCCACAAGTTGCTTCGACCGAGATTAGTACATTCGACACAGCGGCTAAAGCACGGACAGCGATGACGAATGAGGAATAATCCGCCAATTTTCATTAAAACGTTGTTAAAAAAAAAAAAGAAGGAGAAGAAGAAGCGTCACGTTGTTCCGTATTGTGACGCTTAAAGCAAATATAGTAGGGAGTAGAAAATTGAGGATAATTTGTATGCTCGTCCTCGCGAGCCTCAAAACGGCAAGAGTAACGTTCGATATTAAAACAACCGCCATTTCGTGCGTAATTTATCTCATTCGCCATTATTTGAGTACGTAATGACAGCTATTAGTGAGAGCCGAGTTTGCGAGGCAATCTACTGAAGATTATCAACTCAAACATTTAAATTGACATTCTAAGAATATACAATTTACCGCCTCCGGGGATAGTTTATAATGTTTCCTCGCCAGCGCGTAAAGGAGCGGGAGATAAAGACGATTAATCACGCGGACGACGCGTCGATGTATCATCTTAAAATTTCAGTTCTTGCGAAATATACGGAAGAAATTTGGTGTCATGAATCGCGCGGGAAGTTTTGCTGATAAAAACACGCATGCAACGCGCTCTCGTCGTTCCTTTTCAATTACGTTACCCGAGTCGTTGGACCTTTCGTGGCTGGACAAACGAACGCACGACGAGGTCAAAGGGCGCGCAACTCTCGCGTGCTTCTCATTCTCGGTCCGATCGATCAAACGTTTACCGATAATAAAACGTAGAGCGATCGCCCCACGTTTATTACCCTCTTTAATCTTACGCGAACCGCAAACTTTTCTCTCCCGTGTAAACCGTCCCCGCTAGATACGCGACGTTACCGAAGAAACGTCGATACGAACCTGGAAAATAAAATTTACGATCGGGGCACCCAGCGACGTCCGTGGCGCGTTCTTTTCTCGGTCGGCGAGTGGCGTGATCGAAATCAATTACTCATTAATCGTCCTCGTTCGCCGGCACTACCCCCGCGCCCGTAATTAACGGTGATTAATTGGATTGGATGCTCGTACGGCGTATTTTATCGTGTATGAAATTCGCCGCGGGCCCTCGACGACGGTATGGTGGCTGAAACCGAAACGGGAGAGAAACGGATAACTCCGTACGCCAATGGTGACGCGAGGGGAGGATTTGAGTAATCATTGATCGTCATGCGATCCCCGATGGTAAATTTCCAAAAATTTATCTCCCTACCCCTTAACTCGCGGAATCCGCGCGCATAATACCGAAGATGTGATGGCGAATCGAATTTCTCCGAGTAGGTGTACAACGTTTAATCTCGAACGTTTTTAACGAGACTATAACGAGCCTGCCCTGCCGGTCGATAAGAGACGGTGGAGGTGTGAGCGGGAGGGGGGAAGCCGGAGATATTATTTACAAATCATTTCTGTTTTCGTCGCGTGGGTTTAAAGTGTGTTTGTAATACTTCAACGTCATGAATTAAGCGCCCACGCGTCCTCCCCGGACGCTGTCGTCGACTATCCACGGAAAACCGGAATTCCTCAAGGATTCCCTAGGACCTAGCCTGGCAAAGAATCGCGCCAATAATTCTACCACCTTCGGCGCGACAGTAAGTGCGAACGGTCCGGTACTGGAGGATCCACCGTCGCGCGAAACGAAAGAAAAGTCCTCGCCATCCAGATAAACGGAAGATTACTTATAATAACAACGTACCTCCGTCCCATTAACATAATTGTCTTTTTACCCTCAACCGCGTGCCAGCGAGGTAAACGAGAGACGCGCTTCGGAAAGTCCCTCCGTTCTTATTAACTAATCAGCGTCGCGAAGTCCAGAAAGTCTCTCTTCTCTCGTCTAATTTACACGGAAAACCGGAATCTCCTCGCCGCGTAATCTCGGTATCTATCCTCGCCTCGAACCGGGCGAATCGTCCTGACGCGCGATTTTTCCCGGATCGAGAGCACGAACAACGCGACACGGCCGCGGAGGGGCGAGCGGGCGGGGGACGGAGAGGGGGGGGGGGTTTAAATCGGACAGATCGCTCGATCGGCAGCGGCGAGCCACGAAGATCTATGGCGATCGTTGCAGGCTGCCCGAGCGTAGCACGCAACAAGACGTACGGTCCTATACGTTGACGCGCGTACGGAGGAAAAGGGAGAGCCTGAAAAAACAATTAGCCGATCGCGGCGCTCTACCAGGGCATAAATTAGTTGCGCGATGCGCGGCACACACGTCGGCACGGTTAAAGGTAAACGTGCAAACGTGAGCAGAGCGCGCGCGCTTCTGTCCGTCTCCGCTTCGAACAAATCATACGTTAATTGCCACAAATCACCGGTCGGTGGTTCGTAACAATAGGCTGCGCCGATAGTATTTATCGGGGGCCCCGAGCAGCGGGTGGTGTCAGGAATGCGAACCGTCCGCGGTTTGCTCCAATCGTCATAAGAGCATTGTAAGGGAGAGAAAGAGAGAGAGAGCTACGGCGCGAGGGTGGGGGAGCGGGTAGGGGAAACGGAGAAGATTTCAGAGCGTGTGGGCTCGCCATTGTTCGTACCGTGCAACTACATTTTAACGTTCGTTTTTCTCTCCGGCGACTAGCTCTCCTCTGCCGCGCCTTCTTCGCTAGGTCGGAGAAGAAAATATTTGAGAAACGGTTTCTCCTTGGAAGCGGAGAAAACTCGGTGAGGGACACTCGTCGACGAAAGATCGCGATTTAGAATTTAGAGTCTCTCGGGATGAACTATCGCTAGAAAATTGTAGCACGGACATCTTAGATTCTACGTGCTTAAAAATTATACGACCGACGGAACTCCCGTAGATAACGATTTTTTTGACCCGTTGATCTCGAGATCATAGATAGCTGGAGAAGATTGATTACCTAATCCTACGGATTTGTACGATCGATTCGCTTGAATCGATGAGTCAACGAGCGTATAAATTCAGGATGTCTACGTCCTGGCTAATTAGACGGATAACGGGGGATCCGGTGGAGTTTACCTCGCGTAATGCGAAAGAAGGCGGTTTCGTAATGGCGGGGGCGATTTGCGACGCGTCGGTTCAAGAAAATCACCTACAAGCGCGACCCGGTAGAAACATTTAAATCACGCGCCACCCACGCGTTCGCACGTGCGAGTGGAAACGCGACGAAACGCTCTCGTTGAGCGATTTGAAAGAGCAAGAGGCGAGGTCGAATGTCGGTTTGCCGCCATGCACGAACTCGGGAACAATGAGACCGACGACAATGGGTATTATCGGTTTATCCGGACCGTCCGCTTAATGATTGCTTTCTCTACTGGCTTCGACTGGATGAAATATTAATTGACGCGTCGAGCCAAGATATTGAATTGGAATTAGCGAGATGCCTGGTTACCTCGGGCCTTGCGTAAATTTATGTCGACGTCGCGGAGATAAGTTATGTTTTGTTTTTTTTTTGTTTCCGAGAGTGGTATGCGATTTGATCGCGCGCCCGAAGGTAAATGAAAAATTTCACGGGGCAAAAGTATGCCCGTGCGAGATACGAATGACAATGCTACGGTTGTACAACATCGTGATAATATTTTGCTTTTTCATTGATCGAACGAAAGGCACGGAGGTGGACATGTTAAGCATCCAGTTCGAATGTGACGCATAATAGGTCGCGTCGCTCTTTTCGACGGAGCACACACTTTAAGGCGTGCACGCGCGCGTAGGCGACGCTAAACACCCACGTGGGCCGTACAAATATTGAACAAATATTAACATAATATTTGTACGCTAACTCTAGCTAAAAATACGAGAGACCCACCCGCGGGAACGACGTTTCCGAGAAAAAGAAACGAGGAAGACGAAATGTCTCGCCTACGGCGTCTCTCGCCACCATTTTCCGATAACAATCGGCATCGGAAAAATTCTGCAACCGCACGGGTAACCCTTCATTAATACGCATTAACGCGTAAACTCGATCGCGATACATCACAGAATGTAGGAAACTGAAACAAGTTTGTAACGGCAGATAAGAATCGTCGATAAATCGGAGGAAAGAAAAAGAAAAGAAAAAAAGAAAAAGTACGTAACCTATTAAGATCGTACGACGAAGGTCGTACACGTACGATTTACGATAAGATCTCTAGCGAGAGAGTTTCTCGAACAATCGTCGTTCCTAACAATTTATTCCAGAGCAATCTGGTTAATGCTAAATTGCGAACGTACGCATCTGAGATCATAGCGCGGTATCGATCGTGTTGGACGTTCGGTAACAAACCCGACGACAGGTGTGCGCCTTGATCTTACGCAAGCGTAAAATGATACGGGTACGAGAGAGTGAAGCTAAAGTACACGAGTAATTTAACGAAATAATGGGCGCGTAAATCTATTCGAACGTTATCTACGTACCATCGGGGATAACAACGTTAATGTCCGAAGTTTCGGTAAGTAATCCCGTGGCGCTATTATCCTTCCTTCTTCCAACGTATCGCGAGACTATCAGGATCCATACGGAAGCGTATCCGCGCAACGATCCATCCTGACGTAGGATCCGGCAAAAGCGCGTCACGCTGTGTTCCAGGATCGTCCAACTTTTCATACATCCTCCGCCACGCCGGCGTCGAGTTCGTCCCTCATCGAGTCGCATCAACGTTAAAGCGTCGTAAAAGACGCTTAGGCGCGCTATCGCGCGGCGAGGAGAGAAGGGAAGAGGCAGAGGTGAAAAAAAAGATAGAGGGATAACGGGAGTGCGATAAGACGAAACGCGTTGCAGCGTTTCTTCGCCGGACGACTAATGACGCGATATTATACGCAGGAGAACGATTCTTGGTCCATTACGTTGCACCGGGGGAAAGAGAAAGGTGAGAGGAGGGTCCTTAACTTAACGTCCACGAGCGAAATCCTCCTTTTGCGACCAAAGCAGCGTCATCTCGGTTTAAAGGATGCTGCGCGCGGAAGAAACGGCAAAGAAAGAAAATCACCGGCGACGTATACACACGTAAGTCCGGTATAAACCAGTGAAATCATCCAAGACCCCACTGAACGTCCTTTCGAGCGCGATCGTAAAGCCTCCCTTTGGGGCTTGAAATGTAGTTTCCTTCCATCCGATGCGTCGGGCCGCGAACGTAAAATATATTATTAAACGTGAGCGCAAATAGAAGACGCGTCTCTGGCCGCGCGAGTGCGCGCGCGTTCTCTCTCTCTCTCTCTCTCTCCCTGTCTCAAACCTCGGACGCGCCTCGTTAGCTGATTAAGTAAGAAATTATGAGGGGGCTAATCGCGTATCGCGAGGCAGACGGACAGTTAGTTATGAATTATCGGATCGTCGTAAACGTAACGTCCGTTAAGCGCAGTTTGGCACAAAGTGTAACAAGCCAAGATTGCCCCTTGGCTTATCAATATTTTTCTCCCGCGTTTAGTGCGTTCCCGGCTGAAAGCGTTTTACAAGCGGCGGAACGCGAGTCGTGAGGCAAAACTCTCAACGCTGTGCCCGGTGCTCGTATAACGACGTAATGGTTCGCAGAAATTGCCGCGGTAAAAACTGTAATGAGGATCCGCGTAAGCGTTCGCACCCTGAAGTTAGCCGGACCAGTCGACGAAGTCGCGAGTTACTCGACGAAACGGGGAGATAATATTCATGCGCGCAATTATACGTTCTCCGTGGCCGGAACTATGCACGGGCTTTAACCTAAGCGTCGCCCCTTAAAGACCGATCGCTTAATCCCTAATTATGCGCGTGACTCGCGTCCTTCCTGCTCCGGAGGTGGCCACCTCGAAGCGTCCCTCTATTTGTTTTTTTTTTTTTACGGAGACACGAACGTATTTATCCTGAAGTACGTGGAATACTTGGTTTTTGTCGATTTGAATAGCTCGCCATGACAAGTAATGTTAAGCGATCGCGTAGGCCGATGCGATGGGGAGATGAACGATAACGTGGCAAAATGAGAATTATAATTGTAAAGCGCGCGCACTTGTAGGTTAAAGTGCGAGAAAGTACTTTGACTATCCGCTACGTATTATGCACAGTTTTATTTTCAGTATTACGTTCATCGCATATTTTACGATAATTATCGTTTTGAGTATCTTTTAAAATGACAGCTCAACTTAACATTTGCGCGGCAGTTTCGGTAGAAAGGAAAAGGTGGACAGAAAATGAATGGATAAAGGACGTATCGTTAATAATACGTCAATTAAATATTTGGAATTTTATCGCTTCTGGTATTCTCTGATTTAAAAAAAACCACCTTTGATATGACGGGACGATACAACGCGATATCAAAAATGATTTCAAAACACGTTTTCACCGTTCGGCTACTCGCACCGAGTACATACATCAATAACGTTAGCCACAAAAATGGGGTACGATCTCGAGTCCCTCCCCTTTTATGTGGCCCTTGTGGCGGTGCATATTAATTAATATGTTTGGCATTGTGTGGCCGCTCGTCGAGATCCTATCTCGCGCCACAGGTTCCAGCTCGCCTCTCGATGTCTTACGATCACCGCCTTAAGATCCTTGCGATCATTACGATCGTAGAATGTGACAAGATCGCAGCAAGATATCGCACCGAAGGAAGCCCTTTGTCCTCTGCAGTTTTGTATCCTCCCCTCTCGCTCCGTTCAAAATAGAACTCAAGGCCCACGCTAACCGGTGATTCGCGATCCTGTGTCATCTTGGAGCGAGAAATACTTGGCGGGAACAAATTTTGGCTAATCTTTCAGAGACACTGATCGACGCTAAGCATCGCTTACGGTAACTCGTCGATCGAACGTTTCAAGTATCAGCGGAAAGTGTTGAATATAACAATTGATGTGGTTACGTACGCGCTAAGATTCACGATTTAATCGATCTAATATCTTAGAACATATCGTTGCGAACGTTGTGCGAACGCAAACGAAGATTAGAAATAAGAACATTTATTGTACAAAAACACAACCGCTCCTTTCGAGAGCTCCGGTACAACTTCTAAGTTAATAAAGTGCGTTCCATTACCTTTTCATGTTACGGAATCTGTTCACTTAGCTCCTGACCCCGAGCGGTTGTGTTTCTGTATAATAAATGTTCGCATTTCTAAATAATGCTAGATCGATTACGCCTTGCCTCTTTTGCATCCTACTATATGTACATATAATTCGACGCTCCGTTTCCGGGTGCTAGCTGGTAAGATGACGCGTATCGATGCGTTATGTGCATCCGTGCCGAAACGCTTTGACATTTGACGAGTGATGGCGATCTGCTCGCGAGATCGAACGGGCCGAATCCTCTCCCAAAATACCCCAAAGTTACGACAAGTGGGATTAGGTTTTTATTGCAAAACTCTCGCACTACGACGCTATAACGTACCAACCCCTTTATCGCGTTTAACGCATGATTTAAACCTGACTCGCGCGTCTAATATTTTGTACAACTCCAGAATCTAGCTTCGAAAACAGAGTGATTCGTGCACCACTGACTCAACCTCTCCAAAGTCCCAAAATCCTATTTGTGCACCATTGCCTTTGCACATTGAACAATTCTATCAACTACCCTTTCATTCTTGATTCCTCAATCTCGTAGTACGTTTCAGATCTAGTACTGCCTCTGTGCTTTAAGGCTAGCGAGAATAACAACGTTTTACCTTTACGGTTTGACCACGTCGAAACACCCCCCCCCCCACCCCCCCCCCTCCCGTTCGTTCTTTCCTGAAAAGATGCAAGATCTAGTTCTCGCGTACTTGGCCCGAGACAAAAAAGCTTGTCTCTTGATTCTCTGCTAATACAGAGGAACGCGTCAAGTCGGAATTATTATCATGTATTTTAATACATCCGAACCATCCACGGTTTTCTCGACACCGTTATTAACTTGAAAAGTTGACAAATCTCTATGGTTACGTTACTCCTGTTAGGCATCTTCCATTATGCATTTCGGTCACCTACCGACGCCGTAGACCTTCGTCGGTACAACATGATCGTACTGCCGCATTCTCGATACACGATTTTTGCAAAATCTCAGCGAACGGGAGAAACTGGGGGGGGGGAGGGCGCTTTGGGGAAAGATGCCACCCCAAAAAGGGTGCTGACAAAGGAACGGCATTTACGAGCAGTGATACCTACGCGGTGATTTCTGCTTTGCGCTTCGTCCTCGTCGCCTTCGCGTAGTCCTCCGGCGGAATTGCGTATTCCGACCTGGTCCGCCGGGTCAGGAATGCCGTGGGGGGGATCGTAGAAAGCATTGCGGGTGTACGATGCGGTAAGTTGTGGCCAGCAGGGTCGTGGGTCGTCGCTAGGCCGTCCGGCATCATGAGAACAGGCTTAAACCCGGCACCGTACCTCGGAGGAGCTGGGCTCTTACACGTGGAGACTAGCTGATGACCATCGTCCACCTGACTCCACGAGATTTATCGCGCTCACGATACGTAGGTATAAGATACTCGTACGAGTGTACAAACGCAGGTGGACCCGAGTGTATATGCACCTAATCGACCCTCTCCGGCCGGGGTACGAGGAAACCCCGCTTTGCGTGGATAATTAAACTCTTATCTTCAGCTCGGCTCAACATTTTTCCCGACTTACCACGGGGCTTTCTCTCGGTTCAACGCCGGTAATAACGCTCATGATACATATACCACGGACGATATAATACGCGACGTAACGTGAATTATGCCCGTGAATCGCCCCGCTGAACTTTTCTTCCGCGTCGAGTAAAAACATCCGCTCGAGGGGGCAAGATAAACTTTCAACTTTCAACTTTAAACTTTAAACGAGTCTCTGCGTACGCATCGATGAAAGTCGCGAAGGAAACCTCGATGGGAAGATAGTCGTCGAGGAGCAACGATTCCAAAAACCCGTATCAACGTCGGAACGACGGACTCGGCGCGACGACTGCGGCTGTCGTTCGAAATCCCGAAGTCCCTATCCGATCGAAGTTAGGGAAAAATTCGCAAACTGTACGGCGTTCCATATTTTCGAGGACGGTGATCGATCGCCCCGGCGATGTATACTATCGACGTAACGGCCATATATCTTTCTCCGCGTAGGTACCAGGATGCGAGAGTTACGTAACCTCCGTAGGTTTGACGACCTCCAACGCGGAGGGGAACGTGTTTCGTCGTTTCTCTCCCTGTTGCAATCGATTTGTATACTCGTCAGGGAGACTTTGTTGGTACGTACCGCTCGTTTCTCCCGTTCTGCGACAAACTCCGATAGCGCTGTCGACAGGACGAAATAATTTATCGCGGGAGTAGCGCACGCTGCGCGCACCGTCGTGGTGCAATAACGCGTTGCGGGGCGGTGCAACGGACTTCCCCGATGCAGTTTCGCATAGCGGCGACGTGTGGGCACTGCGATATACATATACATAAATACGAGCCGTCTCTCCTTCCCTCCCTCCCTCTCTCTCTCTCCCTCTCTCCCTTTCTTGTTGCACGCGACGCGTCATCGGGTGGGAGGAGATTTACAACGCATAAGATTAGACGACTCAATGGACAGCCTCTAATACCCGCCGAAGGGGATGGCCAGTTCTGCGTGTCATTCACGCTTCAACGAATTCGAAGGTCTTTCCTTTCTTCTTGGCGTACAGTAATTCCCTCGTTACAGGGAAATTAAAATTCTTGGTTCGATCGCAACGATGCGCGTGTTTCGCAACGACGCGAAGTCTACGCGTAGTCTGTGCTTAAACGTACCACGCGTATTAAGAACTCGTTCTTTTCTTTTTCGAGACGTGACGTTCGATTGAAAATGGACAAACGGTAATAATTAATGCCAAGTTTTCCAAGTCGGGTTCAAAACACTTTACAGAGTTCAAACCGCGGCTAACGTTTTTGTACGATCGAGAAGGCTCTCCCGCGACCGACGCGACGTAACGTCGCAACGTCGAGAAATAAATTGAAACCCGCGTTACGCTTGAAATAAGAAAAGCGCGAGGGTCGAGAAAGTATTGGCGCGTCGATCCCCGCGAAACGGTTGCTGAATTTGAGGAATATAATTTCTCACGTTGACGTACAAAGTATCCAGGAGTACGGCGGGTACGATGGACGCGTATATATACGTCGGCGCGTTGCAGGCAACGTGATTTAGTGCGGTTTACGAAACGTAATCCCCGCACGTATCAACGCAACACGCGTGACTCCGGTGCGTGGAAGCTCCCGCGACGAAGCAAACGAGGACTCGGCGATGAAGACGCACGATTTTCACTCGCGAATCCGGCAGGCTGCATTATTTAGGACGTCACCCGTTATACGTCTTGCCGAGTTATACCAGCGCGCACGTTCACCGACGTAGCCGTTCGTTTTCGCTTCGGCGAGACGGACTCACTCGTGCTCTCGTGAAACTATCTACCTCGCGGTGTTTGAAAGCTCCCGCGGTTCCGCGTCACGGTGAGAACCTCGACGCGCGTCAAACAAGGGCTTAACTCGCAAACTAATGGCGACGGGAGCGCTAGAAACTCATGACCTAGAACTCACGCCTCGTTCGATAACGCGCGTGTATTTTAATCGCGCCAACGGCGCGTCGCTTGTTATCAAAATTCGAACGAAATTTCTAAAACCCTGGTAAGAGTATATTTATTCGAGGAGGAATTTATCCAGGTAACGCTCGCACAAGTGAATTCGCACACGTTTCGTCGTATCTACGCCAGGATCTATAAATACAAGAGTGCTAGAAGCTAACGACATAGCAATTACATTTTATTCAACAACGCGTGAATATTTTAATTGCGAGTGTCGGGCGTGTCTCATTTGCTACCGAAGCTTTACGTAACGGCGCGTACGCACAAAACCGTGCCACAAGCTTATGCGCGAGATTTTGTCAAATAACATTCGCGAACGGGATATGGACGTGGGAGCTGAATATCTTATCATATTAATGACAGAAACTTTAAATACTCCGCGTTTCGCGATAAACGCGGAATAGATTCCAGGTGTTTGTACGCAACGCAAATGCGTGCCGGGCTCGATTGTACCCGAAGCGTAATGTCAGCGGCGATTAAGAAACGCGCCCGACTAATCGGCAATTTCCCTTTCGTGCTTTCGAATTACGCGTATGATTACACGCTACCACCGAGGCAGAAATAGATGTATCCTGTAATAAAGCAGCGATACAGACGGTGCATTCCGCGGTTCCTCGGAGCGAGGCTCGGAGGTGCATTCGTTTCTACAACTCCGCGCGACTCCGAGAGGCTAAGCGATCCGCCGGTTAAGGTGTGTATCCTGTGGAGACCTCAGAAAACGCTGGAGGACCCCGGTGCGAACCGTGGCTCGCATTAAGGATCGTCCTGGAGGCGCGACAGCTTTAACGAATGATCTAACCGGTAATTACGAGGTGTGCGAGGGGATTAACGCGCCGCGGAATCGGATGGTAGCTCGCTCGTCAGGATATCGCCTTAGGCCCGTTTTCGTTGACCGCAACCACGTTGAGATTTGAGTAATCGCGCGTAGGTACATACGTTGGAATCCTACACTGGTACGCGATACAGGGGATTAAATGAAACCGATTTCTTTCTCTTCTTCTTCTTTTTTTCAGGAAAAATATCAATGCGCGGAATTAGCGATCTCGGATTATCGTCACGAAAATGTCGGGTAAGAAAATGAATCGGAATATCTCTCGTTCCGAGCGTCGACGCGCGCCGTTTTCGAAATTGACCATATTACCGCGCGACGCGTTTCGAAGTTCCACGATTACGATTAATCGCGACGGTAAGGCGAAGTATGGGCTTTTCCTCGGGCCGACGAAATTGTTCGAAGACGTTCCGTGATTAACGACGCTGCTTAAAACTTCGTCGGGATAAAAAATGACGGTTGTTCGAAGTTAACGAGAAGAAACTGGAACGAAGAAAACAGCAACGGATACGTTTGGTAAGCTCGATAAATAAATGGGAAAGCGTAACGAGGTGCCCACTTTCAACGTTCCCGGGCTCCTCGTCGAAATTCAAGCAATTGCGTCGTGTCCCGCATTTGTCACGAGGATCGTCCAGCCTGGCGTGCCTGAGATTAATATTGGTACTCTCTCTCTCTCTCTCTCTCTCTCTCTCCCTCTCTATCTCTCCCTCTCCCTCTCTTTCCCTCCCGGTTTCTCTCTTTTTCTCTCTCTCCTTGCACCCCGTAGGCGCCAAATATAATTGTTGTCCGACGCGGTAACGCGCTCCCGCCGACAGCCGCGCAAAACTGGGTCATCGGTTGCGCGCAAATTCGCACGGGAGAAAAGTTTTACGATAATCGACGCCATAAAATGCCCCGGTCACGGGTGTATATTAATTTTATAACTTTCCGCGAAAATGATAATGGGTATCTACCTCTTAATCAAAAATTTCAGCGTTACGCAAACATCGCGTCGTTTTCGCATGAAGTTCGATCCCGGAGTAATCAACTATCGCCGCGTCGTAAACATAATCGAGCGGCCGGATACGTTTCTCCAAAGAGTATTTCTACCGATCTCCCTATAATACTCTTGGATAGAACGTGCGGGTACGAAGATCGGATTCGAGACGTTGCGCCATCCTTCGTTAACGAACTAATCCATCGGATAATTTTACCACTCTCGTTTCATCGTTTTGCCCCGGGTACGTTGGAAACGAGTCCACGGATATCTCACCGTGGATAATGTTAATTTACGTTCCGGGGTCAGCGAGCAAGAATGCACCGCGATATGTGTACTCCCTGATATTCGAGGCACATAAAAACGATGATCTCAGGAATCTTAATCCGTACTTTAAGCGAATCGACCGAACGTTCGGTCACGAATCGAGTATTTGCGTTCCACCGATACTCGGAGTGGGACGGAGATAATAATACTTCCGTTAAGACGTTATTATTACCGCCGAGTTCTTACCGAGCTAGTAAGGTACAGCGTTAGAACGTAATAACGTAATAGCGCGCAATCTATTTTCGCGTCGCGATTCGTAGCGGCCCGTTCGCGTCACCGATAAGGCTGGACGGTATCTCCCTAAATAATAAATAAAGAAATAAATCTGGAAGTCGTAATGCGCGGTGGACCCATCACGGCTTTCTCTCTGGAGAGAGAGAGTCTGCCTTTAATACTATAATATCCCGAGCAGATAAGATTTAAAGGTGTCGTGTCTCGATTGTCGCCGCATTAGACCTTATCTCGCCCTCTTCCGCTCAGAGCGAAGGTAGGAAAGAGAGAAACACCTCCATGCGGCGCAAAATTCGGCAGGGTGGACATACAACTTACCGACTCTCGTCCCTTCTTCTCGGCTTAGTGCGAGTGCGAGGGACCACGGAAGGGACAGAGACAGAGAATTAAATTCCGGAGCATCTCGTTTGGACTCCGGAAAGGACTTCGCCTCCAAATAGACTCCTACTCCTCCGAGTCGGAGTCGGAGTCCTGGTGCTTCGCTTGAATCCTTATATGGGTAGCTCCGACTCCAATTCGAATTTATTCCACTCCGCTTGCCATCTCCGATTTAAACTGCTCCGCGACGCACAGTGGTGGGTGTAACGCAAGTTTAGGCGAAAAAAATGTTTTTTTTTTGTATTAAAGGCGTTTTCATGAAAGATTTATGAGTTTTCAAGGATAATAATTTATATAACGTTGAGTTATCTTACAACATCAGTATTAATAATCACGGCCCTGGACATATTTTGTCTTCTTTTCAAAGCTTGATTTGCAACAGTTATACCGTTGAAATGCTGACAAGTTGTACAACAACATGTATGTATTCGTTATCGATCATTTTGGATCTTTTGAAATCTGCAACTGAATACGTTTGGAGCTCTACGTACCGTAGATTGCAAAATCTCAAAATATCCAAAACGATTAATAGCGAATGTAAATATATGTTGTTGTACAAATTGTCAACTTTTGAACCGTATAAGTGTTTCTTGCGTCAACTTGCGACCGTCAAATTAATTAAGCTTTGGAAAGAGGAAAAAATATGTCCAGAACCGTGATTATTAAATCTAATAATGTAAGCTAACTCAAGATTATATAAATTATAAATTATTAACTATGAAAAAAGCTCATAAATCTTTAATACACACCTTTAATATTACAGTATAAAAAAGACAATTTTATCCGCTTAAACTTGCATTTCCGACCATTGTACGGCGCCACGTGTTGATTCAACGGTCCAAAAAGAGACGCCACAAACGTATTGCAAACAAGCGTGTTACACGATCGCCGGGCAAACCGTTCGTAGGAACGTCTGCACGGATCTCTTTTGGTGGTACGCGGAATGTTCTTTGGTTAGCGCGCGTCGCCGTGCTGACGCAATTGTCTGACGCGAGTTCAGCGGCGGGTAACAAGAAAAATGTTGCCAATTAAGAGAAAACGGGCCTTGGCGCCCTTCCGCTCCGAATGCGCACCTGTGTGCCACCAATGTATCGTAGCGCGGTTCATTGTTTGCCCACGAGCTGGAAGCCGGGAAGGGAAGAGGCGATTTAAAAGAACGAGACACCTCTGCCCTTTTAAAATGTCTCTCGCGGCTCGGACCCGTTAGCGCGTCGAGCGTCTCGTTTCAGGAACAACGTCGTTTACTCCAATATTATTAACGTTCCCTTTAACGATGATCGCGGTATACGCGCATCTCGAGTAAATCGCTACATCCATCCTAGTTTCGAATAAACGAGATTTAATCGATCAACCGAGCAACCGTGCGTAGTACGCGCACGGCTAACAAGAGGACAGCTCGAATCTTAACTCGAGATGAGATTCAAAGAAACCTTTTTTTTCCCCTTTCTCTCTCCCTCTCTCTCACTCCCTCTCCCACTCCTGCGATCGGTCGGTGCGCTTCTGCACGAATTCCGTCGACAATAAAAGTCTTGCCAATTACTGGAAGAGATATGCCCGACGTACTCCCGTACGAGGGAATTAGCACGCGTGTGGAAGGAAGGGCGTAGGTACAACACGCTCGGTAGAGTCGTTGTTCCGCGACAAGCCGGGATACCGGGCGACAGGAAAGGTAAGAAGGTAGCCAAAGGTAGCACGGTCAGGAATAAAAGAGGAACAGCGTGTTTATAGATTACGGTACGATACCGGGTGGCGAATAAATAACTGTATTACCCGGCAGAGAGGAGCGCGGAGGACCGATAACATCCAGCGGAGCGGCGCGGCGGTGCGCCGGGAACGGCCGGCGAACGGGCAGGGGGAGAATCGCAACAACCCCCTTTCGGGGGATTACCCGACAAAGCGGCGCACATCAACGCGCATATTTCTATAATTATTGCCGGCGGCCTTTGATCTACCTTTCCCCGACTCTGCCCGCCATCCTCCGCGCTCTCACTTTTTTTTCCTCCTCGTCCCCCTCTTTCTCTCTCTCTCTCTCTTTACCACCGCGCCGCTGCTCCACCGTACGTCCTCTCGCCTCTCGCCACTCTCTACTCGCTCTCTCACTCTCTCTCTCTCTCTCTCTCTCTCTCTCTCTCTCTCTCTCTCTCTCTCTCTCTCTCTCTCTCTCTCTCTCTCTCTCTCTCTGTCGCAGAAGGCAGACCGGCTATCACCGCGAACGCTCTCGCGATCGGCAACGCACTGATAACGAGATGCCGACGCGCGTTTCCGTGGCGCTATGCGCTCCCCGGCTTTGTGGGTACTGACTCCGTACCACCGCTCCCGGCAGAATGAAATATAAGAAACTATCCGTACACGGAATCCGCGCTCGAGATTTATATTTTCTTTAGTCGCGGTTACATTTATCATAGTTTTAACGGGCGATACGTATAGCGGCGTAATCTTGACGGCGAACCGTGCCCCGAGCTCGCATACTCCGCGGGTGAGAGGTACCGATTGACGAGAGCGCGTTCATCGTTAGATAAGTTCGGAGCGTTTAAAGTGCCGCTGATATCGCAACAAAGCGTCGAACGTACGTTTTCGCGTCATTGAGGGAGTGACCGCGATAACGAGTTCCCCCGATATCGATGCGGCATTATTGGAGCGTCATGGAAGAGAGAGCACGCTGCCGCCGCGCCTCGCCGCGCCGGTAGCCCGTAACCCCCGATAAATAACCATCGCGCCGTCAATTAAGGGAATTTCGCAGGTAACGCAGTCGCGTTGCGAAAGCGAAAGGGGTTGGACGTCATTAGGGGGCGCGATGGTGATTAGGTCACCGTCGCCGACCATCGACGACTCCTCTTCGTTCGGGAAAGAACGACGGTAGCGGTAGATTCACCTGCTCCCCACGAAACAGCTGCTACCCAATTCCGCGCGCGCGCGCGCGTACTTCCAAAGTACACCGTGTAGAGCGCTAATTAGCCACCGACCCTCTCGCCCGCTAATGACGGAGAAAATCCCCTTCTACGCTCGCTGTCTATGACCGCGAATTAATTGTGTTCCTTCGCGCGTAATGCGGCAACATAGTTACTACGCGCTGCCACGATGAAGTATTAAACGAAATTACACCGCTTGCCTGGGCGGAGCTAAAGAAACGTTCTTTAACGAGCACCGGGGCCGCGGGTCCCTCGCAACGACATTCGACCAGTTCGATTAATTATCTTATACCGATGAGCGATAGTACAATTATGCCTGACACGTTACCACGTATAAACACGGCCGAATATTCCTGCAATTAACGCGACGTTTGTACGCTTCTCTCTGACCCTTCCTTCCGTACGATTTATTCGTTTAAATCTCGCCGCGACGCCGAGGAGGATCATACTTTCGCTACGTTCGCGCCTATTTCTCACGCTCGATCTTCGCGGATGACTTCGACGCACAGAAGATCCCTTCCGCAAAATGAATTCCTGGTTGGAAACTCGAGTCTAACGTCTGTTCTTCCTCGTCATCACGCGCGTTCGCGTGACCCGATTGCATCGCGCGCGCACCGTCCGTCCCTCCCTCCGGTACACGCTGATTCGCACCTGTGTTCGTGTGAGCGGCGAACGGAAGGAATTAATAGAAAATACATTTATATTTCGCGTGTAGCGAGGGTGATAAACGGCGGGCCATTAAGTGGTATACATAAAGTTAAGGAGAAACTGTTCTGCACGCCTCGTCTCCTCCACCACCCCTACCTGCGTCGTCGTCTCTTCACACCTCCTTCTCCGCGAGTTACCCTGGGTATGTTCGTCACGCCATAGGATGCACCTCGTCGTTGCAACTGCCATACGTTATCGCTTGCGCGTCATCGAAAGCGCGCATGCATTATCGAACGTTCGTTCGTATTACTCGCGGAAATTGTTGTCCACTTTTCACGAAAACACTCCGGTATGTGTAAACGTACTCTTCCGAGGTCACGTGTCAATCTTAAAATTCACTCGGGTTAATGATAACAAACCCGTGGGGGCATCCGATAATTCGACGCGTTAGAAATATCGATTACGATTTTGATATTCGAGCGTAACATCTGCTCGAGGCTCCTTGGGCGGAATTGAAAAATTCCACGAACGTTTCGAGGCGTATCCTCGCTTTCGTCCTACATGCAAATGCCATCGCGAATAAATATTCGTTCGGTGTATGGAGGACTCTTTAATTTTAATCGGGAGAAGCTTGTGTCGGAAGGCTACCGTGTGCTCGGAATAAGAGATCGTTTGGTAGCTGCTATCCGATACTCGTAAATACATCGTGGAATCCGTGTAGGCAAGGTAGACAGATATTAGGAGACTAGGAAAGACATTTTTGCGATGGAAACGTAAATCGAAGTACAAAAGCGTGAGAAATTAAAGCGAGCTAAAGATAAAAGGGGCTGACGCGAACAGGGTTAACAGTTCGATAACTATTCTCCCCTCGAAAGATGAGATTTGCGAGCACGATTTAATTCCGCTATCAAGGATACGTGTTCGCGACGCGAGTGCAAGAATCGAGAAGCTTTGCGCGTGTCCCTGTCGTCGATAGAAGTCTTCGTTGCCCGGGTATATACCTACGCGATAACGTTAGCAACATCGGTAAAAAAGATAAAAAAAAGAGAGAGAAACCAACCGATTACCTGTGACCCCGAGCAAAAAACATGTTTATTACGCAACGCTCCTACTTGCCGGATCGTGCGTCCACCTTTATCGAAACGCATAGGCAGGCGCGTGTCTCGGTCTTTTTCTTTCACAATTAATCCTACCATTTATATACAAGATCGACAGCTCCGCGTTCGCGTATCGAATGGACTGGACGAGGAAATTGATTTCTTCTTTTTTTTTTCTTCATCGTCTTGTCGTGCCGATGAAACGAACTCATATGCATACGAACCAAACGAAAATCGATCGCGAGATTCTCAGGAGCGTGTATCGAACCCGTGACCCCGAGATCGATTAATCACATTCCTTCGGTCGAGCTTTATGAATTCCCTCGACACACAGCCCCAACTGTGCCGCATTGGACTGTCAATTAAAAAACACACGATGGAGCGCGCAGGTTGAATTACTAACTTCGTTATTCCGAGATCGTAAATACAAGGTTGGTGGACGTAACGTTACGCGCGCTTTAACTGCTGCGAGAGTGATCATATTTTAATAATGTTTTAACTAGAAAATTTTGACCGTGTCTTGCTCGAGTCGCTCATCCTCGACGCGACCTTTCTATTGCACTTTTGTAATAATAAAAATCACTTAAAGCGGTTCGATAAACTCGAAACCGCCTAATTGATTGTTTCCTGAAAAGATACGCGGTCTACTTTCAGCGTACTCGTACTTGGCCCGAGACACGACCTCGTCCCTCGATACTTTACCGTCGCAGACGATACAACGAACGAGCATAAATTCGAGGATGCGTGACACAGTTTAAAGTTACAATGCAAAAGGACGCTTCCTCCCTCGCATCGCTATGTTCGCGCGGTTATAAAAGTATAGTTACGCGTAGGCACAACGAACATCCGTTCTATTTTCAGGTTATCCCAAAGTAACCCGGTAAACTCCACGGGTTTCTCGAAATGGGTCCGCACCTGCGAACGAGCGTCAGGTAAGTTCCATAAAAGAGGCGCCTATTTTCAAAGCGAGCCGAAAAATGCTTTCGACGAACACCCACGCATCCGGGGCCGAGGAAACCTGTCCTACATAGTCGGGGCTCGTAGAACGATTAAAGTACCTAGTATATTATACCGCGTTAAGAGTTTCTCACGGTGAAATTAGGTCTGGTCGTAAGACCATTTTCAGGCGAGGGAACCATCGTCGTACGCTACCGATGATTAACCGTCTCGGACCTATCGGCGATCATGCCCTGAATAGGAAAGAACGTAAAGTTTCTGTTCTCGAGATACTTACGATCTACGAGTACCCGACGAGGAAACTCGGTATTCAGCTTTTACGAGCAATGGCTCGCTCGAGACGACTCACGCGATCCAACTGTCCGTCCTTATCTAAACGCCATTTCATTAAAGTAATCGCACTTTCGTTACAAGCGTCCCGGAACACATGGATAACGAAGCGTATCCGACTTCGTTGAACGAGTACGCGCGTATGTACTGCCCAACCATTTCCGGCGTTCCATCGTTTTGAAATTGTAAAAGAGCTCGCGAGTCCCTCCGTTAGCCGAGCGAGGCATCGCTGCCTCGCTCGTCCGCGTTCAATCGCTTCATTACTTCGGCGAGATTACGGTTCGTATATTGCGGCACCGCTGTTTTATAGAGCCCCGTCGGCGTTTAAGCGGTCGGACCGCTTTCCGCGAAGCTGAGTTTTGACGCATAAACCACGCGGGTGGACTAAATTGCGACCGCGGCGGAACGAGTTCTATCTTCTATCCCGCGCGCCGGCCCTGATAAATCGCTAAGGTTGATGCGCAGGTGTGAAGGGCAGACGGCCCCCCCGCGGACCGTGAATTCGTCGGTTTCATCGCAAAATTCGCCATTAGTTCCACCGGCGATTCCTTTCTTATCTTCCGTCAGCCCTCGACGACGGGGACCTCGTCGTCCGTGGTTCGCCACTCGTAGCTCGACGATACTGGACACGGACACCCGGATTCCTCGACTGGAATTCCGGGAAATTATTCCCGTCCTTCATCTCTCGATCTTACCCACTACATTTAATCTACAAAGAGGTCCGAATTCCAGCCTCGACGTTTGCCTTTAATTGCAAGAGCGAACTCGTTATTAAAAACGTTGAAGTTATTCGTGCGAAAATACCGGGTAACGTACGATGGTATGAATGGTTGTCAACGAGAGGGGCGTGTACGTAACGTTTTATCAAATTTACGCGTACGCGTAAAAACGATTCATCGTTGACCGTAGCGATTAAAAGAGCAGCTGATCAACGCGCGGCTCTTCTTCCAATTCGAAGTATGGTAATCAACCTACGTTAATCGGCTACACTTTTAATTGCTACGTCGCGCAACGCGCAATTACTTTTACGCGTTAACGCAAGCTCTTCCTCTACACGCTCATCCGTACACCGAACGCGATAAGATTTAACTTAACTCGTGCGAAGAAACGCCGCGTCGGAGCCGTGATTTCTACGGTTCCCGCTCGCTTCAACCGCCCCGCGCGTGCTATACATATTTACTCTTCATAGGCCGCAATGATCTACCCTCCCTGAAAAAGCATAGTATGCATTACACATAATAGCCACTTAATCGCAATCAGCCGGCTACGTTGGCGGGCCCCCACGGTGTACGGCGGAGCAGCTCGGTGCACGCTAAATAAAGTTATCCGAGTTCCAGGTGGGAGGGGTGGCACCTTTTAAAGCAGGCAAATCAGACTCCGATTTCCACGGCGGTTATACGGGAGGAACTATTAGCGGATGGGGATCGGTAGTACGTATCGAACGGCTGAAATTACGAAGCCCATAAACGATTCCGCTAGAACTACAGGAATCGCCCCTGGGGATCCGACCGAAGCGGCAGCAGTTTCGAGCAGCAACAACCGCGGCTGAACTATTCCGCGTTACGAGCTGCAACCATACGTCACGATAATGAGCCAACATATCTCGACGGTTGGATCGACTCTTCTGCTTTTCGTATTAACCTTCGTCGGCGTCGGGATAATTTACGCATTCCCGTCCCCGAGGTTAACGTCGAACCCACTATCGAGGGTTATTTGAAAGGATGAGGGGGCACCGAGAGAAGCGAGCGAAACACAGGTAGTTTCGCAAAATTTTCCATGGATTCGACATTCGACATTCGATATTCGATATTCAATATTCCGACGTCGATCCCTTCCCGACGCGGCACCACGCCGTTCGTCCGACGTCTCAATATATTACGCCCACCATTCCGATGAATATTGAAATATTAGCTGTAATTACCTCCACTGGCGTTGCAATATCTCATCGTTTCATCGGTGTATATCTTACGTACTCATTTATGCCTCGAATAAAAATTTCGATGGAAAAAAAACTTGACTATTCGGAGAATCCTTATGGAAAATCCCGAGATCAAATTAGAATAGCAATCGCACAAATCATGTGTCTCGGGAATGAATTTGTCGTCCGGCACAAAACTATACACGCTCGACGATAATGCTGGATCGTATTCAAACAGAAAGTGGGAACAACAAACGCGCGGATAACGAAAAAAAAATTGCTCGTTCCGGGAAACGCTAGAACGTAAGCGTTCGATATAGTTAATCGACGTGCGGCAGGAGAGGGGACGTAGGATCTCTACGTATCCGGGAGAAATAGATCGCGGAAAAGAACAAGAGAAACGTCGCACGTGTTCACACTCGTCAGCGGCAGATCCGAATATTAGATTTTCGTCAGCGCATGAAGGAGTGTAAATCGATAATAACCGCGGAAGAGGAACCGATCGTACAGGGTAATATCCCATATTATATGATTATAAAAACACGCAATACGTAAAATAAGTTGCCAGAAAGGAGGCTTGAAGAGGAAAACAATGAGCAATTAGGTATGTATTAAAGCGTGTCACTGTAGATCAGCGATACTCAACCCGCGGGCCGCCAGGCTTTTGTGGCGGCCCGCCAAGATTTTGTATGTGGCCTCACACTAATTTATAAATAAAAGCTTGGACATAATTATATGTTTTTTTTTTCCATTTTCGATATAGTATACTATAGTGTACTAAGTTGCGACCCTCGTTGACCATCGACCCTGTAGATCGTACTGCGCGCGATAATATATGCTGACTTATTGTTAGTGGGTTCATCACCGTCAGCTACCGTCAGCTTACGTGTTTCCATAGAGCACCGGACGTGACGCATTGATACGACCCATCAACGTAGCGTGTTTGTAGCTTAAAACTACGTTAATCGCGTGAGGGACAGGTGTCACCCAGTGTATTTTAAAATTACATTACTCTCATCTTAATAAAAAGATCGATTTTATGCTATTTCTATTACATACATGAATATATAATACGAATACATTAATTATATAAATATATAAATATTGACGTTTAATACTGATAAAAAGTGATAAATGCTGATTATCCGTACTTCTAACCAATAATTTAGTGATAGGTGACAGGTGTACCCCACGCGAACAAACACGACTGTATCGAATACCGACACAGCTAACGTAGGGTTAAGAGTTAAAATCAATCTGTCGTCAATAGGCCGCGATCTGTCCGGCAAAATTCATTGTTTTGCGAGACGCGGGAAATCGACGGGAGTCAAACCGATGGTACCGAGGGAATCTCATAAGAAAATAATTCGGGGTGGTCTCGGTGAATGCAACCGTACCCTCTTCGTGATCCACCACGGCACGGCCGATCGTGCGGCTCTTCACGGGCACGCTTCTCTTCCTTCGGGCCGTGTCCGTTCCGGAGCCCGCGACCTCTTGACCCAGAGGTGGACGCCGCCTGGCGGAACACCCGTGTGGATAATATATTCCGGGTGTATTCCAGGCAATTTTCGCGGGGCGGTGTTGCGTTGATTGCGGTCGTTCATCGCGGGTTCGCCTCCGTTCCTCCTCCTTCTCTCCTCCCGTGCTTCTTCCTCTTCTCTTCCCACTCTTCTACCTCGCCTTCTTCTTCTTCTTCTTCTTCTCCTTCTCGTTCTCCTTCTGCTTCTTCTTCTTCCACTACCACTACCACGACCGATGGCTCTCCTTCGTTCCCTTTCACGGGGTGCAGCGAAGTACACCGCTACACTCGCGGGTCTAATTTGCGCACAGCAGGAGCGACGCGAACTAATGCACGTTGCGCACGCCGGGAGGGAATCCGTAGGATCTTTGTCTTCGCGCACTCCCGCGCTAACGCGCATCCATCATCGTGAGACCCTCCGAGCGGATTGTCCTTGGTGGATTTCTCTAGGACGAATCGTGATTCGCGCCAAGAGCAACCACCTCGGAGGGGAAATTAGACCGTTCTTCTTCCGTTCGCCAAGGCTCGAAGTTTCTCGACGCGTACGAAAACACTCGCCGCTCCAACGGTTGACGCCTCGAACGTTTGTATTTCGATGGAACTTTGATTTTATTTTTGTTGAAGTCAAAATAATCACCGAACGTCGTCTCGCGACGAAGACTTCGAACCGAAGCCGAAACGTTAAGATGGATCGTGATTTCAATTCAAATATCTAACTACGTTCGATCGAAAGATCGCGTGTCGAAGTAAAGAGATCGACGAATAGAATCGATTATATTCGCATAGGGAAACTTTCGGTAAATTTACGATACTCGGAGATATTCCGGATAAAGTCGTGATATTGAAATATGTTCAATAAGCTCTTGGTACAAATGAAAATAAATAGGAATGGGCGTTACGCTACGGAAAAGGAGAACCATGTTCGTCCTCGTTTTGCGACGCTGGAATTATTCCTACTCATTGTCATCTATATTAAAATAAAGTTCTAGCGTGAAAAACTTAATTTGAGTTTTCGCTATTTCTACCACCGGACACCGTAAATCGTGTAGCTCTCTCGCCGTGATCTTGCGGACGATTTATCCGATTATAGCGTTATCGACGTTATCTCGGAGAAGCGTAAACTTCGGTGGTCACGAAACTACCGCAGATTCGCTGTCCCTATCGGCAACGCTTTAAGGGTGAAAAAAGTACGACACCCTTTAATAACAAAATTACAAAGCTTTTACGAGAAATAATCGGCGAACAATCGTCCTCGGCCTCGAAGGCAGACAATCGCTCGCAGAACGAAACTCGAGTCAGAAGGGGCAGAAGAACATGGCTCGGAGGCAGTCTACAATGTCGGAGACCCGAAGCACGCTCCATCTTCAGCTTTTGAATTCTGACTCCTCAAGGTCTGGGCAGACAGCCACCTGACTCGTGAGCTCAAGGGTGCAATCATACGCACGCGAACCGTCGAGACCGACTTCGACACCGACTCCTCGAGCACATTTTTACCGAACATTTGACAAAAGCGGAACGCGTATCGCGTATTACGACATCGTTGCGTCGGGCACGACGTAATATTTCCAGTTGTCGGTTAATTAATTCGCTGATCAAAAATACGACAGTCGAGCTAAAGTACGATCGCGCGTCCCGTACGATTATCGCGTAAAAGTAATTATTAACGAGCGAGCGATCGCTACCAGTTCCATCAGGAGCGAGCTGTACGTATCCAAGAGATGCGTACACCTCGAGTGTTCTCTGAAATCAGACGAGCACGAGGTCGAACCACGAAAACCGTGCGTGACTATTACGTTTAGTGAAAAATTGATGCGCGGGGCCGACATATGCGAGAGTTTCGGCACAAATGAGCCCACTAGAGCATATGGCAGATTACCTTGCATACCATTATGAATGGAAACCTCAAATTTCCATAGCCGCCGCCGCCGCCGCCGCCGCCGCCGCCGCCGCCGCCAGTAAGACTCTCTTAATTATAAATTTATAACGTTCCGTCGTTACGGCATGGCACCGTGTCCGTTCGACGATGATCGACCAAGGTTTCGTTCGATAAAGTGAAAATGCTGTTAGTCCCTGGCGACGAGCAGTTCCGACGTTCGCGTTATACAGCTTACCCCCTCCGTCAGTTTCAAATTTTACACCTGTGACGTCGTATCGCTCGTACTTACGTACATCGAATTCACGTACCCAACAACAAACCCGATACGATTATCGTTCATGATCTCGCCGATGGTCCCGTCGACTCCGCTCTCGTCCTTGCGACCGAAGAGACCAGCTGCGATGACATCGACTTCGTTTCGCGCTCATTGTCAGTGAAACCTCAAACACGCCTTTCGCGCGTACCTGCTTTTTTTTTTGTCTTCGTCGATTTAACATCCTCGTTAAACGTAATCCCAAGGAACGGTGATCGGACAGCTCGAGGCGATTTCGAAACGCGTTCTACGAGACGATTCTCGTTAATTTCAGAAGCGAGGCCCGCGAAACGTCACGCTTATCGCGCATCCACGGGGGGAAGGAAAAAAGAAAGGTAAATTATAAACGGTCGACACTACCGATACACCTAATTTGCAACGGGGAAACGTAATTATGCAACTCTGATAACGGACGATTGGTTTTTTCTTCCGGCGCGAATGACGAAGCAGCTGCTACCTCCTCGAAACAAGATCACTTCTGCACGCATCCGATGTCGGGGATACCAGTTGATCGATCGATCTCCGGATCGATGGATCGCGCACACGAGAAACAATATTTGCCAATGCGTACGATAAGGCATTACAGTGACGACTCGGCTCGCGGTAATTAATTACGCCGTCCCGAAAGAAAATGAATGGCTGCCTGCAGCAATAATAGCGGTTAATACGGCAATAATTATTGATGATACCGCAATAAAAGCTGCTCCTCGAAGCGATAATTTATCGAAGATCGATAATCGATCGTAGATTGATTCCGATCGTAATGTTCTCCTAAACGAAATCGCTTAATATTTCAATCCGTCTTTCTTCCTTTTTGCTCCCTACGAATTGATGAAAGCATCGCACACAAGTGTCCCGAATCGCGAGCTCGCGAGTACCGGCAAACGGCGGAAACGAGGGGACATTAGCGATCGCTAAATGCGCGGCTAATCGACGGCTTAAATCGTCACCGATGCGATCAAACTAATTTCTATCGCGCGCTCGTACGATCGAGTTCCCGTCGACTATCGAAATCCACGATCGTTCGGGCACACGAGATACGCGATCGCGGTAGCAGCGTCGCCGATGGATGCTATCCGCCGCAAATGAACTTACTACCCACGCTATACATACATATAAACGTCGCGGTCCAACGTCGGACCGGCCGCGCGCGTGTAAGCTGCTAATTAATACGTGAAAGTCACATAACCCGTGGGCCGAGGAGGAGAGAGATCTCACGGATAAAGTGACTGATTAAGACACGGCGAAGCGACGGTTTCTTAGAAAACTTAGAAGCCGAGAGAGAGGACGATAACGCGCCGCCGGTATAGAAACGCACGGTTATACGCTCCGCGACGCCTCGTGAATGAACAATCTCGAGATTACCCGTAGATTAGAGATCTTCCGTCGAATTATCAAGGATCCTTAGGACGAGCTTCCGCCGCGTCGCGTCGCATCGCGGCGACGCAACGAGCATTCTTTCGCTCTCCCGCCGTCTCTCCAATTACTGGCCTTTGACATTAATTTGTCGACCGGCACCGACCGACCGACGCGACGCGGCGACGGTGGGCCGTTGCGGTGCCTCGTCACGGTGACGCGAGACGATCGTTCGTTAACCGGGAATACGGCGATGTCCGCGAGTAAACGTCCGCGCGCGATGGGCTTTATCGTAGTCGGGGAGCGGGGGCGGGGACGGAGGGAGGCAGGGAGAGGGAAGATAAGCGCACATTTTTCTCGGTGACAGGTGTAGGTAAATGTGGCAAGGAGATCTTCTCATCCATCCTTTGAATTACCACGCGAGAGTCGAGACGGTGAGGAGTTCCGTGGTAATCCTTCAGTGATATACGAGCAATGCACGCTTTCCTCCGCAAGGAGGCCAACTTTTACCAAGAAGCTTGGATTTCGTTCGGTTACTTTGTATGTGATTTTAAGGCGGATCTCGACGACCGAATAAAGGATATTTATGATCACTGTCCATGTTTGAAGCGTGGACGTTTGAAAGGATGCATTTTATTGTCACGGTTTGTACCCCGTGTTTTGGGGATATATCTGAGAATCAATTATGAGCGGAATAAAATTTATACATCCAACTGCATTTTTTCTACACGAATTTGAAGTTGCACGGTTGGAAAAAGTCTTCCTTTTTTGAGAAGTTCATTTGATCCAACAAGATTTCAAAGTCATTAGCTCATAATTATGTACGTGGCTATGATCGATGTAATAGAAATTGCAGGCTTGGGTACCAATGTGTCAAATAAATTGACATTTTTAACACACTTCAAAAATTAGACAGCACCGCGCACTACTATAATGTAGTTCTTACTGTAGAATTCCAGTAATCTTTTCTTACATCAATTTCTAAGGAACGTATCTACCGTGTAAAAAAAGGAGTCGGGCGTGGTTCCAAAGAAACTGATTCTAAAGTAATTAAAGCCTTATTTCATTTTCACACGGTATAGTTTGAAACTATATTAGCACTTTCACCGTGAACGTCGGGTCGTAAGTATTTAAAAAGTTTTTCATTATTTCTATGGTAATGCTCCATCTAGATCGAAACTATGTACATACATACATACGTATCTTCTGTAAATAATTCTAACGCACGGATGTAGTATAGAATACTAGCGGTAAGAAACGTGTCCCGCAAAACGTAATAGCGTGGAATACCATAAAAACCGAACGAATCTAAATAACCAGGAAGAATAATTAAAGCCGATAAATCAATGGCATGGATTCAATGAAGTTTTTACTTCTCGCGAAGGCGCCACGCCCCAATAAAAACCGGAAGACGTATCGGCAGATTATCTGCTACGTAAGTAACTCCGCGCGTCTCCTCGATCTCTCGAAGCTTAATCGAAAACACGATCGCGAGATGCGGGTCGAAAAAGGGTTTGACGAACGAACGAACGACTACCGATCGCTCCCACTTCGTCGCGGTGGCGATTTCCACGCGAGTACGCGAAAGAGTTTCATCATTACTTTTTAGACTTTTTGGCGTATGGTCGGGGGCGCTATACATCCCGGGGCTGCGGTTCGCCGCAGTATCCAATAGTTACGAGCGCGTCATTATATCCAATCGATATCGAGAGTTTTGATCGGCTCGGCAGCTGAGGGAAGATGACCATCGAGAGGGCTCCTCCCGACGCGACGTAAGAATCGAGCGCGAATACGTATACGCGCGTCGTCCCGCGCGCAACACGTTCAGGTGTGTCCCGTGCGTGAGGGTTGGGCGCGCGTGTAAGCGTAAAGGCGTACAGCGTGGTAAGAGAGAAAGGACGTATGTGGCGATCGGAAGACGTGTGGCGTCGGGATGCCTCTGGTTCGCGTGATTATCTGCCCACACCATCCATCCCGAGCTGGCTTATCCCGGGTTGGTTATTGGTTTTGGATCTGATAGCTACCATTAAAGCCGCTTTCCACCCGTCGTCCTCGAGCTTGTCCGTGTAATAGAATACGAGATAAGACGGAAAACAGCGAGTGCACTGTCAGAAGCAACTTGATTACTCGTTTCGCGCCGACTGCGCGGGGATAAACGATCGTTAAGCACCGATCGGCTTAATAAACAAATCTAACGACACACGCGGGACTCGATGGAAGCCCGGCAAAAAGATTCTCAGTTATAATTCGTTGAATCGCGATCGCGAGAACTTTGCGAGGGAGTTTAACGACGTATCTAGTTCTACATTGCCGTAACGTTAAGTAACGCGTACCTAGTACATTAACGCACACGCGACAGAGACAACTCCTTATCGCGTTAATTACCCGCTACATTTTTTTATTTACGATCCCTACCCGACTTTACCATACAAATTCCGGTCTGCCTCTCCCCGAGTTATCGTCATTCACGATCGAGCTTTCCCGCTCGACGAGCCGGCGAATTTATTTCAAACGAGATCGCTTCTACCTTCTCGACGATTAACATCGTCCCCGCGATAGCGAGATCGATTTACTATCGGCCGTTTTGGTCAACCCATTCGGATAGCCCATTCCGCGTTTCGTCGCGATTCCCGCACGTTTTCCCGCTGCATTAAACCTTAACGTACCAGTCCCATTCTGGGCTTTAACGTCAGGAGGTACGAATACTTTTCCACTAATCAAACGCGGGCGCTTCGTACCTTTTGCGACTTAATTACAAAATCGGCTATCGTTATTTCGATCTGCGCCCGTGTAATAACCCTCATTACAGCGGGTATCGACTCGTCAGTGCTCCAAGAACATTTTAGAGGCCGTAATCGCTAGGATGGATCTCGCTCGACGGAAAGAGACGAAATTCGATGAGGATCCCACGAGTTCTGGTACCAGCCGTGGCAGCAAGTGGGCGGAATGTTCAACGGCCGTATCGAATCGAGATGCGTATATACGTGGCCCGAGATCCTATCGAGATGACGCACTGCGTACGCACCTGATACCGGATTGTGCGTACGCAAGACGGCGACACACGCGGCGGAAGAGTTATTCGTCGGTAGGCTTATTTTAGAAGCCGAAGTGCGCCGGACAAAACTCGCCTGTCCAGTACGATGTTCTCTGCTTCTCTCGGACTTTTAGTCGGAAGAAGGAGAGAAAGAGAAAGTCAGAGAGGGAGAGAGAGAGAGAGAGAGAGAGAGAAACTCTTGAGAGAGTCCTACATTTTTTTTCCTTCACTACTACCTGCAGAGTGGAAAGAGGGGAAAAAAAATGAGTTGAATCACGAACGAACCAGGAAGCCGATATTGTTTCGTTGAATCTTCCGATCTCAGCCCCTTAAATCGTGCAAGTCAGAAAGTTTGTGAAACGTCGTTTAGCTACCGCTCCTTTACAAGTTACCCGCGTCAAGCATCCGTTTCGTTAATGTACCCTCATAATTAACGGTAGATCCGGAACTTTATCGCTTTACGCGAGATACGTGCAAGTACATTCATAATTTTACCTTCATTAGCGGATCGATATTACGACGATAGCGGTACTTGATTTACAAAGATGTACCAATGATTATCGAAGATCCGAATTAATGGACGTGAGCAATAAGGAGACGAGTTGTATCTTGCAAATCGTTTACGATGTAACTAATTCGATCGCTCGCTTAAAACACGTGTTGCGCCGGAAGATTCGTCTAATTAGCGGCGTGCAAACGACTTTACCGCCACGTTATAATATCACCGTAGCGGTTATCCCACTTTAAGGCTCATTGAGGCGCACGGAATTGATTCGGACAATGAGGATACACCAACGACGCGTTCGGAAATGATCGCGAAGAAACCTCGAGGCTGAAAAGAACTTCGGGTAGGCACGCGTTTTCCTGGTAACGGACGCGTAATTACGTATCTCTGCTGGTGGTAAATCCACGTGGAACAGAAAAGCTCGGTACCCTCCTACACGCCATCGACTAAAGTGATAGACTGCGAGGGTCAGCCGTTGGCTGACCTTATACCGAGATAAGCTGACTGGCATCACGAGAGCTAACCGCTTCTACCGTAGAAATTATCAGTGAATCAATCGTCGAATTCCTGTCCCTCGAGGAACGAAAAAAAAAAAAAAGAACAAGAAGAAATCTCTCACGAGCAACATCAACGAACCGTGTAAAATTCATCTTGAAATTATGTCAGTCGAATAACGATGGATCAACGAATTGGTATACGCGTACGCGCTTAATCGAAATGGTAATAAGCGAAGAAGCGCAATTAACGCGAAACGTATAAAAACAGCAATATTATAAAACGCGTTGTCGTGGGGGTACCGTATCAGTCCCCCTAATAGATATCGAATCTCTAATAGCAGGAAGCTCATTACGTTCGCTGCGCCAATCTCACAATTACGTAGAGACCGCTGTAGCTTCGACGCGATACGAGCATCGGTAATTAGTTCGAGCAGAATGAAACTTTAACTGCGGATCAGCTCGCGAAATTAGTGCCACTAATTGCAGACCCGCGGTTATAATTCATAGCTTCATAATGCTCGAGCGAACAAACGGTAGCGCTTTGCCGTCAATTTCTGTACACCGGGCGTCGAATTAAGTCGCTTCGCGTACAGAAACTCGTAACTCCATTTTAAACGTAGGTACTATACATTGATGCGATCAGGAGTAAAGTGCGAGTTATTGAGAAGCGGGCCGACAAAAAAAATTCTTCCACGGTAACGTAAATCCTTGTTATCGAAATCTGTCAAAGTATCAATTTTTGTAAGTATACACGGACGTCTCAGTTTACGCCGACGCGGCGCCTCGCGAGAGAACCTAACGCGCCGTACCACGCGGCGATTACGTAAAAACGAAAGCTGCGGCAAGAAGGTAACGAAAAAAAAAAAGAAGAAGAAGAAGAAAAAACATTAAAATAAGGAAAAAAGGGAGAATAGCGAGAGAGGGATCGCTGACTCGGTAGCACGAAGGCGCTCGTTACCGAAACGAAGCGACCACTCGTAATCGAGGATAACGCCGAGGAAAGGCGGCGAGAAGTAGGAGGGAAATATCAGCGATGGAGTTTAGTGCCTTCCCGGACAGTGCGAGGTGGTGGAAGTTGATTATTATTTACGCCCGACAGGAGAACGTAAATCGTGGCGGAAGAAACTCCGGCAAAACACTCGCGGGTGCAAGAAAAGTTTGCGCGGCTCCGGAAAGTATCCTTCGGAGGAAAGAAGGATATTTAAACGCCACGGCGGGATCTTTACTTTCCTCGGGAAACGTTCCAGCTCCACTTGATTAAATACTTTGCCGATCTTCCCAGTCAAATACATTAAAGCGTAACAAAAACTTTGTATAGGCGCGCAACGAGTCGGTGGATGATAAAAACACCGCGTATCGCGGCAAGTACCAAGGATTTTCATAAATACCACCGCCGCTCTCCCCGTGGAATTCGTGCTACGGAGGATAAAGATAGACCGAAGAATTCCTGCTTATAAAATATAACCACGCGGAACTTCGGCCCCGATAAAATCGGAGTACGGGCCTTAAACAGAAACGGTGAGCTCCCGACGCGCGATCGTAAACGGTTGTTTATGGAAATGCTGAGAGAAAGAAGGCGGGGGGAGCGAGAAAAATGAACTATAAAGAGAGGTGGGGGAGGGGGGGGGAGAGAGAGAATGGTAACGCCTTCGTTCGGCGTAATCGCGCTTCTGGTTTAGACTTGGTAATAAGGACGGTACGGGGGATAATTGTTCTCGGATCTCCGCTCTGTCCTCGGCGCCTCTTAGCTCGCTTCGAGGAAAAACTGTCGAAGAAAAACTTCCGCGAACCCCCCCCCCTTTGAATATTCATGAGCCCTCGTGGTACGCGTGTCTCGGAAATAATGGTACGTATTTCTCTCCCGCTCGCAGACGTATCGCGCGTTCGGGGAAACCCCCCCCCCCCCCCTCCTCCTCCACCGTCGAGCGCGAATCGATTTGAAATAATAGTTAGAAAAATGTACCTCGACAACGGTAAACATATATGTCTTTGATTAGAATCGCGTTGTATCGGGTCAATTAGTACCTGTTATCCCGATATCGAGGATCTCGGGGACATCGTTTCAGCCGGATCCGCCATGTTTTTCACGCGCTTATTCCCCCCGTTCGTAATTCCGACGGCGGTGCCAATCCTGTTAATTTCCTCGTTAAGTCCTCTTAAGCGTTTCCACCGACTTTGCCGATCGATCGTCTCGTAAACCAACTAACGATCCTATTTCCGCGTACCGATGCACCACCTTTATCGGTGAGCTCGATCGCATAAAATTGATCTCTTATCGGACGGTTTTGTGGCGCATCGCAATCTTACCTCCTGATAACAGATTCCACCGAACGATAACCGGATGTTCTTTCCGCGGCAGGGTGACGTGCCTACTCCCGATATCCTGGACATCGAGGGACGAACTAAATATGGACTGCTTCGCGCGGAATAGTTCGACGTTTCTTCCAGCTAAGAGATTTACTGAAATGCGTGGCTCTTTCGTGCGCCGACGACGGTGTTAAGCCGCGCCAAACGACGTCGTTAATTCCGCGAAATTACAGCGTAAAATCACACCGTAGAGCGGTAGTAACGTTAATCCTTGCGCGCCCGGTTACCGATATCGATAAATAATCGAGCGACGCGCTAAGGATCGCTGCCATTTCCCGATTCCTCTTAATAACCGGCGATGGCGCGAAAAAAAATTGTATCCGCGAGACGGACCTGTCGCCACACGACTGTAAGGTTCGAGAGAACGATCGCGAACAGTTAGAAATACGAATGAATTACGATGTGAGTGAGTAGGTGAGTACCCGCGGCAGGAAGTAAACGATCAACTTGGAAAGCTTCGTTAGCGAACGAATTGCAATTAGATTATCGGGAGCAGATTCGATACGTCTTCCGAACGTAGGAATGATTTCGCGCAAATGTCGGGCCGACGACGAATATCTATCTCCGATCGGTATCGAGGATCGACGGATCTACCCCGATCGGTTCGTCAAGCGCGCTTCCTTTTTCATCGAGACTGACCACGCCTCGGAGTCTCCAGGTAAGAACGCCAAGACGGAGGAGGATTCATTATGCATAATATTCACCTGCTCGAGAGGATCGGTAAGGCGCGCACGGGCGACGAGTTCCTAAGAAGAAAAAGAGAAAGTGCTGAAGAAGGTGGAGGAGAGAGAGAGAGTGAGAGTGAGAGTAGTAGTCGAAAGAGAGCGAGAGAGAGAAAAGTAGAATAAGAGAAGGCGGAGGAGGAGAAAGAAGAAGAGCGGCACAGCGGCTGTTGCAATAAGGTAGAGGTCTTTACGGTCATCCTTACGAAATAATTACGACAATGCCAACGTAAATACCTCTTTAAGGTACCTACACCCGTTGTAGGGGGAGGGGGAAGTAAGCTACGCACTCGAGATACCCACTCGCTTCATGACGTTAATTATCAGAGTAATCGCCCTCACTTTTCTCTCTCGCCCATCGACTCCAATCAGCCATTCGAAGCGCTTCCTTAACGATTGGTATTTATTCCGAGTATCGATTTCGCATTTATTCATTTTAAGGGACCCGATCGGACGCAAGATAGCGCGAAGCGTCGCTCCGAATCGCGTCGTTGTAATTAACTCGTTGCGAGTTTTCCCGTTGATCGTAAGGAAAGAATGATCGACCAGTCGAATCTCATTCTTCGCGGCGTCTTCGTATTCTCGCGAATTTTGTACCCTCGCGAGGGAAAGACAGTTTCCTGGATGATGGCACCGAACCGCCGCGCCGCCGTCGCGATCGAGAAACAATGACCGACGAACAAAAGGCGCGCGCGGGCAGGTGCGCGCGAAATTTATACGTCAGACTGACCGTGATGAAACTATGAAATTCCAAAGTGGTTCCATTACCAGAAGGTATTACATTCTATTGTCTCGCCCGGGACCAGTCAATTGCCTGGGCGCGTATCGTACGTTCAATGGGAAGCATCTGCCGATCGTAAATACGTAAAAGGCACGTCTCCGATAAAAAGAAATAATGATCAAAACGTTCGCCCTCGTCGGATCCACGGAATTCCACTGATATCGAAAAACTTTCGATCGTGTAAATGTAAATAAAAACAAAAGAAAGGAACGACGCGATATCTCATCGTCGACGACGCGTGAGCCGTTAAAAAAACAAAAGGGCGAACCGTTAGGTTCGGCCAAGCAAAACAGGAAGAAGAAAAATCGCAAGGAAATTCGAAGCGAGATCGGGAGATGTCGGTTGGTGGGCATCGACTTGGGTTAACGAACCGATCGTCCCGTGGGACGCGTCCCTCTTTCGCAAAGTCCCAGAGAGCACTGCGGTCCACCGGCGAGCGGCGCCATTATTAATATTTCATACGGTTTATGGACCGCTGAGTGGCAGCGCCCGCTGTTCCTCGTCCTCTTCTTTTTCTTTCTGCCTCTTTCTCTTTCGCGCGTCAACTCGTCCCTTTTTCTTCAGTTCCTCTCTTTGACAACGTCGCAGACCTCACCTTACCGTGCGTCATTTACATCCACGCACCTGTGTGCGGCACACGCGTGTATCGTGGCTGAACAAGAAGGAAAAAAAAACATTCTCGTAACCCGCTTATCGATTATCGTTCATCGCCTAAGTTCGTTGCCATATCACGCGTTACGGTAGCGTTTCGGCGAATAAAGTTGTTTCCCCATGCTCACGCCTCTTTTCCATCGCTCTTGCAAAGAGCGCATTTCGCGAAGCGCGAGACGCGAAATTCGATGTCTCGTAAAATGATGAAAAATGAGAGTGACTCCGGAACCGATTAAAATGATTTCATTCATCGCACTGTTTTTGCGGGGTAATCTGCATTCGCTTCGCCTCTTATTTGTAATTACATGCTGCCGAGTTGTAGAAACAAGCCTGATAGTATCTGTAAGGAAGGGAGGATGGATAACGAAAGACCATTACGTTACGAGTCGTTACGCGGCTCTAGCGAAGATTACGATTCACCGGTGCGCTCACGGGTACACATCAATTTCGCGACCTTTCCCCCAACTAATATGTAGATCGTAGCTATCTACGATCGTGCACGCGTCGTAAGCGTAACGCTAAGTTAAACGTTGGGAGGTTTTAATGAACCGCTCGCGGAGCTCGGTTGGGTATTGCGTGCTTTCTTTAAATCACGCCCGATGGGTCTCCGATAAGCTTTTTTAGGAATACGCGGGGTGTAACGTATCGAGGATAGAAGATTGCTCGCAATCGCGAGAGCAACGTCGACTAGCTTTCACGATCGAAACGTTAAGAGACATTCTCCCGCGACGTAATCGTTGAGTTTTCACTCCCAACTGCGTACGCGCTAGTGGAAATGTATAATTTACTCTCGCAAACTCACAAAACAGCCAGCATTTTCCAGCGGTTCGGCTTCCCGCTGAATCTTTATAACTACGGTTTCTTACGCCAGAGTAATTAGAAAGTAATTCGTGGTATCACTAAAGGCCGTTTCGCGGAGCAGGAGCTACGGTTTCGTCGCCTTTTACCAAACTTTTCTTCGCGTCGTGAGAGAAAGAAAAGGAAAGAGAGGGAAGGAGGGGGGAGAGAGAGAGAGAGAGAGAGAGAGAGAGAGAGAGAGGAGAAGGAGGAGTGTGGCGAGCCCTTCACTTTGAGCGAACGCTCGATGGTGAGGATAAATCGGACATTATAACGATCATAAAGGACCCACTTTCACCGGCGTTAACCGTTAAATGCAAGTCACCCACGCGGCACATTGCAAAAGGCCTTTTTCTTCCTTCTTTCGTCTCGCAATCAACGAAAGAAAGGCGACCCTCGCCTCGACGACATTCAACGAAAGTGCGAGAATCGTGGCCGTGGCGTGATTAACGCGCCGCAAGCAGCTTAATGCCCACTTTGTACATCATCATCGGTGCAGCCGACCAAACCTGGCAGGGGACAAATGACCGTTAAATAAAATACGCGATCATTATCACAAATCACGCCGGCAACGAGCGCGAGGCGAACAGACGGCGCGGAATCTCGCGTGTACACGTTCGTCCGAATCCACCAAAAATTCTCCCGACACGCCCAATTACTTTCGCCGTATCGCCTTTAATAAAGATTCGGGAGCAACGAAAAGCTTCGTTCACCCGCCCCTCGTCCGCTAACGAACCCAACTTGATCCACCACGGAGACACCTTCATTTTAATTAAGTCAGCAAAACGTTTCGTCGACGCGTATAAGGCACCGCGCACCGTCCCGCGCAAAAACGTTAAAGAGCGATTCGCGAGGTGCCTCTTTGCCTCGATCGAGCGGCAAAAGTTCGCGGAAGCAGCCGCCGCTCGCAAAACTGAAAATTTACATCTTCTTCGCGAGCGTGTCGCTCGTTAGGGTGTACCGAGAGGTCAGGCGAAGCGGCCACGAGGGCAAAAGCAGAAAAGACTCTTTACGAGGAGGTGGGTAAAGCGATCCGGAGAGGAAGAGCGGCGACGTTGGTACGACGGAGGAGAGAGATCGGACTTGCATCGATGCGTTTTAAGGCAGCGGAGAGGAGCTCTCTATCTCTCTCGGTGTTCACGAGGAGAGGGCGGTTCGTCCCATTTACATCGAAGGCGGCACGCGGAATGGCAGTCGAAGGCACGAAGGCCGGCAGCGATAAATAACGTAACTCCGCCCAAAATATAAATTGAACGCTACCGGTGTGTGGTCCCGTATGGGTGCTCCTATACGCGACCACGGAGAGACACGTACGCACGCGTATACACGTAACGCGCGAAACACGCGAGAAGGGTTATATTCAGCGACGGAATCGCCTTATCTCCGGCCTTCCCGCCGCTCCATTGCTCGAGCCTCTTGTACATACGCGCGCGATGTTGATAGAAAATTCGTTCGCGTCTTGGCGATAGAAAATATTTGCGCGTCTTAGTTTGTAAGGTAGCTTAAAATTTTTATGTTTCTGAGTTGCTCGCTCGGCTGGTTGCATCGAGTTGCGATCTGCCATCCGGGGAGAAGAACGAGAATTGAAGGTAAGTCCGCCAGGAGCACTATTCCGAAACAGTCTCGTTGCGCTTGCCGTTAAGATTTTCTTGGATTATTGTTTAAATCGTTCGAAACAAGTAACCCGTATGTTCGTAAACCCGGTGCCATTCACCGAACACAGTACCGCATCCGATCATCCTATCAAACATTATTCTCTCCTACGAGTTGTTGTTCCTGCCATTTGAAAATGCGTGACACCGATACGGTCGAACGATCGCGATATCAAGCTGCAAGGAATACAATTCGACGACGAGTTAAATTCGCGAAACGCGATTCAGAGATGCGTTTCGGATACTCCTTGTTTCCCCAGTTAAATCAATGATCCGTGAATTCCGCGCGATAGGTAGTCGACCATGGAGAACCGTCGTGTTTCCGTTGATCTGATTTCCGTTCCTCTCGCGTTAGGTGGGGTTCAACAACGGATACGCAACGGTACCAACAATGGAAGCGCATTAAGACGTATAAAGCCGCATCCCTGGCTCCCCGCTGTCTTATTGTCTCCGCCCCGATTATCGCGTCCCGCTCGCACGACTTTTGTATCGGCGCGTTATGCGCCACACTGCCGAGAACAATGATACAAATAATAAGAACGCGCGATAAGGAAACGCTACGATAGTACCGTACTCTGAGATAGTCGCAGCCGGCGGAGAACTACCGCACCGGAGACACCGTTGGATATTTCAACTGGACGATAAAAGATAATTACGCGTCTCGCGCGTTGTTTGTACTACGGCGGGTCGTTACCGCGATATATCGTAACTTAGAAGCAATTTGCGGCGTTAGTGGGCGTAGTACGTATAAGCTAAACCGTCGATACCATCGATGAGCGCGATAAACGATATTGCCGTCGAATTAGCTGTTATGATAAACGAGAGTGCGCGATCCGAGAATCTGAATGCGCCTGGAATTCCCCAGAGAGAGAAAGAGAGAGGGAGAGAGAGCGAGGGACTTTTCGAAAAACGGCAATAAAATGTTGATTAAACGGCGCATTTAGATATCTCGTTCGCGGACCCGGGAAACTAGCGGATTGTCGGACGTTAAGTAACTTTTTGCGTTGAGGTCACGAGGTACGAGGAGCGAGAGGACCCTAACGGCCGTTTTAGCGGACGTTCGTTTGAGGCAGCGACGTAGCGCAGGCAGAGCCAATATCCTGGCTGCCAATAACCGTTTGCCAAGCTCTTTGTCCATGGCGATAGGTATATAGATACGCGTACGTGGAACCCGTTTACGCGACGTGTTTACAACGTGGAAGTGATTCTCCAATGATTTTGCACGCTGCGCGAGATTCGCGCGGGCGACACCCGGAACGAATTTACGAGACTTTCATTCTTTAAACCCGAAAGAAGCTGGCGGTCGGGATATTATCGTTGCTCTCGATGCGCTTACGTTTCCTCGATTCCACTTGCGAAACGTTTAACGACGAGCGTTCGACCGTTCGACGCGAGGCGCGAGCTTTTAACGATCCTGGAATTAAGTCGTACGTTGACGCAAAAAAAAAAACCCGCGACGCGAGTAACTACCAGAAAGAGGTAATCACGGGACGGACCCGTGACGCCTATGATTAATTTAATCAAACTGTCCAGATTTATGAAGCGGTGCGCGCCAAATGGACGTTCAATTAAAATCACTGTAATTTCCGTGAGCGCACACTTTTTCACGGCGCAGATCTATGATTTACTAGCGCAGCGCTATCAGCCGGTAACGAGTCGACGCAGGTGCCTCGTTACGGCGCGGTAGCGGCGCGTTAATCGCGATCTTGTATCAATGGTTTTCTAAATTACCGTACGCTTTATCCGCCACCTGATTTCCTAACCCCCTCCCCCCCCCCCTCTCTAAAGGGAGAAGAGACGCCGAGACGAGGCGAAAAGAAAGGACCTACGCACGCTGGGCGGGAAAACGCGCGACGAGGAGGAAGTAAAGCACCACCACGATCGCAGGTGAAAAGAAAAAGCTACCGGCAGTATTCTCCGGTACTCGTTACTTCGCCTTAATTACTTCTCTCGGTTATTAGTTCGCGGACGCCCGTATACATATATTCGTCGGTGCGCGCCGTACCGCGGATCCACGGCAACCGATAAGTGATTCGTATTAAGATCTCGCTGGGCGTGGTGATAAATTACACGGTGACTTACAAGAGGTTGCTCGCGTAAGCAACGCGATGCAGCCCCGTGAATAAGTAGCCTTTGGCGAAAACCTTATCTACACGGTGCGAATAATCGATTCTTCCCAGTCTTCGGAGCCTCGGGAGCGTGGGGAAAATCAAACGTTTCGGTAACGCCACGGTTTTGATACACCGTTTAGACGCGACGGCGTCCTAATGCGGTGGAACGCGACCTTTAAAGGCCCTTCAAGACGCGACGTCAATCCTGGTTTTGCTAGAAGCGTATAGACGCGGTTGATTTGATTGCTTTATTTCATTTTATTTAATTTCATCGTTTTATTTCATTGTTTTAAATTATATCATAACCACTGCTATCGTGGCTCATTCCACGCATGTTTTTTGTTTTTCTAAAATGGAGCAAAAATTAATGTTGGACAATATCATATTGGACAATAATATTTGTGCAGTGCTAGAAAATTAAGAAATTGAAAGGGAATTACTTTTAAACCTACTACTAATAGCTTATTTACCGCAACAAACTCTGAAGGCTTTCTTAAACAACTTATCAAAAGACACCTGTTTAACGACGATAATAAATTGCGCGATTTTTTCCCCAAGCATAGCCGAACCCAAAACTTCGATGACAGATTTGAAGCTCCCAATGGCTCGAGTGCAACGTGTTTGACCGCTTGGCGTCCTGACGCGGTACTGGTCCAAACCAACTGCTGTTCAAAGTTCAGAACTGGTTGAAGGCGAACTTGACAATCAACCGAAGTACACAGTTCGAAGACAGCTTTCGACTTGAAAGCAAATGTCGGATGACTCAACACTCGAACAATAAAGTTTGGCTGGGTCAACCTTTTGTTGATCCACCAAAGGATCTGGGTCTGGCTCACGAGTTCCCGCCTTAAACCACATTTCTTAACAATATCGAAACTATCGTTGGAAAGTACGCGTGTCAGAGAAATCTTTGGAACGTACAGTTTAGCGAGCAGCGTTACGGGGAGTCCAACTCGTGGGGTGCTTCGTGGCAACCACGGAATTGATTCTGGCGGCGTGCAAAACAATGAAGGAGAAGACAAAGCGAATGACCAAAGAGTCGCGCGTGAAGGGTTACACGAGTCGTGGCCGAGGCTCGTTAATAAATAAACGATCGATAGGCCGATCACGATAACGGCGTAGTCATTGCGTCGCGTTAGGATCGAGCTGACGCCATGATCGTTCTCGCGGCAGGTGCAACGCGTCATAACCTGACGAGGTCCCGACCGGCAGGAGGTACCAGCAGATTACGAGAGGAAGACATAAGCGGACCGGCACCACTCCGCTTTTAACCACCGTCCACCGCCACCTGGTGCGAGACTCGTATCTCACGCGGTACCACCGGGGATACATTAAAAGCCGCTAATGCGAGGTAGTTTTTTTTAAATACGTCGCGTCTCGCGCGACGTCTCCAGTTTTCGATGGCCATTAGTGGTTCCACGTCAGCGGGGTAAGATACTGCCATCGAATAGGGTTTCTTACGAGGTGATATGGCTTAGCATCGATAACTTTTTGAATTATGCGAATATATCGGTCCGCCGGTGTAAAAACTGATGGGAAATGGACGATGGGAAGCGGGGTGGGAAATTAAATGACAGAAAATTTATGCCGTTACTGGTAAAAAGTGTAAAACAAACGACACTTTTCTTGGAAATTTTCCAACTACGGTCGACCAACGTATGCGCACAAGGGAAAACTTGTAAATTGATCAGAAAATAAACCGGTAAGGAATGAATGCAGTTATTTCAAAGAATTATAAATCAAACGGAATTTCATTTATTTTGATTTCGATATTCTTAACAATTTTTCATTTATAGTGGTCTAACACGCACGAGCGAAAACGTGGGAATTAATCGGAAAATAAACCGTCGAGCAAACGCCATCGTATTTCAATTATCCTTCACAATTTTCCCCGCTTATGCCATTTTAACGTCGCGCGCGTGGAAAAGCGTAAATTAGTGGGGAAGAGTTTAATTGATCTCGATTCGCGAATCTCGTTTAGAAGACCCCAGTTTATGCAGCGCCCGTTGAAGATAATTCACCGATAGATTATCCTGTCGAGACTATTGCTCAATTACCGGGCCGTCGGTTATTTTATACGCCGCGATAAAATCTGCCGATCGAGCGGCGAGGAATTTAACAGATATACGCGATGGAAACGCACCGCGCCGCACGATCGCCGACATTTTCGTGCTGGTTTCTTATGTAGGTGGCCTCGGTTAATGGAAACTAAGGCGATGCGCGCTTCAGGGGCGGAGTAGACAAAGGTGCAAGGAGAGGCTTTTCAATTTGGAGCACCTGCCGACAAATTGTTCTGGAACACGATTGGGGCAGACCCGAAGACCGGGTAAGAGCATCGAAACCCACGAGATATCGATAAGATGCGAGCGAGTTACGTTCCTCGAATGATAAACTTTATTATCGTCATTCCATTCGTTGCACGCCGAAAACTACTTTTGCGCTCCTACCGCGCAAATTCTTGAATGCACCAGGCGCGAACCTTTGAAAGCGAGAGGATGCATAAATTCTCGAGATTAATTGGCGTAATTATGGACGGGTAAAGTAATTTAAACAGCTACCGCTAGCGCATGCCTTTACGAATACAAAGGCGAAAAGCCTAGGGCAACCGAGGGAAGAAAACGAAAACTGATTTATAGAAAATTTAATCGCAGATAAATATTTATCCGTGGCGCGTGTTCGTTCCAATGCAATGTGATTTACGCACGGACGGGCTTATTATGTTTCGCGTAAACGCGTTGTCAGCGAGTACGCAGTTTCACCCATACATCCAGGGCTACCGTGTCCGAACGATGAAAATATGTATAAAGGTGACAACGCGAGAGACTGCGCGTGAAACTTTCGTTCCGCGTGCATACCGCGTCGAGTCGGAACCGTGAAAAACTGGATATTTAATTAATGGTAGTAAATCAAGGCATTATGAAAACATCCGCTCGTTGGCCCGTTCCAATTCGAGTTATGTCGGTGTTACGCGGCATAGACGCACATCCACGATAAGATCTTTAACGAGGGAAAGACTCGTTTTGGTCGAATCGATTCAAACGATGAAAAGATCCGTCGAGAATAGAAGAAATTCGGTAAACGATCCGATGGGTTGATTCTCGTGACGCTCGAAACACATCCCGGTCGATCGACGATCCGGTTATCCCTAGCGTTGCGACAGCAATCCAAAGAATCGGGTACCCGCGAGGGATGTTAGAAAATTACTCACGCGTCCAAGTTAAAATAATAAAACAGCAATTCCGCGGTGTCATTCGCGCGCGTCATAAACCAACGACGGATGATATACATATATTCTCCTGATATCTGTCCAGGCGAAAATCTGAATGTCTAAGTGACCGTAATGGACTAACGATATCGCTAATAATTCCAGCCACGGCCACGCGAAGCGTTACGCGTCAAAGACGGACAACGACGCCCGTCATAAAAGAGGCTTAACGGAACGACGATTGTGAACGTCTGCGCGCAAGTCCTTTTACGTAAGGTATACCGAGAGCGACTGGAAACCACGCGGTTACCTCTACGAGCTGGGTGGACATTAACGAGAATCACTCGCGATCACCGTTGGCAGAAACGGTAAGGGTAATTAGATTGACTGGCGGCGTACGAACGTTTCAATGAATTCCGCGCAGGCGATAAACTCGCGTTAATACGGGACTAACAGCTCGCTATTTTAATTAACGAGCGCCGAACCAGCCTCGAAGGGATCTATACGCTGCCCTCGCTCTACGGACAAAACGCGCATCTTGCCGGAATACGGGCGAGCGAAGTGCGCGTAAACGTAGATTACCCGCGACTCTGGTAAATCTTCGTGCGCGCGTTTAAACGTCCCCGGCAAGATCATCGTAGGATAAATTGACAAACATTTTTTCCGCGATATTGCGTTTAACTGCGACTTTTAAATTCCCGCGAGCTTCGCGCCATTAAACGTGTCCGTTTGAGCACAACCATTTGGTATCAACGAGTAGGCCTAAGAAACCGCGGAAGCGTTAAATCTCACGTTCGCCCGCGAATACTAGCGCGGTACATACATCGTACGAGGAACGCAAAGCCGCGCTTTGCTAAAGGAGCACGAGCCGGAGAGCCGGACGAAATCGATCGACCACTCTCCCGCGGCAAGATTTGTCGCTCCTACCTATTTGTCGGTTAACATCAAACGGGTCAACGGGAGGAACGCCGTGTACCCCGTATCGATTGAAACGCGTAGAATCACCCGGTGTATTCGTACCATTCGATTTGTCCAAGGTAAAGCAAACATTTCCATAAGTTGCTCGGTAACGCGCGGTGATTGGGCCTCGTTCCGCGGATATTAGCCCGAGGGATATTTCTTCCTGGATCGACGACAAGCCTCGTTGCATCGCGAGAGGCTAATAACGATAACTTAATTGCGTAACGAAGCGTTCGCTTTTAACGATCTTCGATAACATTTGGTACCTAAGCTGTCCGAGGAACGCGAGAAGAAACGCGGGCTCTCCGTAATTATCTCGATTAGGCTCCCCGACTACGAAAATCGTTGGAAAGCGTGGGAAGGGAGATACGCGGCCACCTAAAAAAACTGAATCTCGGAAGCGATTAGTCGAGAGGAACTCTCCAAGTTCTAAGTGCTCGTATCCGTCGTACCGATGGCATGTGTCGAACGACGTTAGCGCAAGGTGTCGGTAAGGACAATAGAGTGAAAAATCCGAGTATAGCGATGGCGTTCTTATGGTTGCCAGCTGGTAGTCGTCCACACCCTCTGATGTAAGCACGAGGGTACGGACATTAAGGTGACTAAAATGGCCTTTTCTCGTGGGGTTTACGAGGCTGCACGTTCGCGCGTTTCGTGTTTTCGTGCAGTTAGCACAATAAAACGACAAACGACGACACTGTACACCGACCGCTTGACCAACCACCCACCATCGTTTATCAAGTGAAAAGTGACCGTGTCCAAACACGAGACAAACCTACGAGGGTGGCCGAGAGCGGCTCGAAACGCTCGACAAAAGCCAGTCGATATTCTGAGAATCCTCACCGGGTGTACGGCGAAGCAAAGCAATTTAATTGATAAACTGTCCGAACGATAGAAAAGCTATTCGTACGAAGCTGTTTATAATGCGAAGAAGAAGCGATTAGTTATATTTTCGTCAAAACTGTTGTAGAAGTAACGAAATTCTCTCCACGCAACAGGCGTATATCCGGAAGCAGGAAGAATAATGCACAAAACATGGCAATGCTACGGGAAATTGATATCGATGAATTAAATTTCCTGTCAAAATGCGCGCCTCTCTTCTCTACGCGTTGCAAAGCTACACACGAGCGTATCTCAAATTACGCCCGATTCTTCTTTTACACGTTTTTTTTTTCTTACGCGAATTTGAAGCTACGCGGTTCAACCACCTTCCTCCACCTTTTGAAAAATATATTATAATTATTATAATTATGTACGTGATCACGGGCTTGAAACTTGAACTTCAAAAATTAGACAGCCCTGCGCACTGTTGTAATGTACTAGTTACCGGAGAGTCCCAGTAATCTTTTTCACGTATCTAAAACCTGTCCTTTTTACGTATTTAAACGTAATAGCACAAAATGTAACTCTAATATATATATAAACCACTATTAATCAAACTTTCCTCGGTATTCGTCAACGCCAATAGCATTCTCGTGCACAGGGTGCAGGATATGAGGGATAAAATATATAAATCACGAAAAGAAAAGTCAACTTGTCGCCCTTTCGGAGACACCGGGAGGCCTCCGGGGGAGATCCGTGCACTGTCATTCGTTCTCGTATGACAGCGGGCCGACTGTGCGTCGTTCGATACGATCGGGTCAAGATCGGCCGGCAGCCAAGCAAAAGGCCGCTTGGCAGCCAAGAGCAAAACCGAAAGCGCAGCTGCAGCTGATCGGGGCCACCTCCCTCCCTCCCTCTTAGGTTGGCGCGTGCCATCCCCCTGCTGCCCTCCCATCATACCTTTTTTTCCTTTACTTTCTTTCCCTACGAAGGGGCTTCAGGTAGAAGACGCGTACACGCGTTACCGGGCATCTCTTGCGTAACGTACGTTTCGCGTACCTGCTCTTCCAAGAATATAGGGGAAGATCGAGGTGGAGGGTGAACCGTCATATTCGGGGACCACGCGACTTACCAACGTACAAATATCGTGGATCCTCCTCGAGGGAGCAAAACAAGCGTGACGAAGAGCGATTGCAGCAATCTTATTTGCGAGCGACGCTATTGCTACTGGTAATAAAACTAACGAGTACGATAAGTCGTTACAATGGTACCGAAGATGAGTACGTTCGAGTGGAGACAAAAATCAAAATTAACCTTCATCCGTTCGCTAAAACGGCAGATTGACTGTCTTTTTGATTTATCCGGCACGTTCCTCTCACTAGAACGTCGAGGAAGGGGTGGGTGGGACATGTATTTTCTAGTTACACTCCCTTCACCTAAATTTGTTACCCTTCTTTTGTTAACTTTCGTATTTTGAAGATTTCTGCGATTATTTAAATAAAGATTTCTGGCCAAAAATGTGTTTAAATAAAGAAGCCCTCACGAAAATGATAGAAAGATCATGGATGTTCAAATTGCCGGTGCAGCGACCGGAACTATGTCTTTAGGTTAAAGATTAAAATGGAAACTAGAAGTATCCGGTGATGTCGTTTGCTAAGTATCCGCAGATGCCTCAAGTAGTTTCAATGAAAATCTGACTGAACGTCGATCCCATTCGCACGTGTTTTTACGCGGGATACTCTCTCAACGGACTTTCGTGGTGAGCAAGCGCGTGCCAAAATCGGAAGAACTCCCGCCCGAAGTGGGACGGAGCTAGTAAGAAAAAGAAGAAGAAGAAGGCGAAGCGGTAGAGGAGAGAAACAGCTGAGAGACGCTTTGAATCACACCGCGCGTGTGTATCCAAGGTGTTCGCCAACGGTTCAGGATCGAATTTGACGTATAAAAGGATCTTGTCTCGTGCCTTCCTTCCTTTCAAACGATCCTCTCGCATTATATTCCGTAAGCCCCTTATTCCTTCGGCAAGGAGCCGAAATTTCAGTTAGGCTACCCCCGGCCGGTTTCGCTCGTAGGATAAGCGTACTTCTGCAAAGGGCGAATCCGAGGGGGAAGACTCTGTAGGGCCACGACTGTCACGCTAAAAGGTGGGGGGGGGGGGGAGGAGGAGGAGGGATGAAGAGGCAAAGGAGGGAAACGTTTAAACTTCGTGGGGTACGCACGTTACGCACGCTCGTGACTAATTCAGCAACGACTCGCGATTATCCGTGTCATATCGTATATCAGCGAAGCGGACACATTTACTGCGTTTACCATGAAAGCAATTAGCAAGTTTTCGCGAATTCCAGGGTGAAATCTCCCAGTGCCGGAAGTGTGTCTGACTCCGAAATGTTGGCAGGAAGATAAAGCGCGAACGAGGAACGGTATTCAAACTAATAATCCCCGTAAACGATACTAATAGCCTACACGCATAACCGTCCGCACCTAATATAATTAACATCTAAAAAAAGAACAACGGATCCTGGACTCGGAGCGCTCGATGATCCCGCACTACCGTATAACAGACTCCTCGACATAATTACGACGTCATTAGCGAACGAGGATCCGAAATAAACCGTCCTTCTCCGATAATCATTTACCGCCGACAGCCGCGCTGGAATTAATATTCATGCCGCTCCTCGGCAATTATTGTAGCGAGTCGAATTTTGCGCGATTCTACTCTGGCGCAACATACAAAATCCATTCGCGAACTCTGACCTTTTCTCCGCTCACGATTAGCATTCGTCGGATGACAGATAATTCGCATAAATCGCTGTTAAGACCCGCGAATCTCCGGTCCCGGAACGTCTCGAGACTTTCGAGACCCGCACGGGTGTGGGAAAACGTCCACGCGTTTGTAAGTTGACTTCCCGTCTCCTCGATGGTCCTCGAGCCGCTCGGCTAGACGGGCTTCCAATTAATCGGAATGCAGCTGTCCTAAATATCCGCGCGGATAGAATTAAACGAGCGGACTAGAGAGGCGCACCCGGTATAGAGCTATGCCAATCAAATTTATTGCGCCCAGCGGCTGCTAACGAGAAAGAAAGAGGAACAGGAAGGGAGAATGAGGGAGAGAGAGAGAGAGAGAGAGAGGAGAGAAACGAGAGAGGGAAGATAAAGGCTAGGCGTGTTCGAAATACGCGAGCATAACTGGATAAGATACGGTGTTAAGCGGAACAAGCAGGGATTCCGATTTAATTTTCATCCAGTGTACGCGGGCGCCCGTGTCTCGGAACATTGTCTCGCGAGTATGGAAATCGGTATGATAACACGATGATTCTTCCCTCGAGATAACTCTCGACCGTAAAAAACCTCCCGGTAGAACGAGTTTTTATTATTCCCGACTTATGGATGGCAGATGGCTATCGATAAACGCGGATAGTAATGACTTTTAGCCCTTTTTTCGTCGGATCACCGGTAAGTACGGTAGAGTACGTTGCGGCAGCTTGTTTCCCGATACACGGTATACCCTAATGCGGATGTCGGATTCCACAGAAATACCGCGATTTCTGTTTTAAAAAGTAGAATTACGTTAATTGTATGAACGAAGATAATTTCTCCAACCGACGTAGGTATATTTTTATTTGATTTTTAAGCCGAACGGTAAAAAATAAAGAGCGGCTAGAATTTGTCGACCACACGAGTGGTTGCACGAGTGTACGAGAGTTATACGAGAGTTCGGCCGTGGGATAGAAGGAGAATTCGATCAACCGCGCGTCCGTTTTACTCGCGGTTTAAATCAAAGGTTCGGAGAGTCGAGCGCAAAAAGGTTGTTAATTCTAATTGCTAATAAGACATCGGCATTATATCGATAACTAAAAAATATTGGCAGGTATATTGATGAATGGTCGCGCGGGCCATCGATCGCGGCGTCAACATCGATAACCGGCACGAGAGATCCTCGTGGAACGCTGTACATACGTATTTTCAGTTTGAATATCATTATCATACGAAATGAAGTACGCGCCCCGTAGAACCTGCGCTCATCTACCAAACGAATAAACGACCTTCTCCATCCTCTCCCGCTGCTTTCCCCTTTGTATCTTTCCACCCCGCTCGGTACATACAAATGCGCTCATTTCGAAAATCGATCGCGCAGGTACCGGGCAGATGCGCGGCCAACCCTTCGGCAGGGATGAAGGACCCGAGAGGAAACGTCTTGATTTCAGGTCGGAATCGAAACATCAACAGGTCCTTCTTTGGCATACTCGCATTGTTGGCACGCGAATGTTCGTTCGAGAAATGAAATGCACTTCGTCTATCGCGGCGCGCAGGTGATCGCTACATCCGAGCGCTGATTTCCGGCTAATAAATATTCAACGATCGACGCTTCCGTCATGCGTTACGTGCAGCCACCCTCTTTTCTCTCCATCTTCTTCCGCTTCCTCGTAAATAATTATCGCTTACGATCGAGGAATTATCATTACGAGTACTCCGCGTGAGCGTGGTACGCTCCCTTACGGAATCTACATACGCAACGGATTGCGCGCGTAGCATCGTGAAACTCAACGGTTATCTTGCGTGCTCTCGGTTTATCTCTCCGCTCGAGCTATACTTCCTAACGAACGATCATGGAAAAAAAGAAAGAGAAACGCCGAGGCCTCGTGCGCGTCCGAGGCAGCTAAAAATCGAAATAACACAATGTGCGCTTCCTCGTATACGGCGTCCATACCCGTTTTTTTTTCAACAAATAAACCGCGTAACAGCATAACCGTCGCTCTTGCAAAATCCCGTATCGTATATCGCGCCGGCACCCTCGAAAAATTATCGACTGCACGCGGCGTTACGGCGTTAAAACCGCGCGGCGATATCCCGTTTATAACCGTCCAATCAGATCGGGATATTATCTCGGCAATATACAGCATCGTGGCCGCCGATTGGAGCGAGCCCACGCATTACAGTCGTCTCATATGCATATCTGCACGCTTAATAGTTAATGGTCCGCCTCGTTGTAACGTTGTGGCAACACTTCCCCACCCTCCGACGCTCGATGACTCCCTCCCTCCCTCCCTCCCCCCCCCCTCACTCGCTCTCTCTCACTCTTTCTCTCCTTGCTGCGCCGCGCGACCTCCTCCACCTTCTCCTCGATCGCTTCCTCCTCCTCCTCCTCCTCCACGGTAACCACCGTCGACGACGATCGAGATCGATATAATCGAACCTTTCCTATCGGCGGACCACCGTGTCTCCGCCATTAGCTTCATTACGCCTGTCCGACGACGCGATTCGGGGCAGCGCCAGATAACGCGACGAGCCCACTCAAAACGATCAGGCGAATCCTTTAATTATTGTTCGGCCAGTTTTTGCCGGTGCGGCTTTAACGACCAATTGGGAGTCGGAGATGCTGGATCGTTTCGAGGGAATAACGCGGAACCGTTGGAATTAGTAGTCGGTAAGGGAGAACAGGAGGAGCGACGATGGGAATCATTTTTTATCGCGCGATGCTTCGCAAACGCGATCCCCCCCCCCCCTTTTAATCCTCCCGCGATGCCCGTGAATCGTTCCTGCACTTTAAACGAAACTTCGCTAATGGTTTCATACTTGCTCGTAAGGTGGTGTAGGGTAACAACTCGTTGTGGCTCGCGACTCGCGAAGCGATCAGATGGATCTATCTTTAGTCGCGAAAACAACCACCGGCATACCGATTTAAGGGGGGGTTAATCCTCCGGACCGCGAGATCAATCAAGAGTTAATCTACCGTTAACGGGGAGCGCTCGTTCCAGGAATATCAAGAATGTCGTTTGATCGGACAGAGAGAAAGAAGGTAAGCAAAAGCGAGACAACCCGGCGCGGTGAATGGTGTCCGTTACGAAATGAAATTCATTCAACCCCGGGGGTTGCGACCGGTCGACACACGGGATTCTCGATGGGAACCGACCAATCTCGCGCCGATATCTCCTCTCTCCTCCGCGCCGGCCGGGAAGAACGATTAACGAGCCAAAGGGTCGATCCACCATCCTGACGCGGTTGATCTCTCGCATGGCGTTGCGTGGCCTAATTTTAGCCCGATTCCCGACTTAGTAAAATATCTGCGAACACAATCGCTCGTCTCGGTAGCATCGCTCAACGTCCAACGTTACAAGCACCGATGGCTACGAACGCCTTCGTCCGTTGTCACCAATGAAAGAGGTTAGCCCGTTAAACGGGAACGGTTGCGTAAGGCTGAACCCTAAGTACACCTAACAGCGCGGAGAACGTTCGGGGAAAGGGGGAAAGTTCTTGGAACGCGCGTAGGACGGAAAGAAGATCGAAAACATTCGAAAATATTCGAGTCTCGTTGCACGGATATGTATCGCGTTACAGCCTCAAGGTGTGCGTGTCTCTGAACAAAAATCTATCCTTCCGAATCCATTCCGATTGTCAGCCGAGCGTAATTAGAAGAAAAAAAAAAAGATCCCTAATCGTCCGTGAAATTTCGCGGTCGTTACGCGAATTCGTTGACGTAACAATGCGACGCGATCAAGAGGTCTAAGGATTTATTTTAAGCACCATCGACGGAGGTGCGATTAAATTTTTTCCACCAACGAACATACCGCGCATCGCGCCGCAAACGAGGGCAAAATTTATTAGGAATTACATTAGAGCACTTTCATGGCCCGGGTCTCCGCGAGTATAATTCCCGGGGGATATTCTCATTATTCTCAGGCAATTATAATCCCCGATGCACCGAGGCGTCGAGGCTATATTAATTCGCGGCGACGCCGTCTGAGAATGTCTTGCGTATTAACCGAGGCCACTGGACCCCGTGTGCAGTCACAAATTTTCGCCAATGAAAATCTGCATTCTTCTTTAATGTTCCAAGCCCGGGCAATTCAATGGTCCCGGGGAATGATTTAAAGACGCTTTCGCCGCTGCTACTATACCTTTCTATTTCAGTGTCTCCGGCCGCTCTCTTTTGCGCGTTTTTAACCTTCCACGGTGTCGTCGTTACCATTCCTATCCCCTTAAATCCTAATCGGCATCTTCGTCGAGCCGCGAGTGCCGGTCTTAATCGCGAGCGAAAAAAAAAGACTAGGATCGCTGACTTTAACGCGAATCGATAAGAATCGAGAGTGTCGGAAATTCATATGATTTACGCGTTCGTTCGGGTTAATTTATCGAACCGTAGAACCAGTTTTTATGCCTCGCTGTTGCGTCGCGCCAACGATGGGTACTTTACGAGGACGAGAGATCTTGGAAGCTCAACGGTAATAAAGACCTTGATACACGCATTCGCGAGTTGTTAATAAGACAGGTCATCGCGATAACATCGTGTGCCGCAATGGTACGTTAAACGAGTATAACAAACAATAATACGATAAAACAGCCCAATTTCAACGATCGTAACGACTTTCGCTCGAATCGACGAGATACCGGCACGCGTTGCCGATATTTTAACTAGCCGAGCGATAATTCGTCCAAACGATGAATTACGACCGGAACCAATGGCGCAACGCCCCACCGGGCAGCAATAGTTTAAATCTACCGTGCATTAACTTTGCTTTCGAGTCTATAGGCAGGCAACGCTCGATTTACAAAGTCGCACCTATTAAGAGCAGGAATCTAATCTGAGATCAGTTCACGGTTGTTATAAATTATAATCTGCGGCACGAGACGATCGAGTTCGCGTCTAGTCAAGAGTCTATAGCTCGAACACGTTTTCCGTCAAGCCAAAAGGAACATCCATTCCCGCCCGGATAACACGAACAGGATCTGGAACGCATCTCGAGTGTCGCCAGGACATTATCGTTCGTCCTTCGAGCGCTCGTGACTGCTGCCTACGCATATACGCGAATACTCGTTTGCGATTGGACGAACATCTGCTTTAATCGTGGAAGAACCAGGTTCAGCGTTATCCACCTCCCCCCCACCCCCCCCCCCTCCCCCGCCAACCTCTTTTTTTTATACTTGACAAATGAGTAGTACGCCCTCTTCTCGTTAAACATCATTTTCATGCAGCGAACTAAAAACATGCACGGCTAACGAAAGCCTTGGAGATACGCGTATTCGCTCGATCGAAGCTGTCCGAACGTGTTTAGTATTATAAACGTAGCGTGGTATAATCTTCGTTAGTTCGATTCAACCGATATTAGTGACATAGAAAATGAAACGAGTAATTGTAATTTATGGATAGCGCAGAGTGGACGTCGAGACAACGAGGTTTGGCGACGCGTCTACGATCGTCTCGCCTCGGTCGCTACAAATCTTGAGCGTTCGAATGGAATGTTTAAAAAATTCTTGGGTAACCTGTAAGATTGGGCGTCTGATTTTGGTGAAAAATTGTCCTTGCTCTCGTCGGGCCCCAACGTATTATACCTTACTACCACGGAGGTCAGACGCCGTCGGAAAGCGTTTGTCCGCTAATAAAGCACGGTCTACGCGTACAGTATTACAGTATTTTCGTGAATTATGCCAAGTTTGTTCAAACAAAACGTTACGCGTGGAGAGGCAGTTCGACGTTCTGCACCAACTGAATGAGATTTGACAAATCCACAAAAGTATTGACGAGCTGGAGCTTTGTACATGTATATCGATGCGTGTAGACGCGCGTCAGTCTAATCGGTCAAACTTTGCTCTCTTTCCAGCCTTAAGGGGGAATACCCTGAAAAAGTCGATTTTATTTCACTTTCGCATTGTAAATATATTCAAGAGTATACTGTTTGTATGAAGGAATTGGAAGTATAAAGGTTTTAAGGAATAGGACACTGTGGAGTGCTCGTATTGCTCGAAACATCAGACACACGTTTTTCTAGGAAATTGTTTTCACTTACAATTAGTTGACATGAAATCTCTAAAACTAATAGCTCGTTCGACTTCAAATTTGTATGGGTTTTTTTTGCAATTATCTGGCTATCGCGCGAATTAGCGACAACGTTTTCTTTTGAAAATCATACCGTTACTTAATTATAGACCGATTAGAAATAGAGAATACAACTTTTTTCTTTGTACACGCTACTACTTTCCAAAAAAAAAAAATCTTTGACATTTGATTCTAGTTCACCCGATACCCAGAAATATGTAGGATGAGTAAATGGAAAAAAATCGACATTCTCAGGGTACCACTCCGTCCTTAACAGCCCTCCGTATGACAGTGTCTTCTTTTTCCATTTCTGGGATCACAAATGTTAACAACTTACAATACGTGTCTATATCCATACGTAAGTAATTGTGCGGATCTCGTGGTTTGCGCTGTAATTCCTACAGAAAATTCATATGGGGGAATGTCTCCCTCTTCTGTAATCACTTCCGGGACCACCGTTAACGACGTTTGGAGTTTTTGCTTCAATTTTGGGGCACACAGTGCAATTATGGTCACTTACAGTTCTTCCTCCATGACGATCTCGGAAGTCCTGTTGGTCGGTCTTACATGATCGTCAGGCTATACGTGTATACCGGGACTTAAGAAATGAGAGTCACTGGGGATCCGAAAAAGTCGCCGAAGATGAGAACGGTGGATAGCGCGAGCTGTCGTCTCTAATGTTCTAACGAACCGGGTAAGTTAAAATGATGTCGCGCGCTAGGCCGAGTCATACGTGCACGAAGTTGCAGAGACGCTGCCGGTGCGGCAAACGGCTAGTAATATAGTAATGCGGGCAGCCGTCGGCAGATGCGAGCACCTTCGTCAGATGCATCGAACCGTTTTCCAATGAGAAAAGCGAGATCGTGGCGCGATTCAAGATCCAGGATAGTTTTGCGCCGTGGCGCGTCGATCAGACGCCCTGATCCCGGCTTAAACTAAAATTGCCGGTCGACCGAGCCACTACTATGCAAATTTACGGTGGTATGCGATACGCGCGCTCCATCGCGGTTCGGCTTGAACTCGATATCGGGGAGTAAAAAAAAAGGAAAAATTATAGCGCGACGGAAAAATCCTTAAATATCCGCGCGCTCGCGCGTTTCCGCAATTCCCGCGATCCTGAATATGCGCGACGGAAGAATTCTAAGTTCGCGTGGTGATCTTTGTATTCCGCCGTTACTGCGCGTACCCGCTGGTATTAAGAAACGTATGGCTCGTACCGTGGAATTCATGTTAACGTTACGACAAGGTGGAAGCTGTTACGGGCGTATCTATACCGCTTCCTCAATGAATCCCGCGATAAAGATATCACGGCGTAACCCATTCCCGAGTAAATTCACCGAGACAATTGTAAAATTATTCTAACTTTTCCCACCGTCCAACGGTGCACGATCGCTGAAAATAAAAAAAAGTATCCCGAGGGCCTCGGCTAAACGGAACGTGCGTCAGGGAAGAAATTAACGATGAACAATCGAAGAATTGTCCTCGATCGGATCACTATCCAATCGGGGGAAACGAAAAATCGGATAACGCGCGGCATCGATGTTCGAACAACGATTTTTCCGTCGACACTGACCAACCGCGCCGGTATTGCAAAAACGACCAAAGTTTCGCGTCGGGTACGTACCTCGCGTATTCACGACTAGTTTCCCAACGAGAATACTCGTCTCTCCCTCTCCCGGGATACAAGATAGAGGGAGGGAGGGTGGGTCGATCCAGCAGGAGCGAATGTCGGCGATAGGTTGCAGGATACTCGTATAACAGAGAGTACGTACATACAGGCAGCGGATATTAGTAGAAGGGAGGTGCGCGGTGTAGTAAGTGAGCGAGGGTCGATATTAATCTACATCCAGCGCCGCGGCGAGGGACGGCCGGGCATTCATCATCTTTATTTTAACCACACGACCGACCAGGCGGTATATCTGACTGCGATCTGCACTAATAACATTCGCGTTATGAATGGCGTGCGCGATCCCTGAAACATCGCGGGCATTAATTCGCCGAGCGAAAGCGCGCATCGAAAATTGCAAGTAACCGACGAGGTGGACGAACGGGGGCAGGGAGAATCGAGAATTTCAAGCGGATTTTCGACGCTTCCCGAGCAGAAAATGAATTCGATGATCGATCGCTTTCTCTCTTCTTTTAGTTTTTTTTATTCTTCTGCATGTATCGAGGGGAGGGGCTACGGTCACGCGGTTTACCACGATTGCCGAGGGATTAGGAAATGGACGGTGGGTGATGACAGCGACGACGTGTCGAGGAGGAGATTCTCGCGAAAATGGCAGAGTAACGAGAAAATTGCGCGCGCGAAGAGTGGTTGACGGTATCGCGCTAAGTGGTGCTCGAATTAGAAGTAAGTTTTCGTCGGTGCATCGGCTGAATCGAAACTTTGTGCCAAGGCAGATCGAATAATCGCGAGAGGGCGACGAGGAGGATGAATCGCGGCGACCGATGAAAGCACAAATTCGAGAAAACGACCGCGTCCCGCGAGCGCGTCTCAACGATTCGACGTACCGGCGGATAGATAATATAGAAATGTCAAGAGGGAGAGAGAGAGAGAGAGAGAGGCGATAAGCGTGAGTTCCGCCGGAGAGAAGAGCAATCCGGCCGTCATTAATCTGCCGTTATCCGGTAGATTCATCGTCTTCGATAGAAATTTCCGCGGACGGACTCACGGACCTCAGCCTCTCGGAAGCAGAACAAATCGATTCTCTAAAGTTAGACGCGCGCCAACAACACGGGGTCGGGTATAATTAAAAGTATGAAAGTGCAAATAGCCGTGCATCGTATCGACCCCTTTTATCATTACGACTACGGATAAGTAGTATCCTTGCAACGGTTTCTACCTCGTACCCCTCCCACCCTCCCTCTCTACCTATATCTTTCTTCTCGTTTTCGAACGCGACGAAACGGACGAGGCCGGCGACGTTCGCTATAACATATCGTTTGCTTGCTAAGGGTGTGGTCAAATGAGAAAGGAGAAATACCGATATGGATGGCGTTAATGAGGGGAATAATCGAGCTGACTTCCACCGAGGAGGAGGAAGAGGATGATCCGTCAAGGCGTGCGCGAAGGAGAAGGATGACGCGCAAGGAGGGAAAAAGAGGTAAGAGAGAGAGAGAGAGAGAGAGAGAAACAGAGAGAGCGGGGCGTGTAACGGACGAAGAGAGATAAGGGGAGAGCGCACGCAGTGCCGGCTCAACGGGCGCAGCTAAATTAGTCCAGAGAAAATCGCGCGATCTATTCTGCCCCGCGGGGCTTTCTTTCCTCGCACCAGCGTGTCCCGAAATAATTGGCAAAAGAAAGCCCTGGACTGCCTACCATTCCCGACGGACAATGTGAATTATTCGAGTTGGCGGCGTAGGGAGAGCAACGCGTATGTTACGTCGTCGGTGTCGCCGTCGTCCTCCCTCCGTTGCCCCCCCCACCCCCGTACGCCCGATGCACCGGCCATTAAGAAGAAAAGGAAGCGTGGGCTATTGAGGAGCCGTGGAAAATCGGTTCCACATCCTCCATTCAGACGAGAATACGTGGACCTGTCTCTCTCTCTCGCTCTCTCTCTCCCTCTCACTCTATGTTTCACTCTCGGGTCGGGGTACAAACAGACAACCACGCGAGAGGTAAAGTACTTTACCTGCGTCGAACAGCCGCGCGCATCGAACAAATCGAAAATAGCACGGTTCGCGACGATCGAAGAAACGGAGATGCAACTTTTGACCATTCGCGGTTTTCGAAATTAACGGAGAAACACGATGAGCACGATCGATAGCGTTGACTCGCGATCGACGATGGCGCGAAGATCGTCGAAGGGATCGCGAGGAAAAAACGAAGGAGACAAACGCTCCAACGTCGGGGAACGAGAGAGACGACGAAGGGTGACGCCGAGTCGAGCTCGAAGAGAAGCGAACCGGCTTGCTTTTGTTCCGAAGAGGAGGTCAGATATCTCCACTCCCGGGGTTCGCGTGCTTGCGGTAAACGAAAGCGACGATGGAGCAGAATAATGCGCAACTAGAGAACGCGAAGAGGAAGGACAAAATAAAGAAAAGAGAAAAAGGAAGAAGGTATTGGAAGGCGGTAACGCACGGCACGGGTGCGCGAAAAATCGCCGAATTCCACCTTTTTGCAGTGACTCGTCGTGCACTGCGAAACACCCCTCGCGTCGAACTGCCACGCGAGATAACTTACATTATCCCGAAACACTGCATAAATTACGGGCAAATAATAGTGACGCGGCAGTGGCCGCGTGCCACGATTCTCTTTAGTTTACTTTTATATTTGTGCCGCCGCCCGTGCGAGCGGCGCGGCATCGTGCTCCTCGCGACCTTTACGGAAGGTAGAAAAAAAAACAATACAGTGTAGCGGCTCCGTTCGATAATTCGTCGAGATAACGATCTACTCCGGCGAGGTGGTCAACAATGGGAGGTCGTTTGCGTTACATCGGTACGGCAAAGGGCATGCCTCTAACTCGGCTAGTACGACGTAATTACGATACTCTGCGACGAGGAACGAGACGAAAATATTTGTCCGATATATCTTTTAGAAGGTTAGAAATAATGCATTAGATACGCGATATTTATAAAACGTCGTTTCGATATTACGCGGTCTACGAATCGTGATACACCTTTATTTAACGTATACATATCTTTCATCGTGCGATCGATGAAATCAAATGTTACCTTTGTTAAATTTGTGTCGCATCAGTAGTTATAAATAGCGATTTATATAGAAAATACCTTCTAACACGCGTGTACATTGCGAGCCGCAAAGCTTTTAATTTGTAATTTTATTAATTCTCTACTACGTACTTGTTTCATAGTTTTACGTTTACTTAATTTACGCGAATTGCATGAATTAAATTAACATGCGCTCTTGTGGGATAAGTTTCTGCTGTTGGTATAATCACGAAAGAAAATGATTTCGTGAGCTAACCCTACTTTTTCTATGCGATCAGATCAGACTCGTACAACGCAACATTACTATGTGCAGAATCAAATATCCGCGTTATACGAGGATTTACTGTACTTCACGTCATGGGATAAGAAACATCGTCCAATCTGACGTTACGTCTAACGTTATTGGTCGTGACTGCATTGTAGTAAGTAACTCAGTTTTTGGTAAAGAATTACGATTACTGGTTTTTCAGTACATTCGAAATAACGAATATAACATCGCGTAATGTATTATTCCGGAAATTATTTCACCGTAATAGCTAGAATAACCAGTAGAACGTCGTGTAGTCCGTCAGTGACTGTTCCATCGTGACAGCTCAGCTGTACACGTCAAAACACAGTAACTGTATTTTTTTTCCTTTTATTATAAAAACATTCAGTCTGTTTTAGTATTAAAAATTATATCAAAAAGAAAAATTGTATAAATATGTTGATTACTGTGTATTGCCATTGTACAGCTGAGCTGATTCGATCTATTACGACACATCGACAAACAAAGATGGCGGTTAAAGTATTCTACGTCGTTCCGAATATTCTGCGCGACTGAAACTTAAATTCACGACAACGCATCGTACGGTATGTTGGTTCCATAGAATTACGAGAATTTATAACGAACGAAAGATAACGATCACGAGTATTCTACGATATTTCGGGTATCTCGAAACTTCGAGATCGTCCAAGATAACGCGCAGAATACCCTGAATTCTAGTAATCCTCGTGTACGCGATATCCACGCCGAACACGAACGTATATTACGCTAATCGTTGCTTTTCTACAGCATATGTATATCCCGCGAACCTTACTCTCGAATAGAACAACAAATGAACAATAGCGACTTACCGTTACGATGCTCCTTTCTCGGCAAGCAAGATGGCGAACTGTCTCCAATTTTTATCGATTCTCTCCAAATTCACGATGTCACCAACGAATGCCACGCGTTCTTCGCTAACACTTACGCCAACCAAGCACTGCGCGTTCCGTATACCGCATACCAAGTTCAAAAACGGAATTTCACTTACATTCCGCGCAAAACTGAAAGACAATTACGAGATTTCCGAAATGATGTTTCTCGCGTCGACGACCGCGCACAACTGACAAGGAGTCACGCGATCCTTGACCTTCCGGACAACAGGTGGCTACGAGACTATGGGTACGTCGGTATTCGATTATAAACACATATCCAAAGAGATCGGTTTATTTACTTTCCTGCGAGGCTCGCATCGATGTTGTTTTGTCGAAAACTAATCTCGGTAGGATTGCTTGATTGTACATTTCGATGAAATAAAAGGTCACGACCCACTTATAAAAAATGTAATGGATCACGACGCATTTATAAAACGTGCCCTGGCTTTGGAAGCTTTTGGACCTCCGATTCATAAGAGGTTATCTTTTATTTTCAATCACATAACTAGTCGATTATTTAATTGTCATTGCCTACGGCGTATCTTTATAGTTACCTCCATTCGAGATTAGCATAACATTTTAAGACAAATAAAAAGGTTTTGTTTGTATCCATCAACCATTGATTTTCCAAAATATTTAATTTACAAACCAGATTGGGAATCTGAGTTGATTCGCGCTTCAACAGATGTACCAACGTGACAAACAAAACGTCCACAACCTTTTCTCGTGAATTAGAAAGGTTATAATCCGATGTACCTTGCACCGGGCTAAGAATTCGACGATCCACTTTCTATCGTCCATGTTAAGATCGAAATTCCTTTTTGCTGCTGACAAACCGTTTGTGCGTTTTTTGATGATCAACGTTTTTACTTTAAAATTCGCCAACCCTAATTATCGTGAAGATATAGTCCGAGTCAAATTAGATTTATACACTTGACTTCGCAAAGCTTGCGATAGAATATAGGTAAGTACTTGGCGTATTACTCCGCGATAGTTTCTTACGTCCACTCCATTTCACGTTTCTCTCTATTCTCTCGATGTATTCGGGATTCATCGGTGACGTCGTCACCTTCGGTCTCATTCGCCACTGCGCGAAACAATCGCCAAACGCTTAGACAGTGACGCTCACCCGATTATCGCCGAAATCTTCGCAGCGATCCTCAACTTAATTTCAATGCAGTCATTCAAATTGATTTCAATATTAAAACTAATCATCTTACACAGTATTATCCGTTCCTCTATAAAAAATGTCAATGTTTTATCAGCAGTAATAATACACAAACCGCTTTTCTTCCAATGTCTTTGGAAATTCCAGGAAAAATAATTGTTTACCTCGAAGGAGACGTCTCGCCCAGCGATCGGACGTTAACTTCGCCGAGAGTCATTCTTATCGCGAATAATATATCGACCGATCTCGTACGGATTCGTACCCATGAAAAATGATGCTCGAACCGGAAGTCAGGTGAAACAATATGGCGCGGTTAGCAGGCTCTTTATGCGAGGGACGATGGTGGCCAGATCGAAATAGATTGCCGACCCACAATCCATGCAGTCACACTGGTCAGTTAATCACCCCGTCTTCGACGTAATTATCCCAAGTAGGCGCGAGATCGGTGAGCGCGATCCACACGAAGGCGCGTACTGGCCCTCCGTTCTGAGCGATGCTATAACCGAAGCTCTCCCCGCGCCTTACCCCGTTGTAAACGCGGCTTACGGTCCATCGGATATCCAGTTAGACGTTCATCGGGAAACCGCGACCGATCGACGAACAACGAGCGCCGCCGAGCGTATCATGCTCAGTTTTGCGAACGATCGAGCGATCTAGATAAGAGCCGTTTTCTAATGAATTCTTTGGGGCCACTTGGAAGCGTAATCGCCGCCGCTCGTGCCATGTACTTTCTTCTTTTTTTTCCACGTTACGCTCGTAATTCCAGATAAGCTTTGCACGGGAGTCGCTTATAAATGTTCAGCATTCGCATAACAAATGTTCCCTCCGATCGCGGCATGTCGGATTATTTGTGAAACGACCGATTATCATTAAGTATGTGACGAGAGCTCGTGGCGCCTGTTTTATTACCTTGGCACTGATTGCATGCCAAGTGCCAGGGGTAATTATTCTTTCTCAACTCTAGTTTATCGCGGCCTACTCGATATCGAGTAACGTTACCAGACTTTACGTTTACGAGATTTCTTCTTTTTTTTTTCTTTCTCGACGCTGAACGCACCGGGGAATTCAAGCGCGTATCGTTGGACGAGCGTCAAGGGTTTCACGCAAAATGGTAAACGTCGAAGCATAAATTAACTCGCGGAAGAGCGACGCTTTTAATGGATAGCAACAACTGCTGCTTATCGCTCGATCGATTTGGCAGTGTTATCTGTCTCGCGCGTGCCAATCGAGAGACTAAAAATCCCCAAGCAAGACAGAGAGAGAGAGGGAGAGAGAGAAGGGGGAAGAGAAAGAAAAGAGTGGATTTGCGACGCGGTGAGAGCGAAGCATTGTTTAGTCTTTGATCTGTCCGCCCCTTCGCAGCGATTCCTTTGGTCTGGGTCCTTTCTCCGTTGTTTCTTGGCTGCTCTCCCTCTCCTCGTTCTCTCTCTCTCTCTCTCTCGTTATAACGGGAGAGGGTAAGAGACTCAGACTTGTGGGTAATTTCGCGTTCCCGTGGTTCGTTCGTTAATTTCACGATGGCCTCACGATGCGCGCGAAAGAAACGCGATCTAGACGACGTCTTCTGCAGTCTTGGGCCGCTGAAATCGGACAGTATTATGACTACACGGATAATTAATGTCCCGGATTATGCGCCGGGACGTTTCTTTCGCGAGTCTCTCTCCTCCGATGCAGCCGTGAATTATAATCGGGAAGCTCGTTTGTAAGAGAGATACGCTTATTTCATTTTTCTACATTCGAATTTGCAATTAATTTTGCACGTAATACGAGTCAAAGGCTCATCCGTTAACTCGTAGAAGAAGATGGATCCGCACGCGAAACTCTCAAACGCGCATAATTAACGAAATTATTCTAACATGGCGAATTAGCCGAAAAGAGCATTTCATGGAATCGTTGAAAGAAGAAGAACCAAGTATGCGTTGTAACGAAGAACTCGTGTATAAAATGATCGTTACAGCGTAACTATAGTGGGAATTATTGCTAAACCGGGAAGGCAGTAACTGTACATCGCACATCAATTTGCGTAACTTTATCGCTAACATTTGTCTTCGTGTTACTATTGTGGGACCAAAGTAGTGCTTGCGCGGAGCAAGCGGATGGAAAATAACAGATGAAAATACGCCGGACTTGGCTGGGAAGTAGGTAAATTAGATTCGCGAGAGATCGATGCCCCTCTGATATTTTGAAAGTGATAGAACGAAATGAAAGACGCTCGTTACGCACGGGTACGATCGGAACTTGTCTCGCGAGAATTACACTCGTGACGCGGCTCATTTTTCTACTATCACTTTTACCTTCGCGTTCGACGAGTTACGATCCAAGATTAATCTTAATTAAAATTAATCAGGACAATACGTATCTTTCTACTTAATCGTGATATTCGTCGACCACTACGGTAAATTACCCGCGGAATAAATACTATAATTACTCTCGCAACATCGCCATTCCCACCAACTCCATTTCGCTCTCGAACCAAATTCTAAATCATAATGATTTCAATGCCAGACTCAAAGCCGAGCTTGCGGCGCTGAGCATAAAACAGACATCGCGACTACCGCCGGTGTAAATTGTGTTTTCTTAACCGTGCTCACAAAGGGAACCACGGTAAAACGTACATTAATCAAACAGCGCACAAAGGACTAATTAAGATTTCTGACTATTAAGACCAAAACTATGAGAGCGGCGACCTTGCGCCCGTTATTTAGCGTTGATTTACGATTATTTTCGCCGAGGCACTCCGTTATCTTCGGTCGTACCGCTAGAAACTTTTACGCTCGCATCGAATTTACAACGCGTACTCATCTTTCTCTCTCGCTGTTTTTTTTTTTTATACGCGCATACTGGATTACGTTACGATAATCGATCCGCGCCGAGCGCTCACGTTTCCTCGTCGTTCCGACACCCTCGCAATGTCCTTATCGCTGTACTTCCGACTTTCGCACCTTTTCACGATGTAATGAGACAGTCTCCTTTTCCGCCCTACGCAACGTCGCCACGCTTCGAGACGACGCATACGTAGAAGCCACTGTTACTGGTATCGCACGCCCAATGCGACGCAGTCCGAGCGTGCATAATGCGTTAGTGCTAAATTTACGTTCTGGCGACGCGCATCTAGACGTACGTGGGAGGAGTCCGCCTCACCCTCTTTCTCTCTCCCTCCCTCTCCCTCTCTCCTCGGTTTCTCCGTCTCTATCGCGACGTCTCCCGACGCACACCTCATCCTCCCTTCCAACCGTTTCGGCCGCTTCTCACTTTATTTCTCTCGTGATCTTGCCTTCTCGCCCCTCTCGCGCTCAAGCTGCCGACGGTGTTGCCACTTGACTGGCGATTTGTTACTCGCAACCATACGCGATGAATAATTGCGACGTCACGCCGCCTAGGTGTAGGACGACGTTTCCACGTTCGCGACGGAATCGTTTCCTGCGCGACGACCACGGGGGCGTCCCTTATCCCGGGTAGACTCGGCTCCCTATATCGTTCCCGACGCCGGCCGTCGGCGTCATTAGCCGAGAATCCTCGAGCGATCTTCCTGGATCGGTAAGCTTCTCCGTCGTTAAACGCAGCTTCGGTGTGCGCACGGTATTATTGCAATGTTACCGGTACCAGTTATTCTTAGCGACGGAGGTTATTTTCTACCGGTTCCTAAGAGATTACGAATCTCATTAATTAGACCGCGCGGCAGATAACTGTGAGCGTCTAACAGTTGTCTTATTTATCCGAGATTACGCGGCAGAGTCATATCTGGTAATGCCACTCAGTGTCAACGCGTACAGTATACTTTCTATACTCGTTACACTTTCCTCGGACGAATAGAGTTGTCAGCCGCTGTATCATGGTTCTCGGTTAGTACTTCAAAAATCCCTCATTTGCATCGTTATCTGCCATCTACGGTGCACCGTGAAAAATGTCAAAACCAGAATCGGTGCTTTGGCGGAACATTTTTTCTTCTCCCTTCCCCCGCGATCTCTCTTCGTCCCCCGGTCCGCCAAGATAGCCAACGATCTCGACGAGACGGGAACGGCGAGTGCGAGCACCGGGTATAGGTACCCAAGTAACTCGGCATCGAGCTCCGTGACTAATGCGAGAGAGTTCTACATACGAGTACAAAGTGATATTGGATTCGCTTAATGCGAGTGACACTTTCCTCTCGAATAGAGCCGTCTCAAAGGCATCCACGAGTACGAAGAAGGGGCGCTCAGTCTATTCGCTAAATGTCCGCGTGTCATTAGCCGGGCAAATGGCGTTACGGTGGCTGGAGCACGTGGTATGGAGTATCTTGCACTCCCCCCCCCCCTCTACCCTCCTCCTCCCCCCTCGCCTCCACCAACCACTCCCTGTCTCTCTCTCCCCCAGACGCGACCAACATGTCATAATCAGCTGGCTGTGAAAGCAGACGGAGAAATGTGCAGGCCATTAGCCGAACAACGACGGCCACTGTTCCGCGACGGAGGCGGCCGTTTCCCCTGATATCGCGTCGTCGACGTCGTCGTTCTCGCCGATGAAAACCGGCATTACGAACCGCTGACAGAGACGCGATTGGCGAACGAAGCAGGCCCTCGGTGGAGGTGGCCACGCTTCCATTATACGCTTCCACGAAACTCATTCAGCCGTTTTCGCGCGCTTTCAATGAGATGGCTGCGCTTCGCACCGGTGATTCATGGAAACGCCTAACGAAAAGGATATAAATAGATCGAGGGGACAGTCGTTTAGGTGGCGTGGCACTGTGGCGCAAAGATAGTAATGCGCAAATTATCATTTATTTATCAGATATTGCAACCAATGGGTTGCTGCGTTGAGATGCGCTACCGGCTGGAGGATCGTTCGTGCGACGACATTTTTGTGCTCCATTTGTTAAGGGGGGAAATACATGTAGAAAAAAATGTTTGACCATTTTTTTTGTTTTTTTTCTTAATATCGTAGGTAATCATCGCTATTGTATTATTATTGATTATAAGTGAGACGGTAGGATTGGCCGTCTTAAAATGCCAAAATTCGCGCGTTAAGTTCTTCCGGAATATTTTTTAAGTAATTAGCGTTGGTGTGAACCTCTCCAATATTAAATTTTTAATGCTAAACAAAAGACAGGAAGGATTCTTTAAGGAAGAAACGTGACATCTTCCTTGAAAGTGGCCTTTTTTGCACTTTTTAATATTTTATTAATTTTTCAGATTCATTCCAAGCCTTTTTGTGTAAGTTAACGAAAATTTGTTTATATTTTGGTTACAAACTATTTTACCGAGCTCCACTTGGATCCGCCATTGCTGCTGTATAATTAAATATTTGTAAGCAAAAGATTGTACCTTATAGTTGTTATAGCCGAAGGAAAGCATACAAAATTAAAAATTACTCAATCCAATACTTTTGGAGAAAAAAGTTCCTAAAAAACTGGCGATCAATATGTATTTCCACCCTTAAAAGGCTATTACAACACCTCTTGCCAACAGGTGCGAATTAAATAAAATAACAAAAGAACGATAAAATGAATATCGCGAGGATCCATCGGTTTCTCGTAACGCTTGGAATTAAAATTACTCCCCGAATCAGAATCAATATTGCAATCTTTTTCCATGACCACCAACGCATGGTATCAACTACCGTCCACGTGGCGACTAATTAATTATCGTTTGGAAGAACACGAGGGTATCCAAAACGTAAGGGACGAAATCGTCGAGAGACACACGAGCGACAGGTGGCGTTTGGTCTCCTAGACGAATCGGAAGCTCTATCCTTCGCCCTCCGTTACCCGACGACGGAGGTGGGATTTTCGCGTACTCGCGCTACCCGCCCGATTCCACCTCCCTCTCCCCCCCCCCCCCCGTTTCCCTCCAGTTTTCTTGCCCGTGCTGATCGCTGACAGGTTTGCGGTTGTCCTATAATAGCGACGCACGTTGTACGCTATAACGACGAAACCACCGCGCGACTGTCTAGCGTGCGCAACGCATAACCCGCCACACCGCTATCTATTTATAAGCGTGTGCGAAACTCGCGTCACGCTCATACCAGGACGGTATTATGCTGCCGGTGTTGTACCATACCTACCCCGGCGTCCCACGTACGCGCGTAACCAACGACGTTTTCATACGACGCGACGCGTCTGCTATTTTTGCGCTTTACCTACCACCGAGCGCGACGAGCTCTAAACCGATTCGTTCGGCAGGTGCTACGAGGTTCGCCCGCCCGCAGGTGAGTCGAGAGATGAGACCGCGGAATGATCCGTTCGTCGACGTCGAGGAACTTGTGACGGGACAAAGAGGTACGTATGCACGTAAGTACGTACGACGGACAGAGGAAAGGGAGAAAAAAGAATGAGAGGAGAGGAAGGAATTTTGGTGAGGTATCGCGAGAGGCAATTATACCGGGTATTCTCGACGCGGCAATAATATCGTGCCGAAGGGTGAGATAAGGAACGCTTCTTTCCGGGCGTTTGGCTATCGGTGGTGGCTGGGTGGCTAATTAGAAAATATGTGTCGCATGATGTATGGATACTGGATAAGAGATCGTAAATTCACCTGACATGAATTACGGGAGGTACCTCTTTTCGCGTCGGACGATTGACCTAATACCGTTCGACGTACCCGCGAATAAATATTCAGAGGCACGCTATGTATCCCTTGCCGAAATATTAATTGCCGCGATACGAGAGTCGCGAGCGCAGCGAAATTTGACACGCCAAAGGCAGAAATTTGAACGCGTAATTTGAATATGAATGACGATCCAGTCCGTCGTTTCGTCGAGCCAAAATTACAGCCATCGATCCGGTACAATGCTAAAATCTCTCGGGTATTTATATTAATATTTATTGAACATCGATCGTCCGAGCTGGATATCTAATTAGCCCGCTGTATTTAAATACGAGACGACGCGAGACACGCACGATAATGGGTACAGTCGTACCGTCCTTTCGGAACGAAAATTGTTTCCACCGATCGATAATTTTATTCCACTCGAGTGGCCGTACGAATGACACTTTCACGATTCATCGATAAATCAAAGAGATACCAATAATTTCACTCCGGGAGATAAAAAAGAATGGCGTTAATCGCAAATCCAGTGCGCCACCTGAGGCACAGCTGATCATTAGCCTAATGGTTAGGTACCACAATGTGGTACGCCCATTTCCTACAACGGAATCTCTTCAGCCCGGTATTTATACAATTAAATTACCTGGTCCGCAGGATCAATATAATTATGTACCTAGTAGCTATCTCGCCGATACGAGCCGGGCGCGTCGGGGAATACGCACGGGTCGACGCCTCCGAGTCTGGACATTCTTTTCGATTTTCCTTCGAAAGCTTCATTTCCCGGGCAATATTGAAAGGTGTTCGCGGGACGAGGAAAAATCTCACGACATCGGCAAATCGTGAGAGGTAGATCGTAGAAAGCGTTACCGTTATAGACGTTAATTGTCACGCTGCCAGACGGCCGTCAGCGTCATTCGTCGCCCTTCTCTCGCGGGAGAGATACTTTTTGGTGAGAAAGAGGCGTACGGAGAAAGAGGAAGAGTGTAAAAGCGACAGGAACAGATTTATTGACATAACGTGCATTCGTAATGACGACGATATATTTAGATAAGAGATCTGACCGTGGGTAGTTCCATTGGACAGTGCGGTTTCTCCGGTAACTCGCGATAGAACAATCGTAGATCCGACGATAAATAGCTGTATGGTAGCGGATACCGCGATAAACGGCCGTTCGCCTAACGAAATGAAAGACAAAATTCTATGGGGGAACGAGTAGAGGCCCGGGATATTTTTAACCGTATAAATCAACGTACCTCGATCCAGGGAGATACTTTTCGCGTATCCCCGACAATTGGCGGAAAGAGTAAGAGCCGCGCTGCCAATGAGTCACGAAGCAAAGCTTCCGCTACCAAATCGGGACAAAGGCATTCCCCGGTCTCATTAATGCAATCGGACGTTGAATCATCCTTGGGAGGGAAGGCTCGTCCTCCACCTACACCTCCCACGCGCTAGTCGATGAAGGAACGCGAGTCTCTCTAATTGTTACGATGATGGATCGCCGGAGGAACGAATCTTCGTTCCTCCTCGCAACACGTTAAATTACGTTCCACGAATGCTCGTGAATGGAATGCCTAGCCCAGCTCGCCTGACACGGATATTCAACTGTCACGGGCAACGAAAGAGACGCGCTTGACCACGAGAATAATACTCGATCGGTACGATCGTCTCGAATGTTTTTTTTCCGTTTTCTTCGTTAATGCCGTCGGTGTCATAACACACGGCGAACGACGATGGAAGCCTCGGGGCTATATTTACGAGTAAAAACTTCCGTTTCAAGGAAACCGATGTGCCGATTCGATCCGGTCGATCCATTATCGCGCGATAATAGAATCGACGCTGATACCGCGTAAACGACGTAAAACGCCCATTCCTTCCGCGGCGGAAATTTATACCAACCATATACGCGCGCATATATACATCCGCGATGCGACATCAACCCGGGGTGTACCGTTATCGCGGTACATCGCGTTACCGCGACAACCGCGTCTACCTCGCAACACTGCCACCACCACCACCGCCAACGACATCTCGAATCCCACATACACGCGACGCCGGCCTCGTCGATCATCGATTCGGACCCAGTTTCCCGCTCCCCTCGGGACCGCCGCGTGAGGCTAGAGAGGAGCGGCCGACGCAACGCGACGGGACGCGATTACTTCGTCCCTCGCAATCCCGCGAGCGGCGTGTAAGTACCTACCTCGCGGAGAGGCCGTACGCGAGGGCTATTAATTCGCCGAAGGACAATGGAGATATCATTCCGCGGCAGGGGATCTCGCGGGGCGCAATAATAATTTATTAACATCCCACGTAATGCGACGCGTTATCTCGCGTCCACCCACGCATTCGGCTACCTCTCTCCTTTCCTCCTCCCCGTTACGCCAACCCCTTCTCCTCCCCACCCCCGCCCCTCCCCTTCCGCACCACCTCCACATCCTCCACCTCCTCCTCCTCTTCCTCCTCCGCCTCCTCCTCCTTCTCACCTTTGCAGAATCCCCGGTACTCCGGACGGCAGCTCCGATCGTGTCAGCCGCAATTGTCATTTATCGTCGCCAGGATTTACGGGTCCGTTTACACCGTCGCCGATACCAGACCGTCCCAGGGCGTCCCGAAGTTTCGAGCGATTCATCAGCGCGCGATCGCTCGTATATCCTCGCCGACGACAGGGCAGGGCCGCTTGCCTCGCTCTCGTTGTACCCGCTTACCAACGCGCGCGTACCATCGGCTTTTACCGGGGCGCGTATCTCCGGTTGCGTCTCGCGCGTACTGCGCGCAGGCTACCTCTCGTACTCGCACACGGGCCCCGGAGAGGACACCGCCCTTCGGAGCGCGATACCCGTCCCGCGTCACCTCTTCTTGCTCTTTTAGCCTTAGCTCGGGACTTTGGCCCTGTGTGATCTATAGCAAACATTTTTCACGTATCTTATTTGTCGCGCGAATTGATAGTGGTAAATGTAACGTCGCGTTTCGTACGGTTCCTCGGTGCGTTACCGAATCGCTATGTCCTCGAAATTACTGACATAGCAATACAGCGGAATTATTACCCGTGCGTTTAGACTTAAGGGGGAGTACGTTGGAAACGGCATTGCGTTTTCGTTCATTTTTGTATTTTAAATGTGTCTAAGAGTATACTGTTAAATTTTTACGAAGAAATTCGAGGTATTTTCAAGGTTATAAAGATTTTAACAGATCTGACGCGTTTCCCTTGGAAACTTTTTTTCACCTGGTTGACACGATGTCTCTGCAACTAATAGATCGGACAACTTCAAATTTGTATACGTTATTCAGCAACTAGCCGGCTATAGCCCGAACTAGCGATAACTTTTTCTTTTGAAACTTACCGTGTTAATAAATTATAGACTGATTAGAAACCGGAAACAAAGGTTTCTTTTTCGTTATCCGCGCAATATATCGCGAAAAATAATCATAGAAATATAATCCATGTTCGGGCTATACCCAGATAATTGCTAAATGACCCATCAAAATTTGAAGTCGATCGATCTATTAGTTTCAGAGTATCACGTCAACCAGGTGAAAAAAACTTTACGAGAAAAACGGTGCCGATCCGTTAAAATCTTGATACCTTCAAAAATACTTTGAATTTCTTCACAATAATTTAACAGTATGCTCTTGAACATATTTCAAATTCATGATGAAGAAAAATCATGACAAAATGAAGGAAAAACAAATTTTGTTTTCAGGGTGGGTACTCCCCCCTTAACAACGCGGCACAGGGCACGAATTGCCAGAGAGAAATCTTTGTGGGGCATCGTGTCGATTAAGCGGTGAAATTTAAATTTTCTGAGAGAACAAACACGCGAGACCGTTCAGAACGCTAGGCGAGTCGGGACGAAGATTTTTGTCATGTTACAGAAATTTATGAGTTCCTTCGGGACCGAATAAAATGTCCACGGGGCCGGTCGAATACAGGGGGTCGGGGATGGTAGTTGACGATTTAAATAATTTACGGTGCTTTTAGGGAGCGGATAGATCTTCGGTGATTTAAACGGGAATTCGAGACATTAGTTTAAGTAGAACTGGATAAATGGTGGAGGACGATCAACAGGTTGTAGAGGCGCGGCCGCTGAAAGGGGAATTATTACTCCGGCGGGGAAATACATGGACGATGAATTGTTGGTGTGAATGCGCCCTTTGTGGATTTACCTCGGCAAAACGGACGACAGTCAGAAGAAAGCAACAGGTTGACAGTTTGGCGTGACATGGTAATTAAGCCTCGCCGTGTGTCTCTACCAGTTGCGCCATCGAACCTTGCAATCAACTTGTAATTACGTTTAATGCGATAGAAATATCCGGCTGAGCGGACACGAGTGTCTTTATTTTTCTCTCTCCGTTATTTATAGATGCGTCTTGCGACCGTGTACCTGTACCGGTGCTCATAATCGGGCGATGCGAGAAAGAAAAAAGAAGAAAAAAACAGAAACAGAATTAGCCGTACAATACTTTTGTGTAAATAACTCGGACGCGCCTGGTGGAGGTAAATGAAAAAAAAAAGAAATCGAACAACGAAGCGATAAAATTCAACGAGACACGATGGACACGGTGTTCCTGGTTGAAGTACAAATTGGATAAATAGAGAGAGGAAAGCTTGTTTTCTTTCTCCAAGATTCTTACGTCCGATGTACGTCGTAATTGTTTAATTCTCGTCGGGGCCAGAGCGGGTCAGATGAAAGGCGAGAGATAGGGGTCTTCTTCGCGTTGGACGTTTTATGGATGGGAGAAAAAGCGAGCGTTACAAATGCACGTAGGCAGACGTCTCATTAGCCAGGGGCCCGTCCAGGTAAGAGCGGCTGGTTACGAGTGAACGTTTACACGTGGAAACGTGTTACACGGAGATTATGGTAATGCTTATCTACGATAAAGCGTGGAGAAACGTTCGAAAGCTCTTCGTGGAAGTGACTTTTAGCGAAAACGTCATTATCGCCCGTTGCGGCCCGTTCTGTACGTACGGAGATACCCCACGATACGCCTCGACGACGTCCGTACTTTTGAAAGTTTTTCATTTCTCTGAAATCCCGATACGGGTTGTTAAGGAGAGGAAAAAAAATGTCGCTATCAATAGAACGAAGTACGGTGACGCGTCGTACCGTGGAACGATTTAGGCCCACGCCCGCCGTAACACCGCTCCCTCTCGTTTTCCCTCTGCGCTACAACGACGACGGAGGATCGAGCACCGCGAGGAGCACCATGACCTAGAACCATGAATCACATCACGACCGAGAAACTTCAAGATCCTCCGGTACCACGGGGAACAACACCGTCTTATCCGCAATGATCTTTGTACGCTGAGTTTCAAGAAGTGGTGCTCCGACCCCGGAGGAACCATAATACCTGAATTTTTCTTATCTGGGGAATTAAGAACAGGGCAATGACGAGGCAGAGCGCGTCGGGATATTCCCGTGGAAGTGATACCCTTCGGCACCGAGCAAAGGGGCCGACCGGGCAGGGCGAGGGTGTTAAAATTCTCGTTATGGGAGTGCAAAGGGCCGTGAGTAAGTTCAACGACCAACCAGATTCATGATTCCCATTCCGGATCGTCGTATCAGATCCCGGGAAGAGACTCGTTCCTGACGTCCTTACGATTACCTTCAACGTGAAAATCCTTTAGAAATTCTAGCCTTTCTCACGCTCGCGAAACAGCTTCGCCGAATGCCGCGAATCGTTCTCGCGTTGAAATAAATTTAACGCCACCCGGACTTTAACGCCGGCGAAATCAATGCGAGGCTGTCGCCGACGATGGCTATCCACGGCGCGGCAAGCAATATGGCAAACCATTTCTTATAACGACTCCCATTTTATTTGCGCGACGTATATAATTGATACGGGGCTCCGGCGTGACGAGATCTCGATAACAAACGAATACATTAATTCGCTAATTATTCGAATCCCTTGGAGAAGCAACCGGAGGGTAAGATGCTATACATCTTGCGTTCCTTCGATATAATTTAATATAATCCGAGAGGTCTCGTATCGTTCGAGGAAGTCGATCGAGGCTGATGCTCACCGCTGAAAGTCATGCATCACTGCGCAGAATATCGCGAACGAATAAATTCATTTTCAAATACACCAACTCTAGATCCGTACGTTTCTCTCCCTCTCGCTAGTTTATTTTATGCGTAGATCCTATCCTCGCGGATCGAAGAGAGAGAGAGAGAGAGAGAGAGGGGGGGGGAGGGAGTGATCGTGATAGGAAGAGGACGAAAAAAGTACGCAAGTGAAATAGAAATAAATAGAACGAGAACGATCTACCTACGCCCACACGCTTCGCCCACAACCCCCGCGAGGATACGGAATTGCCTCGAAGAGTTTCGATAAGCTCCTCTTCATCGGTCACGTCTTAATCGACGCGCGGCTCTCCGGGTTCTTCGACAGCCGCGGTTGGGGGTCGAGCATCGGCGTAACCGAATCGTTGGTCGAGGCGAGGCCTCGATGCCACGGACGGGGCTAAGCGGAGTGAAAGAAATTAAAGAGAGATATTTGAAAAAAGAAACGGTCGGAAACGCTCGTCGGTCAAAGGGCAAAGTCCGTCTCGTTTCGTTGCGATCCGCTATCACGCCCGTACTCGTGTATCCGCGTACGTAAGTAAGTACCTACGCTCGCTCGCTCGCTCGCTCGTTCGTTCGTATCCTCGATTAGACGAGAGCCTTCTAATTGACGAGGTCGCTTATTAACTTCGAAGAGAAAGGTAATTGGCAACGGAGACGTTGCTGCCACGCCGATTAATTACTATCCGAGACGGCGATAAATCAATTTCCTGGACCACGCGAGGGGCTTCTCGCTGTTTTCTCGATCGTTTGTCATACGTCTCCTTGTCCCACCCTCGCGCTTTAGCGTCGGCTCTCTATTCCGCCAGTGATCCTAAAACGGGGACGATCGACGCCCGATCGGGTTACGGTTTTGCACCTGAAAACGTCGAGTCAGAGTCCGGCGGGGAGAATAGACGGAGATTCTTCGGCGGGCGGCAAGATTGCAGGATTGGCGCGACGAATCGCGCGAGTATCGTTCAATGGTGTCAATTAATTGATCGGCAATCGGGCCCGCGTTCGGGGAGTGTATCGAGATGTGTATACAGGTTGAATCGGTAAGACCTCACCGCGTGGCAAAACGTGGCCGTTACGTTCGGGTATATTTTTAGCAGGATTACTCCTTGCGATCGTATCGATACATTTCTTTTTATGCCGTCGGGAAGAATCGTGCCGAGCGGTAGAGTCCTCGTACCCCGAGCGTTTCTTTTTTTTTCCCCTCTTACGTTCATCGCGTAGCGCGGAAATCGCGCTGAGTGGCCCCGGGGCAGTATATTTTCGTCTTGGATAAGCCCGAGTCCACTTTGCGCCCTGCCCTCCCCCCTTCCGCCCCCCACCGCCCCCTTATCGCGCAGCGACGACTCGTATTATTTAATTAATGAATCCTCAATCGGCGCCGATTGACACGCGGCGATAAACGTTATTACGATTTTTACGCTTACGGGTGCCGGCGAATACGTGTCGAGCGATATCTCGCGATAACTCGTGTACGGTACAAATGGATCGTGGGACCACTTAGCCGAGAAATCTTCGACCTGTCCGACGAGAAACCTAATGATTCTCCGAAGTCAATTTTCCAATGCTTTCCTTCGAGATTGCGTGAACTCGGCCCGGTTGAGCACGGGGCACGAACGAAACGCTTCACGAAGATATATTGCCCGGTTAGGAGTGTACTTTTAGAGGCGCGTTCGATTAAACTTTCTTTCAACGACACTTTGTAATCGCGATTCATTAGTTATCGCTTCGGGATATTTCAATTAAGTCCCGTAATATGCTAGACGACTCACGAAACGGTGCGACGAATTTACGATAAGTTAATTGCGGTTACTCGTTTCACCGTAATCGCGTAAATCGATTCTAGGGGTAATTATTGTTACGAACTTGTCGACTTTTATTAACGATCCCTGGACATCGGGGAGAGATTTTTAACCGGTCGAACGATTCGTTAGTAATACGTCGACGGTTTCGACGAGCGGCTCGTAAAATCGATGTTCCCTCGCCCTTCTCGCTTACCTTCGGCCAGACTTCAACCCCGTCAGCAGTCGTGAAATAATAATCGGCATCCGCGGGGGGGCGGCAGGGCGCGAGGGCAAATCTTGCGCGTGACGCGCGTTAATTACGCGCGACCATTAGCATTTAAATCGCTTTTTAATTGCGAACCGCGGTACGATATCTTTGCCACGTTCGTGCGTTGCTCGGCGTTATGTTCTATAGCCGGCGATCCCACTCTCCGGCTACAAACTGGAAGGATTTCGAGTAGCGGACACCTCGAAACCGGCCATCCACCGATTATTTATGGTTGAGTATGAGATATTAAGTACCGTGGGACACCGACGAGGCCGTAGAAACTAATCCTCGCCGCGTGTCACCTTTTCTCTTACGTCCCTTTCCATTCTTGATTCTCTCTCCCTCCCTCTATCTCTTTCTCACTCTTTCTTCTCCGCTCATGCCTCCTTCCGTTATGTTCCTTGGATCGTGTCTGACGTCACGAGACCTTGGTGACAAATCCAAATATCTCGAAGACGTATCTCGTCGGCGTGTGCTTTGTGCGTGTTGCTCGTAAGATTCAACTTTTTCGATCGAATTTGCATTAACATTAATCGCGGCGTATGTTCCTTTGCCTCGTGATGTAATTCATGGGGCATTCTCGCACGTGGTAATGTATTCTAATGCTACGCTCGTGGTAGTAAATAGAGGAATAAGCTCTGATGTAACGAGGTAGCGCCGATCGAGGAGTGTTCAAAGATAAATTACCTTTTGTGTGAAATACCTCCCACCGTTTCGGTCAGATACAATCAATTCCAATTACACGACTCTCCAGTTTTTCGGGTTTACCCTTTACTCGTATCGTAGCTACCTACTTTCTTGTAACCGGTGTATTATGCATTATGATACGATAAAGCATGTACGTGCGTGAGATTTTTTTTTTCTCCTAATTAATAACCAGTCGGTCAAAGAGTTCGTTTCTTTCTTATCCTAACGCCTATTATCTGTTACCTGACGCTAATTGTCGCGTACAAACTTTTTGCGGGCCACTAACCAATCCCTTTCACTCCGTCTCTCTCTCTCTCTCTCCCTTCCTCTCGACGTATCGATAAACTTCACCTGCCAAACTCGATGAATATCTTCTTGGTATTTTGGATATTTAACGGGTTATCCAGTGCAGACATTTTAATCGCGATCATATCGATTCGCGAGTGTATACGTACGCTTCGCTTCAACCGAAAGAGTAAAGAGAGTACGTACGTTATACTCCGTATCGCGAAGTACTTACATAAATATACTCGAAAAGCTTGCAGTCGCTTTCTCGAACCTAATAATTATGATAAATCGCAAAGTAACCTCGTCACTGTAAATTCTTATTATTTTATGCGACGCGCCACCGCTTAAATTACTCGGTGTACGTTTCACGAAGAATTAATTTCGCGTAACGCAGGTAACTTCCCGCGAATGAACGAGTTAAGGTTGCGATAATAACTCCACGGGCCGGTTAACGTTTACACAGGTGCATCGAGCGTGAACGTGACTTTGCGGCGCGCCGCGATGCTTTGCATGTGCCTTCGGCATAGAAGTGCGCTGGGTGTACCTAGGATAGAACCGGCCAGTACGGTGAAATGCATATATTTACGAGGGGCGTTAATCTCCTAAGGATTCCACGGAAAGACGGAAACGAGCGTCGCGGATTTTAGCGCAATTTTGCAACTGCGAGAACAATTTGAGAAAAACGCATTTCCCTTTCGTTCCACCGAACGACGGGGGCAGCGAAAAGTAGATTCTACGATCGATGGACACGCTCGTTAGTCGCTATCCCGGGTGCTAATTAGCTCAACGGGCTATTAATTTAAAGCGCGAGCGTGAAGTAAATACATCAAAGATAAATTTCATTAACCGTCACGTTAATTGTACCGTATAATTTCCCTCGCGATCTCTTGTCAGCACCGCGATCGACCGCTTGACAAATACAACTTTTCAATGTCTATCGTTTCGTTATCATTGCGTTAATTGCTAATCAAACGGATCTGTCGCGCTATCGAATGGTAGAAAATTAATAGCAGGTGGTCGATACAACGAAACTGAGCGAACACTCGGCGATCGAACGAGGCGCAAGGATGAAGATGCAAAAAACTGGATCGCGCGAAGATCCGCTACCGGTACATACTCGCGAAGAGAAAACGAAAAGAGAATTAATCGTCCGTTTCTCGTCGGCAAACTGTTTCTCGCAAAAAGCGCCGTAAACGAAAACCAACGGACGTACATAATTCTTAACGAAGCATCCTCCTGTCCTGAATAGATCGATCAAATTAGCGTAGCCCGCGATGCTCGATCTTTCGTCGTGCAATGCCGGAAGTCCAGAGTAATTACGAAATGGAAATTTACGGCGACTCATCACCTCCGATATATTTACCCACTTGCATAAAACTCGCGGGGCCGAGTCGAGCGACGAGCGTCCTTAAGCGTATGGGAGTATCAAGGCACGCTTCCATGTGCCGCGAAGGGCCGCGAATGCATTCTAACATCGGCGCGAAGAGGGCAAGAAGCACTTAGACTCGGGGCAGCAAGAGTTTCATGCTCAGGTTACACGAGAGATAATCGGGATATTTGCACGACATGATTATCAATCAGGCTCAGGAGAGCAGACCTCTCGGGTAGGCTACGTCTCTCACCTCCCTCTCACTCGTTCACTCACTCACTCTCTCTCTCTCTCTCTCTCTCTCTCTCTCTCTCTCTCTCTCTCTGTTCCCCTCTCACGCACTCACTCCTGACCACCGTCGTCGCTTATTTCCAAACGCATTATATAAATAGAAATAAATCGCGCGATAAGCGGAGGCAATTACATTTTTTATCGGGCAACAAAATATTTAACGAGCACCTAAGTAAACGCCTCGCCGGGTACTATCGATTGGCCCGATGCCACTCGTTAAGGGTAAGATAAAGTAATTGCGCGTTAATATCAGATCGAAGAAGGAGAAACGCGCGCGGAGCCTACTAAAATTGAATGACTAAGTAAGCGTAGAGCGTTGTAATCATAGTATTTACACGATACGAGTATCATTGAGCGCGACTATTATCGTAGGCGCCTGCTTGTTGTCGCACCTCCTCGGATTAACAAACTACGCTAATGGATCGTGCAAAAACTCATTAACGTATCCAATCTCCCTTATACGCGATCGAACGAACCCTATGGAATAAATATCGTCTCGGTCTACTTGTTGAAATGAAATCGGTGACACGGTAAGTCGCACATATCGTAAATAACGAACGATAGATCACGAATTATCATTAATGGCGCGGCTCGCGGAACGAGCGTAATTTTAGTTTTGTTAGCGTCGATGCAGGATGATACTGCACCGGTTATACGTAAATCTGAATAGGGAAGTGTGGAATTTAAACGATGATTCTAACAAGATCCAAACTTCGAGACGGATATTCGACTTTCAAATTTTCCGATTCGAGGATCGGGGGTGTAAATTAACAACGCGTTGCCACTCTGGCGTTAAATCACCGCATTAAACCAATCGGCTACCGTTACTTTATACATACAATACGCAATTACGATCGCTGCGCTAGAAAGAGTTCCCGTTATACGCAATATTTCCGCGATGGGATTAATAAAAATACGGGAGCGCGATTATTCATCCACGGTTAGCGCGATTCGATCTATCCGAATACCGGTCTGGCGAGCCATACAAAACTACCGATTATTTCGCGCGTAATCACGAATGTGCGAGTGCACGCTCGCTCGCTCGCTCGTACCTCACGCTCGTTCCCCCCCCCCCTTCCCCGCTTCTGATTATTATGCCGCGGCGAGCCAGAGGACTGGAAACACTGTTAAAACGCTCGCGCCGGGTTTCCAATATCGTGCCTCGTACACCTGTTCTCTCTCTATCCGGCTTCGTTAAATTCGATATTTCGCAATCCGCACGCGCCTTTCCCGCGGCGCCGCGAACGCACGTGCGTCGATGCCGTAACGCAACCAACGAATGAACGAACGTACATACGTACGTACTGCTCGTACCTTACGTACTCGCATGCGTCCGTGTATACGCGCAACGTCGCGGATAATCAACGGCAGGATATGAATACCGGCGGGGAAAAAAAGTTTCGATAGCTATCTTACAACTAAATTGAGGTAATTTTCTATACCTCGAGCGAACAGACATTTTATCGGGGATTAATATTCCGCGGGTTTTTGTAGTTCGGTAATTGCGCTGGCGCGAGTATCAGAAGCGCGCGGATTAAACTCGCCGGAGGTTAGCATTGGATTTCTATATCGATTTTCTTTCGGCATTAAATCGTATCGCGTCGCAACCGACTCGCACGGACCGCGCAGGTGGGAGACCGTCCTTTTCATTAAGCGGCTCTAAACGTCGCGCGTCGACCGGTACTCCGCGCGTTCCTCATTTTCTAGCGTTACACCGTTACGATAATGTATCGCCGGTGCCTGCCGTATGGTCCATAAATCGACGCCACGATCTTCTTGCCCCGTTCCGCGCCGCCGTTTCGATTGGTAAGAGATCAGTGCGCCGGACAGAAATCTGATGCGTGGATATACATAACTCAAGGCGGATGCGTGTCGTTAAGGAGGGAACGGCAGCACTTTGTAAAGGGCCTTCCGTTAATAAACAACAGGAATCCATTATAGAAAACACCTTCGAGCACAATGTACTTAATGGCCATAACGATAGCGATGTAACCCGGCCTGCACGCACACCCTAGCACACGGTGTACCCTGCGCGCCCGCGCCCGCGCTCGCGCCCGCTCGCCGCCGCTGTTCCCGGCGTGTGTCGGTGTACGTGTGTCGTAACACGAGTGCCGTGCAAGGGCATGTATGGTAGTTTGTGCACCTTATGCTCACTCTCGCCGCATATCTACACAGCATCCTTTCGTGGCACATACCGGGTGACTTTCGAAGATACGACCGATCGATAAGACAGCCTAATTGCTTCTGGTTAAGCTGCGCGGGTGCTTCGAGTTTTATGGACATTGATTAGTAACTATCTACCTGTGTCTACTCGCGGCGTGACAACGGCGCGAGTTTAGAAATACTAGCGTGCGGTACGCACCGATACAAACTCGATCGTGAGTCAACGCGATATAACGCGAAATTGCTCAATACTGGGCACGCGAAATTTAATGAGTCACCGTTTAGCGAGATATCGCTATTTTGCACTCGATGTTCGAACAGTTTCGTAGCTCTATAGTTGTAATCGAACTTCTCGCTTCGCGGTGCTACAGCGTCGATCGTTGCATCGATAAATCGGCAATGATATTAACCTACGCGATAGTTGGAGCGATGTATCGGGTAGGAAAAAGAAAAAAAGAAATGGATTTCGCGCACGAACACCCGTTAGACGGGGCTCTCGATTCTTACGGTACGTGGGTTAGGTGTATCTACCTGTCCAAAGCCCCTCCCAGCTCACCTGTAGTGAAAAAGGGTCAATAGCACACGGAGAGCCCCGCACCGCGAAAGTCTGGACCGGGACGCACCTCCGTAAGATTACCGCCGCGGACAAACGATGCCGGACAATACTTTTACTGGCCGTATACATTCGGGACTCTCCGCTCCGTCGCGGCATCGCATCGGAGAGAAATAATTAAAATGAAAAAAAAAAAAAGAATCCAATCGGGAAATGGTGTCTTCGTTTTTCTCATCGCATAATGAACGACGCGCCTCCCCGCATCGCCGACGTCATCCTCGTGATTTTTTTCGTGGCGGGGGGAAGGGTCGAAAGTCTTTCGAGATGACACGGCCAGATAATCCGACACGGCGGAACTGTGGGAAAAGGTGAAATCCGAAAATAATGATATTCATGGATCGCGCAACGAAGGACATTGGAGAAAATTAAACCGTGTGCCCGTGGCTAGCTGGAATTACCATAGACATCGAGTTACCTTCGAGATTGATATTTTTGTTTTTAAACGTTTCCTGCGCACCGTTCGATCGAATATTAGCGTCGTGCTCGTACATGCGTTATCGTGCGCTTCCATTTACTTCCATCTTCGACGAGCCACGAACGACGATGATCCGCGGAAGGTGAAAGACCCGCGTGACGGTTCGCGTACGAAGACGCGAAGCGATGCACGTGAGGGAGAAAACGGTATACGAAACGAGAGGGAAGGGAGGACGAAAAACAACTCGGCGGTGACTCTCGAGGAAGTAGTAAAAGAAGTTTATTGGACGCCTTAATGACGTAATGGCGCGGGTGCCCGGTCCGAAGATACGAGAAACGTAAGGGCTAGTGTCTCCCAAGGGCGATCCAAAAACCGGCCGTGCCGCGTTATAATAAGGGCGGGATCGCCGTCGTAAAGTCGACGAAATCGTTAAATTCTTGGTACCGGTCTGTTCCTACCTTTCTCCCCTCCCCCCATCTCTCTCGCTCTCTACCTCTGTCCCTCTTAGCTCTTCCCTCTCGCCCGCTGCTCCGAAATTACCGCAGAGCGGTACCGGCCCTTTTCTCTTTCTTCTTCATTGCCCCGAAGGATTTGGCGATTACGAGTGTGTACGCGCGGATGCCTTCTGCTGGTGATCGCATTCCTCGCCATCGACAAGCCCATCTCCGACAGTTTCTTTTCTAAGGGAAATGCAACGACGTTCGTGGTACGCTAATTCTGCGGTATCGAGAATCAGAATTTTGCCAAAAATTCTGCATAAAAGTCGAATGTAAATATAGATAGCTTTTATGCTCGAAACGGTCGCGCTGTACTTCATTTATTTTTAGAAAAATTTTTGGAACAAATCTGTAGCATTACGTTATCCTTAAAACGGAGCGTATTTTACTCTCAGAATTGCGTGGCTTTCTTTTCCTTGACACGAGAAGCTCATTTACATCGATGTTCACTCGGAGAAAAACTTTTAAAAAGAATTTGGAGCATTGCAAAAATGGGTGAAATTTATTAGTATCGCGAATTAAAGGTACGTCTCCTATGTCACGTCAGATGCATGCGGCATTGATATTTAAGGCTCGGTACACGCGTGCGTTATTTTGACGTTCCATACCCCGCCACGATATCGTAATAGCGATTCGTTTTACCTGTACACTAATTTATCGACGCACACCTGTCTCCGTCACCGTGCGTCTTCTTGTGAGCGCGTAAACATGTGCGTTGTTTTGATATGCGGTGCCGTTGCGTCAAAATAACGCACATGAGTACCGGACCTAAATGGGTGAGTTTCCTTAAATGTGTCAGCAGCTAGCCGCTAGAGCTGCACCAGCCGTCCGGTCCGAGAGCAGTATACATAAATGCTGCCGCATACGAGTTCGTTGGCAAAAATGACCGGGTCGGGAAAAAACCCTTCGCGATACCTTCGTTTTATCCTAAAAAACTCACTAAAGTTGTCATCGTATATTAAATGCCGATTAATTACCGTCGCGCAAAATCTTTCTTCAGGCCTTGATGTAAATAAGGGATGCTCGTTTGTATTTCTCTCGTCTATCAATTGTTTCAATAAAACTTCTTCCTCGATATGCTGATAGTTCTCGTTTACTATGAGCAAAAATTTGTGATCGCACACGGCTGACTGATTCGCAGCGACAGCATCTTTTGCTGCAGACACACGCGTCAGACGCTTCAGAGGAAACGTACCTTAACCCTAAACTGATTCGCTGAACGCTGATGCTTTTATACTGATTATTTTTAGCATGTTTCTTTTATATCGTAATTTAGTTATTGCATAAATATAATATAGAAAAAAAAATCAAGGTGGTTTCAACATATGTATGTACATTTGATTGATTTTATACTATAGTTCGACGAATGGTTTAAAAAAAGTTGTAAAAATAATGTTAACGTGCTCAGGGTTAAGCTGGTTTTATCCACCTTCGTTTTTACGCACGCCGTCGATGCGAGAGAAGCAATTCTTTTTTCGCCCCCCAACTATATTTCAGGATTCCCAGAAGTTTGCTCGTAACACGGATATAATCCGTGTTAATCGAAAGAGCGTTTAGTTATTCTTGTTTGGTAGAAAACGTTCCGAAAACGCCGCGACGCATGCGTGCGTGCCCCGGTGTTAGCGATGATCGTCCGTTTCTTTTGATGGACGAGTTTATCAGGGTCGGCCCTTTTATTTCTGCATAACAATGAGGCGAAATTGACGTAACGAGAGGTCGTTAAAGCGTTGCTCGCGCTTCGCTGCCCCGCGAATACTCGGTGGTTCGCGTCCTAACGGATTTGCGATACGCATAACGAGTGGCCGAGAACTTTACGGTTTAAAATATAATGGACATTGACCGAATAAATTAGAGGCTTAAAGTTATCAAATCCGTCACGCTACGAAGGAGTAGTTAATACCGGGTAATAACCTCGCATAATTCGCCGGTTACGCGCGTAACGTTGACGATACGCGTGTAGAAAAGATCCCCAAAATCGTGAACGATAGGATCCAATGGTCCATCGAGAAAGCATAATACCATCGAATAATAATATCTAGGTCAAAAGAAAAAAGAATTTCTAGTTTCCAAAATATCCCGTTTCCAGTGTACGCATCTCGAGTCTTCTTTTCCACTACCTTCGCATAATAAAGATCGAAAGATTCTGGAAGTACACCTACGTACTTTCTCTTAACGATTATTTCGCATACTCCCGGAGAAACCAGTCTATCCGAACGGATCGTTGCGGGTTTCCGTGGGGGCACCTAATAACACGCCGAAACGAACGTAAGGAAAGGCTAAAGAGATGTACGTTAAACCCTCCTCGCTAAATTATAACGGAAATCGGTTAGGGTTTACGAACAGGAACGTAACGGGATCGTCTTGAACGTACCTCTCGGAGTACCGAAAGTAACGCGCAAGCATCCTTTTTAACAGTGCAACATTCTCTAACGGCATTATCCATAAGTACACGCGTACACGGGCATGACCCCGTAGAATTTGTTCGGTTTCCACGGCAACCTAAAAACAAAGAAAACGAGGACCGCCGATCGATTCACCCTCGTCCGTACTAATTCGACTCTCCGTTAACAGGCCTGACGTTAACACGGTTCACTTGATCGGGACAACCGTGTCTTCTTTTTCTTCCTCCTCCTCTTCATCCACCCCCTCCCACCTTCTCCTCCACCACCGCCGCCGCCTCGTCATCTGCGACGAAGGAGATGCTATCGATGGTGGTATCGACTGCCACGCTCGCCACGAGTCCTTGAACCAGTGGAAGAAGAAGGTGGAAGGTGGAGGTGCGTGCAGCACGCAGCGAGAAAACCTGCGTTATAACGAACGCACGATCCATCTTGATTTCTTCGGCTCCTTTCACTTTCGACAGACTCTTCGACTCTGCCCGCGGCCAAAGATATCACGGTACGGGAGAGGCACGGAGAGAGAAAGAGAGAGAGAGAGAGAGGGGGGGGGGAGAGAGATCGGCTCGATACGCTACGACGACGAGCCGAGCGAAGGGCTCTCGGGAAACGTACACGCGTACAGGCATACGCGCCTCAAATTCGTTTTGTACCGCGAGTATCGTAACGAGTCTCCCTCGATTGAAAAGGAACTAAGAGAAGATGAATTCCTTAAACTAACGTAACGCTCCGTTGCGCGAACGTACTCGTCGTCCTGATTTTTAACCCGCGCGCGAAGAGAGAAGGGGAGAAGAACGCTTGTCGGACGAGCGTAAAGGTCAGGAATTAGATGACCGGAGGGAGAATCGGCGCGAACACCCGCCGGCCAGTTTACTTTGACCGTTCGATTTTCGAGCACGATAAACGCGAGCGCGTTCGATTTCGAAGGAGCCGGGAGCCACGTGACGGCCCGCGAATTCGCTTCGGCTTGAATTCAATTCGCCGCTTCCGTTTCGTGCGTGACCGACGCGCATCAGGGGAGTTCGATTCGACGTGCTCGTTAAATTATCTCATTATAATCGAAACGTCCGTCCAATCACGACGGAATCCTATATTATGCTCGAAATTTAAGTTAAAATTAAAATACTCACCGGGGACCCACCGCACCGCGTAAATGGGATTACAGCGAACCTGTTAACGCGACGAGGCTCTTAAAGCGGTAATTCGTTTTCGTGAACACATCCGCGGTATAATCGACATCCGCTTTACCCCCGAAAAACGTCGGGAGGTCTTGCGTCGAAGGAGATCGAACCCAAGATGGTCCGTCGATGCCACCTCGACCGTGGGACGAAGGAAAATTCGATCGAAGATCATTTCGCTCTCCGCGTTCGAACTAGAAGAAAATCTAAAGAGACTCCGTATCCCTCGTCCATAGTCGCGGTGCATAGTCCAGGAGTAACGATCGCTACGATAACACCACCCATTACGACAATACCAGTCGTTACGAGCCGAAGCGAGTCCAAGAGAGGTCTTTTGCTTAAGGCGAGCTCTCGCAGTTTCTTGCTCGATCCCTTCTCGTCCGTTCCTTCGGAATCGATTTACGAGCAAACCGGCGTACATACACCGTACGTTGCGTCAGTCCGGGGAACAGCAACGACGGCAACGACGCCGGTGACGTTGGCGGTGGCGGTGGCGGCGGCGGCGGCGGCGGCGGCGGCGGTGGCGATGGCACCACCACCGCGCACACCACCAAGTATCGCGAACCTCGGGCAGCGCCACTTGAACGGCACGTGTGCGCACGCACACATCGCGCATCCGCGCTTAGACACGCTCCGTGCTCGCAAGTATGCACGCGTGCGTACCACTAGACGGGAGGCAAGTGGCCTTACAAGGACGTACCGCGACACGGCCTGCAAGAGTACGAACGTGCCGCTGACGGCGCAGTGTGCGCATAGAGCAGCGATTTACATGAACGTTTAGGCGCATGCGCGCTCGCTACCGTCCCTCGGCACGCGCACATGCGCACTACCGTATACGCGGCGAGTAGATACGAGACTCGCCTCTACGAACTCCAAAGGAGTGCCGCGCGCTACTCTAGCACGTGCGCCGAAGCTACCGCGATGCCGTAACAACCGATCGCATCCCTTTCCGCAACGTTTCCCTGATGAAAACAAATTATTTCCTTCCAATCTCTGGCGAGAGGAGGAGGGGGGGGGGGATTACGGGGAACAGGTGGAAGACCCGCGCGGGTGATATAGTAGCCTCGTGGATTTTAAGTGGAAACGTAAGTGGTACGGAGATGACGAATAACGCTGCGCGCTGCGGCGTTTAGAGCCGTGCGCACCTGTAGCGTAATGGATTAATTATCCGTGGTTGGGATTTTTTTCTCTCTTACCGAAATCACGCGATATAGGTAGGTTGAGTTACTTTAAGGAATACGCGTTTTGCCGCGTGTAACGAATGATTAATAAATTAGCGGATTTGGCGGACGCGCTGTGCCGTTACGCGCATTATCGGCGGCGGGAATAATGAAGACTTTTCTCTTTAAACTTTAATTGCCACTTAAGCCTCTCTTTGCGGACAAATGGGCCGAACCCCCGAATATACCGTAAAATCGGCGAGTTTCGCACGGTAGGTGTACATACCCACCGGTGAACTCGGGTACACCGCTATGTCGGGGCCCGTACTTAAAATTTTATTTCAGCCGGAGTGACTCGCGAATCGGAAGTTCGGCTCATGAAGTCATAAGGCGCGGAAATTATAGTGGTTGCCAGCACGAACGGAGAAACGATTTATAACTTCAAATTACTACCCTACCACCGCGGACCACAATCCCATTGTGATAAATTAAACGCTCGACGCTATTGAAAGTAGCGCGCGTGAAAGGACGAACGTTGATTTATTCAAGCGTCATGTGCTCTCCGTTATCGCCGATAATCGGCTGCTGCAGGATTATACGCGGAGCGTTTCGCGAACGCCTTTTTCCTGGTTTTCAGGCGAAAGTGCCGGAATAATTATTATTAACGTTTCGCCTTTTCCTCTGGCATCACTCCGAGCGGCGAGCTTATCCACGAGTGAAACGGACGATCGTAAAATCACCGTTCTCGTGCAGCTACCGTGGGGGTTTCGGTTAAAGGCAGAACCGCGGTGCGCGTAAAGTAGTCGACGACGTTTTTGTCGTAATCACCGCGGCGTCGGGTTTCCGTCAATTCAACGCGCAAATCATCGGCTCGATTTCATTCCGCCCATTTTATTTCTACGCGACATCGTTTTACCCAATGCTTTTCACATTTGTACTATGTACCTTCGCTTCGCTTACCGCGCCGTACGCCGCAGCTATTCTTTCAGTAAATAATTCTCCGGCTTTTATAACCCAGGTATGTAGATCCAGATCAAATCGGGTGTATCGCGGTACGTAGTCGATAGACTAATCCCTCGTTCAAGACCTTCACCGATCATAAATAATTCGATCCCGGTGATTTCACATCAATAAGTTTCTTAGGAAGCCGCAGAATTGGTTTGTATACGATAAAACCAAACGGTACGCGCGAGTCTCTAATAAAACATCGATCGGCTTAATATCCTCGGTTACTTAATTATTGCGCAGCTCTTGCTCGTAATTCACCATTCGTGTCTTCGACTGAATTTAAACGCGTCAGTAATACAACTGGTTCCAGCTCGAATCGTATATATCAGCGTGTCTGAACATTTTTTCAATACCGGACACTCGTAAATTCTCGACGCTTGTCAGCCTCCGCGGCGACAAATCGAATTTTTCAAAGACTCTTGTACAGCGCATTATATTTTTTATTCGCCGCGAAACGAAATCGGCGCTTGAAACAAGAGCAATTTTCTGCCCATAAATTCTACTTACTTGGAGCTCGAGCATTTTATACCAATGTTACTCGTTTCCCTTTCCATGCAAATCTGGAAATTTTCCTTACCGCGTTACTACGATTATTAGGTTAACGTTGGGTTAGGTTAAATACTCTTCCCAATGAACTATTTCATATTACAACCGATCTCAATGATCCCGCCCTCGTCGGTCGTGTATAAAACCGAGTACGCTCCGCGATGAATTCCGGAAACGCGTAGCCGCGTACACGAGAATTCTATTCGCGTTTGTAGTCCTCGCGTTCGAATGGTGAAAGTCTCGAAAGATTCGCGAACCTTTCATCGCGTACGACGTTCACTGCGCGAATGCGAATACGCGTTCGAACACGCATCCATACTTACCGAGCGAGCGATAATCATAAAACCTATTGGTTGCAAGATACTACATTCCACCTCTAACACACGTAAAATTGCAGGTTGTTCGACGCATTAATTAAGAAACGATCAATGAGATGTAAAACTTCCACCACTCCTTCCTCCAGACGCGCCTGAACATCGAAACTCCTGACTGAAAGCAATCGCGCGCATTAAGAACAATTATACATATATTCCACCATAAAAACTGATATCCACCTGTCGACCGGATACGAATATTACGGGCAACACGCTTCTTTTTTTTCACGTAAGATCGTCGTTGGCGTACCCGAAAGAAAAAAAAAGATACTAACCATTAGACCGTAATACCGAAAAAGAAGAACACGCTGCCCTCGTTACGGCCTTATCCGCAACATTTCATTTCTATTTTCTCGATCGTTATCCGCGACGTTATTATTATCATTACTATCATTAGGTTCTTATCGGTCCACCGTTTATACTACCATCTGCGCGCGCATTTAAAAACCGTACCGCCTTCCGTCATTACCGCGACATAGTGTCGCCGTAAAGTACATAAAGTAGCTTACGATTTATCCGTATACCTCGGGTATCCTCGCTTTGGTGTTCCGGTGCTCTACGGCGGTATCGCTCAAAATCGCATTTAAGCGTAATGGTGAATGGCTGGCCGTGATTAGAGGGCATTACCGGGTAGCGTCGACGGCGCGGGGCCACCCACCAACCTCAATCAACCTCGAGCGGGAGCACCGGGAACCTCTTCGTCCTCTTCTACCTCCTTCACCTCCGCCACGGCGATTGCTACGCTTCTATAAGTGCTCTGCCCGCTCATCGTCCGTGCAAAGAGGAACGGAACGGAACGGAACGGAGCGGAACGGAGCAGAACGGGAACGGAACGAAAGCGCGCCAAACACGGTAACGCCGCGCACACGTGAACAGAGTGTACGCTCGGGTAAACTGTTTAGATAATTAGATCATCTTGTGATTAGCGTGCCACAATCACTCAAGTTCCTCGTACAGGGGGTTTGGCAAGTCGTCAGTCGTTATGCCTACTACGGCGGGTTAACAGAGCCGTTCGTCCGCGATTAATACACGTTGGTCAGCACTGACTGTCGTGGCACTGACTCTCGTTAAACAATCCTCGAACGAACTCTCGACTATGCGTTCGAATTGTAACTCCCGATATATCGCGTGGCAGCATCTCCGTGTGTTTTAATACGCGCACACGCACACGCCTCAATGGTACGAACGTACACGTACCCACGCGAGATAGATGCGTCGGGCTCTGGGAACTCGGCAAGGTAATCTCGGGACGAGGTGTGCGAGACGCCCCTGCATCGCAGGTGGTGAACCTGCGCGAAATTGAAATTGATTCCGCATCGGTAATAAGCGGCTCCCTGCAGCACAGGGATCCGTGCGTTGCGCGTATGTATGCACCCCGAGGTCGTCCTGTAGTTTACACCGAGGATCCAACACGCTTATGGCTAGCGCGAGCGCGTGTGCGCGCGTGGACACGAGTACTTACATCCATCTAACGAGCCGATCGATGCTCCTCTTTATACGTGTTTCCCGACCCGGGGACCGGTGATCTTTGCCATTCATAAACGTCGAGGTTAAATCGAGACGCTTTTGGACTCTGAGAACTAGTTTATCGTGCGTTGCGATTTCATTATTTTCATAGGATGATCGTCGATGCTTGTCCGAATGTCAGGGTAATTTGCAGAATTTTCATCCTCGCGCGTTGATAATTCTGCATCACCCTGATGCTGTTTCTCTATTCTTGTCGAATCAAATAAATGTCTAGCGTTTCGATTTAATACGTGGATACGTTATCAATTTCAAATACTTCGATTCCTGTTTCTAACTAGAACGTAACTAGAATGGACCACAGTTTAACCCTGTTCGGCCTGAATTATTTCTATCCACTTTCCATTGAAAATAGCAACTATTTTTAAGTGAGAAAAGGTCACGAGCCGTAGAAAAAGAATTGCTCTAATTTTCACTCCATTCAAAACCACCCTTAATCTGGGGATACTTTTTGAAAGTCGTGGTGATTGAAATGCTTAAAAGTGTCAAAGTGTCAACAGTGCAGTTTGTATTTTACTTCAGTAGGTTTTAGACATTCATTCCATTTATTAGCGATAGAACTACAACAAATACGAGAAATACATGGTGTTTTTTGAACTTATAGTTAATAAATGTTGATAGGTAGGTTGAAAGTACTTCATGGAAACAAAAATTACGGAGGTTGTCTACGCCAAAGAGAAAACCAAGGTACCTCAATTTTTTACCAAGTTATAAGTTTTTAAATGCGTTTCTGGGACGTATTGAATTATTGTTGACTATATTGATTGTTGAAATATTGATTTCCCCAGTGTTTGAGAATCAGAGTGGCGTGTGTCAATAAAATTGCAATCTTGACTTGCACCACTAACCCCCACACGTATGTCCCAGTAAGCATCAAAGGTTTAATACAAATCGACGAACGCAAAGATAAATGGTAATTTTGAATCGGGTATTTGAACGCATGAGTTATGACGCAACGGTGTTTCAAAGTGTCTTTTAAAAGTTGCGGGGCAGGGGAGAGTACAGGGGCGTATCAAAGGGTCCTTCGCGGTGCAACGAGGCCTTCCCACGGAGAAAGAAGGCATCTCGGTTAACCATTAACTTCGAAATCTTCGATTTACGGTCGGTTTCTCTCACGTTTCAACTTTACGCGTGCGAACAATGGCCGCCCACGCCAGGGCATTATATTTATTCGCCGGTCCACTCGGACGTACGTATAAGTACCCCTCCCGCGTTGCACGCGTCCGCATACACACGCTTGCATCCCCGTACGGCGTGGCGTGCATATATCTCCTTCACTTCCTTTCTGCGGCCATAAACTTTCGGAGCACCTTTCCTGCCAAGGCACGCCAGAAACGAAGCAGAAAGGAAGCGCGCGCTCGTGCATCGACCACCGTCGAGGAGTCGAATCGTTCCCGCGTTAGATACCTACGAGGGGAAGAGGTAAAGTCAAGAGACAAGCTCTTGCCTAGGGCCAAGTACCTACAAGTACGCGAGAAGTAGACCTTGTATCTTTTCAAGAAAAAAACGAGCGGGCGTTCTTGGGGGTGGTGAAACCGTATTAAAAAATGATTTTTTTTAAAGAGCGCAATAGCCTTAGGAAAAACTGCACCGATACGAGTAATTTGAGTATGACCTGATTAATAATATTTTGTTAATAAAGTTCACTTTCTCTCTGACACGAAATCGTTGGACATTGCGCTTAAGTTAATTTAATTTAAATACAGAAACGCACCGTTCGATTACTTTCAATTCCTTTGAATAAATTCTTTTTATATCCGTTAATCAAAGTTTGGAAAACTTGTCAGGCGACGATATTACGCGCAGGTTTTATCGATTAAGTTCGTAAACAACGAATCGAGCGATACGTTCTCGTTCTTGATTCGAAAGGAACGGCCGCCTTATCGTAACTTAAGTATCGACGCATGCCGTTACAAATGCATCGAAAGAATTTGTTTTTACGTATCCGTTAATTAAGATCGGAAAGCTTTGTTACGAAACGACATTACGACGGCACGCGCTCCCAGCGCGATTCCGCCGTCCAAAAGAGGAGCGGGAAGTAATGAAAAACCGATTGTGCGCGCTACTTTAAGACACTTTAAAATAGCGAAAGCGGACAGCGAGCGGAGTAAACGCGGAACGATTAAGGGCAATTTTGTTGGATCAAAGAGATTGTAGGCTGTCGATAGCGGATTTTTTGTTGGAACCAGTGAAACTCGTCCTCCACCTGCGAGACGACGTCTTTCCTCGAAGACGCCGGACGGAGACGCGCCTCTCTCCTCCTGGCCGCGGAATCCAACCACGGGCTCGTTTCGATTTTTTGTCGGGTACACCGGGTATGCGGGCACACCTACGTCAAATCGTAAATACATTTATTCATGTTAGGCAGCCGCGAGTATTGTATTCCGCGCGGCCGAACCCCGCTAGACAATGAAACGGGGGCGTTTTGGTCTCTCTCCCCGTCGCGGCGCATCGAGAGACATCCCGCTCGCAGCGGCAATCACGATCAAACTATTCGAAAATTTATCCCGTCGTTGAAATTTCAACCGAGCGCGAGCAAAGTGGCTGCGAAGAAATAAGAATCCGCTTTACGACCCTCGCCTCGGCCGGCCGGGTATAAAATATCCAATTTGACGATAGGAGCGTTTAGCGGGCGTGCAAGGCTATCATTAAACTTTATTAGGCGGCGAAACGAAATTGAATTTTTCAGGTAATAAACGCGTAAACGGAAGCACGGCGGTACAATCCTCTTGCGCGTGGAAACGCGGCAGCGGTGCGACAATTGCCTGCACGGAATTCGGTAAGCCGGGAATCGATATGCGTCCGCGAAATGGAATCGATTCGCGTCGTGGGAGTTGAAATTGTAGGATAAAAGAGTAGGAACTTCGAATCCTTGGCCTCCTCGATGAGAAGGATATCTGTGCTCTCGCAACTGGCAACGAGGACGATCGATGCCCAGGACGTTTAATTGGCAATTATTTGTTGAAGCAGCGAGACCGACACCATAAAGCATTGTAAATCGACGAAGAATAAATCCTCCCTTCACCGAGACGCGCACCGACGATCCCCCTTCGACGAGAAATACGTCTGAGGTACGTGAACGTAACCGCGAAATCCCCCTCCCTCCGTCGTTCTCCCCCTCTCCGCCCTTTTTCGCCCGTATTTACGGTCACATGCGCGTAGACGCGTACAAAGAGAGGCATTGTGCGTTCGTTTGCGCTTATTCGCGACTACGGAGGGAACGGAGCGAGAGAAATATCGAAGGATCGTGGACTCGCGATGGAGGAGGTTGGACATTCGATCCTCGTCCAGCGATCTTGCATTCCGGGGAAAAAAAAAGGTTTTGCGGTGTGATGAATAAAACAGGGACTACCGTCGTTTGAAATCGAAGAACTAGCACGAACGAAGGGATGACCTAAGGCTACGGCGCGTATTCCGCAGAAACGCGGGGATTGCTCTGGCAAAGCTATTCGGAGAATTTCGAAAAGAAACGTCGGTCAGAATGCGTTCACCGCGATTTTCATTGAAAACAGAAACATATTCTACGACGCGTAGACTCAACGGTGATCGCGGTACGTCACCCCGTATTCGCGAAATCGTGGAATCGCGGCTGAAATGTCGCGCTTATCGTTGCAAAACCGGCGTGCAGGCCTCCGTCTTTATTTGTAAATAAGAAGCCCATTCGCGACGATAATTATCATGATCAATCGAGAACAACAAACAACCTCGACGTATCGGCGACGAGCGTCTGTTCGTAGCGTGAAAAAAAAAGCAGTCGAGAAGCGTGTAACAGGTCGATCGGAACGAGGGAGAGGAGAGCGTTATTAGTTTTGCACGATTTAGCAATAAATCCTACCCGTATTCTCCGTCTCCGTTCCGCCACAATCGTTTTTGTCCGCCGCCGCTCTATACGCTCCTCTCCGTCTGCTTCTCACCGGCGCGGACAGTAATTAATGGGAAAATCCCGGGCGATAGAGCGAGACCTTCTTTTCTGTCTCTCGGCTAGAGTTACGAGCGCAGGAATAAACGCTTTTTCTCGCGGCACTACGCTCGGGTTCGGTTCGCTCGTTCGCAGAAGAACGTAGCTGGAAACCTCGCGCGCGTACCACGAGGCCGGGACGACCGATTCTCGGTGACCTTCGAATTCCATGGAACACCTACCAGGTCGTCGTTACCGTTCAATTCAATGCCCGATTTCTTTTTTCCGTCGATTCGCAAATATCGCCCCGATGGAGGTGACGCGGGACGCGGCGATAAAGTTTCCGCGGAACGATTAGGTCAAAGGTACCGATGGACGTGACGCCGCGAAAACGTTCACCGATGGTCTCCTCGAAAACTGCTAAAAACGGAGATATCTCGCCGCTTCGATCGTTTTTCCGCGATACTGGGAAGGTAAGGCTCAGCGAAACCGCAAGGCATCGATCGACGTACGAGGGGCATTCGTCGGGGCTACAAGGAGCCGTGCCGCGAAGCCGTATTACGAATATTGTAACCGACCTTTCCTCCCCCTCCCCCTCCTCCACCCTGTTTCTTTTCTTATTCCCCGTAGACACGGTACCTACGCGATCCTTCTTCCCCTCTTTTCTTGTACGCGGTATCATCGATATCGGCGGTTTAGGAGAGGGCTCGCAAGAAGTAGGCACGTTCGAACGCAAAAGCGTTTAGGGCCATTGATAGAGCGAACGATGTTTTATAGATTGGCCAAGGCTTGGCCATTTTAGGTGGCCGTCTCTCGACGCAAACAGTCCACATCTGGACAAAATCAGCAGGCAGCAACAGCGGGCAACTACAGCAACGACCGAGCAAAGCCACTCAGACTCGGGACATTCCGCCGGTGCTCAATAAATGTCGCTGGGTTTGACACACTCCTAATGGGATAGCCAACCGGGTAGGCAATAGCAGCCACGGTCCTACGTGTGCGTAAACGTAGATAGTCCACCGTACCGACCACGTTCCGCAGTAGCGTAGCTAGTTCTGGGTAGCGGAAAGACTGGCGAAAAAAAAACAAAGTTACGTTTCCGCGGTCCAAAAATTCTCGAGATACATACGTCTCTCGTGTCCGCTACGTTGTTTTACTGGCAAATCGATTAAATATGCAAACCAAACGTAACGACCCTCGAGGTTGAAGACGAACCACGTCCCGTATCTGTCGTCATTAAAAAGAGAAACTTGTACATCGTGCTAATAACTATACAGTTCCATTTTAACGCACACGAATGCTGATTAATCGTAATATTGCCGAACTCCAATGATAAAAACTCAAGCGACGACACGTTACGACATATTACGAGTTACATTCACATGCTTAATACAAAACGGAAATCACCCCGCCCCCCCCCCCCCCCAAGCCTCGTCACGCCACTGACGCGTCACGTCGAGAGGCGGAAAAGTGATCGGAGCACCTTTGGCGATATCTGCGCGTAGAAGAGTAAAGAGCAGCCGGTAAACGGAAGCGCTGACAGGTACCCCGCGGACGTGGAACCCGGCTTGCCCTTAGCAGATCGCTCGTAAGTAAACCTAATCGAAGTGTACAGCCGCGGGAAAGAGGGGTGGAGGGGGTGGGGGGGGGGGGCGGGGTGGAGGGGGAGAAGAGGAGAGTGCCGGCAACTGGCCAAATAGAGAATCTGGTCTCGTCGTAGGCGGTCTTCGTGGGCATCGCCATTGACGCTCGCGAGACGGTTTGCGCGGGAGGAATTATTATCGTTAGGTCGCATCATCCCTCTCCCGTACTTGTCCCGTGCGCTTAAACGGCGATCAAGGACGATCGATTTACATACGCGCCGCGGATGATCGATCGACTCGTAGCCGGTCCCGGTGTAAGATACGTCGACGGGACCGCGGAGTGGTAAAACATTGAAAAGGATCGCCGCTCGAGCGGAATATTATTCTCTCTCGTGCGAACGCGCGGGTTTAGATCGTTCGTTGGTCGCGGAAGTCATCGACCCCTCGCGGCATACGTCGCGACAACTCGTTACGCCCTCGATCGCCGCTTCCGCTCGAAAAAATGCGCGGATCTTTTTGATTAATGTCGCCCGTGCGCGAATATTCAAGTCACTCGCTCGCGGGACCGTGTTCGACGTCAACGTGGCTGGCGGGATGCTGAGAGACGTCAAAGGGATCGACGAGCGTGGAGTTATATTCTAGTCGATCGTGTCGGTTCCCTTTGCGCCGATGATTTCGTGACCCGTCCCCCTCGTCTCGCCCCATTGGTATCGAGATTTCCTTCGATACATGGTTATGCGCGAAACGCGTCTCGCCCACACCGGCGAGCATTCGCCGATCTCTTTCTGGCCAAGCGAGGATACGTCGAGACACGCGTTTCGCGTATGATTTCGTTGGTTCTTTGTCGAAATTTAAAAAAAACCCCAACTTTCGCGGGGCGACATTCTCGAGGTACCATAGAAAAGTTACGCTACTCAGGAGTTTGGAGTTCCCTGCACGGTCCATTATCTCGGGAATGATTTTCCCCTCTGTTAATCGTAATCGACGTTACCTCTACGACAGGCGATCCGAAGCTGGACCACCGTCGCTGGTTCGTTGGCCGACATACTCGTCCAAGTTCCCGGCAATCTGTCCCTGAATGAAAAGCATCCAGAGTCCAAAGAAACGCGGGCGAGCAGGTAGCTCTTTTAGAACTAACGACCAATGGCTCTACATTATTTATACCCGGCCTGGTCGGCGATGCAATCGAGTCGTTGCTACGAATCGGGAAAACGAAAGACGATTGTTTTATTAGCGAGGGAACGTCGAGACGTCTGCGCTGAAGGGTAGTTTATCGAACAATGACGTCTATTATTTAGGTGGATACTCTATCTCGACTCCCGTCCTTAATAAACCGTCGCGATCCGGGCATAATGAGCGTACGGGACGGAATAGTTTCGCTGAAAATACCGACGTACAGCGCCAAATAAAGAGTCATTGGCGTTGTTATTTTTCTCCGATCAGATTCCTTCCACGTTGATTCTTATTTGGACGAGTTATTTTCGTTATATATGTAACGCCACGTCGTCGAAATATTTTCTTGCTCCCAGCGAGCGTCGCTTACATTAATCTAATTAAAACCACCGATTCATTATTTATAGCGGTTCCCGAACAGTGTACCGCGCGAAATCGGGGGAAAGATATTTCCGGAGGTGTAGGATTTCGCATTGATCGTCGAGCGTCGACCTGATTCTAAATTTCGATGGAACAATTAATAACGAGACGCTAAAAGGCTTGACGACAATGACACCAGTTTCCGTTTCGGTGGATGCCGAATAGTCGATCGATCGTACTGTGTCCTAGGTAGAATGCAACGGTAGAAAACTATAGCCCCCTCCCCAAGTAAGATGTTCGTATAGCTTTATAGGATCGTTTACGGAACCTTCATCCTTTCGAATTTCCCATTTCGCGCAGCACTATAATTACGTGAAATCGCCGGACGGTGTATCGGCCGAATTATAACTCGAATTATCATACAATCATCTCAAAACGAATTATTCCCATCGTCGAGACAAAGCATTCCACGGGCAGCGGGCACTCGAGAGTCGGAGGTAGAGAGAAGGTAGAAATGATAGAGGTACAGAGGGATGGAGATGGGTGGAGTAGGGCATTAAGCCGTATTTACGCCTGACGCGATTTTGCGTGGGCGAGCGGCAGCAGCAATTACGGGCCCGGCGACGAGCCGATGAGCGAAGCCAGCTTAACGAGCAGTTCTTTCGTTCCCTCACCCTCTCCCTCTCCCTCTCCCTCCCCCCTACCCCTCGTCCGTTCTCCCTCATCGCCTCGCTCTATTGCCGATCGAGGTGTCCCACGAATTTTAAGGAACACCTTTGAGACCACGACAGCCGCCTCTCGTCGCACAGTTTTCCCGAGTGATTCTCATTCGAAAAAGGGGGAATAAAAAAAAGGAAGAGTCGTTCTCGGGAGCAGCAACCTGCGGACTGGCCTTTTTATCGCGCCGACCGGAGCCGGCTTTACGAGGAGTCCCATAACGGAAATTTACGGTCCTCCCATGCACCCTACCTCCCCTTTAGCCTTTCTCTCTCTCTCTCTCCCTCTCTCTCGCTCGCTCTCTCTCTCTCTCTCTCTCTCTCTCTCTCTCTCTCTCTGTCTGTTCTACCTTCCGCTCGTCTCCGTGTCTCCTCCGCGCTGTCTTTCCGCCCATTCCCCCGGCATCGCTTCCTCCGCTTTCAATCGCCGATCGGCGGATCTCCGCCGCGAAGCCGGAAAGAATTAACGCCGATCAATTAAGCCTGGCAGATTCGGACGCTCTGTGTGGTCCCCGAAACGCCAAGTACCGACCGTAAGTACCGCGAGTACCGTCTTCAAAACTACCGGATAAACGTTACGGCGATAACGGGGCAACGCCCACGCACGAAACGGAATAAAATCGGAAGAAATTCGTTAACAATGTACGCGTGGACATTCGTACGTTTACGCGTCGATATTTTCGCGATACGATCTGCGTTGCGTTTGATTACGGTTACCGTGTGCCTGGCGTCCCACGCGGTCGTAAATTAGACGTAATGCAACTGGTCGAAGCGGTGGGAGTACGTCTATCCGTTTCGTTGATTTTCAGGCATTGCTAATACCGGCTACTGTTATTTCGCATAGTTAACCGTGCGCGCCCGAAGCAATACGCGATCGTGTACACACATGTGCTTATCGGCGTATACACGGTGCGTATGAATATTTCCACGGCCGATCGCGTGTCTCGGTTGGGATATAAAAAAGCGCGGGCCGTTAAAGCTCATTACACTGTCCGGCGATCAATTTGTGAAAGGATGAAAATAATGTCGATCCAACTCGTGCCGATCTTCTTGTCATTTCAAAATTCAGTCTCGCGAAGCAGTCATCCGGAGGTCCTCGTATCTGGAACAAAAGATCCGATAATTATTTGACTGGAAGAAGGAAAATAACGTTTCGAGGAACTGTGCGAAAGATATCGTCGACGTATCCGATTCGAAGGGAAACGTTTCCAAGGAGAAGAGCGACGAAAGCTATCTTACCTTGGCATTGATTTTTTTAATCAATATTTCTGACACACCGCGTATATACTCTTCTATCCTTCTCCCGGGTGCCGATCCCCGCGTCGATGGAAGTCAGCCCGTAAAGAGGCCGATTAAGGCCCACGCCGATAAATAAGTATCTCCACGTTGAAAAGTGCCGATTGGCCTGGCAGCGAACGAACGTGTAGTACTCACCTGCGGCTCCGCGAACGAAGAAAGGTGCATACGAGATCGCAGATACGTATCTTGGGAGAGCGTACGCTATCGCGCTCGCGCTCGCCCCACGGTGAACGTTAGCGCGAGAGCGTTTTCACGTGTCAACCGCTTGATATATTTCCGACTAATGACTGTAAGGAATAATTATGACTCTCGCGGTAAGAATTTCACTCAGGCCAAATTGACGTGCCGCCGTTCGGGCAGGACACGCGTCGGTATATTACGTTTAACGCACGATACCGTAACTCACGATTCTCTGATCGGGCTTAATCGGACGAATCGTATTGGATAAACGATTTCGGATGTTGATAAACCGTGCCTCGTAGATCGTCCGGTCGATAGTAACCGTGTCGTGGTTACGCGCGAGTCACGAAAATTATCGGGCAAAATCAGTCTCCCTCTCGCCGTTCACCCCTCTTTCTCACTCGGTCCTATTTGGTGAAAAAATTATTTCGATTTACCTTGGGCCGAGTCGAGGCCCGAATCGGAGTACGGAGCGAACAATTCTGGATCTACAGGGTATCCCAGAAATGGTGGTACTCGGTTAAAGGTGTGATACATGAAATAATTCCAAACAATTTCTCCTTACCGAACATATTAACGGAAAACGGGAGCAATTGGAGAATCGGTTCCCGATTTTCATTAATATCTCGTAAACTGGGGCGCATTGAATATTTTCGATGAGGAAAAACCTGCTTGGAATTTTCTCAGGTATCATGCCTACAATAGCTTTCCGTACCACCATTTATGGGACACCTTGTATATCGCCCCGTTTTATAATTTATTCGTTCGCGACGATCCTCGTCGTTACGTTTCTTCGGTAGAATATAATTAAAATTTCTAATACTGGAATTGTGCCTCACGGAATTCATTAAAATGTCAGATCAACGACTTTAACTATGTTAAATATTGTAGGAAATAGATGCTATTATTGTAAAACAGGCCTGTCTGTCGCAAGCATGAGTCATCAGTCTCCTCTCGGCCTAGCCCCACCATGTCTCTCGGCGTGCGTCTAAGAGTGAGACAAGTATAGCGTTGTCCTTCTTTTCGTTCGTACGGCATGCACAAAGCTGACGGGTGGGGGTACCGAAACCGCGCAAGGAGAGTGCGTTTCTCCGCGGTTAGGCAGGCCTGATTGTAAAAGGAGAGGAATATTCCCTGATATGATATAATATGATGAAAGAATGGGAAATGAATGTATGCTGAGAAAATTCATACAACAGCTACGATTATTCGTGCTTCCTCGCACAAATTTGTCTTTTGGCTTTCGTGTTTGTCTTCACTCCACATTTTCTCCTCCAAATCCGCTCCTTTCTTTCATTTTTTCCTCCCTGGGCTCCATCGCGTTACGTTGACACATGCTCGTATGCTACGCTCGCCCGTATTCACACGCACGCACACCACGACACTCGTCATCCAGGAATCGGAAAAAAAATGCCTGGTTTTTCCCCATGGGAATGCCTTACCTGTCGCGATATGTGAACCGTTCCTGCGGGTACTGTTCCGCATCCTACAATATTACTATCAACTCCACAAACCACGGCAGCCTTATCACAATGGAGAACCCAATCCGTTGAATATTGTATCGATAAGTTAAATGTCGAGGAACTCGGCCTGGTTATATAAAAGTATCGTGGGATCGTGGGCCAGGCCTCTACAACGCGAACGATTCGTCGTTTACGCGCTATTACGCGTAAGGAAATCAATGCTGCTCACCATCCAAACTCCACGAGATTAACGTCCTGGGCTCAAGATACGAATTTTTATTATTATTTTTTTGTCCCACCTTCCATCCCTCTCAGGATGCAAGAAATTTGGTAGTTTCCGCACGTTTTCCACGCACCCTATCGATTCACTCCGCTCGGTGCGACACTTCCCTATATTCTCTGGGTCAAAGGTAGACACCAGAGATTCAGGGTCGATAGATCTTCCATTTGGGCCCCATAGTGGGGTCAATTGCTGATAATAAAATACCTAAGTTCGAGAAGAAGAAAACAGAGAATATAAAAGCTGAAAAAGATAGAGAAGAGAGTGGAGGTAAGTAGAAGGGGAAAAAATAGGATAAGAGAGGAAGGGATGAGGTGGGAAAGGGAAGGAAAACTAGAGACTTTGGCTAATCTGTTTTTATTGAAGAGTAATTCTAACTAGTGACTTTATTAACGAGGAAGTCTAACCCCTCAAGATTTGAACTGTCCGTCTCTTCGGATCTCATTGTCAGTCGTGAATCCCCGGTGCCCGACTTTCGTTGCTTTCGCGTGAAACTCCGAACGATTTACGGTCACGCGCGTTACAATCGCAACTTTAATACGGGCGAGGAGCTCCTTTCACTGATTCGAATAAACGCCGTACTACCGCCGAGCAGTCTAACAACGAATTTCAATACATTGATCTCGCGTTACAATATTTGCACAACGATGCGGGATCGACGACGGCAAATAAGAAGCTGACGCGCGACGGTAATCGCCATAATCGATCGCGAATAACAAACAACCCCGATGCGCCAAGCGCCGTCCTAGCGTGAAAAAAGGAGCAACCGGTACGTAATTAATGAGCGAGGCGAGCGGAGCTTTCGCTGGGAAATTATTACATAAATTATTCAGCGATAAGGGCATTATATTTATGAGAACGAATTCATTTGGCGATCAGTTTTCTGTGCGCGAAGCTGCCCGGTTAATTTGAGAATCGACAGGTACGTTGGCTCGATCCCATCTGCTCGTCGAGAGATGATGGTCGCGAGTGCAACAGGTTCGTGCCAATCTAGAGAGGCAAAGGAAACGTATTATCGGTTATCGCGATCTTCGGCAATTCTCTCGCGGTGGCGAGCACCCGATGAAATCGTGCCGATTACTCGTAGCACGCAGGAAACTAAGCAGCCTGTCCCTGGGTAGCACGAGTAGTCGCGCCTACCGATAGATAAAAGGCCAATAAATGGTCAGTTATAAGCCGTTTGATTCGGCGTAAAGCGAAACGCTCAACGATCGATACGCGCGCGGTCTTGCACCTGTCGCTGTCGGTATTTTAAATTAACCAACGTTTTTCTAATTAACGCGCAGCCGTGACGGTGAACGGGTTCCCCGCCTAATTTAAAATATCACGCACCGTGTCCTCGGCACTTTGTTAAAGTACTTTTATTAAGTTTACACGGCTGCGCACGTTCCTCCGGCGTGTCGTGCGAAATTAATCGAGTAATAGAGATAGACTTCCATACACGTACAATATATCCACGTAACTACCGTCAATTCGAGATCGTATCTACGTCGCCCACGCCGGTGCGGTACACGAACGGCCTCTGGCACACTGTCATAGCACACCGAGACCGGTTCTCTTTTTGGAAACGACGCGGTACAACTAGTACCGGGAACTTTTCCTCTTTCTACACGGGGCATAAATCCCGATAAGATCATTGTTTTACAAGCCCCGAAATGCGAAAAACTTTCCCGCGCGATAATGGTCGGTCAATTATCTCCGCTCCTTCCTAACTCGACGGATACGATCACTTTTTGTTTCTCTCTCTCTCTCTCTCTCTCTCTCTCCCTCCCTCTCTTTAGTTCCTTCTTTCGTTCGCTTTGTCGCGTAGCACGGTATCGCGTATAAGGCGAGACATCGAACCGACAGCGAATAACTCGCTATATCGATTTACGATAAAATCTCGACGCCCACGCGTTGCTGTAGAATGCCTTACCGTGGCGTAATTTCTTTTTTCCGTTAAGATAACGTCATTTTTTGCTCCACCCTCGCGCGGAGGAGGACCGCTATCGCGGGGTCAGCCGACATCCACGTACGACGGATATAACAAACTTTTTCTCTCCTCTTCCCCCCCGGTACCAGCCAATAAGGAGTTACGTCGAATAGACGAGGTTATAGCTCGCCTATCGATTCGCGATAAAATCCAGTCGCCCACGCCGCCCGGACCAGCGCGGCGCAGCGCAGAATGCGTCCCTATCGCGTCGCTTTTTTATCGCTCGGATGCCTGCCAAGTTTTCTCCACCCTAACGCGCAACCGATTTCGCGTATTCGGTCGATATCCACGTACGGGGCGGCAACGACACCGCCGGCATTCCGCGGCGCGCTGCTGTCCGCGCGAGATGACGCAGTAAATCTCGGCGCAGAAAGAACGCATTCCGCGGCTCACGGGAATCCGCGGCAGAAGGATCGAGAGGGCCAGGACGAGGTGCGTCCCGGGTGCGTGCAAGGAGACCGGATATAACGAAGCAGGGGCAAGAAAGTTGCGCGTACACGCACGCCTATCTGTGTTGAGCAGCTACTTTGCCGCGTACTTCTTTCGTGCAACTTTCTATCGCTACATCCTTCGCCGTCTTCCCTTTTCCCCCTGTCTCCTTCCCTATTGTACGCTTCCGGCCCCCCGAGTTCTCCTACAAACGAGTACGCGGCAATTTCTAACGTATATTATCGGAATCGTACCGGTTTGGCGCGTTTAATCGAAACTTTGCATCTGCTCGTTAATAAGCTCGCGGCCGTGCGTAACGTTTCTGGACGTTTCCTTGTCCCCGCCCTCTCTTCCGTCCCAATTCGCGATGGAAACTCTCGATCACCTTATCTCCGCGACGACTCATTGTCAGCCACGGAATACAGATATTTACCGTTGGGAACGAATCGCGTTATACAGCGATCGATAATCGTGACGGGGCTAACGGTTCCCTCGAAAGTTTTTCAATTATCGCACTCGCGTTCTCCCGAATTGCGATTTTCAATTGCAATTCTTGAGGAACCGTTTGTACCGCCGACAATGACAGAGATCCTCCTTCATTGGTGACGCATTCGTATCATCGTCAAAGAGAAATATTTCGTCCTCCAACAAATCGATAAACGATACACGACATTATCGACGAAGAGCTCCGAAACCGGAGTCAAATTCAATATATCCCGCGGCACCCTTCGACGCTCACCGTTCCTGCGCAGCGGCGTACACGCGTACCGAGATACTCCCTTGCGGGTAAGGCGCCGCAATTAGTATACCGCGCGTTCGGCGAGGAGACTAGACGAGAGACGCCAGTGGCCCGTGGATCGCGGTTCGATCACTTGCCCGGACGTCTGTCGGAAGGGGGACGTTCTAGGAGAGGAATTAGCATCCCTCGGACGTCGAGACGTCCGTCGGTAGTCGAACGTATGGCCCCTCTGGCTCGGTCGATTACGCCGGGTGATCTATTGCCTCGGAGATGCGGCATAACGCCGACCCGTCCTGCGCGAGCACCGCGGCATGGCTAGCATCCATCCTGAATCGCGACGCGGTGCGGTGGTAGGAAACCGCATCGATGTTATGCGCCTTTACTTTGTCCTCAGTTTGTCATGAATGGCAATTTATTGCGTACGCGCCGCACCGAATGGAATACCGCGCTAAACCCATCGTGACTCGCGAACGAACGGTTCGACGCTCGTTGGGCGTGGGTACACCTAGAAACAGACTATCGTCGCGTCACGTGAGCTCGCGTGCTATCTCGTTGGCACGTTTAAATCGTGATGTCACGTGCTAGAAAGTCAGGACTGTCGTATATGTGCTACTGCCATGCTTTCTCATGTCACGGAACTTACAATTAGTCAGTTCCCTCATTGTCAGTGCATTTTGTATAACCACTCGTGCGTTGTATTTGTTTCAAAAATGGAAAGTGTCAGTTCAACCACATTGTTGCCAAGATGTTTCGCAAATCTGTTGAACACGATAATCGTGCGATCCATGATTATACGTAGTATGTATAGAACTTCGTGCTCTCTAACTTTTTCTCTTAAATGCTCGACCATTTTATATGTATATTTAAAAGCACAACTGCAACAAAACCGTGGATTAGCGAGGTAATAAAAAAAAAAGCGTTGTGCCTCGCGTAAAGCTGACGACGTGACGTGAGACACGTGACGTGACTGTAATGTGGTTCTGATACATCTAAATACATGTAAAATACACCCTTTATACTTGTTTCCAGTGATACGAGTTACGGTGATAGCAGCTTAACGCGCCCGTTTTCCTCAATCATGGTTTCCCTCGCGGTTAATCGAGCAACAAAGTTTGGAAATCGAGGCCAGAAGGAGGGGCAGGATCGCGGAGTAATTATGATAATGAGCTACACGGCAAACAGTTGCCATGTAAATAAATATTTAATATGATAATTGGATTCGGAGGCACCTCCCATCGCCGGTTGTAACATTGCGCGCCGATAAATACGGCGAAATTTCTGATACCGAGTAAATAGGTATCGAGGAAGCTGATCAAAGTAAAAAACTTGAAGCGAAATAACCATCTTTTTTCCGTATTCCGTTTTTAATTCGGGCAACGCAAAAAAACACCGAAGTTGATCTTGTCCCTGTGCGTAGAAACGAGTATATCCGGCGAGGATAAAGAGGCTCTTGAAAAGAAAACAGTGTTGAAAGTTGAAACTACTTTTGACCGAAAGCACGGAACTGCGAGCAAAAAACAATAGCTACCAATCACCTAACGGGTGTGGCGGAAAGTGCAATAAACTTTCAATAAACCCCAGTCCATCGACCGTCGATCTTATCTCCGGGCCAAAACTAACGATCAACCTGCACGAACCGAAGAACAATCGAAAACGTCGATCCTCGTTATTACAAAGTATAACGGGCCCGATGACGGTGCCGATTTGCAAACCGCGACAACTCATTTCAGGCCTGCTCCGTCGTATCGGGATATTCGATCGATATTTTTCCGTGAGACGGGCAAGTGGCTCGGAACAAAGACAAAGAGAAAGAGAGCGGCGAGGGAGACGCTCGAAGGGAGACGGGAATGAAGATGAATAGATAGGGGGAGGAGTGGGAGGGTGAAGGGCGACGGTGAGGAGAAAGAGAGGAACGCGAGGTGGTCGCGACAAAAAGTTGGACCGGTCCGGAACGTAGAAAGCCAAGCGTGGCGTGGCGTGGCCTGGCGTGGCGTGGGTGGAACGAGGACCAGTGACAAGTACGATCAGCCGGTTCACCGAGCTGATCGAGGGAAGAGGAGGAAGAAAAAGAGTCCCGCCGAGGGAGAGGGAGAGCGCGCGCGAGACGAAGAGGGAGGGAGAGGGAGGGAGCGGGAGACCGAGTGAGAGGGTGCGGAGGGGAAAAAAAAAAGAAGTGAACGGAGGAGTCGCTTCGAGCCGCATCGACCGGCAGCGGCAGCAGCAGCAGCAGCAGCACTTATAATTTCTAATGGGCACCGGGAGATTTTTTGTCCGCATCCGGAACGGGGCCCGATGCTGCAGACCCGCAATAATTTATATCTTGCGGGTACACTGTCGCGCGTGCGTCGGCGTATACGCGAGAAAAAGCGAGAAAACGGAGGGGACGGATCGCGAGAATCGCGCCACTCCGCACGCTACGCCGCGCCACGCCAATCCGTATTATGCCACGTCAAGTCGCGGCACCGAGCCGTTCGCTAGGATCGTAAGTGGAAAACCTGAAACGTCCTTTCGATGGGAGAGAAGGAGGACTCATAAATCATGGGAATTCAGCGTCGCGGCAGTGCTTTTTTGACATTTTTTTCGACAACATAGAAACGTGAACGGATTACGGAGAGTGGTCTACTTGCGTTCCAGTTCTGCGCGAGCGTTCGTCCTGTTACGTGTCTCGTTCGCATCGGTCGATATCGATATTTTGACTCGGCTCAACGAGACCCGCCATTATGCATGCTCGTGCGATTCGTTATTTTGCGTATAGGGCAGATTTATTCGCGAGAATCTCGCTGCGCGAAGATCGGACGGAAGGTAGACGCGGTTAGCTGCGTCAGCAGCTCTTTCAAGGCTGTTTGCAGCGCGACTCTTAGGATATCGTAGTATCATCACGTCCTTTCTAATGTAACTAGATCGCGTTGTCTTCCCTCTCGCGGCATCCGAGAACGATATCAAAATGCTAAAAAAAAAAGAAAGAGATACGCGCAAGACACGCGTGACTAAATCATTCTTAACCTTAAAACAGGCTAACAACGCGACGACGCTCGTTTCTCATTCGTTTGGAAATTTTCGCTCGGATTATCGTGTAACGCGATACTTCCTCGGGTGTTTTCGTTAATAAATAACCTCGGGATTAACCGTTTAAGACACCGAACGACAATAGCCCGTTAATCCAATTACGATCGACTCCCGATAACACAGCTCGGATATCGAAACTGTGACGCGCACGAATATTCAGCGAGATTGCCGAATACGCGAAAAACTGTGTCAGGGGATATTGTTGCCGAGATATCGCATCGGAAACCTGATTATCCGAATATCCCTTACACGAAATGTCGATTATTCCATTACCACTTATCCGGGGTATCGATCGCATCGAACAGGATACGGGAGCCTCGATACACGTATGTATACGTACCCAACTACCTACCACACACACACCCGCTGTGCATATAATACGCGTATAACGAGATATCTACCTGAAATCCCGGGTGTAGCGTAAATCAACCCGAACATCATTATGCATTCCTGAGATAACGACGTTGTATGTACACCCTTTAATGCACCGTCACCTGCTTTGCTTTTCATAAACTTGAGCATCGCGCGCTGCTCGATATCCTTTCCGTAAGCCGATACGCAACGAGAGCGCCATTTCTTCTTTTTTTATTTTACGCTCACAATCAGCGAGAAACACGAACGTATGTACGTACGTACACACATACGCGGAAAGTTGGACACTTAATTAACATTCGCGTAAACGCTCGATAGATAGCTTAGCGAGCGATATCGATCTAATAGACCCTCGTAAGTACAATTATGCTTTATATCGGAAGTCACGGTCTTGATTTAACGAGAACACAGGCCGCTTTGATGAACGAGAAGTCGAGTCGCCGTATCGTTCGAGATATCTCGTGCCGCCGTAATCGATCCCATAATTAAACCGGTAATCTACCGGTAAGATTTAAGGGTACAGGTCGAAAGGTGAACGAAACCCACGGCGCGATGGTCGGAGATCGTTTCGTCCGAATCTTCCGAAACCACCGATAACGTTTCTTTTTCCATTGCGCTCGATGATCGGTTGCCCGAAAGAAGCGTAGAAACCCTTGAAGGGAATGCGACGAATACTCTCTTTACGCTTACGTTTAAATTCAAAAAGCTTACGTCTAAATCAAGAGACAAGGTCTTGTCTCGGGCCAAGTGCAAGAAGTACGCGAGAACTAGACCTTGTATCTTTTCCGAAAAGAACGAACGGGAGTTTTTTCAAATTACCGGCAATAGTTTTCGCGAAAAACGACTCTTTCGCGAGCACGGCATGTAGGTAGTCGGCTCGGATTTCGCCAGCCGATTACAAGAGACGCATATTGGGCAACGCGTTCCTCCGATCGTGCAAAAAAGGTCTCCCTCTAACGAATTTCGACGTAGGTACGCGCGTTCTGCCTTTCTCTCGCTTTCGATTTCGGCTCAGTTTAACCGGGAGCAAAGGAAACGAACGATTTCACTGTAATCTCGCGATATCCTTGGTCCTACCATGTACGTGACAACCACCGCGAGCCTTCTGGATGGTCGCTTGAGAAAAAGAAAAAGAAAAGATATTCGAGCGATCATACGGATTGCGTGCGCGGCGAAAATTAATCATCGAAGGACACGACAGTATAATATTTTCGACCCGAGAAGATTCGATCGAAGGTTTCGTTTTATTTGTATCGAATAACGAGATCGGAAATATTCCTGGTGTACGTATTATCGAGGGAAATTTTTCCAGCATCGAAATTAATCGATACCAGACTCGAGCGACTTACAAAAATAAAATTAGTATATTGTAAAATAATGCGAATATTGGAATCTCTTGAAAATACACTTACAACAGCATTTTCTTTCTAATTGCTGATAATTAGACTAATTTAGATTTTACTTGTGATGCATACCAAATTTTGTAATAGTTACATTCGAAACTATCGCTGCATTTGGAAATAAAGAAATTCTCTAACGTTACTCGTTTGAAGCCGACTAGATGTAATCGTAATACTAAAATGGATTTCGTGAGGTTTTGGAGACGATGTAAAAACAATTAACGTGTATATATATTTCCATCGTAAGAGTGCAGCAACATACAGGTCCATTTTCTATTTCGATGTACAGACATAAGGATTATCAACTTGTGATCGTAGAAACGGGTACAAAGATGACATCACAAAGTGTTTTCGAGCCCTTTCCACCAAAGGCCGTGGAGTTTTACAGTTATCGATAAGAATTTTTAGGCAGTGTTGTGCATTATCTAGACAAATTTATCGTCAATCGTTACTTATCGTCGCGAGTCAACAAACCAGTAACGTTTACATTCCTCTCTCAAAGTATTATAAAAAATTATGATTTTTATACTGGATATCGGATCGTTCTTTAAATCGAAACTGACGAATTATATTCGTATTCGAATACCCTTTGATCCGGGCGAATAATCGGACTCGAGTACGCGAGCCCTTTATCTAGATAATAATTAAGATTGTCTCGCACAACACTGATCACCGATGTACATAGAATGTAAACCCTTAATTACGACAAAGAATACAAAATTTCTAAGCTCTTCTCAGGAGATCGTACCGTGCATGAAAAAATATTTCGCTTCGATCTTCCGCTTACACATGTATTTACCCCTTTTCATCTTCAGCCTTAAAGTGATATGTTAGATTCGATACTAATCGATATCCGTTAATTCTTCCGCCTCGGAAGGAGGAATCTGATTTCGACGTCGAAGGCACCGTATTTCTACCGATATGATTGATTCTCTGTGCGCCGCCGACAAGGTACGATAATTTAATGGTGGAAAAAAAACGAAAGCGGTAAACGAGGCACAACGAGAAAAAAAAATGAAGGAACACACGGAGGACATGGACGAGAATGACAAAGTGTGGACAGTGATTCGTTGAAAAATTATATTTTTTTTCCATTCTGGCACGATTCGTAAACACAACATAATTTATAAATTAACATACACAATCATCGTCATCAATAATTTACACAAACCCTTGTGAGCGTTTATCGTTACAAGAGAGAGAGAGATAGAGAGAGAAAGATGGAGAGAGAGAGAGAGAATGAGTGAGAGAAAACGCGTTCTCCTTCCGCGGGCGTCACGAAAGATCGTAACCTCATCATCCCGAAGGGAAAACGGAGAAGGGAGAAAAGAAGCACGAGATTCGGGTGTCCCTTCGAGGATGTTCCGAACGTCGCGCGAAACGGACCATAAAAACGAACGACAGATACGTTTATAAATGCAGACACGCGCTCCGATGTAACTTGACGTTCTCCTTCTCCCCTCTCGCTGACAGACTGACAAAATCAGAGAGGATCGTTCGATAAAACGGGGGATTAATGGCGAACGAGAGGAAGAAGAACAGGATGAAAAAAAAAATAGGAAGCTTGACTTGCGAATAGGATAACAAAATAAATAATAGAAGCATTAAACATGATTAATCACTTAACAACGTAACTAGGTATAATAATAATTAATAATAATTAATATAATAATAGAAATAATTATAATCGTACGAATGGCTAAGTGTTAATAATTACAAGAGCAGGTTGTCTGGCACGGCGATCGCTTAATTGCCTGAAGACACGTCGAACGTGTTTTATACCCTTTCATTTTTTTTTCGTACTTAAGTCAACGGGCTTATTACGAAAGAGTTTCTCTCAGTTTAAGGTTGAATCCCGCGAAGGATTCCGTCGAGCCGGAAGTCTCGATGAAGTTTAAAAAGAAAAAGGCGTATGAATAATCGAAAAAAGAAAAGCTCAATTTTTTGTTTGTTTCTCAAAAACACGGCGGATTGAAACGCGAGAAAATTGTAAACTTAGCGAACTTAACGGCGGATTCGTTTACAAGTTCGATCGAAATTAACCTTCCGTCCCGACGTCTCTCCTTCGCGCCTCCCTTTTCGTCGCTCCAACGAGTCGCCTTTCCACGTAACCGTTCGATCGAGAGGCAAGTAAAATGGCAAGCAGAGAGCGATAGTTTCTCCTTAATGGCTAATTACTTGTTCCGTTCCTCTTGAAACGCTTAAACGGTAGATAATTAGAAAAACCTCGATATACAAAAATACGGATATACACACCTATGCGCGCGTTAAGTGCGCATACGTTATATCGTGTTTGCGCGTGTCTTACGCTTGGTCGTGCGCGTACATGCGAGTACGTGCACGCGTACACGTACGAGTGTTATAACAGGCGTGACTCGCGATATTCGTCACTACCTCTTACCGGCCACGAATGGGAGACACATTGGATAGTAGGTAAGTTATGGCAAGGATAAAGGCAAACGGTCGAGGCTGAGCAAGGTTGAAGGTAGATTCCACGCATGGTCTCTCCCCGGCGAATCGCCATACGTACGCGAGAAAATCATTCGTAACAACTCGAAAGCGCTCGGAATAGAAATCTTGGCCGGTTCCGATCGGACGTTTCGAATCGATCGTAACCCGACTGTGTTTAACATTCGTTTAGAAAATCGTGAGTATTTTATGATCGTCGAATTTGCCCCCCCCCCCCTTTCCCCTCACACACGCGCGCGCGTGCGCGCACAACACACACACACATAACACACACACGCACACTCCTCCTTCCTTCCTCTCGCACGCTATCGTCTGAAAACACACTAAATTTTCATTGAAAATTTCCATCGGAAGGCGTTAAAGATTTAAAGAGAACGGATCCAAGAACATTTTTGTTTCTTTTTACATGGAACGCTAAGAGCACCCGAGAGCATTCGTTCTACGACGGGGAAGCACACCTTTTAATTAACGATATTCGACTCCGTTGCAATTGTATTAATGCTAATTTCGAGGTAAGACAAATCGCGTCCTGCGCAAACGGAACTTCCACCGATTATATCGTTTCTCATTTCTCCCTCGGTTTCGTTCTCTCCCGTCCATCGGACCCTCTCGCAAAGTCTCTTCGACGGTATATAAAAAAATATTATCTTTTCCTTCACGCGATTATAACATTCTCACGCTAATAATTACAATAATAATAATATTAATAATAATAAAACGCGATAATAATATTAATATTACTCACTAATTAACGTTAATTCTATACGCTTTATTATGCTTTAAGTTCTTTCTTTCTGCAGGTACGGTTACGTTCGTTATTTTTCTCCCGAAGAAAATCTTCGAGACGTTCTCTCGCGATTCCTTTCGTTTCTCCGTCTCACACTCCACTCCCCCTCAAATTGACAATTTCAACCCGAGCTCCACGAGATTCATCTTTTAACATTTCTCGGCTGTAACCTCTGATCGTTCCTCAACATTACCAAGAGTAACAAAAACAGATAAAATTATCTCAACGTTCTCAAGAAGAATTTCGCGCGGCACGAAAAACGACACAATTTAACGACTAAATGTACGATTTCGCTACCGCGACCGATAGCAGTCGTTGACGACTGCGACAAATGCTGTCGTCGGAGACCCGAAAACCGGCCCCATTGAAAACATCGGGTCTAGCGGGTCGCAGTCGTCGACAAATGCGATCGGTAGTGGTAGCGAAATTATATCTTAACGAATCTCTGCACGATAACCCGCGTTTCGTATCTTTAATTTCTAATTACTCGCTTCGGAGCTCCCTCGTGTATAAGATCGAGCGTATTTGTGGCGAATCGACGAGGTTACCAAATGGCGAATCGCTAGTTACAATTTTACAAAACAACGAAGAGACATACCCGAAGAGAACGTTGGCGATAAACCAATGTGTGGTTTCGTCGAAATCGTACGGTCCGTCTATTGAGATCATCGTTGGTCCAGAACGACATTACGAGTGTCGATTATAGTATTACGAAATTTCATTTGCGATTCCACGTGGTTTGATTAATCGCAGAGCCTCGGATTAAAGGTTTCTATCGCCAACGATTTCTCTTCGCGTTAACATTACGCATCGAGCTCCGACCGACGGGCAAGAATTACGGCATTAGGTTTGAGCGTGGTTCAATTACGCGCCCGCGGACCGACCGTGGAAATTTGGCACAAGTTAACGTTTCCTCGAGAACGGATTATCGAGTCTAATGTTTCGGCGCAACTGTAGGGCAAATTAACGGGAGGCACAGAGAACTTCGCGAAGGGATAGCGGTATTGGACGTCGTCGTCGTGGACCTTGGAACGCGAACTAATTAAATCGATCGCGTCTCGGCGCGTGAAGGGCTAGGAAATAAAAAAAAAGAACAAAATTCGACTTCGATGCCTAGCCAGGAGACGCATTAAAATCTGGACGCAATCGGTCGGGAATGCTTTCTATTCGCGTTGCGTCTCAACTTTACGCGTTGTGAAAGGGAGAACGGCAATCTCACGAATTTAATTACCATCGTAACGAGACTCGAAGAACTTCCAACAACGATCGCTTTGTACTTCGTTGAGCGAACATATTAATCGAATATGAAATTACTGACGAAGCATCTCACGAGTACTTTCATTAAAGGTACATATTATGGAAATCATATCTTCTGATTTATAAATAAAGTATTTATTTGACCGCTTATTGGGTAAGATTTGAGTACGAGTTTAAACCGCTCGAATGCCACGTTTTACGTTTCACCCGTAACAGAGGCTCCCTTCCTTGCGATCGGTAGTAAGAAAATTTAAAGGGGAACATATTTTACGCGCGTGCGCTATCATTGCTGGAACGATCTTCGATCGTACGGATCTCCGACGCGAAACGTAGAACGGAGGAAGAGCTCGTGATTCCGAAAACACTCCAAAGACTGCTTAACGCAAAAAAGAAACATCGGGGAGGACGAAGGAATAACGATAATACTGTTTGACGGCGTCTACTTTCGGTTAATGCGAAATCCAAGAAATCAGGATGTACCGAGACGCGGAATTTAGAAAAAAAAAAAAAAAAAATACTTTCACCGTATTTCCAAATAAGTCTCTCAAACGATTCACGGGCCAAGTTACAACGCGATTCGACAAATAAATTATTGCCTTCCATCTCGGTATTCTCTCTCTTCAACGTTTCTCCTGCCGCCTGCGTCGCCGAGATCTTGCAGCAGCGTTACATTCGCGTTCCCCGAGAGTCACCGTCGAGCCCGGAAGTTGACGACTCGCCGCGAGTCTTCCTCGACGACCACGCGGAAGTCCGGTGACCGGATCGAAGGATGGTCATCCACCGGCCCGTCGTCATTCGGCTTTAATCGTGACCGACGGCGACGCCATCTCTTGGCCGCCAAACGTCGGACTGCCGTCCTCGCCGGCAAGAAGGCCAGGTTCGCTCTTCGGTGTCTGAACGTCCGGGAATCTGGAGTGAGTCTTCAAGTGCCTGGTGATCATGTCCCGACGGCATGCTGCGTAGGCGCACTGCGGACACTTGTAGGGCTTCTCGCCGGTGTGAGTCCTCTGGTGGGTGCTCAGGTGGTCCGACCTGCTGAATACCTGACCGCAGGTACCACAGGTGTACGGCTTGACGCCTGTGTGCAGCCTCATGTGTCTGGTGAGCATGTCCGAGCGGGCGAAACTTCTCTTACATACGTCGCAGAGGTAAGCCTTGGCGGAGGCGTCCTGAGGACCTTGTCTTCGATGCCTGGAGGCCATGTGCTTGGCGAGGCGATCGTGAAGACTGAACATCTGGCCGCAGACCGGACAAACGTAAGCGACGTCCGAACCCGGTGGCATTTCCTCGACGACGGGCTTGACCTTGAGGTGATACCTCTCGGCGACGCTCTCCTTCGTCGTCGGCGAGGCCACGTCGCCTTTGACGACGGGCACGCTCACCGAGCCTCTCGTCACGATGCCCGGTGGTAGTAGCTGAAGAGCCGGCGGCCTACCGGATGCCGCTGCCGCCGCCGCGGAAGCCATGAGGTTCTTCATCGAGAGATCCAACGGTGATTCCTGGGGACTCGTCGCGTCGCTCTCGATGGAGCCGCTTCTCAGGGGATGATTCACGAAGACCGAGGACATGGACAACGGCGGCTTCTGGTCCCACCCTGCCACCACGTCCGAGTCCGAGTGGCTACGATTTCGAAATATGTCCGGCAGGTACTTGGTGTGCATGTAATGCTCGAAACTGTACGACGACAGGGAGCCCGGCGTCAGCGGTGGTAACGAGAGCGGCGTCAACGGTGTGAGGGGTGTGAGGGGTGTCAGCGGTGACGTGGGAGAAGGTAGCATGATGTTCGGATTGGGTGACTGGGAGCAATGGACGCAGGCGCATCCGGTGTACTTGGGCGCCGAGGATCTGTTGTGTGGCGGATGAACGTGATCGTAGAGATGATAGACGTTGTTCTTGTGATAATGCCTGTGCCGATAACGATGGCGATGAGGGGGATGGTGAGGGTGATGGGGATAATGATTCTGCTGATCGGCGTCGTTGGCGTTCGGCTCTTCCTTCGTGGGCGTCGTGGCGAGCTCCTCGCTCTTCAACCTCAGGGGCAGCAAATTGATACCCGCCGGCGGATCAACCGCCGCCGATCTCGATGACGATCTCGGCGAGCCAAAAGCGTCTTCCTCCTCCTCGGATGCCGGGCCGCTACCCTCGAACCTGAGAACCTCCCCCTCGGATGGGGAGCTCCGATGGGCTTGCAGGATGTCCAAGACTTGGGCCAGCCGCTTTCGTCTACGGGGATTCCGATGGTTGCGGTTGGCCGTCGCCGCGAGGGTGTTGTTGTTCGTACAGGAGGGCGGTGGCGGCTTGGCCGGACCCGGGGGCGCGGCTGCAGCGTCCTCCACGGCGCTCTCGGCCATCGTCATCGAGGATGCGCGGCACCCGCCGCCTGGGCCCCTTATGCCACCTACTACACCCTCGGCTACCACCGTACTGCCTCCCACCTCGTCCTGCAAAAAACAACCAAACGACTCTTACTCTCGTACTCGAAGAATTATCCACACGTACGCGTATATTTTTATGCCTGTATGCGTACAGCATTATAAATTAAATTACGATCTCCGCAACGTAGCAATTTCTTATTAGATATGCCCCAACTACCCGATACGCGTCATTTTGCGAATTTCCTCGGTACAACAGGTTAGGTACGGATGCGTTTTAGATACTCTTACACGAACATTACCATACGTACATTATCCATAGCGGTATACAAGTACTATCGTTGCAAAGGACTCTGTGCCATCCATCAACGTAAATTCTCTTACCGAATCGTCGTGACGGATCGTGGATGCGGGAAAGAATCGGGCGGGGTACGTGAGATCTTCTACCGGAACTTGACAACGACTAATGTAATGGCGGACCGGCCGTATCGGTAAGAAATCATGGAAAATAGTGGCGTCGTAACAAGTCAGGATTAGAGCGCGCATCGGTTTTTTATGTCGCCGCGATATCGCCCGATCTCCTGTCATTGAGCTTGATGTAGCCATTAAATAAAAGACGAGAGACATTCGCGCGACCGATTCCACTTCCTAGATGGCGGTGATGACGCGGCCAATATTATAGAAACGACCACACGCGATATCGTGGCGCGCGTGACAGGATACCACGACGCCGGCCCCAAGGATTATTTTCTTCTACTTCCTCGGTACAAGCAACGACACGGGCCCATTAATATTCCTTTTATTTTCAGACAAATATTAAACGCCCGGTAGAACAAATCAATGCGATTCCCTCTTTGAATCGCAAATCCTTCGAAAGCCACGGAGCCGAGAGTAGAAATTCACTCGTGCCGGCGTTTAGTCGTTTTCTCTCTGTTTATTTTAATGCGCCTGCAGACCACACCGCTCGTCTTGTTCGATGTGACACGGCACTTTGTCATAAAACCACGTGTAAGTCGAGAGATGTATCCGGTGAATATTTGAAATTTAAATCGCGCGCGGAGTACGGCGAGCGCATGAATCAACGTGTACATACGCACAACGCTGAATCGGGGCTTAACCCTCGTTTTTTGGTGTTCGGATGTCCAGTTCCGAGGAGACGTCGTTAAGCTTGCGCCGGGATAACGCAAAACTTTGTAATATTACCCGCCTCGAACCGTGTAATATTGTCCGGTTTCGCAGGGAAACAATTAATCGCGCGATAGATACTTCGACGCGTACACGATTCTCGTCGTCGTAACGAACGAGTTTCGGGATAAGCAGCCGAAACGTTGGAGATAAAGAAACTTTGATGATTTCTTACGCCACTGAGCTTTCGAACGATTGCGTAAAACGCATCGCCGTAGGTTGCCACGGGGTAAAATCGTTTCCAATCATTGCGACTAATGCAACTAATCGTAATATCCTCGACTTTGCGCTAGGATAATTAGCCGTATGGACGGAATAGAAATTCGACTTCCCGGAAGAACGAGCGGGACGCAGATGTCTCGCGATGACTTTCCACCGATTCGAGTGGTACTGCATTCCTACGCGTACATACCAACGTTAGTCGACGCTTTGAAATCGATTTTGTCTCCTAGTTCCCTTCGGCCAGCGCCGACGAATCCTTTCATGGAGAAACGGCCGAATGCCTGTCCGGCATTAACGCGGAAAGCGCGCGCGCGCCACTGCAAATTATGGCAGTAGTCGCTGAATTACGAAGAAGTCCGCATTTGTTGTGACACCGCTTTACGCGTCCTTCAACTTTACACCTCCGCAAATTCTCTGAATTCCCCCCCCTCCCCTCCCTGCCTCCCGAGAAATGACAATAAAGATGATGTCCGTTTTAATCGACGGCATAGGGTACGTATTATTATGTACGTCAGCTATCAAACGTTTCGTCGAAACAGTCGAAACAATCGTAACGATTCGAAGCGATCGAATAATATTTACGATAAATCGAAATGTCCAACTACCCGATAATACGAAGCTATCGTTGTATCGATAGCGTCTCATCGACGAGCTTTCATTTGTTTTTTTTTCCACGCTGTCGGACGCACGGTATTCGACGTTCGTATCGGGCATCGAAAGATTCGCGGTGGATAGTCCCACGGCAAACTTCGGGCGTCCTTCTTCTCTCTACCCTGATGACGATCATCTCATTCTTCCTCGTCTTCCTCCTCTCTTCGTCGTGCCCCTCGCAGCGTGGCTGCTCATACGGTCGGTAGAATCTCGCAGAGAGAAAGGGCCCCGATGATCGGTCGTAAAACGTAAAGGGGACTCGTAAACGGAGTGAAAAGATGTCAGAACGTAAAAGCTGAGAACAGGTCCCCGCCGAGGAGGTGTGGGCGTACTTACTTGCTGCCTTCCTCTCCACCTCCTTCTCTTCCTCCTCTTCTTCTTCTTCTTCTTCTTCTTCTTCTTCTTCTTCTCTTTCTCGGTTCTTCGGCTAGCATCTTTTTTTTCCTCCTCCTCTTCTTCTTTTCGGTTTCTTCCTTCTTCGCGATCGAGGGGATCGCTTCCACCACCTCCATCCACCCCATGATATTTCGAGCATTCGCGCAGTATGCGTTGCACGCTCCATTCGAGACGAGCGTTTCACGAGACATCAGAGCCCGTAGGTTCGATCGCCGATTCCCTTTCTCTCCTAATAGTTCGATCACGGGATTCGTTGAAGCTACCACGCTCGAAGGGAATTTAGAAAAGTTTAACAGCTGAGCGATTACGCGCGAGGCCCGTTCGATGAGACGTGGCTCAACGACGTTGGTATTAGAAATCATTCGATGGTCATCGTTTTGCGTAAGCGATTGGGTAACGCGAATAGGATATTCCATTGGCTAATGGAAACCTGGTTTTAGGGCTCGTTAGGCGTTTACGTATCAACGCTCGACGATCGCGATAATATAACGTACCATAAAATCGAGGTGTACCAATATTCGATAAGGATGATTCGCGCCAAGATTTTTGATACGATATCGATCGCGAGGATGCCGCGCGGTGACCGCGACAGAACCCGAGGACGGAGAATTTGCAAGAGGGCTGAGAGGAGATCATCGGTGAAGAATTCCAGCAGGAATGCCCTCGGGGAGGCACCTGTAACCGCGGCTCGACGGGAGAAACAGAACAGGTTGAGACATGGGCGTGGGTGGAGCGCTTGATCTTTCTCTCCCGCACGATCTGTCCATATACCGGGTGCTCCATCTTAAGAGCAATGGGTACGAAGCGCTCGCGTAGTTACCGAGTCGAATTACCTCGCGTATCGCACCAGACGCGAATTCCGTACGCGGCACGAATTATTCGAGAGCGTCGACAATGGAATATAACGTGTCCCACTGTACTTTGCTACTTAGCGAGGGTAGAAGCTCTCTGTAACCAAAGTAATTCCTATCGTTTTAAATACCACATAATTTATCGGAAAGATGAGTCGTCGTTTTCGCATTCACAAATTCATTTTCCGCGCGTACCTATACATTTCTAGTTACATCGTAGACGCGGAGTTTCGAGTATCCAAAATCAGCGAAGTTGTTGAAATATCAGCGTGTCTCTGTCAATTTGATCGGATCGATTCACGATTGCGGTTCGAATCCATCGCTACCGTCATCCATCTACCGTTCCTCCTTCGGAAGGAAAGAGTGGCCTTAGGGCAGACAGGCTTGGCTCTCAGTGGCGGTGGGACTCCGGCAAACTGCTACCAAAAAACCAGACGGGCTACCGAAGAGAAGCCGATCGTCGGTATCTACATAGGCCACGAGGTAGAGAAACCACCGTGCGTATCTCCCTAGGTGGACCGGATCGTGGAACGAAATTAAATTAAACCACCTTAAATGCGTTCGACGTACGAGCGATAAATCTTATTCCCTTTCCCTCCTATCCGGCATCGATCATCCAGCTTTCCGTTTACGCGAACGCCCCCAAAAATAAAGTGGCCGAGGGGGAAGGGACAAAAACAACGCGTCACGGAGGCGCTCGATTTCGCATTCGCGCTTCTCTGGCGAGATCACTCGGAGGAGCGGGGCGCCGCGCCGCGACGAGGTAATGTAAACGCAACGACGAGAGACCGTCGTGCGACAGATTTTATCGTTCGTGGAAAATTACGGGTTATCGGTGGGGTGATTAATGATCCCCCATTGGATATTGGACGGTAATTAAACGCGCGGTAATTTGTGCGACGCGAGAGGGAACGTGCGCCGCTTGGCTGACAGGCCAACTAGGGTTGATTTAAGGAGCTATACGACACGAACCTGTAGGCCTCTCTTTCCCTTCCGTCGCGTCTCTCCTCTCCCGCGTCACTCCCACTCCCTGTCTCCCTCGAGCTCCGTGACACGCGTAACGTCCGCCGCGCGGTTACAAATATTGTCAACGGCATACGCGTCTAATCGCCGATGAGCGTAAAACTTTATCCCAAGACGTATTAATACCCCGGCAACGTTGTAACGGTACCTTTAAGTACCATTCTTAATTACAATTCACCGGGTCCGCGGTAAATTATTTATACCTCGTTGCCGTTTTCGAAGCGCAAAAAACTGACTGTCGTACTTAATGTCACCCGGGAAAGGTTAAGTATTTATAAGGCGCGTACGTAGACGCACTTTTCTCTCTCGCTCTCCTTCTCCTTCCCTCCGACAGTTCTTTTCGCGAGCAATATCTCCCGTGGGGCTACGTACGAGGCTTCTCTTTTCCACGAAAACCTGTCGTCGCTGTGGTCCTTTTTCTCTGGCACCGGAGCGACGACTTCGACGACATGCCCGTGCACGTCGATCCAGAAAATCCCTGCAGATTGCACCGGTGCGCATGGAAGCCGCGTCGCTAACTTCCCTTTCGATCAAGTGCACTTTAATTCGCGCGCACGACCGTCGTCTCGCTATCGGTTATTAATTATCTCTCGTATCGATTTAGATCGCTAAGTCAGTTAAATTAATTTAATTGCCAGCAGACAACGCCTCGAACAATTAATTCTCCCTAGCCAACGCGGACGGGGCGAATTAATAATCTGACCGCGATCAAGTTGTCTCTCTCTCTCTCTCTTTCTCTCTCTATCTCACACACACTCTCTCCGTCGCTCTCGGTAGACGTCCACTCCCATTTCTTCGCCTTATAGAGGATTAAAGAAACGTTCGCGAGATATTAAGCCTCATTGGGTCTGAGAGCCGATAGATCCTTCTGACAGGTGAGTTCCATGAAAAGATGTCATCCCGCGCGTTGTTTTTTGTAGCGCGATCAAACGACGACGTGGACGGCGGAGAGCAGGCGATGGCCTCCCGTCGCATACGTCGACGATGGAGCGCGGAGCTCCCGGGGCAGCGGTAGCAGGAGCAACGATTATAGGTAGGTATATACCACACCGTTCTCCTCTTACGATCTAGTTAGCGCGATCCGTCGATCCGATTGGCGTGTAATCGATTGCCTGTGCCGCTATAAAGGGACGGTGGGAATTCGCTGAATCACGCTGCCATCGGGACAACCCACCGATGATAACGCCTCACGCTCTTCGCCTCTGCTACCCGTTGACGCCGGAACGGCCGGACTAGTCGACGTTATCCGTAGCTTAATAAGACGTCAATTCCGCTCTCTCCTCTTTAATGACGTGACAACTTCTCCCACCCCCTGGACTTTTCTCGGTCGCGGACCAGTCGTTTCTTTCGTCCCCCCGAGCGATAAGCGCATCCGTGGGCATACATTGACAAGAGTTTCACCTGAACGACGTCGAGAGAGATTTGGCAATTCGTTGGCGTCAGAGTTTAAACGTAGGAGTATCGCGAGAGCGTGGACGCACGTTCGACGAGACGGTCCATCTTAAATTTTTCCGTGGCACGATTCGTTTACACGCGTCTTCGTCGCTTCAATAATTAATCTCCACTTGGACCTATCCTCCTTTGTCTCTGCGTCTCCCTCTCTCTCCCCCCCCCTCTCTCTTATTTCTCGGCGAAATAGCAAGTACCGGCTCTCTCGCGACGCGTTTAATATTTAACGCGTCATTTCGTTCGCCGGCGTTAAAGATAGGCAGTGCCACGGTACGACGTTCCTATTTGAATGCCAGGACTCTCGACTGTTTTTCATCCGCGATGGAATTATTTAAACGAGGGAGGTGGGAGTCGGGAGCGCGCAAGAAAGAACGAAGGGGGCAAAGGAACGCGGCGAGTCCCGAGTCGACCGACAGTCGCGCGTAAGTGCGCGAAATTATCGTTATCGGGAAGCCAATCTCGTCCGCGGATAGTCGAGAGACGTTAGTCAGTTGGGCACGCTCCCTCGACATCCTCGAGCCCAACGCCGCGCCGCGCCGACGCGGCGCGGCATCGCGGTAATTAAACTCACGATTTCGCCGTCGTCGCCGCGTCGTTGACTTTTTTTTTGCATTTCGCACCTTGCACCTTCCCGCCCCCTTCGCCGTCCCGTTCTCTCCTACGTCGGTGCATCTTGCACCGGCATTCGCCATTGCAGACGGGGAGGCGCAAAACTGTTGGAGGAATCATTAGCGATCCCGGCACTCAACGGAATCAAAAAAGGAGCCGGCGAGGAGCACCTGAACTTTTATCCGCGCGTACGTGACTGGTGGCAGACGAGTTCGTCCTTTCGTCGAAGGAATCACCTGTACCGGCTGCGAAAGTGATTAATGCGGGTGGATTTTTCGTTTCTTTGATGACGGGGCTTCTTTCGGTCGTTGAATATGCATCCGCGGTTCGAGTTTCTTGGCGTTGGGGCGCGCGGCACGGCAGGGAAAGCAACGAACGTAACGGAAATAAATTGAGCTTGGCGGGGCGCAAAGATATTCTCCATTTTTATGCCGATGGAGAGTCAATACAAATATATCGGGGGAAAAAAATTGAATCGAAGGACTCCGCGATATAGGGTAAATTCAAATCATTAAATCACGCAAATCTTGAGTGGTTATTTCAACCGTTTGCTTGGCTTAATTTTTAATGTAACGAAGACAGGCGTGTTGGCGTTCTCGTTCGAACTTCAAGTTCCTCTTTCTTAACTAGCCGAGGGCAGTGACGCGCGAGCGACAAATAAATAGCCCGTTCAGTTAACATTTGCTCCGGTTTGCCCATTTGCTCCCGATTCTTTGCGTCACAGCTATAGAGCATTCCACGAACTAATAACATTGACCGCGTAACAAGCAGCATCGTTTCCGAGCGTTTACTTCGCGCGAACCAGTGTCCGATAACGAGTCTCGTAAAATTTTCTCAAAGATAAAGCGAAGTAGAATCGCTGAAACGCGAAACTTTGTCCCTGTTAGATTTCATCTTTGGTGTCGTGTGGTGCGGCGCGCCGCGTAACATTAAATACACCGCAGCTCGGTGAAAATGCGTTAATGCCCGCGAGGTACAAAATTCCTGTTTGAGAATAAACCTTCTTCTTTTTTTTTTTGTCTCTATCGCGATGCTTTGAAATACTTTGCGGTGATACAGAGTACGTCGCGATACTATGCACGTTGCGCAAAAGCTGTCTACTAGCCGCATCGGAAGAATCATGGCACCGCAGTGCAGCAGGACTGCAGGCTCCGGAATATAGATGCGCATTGCCTGCTTATACGTAGCTATACCCGGTCTCGCGAGTACGTGTCAGAAAAATAAAGGCAAGCGAAAAATTCGTGAAAAATGTAACGAAGAGTTCATCCGCCGGGACTGCGACTGCGACGTATAAATCGTGGGACGAAAGTGCGATCGAACGGGAAGACGCGGTTGTTGATATCCCGCGACAGTGACGACGGCACGAACGCACGAAAGCGCGATTCGAGAGCGTACCTTCGTCAAATGAAAAATGTTATTGATAAGTATAGAGTATACGCGAGGCATTCGTTCCGGCGTAATAGATAGAGGTCGTGAAAAGAACTTTGAGGGATTTTCATGAAAAGCGCTATTCGAATAAACCCCGCAATGTGACGCGTCCTTCCACGGAATTTTTACTCTCCCGGTATAAAGTTGCAGTTTGCGCGCTATAGGGCGTGCACGTACGAACCAATACGCGGAAAGAATCCCGCGAGTAGCAGCATTCGCGCGACGAACGTTATCGCGTAATTGCGGGTTAATTCGAGGCTGGCAGGCGACACTGTAACGGGCGTGGGCGATTCCTTAAGCCTGTCTCATTTTGTCGCCCGACGTGGTTGCACGCGACCAGCTATCCAATACCAGAGACGTTTCATACTTTCCTGGAATCTCCGTGCGAGCGGGTACCCGAACATACTTTAACGCCCCGTGGCATTAGAATAAACGCTGATTAAATAATCATTTTCAGACGCGCCGTTTCCACGATCACGAGAATGCGAAAATTCTCGTCGCACGCACACACGCGAGAGACCTGTCACCGGGGGAATATAAAATCGTTTGTCGATAGAGAAACCAAAGGAGAGAGAGAGCGCGCCACGCGTCATACCACTGGACTATTTCGCCGTTAGACGAAATTGTTCATTAACAGCTTGCTCGTTCGACAGCCTCCCGACAAATCACCCGTCCCTCGTCGATAAATGACTGACTTAAACTTAATCCGACCGAAGCATCGCACCGATAAAATTAACCGCGATGCACCGCGAACATTCCCCCAAGACAGGAACTGTAATGACAACGTGAAAAAGCAGACGTAAAAGAGGGTCCCGAGAAACGCGTGGAAGCTGGAAGAGCACCAGTTTCCACGGGACGATGCACTCGGGATATACAGCTACCGATGCACACGATCCTCGTGCCAACAAGGTAGCACGAAGTTAAGTGCGACCCGCAAACCTACGTATGTATGTATGTATGTATGTATCTATGTACCGTGTATGTACGTGACGTTTATATCGCGTAACGTACACCGCGTACAGAAATTCGCACACACGCGCCTCCACCTACGAGTTCGTGTATAAAGGCGAACCAAGATCGAGGAAGAAAGAGGCAGCGAAGGAGGAAGAGGAAGAGGGTGAGGGAGAGGGAGAGAGATCTCAGACTTGGATAGGGTATGCTCGCTGGTATAGGCCCTGGCCGCACGCCTTAATAGAAACACCCACGCCCTCATTATGCGGATATCGTAAACATTCCCCTCATATGCGGAGCAGCGATCTCCCGTATGCAAATCTCATCCCCCTCTCGCTGTTTCTCTCTTTCTCTCCGGAGCGGCGGAGCAGTTTGCACGCCATCGCGTAAAGCAGTCCCCGGGTGTATCGGAGTTAAAGGAGTACGGTGCGGCCACGCCAAGCAATGCCGACTACACTTTAGATCCTCTGGCCCTCTTTGATGTTGGCCCCTCGCATTAATGAGAAAGCCACCTACCTAGGTGAACTAGGCCGAAGGGCGGTGCAATTCGCATTCGTGCAAAATCTCTCTCTCTCTCTCTCTCTCTCTCTCTGTCTCGGCAAGAGTCACCGCTAAGGAAGGAAAACAAAAGGGAGGGTGGGAAAGGGGTGGGGGCGCAAAGGGAACGCTGAAACCGCGCGACGACTATTAGTTTCGCGGAGATGAATTACGAGCTACTGGATATATGTATGGCGATTAGGGAGTACGTAGATTTATAGGATTACAGGGACGCGCCGCGCCGGTCGAGCGATTAGGCGAGATAGAAATCGTTGGAGAGTAGATTGCCGATCAACGTGCCATTTTTTTCTTTTCTTTTCTTCGATCGATAGCATCGGAGATTATTACCGTCAATGTTTGCTCCGATGAAGTTTTATCTGAATTCCGATTGGCGTACAAGTCCAAGAGCGTAAAACCATCGGAATTCGTATCGCATCCTCCTACGTTTTATTGTTCAAGATTCATTGTCTTTGAAGTCGTTCCCTTATCTCCGGCGCACGTCGCGCATTATTTAGTAGCGCGCCGGCGAAACTTTCTGTCGGCCAAAGCGGGAGTAACGTTTATCGGTATTATTCGGGCGAACGAGACGATGACCGAGGCGAGGAAACACTATCGTGTCGACAATTTAGTGGCATCTGGCATGTAATCGTTGTCGGATATACACGTGTTCGCGCGATGATGAAGAGAGAGGGACGCACACTTTGTCTCGACCGTCGGGGAGTATTTCCACCCGCGCGATGAATGCGATCGCGAGAAAGCGGAGAACACGCGAGGAGAGCGGGAGAGAGAACGATGGTAGGACGGAGAAAGAAAGAAAGATAGAATGGGAATGAGAGAAGGAGTCCGGTAATAAGCCGGCGGACGATGATGAGTGGCCGGCGTAAATTAGCCGGCGCGTAAAGTAGCCACCCCCGACGAGACGCCGTCGGATAACGGTCGCGAACGAGGGGGAGCGAGGGAGGAAGCGATATTGTACCGTAGCCAGTCGCGAGTCGTATGGCGTTCGGGCGGTGAGTATTAAAAAAAAAAAAAAAGGAAAAAAAAGGCCCCCGCGTCGGTCGCCCCCGAGGGCCTTAATGAACGTCGCGTGCCGTACGCCAGTTCTATCTTACGACTCCGGACGTTATGTTCGAAACGCTCGTGGCGCAAACTAACTATTAATTTTGGGCTACTCGGATGTTAATCCTCTCGCTTGCGAACGCTCTTTGGAATGTTCAGTTACGCCTGACCGTCACGCGAAACTGTCGAGCGAATGATTGAAAATCTTAGCCGTTCCTTTTCCGACGATTCCTTTAGCGACTCGTTTGCGCCACTTTTGACGGATAAGCAAACACGACCGGAAAAGAGGCGAGCGTGAAATTTTTGCGACGTTGGTATCGAAAGTGTTTGTAAATTCATTCAAGGCTGAGGAGGAAAGAACGTATAGCGCGGATCGAGCGGCTCTCTCGCCAATTTAGTAAACGTTTAAATCGCTATCGCGTCTCATTTATTACCAATACCGTCGATACTAAAACGCGCCGGGAATCGCAACGGCAGAGTCAAGAGCACACGCCCGAAGGAAAATGGAAATTTCCAATTAAAGGTGCTGCAATGGGACCGATCGCAATTAATTAACGTGTCGGAATCTCGGTAGACCCGATCCATCTAACGGCACGAGCCTTTTCGCGACGAAAAAATGCGACAAATGACGCCTGGAATAGAAACTGAATATCCCAATAGAAAATACGTGCCTACGCACCGTTATATTCCCTACGCGACACACGCGTAACGTTGCGTTTCTTTGCGACGTTTGATTCTAAACGATAATGCGCGGAAGAAATAATTGTCCCGAACCCGTATGGTGATACGATTCAACGAGCGTACCATTTAATCGAGTCACATTTGCGAGGCGATTTTCCATGACCATCCACGATCAACAAGTCTGACGCATGTAAATCGTAAACTCGCTTTTCCTTCCTCATGGCGCAAGGAATCTCTCCCCCCCCCCCCCTCCCCGCTTATTACGGATCGTAAACACAGGTTGTGCTTATTATACGAATTCGCGATGGTAGCGCAAAATCGTATGCCCGCACACGTTTTCGAAACACCGAGCACGCAATACGCGTTTCCAATGCGTACGCGCTTCCGGAATTTTATCATCGCATTCTTTTAATCGAGCACGGTCGGGTCTGTGAAACGTCGAATCATCGGTTTCGGCGATAAATAAGAAATGATGTTCGTGTCCATGTTCGATGCGTAACGCGAACCTTCCGCTGCGACGAATCTGCAGATTTTACCTGGAGAGCAATACTTTTCCCACAAAAGTCTACCAATACCCGATTGGTGTAATAATGGTAAATATCACGTTCCACGAGCACGTCGAATGGACTTCTATTATAATATCGAACGTCGCATCGATTCGAAGGAGTAAACGCGCCCGGGAAACACGTTCGCCGTACTCGCGAAATAAATTTCCAACCACTATTCTTTCTTGTCTTCCATTTGATTTTATTTTATTTGCTTATCTTTTATTCTTTCGAACGTCACAACGAAAGGGTGAACCGTCTTGAAAAAAGATCTGATAGAGCATTAGGAGAATAATGAAAAGTACCAGCGGAGTAACCATCGCGTACCTGTAGGCGCATTTCGTGTAGGCATAGAGTGTACGACGACTCTGATAATAAGATACTTTATTCTAATTATCGTCGCGCCGGCGCAAGACTGGTCCCCGGTATTTTCCCCCGCATTAGAGATGCAAATAACAGATATCGCGTGAAATTCCGCAAATCGAATATTTCTATTCGCTTAGCGAGCAAGCACGAGCAGTGGCAATTTGTTTAACAAACTGTGCTTTACTGTCCCCGCTATTAAGTAGGAATCCAATTGACTATCGTCAATGCGAGACATCGAAAATGTCGAGTGGACCGAACGTTTCCGATAATGCCCTATAGAATGAAACGATGGAGCAAAGAAAAAAATTCACGCTCGTACGCATTGCGTATCGGTCGAGTCGTTTTTGCGGGTTCCACATTCGCGTGCGCGTCGCAGCGAGACGGTGAAATTACAGATGCTGAGTAAAGAACCACATAAGCGTATATACACGCGCAAGGGGAATACGAGTGTTGCGCGTTTCTGTACAGCTCGCGTACGTATATCTGTATCAAAGAAAAAGAGAGGACGCGGGAGAGCCAAGAAAGCAAGGCTGAAAAAGAACGACCGGAAAGAGACTTCCCCCGTGCGGTCTCGAGCAAAACACCGAGCAAGAGAGAGCCACGCCACGTTATGCAGGCTTAATGATATTATATACAATGCTATCCCTCATCTGGATTCTATGCCATTATGCTGGCTTGCTTCCGAGCGAGAGAAACGGGCATCGAATCGTCGCGCTTTTGTAAGGTCGCCTTTGGAGTCGCCGCTTAACGCGTAGGTTAGCACGGACGGAAGCGTTTTCCATCGAAAAATCGCCGCAAAACGCACTGCCCGCGGCACGCCGCGCCTCGGAATAAAATGGAAATTGGATAAATCGAGGCGCTTCGTTTTCGCGAGTCGAGAGGACGGGAGGGAGTGTGCAATTATTGTTTCTTCGATACACTTCAAATGATGGGATAATTGATGTTTATTTGCGTTGTACGATTTAAGGTAGGGACACACATTACCGTATCATGCCCGATTCGTGTGTCTGTGGAGTGTTGGTCGTCACTCGTTAAAAAAATTGCGCAATGCTTTTTAAATGCAATAGTTCACACATCACCGTATCAATTTTAGCACTAAATGTACAATTTCTGCCGCAGCTAATATCCGACCGACACACGAATCGGGCATGATACGGTAATGTGTGTCTCCAAGTCGGAATAACGGCCGAGCCCTGGACGTCGAATGAAATAACTAGGATAGCGCGAAAGGTATTTTTCTATTGCTGCGATGATATAAGATGTGTCGCGTCGATCGACGCTAATCAATGGCGCGTATCGATCTAATTCAGATATCGGAAAAATCGTGAAAGTGGAGTAAAAAGTGCAGAGTCTGTGTCGTCCGAAGGGGCTAACGGACGAAGAGAGTTATAATATTTCTATACTTTTGAGACGATAGCGCGTCAACTTATGCTAATCGATGCCGTATGATTTAGTCGCTGTACCGAAAGAATCGTTGAATGGCGTAATAAATATTGGTCGATACGCGAAAATACAACGAAGCGCGAGGGTAAGGTAGGGCGTTGGGACCGTAAACGTGAAATATACTAGAGTTTATAGGATTATCCACGGTAGGATCAGCCGGAATAGTATGGCTACTTCTCCCGTCGACTGCAGCAGTTTCTGTATACCGCAACGCGCGACGCGTTCTACATAAATCACTGGCGGACATCGAAAGAGCCTTTTGAAATTATATAGCTCGGCCAAGAGTCTACCCGCGGATTTTCAAAGTTCCTTCGAGCGATATCATCCTATCTTGATATCGGATCGAAGCGAGTCATCGACTGCGAGGCGCGCTCTTCTCATCGATGTATCGATCTCTTCCCTCCTTTTATCTCAGTTTTGTTTTTACAATGGATTCGAGCACCGCCCAAGATATACATATGTATGTATAGCGTCGCGTCGGTCTGCATATCGAGCGTGTGCCAAAAAACTTGAAAGTTTTCGCGGAAAATCTTTTCGACAGAAACAACGATTTGTGTTTCAATCGTTTCGCGCCATTTCGAATCACGCGAAAGAGTAACGCGGTCTCGGTATATGTGTAGGCTCTAGTTCAGAAAAAGATGTACAGATTCATCGTCAGATCAAAGCGCCGGTAACGCGATTAATATGCGATAACCTATTCGCGAAGAACTAAAGATCGAGATACAGTTGAGGGAAAGAAGTGAATGCGTTTCTTCCCGATAAAAAAAAAAAAACAGACCGCGCTAGTAAATCGATCCGAGGCGATGTACGCTTGACATTTGATACAGCGTGGGCGTCCTGGCCGCTGGCAAGTAAATCCTCTATCAAAAAGATCGGTGCGGCCAGATACGGATCAGCGTGATCACGAAGACGACGCGACGTTGTGAGCGCGTCCACTTCTCGTCGCTCATAAAATTACGAAATTAAATCTCACGGTGGGGCAAGAAATTAACGGGCTTGTTCCACGGACGCGACAAAAACGATCCTGTCGGATGGAGTGTTGATTAACCGCGGTAACAGTGTTTCTCAAACGTTCTTCGGGCGTCGGTGTACCAGTGGTAACTTAACGCTCCCTCGACAGCCGTGGGCTGAAGCGTTTTGCGCGCGAAATTTATCGAACTGCGCGCGCTGCCAAAAAAAGAAGAAAAAAAGAATACCGTTCAAGAGATTCCTGCAAGGCGCCGCCGCGATAAGAATTTTCACGCGAATGATTTATTTCCAATATCGGATTCCCCGTCATTTTCCCATTCATTTCTCACAGGATAATGTTGCGCGTCATGTCACGCCTGTTCGCCAAAGGAAATCCAATGTGTCACTTTTATTCTCCTACAATGTACATTAAGTTTCGGCAAAAAAGCTAGAAAATTATTGCTATTAAATCGCGAACGGAGCCCGATGCACTTAAAACGCGTAAATCCTATCATTACCGGAAGATTTAGAATGTGATAAACGAAGGACTACATGCAAAAGTGAAGCGTGCGTTAAAAAGACCAATGGGGCAGAAGGAGCGAGGAGGAGAGAGGGCCGGGGAGAAAGGGAGGGAGACGGAGAGAGGAAGGTAGAAAGGAGACGGGGAGGAAGACACGTAAGGATGGATGGACGGATGGAGAAGGTATTATATGGCGAGTACGGCCGCGGTGAGGCGAGTTTTTATCGTGGCCGCCATCTGCCGACCGATCGTCATTACCGTGCTAAGTAATCCTTCGTACGATTGTGAGTATGTGCCACGCCATGACCGTGCCACGGCCACGCCACGGTACCTCGTTACGAGCGCGTATCCTCGATTTTCCGCGGGTAATGCCACCAATGCTTTCTTATATTCCTCGGTAAGAAATTTTTTACTCCAGATAAAACCCGCGAACCTCGGGCGCACTTTTCGTTAAAACGTTGTCTGTAATACGGGGGTACATCTGGTGCACCGTTGGATCATTATCTAATTTAACTCGCGTTAGATGACAAACGTTTGTTCGTTCGAATGTCGGCCGTACCGAGAGAAGCAGATACGCGCAACGTTGGTGAGACGACGCGAAGGAAGAAAACGAATTTCTGTTTCGACTGCCTTCTTTTCTCCGTCGAATCGTAAAACGTTTCGTAAAGACAACCAGCGATCGCGTTACAGCGTCGCAGGATATTTACGAACGCGCGGATATCTAAAGTCGTTAACCTTTATTAAAAAGAAAATGCATGGCAGGCTATATTCCATCGAGTCATTGGGAAAATTCATTACCGAAGTTCCACCGCCGCCCACAAGCGCAAACACCTTTTCCGGTTGTTGCTCGGCCGCGTCGACTCGCCACGCGGAACGATTAAACGTTTCGCTTATTACGATCGCATCTGGCGTAACTCGATGCGAATGGAATGTCAGAAAATCACGGTGCATGCGTGGCGACGAGATTTCAAACGATCGGTCTCGCGTCCATCCTTCTTCGTACTTCTTGACGGGAATAAGCAAAAGCTGCGCTCGGTACCGCCGAGCCGAGCATAACGGAAACTGATTTATACCTCCTAGAGCCATCATTCGTCTCCTCGGCAGTTTCTTCGTCCTCGCATCGTTCACCGACACGTTCCTGCTATCCGCGGTCCTTCCGTTTTACGGCTTCATCGCGCGACGGATTAACCTCGTCTTTTCAACCGCTCCTAAGTTTCCCCGCGAAGGAACGCGCGCTTTGATTGCCGCAATAAAACCGTTTCGCTGTGGTTTCCTTTAGCGTAACTCCGGGGAAAGAGGCAGGAAGTAGGGGAGGGGAAACAAAAAAAAAGCATCAAATACTCGCGATTCCGCGTCAAGGATCACTTAACCAACTCGGGAGGCGGCGAGGAATTCTAAGCCGTGGCTCGTCGATGTCGGGATGCAGAAAGAAAATCGTGCCACGATAACTACGGTACCCGTGAAACGTTGCACCGACACCCGCGCCGTACGGTATTCCGTTCCGAGTATTCGTGTACGCGACTCAACTTTCTACGTAATGCGTCAAACAACATTTCTCGCGTTAATGTCTCGTGGCAGAATGGTGTTTCTGCTCAAATCAATTATGACGAAATGTAGGTACTTTCCACGGTGAGTCGGAGAAATTACGAATTTGTTACTCTTTCGACCGTTTTGTTACACGTTAATCGCACTTTCTTCCGCCCGACGGCGAGTTACCGTTGTCTTTGCGCGGTGAAAAGATTTCTGATTCGATATCTCGAAATGCAGCAACGCGTCGCTCGACCTCAAGCCGATTCGGGAAAGAGTGGTCGGGACGGCCTTTGTACAATCGCTTCTGACGATTCGGACGCGATAACCGGTGCCCGGCGGTAGTTAATTATCGCGATCGACTTTTTGATCGTGGCCGCGTCGCGGTGACCGCACGGGGAAAGAAAGGAGGAAAGAAAGAAAAACGAGGAAGAAGAAGAAGCAGAAGAAGAGCGAGAGAGAGAGAGAGAGGGGTGAGGGGGGGGGGGAGTTGGAGGAAGAGGAGGAGGAGTAGGACGGAGAAGAAATACGTTCGTGGGCGTACGTAATTAAGAATACGGGCAGCGTGCTTTGGCCGTGATTTCGTAAGCGTCCGGTTTAATTGACTCGAATTAACGTGTTTTAATTACACGTCGACCGCGGCTGCCGCCGTCGCCGCGCCCCTTCTTCCTTCCCACTTCCTCTTTGTACCACCGATTTTCTTTTTCTCCCGATAAAATATCGACCGATCCTCCCTGCCGCAACAACGGTATATTTTTAACCGCTCCTGTCGCGAACTTCGTTATTACTTTATATCTCGATATTTTATCGGGCGCAACGTGTATTTTTAAGATTCTCCGGCGCACGCTTTAACAGAGTATTGAATTATTGCGCGTGGAGTGAAATGCTCCGAGTGACGCAGGCGTAATTATCAGATAATCGCGCGATAATTTCTGCTCGTGTCAACCTCGCGCGGCACTCTACCCCCACGCCTTTATTTATAAAAAAAAGAAAATAATAACGCGGAACGCGAGGCGCGAATTGCAAATCGAAACGGTGGTAAGGGAACAAAGACAGCAAGCAAGGGGGAGGAGGGGGGGAGATTTTTTTTCTTTCCACGATCGATCGGTCGATACGCTTTTACTAAAACGAGAAATCGAGTTAACGATCTCGATTCACCGACTTTCATCTCGCGTGCATCCTGGGACTTCGTTAATACCGAGGATTTATTACTTGGTAAAACGTACCACTTTCATCTCCGGTGCAATCGCCGAGAATTCCGGAGGAACCTTCGTCCTGCGCGACTCGTTACACGGCAAAGAAGCGCTTACGAAACGAGCGGGCGGCACTCTCGGTGCAACAAATTAAACACAAAGTATCTCATTAAGTTTCCGTTTCGTCGCACATGCGTACTTTCATACGTGAGCGCGTATCTGCTGGCTGCCACCTGAATATCACGGGATTAAAGTGGTATCGCGTATCGGACTACAATAACTTCCTCGCAGCGTTACACGTTGGTAAGCACCGCTCGATTACTAACTCGCTACCGAGACCGGTAATTATCGCTTTGATATGGTCGATCCGTCGAAGGGATGCAAGTCATACGCGTGAATGAATCCGCGCGTCGGCTGTAATTACGATGGGTAAAAAAAACTGTCGTAATAATAGCGTGAAATTCGTTACGATACATCTGGCGCACCGCTGTTGCATTCCCTTGCATTCTAGTTACGAGAATCTTTTACCTTGGCCGTATAACTGTCACCCCTCCGCGTCCGATGAAAGGTAAAAGAAACTCGACTGTGATCGGGATACTCGGAACCTTCCCAGCCGACTCCGCGATGCGCAGATATTATGGGATCATTTTTGTAAGACTAAAATTAGATTAAGTATTGGGACGAATGGGATGAGCACCGCTGAGGTAAGTGATCGACGAGTGCATTGAACGAACGGCACTGCTTTTCGGTGACGGTTAACGATCGACAACCGATGCCGGGTATGAAGCATCGAACGGCCGATTAACGCAAGCAGAAAGACGAAAGTGTCGAAATAAAGTTACGTTACCACAGTTACCTATTAATTCCTGACTAATTGAAATTATTTAACATCGTAAGTCCATCCTTACCCTTACATTTACAAAAATCATTACAGAAATGTAATCAAACTTACAATTAAACGCGCCACCGGCCTGTCGCGAGAGAAGTATGTACGAGGCTTCTTTCTTGGGGAAATAAGGCTTATCGACATTTATTTTCATATCCGCAAAATGTTCTGAAACGGATTCGACTGTCGTGAAAACTAGCCGGAATCTTTGGACGGTGTATCGCCAATTCCATCGACTATCCTTCGCGCGACAGAATAAAAGATTGACACGAATTCAAAGATGCGGATCAATTCCTTCCTCTCGTCGGATATTCCAAATATCTGCGCGGGTCAGCCCGTAAGATGACAAAACGGTGAAACGTGGGGAAGCTTTGAAACTGTACGACACGAGGAACGTAGAGCAGGTAAGCCGCGCAGGGAAGACGAGCAATTCCGAACAGGTGCCACACGCTGGGGCGCCCACCGTAGCCGGTTAATGGGATCTCGGCGGTTTCGCCGTCTTTCCGCGCCATGAGCCCTCGCGATAATCGTCGCATAAAGTCGGCACATTATTGCATTATAGGTTTCCGCAGCGTATCGCGAGATATTACGGCTGTTCCGTGGAACCACGTAATGGCGGCCCCACGCGACGCCGTCGTCATCTTCCCCAAGAATTTCTCCCTTCGACTCTTTCCATCCTACCTCTCTAAATTAGTACAAATAAACTCACGGAAAATAAATAACGCGGGGGATGACGTAGAATACCCGCCCGATCTTTCGTGGCTGAAAATGTCGAGAGCCTCGATCGACGATCTTGAATAGTTTTTGGTCAATTATTTGGTTTATTCGTAATTTGTTTGTTCGCGATGTACAGTTACTCACAAAATTGAGCGTATACTAGTGCAGGCGGCAGTATAGTTGCGAGAATAAACAAACCAATTTTTAATGAAATATTAGGAACGAGAACTAAAACTAACATAAAATATTTGTTTGTACTATGCGACAACGTAAAATTACAAATATTTTACTGGCACAAAATTGGCACAGTCTATATTAGAGTACCTACAATGTCCGCGGAAACAAACGAGAGTACTTTAAAACTTTTCGTACTTTAAAAGACTTCGGGCGATAAATATACTCATGCCGCAACTGTATGCGTGGCAAACGTTAACTCCCGTTCACACCGTATCGCTTCACCGCAATCCAATATGACATCCAAAGCGATGAGATAACATCGTCGACGGCTAAAACGGCAATACGATATAGTATCGAGCGGACCCCGTCCGAGTCTTTGATACCCGTGTTTCGATCCAGCGAGATCTCGATAAAGGTTATCTCGACACGATTAGCGGAGTGAATCAAACGCATGCTCGCGTATCTCCATTCTTAGATCGACGTAAAAAAAGACGCGCTGGATCATACGCATGAAAAGCGCCTCTGACATTAACAGCCACCACTACCGCGACGCGACGTCGAGCCTCCACGACGATAGCCGTAATCGATAACCGAAGCCGAAAGGTGAACGCAACTTTAGAAAGACCGCGGTGCTCGTGAACACGAGCTCGTGGGAGTGAGTACGCGGGAACCGACGCATCCTGGGAGAGGGGTTCTCACTTCGCTTTCGTTCGTTCTCCGCTTTCGGCAGGACATCGGAGAGCGAGTGAGTGAGTGAGTGAGAGAGAGAGGGAGAGGGAGAGACAGGGAGAGAGAAAGAAAGAAAGAGAAAAAGTACCGGAACGGCGCGGCGCGTAGGACGAGTTTTATCTCCGGAATCGCGTACGCGCTTTTGCGCGTTGGCGGACACCGCTTTCTAAATCACTCACTGCCACTCCGTTCGGGCTTTCTCTCTTTTTCCTCGGCTCGTCTTCGTCTCTTACCGCTATCCCGCGCGTGTCCCTCCGCCGCTCTCCCTCGCACGTGCATGGAAATATGCGACAATGTCCCAAATGACGTTCTATTTTCGCGTGGAGAGACATCGACCTCCCGGCGAATCGTTAAAGCGTCGAAACGGATGCATTAAACTCGAAACAGGTACATTCTCCGTCTGACTTTACTGCGAGGGAGCGCATTGTACCCCGGGTGGTGCTAAGAATGAAATTCGGATGAACCGTGACTGACGCGAGCATCGGTGGTTATGCGGTTCGCTACCTCCGCCGAGAGATCGACGGACGTTCGCACACGATTATCGAAAGAGTTTATCTCGAACGGGGGAAACGCGGGGAATCGTGATCGGGGGAAACTCGATGCGAAAAGCGCGAGGCTCTCTTCGGCGTGACGGAAAGAGGAATAGTAAGGCGGCCCCGGCCCTTATCTGCCAATAACGAACGCGACAAGGCTCCGGGGGCCTCCTAGATGGACTTTCGTCGTAAACCAAGAATCAAGGAATTTAGGAATTCGAAGGCACAAGGCGACCACGAGTGGAGGCCGACGGTAAGGGGTGGGATTGAAAAATAGAACCACCGGAGATGATACCGCGTTGCCACTGCTAACTATCGGCCCCGGAGTCACGTAATTAACAGAGACAGAGTTTATCGCGCGGTCGAATCGACGACGGTTCTCAAGCTAACTCGTTACATCGACGCGACGTTTCAATCGCCTAGAATACGTATACGTATACGCATGTCTCGACCAACCATGGAAATTCCAGTAATTTGGACCATTCACAGTTTCCCTGGAACGCACCCACGGTAATAACGGTTCCAAAAGTATCGTACGGTAACCTACATCCGTATCTGGTTAGCCGCTTCCCTTAGAGATTACGATTAATTCCCCGTATGTACGCGTCGACGCGTAAGATGCTCTTATCAAGGAAGGACGTGGTTGAGAGGAGGCGTCCGGAAATACGGAAGACGGTTTTTCGTCCGCCGTTCTGATAATGATTGTAATCTTCGAAGGACACAACGATCTCCGAAAGTCGTTACTTTAATTTATATCGTGTGCGCGTGCAAGTATCGTCTTTGCGCAAATCTTTTTTACGCATATATTCCTCTCGAGATAGTCTCTTTTTACGAAATTGTAATCTGAATTCTCTTTTTCGTTCCTTTTTTTTGCGAGACCGTTCAAAGTTTCACCGTGACTGAGAAGTTGAAAGTCGGTGAACCAGATTGAGAACCCATACGAAGGGTCTCCGAGGATTCCGATGACGACGAGACTTTAGGAAGACGACCTACTTCGCTCGTTTGCATCAGACCTGCGGCGGTACCCTTTTTTCTCTCTCATTCCCTTCAAGACTGCAGGTAGCCGAGATGACGTAAGGCAACGGACCGCTCGTTGCAAAGGGCAAAGTCCCTCGGAGGAAATTCAGAATCTGAATGACTCGTACCCTCCGAAAAAGGATGATCCAAGATAAAAGATATGATATCCCGAGATTTAAAAAATAATTATCCAAGATCAGAGGAAATCCATCGAATTCCGGACCCTTACGATCTTACGATTCCTCTTAACTCTGCGTAACGCGCGAATCAAGAAAATGGTGCGTCCGGCTGAAAATATTGATCGGATATTTTAGTTAGGCGAGAGAAGAGATATATATTATTCCTCGTCTTACCAGGTGATCTACCGTCACGTACGCGGCTTTATACAAATGCAAATCCGATTAAGGAAAACTCGACAAGCGCAAATTACGATCGATAAAGATATCCGCGAGGAGGATACTGAAAAATAAGAAACAAGGCGCATCGTGCGTAACGTCCGGACAGATGGACCAATTAAAATTACAACCGCCACACCCAACGGTGTACCACGATCACCCCTCTATCGTTTCCATTTCCGCGTGGAGTCTAGACGCAATTTTACTCGTTAATGTTAAAATCGAACCTGCGAATAGTGGCGGCGACAAAAATGAATGACTCGAAATCATCTATGGGTATAAACAAACACCTGGGACAAGCTCGCTGAATTAATGTCGCGCGAAAGAGGATCGTTGAATAATCGATGAGACTAAAGACGTAGATGGCGCAAAAAATCACGAACGGGTCGGACGACGGTACGAGTCATCGAATCGAATTTCATACGCGTTAATAACCCAGCAGGTGGTTTACCTCTGCGAGTAAATTCAACGGCGAACGAAACCACCGCGCGTCGAAAGAAACTTTGCATCTGCAACGGAACGCTCGTTTTAACGTCGGTAAGTCGTACAAACTCGTAATTAATACCCCGAGATATTTTTCTAATTACTGGTGAACGTTAACGCGGGAAACGAATGCGCGAAACGTTATGACGTGGAATGATATATGGATTTCAATGAAACGTGTCCCGACGATTAGTGCCAATCCCGCCAGTTACGGTAGATTTTATAATTACGCGTTACGCGTAATGAAAATCTAAATTGCAGCGCGAGCATATCGCGACGCGGATAAACGAAATGTACATACACCCCGCACGACCATAAACGTTCCCAGCGGTTTTTGATACCGGCGAACTTGCGAGTTTGATAGGCAATTAATAACCGAAAGTTTATTGGAGCACCATTTATATAATAACCGGTTACAATCCGTTACGTTAATATACCTATGAGCGGACTTAATCGACGCTCGACAGCGTCACCGCCTTTCTCACCAAATAATCGATTCCTTGTCGCGTATCCGCGATAATCGTTCAATCATTCGCAACATCGATGTTGCGAGTGTTATTCTATTGCTCGCCCGATTCGTTGTAACGTTCTAACTGTATCCCTTCAAAAGTGGTTTGGTCGACGTCCGTTCCACTTTCATTTTTAATTATCGATTATTAATGACGAATAACCGTTCGGAGACTGGACGCGCGGGGAATAATCGTGTACGCTAACCCTTTAAGTTACCAGTTAAAAAACCATTGTAAGGTAGATACCAAAAAATTGTCACTTTTACTTGAAACGGTCGCTGGACGAAGAACATAGTCGATGGTGAAAGAATCATCGAAAAGCGAAGCCGAATCGTAAGTTACGTGGAAGCGCTTAAAGGCGGCCCAACACAATGGAGTATCGCGAAGACGGAATATATAAGGCAAAGAAAAACCGGCGGGAGAATATGGAGGCAGCGAGAGAAAGAGGGGGAGGAGAAACAACGCGAAGAAGTAGCGGCGGAGAGAATTTATTACCGCGCGAGACCGCGGGTCCTCGAAGAGAAGCGAAAGACCAGGCAAAAGCAGTTAGGGTACCTGCGCGAACAAATAAGAGAGAGGTGGGAGGGCCACGATACCTACAAATGAGGAGAGAGAGAGAGAAACGAGAGAAAGAGAAACGTACCGAGGGCAGAGATCCAGATCGTAACAGGTGTACGAAATAAACCTCGAAGACAATAAAATTGCCCTCCGCACCTGAGCCACGTGAAACACGGATTTAAGTTTGACGGGTAATGGCATAATTTTTCTGTCTGGCAGGTGAAGATGTGGATTAATCAAAGGGCGTAACACATGGGCGCGTGTATTACTCTTTCGTCAGATATCGAATCAAGGTACAAGGATGTATTTAAAAACATTTGGAGATATCACGTAAACATGGCTACATTCGTACTGCCCCCTTCCGCGCGTTATTAATTATCACCGAGACACTCGGAAAAAAATTGTTCACCCCAAGAATCCTAATCGTGTAGTTGCTCCCATCGATGATAATAATCTTAATATAATCACCCTCAAATCCCATTGCTATTATAGTACCACGCGGACCGGAAAATGATCCTTTTTTACATTTCACGACAGTTACGTTCTCACGCGAATCGAATAAACGAAAAAAACCACCGAAGTTCGAGTATCCTTTTGGGAACCACTGTACCATGAGCCTCGGAACGTCAAACGTAAGCCCGCCTTAAGAGTAAGAGGAGGACGGCGAGATCCGATAGCAGATAAGTTCTCCTCTGGAGGAGCGCGTGTGCGTACAAAGCCACGAAACGAGAAACGGGGTGCGCGCGTATGTGTGCGAGGTAGACGTTCTTCATTTTCGGCTGGAGGCGCGTGGTCGGTTATCGATATCGCGATGCAGTTCCCCTTGCACTCCGCGCGGGAAAGAGAAAGGGAGAAGGAACGAGTACCTGTTGGCGCGGATCGGAATAAAAGAGTCGAAAAAGGAGCAAGGGGAAAACAACGACGATGACGAAGAGGTGGAGAAGGACGAGGATGAGAATAAGAACGAGAACGACGACGACGACGGCGACAACGACGACAACGACGACAACGACGACGACGACGACGACGACGGGGCATGGCAGAGACTCGTTAACTCCGGTAGCCAGGCTCTTTGGCGACTCCGCGATTGCGGCAGGTATGTACACCTACTTAACGACCTGGCCCAACCCAGCTACCTGTTCGACCATAGAGAATGATCGTTTTCCTAGCGCCGGTGATCGTTCAGTGGCCGTTACGGAAGCGAGTAACCGCAGGACGCGAAGCGAGAGCGATAGAATAACGAAGGGAAACCGGAGAGACGAAAAAGAGACCGGGAATTAACTCCGGATTACGAATAATCGCAAACGTAATAGCTACGACGCCGGTCAATCGCTTTTTCTTTGCGAACGATCAATTATCAGTTCGATTTTACTTATTTCCCATCTCTGACATTTTTTCCACGTCACTTTCGCCCCGATATCGCTGTTACTACTCGTTATCGTGGCTTCGTTAAGAGATGCGACCGAGGGGCATGACAACGTTCGTTCGAGACGTTGCGAAAAGTTCGATCGCTGGTCGTTTGTTTGTAAACTTAACGTTGCACGCGGAAAGCACTCCCTCCCCCTCCTTCCCTCCCGCCGACACTCTTCCGCTCCGTTGAGATTGCACGTGTGCAAGTTACGGTGCAGCCTCTGAAACGAGATGCGCGACCTTGAACTCGAACTCCAGGGTCGATCGATAGGCGCCACGCGCCTCTCCTGACCTATATAACCATCAGGAATTCCGGGAGAGAGCGCCGCGGCGCGGCGCGGAAAGACGGGATTTCCTTAAGCGCGTTCTCACGGTTCCGCCGCGCGGGATAAAATGTTATTTCGGTATTGCGTATCGGGGAACGCTCCAGCGAGGATCTTAAAGCCATCGTGATTTAACGATTGACTTTAATGTATGCGTTTTGCCTCTATGACCGACCAGCCGGCGCGACGGCACGGAGGCCGCGCGAATTTGCTTCTTTTATGGCATCAGCGAGACATCCTCGCGTTAATAGTTCCGCGTATGGAATATTACCGCGACGTCGGAAGTAAAGTCTGTTATTCGCCGTAAAGGGAGGGTGGAGGGACGCGCAATTCGCGATCACGACCCGCCGCGTCGGGTTTTTATTTCTTTTCGCGGAACGAGCTTGTACGACTGTCACGACGGTAACTACCGTATCTAAAGCAAATCCCCTTTGCCTCGAAAGCAAAGTCAATCGCGCTTGGCAGCTAAACGTACGCGTGGGCGTTAATTACTCTGTTAAATCCAGCTCGAGTTAGTGGGAGTGTTACATGCGACGTGGGCATAAAACGTCGGACAGATACGAGTGGCTATTGCCGACGTTCTAAGTACGTTATAGCGTTACCCTCAACGATAGATACCGATTACCACATTTTTTTTTTCTTTTCCCGTTGTCGAACGTACTCCCGTGTTTCACCCACCATCGAGATCAATCGTGAATATAGTGGTCGTTACGGAGTAATTGTTCGAGTCCTCGAGTATGTACACGGGCAGAGGTAAAATATTACAAAAGGATCGTCGCGCTGCGAGAGTAAACGTTAATAAAAGCCCTCCTGTAGTTCGTAAATTACACATTCGAACGAGCGTGATACAATTTAGCCGGATATCTATGTCCAAGGACTCGTAACCGAAAATATAAATCGTATCCCGTACCATTTCAATCGTTCGAAACTATCTCTACCTATGCGCATAACCGTTTCTCCCGCAAGAACTCTCTCACGAGAATAAAAATTCATTACCTCGAGGTATTACTCCCTCGTAAAATCTACATAATAATATATTCGGCTTGGGCACCATTTCATCGTAACGCGGCTTATAACACGAGTCACTTCGTAACCGTTTCACGCAACATTCGTGACTACTCCGATGGGTGTTGCGCCGGCTTTGCGACGCAACGTTGCCCGTACTACGTCGTAATTCTCGTTGCTACGGGAAACGATGCGCGTGCCACGCACCGTCGCGTCGTCGTACCGCGTCCCGGACAAGATCAAAGCTGTTTAGAGCCTGGCACAGTTTCCGCCGTTAGGTGGAAGAGAGAGCCGCGAGGAGAGAGAGCAATATTGATTTCCAGAGGTTGCGCGACGACGAGACGAGATAGAGAGAACCCCCGCGTGTGCATCCTACCGTGGAACACGAGCAACCTGCTCGCGCACTCGGGGATGAATTCACGGTCAAGGACGGCAAAACAACCCCTCCAAGCTTTTCTCTAGCGCGCAACCCTCGCTTTCACCCACCACTGGAAGGTAATACCTGTAACGCTTCACGGTACGATTAACATATACCCTAGCCACTGCCTCCGATTTATCGCGGTTTTCGCCTCCGTAAACATTCGATAAAAAAGAAATGTAAGGCGTAAAATGAATACATACGGCGGTAACGATGTAAACGAACTTTCATTATTTCTTTTCTATTGCGTTACGAATCAAGGTAGTAGGTACCGTTTGGAGAGGAAAGAAATTGAATTTACAAACTGGCTTTAATTGGCTTCTCGAAGCGCTACTTTGTTATTCTCGTTATGTCTAAATATTCGAGAGGAAAGGGTACGACGTAAAGGCGATAGAAATTGACGATAAACTCGTTTATTCTTTTATCTCTCATTGCGCTATGTATTAAAGAATACATTTCCCGAGAACAGGAACAAAATGTATCGGTGAAAGATTCTTTGAGCGGATCGCGGCAGCAAGATTTAAATTTACGTTGTTTTAAGCGAAAATGACCACTGAAGCAGAAAAATCATTGGAAATCTCCGCTGTCGGCGGACACAAAGAGAAACAGAAGGAAATTTGTTGAATTTATGTAAACGCATACTTTCGACGAACTTCGAATTGACAATTTACAAGGCACGCCGGACATAATATCGTCGACGGGCGTTGCTTGTATTTTGCCCGCGTTACACCTGCAAGTCGACGAGGAAACTCTACGGGCAGGCCACCTACGCAGCGCTTCGTACGTTTCCATTACCGTCCGCTCGATGAATTAAATAGAGGAAGATTCGCACGGCTTCGTCATTCGCTTGCGTTCGACTGCCCGATGAGCATACTTTACTCGCGTATCATTACACTAATGTTTCCGTACGGTTGGGAAATCTCTGCCGTCGGTGAATTTAGCTGTAGTTTGAATTTCAACAGGCGATGCCCGCGAAACAACGTTACAAATATTTTTCGAAGGAACGTAAATCTTTGGTACGCGTCACGAGACGATTGTTTTAGATAGGAATGTCTTCTGGTCGTCGGTGAGTTTAGCTGTAATTTAAATTCCAATACGCAAAGCGCGCTAAACAACGATGCAAATATCTTTCGAGAGAGTTTCAATCTTCGGGCGGTCAGGAGAAAATTGTTTTCGGTATGAATTTCTATTGGTGGTTTTCGCAAGCTCCATTCCGTTTCGCATACGCGCAAACGTATCATTGGACTCTTTTTGTCGTTAATGTTGTTTAGTTTTTAACCATCGGACCATTAGACTAACAATGCAAAATATCCTTTACGTGGCGTTTACATTTCAAACGTAATAGCCATAGAGATCTAGCACGAACTGCGAGCGCGCCGAAGGTGCAATTTGCATGACATACGCCTCGCGCACAAGTGCGTGTGCTCTTTGTACACGCAGGTGACAATCCGTGGCGTGTATCATCGCGTGAGATTTGCCCTCGCATAGGATTAGCATAATGGTCGATCATTACGTTGGCGTCACCCGATTTCCGTGGGCGTAAGTTCGAAATTGCACGGGCGAGGAACAAAGTTGAAGAAAGAATCGGGGTGACCGGTTCGATAGCAGAGCGATTCGTGTCCGTTACGTCACGGCACACCCGTCGTAAATCTTACCGCGACAGAATAGCGCGATCGACAAAACGAAATGTATCGATACATCACCACGTTGCATCCCGCGTCGCAAAGACGAATGGGCCTTCGGCGTGTCTTTTGTATTCGGTCAAGTGACATTTCCATGCGATTAGATATAATCGCGTTCCCGCGTATCCATCAGAAGCAATCCCACCGAAAGTACCTACAATTTACGACGAAACGTCGATCGGTGATCGTTAAATCGCTAATCGGCCATCATTACGATCGCCGACTATCGACTCGGTCATCTACGCGACGGTCCGTCCTCACCGCTCATGGCGCGCATCATTGATCGAGTACCGAGATCATCGTGGACACGTAGGCTCGATCGCGACGAATCGCCAACGCCGATGGAAACGCGAGTGTGCACCGCACCGCGCCGCGCCGCGCGTCGCGTATCTCGAAACGCGTACCTGGCGAGGCTGCGGGAAGAAACAGATACGGTCGAGGGAGTTCGATATCGGGTCTCTACGTGTACGCACGGGTACGGGTAAATGGCCAAGTGGATGACTACGGTCGTTTGATTAAACGCGGTAGCTGCTGCCGTAGCTACTACCGAGCGCATTCGTTCGCGCAATTACGCCAAATGGATTTCCTAATTGCGGCGCCGTGCCACGAGAGATTGCTCGTGCTCGAACATCCCGCGCGAATGGATCCCAATATCGGGTAGGGGGAGGGGGAGGAGGGGGCACAGTTTTCTCTTTCTTCCGTAACGTCGGGTGCGTCGTCCCGGCCCACCGCCGCCGCCGAGGAAGACGTCCATTTCAAACTCAATCCGACCCACAATCAGCGAAATCGATTTATCGACACCACGCGAATCCTCGATGCTCGCACCGATAGAACCGGGAAATACGATCCTGCGGCATTAAAGGAGTTACCCTCGAGATCGCTTTAATTAAACTAACTCTCGAACATCTCCACGGAGATAGATAAAGTTTCCTTTTAATCCTTATCTGTTCAAAATTGAACGACGACTCTCGATCGTACCGCGATTTATCAACATTCGTAGACACGTGTATATGGGTGTGCCTAAAAGTGGGCGGTGGTGGGATTGGGGAGTGAGGGACGACTGGTGACCGCGAAACAAGAAAACGCACACGAAACGACGGAGTCCCGCGTAATCGTCTTTCGATCCGTGGCACGTATAATCTTATCGCGGAAGATAGCGCGTACTTTAATCCTCGCTTATTCTATTTCTGCACGGCAACTGTCTTTCGTACGTACATACGAGCAAGGGGTACCACGAGAAAAAAAGGAGAAAGAATCCGAAGGCCGGGGAGGGTGAGGGAGAGTGAGAGAGCGGCGGTGGAGGGGGAGGAAGATTGTAGGGGCTGCATCAGGGAGCGCACCGAAAGGTCTTGGATCTGCATAGCAAATTGGCGATCGATATACGGTCACCGCACGGCGAATCGCGCGAGCCTCGAATTAAAGCTTATAACTTTCATGTCCGGCGCAATGTATCATTATGCGCGGAGCGGCCCTCGTCTCGCGATGCAGCTGCCCGCATGCGGTGCAACGACGACAACGGTCGCGGCGGCGGCGACGGCGACGGCGACGGCGGTGGCGGCATCGGCAGGGCGCGAATATGTGCATAAAGCACGATAAATCGTCTGCGTAGATAGGAATCGACGAATGACAGTGCGCGCTCGATGGGCGGTGCTGCGCGATCTTTCGAGTTCCGACCTTTGGCAAGATCGGTCGAGAAGAAATTGCGCGAGTGACGCGAAACGCAGCCACCGTTCTGCCCGATCGGCCGACGTTCGCCCGAGAAGCCTCCGCGGCGCTCCCGACCGTGGAAGCATTATGTCGTATACGGTGGTACCCGATTGTCACGCCTCCTGGCAAAGTCAATCGTATAGGCGTAACGGCGATGCCGAGGAAAAAAACAATCCGCCGTGGATCTAACGTCGCACGAAGGATTTTAATAACAGCAAAACCCTTCGGGAATATTAATGATCGATGCGACGATTCTCGTAATACGGCCTCGGGTGCGCTGTTGAAAAAATAATCGTCGGTGCGCGGTTTTATAGAGACGGATATAACACGGCAAAAAACAATATTTTCTTGCTACGCGTAGAGGCCAGGCAGCACTCTTCGAAGGAACCACCTGGAGGAGCACTCGAGGAGGATCGACAAGAAAACGTTTTTGTTGTTCGGCGTGTTTGCAAACGAAACCGGACAGCCGTGACACCTGACACCTGGTGCACTGTCTTGCACCGTGTCTCTGTTTTCTCACGCGTCTAACGAAGAACACTGACTTCTCGGCTTATCGGTGTGTCGGACTGATTAAGACAATGGAGTTACCGTTCGCACGATTACCGGTGTCGACCGCTTTGGACGTCAATAAACTTTGGTTATACGTACTCGATGTCAGGGGGACAAGGCGCCGCGTAGATTTCTTTTTAGTGCAGCACGTGTCCGGCACGTGACTTTACCGGGAATTCGAATAGTATTATTAGGTAGATCGACAAAATACTTTATTTTAATTTTACTTACGTATTACCGATACCGCACGTGGCGAATTTTTCTTTTTTTTTTTAATTCATATCAATGTCTATAACCAGTGACGGCACGGACGCAAAAACTAGATATAACCGCGCACAATTTTTCGACTGATATCGACTCGTATGAATAGTAGAAACGACGTTTCGTCGAAACAACGTAAAAGATTAAGGATTGAAATAAAGTTTTGTCCAAGAACTGACATTCGTCTGTACCTTTGGCGCGAATTTCATTCGCGCGCGGTAATTTTTGGTCGAGCGATCGTACGCATGCTGGCAACGTCGGCACAAAGGATTAGCACGCGCACGTCACGCTTAGCACGCGCGTCAAAGTCACGAGCCGTGAAGGGACACGCGTAAAAGAGATTGGTCGTAGCAGATTGTTCTACGTGGCTGGGCTAACGCGCGTGTTCGCTCCACTTCCGATATTAAGCCACCCTCGCGCGTGACGTTGCAAGGTGAAACCGAGAAGAAAAAAAAATCGTGGCGATTTACGTAAGTTTCACCTTCCCACGCGAAATTAAAGATTTTTCCGCTCTTACGTGACAAAAGGAAATAAACGCGATCCAGCGACATGCGCGCGGCAGATCTCGCGGAAAGGTTCGTTATTTCGAAACGCGAGGTGCGCGCATTTAAAGTTCGATCTGCCCGAGATAAAGCTGACGGAGTCTATAAATTCGTTACAAAGTTACAGAACGGAAAAGGTCGAGCGTGAAAAGAGCGAGCGCGGTGCACGCTTCATACGTACTTGCCCTAACACGCGTGTCCGCTCTACTTCCGACGCTTAGCGCCACGACGCTTCAACGAGCGCGGCGCATGGTATTAAACCGCCCTCGCACGTGACGATGGAAAGGAGGTTGTGCGACATCGATTAGAAACGCACTCTGGTATCGCACGGAGGGTGAAAAAAAAAAGAGGCTTTGATATCAACTATTGGTTATCGCGTCACTCCACTGTTCGTGCTTTTTCTTTTTTTACTGCGAGCTTACGTTCTTATAATCGTTCCCGCTTAAGGTGCGAGGAATACACTGACAAACGATCAACGGTAGATCCCGACACGATCATTCTACTTTACCCTGTTCGATCTTACATTTCGATAGACGAAACATTAAAATGCTTCTTGCGAATTGCATAACGCAAGGACCCACGAATTACGTAAGAAACCGATGGAAATCGTACAGATAAACGTTTCTCGATGAGCGAGGAATTATATCTTTTGAGAATCGACGAACGCGGTGTGACGGAATTTGAACGCCAGATTTTTCCTCCTGATTTCGATCGATAACTCAAATCACAACGATAATTACGTTGTAGAGATTTATCGAAGATTAAATAGCCCCGTTGTCGCCTACGCGCTTCACTCGTAGATAACGTACGCACACTCGCCCATTATACGCATGCACACGCATCGTCGTTCGCCGCGGCACGCAGCGAAAGAGTATCAACGTTACGAGAAGCAAAAGAAAATCGCCTTTTATGGCTTACCCGGTGGTCGTTAAAGGCTCCCGTGCATCCGATGCTCTCAAAATTCAACTCCTTCCACCTTGCGGCACTCTAAACGACGTCGTCGGCACCTCTGATGATACTTCCGACGGCGATAATGTCACGGATCACAGGGGCAGGCACTGAACTTATCGAATGAATAATCGTTCCTTATCACAGCAACAATCGCGCCCGACCCGTCGCAAGGAGTTTCTTACGCGGACGGCGTAACGACTCGAGAAGTAATGCAGATTTGCGAACAACACCCAACACTAATAATCCTTCGACGATTAATCGTGCTCGGGTATCACACACATACGCGACGCGTGCCTCGTTATCTTTTCTCTTTCTCCCCAAGTTTCCTCTTGTTCGATTTTCAAGTTGCACGGCACTCGTCCTCGTTCGCTCACTGTATTACTTAATTCTTAACTCTGTATCTCTAAAAGAAATGGCACTAAGTCGAAGGAGGGAAAAATAGGGCCCACCTCGGTCGACAATTAAATCCTTGCCACGGTAAACACACGCGTCCGTGCGAAAGCACTTGTCCTCAGTTCTGTGTCGCGAGCCGCGGCGCACATAGACGCATGGTAGGGCAAGATACGTTTCTCGTACGAATAAAATTGAACCAGGCACATCGAAATCACAGAAGACCTCTTCTCGGTCCGTCGGTGTCCTGACGCGATCGTTCCCGCGGTCGCTCGTCCGTCGTCACACGCTTCCTTCGGGATCTCCTCGGATATCGAATCGTAAATATCCTACATCGATCGGCGAGTCTTTAAGATCGCTGGTAGGCGACAGTGAGATATCTCATACGCGTCTTAACGCGCGCATCTTCCTTCTATCCCTTTTTCGAGGCTGACAAAAAACTGTGTCTCTCTCTCTCCTTCTATCGCGCGATCACTGCGACGAGCGGTAACGAGCGGGGGGTGCGTTCCTTCTCGCGGGACACGCAGCAGGCAAAAACACCACGTCGTTGCAGTCGTTCTCTTCTTTTCGCGCTTTTCTTTCAACTCCCACGAAATTGTAATTTTTTTTTTTTCTTTCCCGCCGTGTCGCGCCTCTCGCGCCAGTCAGGATTTTACGGTAGCGGGGAGAGAAAGAGAGAACGAAGAAACAATCTGATTGTGAGAGAGGCGTTGCGTACATTCAGAGGATACGTTATATACGTGTACGACAACACACTCGACCGACCCTTCCAGTAGCGCGGTCTCGCGCCGACTGCGAGGCTACGACGGCTCGCGGGTTTCACCTTCGGCCGTGCTCGACTCCCGCTACCTCCCCCCCTGTGTCCCACTCTGCACCATCCCTCTCGCTCTCTCTCCCTCGCTCCCCGACTCTACACACGTGCACAGGCAGCATCCCCACCGGATTTTCGTGTGTGCGAACCTTAACTCCCCCCTCCTCGCCCCGCCGTTCAGCCCGTGCCAGTTACCCCCACCCAGAGCGATCTTCGGCAAGACTCGTCCCCCTTCGTGTACGCGTCGGCCTAACCGAGCTCAGTAGGCGCGAGGTGGGCGCACGAACACTATCGCTTCCGAGCGCACCTACGAGAATCGAACCACGCCTATCCCCTACTCTGCATCGTTCGACCGGCCACCTCGTGCTGTTTTTACCGGCGAGGTAACCGACGCCGCCGATGGAGCGACGGAGAAGGAGCGATACCGTAGAGGAATTGCTCGGAGGAAGAGAGGGAACGAGTTCTCTTTTACTGGTTTTACTCCGCTCGGGACTGCCCACGCGTCGAGGGTGCGTGCTTGCGCGCGCAAAAGCTTCTCTCGATAAGAAGTACGAGACCTCGCGGATACTGACGGCGGAAGGGGGGGAGGGGTGGGGGTTGGGATACCCGAGGACGCGCGAGGTCGGAGCGTAGGGGATTGCTTATCTGATAGGTGACATTTCGCGCGAGTATTGTACGCGTGGTACCGGTGAGTCCGGAAATTGTGTTTGTAAACATTGAGATCGATCGAAACAACGGTACGAACGTTGCAAGCAATTGTTCGGTGTATAGAGTAATAAATCTATCGAAGTGGAATCTTTTGCTTTTGTTTACCGCAAAGCGTTCGGTCGTTCTTAGACATTCGATTCCGGATAGGAATATCATTTGACGACGAATCGAACGCGTAGCATCGTGCGTAGTACTCGTGATATAATGATGGATGTAAACAGAACTTTTCTCGGGACTCGTAGGAAGTCAGTTTCTTTTTTTTTTCTACCGAGTTTTCGTCAAAAATGTCTAACGCGCCACCTCTTTCTTCTATAACTTTTGTAAACAAACGTTCCCTCGGGTATTGACACGTGGTTAAGTTTCTAGCCACGCTTTAGACACGTGTCCACTATGTCGAGAGTACTCGCTAAGTGGCTGCTCGACCGTTTGAAATTTTTCTAGACGGCCATATTTACCTTCTTTTTTTAACGAACGAACCGGCAAGACGGCCTAATGCCAGATGGAGAACCGTAAAGTGCAGAATACTTAAGTTGATTTATTTTAGGAACTACGTGTGCCATGAATATATTCAACGACGTCTACTTCCTTTTAAGCGTCGCGTAGACGTTTACGATGTAGTAGCAACGTATATCCATATTAACGCGAATATTTCGCTGTTAAGAGTAAAAATGACCGTCTCATCGTCGGCGACGTTGTTCCTTTTGAAATCCGAAACCTTCGCTAACGGGGTCTCGATTCTCCGATACATTAGCCAAAGTTCCAATGACCCCCGACGCGCGTTGCGATCGACAAAATCGGGTGCGGGTTTTTAGGCGTTCACGTATCGGGACGGGCGGGACCGCGAGACGTGTAATTTGGTAAGTGCGTCCACCGAGACGATACCATATACATATATATACCCACTGTAATTATAACAAATTGATAGCTTCGTACGGGCGGCCCATCGCTTATTGAAATAATTGCGCGATCCGCGTCATTAGCCTTAATGAGTCAGGGTCGAAGCGACGCCTCCTAGAAACCCGTTGCACTTTCGAAACGATCCTCGCATTCTCCGCTCAGTGCCCACGCACTTCGTTCGTCGACCGATCCGTAAAATCTAACGTAATTACAGCCTCGTGAACGTGGCGCGCACGTCTAGGTATTCGTAGGTGCGTTGTCTTCGGCCCGTTTGTTTCCTGATTTCTTTGCCAACCGCGACGACGCGACGACGACGTTGACGTAACTCGCGTCTGACGTAGTCGCTAACGTGCGCGTCCACGCGTTTATTCCGATCGTAACTTCCTCAATTCCGTGCCCACATTGCATATTTCTCGGTGAGAAAATATGCATACGATGCATCGTTGCGACCGACGTCCTTCGTAACGAAGAATACATTAGCGATCTTTCGTTTGAACAGATTCGAGATCGGCAGACGGAGTAGCTCGAATCACGGCAATAACGTTCCGTTGACTCTTCCCTGTTTTTCCTTGCGGTATTCCACCCAGGAACGTTATCCGTTGTTCGAGATTCCCCGCTTCTTTACTCCCTTTTTTTCTTTTTCTTTTTTTTTTAAAGCGACTTCACGTCACGACGTATCCCACACGCGCGTACGCGCATTGTCACGCACGCCTTCCAAGGCTTCCGAGGTTGCACCTGGGTCGTCGTGTACCCACCTTTTCCGCAAGAAAGAGATCCTTACCTAAAGGCACGCACGCACGAGATGATCCAGCTGTTTGATCTTTGCCACGTGCTCCCTTTTTATGTATCTCGGGTGGGACGGGGTGGTTTAACGGCATCTGCGTTTACACAATTTTCACGCGTTTGTTCAATTTCGCAAGATTCGATGAATCCTCCGCGATAATATAATGCCGGAATGAGGGTCCCCGGGTTAAAACGCCCGACGAATCCGTCGATCGTCGATCGAACGCAGTTTCGCCCAGTTTTTCGACTCAACGCAACGGCCGAAACTTGATTACGATAGAATTTCTTGGATATTCGTCGGACGTTCGTGTAAGTAGTCCGACGAAAGGTGCGGTCACGCGGGACGTAGAGAGGAGAAAAGGGCCACGGCGACCCGTACAAATCCCAAAATAAATGTCATCGTGTATCATCGTGGTAACGTAATCCCGGATCGCGAAGACAAATGGCGGCAGAATACGATACGATGCACCGCGGTCGGTCGCCCGAGATGAGGAGCCTTCTCGTTCCACGTATTTACATACCGCGACGAAGGAAGGTCCGTAGGAAGGTCTGTCCTTCTCTCCTACTTCGGGTAAGAGTAAGTACAAAGAGGGATCATCGCGAGGGACGAAACGAGGGACACGCGTGTCTCACTGTTCGCGCAAGATCGACGAAGGACGGACGATGACTTTGCTCATGGAAAACTGACAGGAACGGACGACGTCCCTACTTCGCGCGTATTCCCAATACTTCCGTTTTGGTATACACATTACTTCGAAAACCATCGACGACTGTAATATAATAATTTTGAATTTCGTAATAACAGTAGCGGCTCGCGCGATGCTAATTGTGACACGACCTTTCGATTTTTATGTTTCGCGTAAGACGGTGGAGCGCGAAAAGTTGTCGGAGCGCGAATCACAGTCAGAATTTATTTAAATTACTGTCGGTCAGAATTTATGTGTCGATACCAGAGCCACGGACTTCGTTACCTTCTCGTCGATGATTTCAATTGAATTTTCTACGTCGCGTTAAGAATACGCTGTTCGTTGAGGACGGAGTACTAGCGCGCAAAGTTGCGGCCCTGCGCATGGAAAAACAAATCGGCCGGTCATGCGTCAAGATTTTAAGCAAACACGTGGTGCGTCCGCGCACGTTCGTGCGTGGACACGCAATAGCACGGGCTGCGTATTAAAAAAGCACGAGCGTTTGCTCTGTCTCGAAGACCACTTGACGGGCGCGTCGTATATACCCTAGAAGCGAAGTCTAGCTCTGAGAACTCTCTTCTCGATTTAGCTGGACGTGTCACGGCGTCTACTCACCTTGAGAAGGTCTCGTTTCAAGGTTAAAAAGTCTAACGACCGAGGACGGATAGACGCGCAAATCTAAATTACCGAGAAGCGTCGGTCACGAACGTTCACCGCGTCGCGTCGTTACACCTCCGACATCGTCGACGCTTAACGTCGAAACTTGAATTGAGATAAATTTGTCACACGAATTAACATACCTCTTCGCTCGACACAGAGGCTCACGGATCTCGACCAATATATACATAAAAATGGGGAACCGTTTCCACGCAACGACGATAGAACGTAAACGAGTTAACAACGACGCCGCGCGTCCACGAGGCATTCGACGAAGGAATTAATTCTGAATTATGACATCAGCTCTGCCCAGCGCATCCTAACGCGATCGCCCGGTTCTGTTATCCGGAGAGGAGAAAAAAAGAAAAAAGAAAAGAAAAAAAGAGTGGAAATAAATACCAGTAATTTGTACGGCGCTGTGAACTTTGGTAATATATCAAGGACCATTTTTCCGTAGTGGTATCTTCTAACGGCAATCGGGCGAGTAAAGAGGATGGGAAAAGAAAAAAAGGGGGAGAAGCGTCTTAAGCTACGCGTGTGTAGGACAAGAGAGCAAGTGGAAAGCGTAGGCGGGGCGCATACCAGAGGCACCTGCTCATTTACTTTGCGGCGGTCGGTCGGCAGTCCGTGGTAGGGGATCCTCATTAGGGTTTGCCCCTACCAACCTATCGCCACTAACACTACTCGATCGTGTTTGTACACACGCGACGACTAACAAGGGAACGCGGTCGCGTTCGCTGCCACCACTGTAACGTTTTCCTTCCTTCTCCTCTCGGACATCGGCCAATTAATGAACCTCCTCGCGGTATTCTCGGGACGTACGAGCGGGTGGGAGTACGGCAGGACATTATCATTCAAAAGGAGACATAAGTATCCGGAACGAAGGGTCTTGTACGTACAAGATCGTTAATGACCGATGATCGTGTCATCTGTCAACCGTGGAGACTATGTACGAGCGACGTAGGTAGATTTCGAGCTGAGAGGAGGAGGATCTAGAAAAATGATCGATTCCACGTTTTTTTATATAGCCAAATCGCAAACTCGAATGCATGCGAATCGTGCAAGAAGGTTCGTTAAATAATTTGTAATCTTCATACGTGGAGAAGTAGCGTTTACCGTGCTCATTAAACGTAAAGTGAAATCGTAACGTAGCGTTCGTGGGAATGGATTTAACAAGTTTCATTGGTAAACGCTGATCGGTAAAACTTCTGGGAATCCTCGAGAAAAATTTCGAGCTCGCACGCACGCGCGCGCTTGTAGTTCATTTTCTTTGCCACCTGTTGCCGCTACCGCTCGTGGGACCCCCGATTTCCCGTCGTACGACGCCAACCGAGTATTTTCGTGGTGGAAATCGTGCTTCAAAACCGATCCTGGATTTCCGCTTACCATCGCAGACCACCGAGACTCCTCTATTCTTGCAAAATCGCACGGACCCTCTACCCTACGTACTCACGACGGATAAAAGTTCGCACCCCCGGCTTCCTGGCAAATAAACGACGCGTGACGCGCTCTACTCGCCCGACGAATATTCCGCCTCCCGAATTCAACGATCGTCGCTAGTAAAACGATACGCGAAAAACTCGGGGCGGTTATATCGAATTAATGAAACCTTATCGCTGAAAAGAACCCCGTGCGCGCCTCTCTCCTCTCCCACGTCTTTTCTACCCGCGCCGCGGCATAAAACCCGTCCTCCTTCGAATGTTTCAACACCTAAAGAGATTTACGAGGCGGCAAAAGGGAGGAGAGATTACGGTGCTCCCGGCCGAAGGTGGGAGCGAGAGGGAAAGAAAAATAGTGAAACCGCAGCCACCCTCGACGGGCATGGGCGTGCGCCGCAGGACCCCATGGGACCCCGTGTAAGATCTTACATAAAGATCGTCGTCCGTACACAATAATGGGCCTGGGCTGCCTGTCCTGTCGCCCGTATTCCCCATAACCTCGTCGACGACCGTTATGACGAGGTTCGCTGTTGCAGCTTGCCTTGTACTCTTACGCGCAAAGTCGGGCGTGTGTGTAACCCGGCAATACGTGCCTTTTAGACTCCTGTCCCCGTTGGCCCGTACTCGCGAAACAATGGTGCAGGAACAACGAAGCTGTAGGGGTGCGATGTAACTCTCTGCTATCTCAATTTATTCTCTTTCGTGGACGCTGAATAACGGATCAGGGGTCAGAGCGTATTACTCATCTTTAAACTTTCCCTCCCCCCCTCCCCGACGCGTATCTTTAAGGGAGTCGTAACGTGCGTTGCGAAGTTCGTCGGTTCCTTTCGTTGGGCTCGGTAAGTTTGAATTATTTTGCGCGGGCAATATTTTGTGTACACACGGTACTCAGGTATTCTCAATGGTCTTCCGTTTAGTTGCGCGTGCATCGATTGCATTCAAAGCCTGACGATCTCGATCTCACTTCTTGTACCCCGTAAACGAATTTCTTGTAAACGGGAAGAATGCGATGAACGTACGACAAGTCTTAATCCGTGCATCGGGTAAGAATTTATGTTACTCTCGGGCCACCGCGGGTATCCTATAGCGTGACGAAGTACGTTGACAGAGTTGACGTGTAATTGCACGCTATACCTTAAATCCGCGACTCATAATATAACCTTATTATTAACGACTGCCCGCGGCACCTTTTCGATGGTTTCGCGATCCAAGGGGCTCCCTTTCAGCGTACCGGCAAAAAACTCTTCTCGCCCTTCTGAAAGAGTTTCGCGCTCCATTCGTGCCGACATGAAAAGAAGTCGTGGCTTCAAAGAGAACGTAAATTGTCCTGCCATTGCGTTACCCGCGGTAGCGTTCGATAAATGTTATTATTGGTGGCATTCATCAGCGACGCTCCATACGAGGAGAATAATATTACCTTCTGAGATGGACGCGGAAGTTTAACGCCGTCCCTCGCTATCCGCGCATAATAGAATCCATCGGCGCAAATATATGATTAAACGCGGGAACGCCGATAACTTTAATGCTGTTAGAAATAATGAAAGGTTGCTCGTATCATTTAGCGTCGCAATGCTTCTTTCGGAGCGGTTAATGATACGCGAGAGACGCGGTAGTTAAAACATGACTACGATCGAATAGTTGCGTAATTGCACGCAACAATCGTAGAAACGATTTACTACAAAATGCGGAATAGTGGCTCGCGTTAATACATTTGAAATGAGACTCCAGAAACGATGTTCACCCGTATCGATATTCGCACGGTGAAATTGTTGAAAATTTGTATTCTATCGCATCGGAGCGACGTTACGAGATGCGATCGTAGCGATGCTAGCGGTGGTGTTCATCGCCCTTCGCGCACGCCTCCGAACGAGACGGTCACGAAAATGGCCCTGACCCGATCTTTAGGGCGTTTACGCGTTCCTTCGCTTAATCTTCCTCGGCCTTCTTCCACCTCGAAAAGCTTCGGAATCTTTTCTACCTTCCCCGCATCGCCGGAGGACACGCGAAACTTTCGTGCCTCCTTCGACCGGACAATGGTCAGTAGCGATGGTGTCCGTTACAATTTCGAGGCGTGTTACCATTCTGCCGAACTTAAACGGGGACAAACAGCAACGACGGGTGGGCGATTTTTCCAAAGCTCCTTTCGTTTCTCGCCTTATCCCGAAGAAAAGTCAGAGGAACTGCAAAACCGATCATCCGCGGCATACTCTTTTATAAGATGCTCGTAAATGGGAGTCCCGTCGACTCTGAAGGGCGTGTAAATGCCCTAACTATCTAAAACTCCCTGTGATTTATACGTAGAAGGCGTGTAACACCGCGTACCCCTGACAAATTGCCCGTTACCACATGGAACGAGATACGGGAAACTTTTTTCAAAATTTCTTTGGAAAGGATAAGCGATTCCCTCGGACTATGAATTATTTATCGACGATTAACAATCGCCAAATCTTTGATTACGCTCCTATCTCATCTGAAATTGACCGCAGAATATTAGTTTTCAGAAAATATGAAAAATATACCTCTGCGCTCCCTCGTAGCGACCACGCCGATTGATATTCCATGCCTTTCCATTAATTATCGCTAATTTCATAACCCGTTCAAACGGCAGTCTCGTCGTTCCGATAGTTTTCCCTCATCGTCTTTTCTTCGAGTCCCTTCACCCCAATTAGACGTTCAAATCCGAGGATCAAAAGGCACAACCTCGAAGAGCAGACGTTATAACTTCCTGATGCGTGGTCGCGATAAAAAAAAAGCGATAAAGAGAGGCGAGAAGAGGAGAGGACGGAGAGAACGGTTGAATCTCGCCTCGACTCACTCAGATTGAGCCTGGGCGACAAAGGAGCCTGCCTCGTCACGGCTCGAATACCCTCGGCGAGGGATTCTGGATTAGGTAAGGTTAAGTTACGAGGGTGGCTCCCCTCCACGGTGCCTTGAATGGGGCACGCGCTACCGTCGTCGTAATCTTTTGGGCAACCAGGACCTTCAGCCTGTAGGTAGTCTCTCGTCTCTTTCTATTTGTCTGTCTGCCCGGGCATCTTCCGTCTCTCCGTGCGGATCTGGGATACCAAACGTCTAGGATGCTCCTCGACGATTCTTTGGGGATCGGGGCAGCTGCTCCACGAAAGGTCGAATTTGCAAGTCTGCCCTATCGCGCGTGCCCTGGACGCGTGTCTCGTAGCTTTATACCTTTTTTCGCAACGGCGAGGATTAAATCGTACATCGCATGGTATCAAGTTTCGATCAGTTTAAATTGGCGATCACTAGAGTAGAGTCCGCGGAGAGACGCGGGTTTAACCCTTGTTGGACGCTTACCATTCCTCGATTCGACGGACACTTACTTTTATACCGTTTAACGTTAGTATGTTTTCTATTGCAATTATAAATATAGATATAATAATATAATACAATATAAATATGATAAAGGAAAAAGAAATGGCAGTAATTTTAACATATTTATGTACGGTTTACACTATAGTTGTCGAATCGACAAATGGGTTGAAAAAAGTGTAAACATAAGGTTAGCGTTCTAGGATTAATGTTTCGTATTAAATGAACAGTCCGATAACTAGATTTATTATTTATTTAGACGGAATTACCATTCCAATCGCGAGTGCGCTTTCCGTTTTTACAGCTTTGCTGAACTAACGGATTAAACGTCGGCGAAGCCCACGTCACGCGCATTTACGTCGGTCGACGTTAAACGGAGAGACGTCGAGTTAAAAAATTTGCAAAGGCAGAAAGAAGGTCCGATGATCCTTCGGCGAGGAACAATGGGAGTAGCCTGATTGTAAAATCGAGCCAGACGAGGAGCACGGCGAGCGCAAGAGAAAAGAAGTCGAGGAGAAGGGGCTCGCGTGTCGGGATGTAAATGCGTGCGCGCTATGCATCTGTCTCCTCTAGAGCTACGCGTGCACACGCGTGCACACGCCTCACCGGCGCACCGTATTTACACGCATGACGCGCGTACGTAACTCGGTACGCGCGAGCCGGTGCATTCGTCGCCGTGCACACGCACGCGCGTTACGACGAACGAGTTTATGCACGCAAGAGGTGTATAGCGATATACGGGGAATATATAAGGTCGGGTACATCCAACCACTAGTCACTACGCTACCGGCACAGAAACCGGGGTTACCGGAATTTCTTTATGACACTGACGTACTGCCAGCGAAATTCCGGTTAAGTGTTTGCGTTCCCCCGCTGACTGTCAATAATTCAGGAATGTTTAATGGTGGCATGGCGGGACAAAAACGAGCGTGCCCGATCTGCCGCTCCCGGCCTAATCGCTCCTCTCCCGCGTTTACTGTTTTCTTTGTGCGCGACTTTTAAACGGCGCGGACGCGCCGGGACTCGTGAGCGAAATTACGTCCCGCGGAATGTACGGTTTTCGGGCGTAACGAGAATACGGGACACCGCTCGTAGGTAGGTGTCGCCGAAAATATTCTCACCGCCAAAAGTTGCTCCAAGATACGATGTTTAGAATCGCAACGTATGCGCGGCACTGAGACAACTATTTTAAAATAACTAATCGTATCGCTTATGATTTTCCAGTGCGAGAAAATCACGAGATTTGCGAGAGGCAGGCGCCCTCGAGCAAACTCGTATTAAGAGCACTGCGTTCAGCGAAAATTGCTGTTAGCATAATATCGTTGACTTGGTAATTTTCGAGGGAATGGTACGTTCGTCGCTGTGACACTGCCGTGCCATACTTTACCCGGGTCGTATGTAAAATCAAAGAGTCGCGCACACGTACGTACATACATACGCGTGTGTGCGATTCGGAGCGAACGACTTTCGGCACGCGAGACGATTCTACGCGTTACATATAGCAGCGTAATAAATGCTGCCGGTACACCGGTCACTAGTTGCTATGCTACTGGAATACCAACCGGGGTTACAATGTTACCGAGCGATGTCAAGCCTGGAATTTCTTTACGACGGTAACACGCTGACCGCTTCTCCATGTATTTTAATGCTATTCTAACTGTCCTGTCGGAGGGATATCCTGCTGCGCTCAAAGGATCAACCGATTACTCGGTTATTCCGGTCAGGTTGAAGAAACGATTGTATTGTCGGGCTACAAGAAACTTACCCGTTATGCGCGTCTCGGTGACAACTACGGTAATCGGGAATAAGTTAATTAGGCACGGTTGCGATTACGAAAGTTGTCGGTGACGCGTTCGGCTCGCCAACGGGAGCATCATCGATTAATCAAAGTCATTAACCGCAGGTAATAATGCGATCAAGATTGACTTTTAACTCGGCCGATTCGTTATAACTCATCTTAAACACCGCGCATCTAGATTGCTGGCCGATAGCGGGTCGTAAGAAGCATTCTCCGGTTAACGACGAATTATTGAGCATTTGCATTTTTATTAAACCTTGGGTAACGCGCCAACGATTAGGTTCCCATGTATGTTCGATGCGGACCGTCGGCGCTTCGGTTAATCGCAAAGGAGTAAGATAACGATACGCGTATCTTTATCAATCCTCGCGAGGAATCTAATGATGTTTAAGCGCGAATTAGAAACGTTCGGGGAGGCGTGTAACGCAACGAAATGAGAGAGATCGGAATACTTTCACAGGCCTATTTGTAGTTACGCGTAGTAGTAGTAGCAGCAACCAATTTGCTCGCAAAGGAACACCTCAGAATTTTACGTTGACTCCACGTATCGTTACTCGGCGTATCGCTGCTTATTCGTGAGTTACGCAAACCTCCGAATCGCATCCACGTGAATAACGAAAGTATTATTATTATGCGATACACCGTGGCACGCGTGTGTCGGCATTTCAAAGCCATTATATCATTTTTTACGTTTTTCTATTCCGCATACTCGCTCGTGATTTATACTCACGATCGTGCCTATGGTTTCGATAGTTCATTGCTATAACTCAACGAGGTACAGAGATATTCCACCGATCGTCCGTAACTCCCGTGTTAAGTTTTGAAAATTCCTCGTTGCGCCGCTCGATATCGTGGTATAAAGAAGAAAGCAGCATTAGAGTTTTACGACGGGGGTAACATTAGTAGTTTAAATATAATTACCGGTTCAATGGTAACGATTAATGGTATTGCTGGAATTAATTATTTTTCCAGTAGCTTATTAGATATTTTGATTGCCTCTCGTTAAATGTACCCGCCATTACGTTCTCTGTAAATGATATCATTCGAAAGGCATTCTCATCAAATGCATTTTGCGAAAAGGTGTCGTAAAGTTAACACTCTTATCTCGCTGACAGCTTTACGTTAGTTCGTTGTTACCAGTGACGAGGGAAGGGGGAGGGGGGAGGGTAGCTCCGAGAGGAATGTGATAGAACAAAGAGCGATTTAATTATCGGCTCGGGCAAGGAAACGTGAATAAATATCGGCGATCGAGAGTGAGATACCACGATGGTCATGCCAGTACTAACGATTCGCGATAAGCCGAAGAACCGTTCGTCTTAATGACGTCTTTACTCGTTAGGCATGACATTCCACCCCCGTCTCGAAGCAATTAGTACGCAAACTTTTCTGATACTCGAGCCAGATAAGCGGGCGACGCATTCGACGTCGCTGATGCGTCGACTAGACGATCGGACGTACCTACCTAGATTAAACGGAAGCGATACTCCGTCGAGTGACTTTCATTGACTCCTCGAGAGTAGTCGACTTTTGTTCGCCGAGCTGATATCGGCGCGTTCGCATCGTTACTCGAGGTTCTCGTGGATTGGAATTTCGCGACAAAATTTGGCCGTGATTTCGGAAGATCGCGAGTAGATCTCGTAAGTAGAGAATAAACGCAGGGGATTGCTCACCTCTTGTACAGACGGCAGCGTGAATCTGCTTGTCGTCGGTCGTTGAATCGTGGCTACGACGAGAGACGCGTCAGACCGGGCGCGCGTTACTTCTAACACTTCACTTCACTCGAGTTGTACGACGTACTTACTAGCGTTTCTCGCTATGTTAGGAGGTTCGAAGATATTCCTCAATGAAAATTGACGTAACAATGAAGAACAGCCGTGAAAGGCGTGGGAAGCTTCCGTTCTGCAACGTAGCTCGACGTAGTCCATTCGCATTTAAAACAAAATTTATTATGTATCAACCAACTTGATACGCGAAACACGTAGTTTAGAAAACTATTACACACTCCGACGGGTAGTCTCTTCGCGGTATGACAATCCATTCGGTTAAACGTCGATAGAAAAAGTCCAAACTTCCGATTTCCTACGACGAGATCTCCAAAACTCCGCTCGTTTCTCTCCGAGACTCCATAATATTATCGGTCACCGTGTCACTGAATTCCCACTACTCGGCGGAAATATTTCGTAGCCAAGCGAATTCCACGAAATTCTATCGTGTCGGTGGCCCGTACGACCAACGCTTCTTAGCAAGAATTTGAATTTCTTCGATCGTGACTGTTGTCGAATATTCGCAAACTTCCGAGTCCGTGCATCGGTGTTCGACGCTCACGAATAACCAGGTCGGCCCACGTCTTCGGGAACGGAAGGCTGGAATGTCCACTTATCTTCTTCGGGCCTTCGGGAAGTTTTCTTCGTTCTTGACAGATTCTTTCGTGGTCGCGCGATAACCTCTCGTGATTCAGAAATCATCGTCGGTCCTTTGTTGATTCCATCTCCCGCGGTTAGCGGTGTCTCGCGTGGAAGACGCCGAAAATCGCGGATCGAAGAGATCTACCGGCAACGGGTGACGGAGGGAAAGGCGAGGAGAGAGGAAGAGAGGAAAAAGAGAAAGGGAGAGAGAAAGAGAGAGAGAGAGAGAGACGGAGCGGAAAAAGGGAAGACGAAAGGACATGAAAGAGAGAAAGAGAAGGACAACGATGACGATGGCGTAACACCGCGCGTAGTAGCGGACAGTCGGCAACTAAGGCCCCGAGGAGAGCCACCTCTCTCTCCTTCGTCTCTTCTCTCGTCCTCTCTTCTGGCGTGTCTCACACTCTCGCACTCTCTCTCTCTCTCTCTCCAGCACACGCGTGGCCGCCAACACACGAGTGCGTGCGTGCACCTCGTCGAGAAACACGTACGACGTTCCTCCTTCCTTCCCCTCCCTTAGCCGCTACCCTCTGCACGCCACTCCTCGCCCCGCTCTTCGCTTTCCTCACCCCTCCACCCTTGAGCCACCTACAGTACCTCCCCTTTTTTATCTTTCTCTCTCGCGACCGCCGCCCTCCTCTCCCTCGCGCGCAATCCACGCACCAACTGCAACTGCTCGCAGATGCACATCCACTAGCTCACGATTTCTCCGTGTGCGTTTTGCCGATTCCCGTCGCGTCGGTGTGTGCGTCCGTGCGATACGCTTGCGGAAGGTGGAGTGGGAGGTAGGACACGCGACACGAGTCCTGGTGGGGGAGAGAGAGGGTCAACGGAAGAGGGGATGACCTCCCCTCGTTCCTCCTTCTCCTTCTCCTTTTCCTTTTCCTCCTGCTTCTCGCGAGGCACCTCTTCCCCGCAACCGCTTTTACCCCCTTCTCGCGCCTATGTTACTCTATCGGTCTCTTCGTCCCTTGCCGTAATTCTCGAGTAATTTATCGATATTTCCGAGTAAGTTTGATCGTACATACGTTAGATCGATGATCTAACATCGATCGAGCGATGTGGAGTAACCAATGTCAGGAGGCAAAATAATTTGAATGATTTTACAGGATATTATCGATGGCTCGATGGCTCGATAGCTCGAGGAAACGGGCAAACGTACTCTTTTTTAACGGTTAAACATTTTCGTATTGCTCTCCCAAGTATGACGCGTGGGAAGTAATTTTAATCTACTCGTGGCTCGGATTAAAGTCACTTAGAAGATGTAAGAATAAATAAATGTACTCACCACTTTGATGTTTCTCTCTTGATCTTCGGTGGGATATATCAGCTCAACCATTCCAAAACACGTGAGATAATCGAATATCGAGCGATGTTTTTAACTTGAACCAATTCCCACACAGTTTCGTTCGCATCCACGAGAATGACACGATCGAATCTCGGCGCACTCGAAACTTCAACGACGCACTTTAGCAATTTCCCGCTCACAGAAACGTCATCGCGTTACGCCAATTCGGGAATAGATCTTGTCCCCGATAAAACGACGCCGTTGTCACGCGAACCAAAATTCACAGGCACGTTATTTCAGCCGCAACTCTCTATCGGTAGAATCCGAAAACAATGCAACGCGTGTCACCGGTTGTGCGCGCGAGGAACGACTACGCAGTACCAGCCATTATCGTCGCCAGGAACTGCGTCTCGAGGTTGCAAAACTCGCCCCCTGAAGGGTCTCGGAAAGAGGGGTGTCGAGGCGGTCTCTCCCTTCTGATTCCCACGCCGCTCCGTGATTCCTCTCCTCTCCTCTCCTTCTCTCTTTCTCCTCCTCCTCCTCCACCTTCTCATTGACGTCACCGAGCCTGGACTCCTCCCTTGGCGGGGTACTACGGCGGAGGATGCAAGGATCTCCCCCTCCCTCTTCAGGAATAGCTGTGCCACCCCTGTTCGAGGGGTGGTCGAAATTTATTCTTCTGCCCCACGCTGTGCATAGCTGCACTCGAGTTGACGGGAGCTAGATGCAACTGGTTGCATCGTCGACTCGAGATTAGCGCGCGCATGCTGGGCTCACCGTCGCCAACGACGTATGCTCGCGCCATTCTTGTTCAATCCCCGGATACTCTTCGATAATTCCTTTGGCAAAGCGCGCAACGAAGATCGGTACCGAGCGATCGAGAATTATGGATAAACTGCACGAGGACGAGTATGTCGATTCGTGGGATCGTCATTACTTTTACCTCCTAGTCGCCTTTCGCGTCTCTTTCATGCCGATAATTAACACCGCGACGTGCCCTCGTATTATTTCGACGACCCCAAGCTGCCCGGAATCTGATGCTCAATTCATGTAAATTTTTAACTCCCGGGACAAACGCAATTCCGATTTACGCGTCTCCCGCACCCCGTCCTCCCATCGCGAAACTCGCGACGGGGAACGGTCGCCTCACCACTCGAAAAGCGCGTGATTAATTCGTGCGGAAGAGACACGCGCGATTATCGAACACGAGACCCCGTGGAACTCGAAGCGGAATGCGAGCGTGCGAGCGAGCGAGCGAGTCCAGCGAACGAAGTTCCGAGAGGATGCCGGAGAAAAGAAAAATCACGGGGAGGAATAAAAAATCAAGTGTCTCGGACGATGGGAGGAAATAAAAGAGCAACGTTATATTCGGTCGATCGGGCCTGGGCGTGAGCGCGCTGTCAACCGCGCCCGTGCACCGATGTTTTAATTAATGTATCGATAGCGGCCGACCACGGATATATCGAGCTTCCCCGGTGCCGATATATCCAGCCACAAGCTCTCCCAAGCCCACGCAACCGGGTCCTTCGATAATAATTAGGATCCTCGTAGGCTCGTAGCAGGACGATTTTCTCCTTCGAGTCCCGAGCTCTCACTCCTTTTGCGCTTATTGTTCCCCTCGGATGGGGAACGGACTACCACCATGGCGAGTTGGCTCGATTAATTATACCGGCGTAAATATAATATGTTAATCGGATGTATATTACAGGCGGTAATTGACTCCCCGATACCGACGCGTTTCGCGAAATGTTTCTTCGTCGCACGCGATCGGCACGCGATGATTGCTCGACGAGTTGTCGAATTTCTTGTACGGGTCACACTATGCCTTGGCGGTATCTTTTTCGTTCTCGGCGGAACGATCGCGAATCCGCTTGATCGCCGTTGATACAATATTTAGATCGTTAACTATAAATACATACATTTCTTTCCACGTTATTGATCCCAGTATCTACGTACGGCGATACTAAAGTACATATGCGTCCGTGTAGCGATAACAAAAAGTGATGCACACTGATGAAAGAAAAGGCTTAAACGAATCATTCGTACGATGTATAAATAAAAGCCGATAATGAGGGATTATCGGTGTTTGCGTAACTCTTGGTGTGGGCGTCAGACGTTATTCATCGATCGCGCCACTAGCGGCAACGTTGGAGCGAGGCGATATTAGAGCCGAAAAACAAACATTTTTCGCACCAATCGAAAAAGAATTCTTTTCAAATAAGCCGCCGTGAATGCCCCTTCCCCTCTTTCGTCCATCGTTGTCATTCGTGCGTGGATGGTCGTCGATTCGTCGATTTCGTTGATCGAACGATTCTCGGCGAGACGCTCTATCGTCATTCCCACGTTTTGAAAACTTTGATCTTGACTAAACGTTCAGCGATTGCAAGTAACTCGACAACGCAATCTAAACATTTTCTTATTCCCGCCGATAAGTTATTGGATCTTCTCGTTACCGTGCGTCGCTTTCGTCACGATTTGTTTTCCACGCCAGCCACCCACTGTGAATACGCTCGAGCGTACGAGCGACATCGGTAATTGGCCGCAATTGATTCAATCGTCATGACCGATATCTCGATCTTCGATTGACAATCTCGCCGCGGAAAGTTCTGCGGGGAGTTTGTTTTTTTTTTAGATGTCGCGATTACGATAACATTGTGCCACGCTCGCGGCGAAGAAAAAAACGGAGACATTTTTCATTACCCCAGATATCGTTGTTTACATTTCCTATCGAGACTATGTTGCTGTAAACACGTACCAGCTTCGTCCGACGCAGATAATCCATGGATGTTTTCGTTTAGACGATTTTTCTCCATCTAAAAAAAAAGCCGTATCGTCAGAGATCCGTAGTCGAGAGACGACGCGTTCCGGCAAATATTTTGAATTCAACCGATGACCCGGTGTGACCTATCCGCTCGATTCGAACGATGACACCCCGACGTCTCCGTATCTACTTCAAAATGACAAAAGCTTGGTTTTTCGGCGAGTGGAATATTTTGGTTTCCACGTCTCGCGATACGCTCGGCACGCGTATTATCGTGCGTGGGCGTAACATTTGACCGCGATAACGACAAGACTCGGAGAAATATTCAAGGCAGCGCGGAGAGATCGCGAGAATCGAGCGAAAAAGAGCATTTAGTTTTTAATCGATCCTCTTAAATAACAAACGACATCGTCCGATAAATTCTACGTCCTATACGCTTGGCTACCACGCGGGAGACACGATCGTTATGCCTCGGATATCTTTTCGCGAGCCGGACGGTAAGGTAAAATAAAAGAAAAAACCGAGATCCATCGGAGTGGAGAGAACAACGAGGTTGAAATAATCGCTGCAGTTCAATAAAATTAATGCGAGGTTCTCCAACGAAGCTTCTCCGCGTCCAGGCACCGAAAGTCCTGGTTGACTCGTGGGTTCCAACGGCTCAACGAGACGTTCGGTTCGTTCCTAACTAAGGGTCTACTAACTTTAAATCCGATAATGAATGTAATCAGTGGAAATAACATGGAATCTACGTTGGTCTCGGTCAGGCCGTGGCTGCGGCCAGGTATACGTTCTCTGACCACAGCGTGACTAATAATTATACTCGCCGAGGGACCCTCGTCTCCTACGCCGCGCCGTCGCGTCGTCTCTCCGCGAGAGTGAGAGTTTCAGTCACGAGAGACGAAACGTAGAAACAATGCCTACTCTCCCGCATCTCGGCGAATACCCCGAGACTTTCCGCGAACTCCGACCAACGCCGACGAGAGAGATCGTTACGAACGATCGTTCCCTCGATAAACTCTTAACGAATACAAGCGCGCGCGCTCGCGCGCTGTAGCTAGGAGTCGCGTTCGACCCACGCGACAAATTGTTGTTACGCAAATGTAACATCGTCGCCGGCCACCATAGGTTTAGCTTCATAAAGTATACCGGCGCGCGAGAGCTCATAAATTATTCGAGCAATTCCACGGTATCCTTAGAATTCAATTATATCGGCAGCAACAATGAGGGAACGGCGTAGACGGCGAAGAAGCGTAACGGGGCGAGCGGGGCAGGGTGAGAGTAACGGTAGTCTTAATTGAATTATTGTTTTACTTAACGTCGAACATTCATCATAGGTGCGCGCATGCAAGCGAAGTCGCGCAGATCGGACCGAGACGAAGAAACATGCGTCCCGCCCAAGAAGTGTGCGGCACGCTCACAAAAGCGCGGGGCATTCATCTTCCGTCATAGCGGCGTTGCGAGTCGCGACCGGCGACGCTGTTATCTTTCTCTTGCAATGGTAATACTTCTCCCGAGCAGAAGGGAGAGAGACGGAGGAAAGGGGGAGGCAGAAGGGCGGGAGGAAGGAGCGAGAAAGATAAAGAGGCCTACAGAAATCCCTGTTGTACGTGCACGGCAGGCACGCGTGAAACTCATAGAATCCTCCAGCTACGCGCCAGTTCGGACGTTCGCGGAATATTAATTTCGTTTCGTCCGATGTAAACAAATGGTCCGCTGCTCCTGCCTCCCGTGTAGCCTCTCTCGTGCAATAATTTCATCCAGCAGGACTGTGAATAATATCACGTGGACGAAGCGTTCAGGTTCTCGCTCTATTTTACGATTGCAATGTTACGCTGTCGTCGAGGGTTGAGAACATTCGAACGTATGCAGGTACGGTGTTGTAAGAAGTATATCGAGCGGATGCCCCCCACCCGTGCAATAGTTGAGTTTGAAGTATCCTCTTTATAATTCGCACCCGCTTTAAACTCTCGATGAATTTCGAGCGTTTATTATCCTACACGGTCCCGTTGACTTTAAATCATACGGTATCGAGGAGACGAGAGAGGGTCGGGGGGAGAGAGGGGAAGAGAGAGAGAGATCCTTCGTCACGGCAGAAAGTTTATTTCTCATTCATTTACTGGCTCTTCGGTTAATTAACCATCGCGTCAAGGGGCCGTGCGCGTTGCCGGGGAAGAGACGAGAATCCCGAGGAGAAAGGAGTGGAAGGGAGGGGGTAAGAAGGAGGTCTTTCCCGAGTCGCTCGATGATAGCAATTAAATTAAAGCGAGATCTTGCCCCGGCGATAGACCGACGATTAATCAGCGTCGCGACAATTGGACGTTTCATTAACGGCTGGTCCGCGGATCGAGCCACGGGCGAGTGCTCGGTGTAGAAACTGGAAATATCTCGCCGATTCCAGAGTCATCCGACTCGCGATCATCTAGGTATATTAATTAACAAGGTTATTAATAGTGCCGTTTCCCAACCTCATGCCCGTCGTAATTGCGTGGGCGAGAAACATATAAGCGATAAAATGGGCTAACGCGTTCATCCGGCTGTCGCGATCTACGCCGCGCGTGATTCATTCGACTCTCCGCGATCCCGTAACGAATATCGAATACCTACCATCGCTATTTATTGAACCTCGTACCGACGTAAATTCGTTACACCATGACTGTCGACATATCGACTATCGTTGCAGGAGGAAGATAGCGATCGTCGATACCCTCGCGCCAGATGTTTCGGAGGCTGGAGAATGAACTCATAGCGAATTCGATAGACGTCCGTATCGTTTACCAGTCGGAATAGGTCCTTGACCGTCTGACTATTCGTCTGGGTCAGATCACGATGCAGACCGTGGCAACGCCACGGTCGTACGTTGGACGAAAAAGTATTCGATTTACTCGTATCACGTACGTTCGGTAATACGCGATGCGATAGTATCCGTCGCTGTGTCAAATCAACATTGAAAATTGAATATCGTTTCTGGTACGTGAGTTGAAACAGAAAAAAAGGTACAAAAGAAATTTCATTCGAAATAAAGTCAAAGCGGGATCTTATCTCGACGATTGATTATTTTCAAGGCGAGAATGAGAATGAGAACACGTAGAATACGGGGTACCGTTCCGTGAGAAATGAGTACCAAAGGAGCAACATAGTTTCAGACAGTGGCGAGAAATATTGCACTTTTTGCGTACAGCTGAAATAACAGTAATTAAGCGCTTTCGCGCTACAGTAGTTTGGTAGAGACCCTATCTGTAATATCGAACTTAATATGCATGGATAACGTCTGTACCTTCACTTCTGACGTTACTGCCGCGCTGGTCAAGATCAATCGATCACCAGTGGTACTCGAGCGTGTCCTCTATTACGGTTTCCACGCGTCGTTACAATGATTTTGACGACAGGTTATTAATAGGAAAAATTCGCAACACGTTCGATAGAAGTAATACCTGCGCGCACGTCGTTCTTAAGCAGCCTTTATTTATTTTATTTTATTTGCGCGGATTTCTGTCGCGTCATTTATTCAACCTGATTTCGTTCGAAGCCACAAAATCGAGACGAGGTTCCCTTTGCACTTCAAATTGTTTTCAGTTTCCTTCCCAGCAACTTCACTTCATTTTCTGCGCTTTAATTTACATAAAGTTCAGAATATTTGGTTAACAAGTTGATTTTAGTCAACGTTTCTCTACACATATGTACATTGTTGGTAATTTTAAACTGTCGGGTGTGACTCTACATAGGAGTTCAAAGGGTTATAGGTCGATCGACGGATATTTTTGCTCGAGAGACGCGCGTACTTTTTTTCTTTTATTCGTCATCTGTATCGTCGCCCGGTAGAAAGTTGAAGTGGGAGGCAATTGCAAACCGGCGAATTGCTATGCTCCGTTGTCTGGCATTAGCATCGTTTGCGGAAATCGGACTGCGCCGATCGGCGCGGCCGAATAAATGAATTTCGAATCGCGAGCCTGTCGAGTGCAGTTTCTACTCCTAGATGGGACCTAGATTCGCTTGGCAACACGTACGCGCGTGTATCGTGAAAAAAACCGACCTGCCATGGCTCGCGAAGGAAACTAATTGCTCTCCGTCGAATATACGTGTACGTAACGGCGGTTGTTTAGCATCAGTTCTCATTTAATACGGGCAACCCATTACCGAGGATATACATCACGATATTAACGCGATTTATAAAACGCAATACTTGAGATTTTTTTACTCCACTTGGCGAGTACGATTTATTTATTCGTTTCCGGAATTTGCCTGTCGGTTCGTCCGCTGACCGCACGGTTATTAATTTCTTCTACGATATTGTATGATGGTAACAAAATGTGAGTAATCTTGAGTAATCTTGACAAATGATTGAATTATTAGAACGATGATTCTGCGCTTTACGGTGGATTCAGACTCAGTCTGTACGCAGAAACATTATCGTTGGTTCAAATAATTCAATTGGAATTTATAAGATGAAATTAATTATTGTAAGGCGAGACATTTACTTAGGTTGTCCGAACAAGACCAAATCCACATTTCGGAGAATTTAAACTATAGCTTCGAATAAAGTAGACACGAAAAGATCGAAGTGGTGAAAACATGCCTCCCACGACATCGAGTTGCTACTGTCAAAGACATTTGTTCTATTTTCAAAACTGGATAAGATATTTAAATAGCTCGTTTTAAGTCTTGTCCGGTGTTACATCGCCGCCGACCGTGTTAGACGAAAATTGCTATTTTTTGTTAAAAATTGTAAACCTTTTTTTTTTTTATTAACGATGGAAGTGATTCAAATACCCCTTAAAACCTCTCCTATACGTTTGTTAGCTTCTAGGTCAGGAGGAGCGTGCGTCGCGGAAAAAAAAGAAGAAGGAGAGGAGGAAGAGAGATCGATGCATAAAAAGAGACTGCGGATCGAGTCTCTCGGATTCTGCATAATTCATTTGGTTGCCTGCCGAATGCATATTACCTCAGGATATCTAGCCGAGTCGAACAGCGGGATCAGGATGCAAGGACCTCTGCTCTGAATATGAGACCGACTCGCCGAATCGTCTGGAGATAGTACGACATCGATAAACGCTCGCTACCGTCGGGCCACCTTGATCAGGATCCAGATCCTGGATCTAACGGGGGTACGAGCTCTCTACGCGTAGCCTACGAATACGATCGTGCCAGAATATTCCGCGACGTTTACGGTAATCCTGAGTCTGACGAAAACCCGTCGAACTTTCAAATTAACCGACGAAATTTCGATATACAGTGAGCCTTCGACTTACGCGGATTCTTAGAGGCGAATCAGAAAACCAATTCCGAACTGTGAAATTCGCTTTCCGATTGCCAGAACGGGAGCTTTGTCGGTACGTATGTAAAAGAGTTATATCTTGCGAGTTGTTATGCGTACAATTATGTGTACAAAACATAGATACTTGTTGTAAACAAAAAAATATATATATATGTATGCATATGTATACACGCGTGTATATCCGACTTCCACGGTTTTCAACTTGCGCGGAAACATTGAAACGAATCAATCGCATAAGTCGATGACTTATTGTACGTTCGAGATACGTTCTTCCGCGAATCCCTATCGCGCGACGAGAACGAGTATCGATCCGTTTATTTGAATTCGTCGATACGTACCGCCAAATATTTAGGAGCGGACTCCGTCGAACAAAAGAAATTTTCTGTTCGAAGAATAAACATACCCCGACAAGTTTCCCCGATCGACGGATGACCGCTCAGCGTGAACATTATTCGCATCCGTAATCTCTGACAATAAAGTTCTCCATCTATAAGTAGAGCCTCGATCTCCTCCGCGCGAGGGGTGTCATTCCGATTACATCTGCTCCACCTGCCTATCGATTTTTCCGGAAGCAAAAGACTGGTTCCTCCGGTGGATGGAAGGTGCTTGCCCATATGGGTGGACCCTCTCCCTCTCCCTCTCCTCCTTCTCCTCTCGCACACCACGCGTACACGTACGCTTTGAAGGAGCCACCCCGGTCGAACCAGAATCAAGTTCAATTGTCTCGCGGTGGCTTTTGGGCGCGTGAGAAATCGCGAGCAGCTGTTCCCGGGGTGGTTCCTTGCCGGAGCATGACGTGACGTCACTCGTTTACTCGTCGTTTACCCCCGGCCAAAGGAGGAGGAGGAGGAGGAAGAAGAAAACACGTGCGAGAAGAGAGGGCGATTGTGCCCCGCAAATGCAAATTAGAGACGTCCGCGTAGTCGTCTCGAAAGGGTCCTGCGGGCGCTAGGAAAGGGTTCGTACGACCCTGAGGCACCGTCGAGCAGTCGCTACGTGTCCTGTGGGTATGAAACGAAAAAAAAGGAGTTTCTCGATATCCTTTCTCGAAAATCCCTCCGCTCTCTTTCTTTCTTTCTTTCTTTCTTTCTTTCGCTTTCCCACGACCGCCCCCCGAGAGTTTGTATACGCGCTTACGAGCACGTATTTTAATTAAGTTCCAATGTTATTTCTTTCGGGAACAATGCGATTGTAAGCGGCTCGCCGAAGAAACGAACCGTGCGTTACAGATGTAATTGTTCGTCGCATGAAAGGTCCAGCTAAAATGGTATACGACTCCAAATAAAGTTCCCATTAAACTTTAGTCGTACGACGTTGCGTCCCGTGACGCGCACGGGGTATTATTTAGAATTATGAACGAAGCTGATCCTATTATCGAAATCAAAGTATCGACGAGGAAATTGAAATGTAGCGTCTAAACGCGATATGTTATTGCGACGCTTTAGTTTACGACGGTGCAACGTCGTTTGATTGCCAACGGAAGAATCTTTTCATGGTGTATAGGTATCGGGACTCCCGCATAAAGGCGGATGTACGGCGTTCCGTCGTCGTTGTCGTCGTCGTCGTCGTCTTCATGGCATTTTGAATTGCAGATAATCAAGCACGATCGACGAGGATGATAATCGTCCGGCGCTTAGACATGCAGTGACTTATCTCCGGGCACCCGAGGGTTACCTGTCTCGGATACCTTTCACCGTGCAACGGGAGGAGTCGACAGGATCGATAAAGATCGGGATGAGTCAGAACCTCGTGACCTCGGAACCCCGATATAGAAGATGCACCAAATATACCGATTTCGGGGCCCCCTCTTCGAAATTACAAGCAAGCTGGAGCGCTCACTAAGATTTCGATCTTTGCGACTACGGTGGCGAGGAACGATCTTTCGCTTCTCGAAAATTTGTATTCGTCGTCGAGTCGGGTAAAATGTTCAATTCAAAGATTCAAACGCGACGTCTTTTCGCAACCTGACATTTAACGCGAATTCCAGGAGAAGAATCTGCAGGAAAGCGCGAGTTCGCGTTTGGGGTGGCATAGGTGCGGAGCTCCCACGTTGAAGCGCACGGTGCCTCCAGGTGGTAACTGGCAATCTCCTTCCAGTCAGCATCCCCCTCCCCAAGAACACGAGAAGCGGTCCCTCTATTGTCGCGGAGGGAGTTATTAACGAGGGACTACGAGGGGGAAATCTTGAAGCACGCAGCCTACTCTCGTGTGGGAATTGCGCAAGCTGCGCAGGCGTGCCCCGAAAGCGGGACACCTTATTCCTTCCCGCCAAAAAGCTGGTGGAGACCTATTTACGTCACGATCCCTCGTTACACACTTGTGGAACGTCATCGTCCTCGCGCGAACAATGCCGGGGATCTGTCGAAGCGGATCCCATTAAAGCCGGGGGGGTGCGCGTACCGACAAAGAGGCAGTAGCTTCCCGCCAAAAACTGGGTCGTCGTCGTTCAACTTTCTGACGATACTGCTCAAATCGATAGAGAGTAGCGGCATGGGTTTTTGTATAGAAACTTTGACAGCGATACGAAGAACTCGTACGGTATCCACGATTTTTAAACAACGATGAAGGTTTAGTTACTACTCGGCTCTAACGTAAATAGATTGAGAGACGCGAGAAAGTTTTATGTATAGAAACTTTGAGAGCGACGCATCGTATTTACATATCACCAACCATTTTTGAACGACGATGAAAATTTTTTTGCGATCCAGGGGAATTGAAATCGTCAGAATCCGTTTTGCATCCTCGGCTTTTGGCTATAAGAAGAATTTATTTAAACCCTGAAGCGTTAGGATTATTATCGAAATTTAAATTAAAATAATGTACGAAAAGTTTTACATAGATTTTACGGATACACGTAGTACGAAAGATTTTAACGCAAAGCGAAAAATTTAATTATCGTTCTAAGAACATTATGATCGTCGTGCAAGTATAAGTTCGATGCAGAAACTTGGAGACAAACACATATAACGCGTTCGCATACTATCCACGATTATGGTGCTAGACGAAAGATTGATTTACTATCAAAGCGCGTCGGGATCGTTGTGGGAATTCAAGTTTTCACGCTCAAACAATGTACATAGGTGAACGCGTTGCTCGAAGGACAATGATATTTCTTGGATCCCGGTCGTGGGGGAGCGAGTATTGTGAAGGGATTTTTCAAGCATGCACTCCCACGTGGGGTATGTTGCTACCCCCAGCGCATTCTCCATAAGGGAGCACGTGTGGGAATGCAAGTAAAAGCTGCTCGAGCGGTGCATACCTTAAAGGAACCCACCGGAGGTGCCCACCTTTTTCGCAGCACACCCTCGTTACGTGGGGTACGTCATTACCCCACCTTACGACAAAGAGGGGTGCTGGGAAATCCCTTAGCCGAATCGTTCACCTTGAGTCGCTCGCGAATATCCATCAAGCGCCTGTCGTACGGTATACGATTCTCGACGACCAACACCTGGTTTCTTCCTGGGATCGGGGGTCGGTAATAACGATCGATACGAGTACGAAGATCGGGTAATGTTTTTTAACAACTGAATCCGATATCGCTAGGACGTCGCGTATTTATTAGCGGTACCGGAAAGAAATCTATTAATTCACATAGTAACGTTTGAGCTCAATTTGGCATCTCAGTTTGCATCTCGGTGCGGTTTTACGAAAAGGGAGCAAAAGACTTAGAAAAACGTTGGAATACAGTTGTGAAGAGTGAAGGGAATTACATTTTATAATATTCTCTAACAAAAATGAAGAAAGATTAGGGTCTTATATTGCTCTACAAAATAATAGATTTCTTTTGCAGTACCCCTAATACTTAACATTGCTGTCGCATGGACAGATGTAGGTTCGCCAACGTTTGCTCTACGTTAACTTACTCCGATGAACCTTGATTCTTCGCCATTTCGCTCCCAACTTATTTTCCAAATCGTCCCAACGGATCACGCGATCGAGAGAGTAAATGATTTTTTTCCCTTCTCGTTCGAATACCCCGAATCGATTTCAATTCCCCCCCCCCCTCTCTCTCTCTCTCTCGCATGAAATTTATTCGGCGAGTCGATTTAACATAAGATACAGATTAAATTAACAGCAGAGTTACGAAGCCGCATCTTAGCGCTCGGTTAAAAGATCCTCGCGTGGGTGGGCGACATCGCGGGACACAATGGTGAGTCTGCCATACACTGGCGTCTCCTCCTTACGAAAGGACGCGGGGAGAAAGAAATCTGTTTGCCCACGAGCAGAGGTGTCTAACCAGCGGTACGTACGCGTCGTGTCGCCAACGCCATTGTTCTAGTAAAAGTTCCCATTACTCCGGCGTTACGACGCAGTAACGCCGCTCGTTACAGCGAGAGTTACGCGCATCCACGCGCGAATTGACGATCCGGGGTGGAACTCCGTCGTGTTAATTCTTGGCGCGACGATCCCGGTAATCTTGGAATACGTCGCAGTTGACACGCGAATATCGTCTTCGAGTATACCGATCGCTAAATAGCGCTCAACGATGCCGGCTGGATTAAGATAGCACGGTGCGTCCGGCGCAGAGCCGTTTTCAATTGCTCAGATAAGTTAATTGGATGGCGACGTTCGGTATGGCCGCAAAAGCGAAGAGATATTCGCTCGTCCCTTGCCGTGAAACCCGATGGATTTTATCGTCGCTAACGATACGGAATGTTCGCATCTACGGTACGTTTTAATTCACGGTATAATAAAATCGTTGTTGAAACGGTCCGCTGCACCGATCGAAAATCGAACCTCTTCTCTGTCGATCGTACGAGTTTACCACTGGCTATTCACCCACCGCGATGTCGCGGTTTTTCCTCCGTTCGTTTCTAGTTGAGTCGGCCTCGTGGTAGGTAGAGAAGAGGAGAGAAAAGTCAATCTTACCGTCCTCGAAAAGCGTCGGTTCGTCGAAGAGGCGTCGCGATGAATCATCCCCGAAGGCGTGGGCACCTGAAACTCTTACACGAATGCGGGAACTCGCGCGTACGCGTAAACCAAGGGGGCCTATTTCGCAAAGTTGTCGACGACGCGAAACAACTATTCGCGCGCCCGATGGCGCGTTATGTTTCGAGTTGCACGCACATTAACGAGCACCCGGCTTATATCAGCGGTGAAAAGATATATGTATAAACGATCGCCGCGGACGCCCACCGGAATAATTTTTCGACTTCTCTCCCATCTTCGTCGCCGTCCACGAGAATGGAATCCCTCTTATCTTCGAATCAACTTTCGTCCTTTTTTCCACCCCCTTCCGTCGATCGCCGAGATGGACGTGTATCGGTCATCAGCATTCGTTCTCCCTTCGGTTCGTGAATTATTCAAACGTCGTTAAGTAATAGACTTTCGACGGTAGGGACGAGTGTCTCGGTTATTTATTATAGAATTCAGCGAATGCCTCGTTAGTTAACGTTTTTACGTATCGTTGCGAGGCTTAACGGTGCTACGTTTAATTGGCTGGACGTATAGAATATGACTTAATAGAGCGCTTAATTGAACACGAGTAAAACGAAGGTAGTAATTATGGTACGCGAGAAATGTTTCGATTCTTTCTAACGGCGAAGGAAAAAAAAAGAAAGAAGCGGATTCCAGCGTTATCCTTATTGCTCGGAGGCCTTTGATTCTAACATATGTTACATAGGCGCCTTAAAGAGTCACGTTCGGCAATCGTTTGATTCCTCTTCTCATCCTCGATGATTTCTTCGCCGTATCGTACCTTCGACGAACGACATTCCGTTTCGTACGAACGCTCGAACGTGCAAACACTTACGTCTTTCTTGCCGCCCATGGCCGACGTGCATCCAGCCCGAACGACAGTTCGCTAACGTGACTTAAAAGCAGCAAAAATCGCGTCTGCAGTTTTACGACGACGCGCAAGAAGGCTGTAAGATTTATCTCGATATTTTAGCGCGGGAAATTAACGATAGGTAATTATTTCGGACAGATCGAGATTCGTGATATACCTACGCTCTTATTATGAAACTTCTTGTACGGGAAAGAACACGAGAAGAATCCTCGATTTCTTCACCCTTTTCCGACGACGTCATTGGGACGGGGCTCCGTTACTCGACGTACTTACGTCACATTACGTCACGGGAGCAGATGTTACGGCGGAGCAAGGAATTTCTAAGCAGCTGTGCGTTTCGAACGCCCGAGTCTCTTCGTCTCGCCAATGTCTAACGTCTCTCGACGCGATTGCGTACGTTTCATCGTGCTTTCCGTGTTTTTCTCCCGCAATCGTGTATTTCTCTTTGGCTTTAACGCCGAGAGGTTTGATACGCCAAAGCTCTGGGAAACTTGGTCGCCGTTGAGTTTAATTGCCACGGTGCAGTTAAGTACACGGGCTACGTGATCTTCCGTATGGCGAGGAGCACGATTCTTCTTCCCTCGCGGAAGAAGGGTGCGCCTTTTCGCTCCACCCTTGGCCCAAAGACCGGTCGTTTCGGTAACCGGACACAAACACACTCGCGTCACGAATTTTACGACTCGTCCTCGATAAATTGCACATCGTGAAAACCGACAATGGTCCTGCCGTAGAGGGGAAAAGCTTCGGGGCCCGGTGAGGAGGCGAAATTTATCCTTATCCAAAACAACGGGTCACCCCTTCGCGAAGAACTGTGGGAAACGCGGACAGCTGAGGACGGGGAGGAAGGAGGGGAAGGAGAGGAAGGAAGAGGGACGAGTCTCTCGCGAAGGAGAGGAACACCCCGAAGAGCGGTGCTCCATCGCATTCCACACCCCTTCGCGCTAAGATTATCCTCCTGCTGGCCTTGGACCGAAGATACTTACGTACCCACCACCCCGAGGTCCCACGTTTCCGAACAATGCGCGCTTTATCGAGGGTGATCCAACCAAACATCGGTTTCGCGTTACGCCTCGCGTCATGCGCGCAAAGGATATCCTCCGATGCGTTCGTTAACTCGATCAATCTTATCGCGCTCGTAAGTTCCGCGCGTTATTCCGACGGAACGTGCCCTTGAAACAATTTATTATGGCGCATAAATCTCCGGTGCTTTGGTTATCGGGAGTATTACGCGGTTGATATAGAGATCTCGGCAGGTCCGATGATTACCTGCTTTCGATGGCGATCAGGCGCCAACATCGCATCCCGGGAAGATCATTCGTAATCGAGAAGCGAATTAAGCGCTCATCGCGAGTACACTCGTACCGCTGATCGCGGTCATTAATAGAGGATATTAATGAGCAAGCGCGGTCGACTCGCTTCGTCTTTGTCTTTCGGTGTTTCGACATTAAGCCTCTCTTCTAGGCGTGCACGTGGACGCTGATTCGCAAATAAATCATCGGAACCGGCATTTGCGCGCGGGCGCATCGATATATCCTCGAGGCGGGAACGCGACGCGATTCCCCTCGTGACAATTATTTAATTTCTCGCGACGAGCGTACCTCGAGGATCTTCTTCCTTCGCCACGCGCACATTTCGCGTTTCGTGCCTACCACTACTCCCGATCTAATTTCCTTCCTCGTTACTGCCGGTTAAATACGAGTTCGCCGCGTTTCTAATTTCCGCGAACGGTACATCGGCAGGGAAAACACGCCACGCGTTCTAACGCCTAAAGCAGAGATTTCAGCCAGGTGTTCCTCCGCGAGTCGGTATTTATTTCCACGTTCGCGTCTTGAGTTCTCTTCGTTACCTTGGAAGGCCGCCCAATGACCTCGACTTTGAAGGTTCACCCACAACGCAACCGCCGCGGCCACTGGAAACATCAAAAGTTACCGAAGAACCAGACGAACCAGTGGCGCGCCTTTCACCTCGCGTAATTATTCACGGTTCATTATTCAGTGTCGGATTATCGTGGCACGACAAGTGTTGCGCGGCGCGAGCCGCGAGCGTCGTGACGCGCGTATACGCGAACCCGGAGCCGTGGCTGTGAACTCGGCTTAAGAAGTCCGTGGCCGGCCGAGCCCGTTAAGAAGAAACGCGCGCGTGAGTGATTAGACCCGGAGCGTTAATCAGACGATGAAATATTCCACAAAGGATGCGAGCTGGCGTACCTTCTGCCGCGAGAAGTTGTACACCGAAACTCGAACTCGAAAAATATCTTTTCTCGTACCGTGGAGGGCTCGTAGATGCCTCGGTGTACCCTCTCGACGCTTCGGTAATTGACTGCGATCCGGCAGAGAATGATGCTGAAAATACGTAAAGATCATAATTAGCGTTACCGCAAATCTAATGGAGTAAATAGTCTCGTGCTATCTACGCGCGGTCAGTTTTCCGAAACGAGAGGACGAAGCTTTCGGATTTAATTAAAGGCGAGTAATAGCGACCGGTAATTATCATTGATCGCTGAATATTGTTTATGAATAATGCTTGGACCGGTTTGTTTATCACGGGTCCATCGCGTTAGTTATTTTTTTTCGGCGCGTGCAGGGACGCGTACTGATAATTGGCAGAAGATATCCGTCGTGTGTAGGTGTGATAAATTATTCTCAGTGGAGTATCCGTTTAGAGAATTATGGTAATGTAACGTGAGATATGAAGAACTTCTCTTCTCTTCGCTCGTGAAATTCTTTTACGCGCTCATCTCAACGCAATTGACGTTTCACGTGTATCGAGGAAACGTTAGAAAGTGCTTTTATAGCAGAGAAGGAAGGTCGTTCCGGTGACGGGCGGGATTCGAAGATTCGTGGCCGTTTCGCGAGAAAAACAGAAACGCTCGAGACCACCCCGCACAGGCGTCGGTATCAACAGGTGTTGGTTTATGATGCCGCGGAGGAAACCGTGGGCACCGACATCGATTCCGATGCAATTTAGATAACTGAAAGCGATTCGACAACCCTGAAAACCTGAACGCGCCGCGATAAAAGCACCGGCCGACCGACGATTCGTGTATAAATCCGATGTTCTCTCGCGTGACATAACGCGAGTGCACGTTGAATCACGAAACCTTTGCAGGGGGAAGACAGACTGGTAGACTGACAATGAGCCGTAATTTAATTATACCTACACACAAAATACGGTTTTAATACGACGACTCTTGGTCAGTTTCCCATAGGCGTGGCTAAACGCGCTTCGTTGATGACAATTAACGCGCTCCCGCGGTTCGATTTAACGATTCTCCTAATTAAGAGCGCGTACTTACCTTTAAACTTTAACGCGCTTCGTCGATTCTTGAAATTGAGAGCGCGGATAACGGTACGACGGAGGTAAAGGGCGAGCGGGCGAGTATCGATCGATAGTTTTAATCGAGGGTTCGGCCATCGGGGCCTATCTGGTCCGACGCAGTTTATGCGAACAAGAGGATCGCCAACGCAAGACGCATAAAAGAGCACGGGCATTGTCGTTGTTCGAGCCGATATACCCCCTCCTTACCCTCTATATTCCTGCGGTTCCATTGTCATCAGCCGATGCGCGTTCCTTTCCCTTTTCTCTCCCTCGTCCCAAGTTCTCTCCTGTATCCGCAATATACCGTCTTCGTTACTCACCGCGCTGTCATATCTCACGACGAAACCTTCTCCTCGATTACGCCCCCCCCCCCGTACGCGCTCGCCCGTCCAACGAAAAGTAATGCCACGAATAACGGGCAGGAGTAATGAAATCGTACGCCGGTGTTCTTAAATATTTGCGGAATAATAATATAACATTGGGCGCGACAATGTCATCCATATTAAGAGGTACGTTTAATATTCTTGAAGTAATCTTTACTCGTTCCGTGAAATACGACAGGCAGCACGATCGCGACTAATTAAGAAACTTTAATTTCGATCACGAGCCTCGCTACGGAAAAAGGATGCCGGACGGTTAAGGCATGGCTCGCACGAAGAGTTCATTGATATTTATTACCATTCAAGGTACGAGCGTCGAAACGAGCGAGCAGCGAACGTGACGTGTGGGTGGAACGGAAAGTCACCCACGTGCCCCACCCTCGGCACGCACGTGTAAAGCACGCACGGTTTACACATGTGTTTACCGATGTACCTGTACGCATTCGTCACCGGACCACACGTGTAAGAGCGCCTTTATACGGCTCTCGACGCGAGTCTATAGATGCGCGTTGCATATTCATACCAAGGCACGGGCGCAGTCGATGCTCCACTTCGCCATTCGGCTGGTGTAGGAGGACAGGCGTGCATAATCTTTCGAGTGCCTTGAACTCCCCGTTAATCGATCCCGATGGAGAATTTTCTGCTAGATTCTCTCTCGCGACTCAACGGAGTCATGCCTTCTTTATAAAGGGAAAACTCTCACCGCGAGTTCGCGATAGTTCGAAATTCCAAGTATCATCCGTGAAACGGAAATCTATCGAAAGGATTTTTGTACACGCGAAAACGAGCGTAGATCAACTTTACGTCGCGTAAAACTCATGCGTTATCCGTATCCACTTTGAGTCCGACAATGTTCCTGATCAACGGACGTTTACCGATAAAGTTCATAAACGTAGAAATACATATGCGTATATACAATTTCTCTGTCATAAGATAGCTCGGTTTTATGGCTCAACGGCGACATAAAACTCATCTATATTTATCGTTGGTTTAAGAAAAATAAAGGAGGAAGACACGAGTACCATGGAATCGGAAATCTATTAGTCAAGTTTCTCCCGACGCGTACGCTTAGCGTCGCAAAAAGTATGCGGAGTACGAGACCGCTCGTGTTCTCATTGGATGGTTCATTTATGGCATCGATTAAAGTTTCACTCGCACGGGAGTGAACTCGTGATCGACCTTCGGGAGGGATCTCGAAGGTACGCAGGCTATTAAAATTCGACTCTCACCGGAGCAGCGGACCCTTTCGTACGTTCCTCCTACGCGCGACGGGCATCGCCGCTCGACGAGTCGCGCGAGAAGGGAGAAAGAACGACGAGGATGAAAAAAATAAGGAGAAAGAGAGAGGAGGGGAAAGGAAAGGGGGCTAATCGAAAAAGTCGAGCAACCACGAAGTCTGGCTTGCACATGCCGAGAAGCATGTAGACTCTATCGGTGGCCGCCCACGCGATGGCCACGAACCTTTAACGCGCTTGCAATAAGTGCCTATAGTTCGCTCGACATGCTTATATCTCGCAGAAATCACTATCGTCCTTGACGCGTATATTCTCGACGTGAACTTACGCTTCTTTAACTCTTTCGAGACGAAAGCACTGGCCGTTAATATTTGAGGAAGTTAAGGGCACAGTGGTGCAAGTCGCGTGAATCTCAATACGACAAACAAAAGGTTTTACTAAAAGTTCTAGAATGAATTCCGGTACGAGTCTACTATCGTGAAGAAAATATTCGGAATATTTATTATAGAAAGTACAAACGTTGCTATGTAATTTGAATTCACAGAAGATCTACATTTGTCTGATGTAAAAACGTTTACCGCTTCACTTTGCCTGTATATGAAATGATCGTTCAAGAATTGCATACGGCAGTTGAGTAAAATTCTCAACAAAGTGGATTTGCACCAGCTTGCCTGTAACCCCCTCATTTGTCCCTTATAAAATAACAAGGGAGTTGATCGTTCTTAGGCCCGTTAGTCATTATTATCGTTTCAATACGTTCGCCGTTTGCTCGTGGGAAGATAAATGTATTTAACCCCGTTGCAGTATATACGTGCAGTCTGTATATATCTTGAGATATAAAAGTATATTTATTTCTATATACGTATGTATTATATGTATACATGTACACAACCGGATTACGCGTCGTTATGCCCGGCTTTCGGAATCACGGAGATGGGAATAACTGCAAAAGATGTTTGGAATGGTGACGGCGGCGAAGGATGCAAGGTGCCGTTCACTTTTTTTACGCAGTGGAATTATCATCGCACGGTAGTTTCGTTTCTGTTCCGGCGCCCACCAACGGGGCAGCCTCGTTACAGTCTCTGAATATAAAACTTAATTTCACTTCGCCGAAAAATAAATCCCAGGTGAGAGAGTTGTGGCTGAGTTTGTATGCGCGCGTAAAAGAGTGCGTGAGAGTAGAGGGGGGGGGGGGGGGGGGGTAGAGAGATACAACAGGAAGCACGGCTTCTCGACGAGGAGGAAACCAGCTGTGCCTCTTTTTTATACCCTCGCGAAGTAACTTTTATTTCCACGCGATCGTACGCTTTTCTTTTTTCCTCGAACGTACTTACCGGCAATTTCGGGAATATTTTCGTTTCTACGGACGTCGAATGGCGTGCGCCCGCTGTGAGAAACAAGCCTCTGCCCCCTTTTTCTTTTAATCGCGGCAAATCGTTGCTCGACCAGTTTTTCGTAGTATTGCGGGATAAATATTTTTGATACAGACGGGCTTATTCTTCTCACGTTCGTCGGATCCGCGAGGGCCAAGTTGTATCTCGTGTCCACACGTTGAACTTTCCCGGCGCGGCGTCTCTTCTGTACGTCGTTGAAATTACCAAACTTGCGTACCTCTTATCGACGCGACGGTTATATTTTCATCGCGATATTCGCGTTACCGTATCCATGCTCGTTTATGCATCGTTCGCGTTAATTCTCAAATGATAAGATTACATTGATTCGTGCCCGGGATCAAACGAATTACGAGATCCGACACGCTCGAAATACAGCAAACATGATTAAAGCGCGCACGCTTAAAGTTATAAAACAATCGCGATACGATTTCAATTATTCCCAACGGCACGCGGGATTAAAGCGCAAAGTTGAAGGTAAATAAACTTGGAAAGATGAATCAAAACGGATGTTTCCTGAGTGCCAGTAAATTCGAGTGCTTCCGTTAGTATCCTTACTGTTAGTTATTAACACGAACGGAAATTTCGCGAAAATTGCGTGGATAAACACTGCGTTCCTCGAGCGTTTAAGTCTCCCGTTTACGGCCGAATACCAGGTAGCACGAGCGATTAACGTCAACGGTATCTCATCGACTTACCGCCAAATTGCGTATGGTACAGCTCTTACGGAGTTTGTTTTAATTGCGTTTCTGCCTACGTCGATGCGGATAAAGGAATAGATACGACGTAGCCCGTGAAATCGCCGCCTCCAGTCCGCTTGTATGTGCGTAACGAAGAAAAATGCCGGGAGTAGCAGCCGTTAACACGTAGGGAGAGGCGCGCGCGCGAAACCTGATCCAAAAGAACCTTTATATGCCCGGTTTGCGTTGGAATCTAAACCAGCCACTTTCGCGACGCATAAATATCGTTTAATAATAACTTGCTCATTGCAGGTCGGTAAATATCAATGCAAGATCCTCCACTTAGCCACCCTTGAGTTTTTAGCGCTCATCGATCGGCGACCAGATATGGTTATCGAACAGTTGCGTCAACGTTAGGAAAGATGGTTTATAGGACCACTGATTTTTCCAGATACAAGCACGGATAACCATCTGTTCGCCGTCGAGATGTCGAACCCGATTGCAGGTTCTCTCCTGTCCCATAGTGGCACTCGGTACGAGAAACTCGTTTTCTTTATGTCACCTACATAGAATTACCGTCGCGCGTATCAGTTTCTTCCTACCGGAGGGAAACGCCGGTTAACAGAGACGCGCCCCGAGGATGCAATTTTCTTCTTACGCGTCAGCCATCGTCACCGATGTGAGAACGCATCGAAAGTTTGAGCATGAGTGATTACGCGGTCGTGGTGAGAGAGAGAGAGAGAGAGAGAGAGAGAGAGAGAGAGAAAGATAGATTCGCCGATCAACTGTTACACGGGCAAGGCGATGATCGCGTGCGATCGATACCGCGTATCCGTCGATCCCACGTGGACCGAGATCTCTCGAAGCTGCCGGGGGAAAATCGATTCTCGAGATCTTCCTATCTCGAATCTGGTATCTCCGATGCAACGTACGTGCAGGTTGCGCCGGTTCGTCTGGCTCGTTACCGGACGGCCGTTACCAACGAGCATCCACAAAGACCCTCTGTGTCGGACCATCTTCTCGGGACCCTTCTCTCCTCTCGTCTCCTCCCCCCTAACCCCCCCCCCCCCACACCCCTCTCACTCCCCCGACCGTGCCAATTCATTAAGCTGTAATTGAGTTTTCAGGCTCCGCGATACGAAGACCGAGATACATCTATGTGGGATGCTGTGGTAGCGAGACGAAAAGAGACGTTCAGGGGGCTTCGGTCGACGATGGAGAAGGAGGATAGAGAGGGAGGGAGAGAAGATGTACAACGGCACATTGCGAATTAAGTACGACAACGTGTGACCGATGTCCAGGCCGTGATTAACTAAAGTTTTAACAAGCTCTCTCTAGCCTTACTCGCGCGGACGATCGCCGATGCTCATAGTATACTACGTATACGTATACTCGGACGGATTAATTCGCTTCGAGCCGAGTCTCTGGCGTTGTAAGACTTATTTCTCGATGGTTAATCTACCGCGCAGTTAATGTCACTACGGAGAACGTGGGGAGCGTCATTATGCCACTGTCTTTTGTTTCTAATTTCTATTTGCGCTCGCTACGCGATTACGCGCCGTACCGCGGTGCTTGTTAATCAACGCGATAGATACGGGATGCATCGATAGATCGTCGGAGCTGCGATATATTCTCGGCGTAAACTTCGAGCTATGCTCGAGCCAACGGCTTTCAGAGAAATTTCAAGCGAGATACGAGAAGTATGCTCCACGCTCGTCTCTCCGAGGGCGCGTAATATTTTTTCACTCTCGGGATGCTCCGTGAATCGAGATGAGAGAACGAGTTTCGAGAATTAAGGTAATCGAGTCGACGCACCTGACCGAGGCTCGAATTACCGTCCTCCCGACGGACCGTATCTACCGTCGCAAAGCCGTTTTCAGCCACCCACGCCGACTAAGTGGCACTCATTATCTGAAAATGCCCGCCTGCCCGTTGCCCTCCCCCCCCCCTCGCCTCCCTCCCCAACACCCCCTGCACCTTTCCCATTGCGCGCTACACGGCCGCGTTACGTTGCGTTACGCGCGCCCACGCGCTCCTAGACACGCGTGCACCGAGCTGTAGGTACCGACTACCAACGTGGGAACGAGTTTTCTGCCTTGTGTTCTCTTCCTCTTTGCCAATCGGCCAGTTTCACTTTCTGGCATCTGTATTATGCGGACACCTCGGACGCGTACGCCATATATTTTCTTAAATTACTCTCCATTAATCGATAGGTATGCAAATAAATGTTTTTAACCGCGGCGGATAAGGTATCTCGACGGTGTAAACTAAGAACGGGGTGCACCTTCATCGAGTTTATTATCGGGCACTACTCGGGTAACGTATCGGATCGGCGAACTTTTTTTTATCGGAAAGAAGGTGGGAAACAATGGGGTATGCAGGTTTGCGATAATCACGCGTGGGATTGGAAAATCGTCTTAAATCAAGAGAATCGAGAAAGGGCGATGCGTTTTGTTTTCCATCTTACGGCGAACGGGAGGAGAGTATAAGGAAACGACAATATGAAAAATTTAACTTCGTTATTCTCGATCGCCGGTCGCGTTACCAGGTGTATTTACAGATGGCGGTGATCGCCGCCGCCGCGCCGCCGCTGTTGTTCGTGGTTGCGTGTTGCTCGAGTTTCATTACGGGGGCCAAATGAATCCCTACGACGCGAGGAGTTGAGCGCGCTCCTAATTAATGACGCGATACGCTTCGTCCTGTTGGACGTGTCCGAAGGATTCTTACCGGCGAACGATCTCGTTGGTGAGTCATCCGAAATGAGTTTCACATCTTCCGTCGACTCTAAACGGAGTTCCCGAAAACTTTCGTTAGCCGTTCTTCCGTCGTCCTTGGTTCGATCTCGCGTATCGAAGATGTAAAGATTGCTGGTGGAAATAAAAAAAGAATATTGCTAAAACGACAAATACAGAGAAGAACTCGCGGAATTAGTGTTCTCTCCAGGATACGTCCTACCGATTCTCGTAAAGTTTCAGGTGGTAATTGCGGCCGTTCAAAAGGGCTATTCCAATATTATCCGCAATAATATCGGGTTTGGTAAAAACGTCGGTTAAGGGGACCGAGCTTGCGCGTTAGAGGCGTCCTTGGCATTCGAAGAATCAACGGTCGTCAGCGAGGTGGAAACAATAATTTTGGGTTCGACGAGGACCAAGGCTACCGCGATGTGTCGTCCTTCGTTCATCGAAGGTGGCTCTTATACGCGAAAAAAAGTAATCGTTCCTGACTTTAGCGGAGCACTTACCTTCTCTAGCTTTAATTTAGGTCTCTGCGAGCCGAGTGATTGGGATTCATGGAGATACTCTCGTTCGAAAATTCGGGTGCCTCGGCGGTTTTTGTTCTAGCGCTCGTAACACGTATAATGACCCTTTAATTTACAAGGTAGAATTAAAGAGAAACCACGCGAGATAGCATTTAAAGGCATCGTTACTTACTTACGAATATTTACAAACGTTTACGGCGCCGTTAAATAAACGTCCTTGAGGCGACGCGCGCATCAGGATAGATGCAACTGGAGGGAGATATAGGGAGATGGGTTATGGGGTGGGGTGGGATGGAACGGGGTGTGGGGAATCGCGTGGTATGGTCCCGAAAAAGTGCGTAACCCGATCCGACAAAAAGGTAATAACCCGTTCATGAATTTTAATTTAAAATTAAAGCGATACCGCGCGGGGGAGGGACCCGCGATATATAGCTCGTCGGAGAGTGGTTTTGCAGGTAGCCGGTGCACGGACACACCCCCCTCATCCCCGTTTCACTCCCGCTCTTCATCTTCTTCTTTGTCGTCGTCTTCTTCTTCTTCTGCTGCTTCTTCTTCTTCTTCTTCTTCTTCTTTACGAAGCTGGTTCTCTCGTTCACACGCCTCCTTCATTTTCAAGCGCCGTGGCAGCGTGGCAAGGCTACCATTCTGAGGGAAGCCTCTCAAATGTGCGAGATAAAAGTTTTGCGCGATAAACGGTAGGGAGGCGAGGGGCATATCGTAATGCGCGCGCAATATAAATAAATTTCCCGGGTGTTTATTTACGATATTGGCGGGCTACCTTTACATTGTGGCCTTTCTTAAAATACCGCAAACTCGACGATTGTCGCCTGAGCGTTCGTTATCGGGAACACGATTGGGCTAATTGCGGCCGTAAATAATATTAAAGTGAGCGGGTGAACGCCAAGTTTCGTCCGTTGTTATTCCTTTTCTTTTTCGTTTTAATCGGAGCCTGTCGTCCTTCACCTATCGCGCCATAAAACGTAACGAAATGATATTCCACGATTGGCTGCGACGTCCGGACGACGAAAACGACGCCGACGTGTGTAGTTCCCATAAGATTGGCTCGGTAAAAAGAAGAGGCGGAAAGGAGCGAGATACGAAAGGAAGATGAAAATCGTGAGGGGCCCACGATACGCGCGCGCTCATACATACGAGCGTGTGTATGTACGTATATACATATACCCACGGTGCACGTTCGTAAACCACGGTGTTTTATGAATACGTGAATTTACTGCTTAATCAGCCGAGGCGGCGAGGCAGCGCAATTAAAACGCCATTAAGCGGCCCCATAAAAATTCCCGGTAAAATTCGGCGATATCGGGTTACCGAAGTTCTTCTTACCGGCTTCGGGGTTACGGTCTATAGGATGCAGGACTTTATAGTCACCTGAGAGGATCCTCAAAACTCTGGGCGCATTAAGACCGGTGCTCGGTTTCCTCCAAACTTTTCCTCGAACCACTCCGCTTATCGTGCCGAATTATAGTTCGCGAATGTAATGGGAGTAAAGTTTCTTTTGTATATTCGGATGTTCTAATCATCGTTTGAAAGCAATCTCTTCCGTTCGAGCTTCGTTCTATCACGATGTGATACGATTGGAGGTTTCGCGGTTCCGAACTATTCTCTTGATATATTGAAATATGATATCTAGCTTGAATTACTAGCTCGCATTTGCCTGACAATACTTTTCGGCTCTACCGTGACTCTCTATTAGTACGAGAGACACGACAGCGTTACCCGCGATCGGAGTAATCACCGAGAACGACGAGTAACGTTCGCGTTAAACTGATTATCTCTTTGATGTAGCGCGATCATTATGTTCCTAAAATTGTTTTTCACCCGCTAGAAGATCAACGTACCCTGAAGGCAGGCTTCTCTAACGGTACGTCAGTTCATCGGGAACAGGTGATTAATTATTCGGACGGGTAGGCGTGGGACGTTATCGACAAATTCACCTTGAGTAAAGGCACTGCCAGAGGAACGAAATGCCTTCTCCGTCTCCATCCGAGAGACGTACTAAACCTTCCGTCTCTCCCTCTCCTTCCCCTCCTGCCCCCCCCCCTCTCTCCCTCTCCTCAACTTTTTATCTGCGTAGCGGGGCCTCTTCGATTCGTCGCTCGTAAATAAATAAAAGCGTGAAGCCGATGCGTCCCCCTCGATCGGCGCCTTTGCGCCTCTCCTAATTTTTACGGTGTCTTTCGTGTCCAAAAAGTCCGTTCTTATCTCGAGCCAGAAACTACACGGAACTTTATTGGTCCGCTCAAGGAAATCTGATGGACCTTCCAACTTACTGAAGTAGGCACGACAACGTGTTTTTCGGATTCTTTACTTGCGCTGGCTCTCCGTGAAAACTGATTCCTCCTCCTATCGCCTTGGAAATCGATGTTTCTCCTCTCCTCTTTTTTTTTCTCTCTCCTCTCCCGAAGCCCCGTTGGTATGTATTTCGGATAATATAGCTGGGCGTGTACCCATTTGGCTTCTTGCCCTCTCCCGACACTGATCCGACGTCGTCATCGAAAGTGTTACTAACTTAACTCACGGAGATACGGTCTTCTCGTAATTCGAGGCAATGGGACCCTTAAGAGATTGAATTCGAACTTTCGTCGTGCATTTTTCACGCTGAATACAGCGAGTTACTATTTATGGGGTGATCGACCAGTGGTTGGAGGTAATTGAAGAGCAATTAAAATTCCTTTGGTTCGTAGTCACGGCGATAAACCAAATTTCGCTTTGTGCTGGCCAGAGTGATTTATACCAGCGTTAATCGCACCTTAATTATACTTTTTATAGTTCAACGAACCCCGGGAGCCAACTTTCATCACTTTTGCGTGTTCGTCCAGCCTTTATATCCGTATTTCACGAGAAACGCTTACGTTTGTACCTGCCTTTTTATCCTATTCCGGAAAATATTGTACACAACCATAAAGTATCCCTTACACGACGCTGCCATCCTAATCGTTACACGGTCACAGATACAATTTTATAATAGGTATCTGAAAATCCGTACACCTATCATCTTCCTTCCTTTCCCTCTTCCCATCTCTCTGCTTTTTGTCCTCTCTTCTTGTTCGCTCATCGAAGGGTCGAGCACCCTCGAGGTCATCGACTCGCACGGTTCATCCTGGGGTCCTCAACGACGAGCAATCAACGTCATATCTTTCAACGGATACGAATAGCGGAGAGGCAAGAAGAGATTTCTACCACTGCGAACGGCAGCTCCGACATCCGGAAGCTTTTCTGATCGATTCTCGATAACCAATCGAACCGACGGTAGCTACCATCGAAATCGTACGCACGCCGTTCCTCGATTACGCGAAGCCACCTTCCGTTTTTCTATTCATCCACCACTTTGCCTCTCCATTCGATTCTCCCACAAATACCCAACGATCTCGCGGGGCTGTCTACTGTACCTCGGTCAAGTAATACTACCGAACATCTGGCGCGAGTCGATGTAATTAGTATTTAACGACCGTCGGAAGTTGGTAACGATACAGTTGGAACGGTACGATTTCCGGATTCGATTATTAATTAGAAACAAGATAGAATCCTCCATCGGACTGGTGTATGGGTGATCGCGGATATATTTCTCGTCCGACGTTTGAAACTTCTCCTTTACGCGGAAGACACTCGTAGCACGTCGTTCGAAATTTCGTGCCTCCCCCCTCGGGCAAAGAGAGACTAATCTTAAGCGCTTTCTCTCCAATTTCAGCTAATCTCGGGTCCTCTTCCATCGTTACTCGTTGATGAGCTTTTCCACCTTCCTTGATCGTTCTACCTATCTCTTTTGTACTCTCGTCGAGGTAACAAGCATCGCGTAGTTGCGCGGTTCATCAGGACCAGAAAGCAAAGTGGACGACACCGCAGAGAGAGGGGAGAGGGAAGGATGGCGATGGTCAGGCCTTACCGAAGGTGGAGGCGACCGTTGCCTCTTCGTCATTCCCCCTCGTCTCCTCGCTCCACCATGGTAAAAACCTCGCTATTCGTTAGAGCTGCTCGCGCTATTAAGATAATTGTTCGCGAGTACGGATCGACCGACCGCGGTGATGAAAAGACTCGGTGGGTTTACACGATGATATTTGATCCGCCTCGCACTTTCCCCGGGATGTGATTTTCTTCGTCATAGTTTCGCGAGAGCTTCGTTTTACGATTGTCGTTGACGAGGAAAGAAACGGGAGAGGAAAGAGAGCGAGAATGGAAAACGAATGGGTGCGCGTAGGTATGGGTAATTTGTACGAGAGATCGAAAGTCGAACGTTATAATCGAACGCAACGTTTATATAATTAACGTTCCAACTTCCTCTTTCCGTTCGTTGGTAGGATGTGATTGATATCGAAGAAACGCTCGATCGCAACTGCCATTGCGAAACGTCGGATCACCGGAGAGACGTAGAGAAATGTATCATCGATGGACAAACAGGACCTAGAGCTTCTGTCCTTACCGCGATAAAAAAGTTGAGCAGAGAGGTTAACCGCGGATGAAAACGACTGGAGCGAGCATTACGATTAGACCAATCGAGCGGAGTGGCAAAAACCATAATTATCGAATGCGGTAATTAAACGCGTACAGTCAACGGCAACGACTCTTGTTTCAACCGTAGAGAGGCTCGTGTATGGTCTAGACAACGAGGGGCTGAAAGAACTTCCACGAAGTTGGACTCGAATGGAGGGAATTGACTCTTTGAGAGTACCGAGTACACGACTCGGTACCTCGATATTTCAGGAAATTGCGTCTCTTCCGTATGACGGAAAAAGTCTTGATCATTAGCTCCATTATATACGCGAAATCCGTGTCGAATGTTCCTCGAATCAATTATTCTTGCGACGTCGATTCCTTTTACCTTAAACATTTTGTAAAATACCTCTTGGATCCACGTGGAAACGACAAAAGGACGCGCTGCCATAAGCGCGCAATTGTGCGCGAGCGGACTTGCCTGATTTACGAGCCGGCGCTCGTTTCTTCTTCGTCATATATTTATTTTGTTCGTGGCTCCATCTTAATGCTCCGAGCAGCTGTCCGCAGGCCGAGAATGGATATCACTTTTATATACCTTCGTTTCGTTCTTTTCGAGAGTTTCATCGTCGTACAGGCATAAATGTATCGACGAGGCGAGTCGAAACTAAACGATTCGATTCCGAAGATTACAGCTAGGATTACACGAGCCAATATAAACGCCTCTGCGTAAAGGCCTCTCCTAGAGAGAGAGAGAGAGAGACGAATTCCAAAATGAATTTCTCTAAACGTCTCCTCGACAAATCATTGCTCTAATTGACGCCATACCTTTTTTCCCCCAGGTACAAGCGTTCCAACTTCTTCTTTCTGGAATCGCCTAGGCTAAACTCGCCATTGAAGGTCATGCGCGCTCTTTCGAGAAATGAAATCTCCGGCCTGACGGCGGTTCGAGATGGTAAAGGAATCAAATCGCATTCCCTGCGTTGCCGCTGTTTCCCCAGGGAGTTTTCCCGTCTGCCTCTCGCCATCCTCTCTTCGCCCCGATACGTATCGTTGAACCGGGAGCTCAACGCGAACCTGGAGACGTCGATTCCCGGTAGAAAGGATTCCGAGCTTCCTACACGTCTCTTTCGACCGGTCGCTCGGCATTGCTAATTGATGAAGATGTACTACACGCTTTTTTTCATAATTTCTCCGCGTGAGCGCGATGAGTGTTTCGCGATGATTGTTCTAGGAATCGAGGAGATATTGTTTCTCTCTTCTAACGCCGTTACGCGACGTGCACCGCGTGCAGCGAACGGGGAAGAGGGGGGGGGGGGGGGGGGGGGAGGGGTAGCAGGGTTCGAATATCGTTTTGTTACTCGTCAGTTTGCATAGACGGTGTAAGCTGTAATTACGCAACATCAGCATGACGACGGTCTATACGGGATCGCTGTGCAAGCGGGATGAATCGACGTAAACTCGTGGGGCGACTTCTGTGCCCCCTCTGTGACGAGCGTGTAAGTACAGGAGGCACCAACTGGCGTATCCCTTCGTGGCGAAGACTTTGCCACTATATTAATCGTTGGCTTCTGGAAGACGCGTACAATTAGTTCTTGATTAGAAATGCCAGGCTAAGAAAGGATCCGAGGTGCAAAGGGGTCAATCGTTCTTTCAATTCCTCGAGGGCCTTCGTGAATCGGACGCAACGTGTGTTGTCATCCTGCGTTTGCTAAACGGCACGGCACAGCGGAGAGGTATTCTTTCGTTTAATTTCGCTAAATGAGATTCTTCGTTGTCGAATAGAATGTTCGACGCGTCGGACGTTAGCCTTGAGAAACCTTGCGAGAGAAGAAGTACTATTTTTCTGCTTGTCAAGTTAATAGTTTCGAGCCAGAGGGAGTTTATTCGATAAATTGAAAAAGTTCTGCTACTTAGTTATTTCATTTGTCCGTCCAAAGTTAGGGAAATTAACTCAGACGCGTTTAATAAATATGTTTCATCTCCGCGAATTAGTCGTCTCTGTCTCGCGACTTTTTCGTATATTTCGATCGTTTCGATCAAAACAGTAAATAGCGTAGCGGCGGATTATCGTTTAGCGCTTCTAGGCTAGCGTAGCGAGCTACAGCGTAAACTCGTGGAACGGCTTTCGATATTTCTTTGTGGTTTGTCGCGTAAGTACGGTAGACGAGGGTTACCCGGTATCCGTGGTTAGAACGGAAAGTAGAACTCATCGAAAGATATTCCACGCTAGATTCTTCGTTTATCTCTCAAAACCCCTTAGCGTTTGGATTATGCTTCTTTTCGAAGGGGTATCCGATAATATTACGCCATACCTCTCATATTTTATCTCCCACCGCGTGCATTTCGGCGAAAGTACACGGCTAATGTGCCGTTGCACGGCCGATGCCCACTCGACGCGCCGATGAATTTACTTACTTTGTTGCTTAATTTATATAAGTCATGATCGGGCAACATTGTACAACCGGTGTAGCGGTCTAAATCGATATAAGCTGGTGAGTTATCTCGGTGATTCAGCGTGTAAGTACGGTAGGTGGGTAGATACGTGCCAGCCGATGTTCCCTCGAGCCTCGAACTCGGCTACCGGAAGCCACGCGGTGAACGAGAACGCTTATACGAGTTACCGAAGATCCGTTTCTTTCCTTCGCGAAATTCTAGACCTCCCGCGTCCTTACAATCAGTCGACTTCGCTTTGTATGTTCTAAGCGACTACAATGATCCTCGGTGTTAAGGTACTACGGTTTCGCTACGGCGTCAAAACGCGGACGCCAATGATCCGGTTTCGCGAGAAGTGTCCAGACGCCGTTGATTTCATTGTTTTATAGTTTATCCCATACTTGGTTTAATTTAACAAAATTGTACCATAACTACTGTTATCGTAGCTCATTTCATACTTTTTTTTTACTTTTCTAAAATGGATAAAAAATTACTTGAACAATATCATTGTAAATAATAATAAGAATATTACTTGTGCACCGCTGCAATGTGATGAAATTGAAATTGAATTACTTTTGAATGTACTTCCAAAGAAAAGGAAAGGACACCGTTTTAACGACGACAATAAATTTCGCGATTTTTTCGCTTAAATCGCCTCGCATCCCTAAGCATAGCCGAACCTGATCATCGGTGACAGATTTAACACTAGAACTACGGACGAACTTCTCGGTCTACATATGTAGATATACTATATACAATTTTACATCAAGATTTACAAAGTTTAACAAAAAAAAGAAGTGCTTTATAGAACTAATTATTTATATATTTTTAAAAAAGTCATACAAAATATTTGAAAACAAAGTGTACTAAAAATGAGTAATGATTATAAGAGATGCCAAACAAGTCATTTTAACCCCCTTTATAGATCTAGTGTCAAAGTTATTAATCCCTCGGACGCTGGTGTCCGCGTTTTGACGACGTAGCGAAACCGTACCTTTAGGCGCGAAGCAAGGTTGACCATTGCACGACTATGAAAAAGTGATCGGGAACGAATCGTGTAGCGCGATACTTTTAACGTATCGCCATTACTGAAAATCATCATTTTCTTGCTCCTATCGCGTAGATTATGATCGTACAACGTCAGGCCGATAGTATACGAATCGCGTAATACCCTCAAACGTTGCACGCTCGGGCTTCCGCGTCATCCCGGATTCTACGCAAGCTAAGTAGATAATTATCGATCGATGCCACGTAATAGATAGCTGGGTTTATAAACTCTCATTTCCATTCGACGTGGCTCGAAAGAAAGTCCCTCCATTTATATCTGTCATTTCGATAAATGCGAACGTATGCCGAGCACTCCCCGTTCGACTGTTTCGCGCTCGTCGAACATTGCTGCAATCATCGTTACGGAAGCGCGGGGCAAATATACGAGCGATTCGATCTCTCCGGCAACACACATATTCGGCGCATTCGCGTCACTTAACTCACACACTTTGTTGCTTAATTTGCATAAAGCACGATCGTCGGATAGGATGCAGCCGCGAGAAAACAGAAACGCGACAAAGTCGTAATACGGCTCCCGGGTTGGCAGCTCTCGTTCGAGGAATAATGGTAGAATAGGCGAACACCGGCTTATCAGCAGTTTCTCTCGGTTGGAGTCTCTCGCTCTCCCACCCCCACCTCTCTCTCTCTCTCTCTCTCCATCTCGGTTGCGCGTTGCGCCCCACTTATTCGCGTGGCTTAGGACGTTTTCATCGTACACTTGATAAACGGCGACATAAATCCACCCCGAACAGCGTTCGTTAGAATGGATCTCCCTCGAGCGGGATAAGTTGCTCTTCATCATCGTTCACGGTGCGCGCGTGGAGAGTTGGAGGGAAGGAAGATGGCGAAGGGGAGATGGTGTATGAGCCGCGTGTAGAACTCGCGGATACCAGAGCGATCGCGTGGGCGTTACACGTTCTCTCGTTATGGGGCCTCATCGTATTCTCATGTAGATCGGGTCCTGTCCACACCTCGGCCTCTCCCGAGCATAAGGCCCCCTATTCTTCGATATCCGAGAGAGAGAGAGAGAGAGAGAGAGAGAGAGAGCACGTAAGAGTCGATACGGAGATACGAGCGAGACGCCGTGGCTCCTACATGCCCACCTACGTGGCCCTTCGGGGAAGCAAAACTGAAGAGGGAATGTTGAAACAGGCAAGGTATAGTAGTCAAAGATTATGCGAGGTTAGACCATTAGGTGACTTCTGCGCGTGTACAGTGAGTTAACCAGATTTTAACATTAGTCAAGCGGGATAGAATTTAATTGTATCATCAACGAATCTTTAATCTTGGATTATCAAGGAAAAATTGTTTTGTATTATATTCTTTTAATTTCAACATATGAAAAATTGACAAATATAATAAATATATTGACAATTATAAATCTTTAAAAAGCCTTTATCCTTTCGCATATTTTTCACTTGAGTAAATTTTTTTGTGAGATAGAAGATGATCTTTACAAGTCTTAAACATAAGACATAAGTTTATGACACATAATTGACAAAAACTTAATCTTTCCAAAGCTCGGATCTTTTGTAAAACGCTGCGCGACGCGGAATAAAAATCGGGTCTGTCCCACGAAAAGGGAGGCGTCTGGCGACCTTAGTGTACAGGTAGTTTGAATAAATTCACGGTACTCCGAAATCTCGATTAACGTTGCGATACAAGACGTTGAGAAACAAGAGTTTCTTATATTTATTTCCGTTTCGATAAATATTTTTAAGGAAGACTTGATTGCACCACAAACTTAAAGCCCTGTTTGCCCATTAATATATGATTTCGTTTAAAAAATCTTTTATATTTATCCAAGACTTACTTTGTTCCTTCGTTTTAAGGATTCCACCGATCTCTTTCGATTTCTTCGTAGCAAGATGATCGAGATGCGGATAGTCAGAGGAAAAAAAGACGCTAGCAAAGACACGTTTGCGATTTCGTAACATCTTTTTCGTAAGCAAAACCGCAGGTGTATTTCGCTCTGATGGATCGATCGATGCGCCGATGAGGAGACAACGAATGTCAGCAGCGACACGTCGACTAAGTAGGTCGGCTCGCTCTTCTCGGGCGAACAAGTTGAACGGCGAAAATTAAAAGTTGATTGTCAGTATGGCGGTACCGTTTGTCGCGTCTCGTGAGTTTGGCTGCCTTACTTTACGATAAATCGGCGGTGCAACTTGTCAGTTCATTTTCGTTTCCTTGTTAGGCATGTGCCGTTGCTCCGCCGACGTTTTTTCTTCTTCCCCCGAACGTTGCGCGTTCCTCGCATTTTTAAAGTATATTCGTCGGCACGAAGCAGTGCGTTGTATCGTGCAATGTTTTTACGTAACGAATATTCGGTGGATCTCGCGATATGTTCGAATCAGCGGGTCCTAACTATGCGTGTGAAAAAGTTTTTATAGCAATTCTAAATGAGTATAAAATATTTTAATAAACATGCAACCTTATCCGTGTCTCCTTTCGATTTGTATAAAAGTTGCTAGATTAAACACTAATTCTAATCGACATGGATTAAATGGTATTATGAAATTGGCCGAGCCTCTCGTGTACTCCCGATTGTCCATAAAATCATGCAAAAAAAAACGTCTAAGCATATTGCGCAAGTAGCTCATGTTTTTCTGGTACCGATCGCTATAGTTTCAAGTGATATTTTTAATTGCCATGACCGAGGAGGCACGATACGATCGGTGTACCACGTAACTTCGGAAGTCAACCGAATTACGGCAGCGTAAAAATTGAAACTAGTTTACGTGTATCTGTCAAAATAGATTTTTTATCGAACGATCTACCCTACCGAAGATATCTAGGCTTCCGAACGCAGCTCGATACAATTATTTAACGCCTCGGGTTAGAAGGCGTACCTGCTTCGGATCCTTGATGGTCCGGCGATATCGTTCTTCGTTTCGCATGCGTATTCATTCTTGATTGCACACACGTACACTGCGCTCCGTACGTACACGCTCCGCAAATCTCAATATACGTTGGAAGTAATTAAAGCCTAAACGATGTCACCCGCGGCGATTCTCCATCGTGTATTCTAATGAGAGCACGCCAGCTACCACTGTTACCGCGATCAAATTTCGTAATAAATAATACGGTGCGTTCCGATTTTTCCACCGGTAGACCACTTTTTATAAACCTGTTTATAAAAAACAACAACCTATAGTAATTTATAATTAAGCAATTTTTATACACCTATTATATAAAAAATGTACGTGTTAGGTAATTCCCTGATCGATGCCATTAGATGTACAAAATATCTGCAAAAGTTACAGTTATTCAAATTTTTTAAAAATAATGGTGTCTTGCGTAGTTGAAACTTTAAGGAGACGCAACAAAAATTATGACTTTTAAACGAACACCTAACCAACTCAGCAATCAATTCGCAAATGATAAGCAATCCGACATTTCACATTACACAATCTAATATTAACTCGTAATTGCGGAAAAAACCGTACTATACGTGAAAATAGTATCTGACGCCGGAATGATTGGTGCACGTTAAATTACTTACCTCCTATTAGCGTCTAACGTTATCGTATCCATTAATAATGTCGCGCGTCAAAATACCTTGCAATCCGCTCAGGGTTACCGGATCGAGAGCCACAGTTTCGCTCCTGACAATTCTATATCGGCAATTTGCAAAACTGATCTAACGGCGCGTCGTCGCACGAGAGAGGAGCTCCCTCCGGATCCACTCGATTAAATCGCGAGGCAAAGTTTCTCATAATGTTCTTTCCCGAACGGGGGACATTAATTGCTGCCAGACTCGGATGTAAGACATTTCTAATCGTACGTCTATCGGATACGTTTCGACGGGGTAGCATCGGGACGCGAGTTCCACGGTTCGCAATTGCATCGAGTGATAAGTGCATCCTTCCGACTTTGTGGCCGCGGCACTCCGGACACCAAGGTCAAGGACATGAGCACCGGGACGGGAGAGGATATGTTCCCACGTGAGGGAAGCCAACCACCTCGCGTTCGGCTACCTATTAGCAATTATCTGCCTACGCGAGTTGATTTTGGCGCGAAGAATGTATTAAAATCACACCGCCACGTAGACGACTCACCCCCCCCCCCCCCCGCCCCACGGCTTCCGCGTCCGTCTAACGTATTATCGTTAATCGAATTTCTTTTCTTACCGCCATTATCTCGATTGCTCGCGCTGATTATATCGAAATTTCATCGTGCGATCCGTGAGCCGACCTCTGAAAAGTGTATCTCGTGGATAGTTTCCTTGTGTTTACCTTTTTTTTTTTAATTCATTTCAGAGTTGAATATTTTGGATACCGGGAATACTCCGAATAGCGAACTCGCCACGAAATAGTATCGGATGATTTTAAGCGAGACCGACCGTGTACCTTTTTCACGATCTTATCTCCGATTGCAGGGAAGAAATGGGAGAAGCCGCTGCGCGGGCGTGGGAATATTATGGCGGTGGGGGGCGACTGACCTCTGTGGTTTCCGTGCCGCTGCTATCGAACTATAAACAGTCCCGCGAATGTTTAATACCAATTTATTAATTCAGTCCCCCCGCTGCCCCGGAAAACGCGTTCCGCGCCAGCAATGTATATGTATAGTAATAAAGTACCCAACGTTCAAGTGGCGTTTGAAGTTTAAACGTTCGTCCGATATTATAATTCACGGTTACGATGCGCTTTACGAATACGCTTAGCGTGTTTAGTTCGATCGCGAGTAACGGGACACGTTGGTGTGACGCGTCGCGTGCGTCTCGGAGGGCAAAAGTTGAATTTCGTAAACCAGAAAACTCGCATCGATCTGCGTGTCGCGACCTCGTGGGCCCCTAAGGGCTCCATCGCGGCAGGTGCTGGTGGGTCCTCTCGGTTCTCTCTCCGGGGGCCCTCGGGCCCCTTTCTCGTCCCCACCGTCGTCCACTCACGGCGACTCGTTCGGCAGACTCGTTTGATCACTGCCGCTCACGACTCTCCAGGCACGCCGGGACGATAATTATTATCCTTGCGTAACCGCCCTCAGGGCGAGATATCCGTGCGCCCTGAGTGTACGCTCCTGGGAATAAATATATGCGTTTCTCTCGCTCTTTCTTCCCGTGCACCAAAGACCCGCGCCCCGGCGCGCGTTTCGTGATCGCGAACGGAAGAAAAATCAAAGTTGAACGAGGGAGACAGAGGCGGAAAGCGGGACGGTGGTGCAAGGATCGTGAAACGAGAACCTGGATTAAGAGGGATAACGTCGACGCGCCCCTTCGAGATTTATCGATCTTTTGCCACCTTCGACGATCCAACGGGGAGCGTTAAAAGCGCATCAAAGAATTTCTTTTTCCTTTCACCAAAACCAACGAAGAAATTACGGCGATGCGTTGAAAAAAAGGGGAGACAAGAGTATTCGTCAGATTTCGACGGAAGGTTCGTCGGGAGGGTAATAGGGGTCAAACGTTACTCCGCCGAGAAACCATTCGTCTTCCGTCGTTGAAGTGACCGGGGGTCTCCGGGAAATAAAGAAAAAAACGACATTTTTTCTCTCTCTCTCTCTCTCTCTCTCTCTCTGCCTCCCTCCCTCCCTGTTATCGGCCGCCCCCATGTGGAACGACGTCTTCCTCCGTGGGTTTTCGTGCCGCGGAATTTATGCCCGATTACCCCGGGCGTTCTACATTCCGAATCGTTAAGGCGATAATGTATTCGATCGGCGGGCGTATTAACGATACTTTATTGCTTGGCGCTTAATGCGCGCACATATACGGGTCCGCTCGCACACGCTTCGATCGCGCGCGACCAGCCAGCGTATTGCCCGGCGTCCAGCGAAGCGGATCAAGAATTCTTGAATTTCCTCGCGGAACATCGGCGCACTGTTTGCATCGGGCGCCCGAGAAACACGCGGCCGATAAACAACGAAAAATATCGGTGCACGTTTAACGCGGTTGTTCCGGGTCAGCTGGCGTACGCTCCGACCAAATGGATGGCGCTTTAAATTAACGTAGGATACGGGATCGCGATAAAGGCGGGACGCGGACGTTACGTCGCGATCCCTCATCCGGCGAATATCATTGTAATGCTTGGTTAATACGGAGCGACGCGGCGTTAGAATTTACTTAACACTGTTCCTACCACGACCTTTTATTTCGCTTAGAATTTCCTACATGCGAACGTTATTGCATCGCCATTTAATGTCAGCCGGTTAAGCGTTAAAATATACATTAGTTATTTCTAAATAAAAGAAAGTACATTTTTTCACCATCGAATTGATTATTATTTTCATTCTATATTAAGAAATATAATCTGTTTCAAAGATCGGTCATTTGTCCGGTCACGGTAGGAATAGGTACGCATGAAGTGTCGGTAGGAATAGCGTTAATTCCCTAGTCACCGATTAATCGCGCGATCCTAAATTAGCGCGATACGACGATTATTACAGCGCGATACGGAATTGCCGCGAGTGGTATTGTCGGATCGTTTCGATAATCGGTCTCGGCGGAAACGATGGTCGTTTCAAAGTGTCCCGCGGTAATGAAGACTTTTCGATCCACTTAATCCGCGCGAGGAAAAGTATGATACGGAAGGTATGAGTGGAAGCGAGTACGCAAAGGCGAACGGAGCAAAACGATAAGAAGCACCGCGAGGCACGCCGGGACCGTACTTATAATCGACGTCGATACCCGATGGCCGGGGGGCTGCCGGAAATGGGTGGTATCACCCGCTACCACCGACGTCCGCCTCTCGTTTCCTCCTTTTTCGTCAGTGTGTACACGCAATCGCGTCCGCGTGCACGCGGTTCTCGTACCTGTTGCTCGGCTGCCGTTCGCTCCTTCTTGCTCGTAAAACCAGGAGTGCAGGATACGGTAAGGGAAAAAGGACCACGCGGATAAGCGGAATTCGTGGAAGCATGGGGAGAGAAGGACGTTAACGTAAATCGTCCTGTATTTAACTTCTTTTACTTTAGCTCCTTTCGTAATTTTCTGGTATTAGTAATTTTCTCGGTTGCAACGCGTATCGGGATGGACCGCGGTGGCATGGAATCAAGGAAAGTCGTTTTAAGAATAAATGAACTCGGTAATCTTTTCGCCTGCGCAACCGCCGCGTTAACGATTACTATAATTATCGCTATCGTAAATATCGCGGATACACGGTTGTAACCGATGTCTCGCGGTATACGAGGAAACCAGAATGAACGTATCTGCCGATCCTCCAATATCGTTATCTCGATTCCGTTAATTAATAAACCTCGAATTCGTTGAGCCTCTCGGATGGCACGGTTATAACTGAATTACGAGGAGGAAACGTACGAAGGTAAAGGAACCGCGAGTTGTGCCCGTAGGTGAAGAGAACGCGCGTCGCACGAATGCCCGTTGCTTTACAATTTTTATAACACGTTCACCGCTGCGCAGATTGTTTTGTCAATGACGCCATCATCGCGTGGTCATCAGTGACTAGAAAACTCTAAATGCTTATAATAGTGAAAGAATTGATAAATGTCATCGGATAACGGAGTTTGAAGATCATAGTTAATTAGAGGACATTTAAAAACAAAAAGTGCACTATTGAACAATTAAATATTTTCATTAGAACATTACAAATTTTATTATAGAAAATGCCTGCACTTTTCTGTGTGTAAAATGGAATATAATTTTTGTTATTATATATTGGATTTAATTTGCTATATTTAGTGTATGCTATACACTGTGTATGACTTTAATTTATAAATGCAATTGTTTTGAAGAATAACAACATTATTTTCTATGAAATCTTCTATCTAACGGTGCATTGTATTGCAACATTTCACGCATAAATGAGGTGGGTCAATGCAATCTCCGCAGTACGTAGTACCTACCTAATTGTTGTGGTAAATTGTGATGTTGTTATTTCCAAAATAATTATCAAGTGTAATCGCGCTCGCCATGACGGCACGTTGGTCATCTAATCCAGCGGCCGCCAATCGTTTGAACCTCACGGACCACTAAATCCATAACTCTAAATTTTACGGACCACTTATACTTTATGGATCACCGGTTAGCGACCCGCTGATCTAATCCATGATCGCCAGTATGATGAACGCTCTATGGACAAGCATGTGATCTTATATAAGCCTATTTATCATTATTTTGTCATTACACGCTTAGAATAATTTAAATACTTTCCTGACGCCCTGAGCAACAGACGTAAATTTCTTAACTCAAGGAAGAAAAGAATCTGGCAGCGCGGAAAAGTACAGGGAAGAGTGACTTACCGGCTAGGGGATGAAGAGATAGCCAATGACCGATAAGAGGACCCGTTATTTTTTAATTATCTAACACGTCCATGGATGAGGTTTGAGAATTTATCACGTGACCATCTCTTGAGTCGCTAGTCGAGATACGCGCGAGTTGCGGTGGTACACCGGACACCGCGTAAATAAAATCTCTGCGTAATGGTGCGTACGAAGCGTGGACGTCTCCCGAAGATACCAGAAGATGACGCTGGATCGGCTCGTACGTCGAAATACGAAGAAAATTGAAGTAGACGAACGGAACAGCAAAGGAGACGGAAACGTAGTGCTGTCCTCCAGACGAAAGGATACTTCTAAGCTAGGGACGTGATATCAAAAACATGTATTTACAGTTTTACTTGGTACCTACACATATTGAATACAATTGACATCATTACAATATCAAAATCATGGTATCGATACGAAAAATACTCGTACCGAAAGAAAACTATCGGTACTTTACAAGTCTCTAACCTAACATTATAATTTATATTTTATACCCGTGGCCACAAGTTTGCACGACCCTACGAGTACGCTATTGATAAAATTGAAGAGAATGATTGGATACCATTTGATACCAGTACTTTTGTATCGATATAAGTAAAATATCGATACCGTGGTATCGATACTTTACCAGTATCGGTAGTATCGCAACGTCTCTAGTCTCAGCGCCTTCGACGACCACCATAAACTCCTAAGATCTTTTCTGCCGTGCGTGAATTTGCAAACTGATAACGCGACACGCCTGGAGCGGGCGGAAGAATGTCGGGTAGGAAGAATTTGAACGCGCCACTCTTGAAACAGATTATTTGTACGTTCGTGGGTCAATACACTGGAATAACTTCCTAGCGAAAAGAAAGGGATTCGACGATGGAAAGTGTTTCACCATTACTTTCCGATCCCTTTCTCGCGGAAACTATCCTACCAGCATTTCGCGATATCGTACGAAGAAGAATTTCGCGTTTCCTCCTTTCAGGGATCGTGGTGCACTCGTAACGTTCCACGGAATATTTTAGCGATATAAATTAATTCGCGCGGTATCTCCCGTTTGAAATATTATACGTAAAACGCGCTCCTCTCGATTGCCGTGTAACGTTATTCAGAAAAATTGAGGGAAAGGTACCGGAGAAGTCTAAACACAATCACGAGGACGGATGGAGGTCATAGGCCCTCATAGTAAAAGTACTTCCGTGTCTCTTGGACCGTTCGCGGCTATTGACAACCACCATAAACTTCGCCGATATCTCCGTCGGCACGCATGCACGCGTAACGCACACTCGCTCGTACACGCGTACATACTTGCGTACTAGCAAACAAATAGGCACACAGGAAAGGAGTAAAACACGTACGCGCAGGGTCTCGATAATGCGAACCCGCTTCTCGACGCCTTGGGCGCTATGTTTGCGATAGGAGGTCGTTCAAGGCTACCAGTTTCCTTCTCTAGCCTCGCGTTAGATCTCGATTCCTCCTACAGAAAACATCAAATAGGAATGTCTTGATCGGGGCGAACCGAAGCGAAGGCACGATATCTGGGCGCAACAATGCGATAGGTGGCTGATATCCGGTAGCCCGTAACGGCGCGTTCGATGAGATCAACGTGTTTCGGGCGGCCGCGATCGTAAATCGTTTCTCCGTTCGATATTACGACTGACGGATAAAGCAGCGAAAAGTAGGTTGCCGAAAAGCCTTAACGGTATCCGATCGTTCGGGGTACCCATTTTATTGCAGGAGATAAATGTCCTGACAGGTTAATTCCGTACGTTTACCAATTACGAGTTTGAAATCACTCGCTCGGTTAACGTCTCGTTACTTGATATTCCGAAAAGGTTGATACGTCGATCTCTATAATTTTAATCGGATCGGATATAATTTTAACCAGATGAAATTGAATATCGTCTTGTACGAAGTAACTAATAAAAGCGATATCATCCGCGTGCCCAACCGCGCGCCAGCGTCGTTGCCAATCGATAGTACAAATACCAATACGAATACGTACAATGGGTAGAGTCAACGGAGTTTCAACGATCATCTATATCCCGCGTTTCCCAGAAACAATCAAAACCTCGGCAGCGCGATTCTCGTAATAACGACGATAATGACGATAACAATAATTCAGCCGGCGATACCTGGCAAACGCAAGTGGATAATTAATTTGCGGCATCCTAACGGTACGAGAAGATTGCGACCTTGGTCGGTGTACGAAACACCCGACTAGGAAATCCCCGTCCGAGCATCATCGCCAGGAACAGCGCGGTGAAAGACTTATTCGTATTTTAAAACCGGCGATAATTCCATTTCTTCGCGCGGCATAGGAATAGCCAACGACGCTCGCCGCCTCCTAATGCTTTCTAATGGATCCCTTAGCCAATTACGTAATGGCCGTTTCCGCGTCTGTCAGCCTTCAGCCAGGAAGGAAGAATCATCCCCGGGTGCAAGACCGTACCACCGCATGGTAATGATAATGGCAACGATATAACCTTCTAGGAATCGCGAGCGCGCGAGCGAGCGCGCGCGGTCACCGCCTCGAATTCTTCGTTCCGTGTTGGTGCACGCGTCTCTTCTAAAAGCATCGTTTGCGGCCGAACGACAGCGTACGGTACGAGTAGCAACGTCGTCCACGACGGTATCAACGGCCTTTTTATGCCCTCGTATCGTATCCCTCATTCTATTCTTCCCGTTCGTTTCCAGCCGTCTCTGAGAGTACGAAACGTCGGTTTTACGCGCCCGCACGTATACGCCTGCCTCTGCGTATACATGTGCGTGCCTTAAGCCGCTGTTACGCGTCCGTATTACGCGTAATGACGGCCCACGATGGTTCCCATTAACGCAGGGTGCACCCGCGTTTCTACGGCGATGATCGCCTTCCTCCAAACGGCCACCTAATTATACGGGACAATGCGAGAAGGGAGTCGGCGCCGCACGAGGTTCCCGCGTTTCGTTTTATCGCGGCCGATTCTTCCAGTTTTACTCGAGACTCGTGGCTTAATTCGGGTTTGTCTTGATCGAGGGTAGCAGGCTGGTAGGGGCGATTTTTTCGGTACCGACAATTACAATTAAGATCGCATTTTGGATTCCTCATAAAACGCAGAAACATTGGGCTCCGAAATACTTGGCTCTCGTTAGTACTTTTCAGGCATCGTAATTTGGAAACGTTTGGCCGAAAACCCGATCGTCGATCGACGGCCATTTTCAGCACTGGTAGTTAAAAATAATCGCGCTTTTAATTAATCTCGTTTCATTTTATCGCGAAAGATCGTAACTCCAGGTTGCGGCTTAATTCGGTCTTCCTTGGTCGAGGCTAGCACGCTGATCGAGACGATTTCTTTGAAACTAACAATTACAATTAAGACCGTATTTTGGACTTCTCGTAAAAACGGAGAAATACTATGTTCGAGGATAATCGGGGATCGTTAGTACTTTTCGCACGTCGTTAATTGAAAACGTCTGGTTGAAAATCCAATCGTTGCGTCGATTCGATCGCGCCGATTGTCTGTGGATCGAGGACTATTTTCCGTTTTGATAATCGTGCTTCCAATTGATCTCGTGGCACGCGAGTCGCGGTAACGTACGTTTAAGAGGAAATTGCTGCCCCGAGTTATACAAAGGAACGAGACCACTTGTTCGGAACGGTGCTGAGCTCTCCGCATACCGAGACGATGTTTTAGAAATTTGCCAGTCAATTATCGTTAAGGGTACACGCGTTACCGGTCGTTACCGGTAATTCCATTGTCTTCTATGTTAAACACCGACTATCGAGCATCGCGATAGCGCACGACGTTAATCATAGACGCGTACGTATTTGCTTGACCAGATTTCAAATTGGCACTGACACTCGCGTGTCTGCTTTCAACGGGATCGCAGGCTCGTGATGTGTAATTAACGTGAAATTGCCGAAAGTGTAACCACGCTGATTGCTTTTTAACTGGACTCGGGACGACTCTCGAATTAAATCCCGCTCCCGAGCGACTGTATATAAATTGCCAATGAGAAATAAATATTCCAAGTGAGACGCGCGCGCATCGTAACGCGGCGTATTGTTAAATCCACCTGTAATACCGTACGCGCGAGGGAACCTTTCTTCGAACGTAACATCTTTTTACCAGCGCGAAGATTATACGGGAACAAAATTGATACTACGATTGAATTCGAAAAGAAAATTAAAGAACTATACAATGCCGATAGTCACTACTGGCAAGGCCTTCCATTCACATCGTCATCATCATTATTATCGTCTTCTTCTTCTAGTTATAATAATTCATCTTCATCTTCCTAGTTAGTATACCAGATTCATTATTTTGCATACCGTATGACTCCGGGCAATCTATCAAACCGTTAATTAATCAAAACCCGTATTATTATGCAACGTGAAATGACAATAACGATCCTGAATCTCCATCGCGAGTCGCCTCTTCAATCTTCATCTCCCTTTTCTACTTATTTCGATTTTTTTCCCCCTCGCGCGCTTCCTGATATATCGTACGCACAATGGCAAATATTCGAGAACAGAAAAATTGTAAAGTTAATCGTAGACTCATCCAGGTAACGTGGACTCGTTCGCTTCAAAATTGTTATTTCTCGTATCAAAAGCTGCGAGCGTCAATTAAATATTTCGATAGACGAATATGCGCAACGGAAGTGAAAACACGATAAATCTTCCATTCAACGTTGAACCGCAACATTAACGTTCCGATGTGTCACAGCGCCACCGGTTTCTAATGAAATAAAATTGTCTTGCAGGTACTGTCATGAAGAACATAATTCACAACGCGTCCGCGGCAGCGCGGTAAGCGATACGTTGGATTTTTGTCATCACCTACGCGCGTTTCATTAATTTCTACGTTATGTCTCGCATCGTAGTCGGTAATAACGGATAATTAATCGCGCATTATTATCCAGTGGCCAACCTGCCGGTGAGTCTGCCTCCGTGACATTTGCTATCGCAAGGCGCCAACACCTTTCGCGTCGTTCGTCTGCCAATATTTCGCATTCGCTCGATTTAAAAACCATATTTTATGTTCATTAATTGCAGGCTCTCTCCCGTAATCGTTAACAATATTGCCTATTAATTCTAATTGCGGCGAGTCGCAATAAACTTCGTATCGCTGGCGCGCATGTTTTTTAACACTGGAAAACTATTTTGATCTCCGTCAAATTGCAATACAACGCGTAGCATGAAACATTTTTTCCCTGGAAATCGTATCACTTATTCCGATTTATTCAGAAGCAAGCGAGAAATGTTTTCTTTCTCGAATGTACAGTCGCGTATGTGCCCGTCCACCTGTCATACCCGGCGTATATTAGGGTCTTATTCTGTATTTCATTTTTCTGTAACAGTTATGAATTTTATAAAAGTTTATATCTATGTCTTTCCTTTCAAAGTTGCGCACGTATTATTTATCATTTACCCCAATATACACCGAGTACGGTAGGTAGAGCAACGCTTACGCGGCCGACTGTAGTCACGTTAACAGCGAAAGTCATTATGATTTTCGAATCATCGTTACTCGCCTACGTTTAACGAAACCTATTATCGAAAATTCTACTTTGTTATCGCGAGGTGCCATTCTCGGCGCGGGGTCTAGAAAAATGATGAAAGGCAACTGCTCACCCAAGATAAGAATTCTCACGTTCGCGATGATCGCGCGGTGTAAGGAAGTGGAATATCGACCGCGATTTTTATCCCGCTCCCTTCGTAGCAGGGCTTAACGTGTATCCCGGACACCTCGCAAGCACGTTTTACCGACACCAGTGGCCAGCGAAACGGGCCCCCGTATCTGTCCGCCTGTCGGAAGACGGATGATCTCTGTCGTCTTGTGGCAAAACCGTCGCGTCGTCCGCCTCTGCAAGAAGAACTGGAAAATCGCCGGCGCAGCTTTGTCAGCGCACCGATCCGCGGGACGCCTTCGGAATGAACGTTTAGCGCGTAAAAGGACACGCTCGCGTGTCCCGGGCTCTCAATATGCGCCTTCGATCTTTCTAAGTTGCAGTAGGATTCCACGATGCGACCACGCGATCCTGCCCGATAGACAAGTTCCGTGGAATTCAGTCGCAGAAAACACAGGGGGCGGCCGCGACCGCGGCGCGGAATAAAGATGCGCGCGCGGGGCCCGTGCGATTTCCTTTTTTATGGCGCCGGAGATGTTTTTCTCCGTACCTCTTCCACTTTCGTTTTCAGGCGCACAGTTTTACGGACAAATTCCGCTGGAGCGTGCGCGGCTTATTTGGGATGAAGAAGTCTGGGAGAGGGGTTACGCAACGCTTGGAAATTGCTGCTCGTAATACCGTGGTGAATAGAATTCACGAACGTCGCGAATCCTGGTTATCAACGATGAGTCGTAAGTGCCTTGGAGAGGGGCGGGGGCGGAAAGGTGAAAGAGCGTGCACGAATTAGCCGGCATTTCGATTTATTACGTCCGCTTAGCTTGCAAAGCGAGACGCGAGGGCGACGAAGGAAAAGGAAGAGAGCGAGCGGGTCAGAAAGAAACTCGAGGAGAGGTCGGGAGGAGGGAGAATCGCGAGCGTTCGATACCATAGTCGGGCGTCAGATCGGTTGTACGCGTGGAAAATGGGACTGGTTTTTATCGGGATCACCTCGCGCACTCCTGCGGGAGGTTTGCCTTAATGTTTAATGCAGAGTCCATTGGAATTGCACGTATACGTACACGAAAGCTTGCCCATTGCTCGTTCTCGGTGTTCGCGAGCCAGGCATACCTGGCCGAGCACCCGTGGAGGACTCGGCTGCATCCTGAACATGCTTTCCAGACGTCTAGGCGCGTTCAAGGAATACGTATCAATGAAATAATTTCAAAGATTGATAAATAATCGTTTGCGCGAAATTGCCGCAACGTTACGTTTGTCGCGTTATAATCGGTGCTCGCGTTGATAATCGCGCGATGGAAACCGAGAGTCAGAATTATTGTAATGTATCAATCCCGCTCTCCTTTTCTAATCGTAAGTTAGTCATACGTTGAATACAGTATCAATAGAGGTTAATAATCGACCGCAATTTTAAATGGATCAAAAGGTAAATATTGTTATAAAACAACGCCAAATAATTTTTATCTTTTGACCGATTCATAAGCTGAATAGGCAATATTTTATGCACTACCAAATTCTTCCGAAACCTCTGATTCACTACTCCTATCCTTATCGCCGAGTCCAATATTCAAATTCCTAGTTTTCTCCCCATGAATTTCCTCTCGAAAACAACGCGCCATCCCTTCCACATCCTTTTTCCCATGATAATAGCTTTCCTTAAATCTGCCGCGATACATCGTCCTCAGAATTGAGTTAACGCCTTAACTAGGAATACCTTCGAAACTCTCAAATTAGAATATCCTCGAATTCAAAACCTCGAACTCAACATCTTCCCAATTTATAAATCTACCTCGCACTGTTCAAACGTCACGACTGTTGTATGTGTATCGTGAAATCAATCTTTAAATGTCGATTTGTTAAAACCCTGAAGTTCAGGTTTCGTACAATCACCCCGTTATGCATTACAGAAACGAATGGTTTTCAAGGACAAAAAATGGTGGATCGCGAGGAGACGCGGAAGCGTAAAAGCGGCCGGGAACCGGGGACGATGGAAATGTGGGAAAGCGTCGTTTCACCTACCTACCCTTTCGTGCCCCGTACACGCCTTCTCCTGAGGAGGAACTCGCGCGGAACCGTTTGCAATGATCGCCCGATAACGGCGCAGCCCCCGTGCGGTTTCTTCGACCCGAGACGAGAGCAATACGCACATCTTGCTTTATTGCGGAACGCCTCGTTAATAAAGCCGCCGACCTTTTTTGCGTGCCGCCGTGTACGCGGCGCGTTGCAACGGTGCAAGCAGCGCGCTCGTTGAACGATTCGCGAACGATCGAGGAAGCGAATGAGACGACCGAATCTGGGATGCGCCCTTGGATCGAGATCAAGCGGATATCGTTGCGTTATTAATCGATGTAACGTGCAGCGATCCGCGGTATTGATAAAAGTCATTTTCTTACTGTGATCAATGACGCGCTAGACAGGCCTTAACTCTCAAATTTTCAGAAATGTATAGTAAGACGTACGTTTTCTCGGATAATACGATATTTTAAACAGTCTGCCTCGTTCACGTAATCAAGTTACCGTTCGATAATAAGAAGATCGAAAAGAAATTGAATTAATAATCGATCTTTATATTTTAGAATATCAACGGAAGAATAATTATCCTTCGTTTAACCGACGTAATCTACGTACTCGACGATACTCGTTACAACGTTCGGTCAACGTTACATCGAAAACTGCGCCCGCTTCCATACAGTATATGAATCTTCGACCATCGTTTCTGGGAGTGTACTCCCACGGTAGGAGAGGCCAAAAAGGAACGACTTGAAGATACGAAGAGTTCGTAAAACGAGACGCGTGTATCCGCGAGAGGCACGACATTGGCAGAGCCGCCTGCCAGTTCTGCTCCCGGTGGATTCTGGATCCGGCGGGGCAAACGGAAAAGAAGGGAGCCCGGTGAGCTGAGACGCCCAAGGGGAGAGAGAGGGAGAGAGAGAGAGAGAGAGTGAGGATGGGTGCGGGGCGGTGGGGGAAGGGATCACATACTCGTTGGCCCACTACTTGTACCCCCGCGATACGCGTTCCGCATTGATATTATTTCATTAACTTTTTGCCGGTCGCCTCGCTTGTTGGAATAGTGGTCCCGTCGGCTGGCAATCTCCTCCTACGGCTACTCCACCTTCTTCAACCTCCGTTCTCTCCGACTCCCTCGACCTCCTCCTTCGCTTCTTCCTCGCCGCGGAGTCAGAGTCGCCCTTCTTTCCTCGCCTTCTGGATATATGTATACCTTTCGGCGGAACGTACGTGCACCTGCCGCGCTAGATGTCCCGAAACCGCTCTCCGTTTCTGGTTTCTTTCTAACGCAGGAATCCCGGGTGACCGTGACATCGCGATCCTTTTATTCTCATTAAGCCGCGATAATTAACTCTCGACGAATATGCCGTCCGGGGGATAGCGTGAAGCGTTCATTGTGTAGAGGGAATTCGGCCGAATTCGCGATGCACCGACATTTCGGGTCAGTTTTGCAGCGAGCAAATTCTTGTCCAGACATTATTCTCGATAATCGGGATGGATAAGTTTGTGCCACGAGAGAGGTGAGCCGTTCGTCCGCTCTTGTCGCGCATTTATATTTATTTCTACAAACTTTTCTGAAACGTATCTATGATATTACGAAATTGGCAAAATTTCATTTGTATCTTAGTTTCCATTTTGTTTAACACTAGAACGCTGATCATTCGTCGATTGGAAGTACACTGGTACTGATTATTTTTAGCGCGATTTTTATATAATTTAATTATTGCATAAATATAATAAAGAGAGAAGATATCACAGTAATTTTACCATGTTTATGTACATCGTGTACTATAATTGACGATTCGACGAATGGTTTAAAAAAGGTGTAAGAATAAGGTTTGCGTACTAGGGTTAAGGAGGCTACCCTCAAGGTGGAATATACGAATCTTAAAATCTCCTGGATCGTTACGTGGTCGCTCTATATCCCGATGCCTGGGACACCATACCTCAGTCAGCGAACCTAACAGTATTCGGGTTCACGCGCATGATTCCCGACGAGACTTGACCGCGAGCCGGCATTTCGGGCGTGTTGAAGCGGAAACGCGACGTCTGTCCTCTCCTGTCTCGCTTTCCGCTCGCGCCTCTCCCGGGATTTATGGGGGTTTACACGAATTTATGTGCGTCCAGGGGACACGACGCGACGCGACGCGACGCGCGTATAACCGGGGTCCCCTCCCTCGCCGTCCACGCATGGGTACCGGCACGGGGAAACCGGGCGAACCAACGTTCCTGCCGGTTCGACCGGCGATCCATCATCGTAAAAAGTGTTTCTCTCCTCCTCGCCTCGCGGCATCGCTTGTGGATCCACTGGGATCCACGGAGCTCCGACTCGACGGTTCGTCCGGGTCGTCGACGATGATCGTCCGATCGATCGATCGATCGTATCGTGTATCGCTCGGGTCAGAACGTCGTAAAAAGAATTCCGCCTCGTCCTTTTCCATCCGTAAACTCCTTTCGGCTTCGCGGCCTGCCCGCGCGCCGTCCGCGATTTTTACCTCGCCTTTGATCCCCGTACTTTAATGCGTACAACGGGGTTCGGCTGCGGAGCGTTAACCACCGCGAACGATACAACGATACGGTTTCCGCAGACGCGACGTGGCGCTGAACGAGCGTGACGATCGAATACACGCCAAAACTTGGCTATCTCGAGCGAATTTATATCTATCGGGAGAATTTCGACGTTACGGCACAAGCGGAATAGCGCCGCGCAGGTACACGGGGTACGTTTCGCTTAAAGGTGAATCCTCACTCGAGGTGAGAATCGAGGAAGAGAAAGATCAATTGGCACCGAGCATGGCCCTTGAACGTACATCTCGTAAAATAGCCTCGATCGAATGCTAATGGCGAGTAGCGTGGTTTTTATAGGCCCGATAATTTGGCCGGGGTCGGAGGTCAACGTAGACTCTCGGAGCCACTCTCGGGCCGCGAAAGGCGTCCGAGGATATACGGAGTGCAAAATATATTTAAGTATCCTCGCAGGTGGTACTCGTGTATCGATTATTTATTCCCTTCGACGCTCTCTCTCCTCTCCAGGAAACATTCGGCACGGATTTATTTCCGCTTGTCTTAATGGCGAAATCGATTAAGTCCGCGATGCGGCGTTAATTGAGCCACGTAATTAATTAATTAATTCTTCTATGGATAGTATTTCCTTAATTTCTCGTGTCTCTCGTGTCTACTTTGGCATATCTTTCCTCCTTAAAAATTCTCGCCGGTTGAAATGCATAATTTGTAATACTCCCGGAACGTTTAAGATACTTTTGAGGAGAAGGTGAGACGAACACAGTTTTATGAAGGATTGCATCCTGACACACGTGTGACGGATTCGTTTCGCAAATAACGTCCGAGCGGACAATGAGAAAACGAGCGGGTCGAAGCGTATAATAAACATTTCGAAAAATTGTGCACTCTTCTCGACGCATCCGGTGCTTCGCGTAATACTTCACAGAGATGGTGGCGACTAACACAATACTCCGGAAATAACGCGTAAGGAGACAATCATCTTCCGTAGGTGCGTACAAACTACACGCACACCCGCGAAACAGTGTTTAATTAGTTTATCAAACATCTTTATTTTGAAGAAACCTTCAATGCATTTTTTATTCCGCAATTACATCGATTTACCGTGTATTTGAAATTATCACTGACACTGTCGAACATCGACATTTGTTTAAATTTCTCTGCGCAATTCACTTCGGGTAATTAGACCTTTTTCTCTTGGGTTTTAAACATTGAAACCGATTTTGAGTAAAAGCGTTCGACCGTATAGCCTAAAACCGCAGTACCTTGAAATTTGTACATTGGCCCGATCGAAATATTTCTACCGAATTTTGTATCCTCCGCTCGTCAGTATTGATCTCCATTGCAAAGATCGATCGATCGAATGTACGAAGCGAGGCGACGCGTTGATCTCTTACCGCTCACTTCTTCTATGCGTAGCCAGAATTTCTTTACGAAGCGCGTCGTCCCTTTTAAGTAGGTGGGCACAGAGTTTTTCTCAAACTCGAGTAGAAAGTGACGGACACGGTGGAAAGAGTAATAAGAGGCAGACCTCCGGCGAACATCCGCTGCGGCGTGCAGGAATTCGCGGAGAAGAAGAGGTCAGGCCTCGGGGGCAGCCCGGAAATGCGATATATCCTGAGGGCTGTCTCGAAACCTCCTCGTTGCCTCTGGCGTCCCCTTCATATCGTCCGGGCACCGATACAGCTCGCACACATTTTCAACTCGCGCGAACGGGCCACGCCGTGATCTCGCGAAACTCGCAATTTGATTCGGGGTGGCCCCGGCTACTCCTCCGTACGTACAACGTACGAGTCTCCTAACGGTACGTGTTTCAAGTTCGAGTCGAGGTAATTGGGTCCATCCGAGGACTTCCGGTTCTCCCGGTACACTCGGCTCCTCTCATTTGGTATAGAACTCACGTTCGTACGAGGGGGAATAAATAATTGATTTTGCAAGATGTACGATTTCATATCGACGATTGAATTGGGTCAGGTTACGTACAGTCGGGACGAGGGATTGACAATGAGATATTAAGATCACTCGAGTCCGAAATCTCTACCATCCATTTATAACTTACAGTGTGTTTGCAAATCAATTCGCTTTCCGTCTCTAATTATTTATACGATGATAACGACTACGTGGATGAGCGTGGATTTAAAAGTTTACGCAACCTAAGAACGACACGGTGCGCGGAAGCATTCTTTCTCTCGGCGTCGCGTCGCGTCCTCCAATGTATCGTTATTAATGGATCGCGCGTCACGCTCAACAGCGTCGAATGTATGTACATCGCGATTTGTTCTAATTTTTCAGGCCGTTGCGTCGTAACGGCGCGATACGCGTCAAAATATGAGGCAGTGGCACAATTATCCCGGTAGAAAGGCAATTTGAAGTACATAATTTGCACGTTACTTATCACCGGCCCCGGGGTGGGGTGTTACGTTGCGTTGTATGTTAATCTATCGTAGAATCTGAAAAGGAAGTAATCTACGCGAGTAGCAGGTATCTACAAATGGCAGAACAGTATCGTACGATCGATTCCTATAGCGGTCGTGCATGGTCGATTCCTCGAAGAACGCTGCACACGTCCGTGCGCGCGACTCTCTGTCGTCTCCCTCGCTTTCCGCCAGGTGCCTCCTGGCCCGATGGCGAGGGAAAAATCCTCGACACAATGCCGGTGCTTCCCGGAAGGTAGGCAATGCCCGTAAGCATCGCATTAGAAAAATTGGCGGACATTGTTGTGACCGGTCATTCCGCTTCTAGGAATGCGTGTCTCGCAAATTGCCGACCTGCTGTCTCGCGGTAGTGTCTCCTCTACCTGTTCCTCTTTCCGAAGCAGGACTTCTTGGGACTCGATTATTTTTCTCCGAGCTGCGAGTATCTCGAACAAATCGGGAAACCGATTAACCGAGGTCCAGCATTTTTTTTAGTTACTTGATAATGCATAGAGTTGGTACGAGAGAATGGCAAGTCTAATTTTTGTATTTAACTGTGAAACCCGTCACGGTATATACGTCAGATTTTGTATCGGATAGGGTCAAAAATTCAGTTTGTTTTTTATGCGTGGCTTGACACTCCCCGACCTAGGCCTTCACGCATCTTTATCCTTCTCCAGTGCCACAAACTCTTTCGTGAGTTCGATCCGAAGGTAACGGTTCGGTGACGAAAAAGTCGTAGCAGTTCGATGCAACCAAAGGAGCTTTATAGCAAAACTTCTAAACGGTTATTAAATGAATCGAATCAGTCAACGATATCCGCAGGACGACGCGTAACCCCTTCGGCTATCGAAGCTGACGTTGGAAAGGTAGATTCGGTTGGATGCAGAATGGGTTGAATACAATCTCGAAGGAACGATCCCCGTGCGCGTAGACGCGGCATTCGTTTGTCCGCCGTACGAGGAGAGATTAACCAAAGGCCGGGTAAATTTCCTGCAATCAACGTTGCGTATTCCCGACATTATCGGGGCCTCATTACCTTAGTTATCCCTCGTAGCCCCTCCGTTACTCCGGTGCGTAGTCCATCTCCATCTCCTATGTATCGCTAGCAGCGAACTAATAGACCGTCGAAGGCCGATTCCTGCTCGATTTCACTGCCAATCAGGTAAGACGGTAAGACGGTAAGACGGTAAGACGGTACGACGGCGTCAGTGACACGGTCGAGGACGTCGCTTCGCGTCGCGTCGCGTCGGTCCGGCATCATGCTCGACGACCGCTTCGATCGTAAATCGAGAAGAGACACGAGTGTCGCGCCGAACCAGAGTCCTCGTCAGCCAATCAGCGGGACGAGCACCTCCGATAAGCGATAAATCACGGGGGTTTCGTTCCAGCCGTTCCAGGATGGAACCACGCGTGTTCCCCGAGTGTTCTCCGCAATTAGTGTCAGCCCCCCTCCTGATCGATCGTTCCTTCGCGGATTCTTCGCGGCGAGACATGGCCGCGTCTTCGAGAAAGACGCGTCGGCATCCTGACCCACGCCAACGCCGGTGCCTGACGACTCTGTTCCTCGAACTCTTTACGATCGCTCATTTCCACGATCGGGGGGGACACCTGCGACGGAAAGAGCTTCGGGTGTACGGCAGATTTAAATTAATGCGGCGCAGCTGGCGATTCGCGTAAACGCTCGGCCCGCTCGGCTCGCTCGGCTCGCTCGGCTCTATGGGGATACGCGTGGCATACGTTATGCCGCGCGTACACGTACGCGTTATTCTTTTTGCCGGGCCAGATCATCGGGGACGATTAACTTTTTATCGCGCCGGTCGATGCGATCGATGCGGTACTTGAAATTCGAACGACTCTAATTAGTCCGCTCGATATCGATCTAGCGATACACCATGTTTTACACTTTCGTACTTTCTTATTCGGCTTGCGTAACGATCCTCGGACGTGAAATATACCTTCGGTTGTTTCTATACATTTATTATATTCCTAGAGTAATAGAATCGTACGTTCACCGAGAGAATGTTGTAATATGAAACGAAAGGGATCGATCGTTCTAAACGTTCGTATATAATTAAGGGAGCCGATTGGTTAGGAAATCGATATACTACGCTCGGTAATCTTGAACGTAGTTGTACCTAATTCCATATGTGGCAATTCCCAACCGGAATATATCTCCGATGTGATGTATCCATCATGATCTATCCATTACGTACTACCCGTCACGATCCATCCGTCTTGATCTATCGCAAACCGATCCAATAGAATTAGAAACCATAAACTGGAACCGTCCAGTCTCAGCCTCTAATCGTGGACCTGCCTTCGATAAAATATCACTCGGATCCCGGTAGGACATATTATTAATTCAATGCCTGCTGTAAATCTCGAAGCCAGTAAAATTAAGTCATCGTTTGATGAATCGTATCGATTCATCGCGTCTTATTTTACCAGACGCGGTCTGACGTCAAAATCAATTATACTTAAATCTATAATAATATTTTCTCCTCTTTCTTATTCAATGAAACGGGCCTTAATTTATCAGGAGTGCCATTCGTGAATATCTTTTCCCACTTACTTATGAATAGTAATTAAACGACGCGTCCCTTTGGCCGACCGGATTCAGATTTATTACCCGTATGTCGCGCAAAACAAGAAACGGACCGCTAAACGGCGTGGAACTCGAATGGATGTCAAGGCAATCGTTTACTCTCCGTGGGTCACGGCCGTGGTTTTCCGCTGAAAAAAAAGTATCACCCGCTTCCTGAACCAGCAGCTGTCGAGGAGCCACGCGCGAGTACACTGACAATTGTCGCGAGTGACGGAATGCGTCGCGTCGTCCCGTCGAGTTATCCGCGGAACGTTGGATGATATTCCGTTCAAAGTGAACCGAGAACCGCAAACCTACAGAAATAAAATCTACGTCACGGCCATTACACCTGCCGAGAAGCGGTCGACTTTCGGTCAACCTTGGCGAAGAAATTCACCGTGACAATTTCCTGCCTAATCTCGCGGAAGATCGAAGAGAAAATGTCGCAAACGCGTGTCAACGATACTGTACTGTCAATCGTCGCTCTTGCTCGTTAATTAATCGATTACGTTTATCGATCTGTTGAATTCGGCTCGAGCATGCCGGGTTGCAAAACCCTACACCCCGCCACGTAAGTAAAATCGCCAAAACTTTCAGCCTCGCGCGATTCTGTGTATCGGAAGCATAGAAAATGCCGATTGCCGCTCAATTATCGATTATCATTCTTGCATTTGCACCCACTGCGTTCGTTCAGAGAGGATCGACCACAGTTCTCCATGTTCTGTAGTTTTTGAAACGTCGGATCGCCTGACGCGATTGGTCCCACGATTTTTGTGAATAAAGTAGCGAGACACGCAAATTCAAAAGTGAACCTATACTTACACTTACTTATGTAGCGAGGCGTCCGAGCGTTAAGGAGTAACTAAGAGCTCACGCGTGCGCCGAGTGAAATTACCTTCCCCCCCACAACGAGATGCAACGATAGACGTACAACAGCGTAAATCGATGTAGAAAAATGAGAACGATTAATCCTAGAATGCTAATGGTTCGCCGATTCGACAAACACTGATACTTTTATACTGATTATTTTTAGCAGATTTGTTATATAACGCGCTTATCGAGTAAATATAATAGAGAAAAATAGAATTGCTGTCATTTTAACATATTTATGTACATACATTTTATACTATAGTCGTCGACTCGACGAATGGTTTAAGCACGCTGCAAAAATAAAGTTAGCGTTAGGGTTTAAAATATTAACCAACGAAAGCGGGTAACGCGTATCGCATGCAGGGGCTCTACGAAATTTGAAATTTCTTGCTTCACCACGCGAAAGAGCTCTTTTTCTGCCGCGGGCGTTATATCTGAACGTATTACAAATTACGAAGGAACTCGATGCCCAACTGGAGCTCCTCATGCCACTCCCACCGTATAATCAGGCTTCTTGGCCCGGCACTGCTGGATGATGGCTTGCACTCTTTCTGCTGCTTTCTTGTCTCCTCCTCTGGCTCTGCCTCCGCGCCCTGTTTTTCTTTACGTCGTTTCCTTTCCACCGTGGCACCGGTTTCTGTGTACATCTTCACGCGCGGTAACCAATAAAAGCGGTTTCGGTAATGAGCGGTTGCCCGCATCCGCGCCGGCCCCGCTCCTCGGATGCTTTTACGCCCCTGAAGAGTGCCCCTCCGGGCTCGTCGCGCCGCGCTGGGCCGTGCGCCGGTGTTGGCGGTGCGGCGCGGTGCGGCGCGGTGCGGCGGCGGCGGCGGTGGCTCCAATAATTTTCAGCTCCCGAAAGTGAAATTCGCTGACAGCGTGGATACAGGTGATACGTCTCCCCGGGAAGGCAACGTCTGTTTCGCGTTTGACGGATCGGATATATAATATCATTTTAATACCCTCCCTGCATCCCGGTCTTCTATTAACGATTTAAAAGCTGTAACCCGATCGCTCGACGTGGCGCTCCTTCGACTTTCTCCTCGCGTTTGTTCGGTGCACCTCCATCGCCGTCTCACGCGAACGCCCGAAATATTCTACGATTCTTTGGGCCTGATTTTCGCGGCAAACGTCGGCGTGCCGAGAATACGCGACGGTTCAATTGCCCGTGTAACTCTGAAAATTGATAGCTCAATGTAAAAATGTTACAAACGGCAGCATTATAGTGACCGAACCTTCTGGAACGAGTCGACGTCTCCCACGTCAACCTTTGCTCGAAACACTCTTTCCATTCCTTAATGATACAGGGAATTCTTTCGGCGGCTCGTTCTAGGTTTTCAGCTTTGCGTTACGTTAGAATTCCAATTAAACTCGTTTCTACAAAGTTCGGTTGATTCTCATTCTTCTTCGTGACTGGCGTGTCGCATGAGCATGCCTGGGAGAAGAAGCGTGCATCTCTAGAAGGAATATCGCGGGCGTATCACGATTCACGTATTATGGACGAAGTAATCCGATCCGACCGGATTACCGGAGAAGTCCACACGGGTGGACGAGGTTTGACGTATCGCACCGTACAACGAAAAAAGGATCGTCCACCACCTCCGCAGAGCTCGGTATCGAATGCTCCGATGCGGCTGTCCCGAAACACCTTACGGTTCTCGAATTACCGCCCTCGGGCCTCCTCAAGTATCCCCGAATCGAGCCCGCGGAATGTTAATAAAAACAACGAGTCGGGACGAGAAATTTGGGTGGAGATCGTAATGCAACCGGGGGGCACCGGCATTCCGATCATCGGTGATCGTAAAACGCGCTTACGCGAGGACCGCTCGTAATCTCGTAGTAATTACGATCGTACTTGCACGGCTATCGATATCGCGTCAAACCGTTCGGGTCGCTAATGCATTTCGGCGAACATTTGCATACGTAGAGCGAAATAAATTTACGACGTTCGCGCCGGAACGCGACAATACGTATTCGTCTAAAGACAAAAGTAATAGGAGATGGAATATTCAAATTGAACGATCTACTACACTCCACATTGTTGTATGCTAATCGAATCCTGATAGACGCTTCGAAGTTGCTCGGAGTGGTATCGTCCTACGCTCCCCTCGGTAGGTCATTGAATTCCGTAGTGTTTCTTCATTATCTCATTGAATACTAACAGCTTCACGGTGTTTCCTCATCGGCCGTTCTTCCGCCTCCTTTGCATACACCATAGACGATCGAGGATCGTAATAGCCCCTCCGTATTTACTCGTTAATTCTTCGTATGCAAGAGCTTGCCACACCCTGTAAAAATCGGCCAAAAGGTCATCGGTGACCCCGGAACACCTCTCTCGCGCTGCGGAATCGCAACTGATTGTGAGCCGAGAGTACGTACGAAACGCGTGTCTCCAAATCGTACCCGCGATCGTAACCACGGGAGAGAAACTGGATTCAGCGTGCATTTGTCACGAGATTTATAAACAATCCGTGTACGTAGTTTGCCGCGTTCGCTCGGCTCAACGTCGATAGACGGGCGATATTATTGGCCGGTATCTCTCAAAAGACTCGTCGTTCCCTTCGGGTACATTCCGAGACAGGCTCTTAGCGAAGAATGCTCCTTCGGACACCTTGTTTCGATTTTTTCCAATACGTATCTTCGCTATTATAGAACGCGGAGTCTTCGTAACACGCTGAATACGCGAGTTGCGAGCGTGCGCACGTAATTCGTGACTGACCGTTACAAGGTCCCGATGGCTGCAACGTGGGCCGTTACAACTATGTGGCGCGGATGCACCGGCATTCGACCCGAGAGATGCGCCCCGTTGCACGCGAGGGACGATAGTTTCTCAGGTGACTGTAGCTCCCGGGAACTCATTCATACGTGGCCGGAGCCACTATTGGGTGTTTTGCATGCACGTCAATGGGATGCCAGCATCCGATGGATTTTCTCCTAGAAGATGATTTCGTGGTATTTGAAAGGTTCGCGCGAGGACAACGTCACCGAGATTAATCATCTGTGATCTATGCAAATCCATTCCAAATTATCCGCAAAACCCCACTCGTCTGCGCGAGATCCATTAATATCGGTCCGAATTGATTCTACAAACAAATGCGATCTATACGATGATCGTCTATAGTAATTTCGTTTTATTTCGTTTAGAATAAATTTATTACGCTTCCGTCACTTTTTGGTAACATTATAATAATCCTCGGGGATAAACGTTAAATTATTTTTCTTTAATGACACTTCTACGACGGCAAAATCTCTGTCATTTGATAAAAACGCATGTCCTGATACTGAGAATTTATGGTCTATGATTTCCACATTAGGTTCAACAGTTTGGATAAGTTTAAGCTACGTTAAAGCTACTTTAGTGTTCCTCTTTTGTCCTGCACACATGTCACCGTAAGCTATAATACGTCTTTCACTTCTTCGAATTTTACGATGTTTCAAGATGCATGAAGCTCCTTCTTGGGAACCTTTTGACGCAGTAATTTCATCCCAAACGTACATGTGAACATTATCTCGTCATGAAAATTGTGAATACCCAAATTTAGTGTGCACATATTTGGGCATTTCAATAATGGATTGGACTTCAGCCACTTTTGAAGTAACGCTTTTAATTATTGAAACAACTGCGAAAATGTACGTGTCCAAAATGATCGTATACTCCGAACATTTTTTATGACAGGAAACTCCTAGTTGTACACGTTACAACGTGAACAACAAAAACATTGACAAACGATCTTAGGCCACTTTCAAAATAAACGGCTAAAATAATGTCTAATCGAATCGAGACGTGCCTACTCGATGCAACTGTTCCGAATTGTGGGAGGCAAAGTTTTGTTATTTTGTCATGATTTCTCGAGGGGATCCGGATACGTCTGGGATTCTTCTCCCGTCGATTAATTTTCCGGACCTTACGATTCTCGCCCGTGTAGCCAGACTATCGCTTACACGATCCTTAAGGCGCATCCACACGCTCGGCTGCTTAAGGAAACTTGCGCGTGCCTCGTTCTTCTTCTCCTTCAATTAATGTCTACTCATTCTCAATTAATCCGCACTGTCTGTATCGATTATTGCATACCACTTGTCGCTCCACGGATCAGTTTTACCGTTAAGGCTTGCCCTAACGAACCACCGCGTAAAAAACCTGAACTTGGCATACCAATACGTTCGGGCGAAGTATAGTTTCCGATGTTTTCTCGTCAATCGAGACTCGTTCGACGAAACGTGGAACAGGGACAGTCCTTGTCTAGAAATTCGCGAAATTGTTACACGAGGCTTCGAGTACGCATCAAAGATACCAACGTGCAACAACATCCGAGAAAACGCGATACTACGGCGAAGAAGGCAGAATCTTTTTTTCAATCCACGCGCTCGAACTGTAAACCCAAACGATCGGGAAGCGTCGAATTGACAGAAACCGCGATCGCCGGGGAAATCGATGAAAGTATCATTCTAACCGAAACGATAACTCCGTTCGCGTCAATTCGCGGGATATGCAAACAGCGGGCGACTGCTGCCGGCCGAATCGCGGGATCGTATTTTTGCCTTTACGAAGCAAACCGGCGACCTGACGATCGAAATAATTCATCCCTGAAAAGGTTAATCGCAGCAGGACTCGAGCTTCTTTCGCTTCCGGCGAGTGGGTTCGCGATGTAGAAAAAGACGACGAAGAAGAAGAGGGGGTACGAGCAGAAGCGGAGGAAGAAGAAGAGAAGAAGCGGGAGAAGGTGGAGCAGGGACTCCGAAGTTTTCGGTATTTCGCTCACGCACGCTCGCACGCAAGCACGCACGCACTCGCTCACGCAACAAGAACGTTTCGTAAAAAAGTTCTACGATGGAATTGCTCTTATTCGGTATTAAGCCTGCAATCGCGCGCTATCCATTTTAACCTACCATCTTTATTTCAATGATAAATACCGTCGATTAATTGTTGCACTTTGGTCGGTTAGCACGAGAGATATTGCCCCGCGCATTGTTAGCCATAAAGCGGTCTAATTATAATTAAGTTCGTAACGTAGGATCTGTCCGTGCGTTATAATTCCGGGAATACAAGCCGCGCGGCACAACGAAAGCGCGTTTGTAAAACGCAGCGGGTGAACCGGATACGTCCAAGTTTTGCATATTGCTATTCGTCGTAAAAATTGATTGCCGCGTAAAGTACCATTATTACCGCGTTTATGGCGTATCGAAAGTTGCAATGCAAGGCAAATTAGCGAAAGATACCGGAACGAGTAATTTAGATTAGAATTCCCGCGAGGCTGCGCAATTAAATATAAAATATCGGTAGTTGGAAGAATTTCCAACTAATACTAGACGATAAGGAATCCGCAACCCCGTACATCAGATCGAACCCACGCACCACGGAGCAATTTAATTTCCAACGCGCGGCACGTACAGAGATTATCAGAATGTTGCGCGCGGCATCGCGACCACGCTCCGTACGATACACAATATACGTACGTACACAGCTCGTACGTATAATACGAGAAAATCATTTCGCGCGATACGGGTTTACGATCCCGGAATACACGCGTCAGTCGCTCACCTGTTATGGCATACGATCTAATTTAGAAATTCGAACCACGTACCCAAAAATTACGTCGCGAAGTTAGTACTTTTGAGGACCTCTAACAATAAGCGATAATGGACGCAACGTCGAGCGCATCTACACACGCGATACCGTATCTAGTCGAGCGCGAAGTAAAATGGGCAACGATAATAGCGAAAACCTTGTAAATCCATACGCAACCGACTCTATCTTGACGATTAATCAAAAACCGATCCCAGTTAAACGGGGTTCGCGGGGATTATCGGACCCCCGCGTAGATCCGAGGAACTCGTTGCTATTTCGAGAAAAAAAAGAAAAAGAGATACATCCGTTGCACGATACAGGCTTTAAAGGCACGGATACACGCTCGGTAGTCTCTCACCTGTTGCGTTGCCGATCGTACCGCAGGTGGGGCCGTGGGTGGGAGTGCTTCGGGTAAGAGGCTGCAGTTTGATAAAGAAGAAGATACCCTTCCTCTCGCAACGCCGCTCTTCTCCGGAAAGAAAGAGAAAAATACGGAACGAGGGCTCACTTTTACCCGCGAGAGAGGAGAGAGGAGAGAGAGAGGAGCGGGGGAGGGAGAGTCCGCAAAGCTGGGCTGCCAGGCTGGCTGGCACGCTACGTGAGCGGCATGCACGCACATCCTCTTCTCCTTCGTCTCCTTCTTCGCCTCTGCTCCCTTTCATTTCGTACTCTTCTTCTTTCTTCGCCTCTCCCTTGCTCCCTCTCTTCTTCCCTCCACCTACTTCTTTATCTCCTTCGTTCGCGGCCTCTTCACTCCCGCGCACCTTGGCGCGCCATACCTCGCTCTCCCATACTCCCTCTTTCTCTCTTTCTTCTCCCTTTCTCCCCATCTTCGCCGCGGCAGTTTGGGTAGTCGGGTGTAGAGAAAAAGGGAAGACACCGACGATCGAAGGGAAGTAATTAATTGTTCAAGGTTAATACGTAGCGCTATCGCGATTGACCCGTTGGAGAAATATTGAGCGTAGGTGGATCGCCATAATGACTTGCCGCGCTAAGATTATCTCGATGAACTCGAAGAGTTATAGTTGGAGCGGGGTATCGGGGTTTCACTCCTTTGGCCCTGGAAGAGTCAGAGTCGAAAAGGTGTACAAGCGACAACGGTTGCACGGAGTAAACAATTGACCGGAGGTTAATTCCTCGTGGTATCACGATTGACCCGTTCCGCGCAGGAACGCGGGGCGCGTAGGTGGTTCCGGCAACAATACCTCGTCCTTTCGATAATTTAATAACCTTAGAAATTATAAGCTTGTACGGCCGATTAAAGGTTCCCGCTCGGCCGATAATGCGCGCATTCGAAATTAAATTCGCTGAAATTAATAACCTTCGGGCACGTAGGAATCCACCAGGGAATTTATTAGTAGCCGCGTACGTTGCTCGGTGTTCGAGCTTAAGATTACTAATAATAAAACTCCTAATGATATACTCACTGCGAGACAACCGGTACTTGTAGTCGGTCAAAGTACCACCGAACTTATAAACGGCACCGATCCATAACCATAAATAATACCTAAGAGCGAGAGTGTATTCGTGCTCACTGAAATAAATTGCGCGCCCGCGCGCGCGCGTCTGCCCGCGTGTATTTGCGCACCTGCACCTACGCCTCGGCGATACTTTAGACTCACTTTTTAAAGTCTCGAGGCCTTCTCCGGGGACGTAAGACCGAGCACCGGACAAAGTAGATAAATCGAAATAAGGTATATACGGTCACGAGACACGCCGTACGTCGCGGGTACGTACCTGCCGAGCATCCCGAGAAATTTAAACTCGTAGGAACGCATGAAAAATATCACCTTTCGCGTACCTCGTAAAAACTCGCACGGAAGATACGAATGCTCGTATTCCTATTTCCAATGGATTTCAGAAATCGATACGTAACTCTGCGATCGACACATTTACGACGCAAACACGGTACGGGCTGACATATCTCCCCCTCCCCCCTCAACGCCGATATTGCATCGTAAGTATAATTAACGACGAAACAAGTACACTCGAATACCGTATTCCATTACTCGAAGTAATTGCTTGTACCGTGACACGAGTCACACACCTGCATTTGCATCGCGACGGCACTTCAAATACGTTTGAAAAAAAAAAAGCTCCTCGAGCCCCTGCCCGCCGACTACGGCGTGCACGCAGGAGCGAAGGAAAATAGATAAATCGAAATAACGATGTTGGCCAGCGATACGTCACGGCCACTTACGCGTGAGATTCACGCGACGCGCGTAGAAGGCCGACCTTGTAATTTGCGGATAAAACGTGCCAGCCTGTCGCTGGTTAATTAAAGTTTCGTCGAATATATATATAACGCGATTGATTCATAATCGTAAATAATAAGAGGACGCGGGCGCACGGGCGTCGTAACTAATTACGCGAAGATAACTGCAAATCCAGGGACGACGTTGCTAACACCTGCGGCTGCATCTGCGCGTCGAGGGTGCCCCTACGGTGGTTCCACGTAAAACGCTTCGCGAGTGGCCGGGGGAGCGTATGGGGACGGGGGACGAGTGACCGACAAAGTAGATAAATCGAAACGACGATCGCGAGCGGCGATAAGTCTCGGACGGGCACTCGCACGATACCCACGCGTTGGAAGGTGGAATACCTAGGCGAAGACCGTCCTTGTAGCTCATACGCGCTGGGGCTGTCGCGCGAGTTGCAATCGCGCATTAAATGCGATACTTATGCCCGGTTAACATGCCCCGCGGCGCTGGCACCCCACGGCCACGGCGAATTAATTCGAACGCTCGCGTCGATGTAATTAATAATTAGTCGAATGCTTAATTAGCGAGGGAGCATTCCGACCAATTAGGCCACGCCAAGATGAAGATGTGACTGCCCCCCCCCCCCTGTTCCCCGCTGGGAATGAAGATCGTGCCACTCTTCCAGACGCCGATGCTCGATGTCCTTCTCCGCTCTGACCGCTAAATCCGACGTTCCGTTGCGCGTAATTGGTACCTCTTAATTGCGCTTCCACGCGAATGCCCCGCGGCTCTTTGCGACGGGAAACTTCTCAAACCCGCGAAGAACCTCGGCGTTCTAGCGGATTTCTGGAGCCACGAGCGAGTCTCGCTTGTCCTCTAGGATTTTCTATTCCTAAGCCGTTAGCGAGCGATAGTCGAGGCGAAGAGAGGGACCGTAGCGACGGTAAAGCGAAACCGGCTGTAATAATTTTCTCCTTTTTATTCGAAACCGTCCGACAGAACCATGTTATACGCGCGCGAGTTGCAAAGTGACGTCCGCGAGGTGTACGCGCGGGTTCAACCGTAACGTCAGTTTTCCGGATAAATCAATCGGTGGAAATGATGTTGAAAAAATATCACGCGAATTTCGACAGGAACGTTCGTCTCGGGTCATTCATCCGTGAATGATATCGGCCAAGGGTGGCGAGAAAAGTCACCGCTCACTGATTTATCGTATGCCGGATCGCGGCGTAACGCGAACCGAAAGCAACGGTTTGTAGTTTGTACCGGAGTAGCGTCATAGACGTAGGTAGCCGACGAGAATGGAGCAGCAGGCGTAACTCATGGTTTAACGCGGCGTATGCTAATCCAGATTGATAAAATGGCAGAACGGGAGTCGTAAATACCGGCGAGCGTGCCTCCGTCGTGGATCGGTCGTACGGAGGGCCCACGAGGTCTCTTACGAAAGTCACTTGAAAGCCATCGTATCTTACCCTGTCGCGTAATCAAAGGGAGCACCGATATTCGTCGACTCGGGGCGAGTTTAGGAAAATGATAATCCGAGTAATGGTCGCGTAGTCATTCCCTTGAAATATCGACCGAACAGCGCGCTAAACTGATACGCAAACTGCTACTCGTGGTCGCGAAGCTCGTATGATCGACGCGAAACGAGGGTAAACGTCGTTCGAGAATCGCGTGGGTTCGTTCCCTTCTTTTTTTTTTTCTTTCTTTTCTTCATTCGCGAAAGATAATTCCCGGTCTTGCGTTGGAAACACGGTAGCGGGAATACGTATATCCGATCGTACGCTCCGTTCTCTCGCGTTTATTACGCGTTCTTTATACACACAGATAGGACAGACTTGATTTAGCATAAACGCCCTTGCGCACTCGGCTGTTTCTTCGGCGTTAAGTTATCCCATCTCCGCGAACACAAGGTACGTACACGCGTATAAACGTGCCAAGTAAAATAGTCAAGGGTGAAGGGTGAAACGCAACGAGTGACAGAAATACATAATGATACGTCTCTCTCTTTTACGCCACTCTCGTCAACCATAAAATACGCTCGGCCCGAGCGCGAACCCCCGGCAGCTAACGATCCTAAAAAGTCATCCATAATTCTTTCGCGTCATCGCCGAGGCATAAACAACTCCCGTCGATAAAACTGCGCGAAGCAAAGTAGTAAAAGGCGCCGCGTGATATTTCAAAATCTGTCTTTGCCGTATCGAAGTTATCTATCGAAACATCGGCGTTTCAATATCCGTCGAAAAATGGTTAATGCATTCTACTACTTCGCCGCAACTCGTTCAACGTTTCAAACTACTTATCAATGCGTTGGTTCGAAAAAAAAAATTCAGCATGAAAACCAAGTGGTTCGTTTCAGAGTATCCTTGACAGACGCGTACGAGGGTTACTGTACCGCGAGGGAAACCAGGACCGGACGTTGGTAGCCGAAGAGTAGCCCCTCTGGTAGCAGCGGAGTGGTAGCTCAAGGCTACTAGAAGATTGCCGGCAGACAGGTGGGTGAGGCGAAGGATGGCCGAAGTAAAAGGTAGGAAGGTGGTGTTGTGTGTACCCCTCCGACACACCGCGCGTCTCTTCCTCCTCCTCCCCCTCCTCCTCCTCTTCTTCTTCTTTGTCCTCGTATTCTTCATCATCATCATCATCATCATCTTCTTCTCCTTCTCCTTCTCCTTCGCCCGCTTCTTCCTCTTTCGGGGCTCCTTTTCTCGGGCCCACTTAGCCGCACGCGAGCCTCCTCCGGTGCTCGGATAGAAGGCGAGCCTCTCTTTCTCTCTCTCCCTCCCTTCTCCTCTCCGTCTCACTCTCTTCGTACTTTTTCTTCCTCTCACCGTACTCGACTTCCAGTGGCCCCAGGGCGCGAGAAAGCTAAGAAGCAGGATGTGGAGGAGGAGGAGGAGGAGGAGGAGGAGGAGAGGAAAGTGGAGGAGAAGGCTGTGATGAACGAGAGAAAGGGGGAGGGTGGAGAGGGGTGACGGAGGTGGTAGAGAGGAGCGAAGGCATTAACCATGGATTTATTCGGCCGGGATACCCCGAAATTGCCCGATTACGGTATTACACGCCGCGCGTATAGAGAGCAAGAAAGAGACACGCGTAGGTCGTTGGAGGGAGGAGAGGGGTGGGCGGTGGGAGGGAGGGAAAGGGATGAGAGGAAAACGAATGATAGGGAGGAGAGGAGAAAAATGATTGCGAAGGGAGGAAGGGAAGGGAAGAGGAGAGGAGAGGAGAGGAGAGGAGAGGAGAGCAGTCAAGTCACGGAGCCCCAGTTGTAAAATCGACGTTGCGAGACGTAGGCGATGCACCGACCAATCGACCGACTCTCCGCGGCTCTCCTGCAACGGAGAACCGGGGCCGTTCCTCTTTTGAGGGTGGCAATTTGCGGTAATATCGCCAACGACGAGGTAGCGCGCGTAATGGGGCCCCAGGGCCCCCACCGGTGGAACGTGTAACTCGGCCCTCGCCTGCCCCGCGGCACTTGACTCTCTCTCTTCTTTTCCCAAAGGGAACCTGCTTTTCGATGACAACCGATCACGATCGAATTGTTTCGAGCGCGAACCGAGCCTCCTCTCTTTGCTTCCCAGCTGCGAGCGGAATGGGAATTGTAATAATAAAACCACCAGTGTACCCCCATTCCGTTTACATTGCCGATTCTGAGCAAACTCATCGGAGATTCGGAAAGGCCCGATGAATCGCGAATTCGGCAGGGTAATGAAAATAGGAACAAATATTATTTACGTCGTATAGCTTCCGTTGCAGATGGATCAGCCTGAATTTCTATCATCGATCACGCGACACGGCGAGTAACTATCGTAGAGATACGATTCGTGCAAATTCATTATCGACCGTACGAATAATTCTGGTATGTAATATCAAATAACGCTAACGCCGGTTAACTTTCGAGGTAGACTGAAATTAACAATCGAAACGATCGATCTTGTGTATCGTGTAGAACCTAAAAGTGCCACGCTTCATGCCAGAATGCACTCGTTCGAGAGTCAAAGTCCTAAGAATTTATAAATGCAGCGGGACGATGAAAATGTTGCTAGAGACACGCTTTCGTAATCGAAGAAAAATCGTATGATTTACATTGCAACCGCGGAGCGACAGTCGAATCGATTTTCATGTCCGTTCTGAGTTCTAGCATTCGAATGATCGCCACGCTTCGGGGAGCGCGAACGGTCAGGAACAATTATTGGAGTTCTCGCGGCACTCTAATCGGTCGTATGCCGAGGCACGAGGAAAGGAATCGTTTGTTCTGCATCGCGGACTCCTGGAAGTCTCAACCTGTTCAGGTGAGACGGTATCGCGGCTGCCACAGCCTTGCCCTGAGCTATACACGGTATATAAACTCTCGTTCGAACGGGTTCTTCCCCTCGGTTACGGCTCTTCATCGGCCGGAGAAGTCTTACTCCGTGTCTGACCCGGACTATCCGCATCGAGAATCGTGCATCCACCGCCTCTTCGGTCTTCACCTTCATTCATGATCCCCGTTCTTTTCGCGTCCCACTCCTTTTCCACCCCGCCGACTTATGTCTCGTCGTCGCCTTCGACCCTCGCGTCGTGGCGGTCAAAATTTAAAATCACGGAAACCCCTTTCGCGGGGGTAGACAATGTAGATTTGGAGAGACCCATGGCCCATTTGACCAGCGTTTCGCGACGAGACGTTAAATCCCGATCGTTTATTTCGAGACGGACGCTCAACGTCGCGCGTTGACAAAGTAACAACGTCGTTCCCCCGTGCCTATTTCCACGCAACGTTTCGCCGAGGTAAAAACAAAGCTGAGTGGTACGCCGATGTAATTAGCAATAAATATTTGCGAGTCTATGTCGCCGTGCTTCTTGTCGCCTCACCCACCGTGCAATGAATAATGCCATTCCGGATTACGATTACGTCGGCCATGCAAGAAAACGTTCCGTCCTTCTGCAACTTTTATGGCTATTTAGTAAACGCGTGTCCTGTATAGGCGACTATTGAATTTCCTGTCCTTGCCGTTTTCGCTTCTTACCTACGCTTAGCATCCATGGTCTCGTTTCGATTTATTTATCTTCTTGCCCGAGTCTTTAATTGCCGTCGCACGAGCGACGTCCTGTGGCTACTAACAGGTGAATTCCCGCTCTATCGAAACATATCGCTTCCACTTTCTTACGTACGCCACTCTGATTTCCTATCGTTTTGCTTTGTCCGACGCGAACGAAGAGATGAATTGAACATTCTCGGAGGCTAATGCGGTCCGAGGCAGTGGTCAGCAAACTGATTAGTCAAAAGATCCAAATATCAGCGATATAACGATTTAGGTTTCTCTTGAGTGTCAAATTTCTTTACAAGGACTCATACTAAATCTCATACTTTATAACAAACTTATTTATTGATGAAACTCACTCTTTTATTATTACAATTGAACCATTGTCCATTCAATTGAAATTCAAGAAATGTATTTTATGGACGTCATTCGTGGAAGAGCCGCGCACAAGTAGTCAAAGAACCCCAGTTTGCCGACTACTCGTCTAAGGGATCGATGGAGTGTTTATATTTCTAACCCGTTAATATCTTTTTTAATTAATCTTCAAAGAAAGTCGCTCCAAATAGGTTTTGTAAAGTTGTCAATGTATTACAGATAAAAAGATACTCCAAATAAATAAAAAGGTACTTTTTATACAAGGTTTTCTATAAAAAGATACTCCACACGTCTTTCAAATCAATTGCTACCGACAGAGGGTTAATCTTCGCGGACATATTTTTAATCGCGAATTTACATTCGTCGATCTCGACGTAGAAAATGTCGACGGTCCGAGGTCGTTTAAATTCTGGATGGAAACGGTACTGCCGTCTACAAAAATTCGCGCAACGTCGAGGAGAGATGAATTTCGGGGTCAAGGACACTGCGAATAACATTCCTGGACGATGAAAGGTATCCTCGGGATATTGGTGGCCCCCTCTGGTCAAGGGGCCTTATGAAACCCCATACCACACGGAAGACCCGCCGGCGAAACATCTTGCTGAAGACATTACTTATGGCAGTAATCGGGCTCTCGGGCACTAAGAGGTGATAAATTCTGCGGGTTACATCTGACTGGCTCGCGCGAACGTATAGCAAGCAATGAGTAACTTATGGGTGGATTCTCTGACGAATGATCGGACCGACCGCTTCCTTATGCCTCTCCATTACGTTTCGCCGCTTCTCGCGTGAGTTTCCGTGCGAGCATACGCGCCATTACCGACATAACGTTATCGGCCCGTAAAAGACAATCGTAACGGTCGACTTCGATTATCGCTCGTATCTGGAAGCGTACGAATGGGCGAGATGAATTGCGTTCGCCAAAGTTCTATGTTACCCGAGGATGATCGATGGAATGTCCAACAACGAGAAATCGATTCCGACGAGTCGCCTCGTATCGAATGCCAGTATCAACGTGGCGTCGTATCGCGGAGTCCTAACAAAGAATTTTCGTACCTTCCCCGATTACGTTTCAATCCGCGCGACGTACAGTTGGTAAGCGCATACAGATGCGCGCACTTACATACAACCTGTTGCACGCTACCCAGCGAAACGCGGGACGATTATTAGACTCGCGACAATTGCAGTTAAGTCCAAGATTGGTGTACTAAGGGGATAGTAAACCTGGCTCGTACCGATGCTCACGGGAGTTAAGTGTCCCGTCGTTTAGCGCGCCGATCCACAATCTCCGGCTCGTCGCTTCATACTCGTAAATTAACTGATATTTTATGCGCCACGGTAATTCCACTGAAAAACAAACGACGTAATGACACCGAGTACCGTAAAATTGAGTTTTCATGATAATAAGTTACGTAAGGCACACCACCGGCACCCCCGTTACTTTGCCACTCTATTTACATAGTCGTACCGTATATCATCCAGTTTCACCGAATTCGTCGTCCGCGTTCTTTTTCTCGGAACGAGAGTACCGAAAGGAGTAACGCGCTTCGCGAGACGTTTCTCCCGTCGCGTCGAGTCGCATCGGTCCGATCGTCTTTGCCACGATACACCCTCCCTGTTGGTCTCTCCTCCCCACCCCACCCCCTCATACCCCCACCCATTCTCTCTCTCTCTATCCAGTATCCCAAAACGGGAGCTGTCCATCGTCGGTACGATTAATCTTCGCCGGTCGTAAGCCACGGCCGTTATCGTGCATCCACGGAGCGGCTGGTAGCTGGGAGGTGTTTCGTGCCGATCCGCCGGTAAGATACGGGCGACCTGCCTAGACACGGGTGGATATCTGGTAGGCGTGATAGACCGGCTGTTATACTCTGTAGACGTTACAGACGGTAGCTACCGGGCAGTACTTGTCCCTGACGAGTACACTTCCGTGTTCAAAGTTCCCGGAAAAGAGCACTTTATAGCTACGATCCAACGAGTTATTTCCATAAGAAGCGTTTCTCGGTAGTTTATCTAATTCTAGTCGCGAGACGAATGCTCTTTTGGAGACGAACGGAGGTACATCGACGTATCCTCGGTTTGACGATCACCGCCGCTCTATTTAATGTCACGAGTTACGATCCGTTCGCTCGGTAATTTCTAATTCATAAATATTCGGAGACAGCTGGTGCTTGCAAATTTGTGAAAAAAGTGGATCGTTATCGTCTAGATAACGTATGTATACATACATCTTATGCGGTAACGCGACCATACTACGTCAATTTAATTTTTTTTAGCTCAGATCATTTTTTCAGACCCAACGACTAATTCATCTTGCAACTGAAATTATAAACGATACTGAACGTTATCGAATCCGGAACGTCCGCTCGTGGCACGTCACCCGCCAACTCGTATTTTAAACAGACTCGCGATCCACTTTGTCTGAAATGAAATTGACAATACCGGAAAGTAAGAAAGTCCGACACACGCTTCGAGGCGCATTTGTGCCGCGTAACAGACGCGAACGGACGAGAGACGCCGCGGAACGAACGAAACTCTGAAAATGATTGATAAGGCTCGTGCGGTTAGAAAAGATGGTGGAGGGAGGAGGGGGAGGGAGTACCCGGAAAAAGTGGCAGAGGGAAATTAACCGAGACGAAACGAGAACGAGAACGAGGAGTCAGTCCGCTGACGAGGCAAAGAGCGTACGAGGCAATGGTACTGGAAGTCGACGGGGCCTTATGGGAACAGGTAGCAGCTTGTTGGCCGAGCCGCTCGTGCGTGTATCGGGCCCCTTTGTCATTGTCAATATTCCAAGGAGGCAAAGATTATCTGGTGACTGATGGTCCATTCGCGGACCCATTGGATCTATGGTGCACCCATGCGCATGGATGCGAACCGACGCAACGGTCGATCGGTGCATCTCTCTTTCCTTCCTCTTTTTCTCTCAGCCTCTCTCCTTCCCATTTAACTTCTTCGCCGGCCGACGTACAGATTTCTTCCCGTCTCTTCCCGTTTCTTTCCCTTCGCTTTATTTTCCCAATGACTACACTTTCTCGGTCGGTTTTTTGGATAACCGATGCGCCTATGCCTTCGTCCTTGCCCTCCCTCACCCTCTCGACAGCCGTATCTTTCTTTTTTCTTCTCAATACCATCGATGGAACTCTTTCTCTCTCCCTCCCTCTCCAACGCCACCAACGTATTGTATTGTTTCGAGATTAGAGATAACGAGATGCCTTTCAAGTGGATCCAGGAGTTATGGTGATTGTCCGATGTAGCGCGCTCTCAGCGCGGCCCTTTTATTTTCGATCGTGCATACGTACGTACATACGTAAGCGCGGCAGAGAGTTATTCGCGCGCGTATACGAATAAGAGAGCACGAAACGACCCCGCCGTAATCGGCGGCGATATATGATCGATCCCATGGTATTGGAATCGAATACCGATTTTCACGCCGTTCCTTCGGCACGGAGTATCTAATCCGTATACCCCGCGTAATACGTACAATTTCAATGAGGAATTAAAATACGGATTCGCTTTATTCCGTCGGAACGCCGCGTTAAATTTTCGATCTTTATTTTTCGTTTTTCCCGCGAAACATCCATCGTACGTGTTACGTCACTTTCGGTTAAGCGAAGATGCGCGATCCGTGGAAAGGATCGTATAACGAAATGCAAGACGAGCGAATATGCAACGCGCAGCAGGAATATCGTCGGGGAATCGACGATAGTAATGTACGGGGAATCGAGCGAAATCGTCGCTTAATACCGTCACGTAGCGTTCCCGCTGCCGATCTCCAAGGGTCGAAGCTCACTCGTCGAGTTCCCGGGAGAGAATCGATCGCGCGAATAACGGCCAACGATTTGCCTCGTTTCAAAGATCGCGCTAAGGTCATCGTGGATCGTGACCCCGCGATTTCGCGAATTATTACCACTGGAATCGACCGTTACGCCTTTATCGGGCGCGACGAGCTTGGAACGCGCAACGAACTGCTTACGAGGCTACGTGCGCCAACGAAAGGGGTGCGAAGAGAGTGATTTGTAATAATTGATTTTCCGAATTTTGCATTAGCGAGGCAGGAGGTTTTGCTCTCGGGCCTAGTATAATGACAATTTTACCGGCAAACCAGCATACCGGAAAATCTTCCTCCCCTACCTACATCAGTTTTCGCGCGTTCCTACACACGTATAGACGGAGGACAGGGTGGTTGAGGTTTAGTGGCGAGCACCAAAATGGATATTGATTAACGGTGCTCGAGGTTATCCGATCGATCGAGATCGAGCGAAAGGATGGTTCGACGCCGGTGTTCCTCGCGGAGAAACAGGAGGGAAAACATATCGTTCCGCGCCGACCAAACCCGTGGTGACGATGGGGCCTTATACCATGATGGAACGGCCGTCCGGCCCGTAGGTCCGACTGTCGAAATCGTCACGTCACTAACAGTTACCCGTGTTACCAGTGTTACTGGTTACCGATACGAATCTTTCTGGTCTCTGCTCCTTCTCCTCCCCCTCCTCCTCCACCTCCCCCACCTCCTCCGTCCCACCCCTGCTCCTCCTCCTCTTCCCGAATCTCCCCTTTCCTCTCCGCACCGTCCTCGACTCTCTTCTCTTCTGCCTCCGCCACATTCAGATCTCTCCGGTTCTCTCTTCCAGATCTGTGAGCCAGATGACATCTTGTACCGCATAATGGGCTACGTTAGGGGAATAAATTATACGATACGGGACCCACGAGGAGGAGCCACGGCCGGCTATGCTCTCCGTGGGTCCCTGTTTACAAATATATTTGTCCACCGTGACTGATGTTCGTCAATTAAAGAAGAACGCTGCTGGAGTTCGCTTTTGTACGGAATTACGCGGCCTTTGAATGCGAGTATACGTCTGGGTTACACGCCGATGGTACTATATCGCGGCGAAGGGTCCAAGCGAGAGATAGTTGCCGATACGTCCTGTCATTTGTCTGGAAACGGAAAATCTTCTTTCCTCGGGTCGGGGGGGACGCCGATACCCGAGATCCCTCCCGCGCGATCGTGGCTGTTTTTGAAATCGTATCGCTCGGCACGCGGACCGTCTACCAAACGGCGGGATAAAGGGGCAGAGAAGAATGGCGAGACGTGTGCTTTTGTTTGGGAGAGGCTAAATTATTTCAAGGGTGGGAGGATCGTGCGCTACTTAAGCGAGAGAATGCAAAGGGAGAATCGGCGTCGTTCTTTCAACGCTCGCTTCGGTTCCTCCCTCTTCTTTCGCTCGCTTTTGGCGACAGTTCAAACCTCTCCAGTTGACTTTGGATCTACTTTATTCTCTACCGTCGGGTCATGAATAAGGAATGTCGTGCAAGAAAGAAAGAGAAAAGAAAAGAAGAAAAGAGAGCGAATCGCGCTTCCGATGGTTACATCGTTAAGGCGAACGGGAGGCAGAAATCTGTGCGAATAACGTTCCGTGCGTAACGTACGGACGGAAGATTTTCCAAGCGGTATCCTAAATTCGCGAGATCACCGGCAAGACGATAACGCGAATGTCCAGGAAGCGATTTCTCCGTGAAAATTGATAACGGCCCGGAGGGATCTTACGAGCTAGATCACTCCTATCGGCTTTATCGCGAACTCGTAAAGTTCCCGAGATCAGGGGAGATCCCCCGTTGGATCTGTGGGCGCAATCTAGCAGGAAGAGAAACCGTGCGGTAGGAAGATAAAAAGCGAATCGCGGCTGAAGAGGCTCGCTTATAGTTTCGCGCCGGCTGACAGCTGGACAATTGCCAGGAGGGAAGAAGGCACGCGGGATTATAGAAACCAAGATTACCGTGGAAACGACTGGCTCGGGTACTTAACGGTAATTGCTGAGCGCGAGTAAATCCGCTGGGAGTATATGCCGTGCGCACGCATACACGGGGGAACGGCGTCACCGGTAGCCCGTTGCTTTTGCTCGGCTCGAGTCTATTCGTCAGGCGAATCGCGGCTCCGTAGCACGCGCCTGCCCGTGCCACTTTCCTTTCGCGCGTAGGCGAAAAAAAGGCGCGCGCTTAAACGCCGCCGGGCTGGAAAAGTTGAAATCGTCGTCCGTTCGCGGGACGAAACTTCGCTGGACGCTGTTGACGAGACGCTTCTTGCTAGTCGATTCGTTTTTATTTTGTCGAACGATATGCCCGTGTGCGCGCAAACTGTCGTGACGTACGGCTTTTTTATTTGCTGGATAGCGACATTAGTTTTCCGTCTCTTGCCATACCGCCATGCGCCCAACTGGTATACATTCGGAAATTGAAAATTAATTTTTATTAGAGCTAGTCTTTATTTTTATCTCATTTTCAGAGATCGAATAACGAAGAAGCTCATTTCTGATCATGGCGGAAAGTCAAATTATGTAATATATCGTAACACGTTCCGAGACCCGTATTAATTTAACGAGTGAAGATCCGTTAACGGAGATAACGTAGGTTGCCCGTAACACGATTTGTAACGAGTCTCGGGAGTCAGAAAAACTTCCAGACAAAGAGGAAAGAAGGCACGCAGAAAGGAAAAGAAGAAATGTCCTCCCGATTCGGTAAACTTTGACCCGTAACCAAGCGTGATTCTCGACAGTGATGTATCGCATCCTGTCGTTGACCCGTATTCCTTGGGCGAGATTTCTTCTTCTTCTTCTTCTTCTTCTTCTTCTTCGTCTTCTTCATCCTCCAACTCGTGGCCCGCTCATTTTTGTTTTTCCACTTCCCTCGTCGAGCACTGAGTGCACTGACTCATTGTCAGAAGGAGTGAGTGCTTAGTCAGTGGCTGGCATGCGTGCACGAAGAAGAAGAAGAAGAAGAAGAGGAGGAGGAGGAGGAGGAGGAGGAGGAGGAGGAGGAAGAAGTAGAAGAGGGAATAAGGGGAGAAGGAGAGAGGACCAAGAGGAAGACGAGGAAGAAACTATCACAATAGAGGGAGTCTCTCTGGCAGGGCGTAGGCGCTGTTCGCCTCTCTCTTTGATCCTTTTTCCCGATGTCCCTTTGGTCTGTCTTTCTGCGTTCGTCCCGCTTTATTCATTTTTCTACCTATCCTCCTTCCACCCCGGGGCCGCAGCGTCCCCTTCCTCGGGCCTCTTTTAGAAGATGCGCCGGTTGCGAGGGCGAAAATAACAGAAGAGAATGCCGCGGGAGAAAAGGAGGACTCGATTCCATCCGCGCACCGTTTACCGGCGCGGATCGAAAGATCAACTAAATATAAACAAGAACCCGCCACCGCGTCTTCCCTCCGCGCACCTAAATCGCGACGGCAAGTGCGATTACACCAGGAATTCGCCGACTGAACGGGAGTTAAATGTGTCGCGCGCAATTTCGAATGCGGCGCGTAACGGTAAGAGAGTTGTAATCTTAATTCGAGCTTGAAGCAGAAAGTACAGAAATCTTTGCGTAACCGTTTCAGCCAAAAGTTACTCAACTCCCACGATCGAATCTCGAGGTACATACACGAGCGCGCGCGCGGGCGGACATACGCGTGTCGATTCGAGTCGTCATCTCTGATCTCGGTGCCGAGAAAACGATGTAATTAGTTTCATTCGGTTGCTCGAACCAGTTATTCGGCGCGGGTATTATTAAAATGAAATTAATTTTATGGCCGCTGCAAATGCTCGGATATTTGAAAAAAATGATTTTAAGGTTAAAATCGCGTTAAATACGAGCGGGCACGATGCTACTCCACGCACGACGAACGACGCGCGCAGTCTCGGGTCTTTGGCGCGGCTAGGAACACGGTCCTATAAGAGGCAGCTTAAATCAACGAAATAAAGAATACGGATCACAGAAGTATTACCTACGCGGACCATTGTTCGCGTTCTCATTGACATTCATGGAGTACACGGCCCCTGCGTCCTATCGATACCATAATACGCGACGCTATTATGAGTTATCGTGCCATTGTCTCGTCGGGAGCGTATCGGCCCGGCTCGAACCTCTTAATACGTTTTCCGACGTTCTTTTAATAACTTTGAACATCGCATTTTGCGCGCAGGCGACTGGAATAGCGCTACCACGCGCGCGACGCGAAAGTAAATTAATCTTCAAAGTCAAAGTTTCGGTGCAACTATCGTAACAACGATATCCTACAGTATACCAGTATCTCCAATGCTACAATCAATTTCTAAATCGGCAAACGCTATCGCGGAATGTTCAAAACAAAAGCAAACCGAAACGTGGCATAACGGAGAAATAACGTCACTTTGCGCATAAGAATGCCCTTATCCCTGTGCCAAAGAGAAGCGGGGGGGGGGGGGCGAGGAATAGACTCGTAAATCGCAGCGAGACCACGGCGACCGACACGAAGAGAGAGAGAGAGAGAGAGGGGGAGGGGGGGGAGGTCGAAAAAATATTGACGCACACTCCGCGCATCCCAGACACAAGCAACGCATCTTACGCGCGGTTACAGTTAACGTCCTCTCTTCTCAAGCCAACCTCTCGCTTCACCCCCTACCTGCCCTCCACCCTCTCGGCATCCTCGCCCTTCCTCCTCTTACGCTACCCGGGGACAATTGCGTTTGCGGCGGGGCAAAGGCATATCTGCATACGGTGTAATACAATTTGCGATGCATCGTTCCGTGCGGCGGCAGGAACGGCCGGCTGTGCAGCGTGCACTTTCGTCGCTGTCTCTCGCGGGTCTCGCCAACGCTCGACTACTATGCGAGCGCTGCGGTTCGCCGCTTGATGGAAAACGCACTTTTATCCCGGCTAGCTGCGCGGCGCGCAGAAGTTCGGCGGGGTGGTGAGGCGGAAAGGGGTACGCGCGTTTGTCGCGTTTAAGTTCGCGCACGATACGTTGTCTAGCGGCGCGCACGGCATTACACCTTCCTACGATTTAGAGGCGAGAGAAAATATATACTGCCTACGATCGCGCGCGTCGACGACCCGACGCGGACGTTCTCACGGGGAATAAGGCGGCGATTTCTTCATCCTGTCGCTCGGGCACGGGCGAGATGAAATTATTGTGCATCGCCGTTTCTCGAGAATCTCGCTGATTTTCATTTTCAATGGATTCGTTTCTCAATGGACCTTTCAATAGATATTCTTCTTTTTTTTTTTTTTTTTTGTTTTTCCTTAACCGGACAGGCAGCACGATTCGAAAGGTAAATTCTAAGTAGGAATAGCAATAACCGTGCGTAATGGAAGAGACGTAAATACGTAACGTGATTGTTACGATGACGGGGTAGGATAGATTCTCTTGGCGGAGAAGCAATTTAAGTAGCGTCGATCTTTCGTTTCTCAGGGGTATAGTTAATGATAAAAATTCAACCAGCAATGATGCGTGACGCTCCGACGGAATAGTCGAATTACATACGCGGCGCTACTTTTCCTATTACATAGTCCTCGCGCCGGCGCAGAAGCCGAACGCAGGTGAGCGTAGAAAGATAGGATGATCGGCCGATAGGGTGATTTATAGATAAGTAAATTGATACGTGTGAGCGGGTAAGAGTAAAGAAAAGAGTGGTAATAAAGGATAGGCATTTGAGCGTTATCCACGCGGTAATGATGCAAGACGAACCTCGCGAGGCATGCCCTCTTAGCGGTATATAACGAAATTATAAGCAAAGAGAGTTACCGTGCGGAGCTCGCTGTACCGCAACACCGCTCAAACTCATTACACCTCGAGACAAAAGGTATTACCCTTCGCTAGGTACACCCGGGTATTACCAACCGCTGTATGATTTATTCGACGGAAAATCTATAATACGTCTCGGAGCACCTACGTCCAAAATCCCCCTGAAAACACCTTTCGCGTCCTCGATGCCGGCTCTCAAACTCTCTCTCGCAGAAATGCCAGAAAAGCCGCGAAACTCATTATTAATTCTCTCGTTAATTTCCCATCTCGGATAGCCAGTACGCCCACGCCCACGACGCGACTATAATCCTCGAGCGTGCGACTAGACTCGGCCCGTCGGCGAGGCATCCTGCGGCGGCTTTAACGAGACAATCGCACGGATGTACGCGAGCTTAAGGAGTCGCCTTAGGAGCGAAGTTTGACTCCTACGCGTTACACGAGGAGCCGTGGGGCGGCGGTGGCGGTGGCGGTGTCGGGTCCGACGCGTGGACCCTGACGTGTCGCGAGCAGGCGTGTACGCAATTTGTCTCGTACTCGGATAATTACGCCATTATGCCTGCCTTCTTTAACTTCCCTTGCCCGACGTACCCTTGGACCCCGCTTATAAGGTTCAGTCTAGAATTCAACCAGTCTCGTTTCGCTCGCGTCCTCGTCCTTTCCTCCTCCTTCCTTCCTTCCTTCCTTTCTTTCTATCTTTGCTTTCTCCGTTTCTCGTCCCTTCATTCGCGACGCGGTCTCGTGGACCGCGAACTGTCGCGCGGTACGCGCCGCGTAGCTATCTTAATTAATACGAGAACCACTTAACGTACCACTGATTTATGCCATCCGGCTCCATGGGAGAGAAGTCCGCTTCTCTTCGAACCCGAGGAAAAGGACGTGCGGCTATCACAATGTCGTTTCTCACCCACTGGCCGTTTATCCGTGCTACCCATTTGGCGCACCACAGTCACCTAAGTCTCACATTTAGGTTTGCAGCGGGGGAGAATACGGCGGGAGAATCGCAGGACCCTGTTGATCTGTCGGAATTTATGCCGCCGATAATTCAGAGTTTAGGGAATCCTCGCGTCGAGTGTCGTGCGAATGACATCACGCGCCGCGTTCCGCTCCGTCGCTGTCACGCGTCGTAAATATACATATATCTCGGTAATAGAATTAATTCGGCGAATCTTTCCATATGGCCTATACAAAGAATGGCGTTTAAGGTGATTCGATCCCGACGGAACGGATCCCACGCAGGGATATCGAGTGAAAGGATACGAGGGGATAACGCGCGAATTTTACCTGTTTCATAGCCACGGGATCAAAGAAGCCGTTGGAGCACAATGGACGTCTCGTAACTCGCGATACCCTGGCACCATTAGGCGACGATCGTTCATAATTTTACGAGGTGTTAAAACCGGGTGCAATCCGAACGAACTGAGCCACCACAGTGGAGCAGCGCTCGGGATATGCTCGCGACGATAATATGTAAACGTCGTCGTAAAATCTGCTGCCGCGTAGAAGATGGAGTCGTATAAAACCATGTAGAGACATCTTTATTAGTGGGGCCCGTGGGCCAGTTAGAGGCATTCGCGGTCCCGCATAAATATCAAACGTGTAAAATTCAAGGAACAACCCGATATCGATGTTTTCGTTAACGACGTCGCACGACGTTTACGCGATGGCCAGATTTGTTAGCGCTGGTACGATATTTCTGTTATTTTCCTTCCGTTAACATTCATCTTTATTTACCGCGCCATCGATTCGTCGTGGTTTTCAATTTGATTTACGTTCAATTAATTTATTCGCTATTCCAAGTTTCCTTACTGCCGGTTCTGGAACAGAATAGCCACGCGAAATTCTTCGAATATTCACGGGTAAAATAATTCATAAGAATTTCCATACGTTACAGATATTATTTTTTCGCCTGTTAATTTCGGGATGAAAAAAGGGGGGAGGGGGTGGGGTAACGTACGTCGTTGTTTTTAATCTCCTTCGGCGCACCTGCGGTCGATTCGGTGCGATACGTTATGGAATTAGGCGCGGTATCTGCTGTAATTAGGGATTACCACATTTCGCCAATTACCCTACCACGGTTAGGCACGACCTGTGTGGCGAACCTCCCTGGCCACACAGTGCTGCCCGGCAGGATTTATGGTTCTTCGTGGACGTACCGGCGCTGCACCCGAGGAAGAACAAGGTTCCGGTGCGAGTACCTCCGCTGCGCCCCGAAACTCGCGTATAAACCGAGCGTGACGCGACATTCTCGAGATGCGGCGGCATTCTTCTATGACGAAATTGCGCGCGTAACGTTACCCGCGGTGGCGTATTAAAAAGATAAATTTTGAGAGACGGCCTCGCGAAGCTCTACCTTTGTACGAGCCTGGGAATACGATTCGTTCGATGCCAGCCTGAAATCGTGTAGCGGAGATGAGTTAAGAGCGAATGATTTTCAGCCAGAAACGGTCTTAAAGCGTTTTACCGAAATTATTTTTCTTCGGCTTTTTGGCAATTGAAGTAGACAATGAAAAAGTTTATTGGCGTTGCTTGGTCCTTTTGCCAATTGGATAAAGTTATTAACAGCGAAAGTAACGAGCCACGCGCTTCGATCGAAATGTTGTAATTTGAACGTTAGAACGGCGTTTCGCGCTCGATAATCGAATCGGCGATCGAACACTCGGAGCTCAAATATCGCCGAGCGCCAAAGTTTTTTTACGGTAATTTCCATTTCCCATAAAATCCATTCACCGACGGTCAGTGGTATCAAACATTTACCATTCAGCCGTTCTAGCGTTAATAGATTTATATTTGCGGAAACCTCTTACATTTGCAGCGTATCGGCGTTCCATCTTTAAATACGTGAAACGACGAAACGTAGATATACATATGTAGATAAAGAGAGAGAGAGGAGCTAACGGTACTTGCGCGAAAGCAGGGTTTATCGGCATCGATGATCCCACACACGGCGCTAATTAACGAAATTAACGCTTCCTTCGGTATCGCATTACGGCCCCGCGGGATCTTTTCCAACCGCTCGTGACTTCCGGCGAAGGGGGGGGGGGGGGCGTCGTCGTCGTCGCGTCGTCGCGGCGCGCATCAAAACGGCACCAACAAAATTACCCACCTTAAAAATATTAACCTTATTCGAGCGATCCCACGCGATGCAATTACAAACGCTGTCGCATTAAAATTCAAGGAGGACCGTGAAAGAGTGAGTGGAATCTCGTTGGCCCCGTTAATTCGACCCGCGGCGGTTAAGGTCGGGACTTCACCTGCTTGAGCTACGATCACCGCGAGACGTGGGATCCCGAATCGAATTTGGTTTTGATTTCTCAGCTTTGTGAGTCAGACGTGGGCGAGGATCCCCGCGGTTCGCCAGGCGCGTCGACCTCTCGGTTCCAAGAAGTCGAAACGTCCGGTCGTATCTCACGAGTTGCCGGGGAGGGCGGAGGGGGAGGGGGGATTTCGTGCACTCGCGGCGCCCCCCCCCCCCCCCTCTCTACGAATAATGTACACCGTCGTTGGTCATCGCCCAACCCCACGACCCCTGGGGATAGAGGCGATACCACGATTAGTAATCGCGTGTTACCGCTCTCCTTCGTGCCCGCTTCCTCCTACTCTCCCTTTCTTTTCTCCCGTTTCTCAGGTCCGTCGTATATTTCGGGAATGTATCGCTCCGTTTGTGACAAATTATTTCCAAGCGTCGGCGTGTACCATTATCACGTCCGAATATAACTGATCTCGGCTGAGAATTCGAGTGGTAAATCTCCGAGAGATAATCACGGCTCACCGGGCGTACATCATCGAATTAAGAAAATTGAGGAGTAACACGGAATTCTTTTTTTTTTCTCTCTTTCGTTTTCCTTTTTTTTACCACGTACCACGTCGGCGAACAGCCGTTGCGGCGGGGGAGAGGGGCGGTGGAGGGGGCGACTGTAAATTAGTATTTAGAGATAAAATATTGCATGGTAACGAGAGGTCGTAAACATCCGTTGCGAGAGTCTATCGAGAAATTAAGAACACAACGAAGCGATCGTTGGGAATTAGATAGGAGGGTATCGTATCTTGATTGCCGCTATAACCGAGGCTAGATCGTTTAAAAGTTTTATCGCAAATATTTCACATGCCTGAGCGCGCAGGCTACAGTTTCAACGATCGAGAATCCGATACTCGCGCACGGAAACACGTGAACTCTGTGTAGGAATCGATAAGGGGACTTTTGTACGCGAAACCAATAATCGGGGTTTACGTTACCGAGCACTCGGACCCCCTGCCGTTCGTCCTTCCAGACGGAGAACGTGTCTTCCAGGACTCTGGCTCGTTTCGTTCGTGCCGGCGATCGTCGTCGTCGTCGACGCCGTCGACGTTGCCGCGTAATCGACGCCGACGAGCCGTACGGCCATAGCCTTATTTATTCACAATAGAGCCAATCAATGAAGGTTAATTACCGCCGACATCGACGCCGCCTGGCTCGTTAGATCGATGATAAATCGACGCCTCGGCACCGGAAAGTCGTTATTTTTCACTGATCGAAGCCTCGCGATTTTCGTTCTGTCAGCTTCGATTCGCGGCGACGACGGGGAAGACGTAGCGATTGTTTCCTTCGCGCGCGTAAACGAGACGTTGGACAGTATTTATGTTTGTATCATTATTGAAAAAGTACGGGTGCGGGTATCGGAATCTGATCGAGAGACGGGAGAAATCCGTTGATTCGAAATTTCTGCCGGCGTTACGAGATTCGAGATTAATCTTAAAAATTAATTAACGATTGCTTATCCTTCTCGCGGATCGTGAAGGAGAACATAAAAGTAGGAGGCAATCGAACGTCCGATGAAACTTGTCCGCCAACCTTACGTTATTCGAGACCAATTTTGGAAATTAATTTACGGTTTCCCTCGTAGATCATTTGGGAGTGGAGATCCGGGGAAAAAAGCTTAGTAGCAACGCAACGCGCAAATAGATACGTTTACCGGGGCAGGCCTCGTTATTTACGAAAACCCCTTATTAAAGGCTCTAAAGATCGGCGAGCACGCACCAAACCACTGCCCCCGAACTGTTCGCGCGATTATCGTTTCGTCCTACCAAGGGCAAAGAAACACCTGATTTCGTTCGCAGGCGAAATCCAGCAGCGCCAATCGCGAACCCCGTATGGATCGACGATCCATCCTATTAAAGCATGCGGCCGAGTGCGTCAATTAAATATCATTCTCGGGATCGGATAGAAACGTACAGTGCAGCGCGTGGATGTCGGATCGTTTGATAAATAGTCCACGTTAAAAATGACTGTGAGACGGTCGGAAGTCGTTAATTGGAGAACGATATCTTTTAATTAAACCGCGACGGTGTTTTACTAATATCAATTGCGCTTCTAATCGTCTCGTTGTATGTCGGACACGGACGTTGTAACGTTTAGTCCACCGTTATCGCGATAAACTGATACCGGGAAGGAGAGGGAGGGAGGGCAATAACATGACGAAGCTTTTAATAGAGACATCGGTCACTCGGTAAGTGGAGCAGTCGCGAACTTATAAACATTTCGAGATAACCGTGCCGCATGATCGCGGGTGAGCTGACCGGGGGAGCACACCCTCGAATGCCTACTTACTTTGTTTCCGAGCAACCTCTTTACCATTTCGAGAGCTTCACGGTCAAGAACTCCGCTCGCTATTCAATGCTGATTCCGGCTAATTCAGCGAGTAATACGAGTCGAATCCTATTGCAGCGGCGGCATGGCAGAAACGAAGAGTCAGTAGAAAAGCACGGCTTAAACTGAGAATCGCGGCTAATCGCACATCCCCTCGTTTCGATTCCAAAACCGGAATAAGCACGAGAGAGTAATGCTGTTATTATTAAGAAAGATTTCATGGGCTGAACTGACATTTCCGCGATCGGTAAAAAGTTCGTTCGGTCGACATGATTCGCGGGACCACACCCGGAAGAGACGTTTCGTTAAAGTTAATATTGATGAGCCGGTTATATACCATCTCGGCTGAATTTATCTCGAGGGCTTTCATTGAAATTGAAATCAACTCGCGGTGCTCGCCGCTGGGTTTCTCGGTGAATCGGCGATGGCTAAATTGGAACACCCGCGCGGATATTGAAATAATTACCGGCGATCGTTACGAGTTTATTCGCTGGAACCGAAATCGTCGGAATGGAATCCTTCAAAATTTCTCGTTGCACGAACTATCGATCGATTGTCGAGATCCACGTCTAAACCTATTTCGAGCAATGTACCGCGTTCGGACACGAGAGAGGCGGTCACGAAAGATGCGAGTCGTTTTCCCGGCTATTTTCAGTTTTGTTTTCATATAATTTGCGAGTAATCGGTTAATGCCGAGTCGAGCGATCTGTAGCGTTTGGCCTGGAAACAGTCGGTCGGGGAAGGTGCCAGTCGTCCTCTCAGCCTTATTAGGCCGGAAGGTGAGGGTGAGGCCCCTGATAGGTGGAGTGTCGCTGGAATCCAGGCAGGTAGGCGCCAACAATGCCGAGGAACTGTCAAGAGGAGAAAACCGTCGACACCGCGTTAACGACTCCCTGCCATGTAGGGCTACGCCGCCATTTCCCGGCGTAAAGGTAAAAGACACTCGGGAGTCCTCGAGAGTAACGTTAGAGGAGAGGATACGTAAAACGGGGAGAGGGAGAGGGAGAGAGAAACGAGCCCTACGAAGCCCGTTCGAGCATCCACGGCGTCGGCATGCAAAACGGGCGTTGCCGGTCTGGCGAACGACAGAACAGTAGGTCCGTACGAGACACACGCTCGAACCACCGAAGAGGGAGAACATGGAATTCCTCCCGTTCCTTCTTTACCAAGAGTCCCTCTAATAACCACCACGATCCGCTGAGCTCTTTAGACCTCTCTGATACGAATCTCGGTGGAGCTTGTGCGCGCCAGCGGTTACCGCGCAGCGCCTCGAGAAGAGAGATCCCGATTCCCAAGGATCATCCGTTCCCACACGATGCTAACATCACCGTATCGTTATTAGAATATAAGTGTACGTTCGTCGGGTCTCGATCCTGATTCGGTGGATCGGGTCCAACGTTCGGACAAACGAGCGACACGCGTCGCGAGACGAATAGCGGACACGCTGAACGGAAAGCCGGTATCGGTGTTTTAGCAAAGACCCGTCCCGACGCGTGAACCGGGGAAAACACCATCCGGTAATGGCAGGGAGTATTCCCTGGTAATGGCAAATACTCGGTGTCCCATAAGTCTCCGGTTACAAGACCAGGGTCTGGCAGTAAGTAATAACCATCACCTACCTAGCCGAGTTTCCGGAGGAGAGCCGATCCAAAAAGCACGGGGCGATCGTTATCTCCCGTTGGTTGCACGGAATCGATATCGGGCCAGTACCGTACGTTACGGAGCACGCGAAGGGTACCACCCGGTGTACCGGTACCCAATAAATATCGGCGGAGTATACGCGCAAGACGGTTACATATACGCTCGGTGCCGTCCGCGATCCCGAGGTATCTACCTCGCAAGGTACCCGAGTGTGTAATCGCGACTCCTCGTATAATGCACGGATAGCAAGCCGAGACTTGGACGATCCTGGAAGACCTCGAAGGCCAGCTAGCTGCTATTCCTCATCCGTATTATCCACAAGTTATAACTCGTTTGGCAGTGTTCGTGCGTCGCCCTGCGCCGAGGTGCAATCCAGTGGCGCGCCTATAAGTGCTGCCGCAGAGGCGTAGGATGGATGTCTGTGGTAGAGACGGAAGCCTGGTGAAATTGCGAGTTTCGTGGCATCCGAAAGTAATGACGGCGCGATTATTCGAGTCCTTTGGCAGTAATTGTGCATAGGTCGTACGATTTGAGAACATTACCGAGTCGTCGCTTCGGCGCTGACAGATCAACCCTGGGTGCATTCCATCATATGTGCCCTTTAGGGCAAATTGGAGGATTGACGCACAGGTGACGGGAGACCGAAGCGTCGGATTTTCACTTTTGCATCCTCGTCAGGCCTGTAACTTTATAGTACGATGGTTGTATTTCGCGTAAATCAGTGCCGTTCTTTGATCCATTTGCACATCGAGAATCGTCGATGGAAAATGGCGTGCGTTTACAGCGCAGGCGAATCTCTCGTTACTCGAAGGGTGCGTCCTCAGGTGCGACTAATAAAACGCTTCCGTGGCTATCGACTTCAATTTAATTAACGGTCTTCGTTGTGCCGTAACTCGCTAATTGCGAGGCACGAGGTGGTCACAACTGCATCCCGCGCGTCTCAAAGGGACAGGAAGGGCGGACCGTCGAAGGGATCCTCGATCGATCTTCCCGACGCTCGCGACTCCTTTTTTCGTGAGTTCGACTCCTACCGGTCCTGCTCTCCCTCCCTTCTTTCGCCCGCTTCTTCCTTATTGTCTCGCGCCGAGGCTCCTCGAATCGATCGATTCGTTACGTTTCTCAAATTACAGGCGGCTATTAATATTATTTCAAGAGTACTTTTGCCTTTTTTAAAGATGGATCATCCGAGAGAGTAGATGTCTTTGACCCTTGAGCGTGGTACGCTGGCAGAAAACGTATCTGCTCGTCTACAATTTGTGTTTCCCGATACTGGGATGCGCAACTTTGCGAGTGATTCAAGTCGTACTTCCAATTTAAACTGAGTTTAACACAATCCATCATTATCAGGTTGCGAGAAACGTAGTGTTTCTGAATTTTTTATCTTCGCACGCACCCTGCCGATTCCCTCTACCTGGTTCGGCATTTTCCTACATCCTCTGTCCCAAAACGGGGTATAGAGGTTCAGGACCGATAGATCTCGAACTTGAGACCAATATAGGCCCAAACACTAACAATAAGAATCTGAAAGACGTAATATGACTCGTTAGTATATGTATACAATCCCTAAACCAACAAATATCCGTCTGATTCTTAATTAATAGTCGTTCTTTTAATGGGGAAGAAATAACCTCGGTGAATCTAAATAAAACACAGTGTGTTTGATCTGATTCTTCCTAAAGCAGGGCCGTTTTTATGGAAAGCTAACCCACTTTCAAGTTAAACTGGAACGAATAAAACGGACATCCGCCGGTTCAAACTGACAAATGTCTGAAATCAAAACTCGATTTCTCTATAACCGGCGAAAATTTATCTACGAGTACCACTCCTAAGACCGTTTTTTACTCTGGGGTTAAACATCCGTGTGCGCATTAGAGATTTTTTCCTCCACCGTGTTATGGGCGGCACGATAACGAACTCCGATGCACGACGAATACCCTTTCGAATCTGCGCAACGGCAATTACCATAACAATTCCAAGCTGATGCACAAGCCGTGTAGCTAACGAGCAATTAATATATAGATCTGTACCCGGCAATAGATCGAACCCCTCTTTTTCTCTCGGTCTCAGTCCGGCCGTCTCCGCGTCTCCTTCTCATAAGTGCCGCCCGCATAAATCTATAAACTAACCGCGCGTGGTTCCCCGAGATTTATACTAACTGCACGGTGACCGTATGTACAACGCGTGTGCGTGTACAGCGCCGACAACGCGAGCGTGCACGAACGCGGTACACGCGTTTAACGCTCGGCGCGGCGCACGAATGCTAAATGCTCACGCTGAAGGGGAGGTGAGGGAGAGAGAGAGAGAGAGAGAGAGAGAGAGAGAGAGAGAGAGAGAAACTGGTCGTAAAATACAGCGATTTGAACGTAGCCACGTAACCGAGAGTAAAAGAGCTCTCGCGGAGGGGAGAACGATAGTAATGAGCGGAGTAATGAATTTCACTAAACGCCACTCGCCCTACGTGGAAATCTCGTAAACGCGAGACTTATGCGTGCGCCGAGAACGCCATGCGCGCTTCCTGTCAGGGCTTCGCTCGCGCTGCTCTCCTACTACCCTTTCGCGAGTGTCGACCACCTACAAATACTCTTTAGCGTAACGACCCCCATGAATTTCGCGCGTTTCTTCTCTCGCTCTTTACGAATCTCGTACGTTACAGATCTCTAGGAATGCCGACAGGATTTTATTTTCCAACGTCATCGCTATCGCTATCGAGCTCTATTGGAAATTTTGTCGAGCGACGAAAACCACAATTGGAATTCCCGGAACAGGGATTACTTCTAACGGCGCGTCCGTATGGCTTGCACGTACGCAATGCACGAGACGAACATTAAAAACGGCCGTGCAATAATGTTATAGATCAGCGTTTCGCGGTTTTATCGTGATTTTATGAAAGGGCAGGAATATATATACGGATGGGCGATAAAATAATAAATAACGCTAAACGGCATTCGCTTACATGAAAACCTCGTAATCCCGGGACTTATGCGTGCGCTTAGACTTAGAACACCGGCATCGCTTCCTGCCGGACCCATTCGCGATGCTCTTCTGCCCCGAACGGTTATTCGCTCCGGCCACCTGCGGGCATCCTTTCAGGTGGGCGGCAATTGAAATATTATAACCGTCGTATCGTAAATAAGTTAACCGTTTTCTGGCTGTAAAAAGCATTAATGGAGAAGTGGCGTGTAATATACCGCGTACGCGAATAATTTAATTTTCCTTTATTTATCGCGAGTAATGTTCGCCGATCATAAACTACCGATAAACGGGGCCTAATTACACGGTAACTCGCCGAAACGACTTTTCCCGGGGAAATAACGCCCTCCGTACGGCGAGCCGAGAAGTTTAAACTTTAAAGTAACGCGCGCGACAATTGCCGCGAACGATCCAGGGATCGCGATTGACAAATACGGCGAGTATTTTCATTCGCATTCCGCTACCGGCGCGCTTCTCGCGTAACGAGAAGTGAATGCACCGCGAGGCCTTTAAGGCCGTCACGGTGTAGGAATTAATTCGTCTTAGGGGAATTTCCTGGAGAGCGTAGGAGTCCGAGAATGGCGGTGAAAGTCCATCGGGTTCGCCGGTTCTAAATCTGATTGATCGATTTCTAATCGATCCTCTTTCGCTACTATAAATACCGCACGGGGCGGCGTCGCGTGGTTTCCACGAGAATCCCGCTGTTCGCGGGACGAATCCGTGTGGCATGGATAATCTCCGTTCTCGTCACGATTTCCCTCGATAAATCGCGATTTATACGCGCTAGGAGGACATCGCGTAAATAACTTTCCGCGTTAAAGAGAAAACTACATACCGGCGGTGTTACGTTATTAGAATTATTATCGAGTTAATGGAATTATTAATCGATCCGCTCCGTTAATTTGCCACTTATCGCGTTAACCCGCCGGATCGTGGCGTCGAAGGATGGATAACGTGGCACCGGTGAGAATAAACCGCGTGGCCCGTGCGGACTCGCGGAAAACCCACGTTGCATATTATTTATCGCGACAGATATATGGTCGATGAGAACGGGCGTCGTAATTCGTCGCTAATCACCGCGCATACAACGGTGTGGGAGGGAGCACCGCGGAGAGAATGTCAGTGAAAGTCTATCTCGACGATCGTTTCTACGACGATTGTCGTCCCACGTGTTCGCGCCGGCACGACAATCGTTTCCTGATGAAGCGAACGACCCATTCGATAGTGCTGAAAAACTGCCGCGGGGATCCCTGAGCTCCCATCGGGACCCCCTAAACTGTTATTACGAGCGCAACGATATATGGTCGATATAATAGTAATGTTGGTCACTCACGAGTACCCCTTGACCGATATTACGTTGCTATTCGACTCGCGTACCAAAAATTTGAAACAGAACGATCGCGTAAGTATCAAATTTTAACCTTTTCAATTGGTATTCTTCGTCAAATCTCCTCGCACCGATAGATTCGATTAATAATAGCGAACACAATTGGTCCTCCTCTTTATTCTCTTCGGATAATCAAACGGATAATCGCGATACTTAAAAAATCATTTTCACGCAATTTAATATGTCTATTTACTTCCCCGTATAATACTACTTCGTCGAGTTCCTCAAGAGTCATCTCCACCATCGAGCGAAAGTAAATAATAAGTCCGCGCAAGGTTGAAATCACTCTGCGAGGGGGAATTCGTTCGACGAAACTCCGTTCGTCGAGAGTAAACGGTTCGTACGTCCCCGCGCAGAGCAGCGCAACGCTCCGAGTTTCTAAGAACGCGTCAGGATTACAGCCAGGCATCAGGAATTAGTGCCGGCGCGTATCGAGTGGGTGACTATAAATAGTCGGGCGTTAGTAGGTGCAACAAAAGGATGCCAGAAAAGCAAGCCGTGCCCATGCCTAGACCAGTCGCGAGTTTCGCGTGTGCAAAGGAGCGTGCACGCGCGCTCACGCCCGCGATTATCTTCCGCAAAAGCCGCGGTGGTTCGCGCTTCCAGCCAGTGGCCCCGGCGTACGTATATGTATACCCCGTGGGTAGGCAGGCAGTCAAGGTGGGCAGGGTCAGGAATTCCTAGGCGTGCGAGAGTGTCTGGCACACATCGCCACGCCACGCTCTGTGCAGCCCGGAAACGAGGGAGAGCTCTCTCGAGGCCGTTCGCCAAGACCCGCAAGGACGTTGTTGCCTGCCAAAGAGGATTCTAACCGAGAGTTTTCTTCGCATCTTTTTTTCTCCCTCCTACGGGAAACATCAGCGGATAACCGCGTGGGCCCCCGTTCGCCCGTGCGCCGCCGTTGGCGAGAATCGTTCGTTAATCGACGACAGGGTAGATTTTTCTTTATTCGGCGGAACGAAGCGAGGTGAATATTTTCGAAGGAAGGAGCGGTGGATAATCTATGGGGGTGACAGGGTAAAAGTTCCTTTCGGAGAGAAAAATTTCGCTGTCCCGACGGTTGTTTTTCTTCTTTCTTCTTTTTTTTTTTTGTTTTCTCCGGACCTCGTGAAGAGTACCTCCTGGGATTTGCCGCGGACGTACCGTTGGCAATAAATACCTGGAGGCAACATAATTCTCCAGCACGACGCTATGCGTCATGCTAGATTGGTATCGGAGACGCGTTATCGCACGCCGCGGCTTTACGGTATAACCTTATACCTTACACGTGTACTGAAGAAGGGTCCGCCACCCTTCGCGCGTCGGTTCTGCCCGTCGTTCCAACGGCGGTACCTTAAAATATGTCCCTCCCTCATCTCCCCCCCCCCTCCCCACCCCCGAGCGATGTATATTTTACGCACCGAGCTTGAGTCTAGAAACTAGACGAAACGCTCGTTTACGTTTCACCGGAAATTTATATCCCGATCCTCTTCCTCTCGACGCCGAATATTAAAGACGAAAGGAAGAAAAAACAACGGGACAAACGCGACGCACGGTTCGACCGCGACGCGTGGTCTCGAAGGACGTCAAGGACCGTCGATCGGCGAGATTCCGCAGAGTTAAATCATTACTTCCCGATCGGCGGTAAAAACAACGGAACGACGGTGAATCAGGAAATCCCCAGGCCCCGGGGATTTCGCGAAAGGAGGAATTAATTGTCCATTTGGGAAATCAAGGGTTTCGCGGGAACCGTGAGCGGCGACGGGGGAGGAGGGGGGGGGGGCAAAAGAGCGATCCCGCAGAGGCGAAGGAATTCGAGGAACCCGCTTGGAGCCGAGCGGAATCGGCGGAATAGCAAAGGGCACCGAAAGGCGTTCTTCCCTCGACCGTTGCGAAAGAAGAGGCCGCCGTCCGGCACGTTTTTCCAAGGCGCGGAGCCGCGGTTTACAAAAGCCGATGTCAGTTCCGCCGATAGAGAGATTCCATTGGGTCCCTCTCCGCCAGCCACTGCCGAGCAATATCGACGAGCGACGATCTACCCAATTAGTAACCATCGCGAATTCCCATTAGCCCATGCGAACTATCGGGCAATCTGGTGCCCCGAGCTCCTTACCTTCGCGTACATTCGTCACCGAAAGTGTAAGCGTACGTATGTAAATCGTGGCGTCTCTTTACATCGATATTCGCGGATTTATGAGTCGATCGCGAGAGATGGAGGACGATGTCTAGAGTTGGCGGACGTGGGTTCTCTCACAGCGCGCGTGATACTCGGTTAGAAATCCGCGCGGTAGGGTCGAGTTACGTTGTTTTTTTTTTGTTTTGTCTATTTAAATGGAATCACGGTTACGGATATTCAGAAATGATAAGGTAGGAAATCGCGACGTGTCGAACGTAAACTTCTCGATCCAAATTGTTTCGTCGATGCGGGCGTCTCTGTACTTTTGTTCGCGAGTATACGCGGTCCCGACGATCGTTTCGGTGGCATCGTAAGGGTATTTTCATATCAAAAGTCGAGCAGATACAAATCAACTTGGCCGCGCGTATTATTTGGCGACGTAACGGTCTTTTAAATCTTCTCTCGTTACCTTTTTTTTCCTCTCCCTCTCCTCCAGCAATCTTCTCGAATCCATTACGCGTTAATTCACATTTTTAGAGAACTAACGCGACTCGCGAAAACCCACCGCGATGTCGATATTTGTGATACGGCGAAAGTCGTGGAGCGAGCCACGCGATTACGATCTTCGATACTATCGTTCAACGCGCGGCATTGCGCGCAACTCAATTTCACCGTCCCCCTACGTTACGCTACATCCTGGTGCCTCGTAAACACGTATAAATTTGATCGAAAGAAATTACTGTGAACGCAGCTTAATTCATCGTCGTCGGCAGAGAGCAGAGAGCTTTCCAGCGTAAGGCTCTGCGTTCGGCGATGCATCCGTTGGCCTCTTGCCTCGGCAGATTGTTGACCGTGATTGCAATTAGTAACCCGGCGGGGGCCCTCTGTGCCTCGGAAAGGCGCGTCCCTGCCTCCCCTCTTCCACGTCCTCGTCCTGTTTCTCTTCTGGCTAATACCTTACGGCCGGCATCCCATCCCACCCCCTCCCCCTCCCCCTACCGCCCGCCACCCCCTTTTCCTTTTGGCCCTGGCCGCCCCCGTGCACGTCAACCTTACGTACACTCGTTCACGGATCTACCTACGACGAGGACGAAGACGACGAGGACGAGGACGAGGACCGTAATGGACATTTGTTAGGAACGGAAAGAGCCGATCGGGCATCTTCGGGCTCTGGATTACTCGCCATTCTCCGTGCAGGAGACATCGAGATACCGAATCTATTTCGCGTAATTACCTGGAAGAGACGCGGCTATGGTCGGCGTAACGTCGCTCACGCAACGTTGCGGCTGCCGTGCGGTGAGAAACTCTCGAGTCTCACCGAATCGATAATCGTAGTACCGCTGCTGCCTGACATGTGCGACCGTGGCGGTTTGCGTGTGTCTTTCTTTATTTATTTATTTATTTATTTATGTATTTTATTCTTTTATTTTGCGATGAATCGTCAAGCGTCCAGTTTAAACGTTTTGTAACAATTTGTACTGTACGTTTTTGTCCTCGCGGTGGAACAAAAGTATACGCACGCGCGAAACTAGCGTATGGTATACTCGTTAGCGATATATCGTGCGCATCCACTCGAGATCTTGATCGCTGAAGGTACAAATCAATGAATTTCGACCGATGAAACGTGATCGACGACGGACCTCGCGAAATGGCTTAAGCCCGACGCGCGCGCAATGGGCAATATTCGGTAGCGTGGCAAGGAATAATCCATGCTATTCCCGTGCCGAAATTACGAATGAAGATCTAGACGCGAGATCGCGCGGAGCGAAGGATGCGGAACGATCGCCGAGTCGAGAAATCGATTCGCTCTCGATACGCGCTCCCGATGGCTCTACCGCATACCGCCCGATGAAATATTGGAACGGCCTTTTATATGCATCGTTCCGCGGTAGTTAGCCTCCGTCGGAACGCACACGCGCGCGCTCCCCTGTCCAGGTATTGGCCGGCGCACACACGTATCCTGCGTAGGCAGCGGTGGTAACGAACAATCAGCGGCGCCCGTTACAACCGTGATTTTATGTTCCAATTTGCAAACGCGACGTTAAAAGCCCCCTCGACGTTGGCAGCCACCAACACCAGTACCACCGTCGTCGTCGTCGTCGTCGTCGTCATCGCCATCGCCATTCCCCGATCTCGTCTTCGTGTTTCGACCGTGAGAAGAGATTACGCCGGACCGGCCCGCCGCGCCGGTGCACGGAACGCGGCGCGTCGTAACGTTTATCACGAAAATAATATCGAGCTAAATTAATGATCGCGATCAATGCCCTTTTCTAACGTTAATAACGAAATTCGCGATAGAAACGTACGTGGCGCGGACGGGCAGGATCGTGCGAGATTATTGTGGCGCGAGAACGACTTGGTAATTACACGATTCAAATGTCATCTGCCGTGGAATAGTTTCTGAGGGACATGTATTGAGTAGTCAACGTCGAGTCGATCGATCCTGCGCGAGCCACTCCAAAGAAACAACTACGCGATGTTGTTTGAACAATGATATTTCGCGCTCCTCTCTCGGACGGGGGAACGGGAGAGAAAGGGTTAGCCACCCCATTACGGGATATAATTTACATAAACCATAAACATCGGTATCGAACAATAAACGTAAATAGTTACCTATATTCTTAAACTGTCGTAATAAATTCCACGTATCCGTCGTTGCGCGGCTCGTTCGTTTCGCGTTGCGTCTGCATGGTTCTGTTTTTCACCTTCCATCGTGTCCATCCGAGTCCATAAAGACCTTTTCTCTCTCGTACATCGGGCCCGTTCTTTTTCTCCCTCCTTTTTGCTCTTTTCTCGCTTCGGTAAATTATATTTTTACGAGGGCGGATCGAGCGCTGATTACGGGGCGAGTTATCGCCGGCTCTAATGCAACGCCCAGCGAAGAGTCGGGAACGAACTTGGCTACCAAACTGGATCGTCGAAATTATCGCGTCGGTTTCGAGCTATCTCGATGAGAGAGAAAAAAATTATGTTAAAACGGAACGTCGAATAGGAATATACATATTTCGTGCGAAACGTTTGCGCGAGCCGAGTAAGTACAGAAGCGAGCGGTTCGTCGGATCGTTTAACTAGATCATCGTTTATTCGTTCGCCAACGAGAATATTCGAGAATTAATTAATCTAGAATTATCGAACTTTGATAATCGCCTCGATCTCATTTCGGAAATGACCGAGAGGTAGCTCGTTGAGAGTACAAATTTTAAACGCGGAGCATTTTATCTCTTCCTCTCTTCGAATCACGTACGCGATCTGGATCGTATGGGCAAGGATCTAGGAATTCGAGAAAGAAACTTGAAATGTTGCACGACAAGATCTCGCGAGAGGTTCATCTAGATCAAAGGCTCCGTTGACCCTCTGACTGACGAAACGTTGGATTTATTCCGACTCTCGCTACTGCCTTCTAAACAAACTGAGCACGTATACCGTGGAAGAAGTAACGGACATACGCTTATCTGGGTAAGAAGGAGATGAGCAAAAATACAGTTAACAGGACGATGCGTATGTACGGGTATAATATAACATGGGATCGATCATAATTAGCGGGAAGTTTTTAACGGTGCTCGAGGCTTACCTCGGTATTGATTTCAAAGTAATAATATCGCGTTTTACGAACGGCAGGGTAAAATGATCGAGCGATCTATATAATTGATCGCGATGCTTACTTTTTCTCCACGAGACACGCTGTCGGGAATCCGTACTTGATACGAGTCGAAGGATTTCAATGGAATCGTCGCTGAACCGTGGCCCATTTGCAATTCCGAATTGTTTTGGAAACTAATTTCTACGCGGAACGGGGAAAACCACCTGCGTGGTTACACTGTCGTGTACAGAACCTTCCTGTAAATTAGATTAGTTCGGATGTTCGTTACAAATCGAGTCAACCCCCTTACTTCGTTACTCTGACGGACGATGCGTCAATCTCACCTGGGAGTTCCTCCTCATCCCGGGACCAGATTTTCGATTTTTACTTATTCTCAGAAGTGGCGCCGATGTTGGCGGAGAATTTAGATTACGGTGGGAAACATTCGTCATTAAAGTTAAATTGTATTCCCGGCGATCGGGACATAACATAAAACTGAATGAAAATGTAATAGAGAATGGAAATATCGTACGGTACGCCTATGCCTGTGGATATATTTCTCAGTGATGCGTTAAATGTAAATCAAAATATTGTTCTATTGTCGCGATAACGTTATTAAACAGCCGATGATCGATAATGTAGAAAATCTATTTCTAAAACGAATCATGATTTCACGATAACGTTAATCAGGACTCATCGCTTCGGTTAGCTCGTGATTATTCTAATTAGAGCTTACGATTTTAATTACGATCATGATTTAACTCAATTATAGTTCTAACCATAGCTCATAATCTGAATTATTTCACAATTACTCCAAACAAATCTTATAATTCTCTTTTATGATTCAAAGTTGTTTAACGAATCGAGTATTATTCGTCTATCGACACATTATTCTTCCTGGAAACTGTTTAACTAGATTGTCCGGCTGGATGTAACCAACCTGACGCATCCTCCAACTATGAGCCAACTGTCAAACTAATTCCGATTGCAAGATCGGAAGGGTTCGCAGTGTAATCAAACTCTCGGAACGAAACTCCTGCGGAAACCACGACTACCGGAATCCGGCGGTAGCGCACATCCAGAACTTACATCGTATGGAGCGCTGTAACCGACGCGTACGAACGGTCTGATAATTACTACAGTTGCAAACTTTGTTACCCGTAATTACGGATTATCGATCGGAAAGAACGTCGATGCACAATTTTGCCGTGAAATTTTTTTCTCCACGTAACAACTTCGACGTATCCGCCGACGAATCGTGGTACGTCCCGCGGGATAGCTGATATTAATTGCGTTTGAAATTGCCTCGAACGGGGGAGTGGAGATTGCGTAACGATTGGGTATGTTAAAAAGAATTAAATACAGATTCAACCCGCGCCGACGATATTTCACGGTCGGCCCTGTAGGACAGCGTGTTCGTGTTCCTGTCTTGTCGTGACTCTTAAAAAAAAAAGAAAAAAGAAGAAAAAAAGAAGCGAATCCCGAGTCGAAGATTCGCGACAGCTCGAAGCGCTTGCACGATTTATCTGTGGGCCCTTGCGTACGCTCGATCGTACCCAGCCATTAATCGATTAATCAATTAAGCGGCCGATTAATTATCGAAGCCGAGCGCCGGTGTGAAGGCGAGGGAGGGAGAGGGAAGACGCCGGTAATTAAATCGTCGCGTCGGGACCAATCGGACGCGCTCGAGAGACCCCGAAGGGAGGCCACAAATGATTTTGTCGTAACGACGTGGGGCACCCTGGACCGACCCTGCCCGGCTAATTAAGTCTTAGTCGTATTCGTTTGTTTCCTTTTGCCCGATGATCGTTCGAGCTAACCGGCTCGAAAGTCACCACTTCAAGGTTGATTCACACGGGGCGACACTCTATGCTCGGGAGGCTGTATCGCTGTATCGAAATGTTATCGCGGTACGGTATCTCGTGTGGGTTCTTGCTCTAACCGTGCATTTGCCTGTCTCTCGTTTAATGGTACGTACACCTACCGAGTAATCGAAATCTTCGTTCCGTCGACGCGACGAACGCTCATTAAATGCGCGGAAATAATTGAGATAGAAAGATAATGGTGACAGTGGATGTTTTTAAAATATTTCATTTCTCCGCACGTATCGCTGCGCATGGCATTGCTACCTATGCGTCCCGAACTACCGATAGACTGTAGTCGGTTTTCCAGCTCCGAAATTCAACATCGTTAGGCTTGTTAAGTTGAAACTGTACTCGTGGCTTTGACAGGAACAAACGTGGATCCTGTCGATAAATATAATTACTTTTTAAATACGCCTTGTCTTCGTTCGCGGTCGCGTAAAGTTTACAAGGATATGATATAACAGTGGTGGCCAAATCTTATCATGACAGGAGTCATATTTCGTCTATCGGAAATAGTAGAGAGCCATATCTTTTGCTTGAACGGTATTTCGTGTAATTAATGCATACGAATCTTTTTAATTCATTATTTAGTTATTACTTTATACATATGTCATCGCACATATGTATACATACGTAGTATAGTGCATAGGAGAGAAAGAACACACATTATGTTCCATTTTTTTCGATAGATAATTCAATACCGTAACACCAACTCAAATTTGTCTTGTTTCTATTACGTGTTCTATTGCTTCTTCTCAGCCTACCCTGACAATGAGAGCCACATTAAATGTCTAGATAAGCCGGGTTTGCCTCGCGATCCGCAATTTGGCCACCATTGTAAGTAATATAATTTTCATATATAATTAGAACTTTTTTACTTTATAATTACCTGATACCATTGCCGATCCGATTACCGCGAGCGCACGCGTTTTCCACGAACGGTGAGAGTCACTGTCTCCCTAAGAGCTGGAAGAGGAAGGGCCAATCGTGACGTCTGCCTCGCAATCTGGCTCCTCGTATCGTCGGAGTCGACTTTCGCGATAACTGTGGCGAAGATGATAATGCGGAGGAGCGACGAAAAATCTCTGTACGTACACGGGCCCACAACGGGCGTGGGAACCGCAAATAGGGGTCTTATCGTTCGCACAAAAGACGATAGCGATTCTTTTTTCTCTGCAGGGGTTCGCGATGATCCCGAAGCAAATCGCGGTGACGATCTGCCCGATGAATCTGATGCCGGTCGACCCGTGAGAGTTTAGAAGCCGCATCGGTTTCATGCTCCGCGTTCGACGATGGAAACGATGGAACACCTGGAGGAGTTTTGAAACAGGAGAGACACGTGGTTAGGACAAATGCGTATATCGATCGAGGCGCCGTTTATCGGTGCGACTGCTCGATTCGTTCGACATAAAGCGTTTCGCGACAGCTCGAACATCGATGCAGATTTGATTTCTTCAACAATTTAATCCTTGATTGGTGCCAATATCGATCAGGGGTTCTCAATCGGTCCGCTTTACTCGCGAATTTATTGAACGGTGACGTAACGTACGCCGAACGATGTTAACCCTTCTGTTTCAACGCGCATATCGGTATTGTTCGCGACGCTCCTTCGATTAACGTGGAGACATATTTTATTTTGTTTTATTCACCGATCTCACCATAATTTAGGCGGGATTCGAGGTTAACGGATTGTGACCGGTCGAGATGACGAGAGTGCAACCCTTTATCCCAATACACGTGTGTTAAGTCACTGTAATTCAGTTATACGTCAATGGAGTACAATGCGTCGGAAATGAAATATTTCGTCGCGTAAGAACTATAATGGTCAATCTCAAAATGTGAAAAATTGGGTTTTATACATCTATGAATTCGTATTTTCGGCACGCGCAAGACCGTGTTATTAGTTTGGAGGCTTGACCGACAGATTTGCTGAAAAAAAAACAAAATATCGTAATGGCCTGTCTAAAATCGTTTGTTATTAATGAGAATATTACACTGTCAAGGCCAAGCTCATGCATGTTTTTCCAAAACTACAATTTTAATCAAAATAATTTATTAGGAAAATTCAGTACACGTTTTGGAGGTCATTATTGGCCAGAGAGACATTAACTTTCAAAATGCCTAATGAGAAAACACTTGTTCGCTTGTTCTGAAAAGTAGGACGACAGAGGTTTAAAAAATTAAATACAGCTCGCTTCGGTGACTCGCGGAGAGCAGAGGCACGCGGAATAAGTCGAATACCAGCAACGCCGTTTTCTCGTGGCAATCTGTTAATATTATATGTCACTGGATATGATTCCTTATTGAAACAAATCTCGAACATGTATGTTTGATGAAACTGCAATGCAACGATGTTGCTCCGCGTACCGCAAACGCGACAAGCCCGAATCTACGTTGTTAGGGCTCTCTTGCAAACGAAGGTTTTTTTTACCGGATACCGGGCCGGTGCAACGCGGATCTCCTTGTCTTATCTTGTAGAAAGCAAAGGACATCCGTATCGCAACGACCTGGTAACCGGCAAATAAACGTTCGTTAACAAGAGCCCTTATTATTACCGTTATTACGAAATATATAATAACGCACCGATCTTTTCGTTGTTAATCTTTTCGCGGCGTTTTCGGTGCACGCTGAAAGTCGTTTCGACGCCTAATGGTATTAGTTTAGAACACATTATTGCTTGAAAATCCATGCATTTAATGGTTAAACGTTTCAAAAACAGCAAAAAATAAATTTACGGTACTAACACAAAAAAAAGAGGGCAAATTTCACTTGACACTCGTTACGACACTTACTAATCAAATAGCTTGGCGAGAAACGCGTTAGTAGGACAAGGAGACATCGATATAATTTCAATCATCGCAGAATCTATACGGTGAACTTCGTGGTTCCCCCGTTTTAAAGACAATCCACGTTCCAATGTCTAATAACAATTCTGCGCGAAAGCTCGCTTCACCATCTGGCGTCTACGATTTCGACGACGCTCCACGGTCGTTTCGGAGCGCAACTCGGTTTTTCGAACTCGGGTACGGCCGTAAACGCGCGTTCGCAACCCGGGGGCCTGTGATGAATTTCTCGCGAAATGTCTGACATTAAGCAACGACGAAGTTGAGCGCCCAGGGCGCGTGCCGTGTGGCGCGTATATTTGTAATTCTAATGCCCGCTCGTCGAAGGGACTCCGAACTCCTCTCTCGTCCCGTAATAGTTCATCCTGGAATTCGAGGCCCAGGGCTCCGGGGCCTCCTGGAAAGGAGAACCCTGCCAGATACATGCCGATACAGAGAGCACCGTGGATCGTCCACTGGGATGTCTACACCCACCCTTTACACCAGAGTCCAACTTAAAGCGAAGCCGAAACCCGTCCCCGGGCGCGGACCATCGGCGCCGCGTTATCGAGTCAATTGGTGTAGCGGCCGGCATAATAATTCGTTTAATGTAAATATGACGCGTACGATAATAACGCGTGTAATGCGCGTGTTCCGCGGATTGAGGAACGTAACGACGACGCGTCACGACGGACACGATAATTTATTACGCGCGAAACGGTCGCGTAATGCTCGCGTCCGACGGTAGTCCGGAGCGTGGTACGAATATTTATAAATTCATGTCCCGGGAAACGCATGATAATTAATGTCCCGTAGCCTCGGTAAGACCGAAGACTCGGAATATGTGGAGTGTGAGAGCGTGCGCGCGTAACATTTTGAGCGGCCTCCTCCATAGGAGATAAACATAAATGCCCCCCCACGCTTATGTGACGAGATTGACGACGGACCGCATCCGTCCCCGCGTGATCTTAAAATCCCCACCGCCTCGTCCCCCCTCGCCCCACCCTAAATCTCCTTGGCGACGTTTCTCGTTACCTACCGAAAGGCTTAAAACGCCGAAACAGCTTCAATTTCGATGAGAAAGATCGCGGTTTAAGTCGCCGATAAATAAAAGGTTATTGCGTTCCATTCAGCGAGACCTGGGTCCCCGAGGTCCCCATAAGTGGGACAGCTTTACGCAAGTTTTTATATCCCGGGCATTGTCACGGGGGCCTTCGGTCCCTCTCTCTCTCTCCCGCGATTCCCCCGTCTGCGCATCTTCCTGTAGGCCCAGTCATTGATATACGCCGACCGTAAAAGCTCGCGGTGTGCGCCGCTCGATAATGCGAAAGAGAAAAGGCGGACGAAGAAGGGCGAGAAAAGGGCGACGAAGGAGACGAGGACATGCCGCGCGACGCTTATACGGGGAACGTAGGAGCGACGACATAAATAAGGGTCGTTGGTACGTGCGCGGATATAACTGTTTTCCAAGTGTATAGGTATGTGTATACAGTTCCCTGTATCCCTGTATCCCTGTCCCTCCACCCCCCCCCCTCCCAACCTCTCTCTCTCTCTCTCTCTTCTGCCTCTTTCTTTCTGTCCATCCACATCGGCATTTCGTCGCACGGTGAGAACCGCCGCAGGCGCCTTTAACGCTGTTAAAGATAATGCGCGCTGTACACGCGTACCGTGCATCGGCGGACGTGCGAGTGCGTTAACGCTTTCCTTTATACGACGAGGCCGTTTTAAAATCGTTAGACTTAAGTGTCACTTGAACATTTTTCAACCCGTCAGCGCGACGAAGTGGCGTAGGGAGTACGCGCCTTGGCAGTAGCGTGCGCGAGCGGATGGTACGATAATGTACTACTGAATATGGTTTCGGTAAACGGAATGCAATTTGCATTTTCGACCTCGTCGTCGAGTTGATGCTTTAACGCGGACGACGAACAACGTACCCGCGCTCGCTTAACCTGTTGCTTTCGTTATCGCTCGCGAGGAGGATGACGTTGACAAAACATTTTTATAATTGAATCGTTCGCGAACGAATTGGAGAGTCGTGCCCGTGAGTCGATACAAATGATTTCACACGACCGTAGAACGAACTTCGTTATAATCGTTCTCGTAGAGTCTACGAAACACCGTGGAAGGACGATTTATTTGAATTCCCGGCGACAGAAGCGTTCGGTAGGCACGGCTTGGAATTAAAAGATTATTAATTGTATATATCGAGTGGCACGCCGTGGGGGGGCCACGGACGGTGAGATAGAGAGAAGGCACGAAAGAGGGAGAACGCGGAGATAACGAACGTCAGGTTGGATTATCGTCTCCCGTGGATTTTCATCGGATCGGCTTCTTATCGCGCCGACGATCGCCGTAATCTTACAAGTTTTTACCTCGGATCCCACGAACGAATTCGATGCGTGAAGCCGCGAAGTCCATGGAAGTCCACGGGTGGCAATACCGTCTGTCGACTCTCCGTTTCCTCCTCTTCCCTCTCGCATAAATTTTACCTTAATGAGAAGCAACGCGTTGACCGATCGTAAAGGTTCGATGGTGAACGGTCACGATCGGCGCGTGGAAACCTTCGAAATCCGTTGAATGCCTCTCCCCGGCTCGCTAAAAACATTGGGCGGACCGTTACGTCGGGCTAGTTTCAAGTTTCAATTTGAATTTTCAATCCTCCCGACCGGCTCCCCATGAATATTTACGCGTATTTATTTTTTTCACGACCATTTAATAGTTTTCTTTTTTTCTTCTTTGATTTTACCGGTAACCAAAAGCGCGGCTTGCGTTCCGAGAGAGGGATGATTAACAACGCGCGTTAAAGGACGTTTGCATTTTTGCGACGTACCTTAGCGCGTGAGCATCGTTTAATTATGTGGAATGTTAACTACCCGTTTTTTTTTAAACAACGCAGATTATATTTTATTTTACGATCGATAGTCGTAACTGTGGTGCCATCTCATGGGGATACCCACAATCTTATTCTCGATGGTAATGGAACGGGATCAACGGTAATGCTATTTGTTGAAAAGAATTGAATATTGTAATCAATTGTGTGAAAACAATGCTCATTTGTAATAACAGATGATAGTAAAAATGTGAAAGATACGGAATTTTGAAACAGACGGAACAGTCATACTATATTACATCCGAACGGTACGTGGAACAGATAGAAATTTGAGAGGATAAATCACCGGTTATCGATCATTGTGACCGGAATCTATGATCGTTTGTCCAATCAACGGGTTTATTGATTCCAAATCTTTATAAGTAATTTTCGTTAAGATGATTAAATACGACGTGAAAAATAAATTACTCACATCTGGTAGTTCGCCATAAAGAAAATCAAAAGGGTAAGACACGAATATGATTATAAAACGTTCAGTGAGTTAGGTAACTTAAATTTTGATCGCAAAGAAATTATCGACCGCGTTCTACTTTAGCGATGGTGGTGTACATTTAATTGATTACTTTCCTTCGATAGATATTAAATAAAAACAACAATTAAGCATGTAGCGCGTTCGAGCAAACATGGAGGGACGAAATATGATTGGAATTTGGAGAATCTTCGTGTTAAATCTTGATTGAGGTTTTTATTAGCGTCCGGTGACATCAACGCGATGGTATACGGTCAAGCCGATCTTCGATTGCCGATGGCACCACGGTGCCGTCTTACGAGTTGTCGGGCAATTTCCGTGTCGTCGCATTGTTTCGCATGCTATTTTAATTACTAATTTTCGTGATTCTAATTCTATTGTACTACGGATGACATTCCAGAAAGTGCTGGCGTCAGACAATTTGATTCGCATGTGGGATGTCAGCGACCAAGAATGACGCTTGCACGAAGCATGCTGACGTCAAAGAGTTAATAACTTTTTCTCTTTTTGGATTAGGCTAAAGCCATTTTCGGAATACGAAAGCCGTTTAAAGATTCATTTATTGAATCGTAGATAAATCTTAGACAGGTATCACAAAAATGATCAATCGAACGGTCCCTTTTTTAACACTTGGATATTGCAAAAACAAATTTTATTATTTTTTTCTCAATGAATGCCGATCAAGCGCAAGAATGGAGCATAGAGCATATTCGAGCAAAGCAAACGCAATTTTAGGCTGTCAAATATATTGTATAAGATGTCGGGTTGCATGGAAAATTAAAAATCTACTTTCTATTCTATTTTGTTGTCTGGAACTTTATACCAGTTTTAGATAGCGGCGGAGCAAGTTTACGGTCCTGTTAAGCATTCGTGAAGCAATTTTTGGAGATTTTACAAATACACATTTTATGAATATTCAGCTCTAACGTTTAGACGCTCGCAAAAACCCAAAAGATGTCCAACCTGCTCTATACCTTGTTGCGTGACAACGTTGTTATCGATGGAAGATTATCTGTGGCGCCTATCGCAAAACATGCGAATTGGTTTATAAAAATGTAATTGCGGCAAACGATTAGAACGACGATGAATTTAAAGCGCTTTAAAGGCAATCGCGAGATAGCGCCACCGTGTCCCTTTACTTTCCCAGCCACTTCGCGTGACACGAGTCGCGTAGTAATCGCGCAGAGTCTCTTAGTTACCATGATTTTTAAAACTCGGTAAACACAAAGTAGAAGATAGAATAGCATAAAATAACCCTCCATTGTTCTTGAACCATGACACGCGCAAACATTGTTCTTGACCGTCAACCATTTTCTGTCGTCTAACCGTTGACACACTATCCGCGGAACGACGCAAAAACTATTCTCTTTCGAAACATTTACGTTCCTTTTAATCGCTTTCTAAGAAATCTCTCTTTACGACGTGACGGTATATATTTAGAAACGCATACATTTTTGCGTTAAAGAAATATTTCAAAAACCATGCCGGTCGAAATCGAAGCTGAAATCGATAAAAATCATCTGCAAATGCATTTCCTCGACAGAGACGAACGAATCGCGCTTTCGAAATCGGAACCGGGTATATAGGTGGTCATATTTTTTTCCTTTAACCAAACAAAATGCGGCAGAAGCGAAGCTTCGAAAAATCAGCTGTTCCATGACAGAAAACTGTTTCTGCCGTAGCGCCGGAACGAACATTTCGAGCAAAGTCAACGTACATGGGCTTTCACCAGAACGGTCTACAGCTCCGGGCCACGATCCTCGTTTTCTCTCCTTCTCCCTACAATTCGCTTTTGCTCTCTTTTTCCAGCGCATTCTCTCGATATTCCCCTTCTCTTTCCCCGAGCATACTTTCCACCCGCCGTCTAAGGTAAACCGATCGTGCTTCCGCGAGTAAACTTTACGTCGATGCCACACAAATCTATCGTCATCGGGAAGGTAGCGTGATTTCATAAGGCATCGCTTACGCGCCACGATAGTTTCCACGATCACGTTTCAATCGTACCACGAATATCCCGCCGTTCGGGGGAGGGTAGCAATTACTAGTTGCGCCAAAGTAATTTGCTCCTTGACCTTACACACGCCGACCTTTGTGGAACAACGGACTCGCCGATAGAACGAGGGAGTCTGAACATATAAATAGAATGCAATCCCGAGCGATCCTGTTTTCCTCGTTATCGGGAAAAAAAACAACGCGATAATATCGGAACGTAGGGAAAGTTTCAGAAGGCCCTATAAAAAAAAAAAAAAAACAAGTCAATAACTACGGAAAAATCTGCGCGACGCAATATTCATCTCTTTAACACGCTCGTCCACGTCGGACGTGCAAGATAGATGGTCGGAAATTCATATTTGTCACGAAGTCACGTTCGGAGAGCGCAGAGTTATTTCATTAATTATCCCATACCGGCCTGAACGCATCGTATCGTTAATACGTACGTACCGAACAATGTTTTAAGCGCGCCAAGATAACAAAGAAGGTTCTTTGGAGGGGGAGGAAAAGAGAGAGGACGCTCGTCAGTAGCCCGGCGACCAGAGAAGGAGAAGGAAGGCCAGCTAGGATGGTAGTGATCGGCTCCGGATCCGCGACTGGCAGTACATGGCTGGTAGTCGGCGTACAGTCAGTCATTTTAGCCAGTCCGTTGTGTAGTCAGTTGTAGTCGACCGGTACCACAAGTTATCCCCTCGTTCGGTAATCTCGCGACATGCGCCTTTATCGTCCCGGTACGCACGAGTTTCCCTCGCATTTAACGTGTTCAACGCAAATCGCGTCGCTCTCGCGCGAAACGATTCTCTCGACGTAAGATCGCGCGCCGTGCTCGAAAAAGAATCTCGATGCTCGCTGCGAACGGTGCGATTAGCCGATAAAAAGTGTAAGTGCTTCGAGAATCAGTGTGTGCGTTAAGGACCTTTCGTTCGTGTCCGCGTAGAGGGCAAGTGACAAAGTGAGAGGGACGCGCGGCCTTGGGGAGGATCTCGAAGAGGACCTCCGCGAAGGGGTGATATTCTCGAAGGAAGCGTCGGAATCCCAACCACGGATGGTGAACGTTAGTAGTCGATGCATTTGTAGAATTTCATGCCGCATAGATTCCTACCGTTCGCGAAACTGACAACGAGCCACACGGTATTATTAATTTAACGCGTGTAGAATCAAAAAATCCTTGTTTACTCTTTCGCCTTCGAATCTCTTCGCGTACGGTTCACGCGTTGCTCACCGAACCCACGATACATCGGCGACAATGCTGATATGTAGATTTAGAATAATTTTGTGATTCTCGTTGTACGAGATAGAGCTCTTCGTCCGCGCGCACCGAAAAGAAATCGTTTGTTTTTCATCGCACACCGGTAAACTCCCAGACAAAAGAGCGTGCGCGCCAAGATTTCCCTCATAGTAGTAGGTCATTATGGAATTTCTAGTAAGGTGCGCCGTGCTATGTGACCAGAATGATTTCTTTGCGTGAAAGTCACCCTGGAATGGTACACCGAATCTAGCTAGTGAAATGGAAACTATTTGATCCACGTGGAATGCGGACCGTAGAAGGGTAACTTGAAAATAATGGAAGCGAAGGTAAAACAGTACAACAGTCGCGTCGCGATCATTCCCTGCGAAATCGAATGCCGTGGGCTCGCCTGACAAAGCTGAAACCATAATACATATAACGTTCAGGGACATTTTCACGTTGCAGAACGTGGGGGGACGCGCTTTTGCAACACAATCGTTGCGCGGAAAAAAATGATCACGTTTGACCGATCCATCGTAAAATACAGGTTCCGCTGTAGTGTTTACGCGACACTCGTCGAAACTCGTGCCTCGGTGGTACATTTTCAAGTGAAAGGTACTAGACACATAATTTCGCAGTGGAGCGAGGAAGATAATATGCATACACATAAAGAACGGTGATTTTCTTGTAGCATGGTTTATGACTTCGCTACGCTTCGAAGCGACCTGCTCCTTTTTATTTCGACGAAGAGTCAAAACACGGGCTCCCGTTTACGCGATCGAATATAATTTCTCCTTTGAGTACTTAAACGCAGCGGACCTTTCCTCTTTTTAAATTAGACTCTAAAAAATTTTAATAGCACCCATAAAAAGTAATCGTACATACCTACATACGTATTATTAAGCGGTCGAGTAACAGACAAATTGTGAAATTATACTTCTAACTTATACTTTTTTTTTTAAATAAAATGATTACAAAAGATTGGTTTATTCGTTTTCTCACGCTCCAGGACAAGAGTACAATGTCATTCGGAACAAAAAAGCATGAGTGTAATCGCGTAACGGGCAGAGACTATTTGGCCCTCGTTCGCGTTTAAGTTTAAAGGCTGCAGTTACGTAATTCGACGCGAAGTGAAAATCTACCCGTCGAAAACGAGCTTACATTCTTCAAAATCCTTCCCGCCATTCTTCGGGGCACGGTTTCATAAGTTCAATGCAGTACCCGCATGAGATTACGATAACGTTGACAGTGGGCGGTGAACGTCGACGTTGAAAGACAATGTACGTGGCCCTGGAGCATTTTTACTTTCGCCTATGTCGCCCACATCGAAAGCGGCGGTTTTATAATTTACGCCTCTGTAAGTTGGCTATCGGTGTACCTTGAAACGCATCCTCCCGTTCGATAGACTTGGGCCAGTCACCTGTTAAACGGGGATTATTTTATACGAACAACCTTTATTGATACACGAATTTACATCCTTTCACTAGAACTTAATAGAATGAAAATATAATTTACTCCTTGCAATCGATATATCGTTGCGTTTGCCGTGGCTTCTTGTAAATCGCGTCGCGAGGGAACTCTGTCTCAAAATAAATTGGTCATTTGTAGGGAAAAAATACTGCTGGTAGGCGAAAGTAGAAACGTCGCGTTTTAAAACGAACCTAGATAGAATGCGCTAAAACTTTGGTACATCAACTTGGCTCGATATTTTTTGATTAGGTACTACTTTTTCGATCAGCACTACAACAGATTAAAGTACGCACAGCGAGGTTATATTCTGCACAACAATGTAATAGAAACTGTTTTCAAATTCAGGCCATCTATTTACCTTCCATAAATTTGGCTACTTGACCGATATCATTGATGCGTTATGTTTGCAATTTATACTTTCGCACGATTAATTCAAACATTGAATTACGACTGATCTCGTTCGCTCGTACTTTCGCGTCTCGGGGCGTGTGTTGAGAGATCCGTGTTAAAGGATAATCCGGTCGCCGGTGTAAAAAAAAAAGGAAGAAGAAAAACTTCTGGCGAAGATACCCACCTGTTCTTCTTCGATCGCACTTCTTCGTCGTCGATATGGTCGAGGTACCTCGAAGTCGACCGACACGTTTCTACCTCCGCGAGATTCTCTGCCTTCGAAACCGGGTCTTCTTCTCTCCACGACCTCGAAACACACAAATTACGAAGGCACGAAGGATGCACACATAAGAGCCAATAGGAGACCACACGATTCAACGCGTACACGTATATGCGTACGCTCGGACTCTTTTACGTTGTCGTCGTCGCGTACAGTGATCCACGTCGTCGGGAGACTACGAATTCTCGAAGACGAAATCGTAGAAAGTCTTATTTGAACTCTTCCGATAGTCAACGTCCCCGTTAACTTCCACGATTTACGACCCCTGGCCGGGAGATTCGTTTCCACCCACGAGAAGAACTCGACGCTGGATTATAAATTAGACAAGAATCTAGAGAGCGAGAGATTTATTAACCTGTCATTAAAATCGTTCTACCCCGACGCTGTGTACTATACGCATTTCGTGCGACCGCTGTATACGCGGTAAGAGAAAAATCGAGGTTGCTAAGGTGTAGATAATACTCGATAACCAAGGATCGATATTCGAGAATGCGCTTGTAGTTCAAAGGTTTGAGACAGGCGCGCGCAAAAAAAAATCGAAAATCGCTCACGATGAGGCTGATTTTGTTCAAGTTCGTTAAGTTGATTATTATAAGAATATCGAGTTAGAAACTACAAACATCGATACCATTTGAAATTCTATAACTATACATACGTAAGACAGATTTTCCACCGAGCACGTGTAGGTACCCCGAGGATTTAAGTAGGTCTCGACGGCTCCTCGGAATTGTTATTAACCTTCCGTTTGTCACATGTTTCTGTGGGATGCATAGCGAAGCGTTTCATTAAAGACGTTAAAATTTGCTATTACAAATTTGTCTTTGTTCTTCTCACTATTGTACGTATGCAATTTGTCAAAAACAATAAAAACATTGTACAATGATCGATGACTTCTTTTCCATGTTCCTTGATCGAAAAAAGATTGATACATTACTAAAACGCTTGGGACAAGACGGAGCATCCGCGAGGTGCATGCGACCATCGGTGGTCTAGAAAGTGCATGCGACTAACGGGTGGTTAATAAAATGATTATTTTCCGTCAGCATATTACTCGATTTCACAACAGTATTTCTGAATATTGCGCGTCTACCGAAAGTAAAAGTGTGAAAGTAAATGCTTCGGTCCACCCATTGTTGAGAAACGCTTAGCGTGGACACGACTTGATGCGTGCAGTGGGCAAAGAAAGGATTGCGAGTAAAGGCACGCAAGAAAGAGAAGAAGAGGGATGCGATGAACTCGAGGCGAACTCAAGGACATTGGAGGATCCTGGCTCGTCCCACCGATCGTCGATCGCCAGGGAGTTGACTAAAAATCCTTGCGAACCGCAGGATCGCGATAAATCGCCGTTCGAATTGCTTACCGCGGGAAATGTTTCTACGATGCTCTCTGTTAAACTGAAATTAACACTCACGAAAGAGGATAACGTTGAAGGAGAATATATCGTTGCATCCGCTTAGTTAGTTTCTGTCGATGCAGCGAGAGATCACGAGATTCATGAGAACGGGGCGTAATCGTTCGGAATAACGAGGCTGAATATTCGTAATACTTATCTACGCGGGATTCGAGGAATTTGTTTTTCGCAACGCGGGAAGACCCGAGGATAGAAGAAACGAATTGCTGGGAGTACGAAGCTTCCGATTCAGCATCCCCGCGGAGGTGCTCGAACGATGGTGCTCGCGAAAGAGCAACAACCTCGTCGGGCAGCGTCAGAAAAACGTCTAAGAACTCCTCTCTGCCGAAGAGAAGAAACTCGACTCGCTGGACGAGTCCTCGTAAATCAGAATCTCTTCAAGATGAAATTAGTGTCAGTTAAAGGATGCCGTGGCGCCGATCCATTCCGAATCGCCCACAGGCTGCGCGGTGAATTAGCCTTTGCGCCTCGAAGAACTCGAAAGCATATTTTATTTATAGCTCATCGCGGGATCTCGATTATATTTCCAGAGATAAAACGCATTTGCCGCGCAACGATTTTTCATTTCTCTATGTCGTACGCGAAAGTACATTGCGAAACGAACGATTCTACACGCGTGTAACGGGCATTGTTGTGCGTTATACGCATAGTCGGAGTCGCCGGTTACGCGAGGAATCATTCTCTACCGACTTTTACTCGAGATACAGAGAACTGAAATTATTTTCGAATTTACCTTCGGCAATGGGACGGGCGTCTAGCGCATCGCACAAAAGAACTTGTGGATCAAGATCTCTTCAGGGTCGAAGAGTGTACTCGCCCGAAGGTCGTTCCAAAGAATTCTCTGCTTTAGCATCATCGGTACACCTTGGTCCGATGAATCACAGTGACGTCTCGCGTGCCTCTGCGTTCCTTTTAATTCCCTTTAACTCTGTTCGAAATCTCCAAGTATTTCCCAGCGTGCGTTATCGATCCGGAGATACCGCGTACGAGTGACGTGTCCGTAATTAACGAATCATCTGCGCAACCGTGATTTAATACCAAACCGCGAATTATACCATACGTGGAATTACTCTTATTACGATTACGCGTTAGCACGATACACCGAAGGAGTCGCGAACAATATCGGCGCAACCGCGATACCGGTTTTTGCGATCGAACTCCAACGCGCGGTAAGGTAATTCGAAGGAACGTCATTGTCGTGTGTCGTAGAAAGTAAACTTCTCGTTTACACGATTCTGTTTATTGCCTGCCGGAATCAGGAGGATCCTGGATCTCCAAACGAAGGACGCGGTAATTCCCGAAGCTTACCACCGAGATTAGTCTTCGGATATCCCCTTTGCCAGAGCGTGCACTGCGTTGCATACGAACACCAACGGGGCCCGAAAGAGGGAAAGATGGTAGAGGCGCGTGGAAGATCAAGACTCGTGTTGCCCGATCGTTCGCGCGATAGCGTTAAGGCGCTTGCACAAATTTCCGGTATTTGCCAAGGGAGTGGGAGCACGAGCGCCGCTGCTTACAGGTTGTTTTACTATCGTGCGAAGAAATCTCGAATGAAACGTTCGTAAGAGAATGCGTCGTTCAGCCGGAAAATCTCCAAAGTCTCGCGGAACGCGCCGATAGAGATTTTCACCCCGGCCGTTTGTAATCGCAATTTTCGCTTTCTTCCGCGGCGCCATTTGTCTCTGCGATCTCCTTCGCGCCGACGTATAAATTAGAACGCGCGGCGCGGCGCGGCGTTGCTCGAACGGGGCTCTCGACGAGAGTTCCTGGTTTCGTGTCTGGCAAAAATTCAGAACCGGCAGTACGGAAATGCCGTGACCGGCTCACCGATCGGGATATCGAGCACGAATTGCGCCGATTGCGTAAACCCCGTCGAGCGGAATTCGTCTACTGGGAAGTCGTTCAAAAGCTAGAAATCACCGCTTAACGAGACGTTCGAACGATGGACGATTACGCGCGGCACTTCCAGGTACATCGTGACGATGAACAATCATCGGGAGGCCTGTCTAGAGGCTCGACTACGTGCCACGTAAGCGTAGAATGCAGGAATAAACACGGTCCCCGTGCATCTAAAGTACGCTGCACAATCGCTGGGAATGGAGAAAGTGTGCTTAACGAATGGAACGGGTGCAATTCGGCGGTTTGTTCGTGAAAATTACGAGTAACTTTCGTAAATCGCTCCTCGACGGAAATATCGAGAAGAAAATTCTTCGATATCGCGAGATACACCCGTCAGACATTTTTTCCACTCGCAACGCGTGCAAACAGATTTGTTTGCAGCTTCCACGCGCATAATCATGCTCGTTGGCGTTCGCTGTCTCCACGATACTTTTGCATATTTGTAGAGAAGATAGTTGGTCACTTAAAGAGTCTAGTGGAGCAGGTGTACGCTATTGTTCCGACCACCTTCGTTACTTCGTTGACACAAGTTGCCTCGGCAAACATTGCTCCCTGAGAATTAGAACGAACGAGACGTACGAAAGTGGTCTCGCTTTTTCTGCGCTTGCAAATACCGTGAAAACGAACTTTAACTTTCACGACGCGCTTAAAGGGAATTGCTATAAATAACCGATGACGTTGTTACCGTTGTTCTCGCGACGCGGGATAATTAAATGAAATTAAATGAAACGAAATGAAATTTGATCGAATAAGGCGAGGCAAACATTTCTCCGCGCGAAAGCGAGGGTCGATCAAAGATACCAAAGCCGCAATTCATTGTTTCCACGAATTTGATTACTTTTCTTATTGACGTTTGTAATCAAAATTTAATTACACGGTAATTAACGGCACAGAGGCATCATTTTTCTGTTTGAGCGGTAAGAGGTCGGGAAAGGGTAAACAGTAGATAAAGATCCAAGTGCACCGACACCTCGGTTTAACCATTTCCGACACGCACGGGGCATCCTTGAAGGATACAGTTGTGAACTCGACTTTAAGGTCGCATGGTGGCACTTGCTCACCGACAGCCTTATACGGAATCGCCGGTAAAGGCGAGAGGATTCCTTTGAGCGATAATTCAAGAGACACGGCAATGACTTATCGGAGAAATTACTCTGATGGTATCTCACGCATAATCAACAAACTATTAGGAGCTATACTCGCTGAATTATAGGAATTTAGTTGTCCGGTTTATTCGAAGAACCTAACGTACTACCTGTCCAAGGCTTCCATTCTAATATCGTAAGCCCTATTTCACGTGTGTCGTATTGGATATGCGTTGTATAAAATTCGACGAAATCACCATTAATAGTCGTTGATATAATCGATCGTACCGAAGATTTCACTAATATCAATCTCAATCTATTGAATATTACCATCTTTGAGATTCCGTATCTCGTGATTGGTTGGACCAATTTTCATTAAATGTTATTCAGATTACTCATCTCGGCGCGGAATTTCCAAAGGCTGTTGGACTTTTAAAAAGGAGTAATTTTTTTACGCGGTTTAAAACCTTGTCTCCTAATAATTATACCGAATTAATATATTATAGATTATAAATCTGTTTCTATCGCGGATAGAAAAACATTGTATACAAAAATGTTGCACATTCAGCTATGCAATCGTGTAGAGTGATTTTCCGTGGAATCATATCGGTGCAGTTGCAAGACGCAATTGCACTTTTTATAGAAACAATGTTATAATTCGACCCGGTTACCATATTCATCCTCTATACGTTTGCACAGATGCAGAATCCGTGAGATCGTAGATGGCGAGTGAAGGGCAAAAGATGGAGTAACGCGTAATAGAAAGAGGGAAATTAGGATCTGCAGAAATGCAGAGTCTGTAAAGTCGGCATACGTGAACTAAGAAAGAATGGAGTCGTATGTAATAGAAAGAAGGAAATTAGGGTCATAGTGCACGAGGTTGTACGGAACGCTCGTCCACGATATCCCGTTACGCGAGTGTCTTTCTTGCACGCTCCGGCATCAGCAAAATAACCTTTCGAGCAAACACTCGTTTCTCTTTTGTTGCCCAGAAGCCATAATTATGGACGTATTATCGGTGACAATGGTACACGAAACTGTGTTAAACAAAAACTGTGTTAATACTACACTTTAATATTCATTTTGACACTCTTATTACGGAAAAAGTACTCTGAACTTTTCGAAAACAAATTACGAGTGATATGATTTTTGTAACCTTGCCTTAACTGATTTAAACTAACTTACTCGGTTTTCCGAGGATACGCCTGTGCGCTTGTCTTTTTCTTCCTCTTCGCATTGTTTCCGTTATCGGTACCGTACGGTTATATAATACTGTCAGAATCGCGAACATTCATCGCGCCACCGGTAAAAATACAAACGTACGAAATACAAATGCACACTTTTACTTTCTATACGGTACTAGTGCCATACCTCTATGATCTTGCAAACAGCTGTTCCCCTTTTTTACCGTCCCTCTATCCGTGTACTCGATGCTCGTTATCTTTCGATCCATTAAAAGTCGTACGCTGGCAAGCGTGTAACGAGAACAAAAAAAAAAGTTTCAAGGAATAGAAAGCGGTCGATTAGTCATCCAAAACGTAGATACTGGATCATTAATCCTACTAGTTTCTGCACTTTTGACGGTATACTAAAATCGTACTTATTTTCACCGCTTGTCGAGAGACGATTCTTTAATAACAGTGTCGTTGGATAACGGCCGAAGACCAGAAGGGTAATAATTGCATTTGCGTGTTAGACGAAGATGTACTCGAAAGTGCGCAGTGTGGTTTCTATGATCACAGAGATGGTCGTTTAATTTAGTTTTGGCACTCGAGAATAGATTCTGGTAGCGAGCGTAAACGCTTCTAGCGGCTGAATTTGCGGAAGGCAGAGACAAGATCCGTGGATACGCGGGTCCACGCGGAGAGAGGCAAACCATAAAGGTTTTCTCGGCAACTTTGCCGGTGGTGGTTCGTGTGCTTCAAGGACGCGGGAGAACCAAGCGTGAAACTAGTCCGACCGGTACGAGAGTATGGTGGCTATTATATAGCTAAACGTATATACGGTGGATGGCCGAAGCGTTCGGTTTAGCGGAAGGCAAAGTCGAATAACCTGGCACGTACAATGTAAAACGTGTCCGATACGTGGCTCTACGTGCCTCAAGTACTCCTCCAGAGGTATCGCGATATAAGGGCATTTTATGGTTTCCCCCCGCCGAACGATTACAACGCGAATCGCGATGAGAAAAACTGCTGTCCGTAATTCCGTTAAGGTAAATGAAACGCCGATGCGGTTTTCTAAGAAATGGTATTTGCGGAAAATAATTTCTGTATAACCGCCGAGGTATTAAGTTTGCCGTTCGTTCGGAGCGGAAAGACGAAATGATCGCGGTTCGATAATCGTGGAAGATATGAAATTCGTCGGAGGGTTCGAAAGAAACAAGGACGAATGCGATAGAAGGATGGAAGAGATAAAGTGACCAGATATTGCACTCTGGAAATCGGGGCAAGGTACGCGACGTTTGCTTCCAAGAAACGGTAGAAAAGAGAGAAGTGTCTAGCTTCTTGCAGGAAATAGTGCGCGCGGATCCAGCCGACCAAGCCGCTCGAGCTCCTCTTCGTTACCGGTCTACCGAAACAACCACCTTTAAACCGGTTCGCGAAATTAAAATTTATCAACGATAGTCTGAATCATTCTCTCGGTACAACGAACACGTTAACTGCGACGCAGAGGTCAATAGAAAGCGATTTGAACCGTACGTTTTATCTGCACGTGGAATATGGTTCGCGTTAAGACTGAAATGCGTGAAACGAATAATCGAAGGGAGCCGGGAAAGGGAATATTGAACCATCGTTTTTGGAAAAACTTTGGGTATAGCGGTGCAGTAAACTCTTGTATAACGCGGATGTTAAATTACATAGAAAGGTAAGATTGGATACCGAAATTGTGCTTTTTCTTTAATTATGTAATAGATAAGAACTTATCCATAAAATACAGATGTCTATTTGATTTGCAATTCGCGCGTTCAGAAATACGTATACGGAAAGCAAAGGGTTAATACAATTCGCCGACCGCGATATGTCGAAACTGTAACCGCATTGAACAAGGATTACCACGATTCGTAGTCAGCGTCAAATCGAAACCGCGTTGTAAGAGTACCGCGTTACACGAGTTTACCGTATTACCGCGATACAGAACAATCTACTGCAATTGTTCGCGGAATAAAAAATACGTATGGAATTGATACTCACGTGCCTCCAATTCCTCAATGTTTTTTTTCGTGACATGGTTCTCGCATCAAAGCCGATTCGGACGTATCGCACAGCAGTTTCGAAGCCGCTCGGTTGTTGCGATCACCGGATCGTAAATCGTGAAACGAGAAGAGAGCAACCGTACGACCCTTTGTCAGGTGACAACAATGGAAAACGACACACCTTAACCTGGTATGCCAAGGTAACCACCGTAGAAACAAAATGGTATCGTCCGGGGTGATAAAAAAAAAAAAGAAGTAGGGTAGCACGCCCTCCGGCACGCTAATTACCCGCTAGATGGTACCGACTTATTATCGTCTTAATTGGTACGCCGACCTCCTCGTCGGGCGCATTAGGCGCCTTCGAAACAATGCTTAGAACCGGAACGTGGCGGTCCAACGAATGTAATTGAGTATTTCGCAATCGTGACGCTTTCACGACTACGCGCACCTTCTCTCGCGTTATCGCCTACGCGGTGAAAATATATTATCAACGAGCGTTGCAAAATATAATGGCCGCGTTACGGCTCGCTCAACCGTGGCGAACATCCTCCATTGCGGTGCAAAATTGCCAATATCGATCTTCTCGCATATCTCTTCCGTCACTTCGATTTTGAGTAATAACAGTCGTAGCTGATAATGAGAAAACGATGGCGAATTGCCGTTTCCTCTGTACCTCAGATATTTGTTCTTGTTTTACGTTCTTGCGATATTAGGAGCATTTCATAGGAATGTCGGTAAACGTTCTTGAACGCGATACTGGTATATTAAAATAGAAAGAAATAATAACAAACGGCCGATCGCGTTTTTCGATAATTTCTTCTGCATTTTTATGACGTTCGCGGATGTAAGTGATTTTTATACATACGCCGTTTAATTAATTCCAATAAACACAGAGGTATACGGGTACGTTGGAAGATTGAAACGGCTTCTCTTTATTATTCAATTCGCGTCTCGGTTTATTAAAAACGCTGGTACAGATAGAAAACGTCATGACAAACTATTGCACGCAAATTACTTACTTCCTGTATTTTACTGTAACGATCGCGTCGTAGAGGAAAAACCGTTCCAGAGGTACATACATACGCCAAATCTTTAGTTGGCGCGGTAGGTAACTCGTTAGGAAGAAAGAAAAATTAAATCATGCCTACCAGTGTTATAGGGTGCTAATATGAATTACAAGTTACGATACAAGAGCCCCGCATACCATTACAAATAACGACGGACAGCGGCCTGACAGTAACCTGTCGTTACTCATCTTCGCGTTCCACGCTTGACAGGCTGTAAAAGTTTTTCTTACCGACGAGAATGACTTTTCGCGTAAGAGCCAAATAAAGAAAGTCATTACACGTACAAAGAGGGTTCCTCTCGAAGAGAGAGTGTTGACCTCGATACAATGTCTTCGATGAGGTCTCGAAGTACATTATCGAGAAGCATATCGGGGTCAGCATGGACACATTCGGTGCGTGGGAATCGGGAAAAGTGATGTTCGCGTTTCCCCTCGTTTTAACGCTCATTCTATTGAAAATAGAAAAGTGGCATTTCCCTAAATCCCGAAGAATTTTCTCTCGCGTCTCGTCCACGACGGTTACTTGGTTACTTAACATCGAAACTCGGCAATGTGGAGCGACAAAAATGCAATGAGTAGGCGCACCGCGTACAAGTCCTGTTAATCTCTCACCCTCCATAGATAATGCATCGTTAATATTAATTAGATACTACAATCCGTTGATCCGGTTACGCTCGTGGCTCCCGATCGCAAGAATATTAATACGAACCGTTAATTAACAGTTGCGTACCGATAAACGTAGGTAACGCGATATTTATTGTCCGCGAAGGAACGCAGTGAAGGCGGATGATACACTTTCTTGCGGCATGCGTTACTAATTAGTTTTAATCTCATTTCAGGACGTAATGAGCGAGTACGAACGAATCAAGCGTTCGTGCTTGAAACGAGGTGAACTCTGGGAAGACCCCGAATTTCCAGCAACCCAAGCGTCCGTCTTCTATCATCAGACACCACCATTTCAGTTCCAATGGATGAGACCAAAGGTAACGTTACCGATTTTTAATAATCTGCCCGTTTGATCGAAGTCGAGGAGCGCGGAGTTTAACGATAGTACGCGGGTAAAGACTTCTCGACGTTGCCGCTAATTGGACCATCTAGGAAACGACGGTCCCTCGGGAGCATCGCGCAAACGGAATAGTCACGTCGGTTTGCTCCAGTTCCTACGGAACGGAAAGACGAGGAATCTGAAACCCAGGAACCGTAACTAAAACAGTATGCAACCTTGACACGTAGACTGTGTCTTTGTCGTCTTCGTGTTTATAATAACCTAACAGCGTCTTTAGCGTGAACGACGCGATTAACGGTTCACTTTTTTTCTCAAAGAAATCCTGCCGTATATGGAAACAGAAGAAACATTTTAATTACTTTCGGTTACCTCAAACTCGATCCCGAATATTTTACCTTTCTCGCGATAAGAGGACGTATTATATTACCACGAGGTTGTGAGAGTAGGAAATCATGCTCAAAGGTTTTACAGTTAATATTCTGTATTATCATAAACGTTAATAAAATCCGAAGAGTTAAGCGTTTAACAAAATTTTTAAAGGTACCAAAGCTTTCTGTCTTGACACGAAAACAGAGTAGGACTAAAAATGAGTGATTATCCGCTAAAAGTGTTTCGGGATTTACACTTAAAAAAACAAATTGATGGCGTTAATGTTGTGGTTGTGTATGCAACGCCGCCGGGACTTCCTTGTTGGATCCAGCGTAAATGTTTTTCTTTCATGACTGCTATTCTTAAAAACGTTTATACTCGACGAAAGCAAACTATTTCTTCCTAAAGACTAGAAAATTATATTCATCTTTAAATCGTAAAATCCTATTATGAGTTTAGCGTATTTTGATATCCGGTTTCTTTCTACGCTTGGAGCACGATATCACCTTTTACGAATTAGAAATTTAAAAACTGCCGGCACACACATTTTGTCCGACCAAGCGAAGATATTGTTCAACGACAAAGAATGGAATATTTTCTATCTTACTTCGTGCCATCCAAATCACTTTGGGTTAAAATCAAAATGACTTGAAAGCTGACCAGAATCAGCGTAGGGATCAACGATCCTGAACTGATCACTTACGCAACGCGCACGATGCGTCGAGAATCGAGGTGAAACTCGGCGACGCGTAACTGGAGCCTATTCTGCCTTCTGAACGAGACATTATGGCTCTTTGCATGGCACGTAATGAACGTAATAAAAGCCACTGACAGCGGTGCGTTTCTGCGGCAAGGTCGACGATTGCGTTAACGCGAGACCTATTACGCGACGCACGCGTTGCGTGCCACGCTTTTGGCGCGACCGGAAAGGATCGAAGGAGAGCGTGACAAGAGTGGCGAACAGCGGCGCGATGAACTGGCAATGTGCTACGCTATAAGAACAGCGAACGACCGATGATGGAAACGCGAATCGAAAGAAAATTATGTAAATGTCGTTCCTCGTAACGATTAATTGACCCGACAACTGATTCTGTTCGTTGCACGCGTCGGGCGGTGACGTAAGAATTAATTCCCTCGGGCTTCGAGCCGAGATAAATGCAAAAACGAAGTGAAACCAAGTTACATGGTGTTTTTTTTCTTCGTTCCGAGGTTTAATAGGCGGGGGCAAATTATTTTTTTCGTTAATAACCATCGGAAAAGTGGAGCGAACGCGACAATGGAAACGTGAATGACAAATGGTGGATCAGTGCCGTGTACGTTCCACTAGTCTGTAATTAGCTGTAATTAATTGTAACCCGTTGAGTTACGTGCACGGCATGAATCTTTCGACGACCGGTTGCAAGGAATTCCGTGAAAATGATTCTCCTCCAACCGGAAGCAGAATGGAATATATTCATGCATCGCGAGAAGGATGATTAAAAGATTTGCATTGTAAGAAGTTTATCGCGAGTCTGACTATGCGAAAAACTCATTGTGATCCGTATTCTTTGTCTGGCTGAGATTAATTGTGTAAAAGGGGATATGAAACGGGTATTATTGCATCATCATGATTTATTTCCGCCTGACTATTCTTGCAGAATGGTAACGTTCCGGTACGATGTAAATATTGCAAATGATATCAACATCTCGTGGATCATTGAAGTCGTATAGAACAAGGGGCGAACGCAGGGAGCGGGTGTTCAACCTCTGACCCGAAATATGAGGAAAATTTTTTTAAATAAATTACATGACCTAAAAATTCAATAATTATTTCAAAGTTTCCCACGAGACCTAAAAATACAATAGACACATAACCTATAATTTGTAAATTCAGTGTTTTTGTAATAAATTATGATATTTATCAACATTATACATTTTGCAAAACCCCCCCTTTTTTCTTGCGTTCGCTCCTGATATAGAACGTTAACAAATTCATCGTATTATAACGATCGTTTTGAAAATTTACTTTTCCAGTAACAAGAAGTAATTAAGTTTTTGTCTCTTCCCGTATGCTAATGGTAGAATAAATATTTATTGTTCCAGGAATTATGCAATCGGCCAATCTTCGTAAGCGATGCGCCAGCGCAATTCGACGTCATCCCTGGAAAAATAGGTATAAATAAAAAAATATACATTCTGCACAAATTGTATATATATATATATATTAACTTTCCGTTACGTCACTTTACGATTATTTCAACTACTCCATGAAGCTCTCTTAAGTCTCGGTATAATGATGCGAATGAGATGATCTCGAGAAGCGAAGGGAGCAAGAAAGGCCCAAGAAATGGCAGAACAAATCGTTCCGGTTTTGCCTATTTGCTTTATTTTTGCTCTCCGCGGCGCAGAATCCTCGCGATAGATCGTAAAGATACGGTTGCCGCGTATAGACTTTAAAACATTTTCTCTCTCTCCTTCTGTAACGTAACGCGAGTCAGAATTAGTTGATTGTCCGTTCGGTGCAGCCTGCGTCTCCTAATCTATCGTACAAGAATCAATATTTATCACTAGTTTCTCCCACGAAATCAGCGCTAACTGCATATCGACTTGAATTCGAAATCCCGGGTATCTCACCGAGCGTATCGCCTGGAACATCGGAAACTAATAGTACCGTGCATCGATCACGACTCACGACTTACTTGGTTAAGTACAGAAAGAGGAATCGAGACTCTCACCGACTCTTTCCACGAGTGACCTCGAATTCGCATAAACCCTGAAATTGACTAGGTAACCTCTGACGAACGTGGGAGATAAAGCGTGGTCGTTTCCATGGACATCCCTGGGTGAGAGCTATTACAACCGCAACTTTCTTCGCGCGCGTATGCACGCTAGATCTGTGGGAAACACCATTATCCGTCATTCCTTCGACGTTCCCGATTATGTCATTGATTAATAAACACGGTTATAAAATTCCGCTACACTAGCTCGCTGCGATCACTCGCGGTAGTTCAAATCCAGGCTTTCGACGTAAATCCTTTATAGGTGGACATCGTTAAAGAGCGATTGAAGCATCTCGCATCGCGGAACGTTGAAGACTCTTCAACTTGTTGGTTCGATAAAATCCATCGAATAAAGAGAAGCTCGACGACTATTATCGTAATAAAAATATTAACTCGTTTTGAGAATAACGTGCAAGCGGATCCGGTAAAACAGTCGTATTACACGCGGAAGTAAAGTGTAATACACCGCGCCTTACATTCTGTTCCGAGGGAAAAGCCTCAGTCGTAATGAGTTTTCACGAGCTTCGTTCGTGCCGCGGTCGGCGTAGCATCGCAAAACTAAACGATAAAATTGCGACTCGGTTTTATTGCGAAATTCTGACGTCCGTCGTCTCATATCCGAAGAATTACGACGATGCAGTTTAGTATACTACATACTATGCGCGGTACTAGCGTACGCCGGAATGCACCGCGACTTAATGTCTTGCTCCGCGACTCCGCTGTAATTCATGAGTGTAGCAGCAACGTCGACGGAAGTCGAGCTGAAGCGCATTTCTGAACCACACAACATTCGTTGCGACGCGACGCGCAACGTGTCCCGTTAACGAGTACGTAAGTGCACGCAGAAGCCGGGTGGGACGATGACACGTAATAATTTTAATCTCGCGACCTACATTGCGACGATCAAAATTCGTGAATCTCCTGGTCCTGACCTGGAATTCCTTTCGAGCGCAACAAGTTTTCGCTTGGAATGAAATGATTTCAGGATTAATGGGTGAATAGCGCGCGGGGTGATACCAAATTGTCTGGGAATTTTTTGCTCCCCACCCGAAATCGCTTTCGAACGCCGTTGGCAGGTTGAAAATAAAATAATTTCAAAATTAATGGGTTAATAGCAAAGGCGGTGCTAGAAACAGCGAAATTGCGGTGAATCCGATTTTAGATATTTATGACCGACCATCGTTATTTTTTATAAACTTATTTTCTCATCCATCGGAGAAAGCTAGCGTTAATTCGCGTTAATTCAAATCACTTTCGCATCTCCGCGATTAGCAAATTGAAACCTACGCACCGTTGGAGAGATCGTGACACTCGAGACCCGTTGAAGCACGAGTGATGCCTCCGCAAACAACGCTCGTACTTACCAGTGAAAATAGGCTTCCGAATACATTCCTGTATGAATTCCCTCGCTTCACGGTTACTCAACTTGCTTTCAATGCACCGACACGCCTGGCGTTAACGCGAAGATCAACACCGAGGACACGTATGACTTTATCGAATGAGTCGTAGATTTTTAGAATTCCGATCAACTTTTTCCTCGTTTTCCGCGAGCCGCATTGACCGATGTTACAGTTCTGAACGTGCAAAAGAAAAAAAAGAGAAATATTTATTCAATTTTAAACTGGATACCGGTCAACCCATCTGTAGTCCTTGCGGTGTAAAACCGGGTCTCGTCGGGATAGTGAAAGTGGATCTCGATCTGCTCGGTTCGAATAGAGACACAATGCGATCGACCTGCGATTACGTGGACGCGGGGTACGATCGACTGCCGGCTTGTGAAAATCGATCTACCTTCATTATGACTCCATACTTTTTGCCTACGACTTTACATGAATTGCGATTGCGATTATTATCTAGATTATGAAGGACGATGTTCTCCTCAGAGTTACCAATAGAGCTCAAGAGAAAATTCAATGAAATCTTGACATCACCCTTGCTTTTGATAATCGAAACACATTAAACAGGCACTTTTTTACGAGGAAAATATTTTATTATTTGTTGAGATACTCGGTACTCTGTGTAACGTTACATAACGATTCACCGGTGCTAGATTCGAAAGGGTTTACCTTTAGAACGTGGGAATCGATATGACGTTGAACGACAGGAAGTTGAAACGATCGACGTATTACGGTGCAGGTAGGAATTCCTTAATTCGCGTCCTAATCTTCATAAAAAACGAAGCGGATTCGTAATCTTCGTTTAGCGTGTCGCAACTTCGTGAGAAAATTGTCTGCCGATCGAAGAGCGACACGAAGTTTTACCTCGTTGCGTTCGCACGATTCACTTTCGTTTTCGAAGGTCTAATCACCGATCGTTCGATTCGCTTTTACTCAAGTTTAACCACTTAACGGCGTGAAAGAGAAAGACCGATACATTCGCGCAGTTTATTTTCACACACCTGCTTTACTTTCGGGTAATAACGATTCCTTGGTCCCGCTAATCAGCGAGGAAGTAATAATTTGCAAATTGCAAATGTTACTTCCACTTTCGCGCGCGCGCAACATCGTACTAGACGATTGTTCAAAGATTAATTAATCACGATAGCAACGCGAAAACTCCGTTTCCTTGGCGGAAACAATTCGTTTGAATTGAAATTTAATCCATCGCCTGTCTCGCGAGGAAAAGTTTTGTATACGAGGTAAACTATTTGCACGTGATACTAATCGAATGTTACTTTAAATATAATTTCCATGTTACGCAAGATAAGTATTTACTTATACATTTTTTACAATCACATAAATTCCTTACCGTGTTTCGTACGCAGGTGACAAATGGCTGGTATCCTGCCTGGGCGTCCTTCATCTCAGCAAAGGACTCTTCTACAGGGTGGTACCAGCGGATCAAGGTTTCGGAAGCGGCGGCGAACCGCCGGGTTCGCCAACCGCTGAATACGCCGGCGTGTTTAGGTTTCGATTATGGTGGTGCGGAGCGTGGGTCGAAGTTCTTGTCGACGACAGGTTACCCGCGGTTCACGGAAGACTGGCTTTCGTGCAGAGTCGTCACAGCGATCAGTTTTGGCCGGCTCTTCTAGAAAAAGCGTACGCAAAGTGAGTAATCGTGCAGTAATTAATTCGGTCACAAGCTCTAGTGTTTAGTTAAATCGCACCCTTAAGTGCAAATGTCTCATTTGCAAATGAAACATCGATGTATTTGAGATCGCGTCGTTATCCTGACAAATGTTTGTTTTGACGCGTCGCGTTACGAGTACTCAAGGTATGTACGTTAGCGCATCGACCGTCGATGATCGATCGATCGATCGATCGAGCCGAATCGTGACCGATCTGGCGTGGGCGTGGAGGGCGATGGCGATCGGGGTTCATCGATCGATCGCACCGAGGTCGATCGCCGTGTAAACCCACCATGAACGTCCACCTGGTAAACGCCCACACCGCCCACTAGAATTTTACTTGAAAATTATCGTCGTACCTGTACGTACACATCCCGCGATATTCCGTTTTGGTATGAAATTCGAAAAAGTTATTTAACGTAGCCCGGTAATTCCGACATCTTCGCGAAGAAACGTGGTTCAAAGGGATATAAACGAATTCGGGAATTGATTAAAATAACTTAGCATAATTACGTAAAATACAAAGACGACGTCCTCTCTTTACCTCTCTCTCTCTCTCTCTCTCTCTCTCTCTCTCTCTCTCTCGACTCTTTCGCCACTAACCCGTCGCAAACGCACAATTTTACGAGCAACAGGAGTAAGGCGACAGTGATCGCATGACACAAGAATTCTAAAAAATGGAATATCGCGAACGAACCGGATATAATATTGCAATGGTCAGGTATTTATCCTTCGCGGCCCGCGAAGCCTACGAAGCGGATCCTCGGCGCGGTTAACGATTTCGTGCGATCTCTACCCCGAGGTGGAAGATGAGTTTACGCGAACGAACGGACGACGATGACCGGTTTTGCCGGAGGTCCTTGCTCCTCTTCTTAATCTTTCCTCCGATGACCGTTGCTCTTTCGTTCTTCTCCTTCACCTCGTTATACGCTTCTTACTCGTTTCTTCTCCTGGCTCCGCGGGTTCTTGCTATCAGGAATATAAGCCCCGACTGGGCGTTGCTCTCGAAACGGCCGTATCGTGACGGCCTCGAAGGGGAAGGCGACCTCGGACAGACAAAAGAGAAACAGGAGCGACCGATAAAAATGAAAATCCCTTCTTCCTTTAGCGCCGAAATTGTATGAACACGAAGATTTCGCCGTTTATCAATATGGAAATATTCAAATCAGATGTAGGAAACGCAGCCTCAGTTTTCGGAAAATTTAACTCCCAGGGAGAGTGATGGTACAACTTGTGTTACCGTAACGTTTTAGTCGTTTTTTTCTACATAAACAAAGTTGGAAGCATAATGGCTCTGTAACGAGATTTTTGTTTCATTTTATTTTTTCCGTCGTGTTGCGATGCGTCTCGGAAATTATACGTCGTTCGAGACAGTTAATAAACTTTTCGATATAAGAGTTTTGTGTCGGTCGCACACGCGACCGTATAGACATACGTACAGTACATACGCATTTGTAAAAACGTCAGTGCTCCTTCAGATTTGAGTATTTACGTAAACGCTAGACGAGAAGATAGGAAATACGTATTTCTGTTCAACGACCGAGAACGGAGTTCGGTATAATTTTATCATTAAACGAGTCATCTTTTACATCACAATAGCGAATATATGCGGGTAACGAGAAATTGTCCTGTCTCCGCGTCACTTTACTCATTCAGAGAAAGCAGAACAAAGAGAGCGCGCGGTATAATTTGCGGTAGAAAAATACACGTGTGCATTAAATAATTGATGTGCAATCTCTCATGATAACCGTGGACGTATGTAAATGTAATTATCACGCTATTAAACCAAGTAGGCATACATAGATCAAACCTAAACCACGTTTTAAATCGAGTTTAATTGTACACTTTATAAATATACATCTTTTACCCTTAAAACAAAATACCGAGGCAGGTGGATGTATGGTATACGACTCAACAAAATTCAAGGTCTTTGAAACTTGTAATTTTATAACAAAGGATTTTTAAGTTTTCTGATTAGGCTCATTTTAAACGGTGAGATTTCTACTGTCGCTTATCGCGTGCCATTTTTTCCTTTCAAAGTTCCAATTCGTGCAACGAGTGAGGAACTAAACATATTTTTCTTTTCCAAATTCCATTGTCACTACGGACATTAGAAAATTGTTATCAAAATTGAATTCAACATGAGTATGAAAATTAGTGTCTCTCCCTTGATAATGGCATTTACAAAATTGGCACACGGTTTTTTGTCGCCGTTTTATTGAAGTTTTGAATGAAAACTGTGCCGCCGACATTAGAAATAAGCCAGAGTACACCACGAGGAAATCGCACGGTCGCGCTTGTATCTCGTGCACGTGTATCCAGTTTGATTAGAAGCGAATATTCTATGAAACGTAAGGAAATATCTTATTCCGTTCTAAACAGTATTATCTAAAGGCTGTCATTACGGTCTCAAGCAGTCTCCGCATCGGATTTCTACCTTATCGCTCTATTGTAAGGGATCCCAACCTTCTTTTGCTTGTGGACCACCTTAGTTCTAACTTTACGTAGGTAGACCACCATGCGCATATGTGATATTTCTAAATGAATTGTTTATTTGTAGGTTATTAAAAATTGTTACTCGAACAATTAGGCAATTCCTAAATTGTTATTGCGGACTCCCTCAAAACTTCTATGAACCCCGATTGGGAAACGCTGCTCTGGCGCATGTACAGTTTCGGTATCAATCACCGGAGAATATAACGGAAAGTTAAACCCATAAACAATATTTTCAATCGTAGAGCATTTCGCATCGGTCTTCTGAAAAGGAATGAAAGTAAGCGCTATCGCACCCGCAACGATATATCGCCGTTGACACTTTTCAGGAGTGTTGCTAACAACAACATGTCGTTGTTCGGTATTAACAGGATTAATGTCTGTTTTATGCCATTTTTACACATTTTGACCGATTTACGAAGGTTTAAAATTCATTTGAAAATCACACGCAGGTTATACTACTCCTTTTTCAATTTTCACTAAACACAGCGTGCTATGTATCCCTGTTTGTACGCAATAACGATTACGTTCGAACAGCACCACCGTCGAAGGAATCGAGGTCGACGTTCATTAATAATTGATAGCCCGTTGCTGTCTTTTAATGACTTCCGTCCGCCGACTGCGATTGGTTGATGCAGTTGATTAATGCTGAATTGTTCGTGATTGTCGAACTCCCACTCAAAAATCGGTTACGATCGTTCACCAAATTAGTTAAGCGTGCGTAATAAAAAAAGAACGAACCATCGACTCCTTTTACAGAAGCCGGTCCAGAGGGATGCTAAGAGTAGACGGTATACCTGAACTGTAAAAATCAAAATGAATTACCATAACCATCGTTCAACATCCCGATGTGTCTGCGATTATAATTTAAATTGCACGGTAAAGACTATAATTCGCAAACGTACAGGTAACGGCCCTTTTAAAATGTCGCAATTTACACGCGCAATTTGTGAGAAAAATTGTACCTTCGGCCCGACAATATTTACGGTTGCGCGAGTGTGAAAGAAAACGGTATCGCGAACACGTACAGTTTTTCGCCGTGTACAAATGCACAGCGTAATTTCAGTGATTACGCGTGCACTACAGCGTTATCTCGTTGAATCATTTAAATAATTGCTGGATACGTAATATTATTTTTCTACGCGTTGCGGGACAGAATAATTACTATACGTGAACAACCGTGCGTCGATCTTCCAGATTTAAATGATATTATATTTGAATATGAAAATTGCAATGGAACATTACGCTTAACGCTATGTCAGTGAATTTAACTAAAATTATTTCTCTGCAATAGTACGTATTTATTAAGCAGACACCATAGGAATGACACATATCTTTATACAGTATGAAATCGGAATCTTGACTCGGAGAGAATCATTCGTTTCCTGACCTTTCCTCTTTCACGACAACTCCGTCGTAGATCCCGCCGATCCGGAACTTTCGTTAAATCCAGGTGTATTAATCCAGTAGCGGCATGAAAATCAGTTAGAAAGCTCATATATTCGCGTGCCAATGCGCGCACGAAGAATTATTCGCTACGTGCTCCTCGTCGATTTCCATTAGAAAACAGTATCTACCTCGCTTCTTTCCGTTCAGCGCGATACCTCGAGCAACGATAAATTGCAGATGACTTCGTAACACTATAAAAGTACACTTAATTACGAAACAATAATTACCTTACGTGCCTTAATCGTTGCATGGCAATCGGATACGTATCCGAGTTCCATCCGGTCGGGTGAAATGTGTTTTCGATTTACTTCGCAAGCGAACTCGTAAACCGATGCCAAATCGATTCGCTCATCGACGAAATATTTGTCGAACGCCGCAAAAATTGTCATATTTCGCTGGGAATGGAATGCGATGAACGGCGAGTCAGTCCGGTAGTACGTATTATGATGGCAAAATCATCATCGAAGGGGCCGGCAATCGAAGTGACCAACGAGAAATCAGGATTCGGCATAGCTTCGAGATACGCGTTGCGCCAGGGCTATATTGGGCGCGCGTGTATATTTGTGCACGCACATGCCAGCGTAGGGTATACTAAGCAAGTATAACCGCGGATACTTTCACTCGGCAAGTAGTCGGTTCGTTGGTTGCCAGCAATGGATCGGAGGTCAGTGCACCGGTGACCACAGTCCACACACGTATCTGCGAGCACGAAACTGCTACAAGAGCATACCGTGCTAATGATTCTCAAAGACGCGGATCGTTAACTATTCTTCCAGCTATCTGATCTCTGATATTGCAATTTCTTCCTATATCTTGTACATACATACTACGTGTACCCACGTCGCACCGGACGATATGCAATTTATTTTTTTGATGCTCGGAATACCCCTGGTGTACGGCCACTTTACATGCGCGCACGTAATCCCGTTGCGATGAAATTGAATCGGATCGTTTCGGACGTACTAATTAATCAATCTTAATTGAAAGTCGTTGCTCAAAGATTGCGCTGGTCGAGGTCAGCGAAGCTGCTTGGTTCCCGATAAGTACGGTCATCCGCTTTTAAGGGAAATGGAATCGGAATGCGGTGAACTTCGTACAATGTCTTCGCTTTAATCTTGTCGTTCGTAAAATACGTGGATTCGTAGATCCTACGGAATGGCTTTGATCAAATTTCATAGAAAATTGTGATCAGAATTCGAGAGGACCGCGATAACCGCGTAAACAAATGATCGACAATGACGTCCGATACGTGTGCCCAGCTTTCTCACCCCGTTAGATGTACGTAGAGCGGAAGTACGTCGACGACTCCACGCCGTGGGGACGCAAAGTGACAACGGTAGAGTTCCATAGTCAGCAGAGTGTAAGAAGTACAGTCGAAGGTGCGGTGACCCCTGCGAAAGCTGCACAGGTGTCTTCGACGTTAACGTCTTTCGTCAAGCCTGAACACTAGTTCCACCCCGTTGAAGTGCAATTAGCCACGCTTGGAATGAAATGCACTTTTAGACTTTTCGACCAACAACTCTTCGCACCGCATTATCTTTATCAGCGTTATTCAATCGCCGCGATTTAACGCATTCGAAGCTTAGGATATGCGCATAACCACCGATACAAATTGTAATTCGAGTAATTCAATATGCGATTTATATACTACAATTAACCCTTGGGTGGTATCGTTGCCTCGGGATATTTTTAAATGCGTGCATTTACGTGGGTACAGGGGGTTGCACGCTACATTACAGTTTCAAGGATACGGAAATTTTATTTATATCGAAGAATGTACTGCAACTTTTTTACCTCGTGTTTTCTATCGTTTAGTTCGATATAAGGTAGTTTGAAAATTTGTGCTCACATTATGTTTATTCAGAAATCAACAATCAGGGATCAACGAAATAACGTCCCCGTGAATTACTAACGTTGTCGCGGATGTGCAACGAACTCTCTATAAGCTTTGCCAAAATCCTTTCGTAATAGTTGATTACGGAACGCGAAACCCGAGCGACCATACGGGGCACAATTGAAAACGGGTCTCGCCTTTACGTTACATTTCGCCTTCCCTGAGAAAGTACCCATGCGACTCTCGCATTCGTGCGTGTGAATGGTTACGGTTTAGAGATTAACTTACGCACGCCTACAATCACATGTGCGAACTCCATTCTAGTAATCTATGAAATACGTAAGAAACTCGTAGCCGTAAGGCGTCGACGTCGCCAGGACGAACCGAGAGAGAAAACCCGTTATCTCGAGAATGCTAATATACACCGGAACGGCACATCCAAGCGGATAAGATCACCTCTCTTGATTTTCATCGGGTTCCACCGGGTTAACATTTCAGTCGAGATCCGCGTAGCCATTACCACGTTCGCAGCCGGTAATTTCAAAAATGCACGAAGATCGCGGATAATTGACGCTGACAAGATACGCAGACATTCTCGTGCTTCTAAAACCAATTAATCGGAGCTAACGTTTATCAACGAGAGCGGAAATTGCACCGCCGCGATGCGTTAAACGAAAGCGCGATACGCGTGGAACTTTTTTTTGCACGTGTATAGACGGCCGACCGGCGGCAAAAGAGAACGCAAACTAACAAGCCAGCAATTACGGGTGGAAACCTCTCTGCCATCGGGACGAAGGTCGTGGGTTAAAATATGTTAGCCATCCGCTTTCCCTCGTCCGGTCGAGCGATAGCGGATTTAAAAAGATCGCGCTGATGGTCGTTTTCTCTAGGATTTACCATCCCGTCGTGAAATACCGCGTCGATCTCGTTAAAACGGAACTAGCGATAAAGCGTTTCCCCTTTTCCACGACCCTTGCCGACCTTGCGCGATGTAATTGACGGTCAACTATCGCGGTATGCCGATCGAAAAGGGAGAAAGTAATTTCCCTTGATTTCCTTTCAGACTCCATGGTTCTTACGAGGCTCTCAAGTACGGTACCCTCCTGGACGGCCTGTCGGACCTCACGGGAGGAATCACGGAAAGCATCGCGATACGTCAGGATCCGACGGCATGTGGAAGAGCCCTCGCGAAGCTTCTCGACATGACGTCCCTTATCACCTGTACAGTAAATAATAATCCGCAGCAAGTAAGCGAAGCTACTTTATTCGAGTGACCGATTGCCGGGACTTTTACAGTTTTCCTTAATTCATGGGCTTTCCAGGTAATGCAATTTCGTGCCAGTACGGAGAAACTCGCGAATGGTATTCAGATGGGTATCAACTACAGACTGTACGCCATTGAGAGGGTAAATACATCTTGATTGAGATACCGATGAATGAGTTATTTTTATTAGCACTATGCGACGCCTCTCGCGCTGAATAGTATTGTTTATTTATATATATGTATCGTATGCAGGTCGAGACTTTTAGTGGGGAAGCAGTGCAATTAGTGAAATTAAGAAATCCTCTTGGACCTGGTGGGGAGTACGTCGGTGCATGGGCAAGAGACGGCTTGGAATGGGACGAAGTGCCGGCAATGGAAATAGAGCGTTTGGGGGTCAGAAGTATGGCCGAAGGAGAATTCTGGTAATTACAATAAACCTCGTTAAACGTCGATGTTTATGCGCTAAATGCTTTTACTTTGACCGCATTGCAGGATATCGTACTCCGATTTCGTGAAGACGTTCACGCATTTGGAGGTCGTGCATCTGGACGCCGAGACGTCGAGGGATGAGCCGTCTTTGCATAGCAAGCATACTTGGCAGATGAAACTTTATCAAGGTAGTTGGAGGAGAGGCGTAACCGCCGGAGGATGTCGAAACAATCAAGGTTCGTCGACGAGTTGTTTCGATAATGAACGCTTTTTACGGAGGGAGCTCGGCGACGCGTAGCGCACGAGTGCTTGCAATTTATAAAAAGAAAACAGATATTATAACGTGCGTCTGTAATTATTCGTTGCAGAAACATTTCATATAAACCCGCAATTACACCTGATCCTCAGCGAAATGGAAGAAGTGATAGTTTCGCTGAATCAACATTCTACCATGGAACCAAAAGTAAGAGAACCTCGATGGAGTAGGATAGAATTGTGAATAAAATTGCGCGTAGCTTTTATAAACGAGCTTACGACGTCTCGATTGTTCCAAGGTGATAGGTTTCACGGCCTACACGTTGCCGAAAAACAGGACGGAATCGATAAACAAGCAGTTTTTCAAAAAGAATAAATCCCTGGTGAATTCACAATACACGAATAGTCGACAGGTGAGCCACAGGTGTCAGTTGGAGCAGGGTGGTTACTTATTAGTACCTACGACCTTCGAGCCGACCCAAGAAACGAGTTTCACGTTAAGAGTGTATAGCAGTAAACCTCTGAAGCTGAAGTAAGTGTATTGACTAATAGATGCATCGTTGTCCTGATAGGCGCACGAGTGTAACATACGCGAGAATATTTCGCAATTTCTCCAATACTTGCGTTCATCGTAGTTCACGTAGTTAACAATTTTTTTAAATTCAACATTTGGTATTCCCTAGAACTCGGATTATTCTTTTGTATACTTTTCTCAGGCTCCTCGATACACCGCCGTCTTTAAAGAAATCTGCCATTGTAAAAGCTCCTCCTTTAGACGGCAAAGGTTTCTCTCAGTACGAAGCTGTATTTTTGCAACTCGCGGACGAACATAGAACGGTGAACGCATTTGAACTTCAAGAGCTTCTGGAGGCGTGTTTGCCAAACGGTAAAATATCACGTTTATTAACTTTCATTAAAATTATAAATAAAGTATTTCCTCGTTCCATATACAGATTACATTAAGAGCTGCGCTTGCATGGAAGTATGTCGGCAAGTAGTCCTCACGATGGATGTATCCTTACGAATAATTGGCAATTAGGAATATGCAAAATTAGATATATCGTCAGCGCGATTGCACTTATTTCCAATTTTTCGAACTCTTTTATTCTGAAAATATTATTTTCCTTAAATCGACATTAAAACAGAACGCCGGAAGCGGCCGATTGAAATTCAATGATTTTAAGGATCTCATGTATAGTTTAAAATATTGGCAAGCGGCTTTTAAAAATCATACGAAGGAAAAGACTGGTATACTAAAAGCGGAGAGACTACGAGACGCGTTGTTGGAAGTCGGTAGGTTGAAGTTGATCGTAGAATTGATTAACGTCTGATCCTTAATCGATTGGCGATCAATTATAATAATTGATACAAATAATTGATGCAAAATATTTTTTTTAGGGTTTCAGTTGAACACGGACGTACTGTCGATTTTAATTCTTCGATACATGAGGAAAGACGGAACTCTCCGGTTTGGAGATTTCGTTTCGGCAATATTGCACCTAAGCGACGCATTTGGTACATCTCAAATCCTTATCTCTCCTCTCGGATATAAATAATATATGATTGCCAGAACGTTCGTTAATGTTGCTTTCACTTTCTTGCAGGGATATTCGAAAGTAAAGATCCTTTGCAAAACGGTACTATAAAATTAAGTTTGGCAGAGGTGCGTAACGTACTGCTCGTTACTTAATTATCTTCCACGATTACAAAGAATTACATCTTGCACGAATCGTAGATGTCAATTATATGATGAGAAAATAGCGCACAGTTGTTCAGATTGTCGATACGAAAATTAATATAAAAATTTTTTACAGTGGCTCAGATCGTCCCTGATGTGCTGAATCGTTTACTCAACGTTATCCGTGTACCTTGAAACGCCTGTAAATAATGTTTTTTAACGTCGTACTTAGGTATAAGTTTTAGCCATATTAACGGTTAATGATCGAGTCCATTCTCTTGCTGTTTGTAAAATAATATCGTTATTATCTACACTATAGATCGTCATTCCTTCATTCGAATAAAGATTTAAGATGACTATGTATAATACGTTGTATGCGTAAGAAATCGTACTGGATAATAAAGTTAAGTTTATTTTGTACAGTCTCAACGTATTTTATCCGAATTCAGCGCATACACATTTGTTAATTACCAATTAAATATAATGTAACGAAATATACTATTGGTTTAATGAACCCACACAAAATCCCTTTCTCTCAGATTATCTATAGATACGATTGATATTACCTTTATCGGGCACAACCTTTAATCTTAAAGTTGAATTCAGCACCTTACACACATCAGTGATCTTTCTTATAAATACTGTCAAAATATATGGTGACAATGTATATATGTATATATCTTGTCTAATTTCATTGTCAAAAACGTCATCCTTTGCAAGTTTTTCAAGGAAATGCATTCCCCATGATTCAATAAAGGTAATGCATCGAGAAGGGTTCGTATATGTATGCGCCTGCACGGTGTGGTATGGTGGCGTTCACGTATGCCTTTAATTGGTTCCGAGTGTGTATTTGAAATTATTGTAAATTTTATTAATGCAAACACGTCGACAGAAATACCGTTTTCAATGCAGAACGTTGACAAGGTGATGAAGTGCATTATAATAGTGGTTAGTTGGACCGTGCCGCATCATAACTAATGACGTGGATATAGGTTAGGTTGTAGGAACGACTGGTTATCGACTAAATCTTGCCGAAATATTACTGTTAAAAGTACCGTGAGTGTTCGTTACACAGAATCCATTTTAAATAATGTTCGAAATCACAGACACGCAGAGTAAGTAATGTATCTCGAAGTTTCGCGGAAACATATCGATCCGTAGAGAAAAATGAGTACGCCGAAGATTCGAATATTTGAACATTCTGTTTGACAAACGCAAATATTTTCAGAAATCGGTGTGGGTCTCGCTGGATTTGGAATATCGTTCCTTTTTCTTGGAGTATTATTGCTCTTTGATAAAGGTTTACTTGCCATAGGGAATGTGTGTACCGTTTCCTACTAATTACTGATTCGACGGTATACAAAAGATAGCATTGTCATTGAATGAATTGTTTTTTCGTAGATTCTGTTTATCTCAGGATTGGCATGTGCCATTGGACCGTGGCGGACGTTTAATTTCTTCTTCCAAAGGCGCAAGATAAAAGCCAGCATCGCATTTTTAGGAGGCATCATTGTAGTACTTTTGGGTTGGCCTATTGTGGGCATGATCGTTGAGACTTATGGCTTTGTCCTGTTATTCAGGTGCGTATATTAGTATTTCCTCCAATTGATAGATGTCGGACCTTACTTTTGACCTTTCCATTTACAGTGGTTTCCTACCGGTAGCGATAAATTTCTTACGGAGGGTACCGTTATTGGGGACGGTCTTAAATATGCCAGGGTTAAGTCGAATTCTGGACATGATTGCAGGAGATACGAATAGGACAACGGTATGATGCGTTCAAAATCTTGATATCATCGCTCAAACACTGTATATAAAAGTAACTATATTACATTATAGCCCACAGTTTTTTGTCATTCCTTTTTAGGACTTCACAGACCTCTGTACAAAACATGAGAAAATGTAACACTCTTTATATTATGTAAATATCTATTGTAAGCAGCTAAATTTGATTACTTATCGGTCGTTCGATTAATAATATCGTCAGCATCCAAGTAGCTCAGGTTTTTCATTTTGTGTATCTGTCTCATTCTAAAACTTATGTATGATTGTGCAAGTTGTGTCTTTTTCAAGAGCATTCCAAAACATTTTTATTAAAGACAAGGTGTATTCGAAACCGTTAATTTACTGTATCAGTGGATTAATGAAAATGGAGACAAAAGTACTAATCATTCTGTACTTTGCATATGGAATGTTTGTAATAAACGAATAAAGGAAAATCAAAAGTGCGACGTACGTTATATACCTTTTCGACTCCTAATTCGTAAAATACATAAATTACTGATAAGTCATCGAGTATGCGATTCGTATAATATAGCTAACCTCGGTCTTCACCTTAGGTAATTACCGTACTTGCGCGACAACTCTGTCTAATGCATACAAAAAGTGCAAAGTAAAAAATTTACATAATTCTAAGATGGAGTTGCACGATGATAAGGGGGAAGAGGAAATAATTGTAAACTTATGTGAAATTTTATATCGCTTTTTATTGATTTGCTGTTTTTCCTGCATGCATCGTAACATGAACAGATTAGATGCATACACTCAGAGTAACGTTTCTCATTATCTTACACGTAGTCGTCTGGAGTGCGAAATTAAATTACTGTTCACTGTTGGATGAGCTCCACTGATATCATTAAAACGATCGTTTATTAATTATCTACAACGGGCCGAGAATACGGGCGGGGGGCGGCCCAGGTCTACGCGCCCCGCCATCGCCGTAAATGACATTTCGTCGCGCGTCCTTCTCTCGCTCAATTGTATCTGCTGACTCATATTTTTTTAGATAATTATTTTTACTACTTAATATCCCGACCATCGTCTACATTGTCACATGTATCGAACATTTTCATATACCCGTCAAGCTATTAATCCGTATACCTACAAGTTTGTGAGATACAACAGTGTACGTTATACCTCATCCTTCTTTCCCTTTGTGAAAGTGGAATATGAAAATTGTACATGTGAGCCGCTGCAAGAGAATACTGAATCCGGCAATAAATTAAGCGAATTCTCTTCTACATTCACGATACATATTCTGCCAAGTTTCATGCATTTCAAGAGCCGCTAGCGAAGGGTCCTCAGCCTGAATTGTTTCTGAATTTGTCAACAGCTTCTGTACGCCGTTTCAGTCTGAGAATCACACGGTCTGACAATTGCTTTCAAGTCGGATGGTGAGGGTAGTAATGACGGTAATTGCGATTGTGATTGTGAAGGTAATGAGGTGTGGATCGTTGTAATGATTTAAAGAAGGTTCTTGATCTCGTCGTACAGTACAAGTACGAGGGCACCACCTGTACCACGGAGAACGTTGGAGAATGCTCCCTTGAAGAAAGCATTGCCACCTTCGCTCTGGTAGATAGTTCTCCAGCAGTGAATAGTGCTCTTATACAGAATTTCAGATTTGGAACGGCCAGACTGCATCATCATACGTCTACGTACTGTGTCGAAGGGATAAGATACAATACCCGCGACAGTTGTTACAGCCTAAAAAAAGAAAAAAAAGAGATGTATAGAAAATTAGTAATCGGTATGGAATACGGGAAATAAGTCTCATGACCAGAACGTCGACTTACCTGGGCAATACCCCAGGAAACAAGGAATGGAGTCTTCTTAGGGTCGGGCAGCATACCACGGGCAGTGTCGTAAAAGCCGAAGTAAGCAGCACGATAAATAATGATACCCTGAACCGATACACCGAATCCACGGTAGAGACCGGAAAGTCCGTCAGCTTTGAAGATTTTGGATAAGCAATTACCAAGACCTGAAAACTCACGTTCAGCTCCAGCCTTGCCTACATCAGCAGCCAACCTAAGAGTGACCCAACGTGAATGAATTCCATGAAATATTTAACGGATCGAATTCATAATTATATGGATATCACAGAATACATGGTTTGTACCTGGTTCTGGCAAAATCAAGAGGGTAGACAAAGCAAAGAGATGTAGCACCAGCAGCACCACCAGATGCGAGGTTTCCCACGAAGTAACGCATAAACTGAGTATTTTTGTCGACTCCGCCAAGGAAGATCTGCTTGTACTTATCCTTGAAAGCAAAGTTCAAAGCCTGGGTTGGGAAATATCTGATGACGTTGGCGAAGTTACCACGCCAGTAGCTGGTGAATCCTTGCTCTTTTGGGATACGGACGAAGCAATCAACCATACCTGCCGGAAGAAATTTGTGTATAAAGATGTGTTTCTGACGCAAGACAAGAACAATTGAATTCAGGTGACTTGCACTGGCGAATAGTCTAAATAAAATGGGTCTTTATTGTTTTGTTAGAGTTCAAAGAACGTGGCAATAATTTTCAAGTACATATTTGTGCTAATAAAAATTTAATTAACACTATTCCAAATTAAAGAAGAAAGGGCCAATTATTATGTAAGGATACTATATAGAATATAGGTACTGAAATACTCTCTCTCTCTCTGTGTGTGTGTGTGTGTGTGTGTGTGTGTGTGTGTGTAGCAATACATATGTATAGCCGTTTTATGTCATTTTGACAATTTCAAACTATGAGAATGTACCCTGCTACTAACGGCAGTAATCAATGATGTAAATTGAGCTGAGAGCACGCGTAAAGCTTGTCATAGCTGCTGATAGACAAATTCAAGGTCGCATGGCAAATTTATTTTAGCAGATCTTTTGCAACTCTTCGAATATGTAGATTGTCAAATCATACTTGTTAAAAATAAAGCAAGTCTGTCTTTGTCATGGGTGAACGTTAAACGTAAAGTGAAACGATCGCTGTCGGCGTAATTCTATATAGAACTTCCGATCAAATTGCACGTCGAAAGTATAAGACATTTCCATGTGCAATTTATGACATGACAATTCCATCGAAATCGGGTTCAAATAGTCTTTAAAACAATTCAAATTCTCCCCAATAGTTTAACGGAAGAATTGTGTCTGCGTACATTTAATATTTCAGCGCGCTCAAGAAGGAAAAATTGCAATATATTTCGCAGAAAAGATGTCGGCCATGTTGAGCCGTACAGTCATCGATCGGCACATCGTGTCTTGTACGAGGAGCAAAGCCACGCGCTGCCATCTGGTAGGCTAAGTTGCTTTATCGAATATCGACCCACCCGTTCCGTGGAAAACCACTGTCCTCTATTCAATCGATATTGCAAAAGTTATGTAACACCCGAAAGTCATGTCCGTTATATAAAGATATGAAATTGCTGAGCACGCACGAGACAAGCGTCGCGTCGAATATACGTTACGACATTACATAACGGTAATCCCGGTTGATCCCGGTCCAACCGTCTCGTACGAACTTCGCGAGAAATTTGCGCTCGCGGACGCTGACGGGCGAATTGCTTGAGACTGTCACATGTTTCGAACGTCCCCGATTTTTTGAATCCGTAGCATACAGTGGAACGTAATTCGCGTCGTTAAGATGCTCTGTGTTTCGCTTTGAAGCGTCCGTCACCGTAACGGTTAATTAAGTGTCGAGTTAGCTTAAGAAGTACGCGTTTGACGGGACAAAACTTACCCTTGTAACGCTGGTCCTCGGCGATTTGCTTGGAGATGTGCTGTACCTGCAGCAAGAGCTTTACACGCTCGATCGGCGCTACCGCCGTTTTCGAGATCGCGGCAGCTACACCGCCGGCTATGAAATCCTTGGCGAACGCCACTGGATCGGCAAAACCAGACATTTTGATCGGCTGGTGGTTTCTGGTGTGTGTGAGAGAAACGGGTTAACAGAAGGAAGAGGAGAGATCGAGTTCTACGTTTCGGACGCGCGCCGGACGACGAGTGAGCGAGGCAGAGTTCTTCTCGTTGAACGGACCTCCGCTAAGAATAGCTGCGCAGGTCACGTGCAGGCTTCTGCGCAGGTTCAATCTTCTGGCACGGCCGCACCTCGGGACCCTGACACTTCACGCACTTCCAACGCGTACTTCGTTCCTGAATTCGTGACCTTTCTTCACGTGTGCTTTGCGACATTTTGCCTTCCTATCGCTTTTCACGGTCAGCACGCGTCCACGGGTGCCATAGAATGCGTTGAAGTATCGTACTTTTAAAATTAGACGTTTTCCCGCGCCACCTGACGTATTTCCGGCAACGTAGTGTATTGAAATTATCCCTAGTACAAAGTGTATTTCAAATATAGAACGAAATGGCGGGAATTTGTTTTTAAGAAACAGCAATATGCTTCGTCAGTATTTTCGTGATAAGTTTGCGTTATCGAGCCTAATCTAGCAGTTATCTAGCCTAACGGTAGGTATAATTGCTGAGTTCAGTCGCGGCAAGATATAATCGTGTATTGATTTCGTAATAAGCTTCTTTGGACTGGCCAATCGAAACCATAGTACAAACGTTGATTAAGTTTTAACGATGAAAAATTCTGGAAGCGCCATTCCAGTGTTTGAAATACCCGCGCCACGCGTCCATTTTTCTTTGCTTACCCAGCATGATGTGAGTAACTCGTTACAATTTTTAATGACAGATCATTTTTAACATTTCTCAGTCTATGCAAATATCATCAAATTTCAATCGAGATAACTGAGAAAGCTTTCGACAGCGCTCCATAGTTTGGAGAGTCGCCTTTCCAGGTATTATATTTATTATTGATCTACTTTCTCAACTAACGATCGCAGCACGGATTTTGAAAATATTTTTGACGGATAAAGAGGGGGAAGGCTGTGTCCGCAGCGCTATGTCAGGGACGGACGGTGGTGGCCGAGATTCATTTAGCTTATACGACCGTATCCGATTTGGAGCAGACATTACTGCATAGTGTTCACATACCGATCGATCGTTGCTAAGGCGGATGCGCGTGCATTATATAGTAAATATCCGTCAATGTTAGCATACAGCGAACCAGCCTCCTTATCCCTGCCTGCTGAAATTTTTATCATAACCGGGGTGTCATTTTTCGCGACACTTATATCCATTACCACGAGCGGGAAGTTGATAGTAAACGATAATTGCTTTGCGTTATCTACGCATGCCGCGAACCGATCGCCTTTGGGGTGGTTTCGAGTTTGCGCCGTCGTAGACTAAAGAACGAGATACAAGGTTAATTCCTCTAGAAGAAGGAGGTCAACGGGGCGCGACTTGCGTAACCCTGGCTTTTGGCCAGTATGTTACGGAGCACAGCGCCAGAGTTCAATGGAGTAACGTCAAGTAAAGAGTATTTATACATCTTAAAGATACGTGCATATGTAGCGGACCTTGTAGAGAATAGACCATTGCTAAAAGTGTCCCTTGTCTACATCGAGTTCTCCTCTCGTGGCGCGTGCAACGCCTCGTTGCGAGAATCGATCGAATTCGACTGAAAACGGTATAAAAATGACGTTCGTTTCTCGATTCCGTAAACCCCATGTTTAGTCACTTCTCTATCAAGATCGCGGGAAATGTATTTTGATAGGAAGATTTTATCGATCAGCGTCGACATTCGTAGTCCCTACAGTTTTATTTCTTCGTAAACTTTGAGCCCTAATTAGAACGTATCAACTTTGCACTCCGTTCTCGATTGAGCGAGTAAGTAGAAGAGGAGAAGAAAGCGGAATGAAGAGTAATGCATAGGAATGATTCACGCCGTTATATCAAGGCAGTTGCTCGTGCAGTAGACTCTGTAACTTTGATGTAGTCTCACTCCTAAAAATTCATGTCGGATATTCCAATGCTATTATCTACTTGGTGCTTTGAGATATCGAGTTAAAAAACTTGACCCCGTTTTCTCATTTATTGCGTTACCGATTGCTATTAAAATTTATACGTGAATTGTTTCATATAAACCGAACGATATCCTTCTTTCAATAACGTATGTACGTGTACGTCGAAATCGAAGCGATCTATTTAGCAAATTTCCTGTATCGATGGTGGGATCTACACTTCCGCTTTTCGATAGAGCTGCCTTTTTGTAATAAAGACGGATCTCGCATGTAGTGGTGCATTCGCAAACTGCAACGCCCTTCCTGATAGCCGAGCAGTATTACGTAACTCGCATTCAGTCGATAATAGCAATAGCCAAATTCACACTTAATTCTCGGTGCTCGTAGGAATAAAATCATCGGAACGACATATCGCGCTTTTCAGATTTTCCAATTAAATTATTAACACGAACGCCATAAACGATGCGTCCCTTTGCTCGTGAATATGAAAGAATATAAGAGCTCGGTTGCCATCCCAAACGAATTGCACTGGACTTGCGAGGGGGGGACACGATTGTTGTGGATTGGATTAAATAACGGCCTTGGTGACGTACCGAGCTGTCTGCACTATAGCACTAACCAAAGGCACAATGGTCAATGCACCTGAAAACCAGTTACAAGTAGTTTTGTCAAGTAGTCAACTACATAGATGAAAGCCCATTTCGTTCCACGATACGTCCGATAATTAACAAAGTATATAATGATGCGAAAACTGAAGGTCACAGCGTTGTGTAAAGATCGATAAAAAAAAAATTTCGCTTGGAAGTTTATCGTTCCGGACGTATTAATTGTTCTTGGCCCAAGCATATCGTATTTACACACATAAGTAATCTTTTCACCTTCGAACGTGAAAAAGGTTGGCTTCTTTGTCATTGACAAACAATAGTATTATGTAGAAATAAGATTCACGTTTAGAATATTGTACTAAATACATGTATGTATACGCATCCGTCAATGTGTGACGGTGAAACGACGATCAGCCGAAACGACTGCGTAAGGTAAAGATTTGAGCATGTTAACTGTACGGATGCATTAATTGTTTTTGGCACTAGGAGTATCGTGCTGGTATCATACTAGTATAAATACAATCTTCCTGTCCTCATCAGAAATTTACACAGAACGCTTGACGTCTTTTGTATTGACAAACAATCGCATTACATAAAAATAAGCATGGCGTACGAAATTTTCGCGTTGACCAATATATCTGCTACGTAACGAAAAATTTGGAATTGTTCAACGTTCCTGCAAATAATGCAGCGGTAGCGATTGTTTCTAAAGCTAAAAAACGCAGTATGTGTCATTATTGTCAGCAGAATTTTTAATTTTATTCTATAATGATTATTCACCATAAAAAGTCAGGCTTTCTTTATCTTGTTGATATTTATTTAGCCGTGATACAGTCAGTTTTATCCAGTTTTTTTTTTAAGTGCGGACCTCCTTGTCAAGCTTTTTATTAACGAAAGTTGTATTCTAATATCATTTAACACTAGGTTTACGGGACCCGTCATTTTGACGGATTTTGAATTTTGAAATGAAATATCCCAAAAACCATAGCATTCATTTGAACCATTTTGCATCGAAAACGAATTCAGACTTAAATTGAATAAATCCATTCTGTAAAGAAAATGCGTATTTTCGTTTACCGTCAATTTGACGGGTGCTCGTAGAAACGCCCGTAAACCCAATGTTAAATGGAATTTAAAACAGCATTTCCTATACCACGAACGTATACAAAATTAAACATACTCTGTCACATTTTTACTTTATTTTAGATGTTAAATTTAAAAAATCTAAATTTACACGGGCAAAGAAATACAAATTTACAAACTAAAGATTAACTAGTCTGTAGGCCTTGGTTTTATTTGGTACAAATGTACCGCCCGACCAAGACCATTAACTTTTATTTATTATCAGCATACTGCAGGCAAGGTGCTTCATTGCCAGGGTCACTTCATGCACTGGAAATTATTAACCACTCGTTTGTTCTATGGTTTCACCTGGGTGATATCTACAGATGCGACACTTGGAGTTCATAGATAATGGGTAGTGCACCGTTATCGATAATTGAAACAAATTTACTGCTCTATAATGACGTACATATTATTGTAATACAAACCATGACCAACAAATTTAGAACAAAGTAGGATTGCGGAAAGTGTAGTCAGAAATGTATTATATTGAACGGTATTTGATTTTATATCGTAATTATATTACACAGCCTATACTATAAACACTCTCTGTACTCAATAAACCATTAATTATTACCCTGGATTGTTCCTGAAACTGTAGGAGTGGGAGAACAATTTATTTGGCGATAGAGTTGTACGAAACAAAAACGACCATCGTACGATGATAACAATTTTCCTTGTTGGATGGAGGTTTGTTAAACTAACGTTATTTTTACTTAGCTTCTTTGGTGTTGTTAGGTAATAGTTGTGTTAGGTAATAGTTATTGATCCACCGTGTATTTCCGAATATTCCGAATCATTAATCGCAATGTATGAAAATATATAATGCAGAAATCAAATATTTCCTAATCTGCACACGTAGATTGAACGCTCTCTAGTGGAATGATATAAAGTTTTCTGCGCTAGATGAAGGAACGCGTGGAATATGAAACTACACGGGATATACTAAATTACTAAAGTATACATACGAATCAAGCCGGACTTTTATGAAACGTCATACTTGGAGTTAAATTACAGATTTACGGAATTTTGCGGTAAATTATCGGTTCCCTGCTCGAATTTGTAAATACCTCGTCTTGGTCAATCGGTAGTGGTAATGCAATATTACGGTGAATTCTTTGTTATGATATTATTACTCGTTAGTGATACGATTTCCTTTCGAAGGTTATGGATTCGTGGAGTGTATCTTTATTGTTACGCTTGAATTAAATCATTGTTACACTTGGTCCGTTAGACGACGTTACAACAGTTCTGTGCAATCTTAGAAATATATAAATCCGTGTTTCTAATATAATCTTGACGATACGTGTCAACAAAAATGTAATAGTGTTGTTTAATTGTTATTGCCCAATGTAATTCTTATTGATAAGCTCTAATGTTCGTCGCAAATTGTAATATACAATACCGAATGAATGTTCGGATCTGGAATAGTGTGTGATCGTAAAAGCAAATGTAGTTGTAGTACTCAACCCACCTACCCATTTATGGGTTCCAAAACAATTCAAACAAAACAGATATCTCAGGAGAGACTGCAACTAATATGATTTCTTTGTTCCGCTAGGTTGAGATGCTTCGAATCTGCAACATGTCACTGTTGCGTATAAATGTTGCGTGAAGATAAGCGCTCACAGACAACATGACTGAAGGTTAATACATATAATTCTTTTTATCGCATTGCTTTCTTTTCTGGAGTTCATTTTCAGCAATTGTTCACCATGGATTTCCATGCGTTTTAATATCAGAGCAAGATTATTGTAATGAAAGTAACATTTGTAGGAGGGGACACGCAACCGCCTGCCGGAAATGAGGCTCAAACTGGTAAGCTTTGGTTTTTACCACAATTTGCATCATTCATTTCATTTTGGACTGCCAGATAAGTAAAGTCAAGTATCAAGCTTAATATAATTAAGTTAGTGTTCATTGCAGGCATCTGTTACGTTACAGAACAGGGCTTCATCTATTAGTCACTACCATCATGTGGATTTCCTAGTGTTAGAACCAGGAATATTCTTTTAGTAGTACATTGTAGTTTAGTAGGAGCTGTTCCATCAGATAATTTCTTCATAGAAACTCATACTTAAAAAAACACATTTTTTTATACTCCGAAGAAAGTTTTATGTACATCGATCCTGGTTTACACAAAATTGTAAATTTGTTGTTTGTACCAGAAACTTCTGAGCCCAGAGGAGTACATGGCGGAGGTTTACATGAAATAACAACAGATTCTACTGTTCAAAGTATTCTTGAACCTTGTCAGGATCTGTTGACAGTACATGGAGCAACTCAAGGAGAAAGCAGCGACGCTGTCAGTATTCATACCGCCAGTACGTCTGTTTCTGGTAATGGTAAGCATAACGCTTGCACTAGCAGATACTGGGAAAGCCGAGGATTATATTGAATTTTTATATCTTCTAGAGTCCAGCTCCAGTAGAGTGAGCGCAATAACTGTGGTATTACCTTGGGGTGCTCAGAAGGAAACTGTGAAACCGCAACAAATTGGGGATATGGATCTAAGACCAGGGGAGTTTGTGATGCGTACTCTGTTTGCAGAATTTACTTCGCAAGCAGAGAAGAAAATGGAAGCTGTGATGACAGAACACGTAAGTAATATGTTTTTTATGTGGGTAACTTTTTTGTAACGTTAAACGATATTTTCAGGAAAAACCACTTTCAAAAGTCTTACAAAGGGGAGAGGATCCACAGTTCGATCAACTTCTATCTGCATTTGGTTCGGTAGCAGAACACTGTTTACCTTCCATTCTCCGAGCATTATTCAATTGGTACGAGCGCCAATTAGTTGACCAAGGTAGCGATCAAAAAAAGCCGACTCCAGGGAAAGAGGATCAAAAAGGAAAAAGGTAAAATGGAGTTATAAAATGTTGTGCTAGTGATACCTACCATTCGAATATTATTTCAGCATCATGTACACAATAGTGTCAGGAAGCGTAGAAACAGTTGAGAGAAGCGAAGCGGATTTGCTTCAAGAACGGAGAGATCTCGCAGTTGAATTTATATTCTGCTTAATGTTGATCGAAGTTCTACGTCAGCTACCATTTCACCCTGGTCACGAAGATTTAGTGACATACATAGAGAATATTGCTTTTAAACATTTCAAATACAGGGAAGGGTAAGGTCATAGAATTAGACATTTTGTTGTAAAATACTGCTTTTTAAACTGGTGTATATTGCAGAATTCAAAATGAACCAAATGCGGCCAATATTCATATTATCGCGGATCTTTATGCAGAGGTAATAGGTGTACTAGCACAGTCAAGGTTCATGTCGGTTAGGAAACGTTTCATGATCGAATTAAAAGACCTACGAGCTAAAGAACCAGGACCTCATACTACGCAGAGTATTATTTCATTACTGATGGGAATGAAATTTTTTAGAGTGAAGGTAATAAAATCATACACAACTATCGTCTTCTACTTTCATGTCGATTACAGATCATTTATGTATACATTCTGTACTTATTTGTAGATGGTACCAATAGAGGAATTTGAAGCTTCGTTCCAGTTTATGCAGGAGTGTGCACAGTATTTTTTGGAAGTAAAAGATAAAGATGTTAAACATGCTTTGGCTGGTCTCTTTGTTGAGATACTGGTACCAGTAGCTGCCGTAAGTTGCTTCTGTCCTGTTGGATATATTTTTACCACGTGTTCTTGTATTCTACACAAATCTTTTGTTTGTGTTCTAGGCTGTTAAAAACGAAGTTAATGTACCTTGTTTGAAGAATTTTGTAGAAATGTTGTACTCCACAACTTTGGATATGTGTACTAAGTCGAAACATAGACTGGCTCTTTTTCCTCTTGTAACTTGTTTGTTATGTGTTAGTCAGAAAACATTTTTCTTGCAAAACTGGCATTACTTCTTAGCAATGTGTTTATCACACTTGAAGAACCGAGATCCCAAGATGTGCCGCGTTGCATTAGGTACGATTTGCGTAATTGAAACCACTATAAGAATAATTAAACAATTTCTATGTTTCTCAAATTTATTTCACAGAGGCATTGTATCGTTTACTGTGGGTGTACATGATACGAATTAAGTGCGAGAGCAATTCAGCTACACAGAGCAGATTACAGAGCATAGTGAATTCTTTATTCCCTAAAGGCTCGAAGGCGGTAGTACCACGGGATACTCCGTTAAATATCTTCGTAAAGATCATACAGTTTATTGCACAGGAGAGATTAGATTTCGCAATGCGGGAGATAGTATTTGATTTGCTATCAGTCGGCAGGCCGGTGAAGATAATTCTAACGCCGGAACGCATGAGCATCGGTCTTCGAGCATTTTTGGTTGTAGCTGACAGTCTTCAACAAAAAGAAGGGGAGCCTCCCATGCCACGTACTATGGGCGTGTTGCCTAGCGGAAATACTATGCGTGTTAAAAAAACCTTTCTCAATAAAGTAAATATAGCAGACGTTTTCACGTATAATAATTCGATTAATTATACGATACGTTTTTCAAAAAACTATTCACTCTGTAAATCGTAGATGCTGACGGAAGACACAGCGAGAAGTATAGGCATGTCGTCATATTTTCCACACGTTCGGCGTGTGTTTGTTGATATACTACGTGCTCTAGACGTCCATTACGGTAGACCGCTTATGATGACCAGCACACAGAACATGAACAAAGAGCCTGATGAAATGATCACTGGAGAACGCAAGCCTAGAATCGATCTCTTTCGAACTTGCGTAGCTGCAGTTCCACGATTGATACCCGATGGCATGACTGGTGCTGAATTGGTCGATTTATTATCTCGCCTAACGGTTCACATGGATGAGGAGCTTCGTGGATTAGCGTACCAAAGCTTACAAACTTTGGTCATAGATTTTCCTGATTGGAGACAAGATGTTGTTCTTGGATTCACTCAGTTCCTCGCTAGAGATGTTCAAGATACGTTCCCTCAACTTGTCGATAATGGTTTGAGAATGATGTTGCAACTTCTTACAAGTTGGAAAAACGCACTAATAAGTCCGAGTATAAGATCTAAAGAGCAAGCAGTGGATAATGCAAGAGTAAATACGCGTACAGATGTTGGAATAAAAAAGAGTGAATCAGGACAGGTACGTTTCATTGATCTATTATACTTCACAGACTCTTCAAATTTTAATTGTAAATCTATTTACAGAAAATAGAGCCCGTTTCGAGTGTCTTTCATTTAGTAGAAGGATTTGCGTTAGTGATGCTTTGCAACTGTCGCCTTTACCCTCGCCGAATAGCTGTTCATATATTACGAGAAGTGAAATTTCTGCTGAAAACACTGGGTAAGGTATAGTGATACGGGCACGCCAATCAAAAATGTGGTAATAAATTGATTGCATGAAATAATTATTTATTTCAGGTGGGTTGGAAGACGATCAAGCTGTTATCGATGTGATAGATGCTTGCTGTCCAGTTGTTTTGGAAAAGTGTTATCACATGTTGCCACCTGCGGAAAAAGCAGCAGCTGCTTCTACGTCCAATGTCGATCTTCAGTGGATAGCTGAAAGGAGCAGTTGTGTTTGGACGGCAGGTAATAACCATAACCTTCTGAATGTAACATGATGCAAAATATATTTAAATGTTTTATAAACCACACTAATGCTTTTAATGGTGCGTAGGGCTTCATGATGATACAAGTACTAAGAGTTCATCCATGTTAAACTTAAACGGTGCAGATCCATGGGGTAGTTGTCTGTTTGCTTTTTTGGAGAAAGATCGAGTCCTCACAATGTGTCCCACTGCTGTTGCACACTCGTGGCCTATTGTTTTTACGCGAATAAATTCCCTCTTCTCCGTCATCGATCCCACGTAAGGGAATAAATACAAATCTATAAAATACCGAATATGTATTAGTGTATAGTAACTAAAAATTTGGTTCTTCTGCCAGACCTGTAAATGACAATAGAGCTTCTCTTTTGAGAAGCTCAACGGCTGTTCGCAAACCTGTCAACGAGAGGGATGTCTACATGCATGTTTGGAAAAATTACCTAACTTTTGGGTACAGAGTTGTACCACCCGTACCGAGTCCCGTTGTACGCTGTGCTAGTCCAGATCTTAGCCTCAGGTAAATTGACCAACATACATTCGTATAGATACATTAGAATCATTTCACTCCACGTTGTTATTATTCTTATTTTTTTAAAGTAACTTTCGATTCATTCTGTCGAGACATGAACGATCAGTATACTGTTCGATGGTATATTTTAGTCATATAGTTATAAGAGTACATAGTTCAATACTTTATACGCATCAAATTAAACATGGTTCGAAATTTTATATTAAATAATGCAGTTTACAGTTCAGCCATTAGCGCTTTACATGTATTCGTTAAACAATGGTTTATCAGATAGAATCAGTATTATTTGGTATCAATTGGTGTTGGGTCGTGTCTGCTTATGTCTGTTGTACGACGGAAATACTTCATGAGTATCCTTCGGTGTCTATTCGTCCCGGTTGTGTATAGCGGAAATTTCAGGGTAGCAGCTTGAAAATTGTGAAATAACTTTTGTGAGAGGCTTTTTCCACTGTGACACGCGCGTGGTACCCGTTCTCTATAATTTTTTATGTCTAATACAATGCAAGAATATCTAATCTCACTTCGTACTCTTTTGGTTTGTTACGCACACCATCTCCAGGAGTCTGTCAATGTGTTAGTAACATAAAGGTGTACACGAAGTAGACGAGCACCAATTTGTACCAAGATGCGCTTTGCACTCGGGAGCGGGTCTCAATTTAGCACATCTTTCCTGCGCACACTTTGCTTTATTTTCTGCAACATTACACTTCGCATGCTACTTGTCACTGTCTCGTACATGTACATCTGGGTCTTAGAGTAGTAGTTTCTGAGGAGTAAATAATGTCTGATACAAGGAGCATTGGTGGTACACTGTATTGCATACTCTAGTGGTCAGCATACGGTGGAGTTTGGTGTGTTGTGCATGAGTAAGGAGTTGAGTCAGAGCCTGGAGAATCTCGGCGGGGCGCAGACCCTGCCGGGTCGGTTCTCCGTTCCGTCCATTTCCGGCATCTACACCAGGCATAAGCGGACCAGGTGAGCCTAATTAACCATTGCGAACGACCATGCTTCGAAGTCACCCGGGATTTAACGGTCGTTGGTAATTTGCACTATATTCTTATCAGACTTATTATAAGTCTTTTAGTTCTAAGCAAGCTCGTGCCTAACAGATGTCTATATATTTTTTCGCGATTTATTTACTATCCTTGCCAAGCCTCACGACCGTTCCCGATCGCTTTATTCGGAAACTAAGCCGACTGATTAGCGTGCAACAATCTGTGTACACGTGATATATACTAGTGTAATTTGGCAAGATCACTCTGCAATGTCAAAAATTGCGAACTTTCTCACAGCTCTTCGCCGGATAGTCTCTCTGCCGAAAGAGGCGATAATAAGTCACCTGGTACAAGTGCAAGTCCTGCTGCCTTGTACAAATTGACAGTACCTTTGTTGAGATGCGAGGCTGTCGATGTGAGAGATGCTGCTGTTCAAGCAATCGGCAAAGTAAACGCTGATGCTTTAAAGTAAGTATATATACAAAAAGTTTGCGATGTGTGAGCGTTTTAATAATGTTGGTATGATTTACAGAGACTTGATGGAAGAATTAGTACCTTACATTCGTGAAGCGGTTGATCGCAAACAAGAGAATATGAGACGTCGGAGACGGAGAGACGCATTAAGACTTCAGTTGGTTAGGGTATTAGAATTGATTGCTGAATATGGAACATTTGGTATCTGGTGAGTAAACAAGCAAATACTTGTTTACATGTGTTTCATCGTGTCACGCGGAGGTGTTGAATTTAACGTATTTTTTCATTGTTTAACAGTCCTGCTGTATTGGATCGCGAAACTCAATCACTCCACCCGACGTTCGTGGAATATATTGATGGTGCTCGTATTTATTTGGAAAATGAAAGTGACAAAGAAGCACCTGCAGTGCGCGATATCAAGTTGCATTTTTGTAATTTCATTAGAAAAATGATAAAAAGTTTCTCGCGTAAGTACACCCGTTATAACATTTATAATATTTATCTACAACAATACGTGTCTCTCCAAGTACAACGAAACGCATTTTTTTAAATTTTCAGTGGAGACATGTCACACGTTGTTAAAACGAGACTTGAGAAGAAATTTGTTCATGCTCTTTGCCAGTTGGGCTGGTCCTTACGGTCGACCGCTCACGAATACATCGTGGTTGCACGAAGAAGAAAAGTCCTGTACGGAATTACAACTTTCAGCATTGCAAGCTATGAGTGGATTACTGTGTTGCGGTCCTTGTTTCAACCCACAATCATTGTCCGAAGAAGGGGCAATCATATATCAGTGGTTAGATTTATTACTGGCCAGCAAGGATGAAAAGGTAAAGAGCACAGCTATTCATATTATATAGTTTTTGTACAGTTTAATTTGTTCTTGTAATCACGGTAATTCACCTTTAACGAAATATTTTAGATTTACGCCCTTGCCCGGGAAACGGTAGTGCTACTTTTGGAAGGAAATCCTGACATTGGAACTCTTCTCGATTGGGTAGTTGACCGATGTTACACTGGTGCTCCCCAAGTAGCTGACGGTTGTTTTCTTGCTCTGGCAACAATTTTTAGTGCGAGGTTAGCCATTAATTTATTTAAAAATACTATTTAAAATAAATAGTTACGTGTTACATAATGCATTCAATGCCTTTGCAGAGAGTACCCATGCGATCATTACACTAGCATCATTAACGTTACTCTGATGAGTACTGGTTGCCCACGTGCGCCGGTTCACGACGCTGCTCTTCAGCTTCTGCAGCTATTAGATCAACGATTTTTCGGTAACGTGGGTCCACTTCCAGCTACAGAACCGGAGACTGGTGAGTCTGTCAGAATTTGCTTTCTGTTTCGTGGATTATATACAAAAAGGAAATAACACTGTTTTTCAAAACCGACACCACTGTCGTTGACTTAATTTGTAAAAATCTGTCTAAACATTTTCTGTCTAGTACACATTTCTACTCCGATATAACGTTCAATTCGTGAAATTCCTCCCACGGTTCAGTGAGCACAATTGCTTGTTGACGCATTACTGCGCCTTCCGTTCGTTCAAATTCTGGAACTAAGAGCAATACATTTATCAATGCTAGACTGAAATGCGATGGTACGAAAATACGTACCAATTTGAGCTCCGTGATTTAATATTCGCGTCGTAGTTACGTTTCCCCTACGAAACCGTCGTGAAAGCATGCAGTATATTGCTTTCCGAAAATTTTGCCCTGTTGCGCAATAAAGAATGAAATTTATCCCAAAGTTGGTATTGAATAATAAGTTACACACTTGCTGGGCCAGTTCTGCTACACGCGGCGCGTTGTTTCCTTCCTGAAACTGTGGTCGAAAAATTTGTATTGCAAGATACCGTCGAATGCGGAATGTCCGTAACACGCGATGAATTAGAACTAAAAGCAGTACATAAAAGTATCATGCAAATTTTTTCAATTTTCCGCTCATCCAGGTATACGTTCGAAGAATATTTGTTGAATTCTTCCTTTTTAAACTTTTTACTAATATTTCTTTTCCATGAAATCATTTGATACCTGTAACCGGTAACAATACGTACATGTAAGAAAGCGTGGACTCTCACGACGTATGCAGGTAAATTAAAGCAAAGAAACACGCTGGAGACAACTAGGAGCATTTTGGTGATCTTGTTTTGTGCCAAACTGCTTCGAGGACTGTGCTCGTAGGTTTGCCTCTCGTGCGAAATGTTCGTCTGGTTGGTCAAAGAACGTCTAATTCTGACGTGTCTACAGACGGCCCGTACGATCAACGCATTCAAAATTGTGATCACGGTAAATGGTATTACGAACGTCAATACGGCGTCGGTAACATTAAAGACAGTTGCCCACGACTCCCATCCTTCAGCTAAGTGACATTCAGTCACGTTTCCTTTCTCACCAAATTGCACACGTGGTGCAGAGAACCACAAAACTGGGCTGCACATGACAATTCCTAATCCGGTTAACATAGCGACCGTGATCTTTGCTCTGGCCACGGTACACATGGATTGCCGATGAAAGGGATACTGCACGGCTATAAATCTCTCAATGGTAAACGCCACTACGAACCAAACGCTCATAAAGCTGCAAAGGGTAGTCAGGTAGATGATGAACTGACAGAAACCTGACTGGTTGAACAGACCCACTCCCACCATATTTAGCCAAACTACAAAGACAGATATTAGGAAACCTGTATCACTTATAGCTAGGGCACCTAGATATACACTTGATGATAATTGACACAATTTCGTGCCGAAGAAGACACACACAGAGAGACAGTTTCCCAGAGAGCCGAGGTACACGAGTATCGGTGTGTAATATAATTGTATACCGCGCAAGACGACTTCCGCGAAACTAAATTCCACCGCGTCTCCCTGTTCATTGATCATCTTCGCTTGGGGTTCTTACAATTAGGCGAAGTAATTCACCTTGTCGCTTAAAATCTTCTTGGTAGTGCAGTGCTTGCAGGTATTTTATGTTTCTGTCTGAGTTAATATTCTAGTAGAAAATCCCGTAAATAGGTATGCACACTATAAAATACGATGGAACATATAAATATCTGTTTATTAACGGGTTGCCCTGCACGCTATGTATCCTTCACAATTTAATATTTTAGCAGCAGATAGCACTTTTTTCCGGTCCATTGCATTGACGTTCCTGATGTGATGGAAGGTTCTCGGTATTCCTAGTACGATTTGTCGTTCACGGTCCCTTTGGTGGTTCTTTGATTGATTATTTTTCGATTTTCTTCAAAAATAGCAGGCCAGCCGCGTTCATTGCACTTTGCGGCTTCCCGAAGAAGGATCTACACAATTTGCCGGGTACCATAAAACGAACACAAGTGGCCGGAGTTTGTTTAGAGTGCGGGTCTATGAAAAACTGTGTTGGGCTTCTGCCAAATTCGCCTGACGTCTTTAAAGGCTGACGATGAAATTAATCTTTTCATTATAATCCTTGAAATATATTGAAAACTCCATTTGCATAAACTTCTAATAATTTTGAATACTTCAAAATTATGCGTATATTAAATATTCGTTGAATTATTTTTTCACTGATTATCGAAACACTCACACATTTTTTATATCTATAAGTTTTTCGTAAGTTTATACGACGGGTTAACAGCATCGTGAAATGAACGATCGGTAAAATTAAAAGAAATAGGAGTCGATATCGTCCGCTTAACTTCAACAACACCCTACGTTCTTATTAAGCACAACTTTATATATTTTTGTTTAAACGTATTTATCACTGATGAGCGACAAATCAATTTTTAGAAGATAATTTTTCGCACTTGTTCGTTTATAATTATATAAATGGGGTTATAGAAGCTTTAATGTACGCACACTGTCTTATTTCAAATCCACAGTTTAAGAGATCATTTAGTTTTCCGAACATGTTTAAATGATCGTTACTTAAAATTCCAACACAAAAGTTCCACAATGCAAACGTATATCCTCTATAAAAAAATTCGGTAAAATGAAATTCCACTTGAAGCAACGGTAATGATAAAAAAATGTACAGCTTACGAAAAGTGAAGAGGAAGCAAACGAGAATACATCAGGACGCCGGCACGACTATTTCTGTGTAGTGCATCGGCAATTCGTCCCTGATAAAGGCTCATGTATCTAGATTCTGCGCACGAAACCAGAATACGAATATTACCTGGTTTTCGTGAAATTACTCAAAAAATTGAACATCTTGCTCTGTCCATTTTGTCATTCTGATTTCCATACTGGTTTATTTATAATACGAAAGAAATACTTATTTATTAATGAAATATGTTCATCAATCTTTAAGAATATTAATTGCATTTACTCTGGAAAAATGTACTAATGTGTTTTAATTTTCCCGCTTTCATATCAATCATAATGCAATGTTGGAATTAAGTACAATTCTTCACACTTTCCCACCATAAAAGGATATAGCCTAATCTTGAAAAGGGAGTGTGTATCCATTTATTTCGAGTTCTCGTTTTTCGTTAACTTTGTTTCTATTCACCCAAGCGTTCTCCATTACATAACTGCCACACGGTATGGTGCATTTTAATTCATATAAAACATTCCATCCGCCAGAACCAAGAAAGATTTCTGTTTTCTTATTATCAGCGGTTTTATTACAACTTCCTGAAAAGTCCAATTAATGTCATTTTACTTTTCTAGTTTTTGACTACCTTCTATAGATGCTGATATTTGCATCTAAATTGCTTTTCAATGTCCAGTGATTAAAGTTCGGTTCTCCATTTTTTATCCATAGCCGGACCGCTTTCTGTTACAGGTCAGGATGATGTCGTTGCTGGTTCAACGACCACGGCAACGTCTGCTCCAGGACAACCAAGCAACCCTATCGGTGGTGTGTCCTCGAGTGGTACGATTAGAGGTGGCACCCTCGATGTACTCCTATCGACTACGTATTGCCGTAATCAAATGTATCTGTCTCGACAACTTGCTCAGCTGCATCCAGAGCTCACGATGCCTATGTTTAGCGGTAAGTCTCGGTGGAGAGTATTGTAATTGTTTTCTTCAATTCACCTAAACATGAATCTGTATTTGTTTCTTGTTCGGCCGTTCTTAGTTTGTTGAAACATTTGTGTCAGTTTGTTCATGTGTATCGTATGATTTTTTTATTTCCACTTGCCAGGATTTATTATCAGTTCATGAAATAACTCTGAGTTTAAATAATATATGATGTTTTCATGTTTATACTTGAAAGTTATTAAACTGCTAAAATGTAGAAAATCCAAGTTTGAAGTATGCTCTGCTTTATTGACCTTTTAGTTATTTTCTTTTTTATCGGGAACATTTAAATCTAATTTAAAAATCTTTAACGAAATGCCGTATCCCTGAATGTATTGGGAAAAGACTTGCGCGTATTTTTCACATTTTATGTAATCGTGGACTTTACGTCATACAAATTCTTCCCGCTCTACTGCAAGAGACGTTATTTTTATTTCCTGAAATCTGTTGAGTTTTGCGCAATTGTGTGAGGAAAGAAAAAAAATTTTTATAAAATTGACGAACTTTTAATCTTTAATACGACGAAAATATGCCGATCGGATATTCTGAATTTATGCGATGTTTTACCTGTTCATACTATACACGGTAATTTATACACATTCTCGGTTGTACTTGTAAGATTTTCTTTGATGTGACATGGTATTGGAAGGCGTTTGAAGTATGTCATTTTTACCTTTTTGCTTTCCGACGAGCTACTCGTTACAAGAAATAGCAGATCTATGAAAAGATGGACACAGAGGAAATAATAAAATCTAACAACATAAATAAGCGCCAGCGAACGTATTTTATAAGCTTGTACATCCACTGTCATTTCTTCAGCCACGGTAATTTCTTGCTACCATCCACTTGTCTCATTAGATCTATATGAACTAGTCACCATGGGGAGTAAATGGTCTATTGGAACATGTACATACGTATAGATGCGTGCAGTACCAAAATAGACAACTCTAATAGTACTTCGATTAAACTTTCGCATTGCTAACCAGGCGCGTGAAATTCATTACTTTTTACGGTAACAAACAATGTTTCTAATGTTGCATAAAGAGATTAGTCTTCTCCAGCCTACAGTAGTAGGTTTATGTTTACATTTATTTCATTTTCAAGTAACATATGAATTGTATGTTATTACCTATTTTACATTATACATCATTTAAGGCGTTCAAAGTTGCAGAATTTTCCTTATTAGGCCGTATAACGTACTTTGATCTTTTGAAAATATAAGATGCAACGTCTTTGACGTGAGTAATAGAGGTGGTGCGTAAACCGATTTTCTGCATTTCCTGTTCACACTCATTCGGCTTCGAGCGACAAGAACTTTCAATATGTTGATACTGTATCATTATTGTTACAAATATACCATACCTTTTTCGTGGAAAGCATTTTCACTATTGAATCTCTCCACCATTACCACCACTACTGCTACATATTTACACAATTGAATTTTATATGAAAATTGTGCATTGCTTCATAGGGTTTACTTAAAGTAAAAATTGTTCCACGTTTATTGGAAAACGGAGATTTTTTTGTGAACTGTCATACTTTATATTAAACGTGTGACGTAACAACGTGTATATATAGACACGCTGTTGCTGCTCTGTTTATTGAGGACGAGTTTCGTAGGCAAGAGTGCATTAGAAAGCTCAAACCTTTTACTCGCAGTCAGCTAGGAATAATTCATCCATTAATAACTCACGCTCATACCTCTTTCTTCAGTTTATCTTATATGTTCGAACAGGCATTAGAGAATTGTATAATAATTGTATATTTCTGTTTTAAGTATTTTATTTGTAGCACAATAAGAATATAGAAGAATTCAATACCGTTTAAGAGATATATACCCCTGCACTTTATAGGCTAATTGTTAATTGAAATGCCTAATTCTCCGTTTTCAACATTTAGAACGCTTCATACCTTAAATAAAATCATTTATTACTGTATATGAGACTTTGAAAGCAGTAAATATATAATGATTTAATTAACGTGGTATCTCTTTTCAATATTGCCCCGAAACTATATGAAAATAAACCATCACATATAGGTCAAATAAGCAAAAGCAGAAGTAAACGTGAACTTAATTAAAAAGAATGGATTAACTGAGCAAACACAAAATTAAACCGTTAAAAAATGGAAATCAATTTCACTCGGAACGTAATACCGCACTGGTAACACATGCATTTAATTAGTATTCATCTGCAATGGAATTTTATTGTTAAACACTTTGTGTTATCGCAGCGATATGTTTGTTCTGTATCAATTTCAGAAATTACACACAGATTCCAGACAGCACGGAGAGAAGTCCGGCAGTTGTTACTCCAATATCTGTTACCCTGGCTGCACAATATGGAATTAGTTGACCCTAATGTACCACCACCTTCCAATCCTTTGAGTTATTATCAGGTAAAGTTTTTTGTTAGTTGTATCTGTTTTGCGAGAAGGATGCACAAAAATAAATTCGGCTATTGCCCCAACTGCATATGTCGGTGACACAATAATGAATCTTCGTGTTTTATCGGACAGACAAAAAGGACAACTTTTCGTTAATAGTTTTAACAAAAGGAGAAAAAATTGGAGGCGCCGGGTATCGATCCCGGTACCTCTCGCATGCTAAGCGAGCGCTCTACCATCTGAGCTACGCCCCCTCTGATTCAGTTTAATTCAAGGACTATTTTGAACATTTGATGTGATCCAGTTTTGGTGAAGGATCAAAAAATAATCTTGGAGGCGCCGGGCATCGATCCCGGTACCTCTCGCATGCTAAGCGAGCGCTCTACCATCTGAGCTACGCCCCCCTTGATCTGATTTCTTTCGCTGATCATTTCGAGCACCGAATTTGATCCAGTTTTGGCAAAAGGATCAAAAAATAATTTTGGAGGCGCCGGGCATCGATCCCGGTACCTCTCGCATGCTAAGCGAGCGCTCTACCATCTGAGCTACGCCCCCCTTGATCTGATTTCTTTCGCTGATCATTTCGAGCACCGAATTTGATCCAGTTTTGGCAAAAGGATCAAAAAATAATTTTGGAGGCGCCGGGCATCGATCCCGGTACCTCTCGCATGCTAAGCGAGCGCTCTACCATCTGAGCTACGCCCCCCTTGATCTGATTTCTTTCGCTGATCATTTCGAGCACCGAATTTGATCCAGTTTTGGCAAAAGGATCAAAAAATAATTTTGGAGGCGCCGGGCATCGATCCCGGTACCTCTCGCATGCTAAGCGAGCGCTCTACCATCTGAGCTACGCCCCCCTTGATCTGATTTCTTTCGCTGATCATTTCGAGGCCCCAATGTGATCTACTTTTTGCGAAAGGACCAAAAAATAATTTTGGAGGCGCCGGGCATCGATCCCGGTACCTCTCGCATGCTAAGCGAGCGCTCTACCATCTGAGCTACGCCCCCCTTGATCTGATTTCCTTCGCTGATCATTTCGAGCATCTAATGTGATCTACTTTCGGGGAAAGGATTAAAAAATAAATTTGGAGGCGCCGGGCATCGATCCCGGTACCTCTCGCATGCTAAGCGAGCGCTCTACCATCTGAGCTACGCCCCCCTTGAACGGACCCTTTTTGAGGATTATCTCGAGCACCTGTTGTGATCTACTTTCGGCGAAAGGATCAAAAAAAGTATTTGGAGGCGCCGGGCATCGATCCCGGTACCTCTCGCATGCTAAGCGAGCGCTCTACCATCTGAGCTACGCCCCCCTTGATTTGACTCCCTTTGAGAACCATTTCGAGCACCTATTGTGATCTACTTTTGACGAAAGGATCATCAAATAATCTTGGATCCAATGATAATGACAGAAATGTCAAAATCAAAATCACGGCACGTCCAAAACCGTTTTAACAGCCGTCACACGTCCAACCTCTTTTTCGATCATTAAATTTTGCTAAGTTACGTTTTATTCTGATTTAGCGCAAATTAAATCGTTGCGAGCACAATGAGAAATGTGTTGTTTCGTTAATCACATAGTAGTAAAGTAATACCCACAACTGAAGTAAACTTTTCCATACAGTATTACGCGAGTGATATGACGCGTGGTGGAGCACGCAGAGAAGGTTGGGGCAGTGCAGAAGCAACGGAAATGGTTCTCAACAATTTATTTTACATAACTGCCAAGGTACTGTATACAATTTGCAGCACTTATTCAAAGCAGCATAACTATGACATGAATTTATTCTATAGTTTTCTGACGAGCATCCAAAAGAAACAGAAGAACTATGGTCCACCCTGTGCGGGTGTTGGCCTAACAATCTTAAAGTGATTATTCGTTATCTAATTATCGTCTCGGGAATGGCCCCACAAGAATTACTTCCATACGTAAGTCATATCTTAATCATGCATTTATAATCACTCACGTGAAACTAAGTATACAATTCGTATTTCAGGCAAAACGAGTTGTTTTATATTTAGCAAGAGCCCGACCAGATCGTCTGGTTGATGAAATGATGACTGAATTGCAAACAGTTGAGACCTTGAATTGTTTAATCGAGCGAACCGAAACGCCACCTTTTTATCGTTTAACAAGTATGAGAAAAGCATCATCCCACAGCGATGCACCCGCGGCTGATCCGGGGAATCCTCCCCGTGATTTGGGAGTTGAGAAAGGTACTATTCATACGAAAAGGCATTCGGGCGAGGATCCCGTCAAAACCGGGTATGTTATTTGAAAACTGATTTGAACTGTTTGTTACTTTTTGACTTACAAGTGTTTTGCATACAGCTCGAAATCTGACACTGCATTACGGGCTCTCGCTGGGTTTCAAGCCCCAAGGGTCGAAAAAACAAGGACTGCGAGTGGTCCGCCGGTTCTTCCGGACGATCTGTCAACTCCTACAACAGAAGCCGAGGTACGCTTATTAGTTAAATCATTTTCGTTGGTAAATTATTTTTCATGTAAATTTCATATCGCATTTTAGTTAACCACCGACGAGTCTTGTTACGTAGCACGTAATGGTCCCGCGGGGATAAATGGCAAAATTGCATGTGGTGGAGAAAAATTCGATATTCCTCAACCACATCCTTTACCAATGCCGGAATACGGTGGATATTTCGCACCGCTGACAGAATATTTGCCAGATAGTTCGCAACCCATAAGCGGTTTTCACAGGTATTCTTTTAAGATATCCTACTTATGAACAGCAAGTTTATAATTGTTATAATTAATAGCATTATAAATAATGTAAATTAATTAATTTCAGATGCAATATTGCTGTCATGCTGCTCACAGACGTGGTCGTCGATGGCATACAACTCGATTGGGCTATCCACGTGCCTTTGATGTTGCATATTGTTTTCCTCGGGTTGGATCACTCGAGACCACTCGTCAGGGACCATTGCCGCTGTCTCTTATTAAATTTACTAGTAGTTCTCGGTGATCATCGGGATCATCTTGGCGTAGCGCGAGTCTTACTAGCCTCCAAAACAGAGCAATTAGGTCTTGGACTGTCTACTCCAGCTTTACCTGTACTCGAACATAATTTTACAGAAGTTGATCCAGAGTTTGATAGTTATCTATACGGTCCACCGGCGGTACCACCACCTACCACTCCTCCGCCGTCATCTTCGCCACCACCGCCTTGCTCTCCCCCTCCACCGCCACCACCGCCACCACCACCTCCGCCACCACCTCCACCGCCAGAATCCTCGGCATCACATTCAACACCACCACCTCCACCCCCTCCGCCGCCTCCACCACCATTTCCACCTTCCGTGAACGGAACGCCTACCCATTTACCTGCTCACAACTCAACATCCACCCCTCCGATATCTGTGAACCACGTGCATCACTCGATTATGGAAAACTCTAAGGATTACGCGAATTCTCATACTTACGGTGAGGAATCAAAAGTATTTCTGGCTTGGATATATTTTTCAATAGTTCATTTGCAATATTGATACTACAGAGTCAACAGTATGTAACAGTTGGCCACCGTCAACAGGATCAACGAGCACGGTACCGCCTGTCATCGTTACACCGGAAGATGCAAATAATTGGGTGGGTCCGCAACCGGGTCCAAATATGCCAATTCAAGATGTAATTAAGTCTCTGATCAATTTTCTTGCATCCAGGTATGTTTTTAACTCACAGTATATAACAATATTTTTCTTTTGCCCTTACGCGCGAATGTTTTCCACAGAATAAATCAGCCGCTATGGAATTATGAGGACATGACAGCCAAAGTATGGTGGGTTCGGAGTGCAGAACAACTAACAGTCTTACTACGACATGTGTTAAGAGTTTTTAGAGATTCCTTGCCCCATGCGTTAGTTAGTCAAAGATGGGCTCAAACGGCATTGCAGTTGGGGCTCTCCTGTTCGTCCAGGCATTATGCAGGAAGATCTCTACAAGTATTCAGAGCATTACGAGTTCCGATCACATCTCGAATGTTATCTGATATTCTCTCTAGATTAGTTGAGACCGTGGCCGAACAAGGCGAAGATATGCAGGTACTAATGCATTCGTGTTCTTTTGAAATAAAAGCGTATAAAAGACATCCCTACCGGACATACCGAAACATTTTGTATGTACTTATAGGGATATGTAACGGAATTGTTATTAACGCTTGAAGCAGCCGTCGACTCGTTGGAATCTGATTTCCGCCCTCTTGACTTTATGAAAGAGATTTTTAAATCCACGCCTAACTTGAATAATAAGGACCCAGCCTCCGGAGGTTTAATTGGTGGAAAACGTAGCCCGGGAGGCGGGAATGGATACCCAGCTGGTCCTCATATATTCTCGCATCTAAATCAAGGTGGTCATACAAGAAGCACTAGCTACTCAGTTAGTTATTGTATGAGAAAATCGAGCGGTGGCAATTCAGCGGCAACCGAATTGAAAGGTAAACGACGGTTATTTTGGTTAAAAATTGATTAGAAATTTAGTGTTGCACGCAATAAAATATTAACGATATACTTTTGCAGAAATTGATACCAGATGTAACAAATATCCAAATTCTAATCTATCCCGCTCGAGATCGGCCCAATCCTTAAAATTATTGGGTGATTCCGCAACGCAAGATGATAAAATGACTATATTAGCACAACTGTTTTGGTTGTCGGTATCTTTACTCGAGTCAGACTACGAACACGAATTTCTCTTGGCACTGAGACTGCTTAGTCGTGTACTGCATAGATTACCATTGGATAGACCCGATGCTCGGGACAAAGTAGAAAAGTTGCAGCAGCAATTAAGATGGACTACATTCCCTGGTGTGCACGCATTGCTGCTGAAAGGATGTACCAGTCCAAATACATATGAACCTGTCGTAACATTGCTCTCTCAATTTACTCCGTTATTGGATTTACCAGTCGTTGATCCTAGTCAGAGTCTAGCATTTCCGATGAACGTTGTCTCGTTGCTTCCTTACATGCTCTTAAATTACGAGGATGCTAACGAGTTATGTATCAGAAGTGCCGAGAATATAGCACAAGTATTTGTCTATTTTGTAATTGTTCATTACACCATAATACTTCTCTCCCCATGATTCGGTTATAATTGTTTTTTTTTGCAGATAAGTGCAGAGAAGGGAAAAAAGCTAGAAAACTTGGGTACCGTTATGACGTTATACAGCCGACGCACTTTTAGTAAAGAAAGTTTTCAATGGACTAAATGTGTCGTTAAGTATCTTTATGACACGTACGCTCATCTCAGTTTTAATATGCTCGCCTTTCTCGTGGAAGTGCTTGAAAAAGGACCCGGAAGTGTCGCATTACCGGTACTCAGTATTATACACTGTATGTTACATTACGTTGATCTAGCTTCGCAAGCCGCGCAACCGATCAATACTGAACTTCTCAGGGTTATTTCGAAATATGTCGAGGTAAGATTACAGTCCAGCTTCAAAAAATAGTGTCTAACCGGAATTAACGGCCGATTTCTTAGAAAGAAGGAAAATATAACGATGTTGCAATAATAGGGTCCCCATTGGAAAGAAGCCCTTAAAATCCTAAAACTTGTTGTTACAAGATCGTCGACCTTAGTAGCACCTCCTACTTCGATGCACGGTTCTTCCTGGGAATCTTCGTTAGCTTCACCGCATCCCAGCTTCACCGATACAGAAATCTTTACGAAAAAAGAACTACCCGGTAAATCAGAGTTTCTTCAAGTATACTTTAGTTGCATGTTAATGTTAAAGATATTTAAGTTCTTGTTTTTTCCTCTTGCAATGCGGAACCCTTCACTGCATGGATTACTTATCCGATGACGCTCAGGTTGCGATAAAAATAATAACAAAAATAAATTGTAAAGCGTTCACAAAGTACAGTTTATTGTTATTTTTATAATATAAGCTTATCACAAGTACACTACACTTTATTTCAATTAAAAACGATCTAGTTTTTCAGAATGTTCTTATCAGTCTTTAATTATTATTTTCTATATCTAAACCGCACTGCCTTTTTGCCCTTTCCAAACGCTTTTTTCAAATAAGGTAATACATATTTATTAAAACAATTACGTCATCAATCGTTACTTTACTTGCTGTTCATTACGTGCGTCACGAAGAACCTCCGACGTTTTATTTTGATTTTCCTGAGTAGGCCGAACTATGGATTTCACGTTTGACCTATCTCAAACACCAGTAATTGGTAGACGTTGGTTAATTCGTCAAGGCATTGAAGATAAATCCTTCGGTTCTCCTCGATGTTCATTGTCTCTTTCGCCAGCTGATAGCAGTGCTGTGTCGGGTTGGAAAAGGCCTTGGATGTCACAGGTCAGTTACATAAAATTGTATAACACAATTACAAAACATATATGTATAATGAGTGAATAAAAAAAGTGTTTTAAATTTTCTATACAGGGTCGTGTTAGGGAATGTTTGGTAAATTTGCTGACAACTTGTGGACAACGCGTTGGTTTGCCAAAGAGTCCGTCTGTAAGTTTCTATGGACTCATATGTTTTTTCACAACTAGTGTAGCATATATATTCCGATCCTACGGTTCTCCCACTAAAATTTACCTTTCATCGAAACTGACACTTGTTGTGTACTCCTTTTTAGGATGAACACATTAGTTCAATGACATTGTATAGCAAGGTAAAGGGTTTTTTTAAATGCAAAATGCACTCACTGTCACAAGAGTACAAAAAATGTCTGTTCTACTCATATGTGGTGTCTCAGTAATAAACGTGTACCCACGCTTGAATATGCTTCGTACTAATGTCTTCACTTGCACCAAACTTTGAGCCGAAAAAAGATTCACTCTGATTTTTCCGTAGGATGTTATTGACGCGCAGTAGATCTTTGTGTAGCATGTTCACTGTATCAGAAATGGCATCTCAGAGTAGGACATACACGTGCATTATTGTCATTACATGAATTATTGCAATGTCGGTTTTGAAAAACGTCTACGTGAGAAAGTTTAATTATTGAATTCGTAAACGCACAATCGCTATACGTCACGGCATAGTCACGTAGTTAAAAATTAAAGGTAAGTCTCCACTTGATATAAAATCTCGAGACTGGTCTCAGGGTGTTGTCCATTTGAGAACACTTGCGGTCTCGAGATAGGTACGGGAGACTCAACAGTGACTTTAGTCTCGAGACGAAGCCATTCCGTGTCGACTACAGAGTCAACACGCAGTCTGGTGTGTGACTTCATCGCGAGTAGATATGTTTTCATTTTGCAAAATGGATTCGCGTCAGGCCCTAGCTTTTTTAATTGCGTATAAGATTGTGCAAAAACAGAAGATAAAAAAAAGAAGTGTTGGGTAAGAAAATGGGTGGATCGTTGAATTTACTTGGGAGCCGGTTCAACTCTCGTAAATGAGTTGTGGTTGGAGGATGCACAGCAGTTTAAAAATTTTATTCGAATGTCTGCAGTGCAATTTGAACTGCTTTTAGATTTAGTAAAACACCAGATTATTAAGCAAGATACCAAATTACGGGATACAATTCCTGTTCACGACAGATTAATTGTCATCCAAAAAAAATACAAAAATTTCTTCATCTGTTCATTGTCGTATACTCATTTTAATTAATGTAATTAATTTTGATTAATTTAAGCACAGAAAAGCCAGGCAAATTATTTTGAAAAAAGTCAAATTAAATACAAGTTGTTTGATACTGCTCTTGGCTCTTCCAACATTGACAGAAGACTGGAGACTAGATCTCAAGGAACAGGAATGAACATTTCCACTTGCGACACTCCCAGTCTCGGTGACCAGTAACGGCTGGACTCCGAGAGTGCTCTCAGACCAATATACATTTGCGAGTCTAGTCCCGAGACTGCTCTCGAGACTATTTTATTTCAAATGAACACTTACCTTTAATTGGAACTCCATTTCAACTAAATGCCCTGCTGCACCGCCGTTGATCTTTTCTAACTGATTAAAAGCACTCGTTTGTGATTTTAATACAGGTAATATTCAGCCAAAGCTCAGACTTAATGGAAAGGCAGTCGTCTATGGCTTCCTCTACCGAGGAGGTGTCGGGCGCAAATAACGATTTGAGCGGAGGCTCTAGGCGAGACGACGAACAATTCGGCGTGTTCAAAGACTTCGATTTCCTCGAATACGAGAGTGAAAGTGTCGAGGTATCTCTTTTGCTTTAAATCAACGCATAATCCAATTTATCAAAAGCATTCTACATCGTCGTATCACTTGTCGCAGGGCGAAAGTACAGACAACTTTAACTGGGGAGTGCGACGTCGTCCTCTCAGCGAAGGAGAAGAAAGAGAACCGAGTCTGAGACAATTTGAAGAAAGTCTAAGCGAAAAGACCCCATCATCCAGCAAGCACACCACTCGGGTAAATATACAAAACCTGCTGACTTACTAAGTATTCTTACTAAGTATTCTTACTAAGTATTCTTATTAAGTATTAGTAAGTCACTAAGTATGTCATTTGAATTATGATAACGGTTATTGAAACAAATAGCGCGGCGTTACGGAAGAATCATCGGATGATGAAGCTGGCTCGGAATCCCCGTTAGACGAAGTACCGGGTGGATCTGGAACGGGTCAAGAGGCGAATAATATACCTGGAATGTTTCCACCTTCGTCTCTGTCATTGATACCTAGCCGTACACGCCACGATTCATCAACAAGGTCTGACACATCGTAAGTTTCATGTCAAAACACTTCGTAAACATATAAAGTGAACTTATTCATTTTTGTAATTTTTGAACAGTGGTTCAAGCGCGGGAGACTTAGGAGACGTGACGCCCTGTAATGCATCGCCAAATCTGTCAGCGCTGATGCCATTTAGACAAGTCGCAAGAGACGACGCCGAAGAAGTTTGGCGACAACAAATCCAAAATCTCATTACACAATCTTTATACAACTCCTTGGACTTTTTTCAGTTACTCAGCAGGATTTTAAGAGTAAGTTTACCGCGCACTCAATTGCATTCAATAACAATATCACTAACGACAAGAATGTGTCGTTATTTTAATTTTGTATTGCTGTCAGGATGTGAGCAGTAAATCTGTTGGCCTTACACGAGAAGCCAGTGCCTTGCTGTGTACTGGCAGTCCCGCCTCCACACATTTAGGATGTCATTTATCTAGTCACGCTGAACTGCTTAGCTCAAAGGCTGAACCACCATTAATTTGGTTCTCAACCGATATTTTCGCGAATCAAAGATTAAACGAATCCTTACGGTTTGGAATGTTGGAGATTCAAGAACACCTTGAAACATTCCTAGATAAGAAGGATCACGCTACTGAAGTAAGTAAACTGTTAACTGTGTGTCCAAAGGTTTTCTTATTGTTACCAAATTTATTGCAGTGCTTGGAAACCGCAAAGGCTACCGCTAAACTTCAGGCACTTGGCGGAAGTCACGCTACAGAGACAGGACTCGAAGAGATGCTATTAGATTTAGGCAGAGCACTTTACAAACTTCATCTACAACTTTTACTTCTAATCGAAGCATCGCACAAGATGATCTGTGCCCTTATGAATGCCGCGAGAAACGTGCAAATTCCACTTCAAGATATATCGATGGAAATAGCGAATATGAAAACCGCTTTGAGTAGAGCGCTCGAAGAAAGTACGGAGAGCGAAAGAGGCACACCGACACCGACGCCTAGCCCCAGTCCGTTACCCGGCGCTGGTGCCGTCGAGGAAGTTGCTAGGGTTGCGGACTTACTTAGAAACGGACGGTGGTGCCCTGCGCTCGAAGCTGTAAGACTGCACAGAGCTCAGTGGCCAGGAGATCCTTTCCATGACGATGATGATGTGACAACCGCTGTTAATATGTATTGCAAATACTTAGGGCAGGAGAGATCTGGTGAGCGCGTAATTTTCTCTGGTAAATAGACTATTCATAAATAATATAAATTACTAACTGATTTCTTGTTTTAGATATTTTCGTGGTGACGCGAAAAGACGACGAAATGTCAGAATTGTTTAGTAGATTAATGGAGAGCCTGTTCCAAGTTTTGGCGGCTGTTACAGGTCTAGAAGCATCTACAAAAGCTGCACGAACTCAACATGATCATCCTAATAATACTAAAAGCGACTGCTAATTTAATATAAATTTTAATATCATATATAATAGACAATTGTCTGTCTAAACTTAAGTCTTCGTATAATTTAATTGATGTACGTGCGTTTTGCGTGTGTGTTTAGATATCTTGGATACGACTATACGTATGTATGTATAACGTGATCAAAATCGTAGACAAGCGATCGAAAAAGCACGTGCAAACGGAGAAATGAGGCCGTTGATTTCCCCATTTCATTTTTTTTTTTTTGACACAAGTAAACAATGGCGGATTGCGATCGAATGTAAATTCGCTGAAATAAAATCTTTAAAGCTCGTCGAAAGGAGCTTAAATATTTATAGTCCCATCCTACGATACAGTTAGTTCCGTCAAAATGATTATGGGTAGAAAACTGTCCGTGTACATCGATCATGATCCTGTGGACGATAGGCACGATTACGAGCATTATTGTACCGTGGCAGGTTTGGTTAAAAGGTTCGTCAATCGCGTAGTGAATAATGCGATGAAGATTATTACTAACATGGTTCGCAACAAATCGTTACTAATAAAAATCTATCATTTTTATTTCGCATTGAAAAATATTTATTTTATCGACCGATATATAATTAAGGACAGCGGTTATTATGGCGTTAGAACTGAATTTCGACGAATGGGTTACTTCGGAAACGAATGGCCTACCATTGGCAGCCTGAATCCACACAATGGTTTTCAATCCATACAACGAGAAATGGCAACGTGGAACGCTCTGCCGGTATCAATTTTGTACAAAGTTGTGTCATTATCTAGAATAGGTGTAAACAAATTGTCCTGTATCATTCTGCAGCCGTTGAACGATTGGATGTTTTTCCTCGATTTTGTCGGTCTTCAATGCAATGGTTCCACGAATTTTTATACGTATCAGGTTTTGTGGAGTGTTCCCACCCCACCGTATCCTGAGCCCCAAGTGACCGTTAGCGTATTCTTTTATATTTCGACGAGTCAAGTTCAGCCCTCACACTTTCCTATCGAAGTAAGTTTTTGCGGTCGTTTCGCGGTAACTTCAGTTACAGTAATATTCCACTCTTACTTCTTTACAGGTTACATACATTTTTGAAGCACACCAATTTAAACATGACCTGAACATGATCTTCAGGCCAAAGTGGCTTTACGATATTCTGGATATGAAAACGATGATGTTTCAAAGTTTTACTTTCTGATATATTATAAATGCTTTCAACTCGCGATATTTGATATTTCTGGATAAAATTAATTTAGCGATGCACATTTGGCAAGAGCAGGTTCCGTGCGAGATTTTTCGCACAAGCACCATGCTAATGTAAAAATAAAAGTGTCAAATTCCTGCCAATCGGGCACGCGCCTGGTGTCGGAGCTCTGGTTGAGTACCGGAGGCGTGTTCCGTCGTTTGGCCAAACAATAGCAGCAGGTGACAATCTCCGAAGAAAGTACATACGTTTACGCTGACTGAAAAACAGTTTTCAATAACTATTACGTTTCTTGCATTGATCCGTTCCTGCCTTGAATTTCATCAGAAACTCGAAACTAATCGTGAATTACTTCTGCGTTTTAAATACACATATTCAATGGCTTTATGATAGACGAAAAAAAATAACGAAAGTACTAGAATTAATTGCCCTCTAGTGTTTCGATTTTTTATCTCTCCTTTTTTTTATTTCTCGTCTACGATCTGCGTTGTTAAAAAAATTCCAGGTTTCATTTGGCCTCTCCCACGATGTGTACACGTTGTACGTTGCCGTTCAAGAAGAATCTATTTCAATTCCCACCGAGTACACCGAGGAGGTGTAAACTGTGCGTTGGTCTTTCGGACGGTTCTTTCCTTTTTTTTTACGCATCATTCGGTTTTGGTGATATTCGAGGGCAAATAGAAGACAATTTGAAAACCTGTGAGGGACCTTACTGGAGTTTCGTGCACATGGTGGTCGAACAACACTGGGAGGTCTCCGTTTCTCGGCAGGAGCCTGGCATATCGACAACCACGTGTCGAGCACATCCAGCTCGGTGCGTCTTTCGTATACCCCTTTGAATTCACCAAATTGACCTTTAAATGTAATCAAGCCAGTTGACAGTTATATATGGTTCAAATGTCACGTCTAGCCCCGGTATTTATAATTTATTAATTTAACTTACACGGCATTAATCGAAAGGCTTTCAAGATTCAAGATCGTAATTTTTTTCCTAGTTTCACCTTTCTATATGAATCTATCACTCTATATTCAACGAGAAGATCACGGGTCTCAATCTGTCCCGAGACCGTAATTGTTTTCCACGCTTTCCCCGGGTCCACAGCAGGTTAGAGGCGAAAAAAAATTTGACTTTGGAAACCCGAGATGAAACAGGCCGACAAGTGCAGTTCTTTACGGTGATCACATTACCGAACACACGAAACTCTACGCTAGTCGTTGTACGTACCAGAGATAAACGTGTGGCGCTAATCGTTCGTGCTAAAATATTTAAACCATTCCTACGCAACTTTAGTCATTATTCGGAGTAATGTTAAGAATACTGGACGTATTCGGGATGCAACTACCAAAGATCGCGATCGGCATGAGATGAATAGAAAGCCGCCAAAAATAGGAAAAAAAAGGGGTACGCTCTTTAGCAAATAATCAGTTGAAATATGTGGGTCAGGCACGATCAGTTAACCAGCTACAACGCGATGCCAACCACCGTTGCCTATTTATACGGTAAAGATTTTTTTGTCCGGGTCGTGTCCTAAACATCACATCCGCCGAGGTGCTTCCTCCGCGGACCGTGTTTCACCGCGATCATGGCTAACCGATGAAGGAAAGGCAGCAGGAAAGACTGAGAAAGAACGCGAAAGGAACCACCACCTCACTTTCAGCAGCTTCAAACATCCGCTGCACCAGCCGCCGCCAGATCTCGTTTACCTCTCTCCTTCCTTCCCCCCTTTAACTCCTTCGCGAAGAGACACGCGCGCTCTTGTCGTTGAGGGAATTAATTTTCTTCCTCTCATTAGAATCGGTTAAATGATCGATAATGCGCATTCCCGACAAATACTTTCGAGGCAAACAAGTTGTTCGCGCCGGCACAGAAACGGGACGAGTATCGTAATTGCAAAGAATTGGCAGACGCTTCTCGAACGTTCGATCCACGCGCCACAATCGATTCGAATTCAATGCGATGCGCTTTGGAAAATCACGTTTCGTTATAGCGCCGTGCAATATGCTCGATATCGGGTGACATCAGATGCAAGATACATCTGGAGCAAGCTGATGCGAGTGGACACGTCGACCTCCTTCGACAGAAGAAACAAGAAGGGGGATGTCCGTCGAGCGTGAACGGTGAGACGCACACAGTATCGTATCCACGTGCAAGGCTACGTTTCGAATCAACAGCTGCCGATTCGCCGTCGACTCCTGGAACCCTGGAGACGTACTAAAATTAGCGGCCAGCACCCCCGCATAGCCCTTACATGGCCACGTCGTGGGCACACGCGCGGTTACTTTGAGTAGGGAAAAAAAAATCGAAACAATAATAATTACTACTCGACCGGCACGGGTCAGTCGTAAGCAAAAGGCCTCAGCTGGAGTTACCGGCGGGAAAACGATCTGCCGTATGGCAACGATTGACGCTGAAAGTGTCACCTGCGGGGAATTCCACCCCCGTATAGCGCTGTGATAAAAATAGTATTAATTTATGCTCTGCGCCGGAACCAGAGAATCGATCAATTATATTTTTCTTTTCCCCTGTGGATCTCAACTTTTATACAGGTGAAACCGCGTCAACTGTCGCGGGTAATTATACCGATCATAAGTATATGGTGCCACTCCCATTGCTCTTCGTTAAGATGCCATAGGATAGAAGTTTCGTACCATTTACGCGCAATCGTTTTTTATCGCGGTAAGAGACAGGAAGTACCACAGGACGGATCACCAGTTAACCACATGGCTCCTCTATGAATGAACGGCGTAACGTAGGGACCCGTAACGCGTTTGATAAGACAACGGGTTAACTCGATGTCCTCGTAACGAGAGCTTTACCAGTACTGGTTTCAGGTAGCGGTCGGTGTATGAACGTTATCGCGATCATTCGATTTCCCGTATCTGACTTCCGTTAGCTTTGTCGTTAACACGAGAAAGGGGGGATAAAAGCAAACCTTGGCGGTCTTCGCGCACTATCTGCCGATGACAGAAAGCGTAACAACCATTTTCGTAACTCATCCTCGTTCCAGCGTTGTGGGGCGTTTCGCGCATCTCGCGCGATTGATCTTGGGCCGAATCAGAATCCGAGGAATTCGTTTCTACTCCAGGTTCATTGTCCTGGATATCTTATAGGCCACGGAACCTCGAAACGAGAGATCCTTTTGGTCTCGTCGTGGTACTGGTGCTCCGCTCCAAGTACATCTGCGCCGAGCGGATGCAGCCTGCATTTTATGGCCGCCCAATGCAACCGATTCTCATTCGTGCACCCGCACTCACACCCTCCACCACTTTCAGCACGCGGTACAACGACTTCTATAATTAGATTTCCTTCCCTTCAGCTTAGACACCTTCGAACACGATCTCGTTTACCCCGCGAATCGCAAGAACCCACCACCTGGCCGCGAGCATTATTAAAGATTCCGCAATTAACGTGGTTAAGTTTTCACGGATGTGGAACTGATTGACGAGAGATCAGAATTACCGGCTAATCGTCGTACTCCGGCTGTAACGTGCAATTTCCTTAGCGCCATCGAAAGTATGATCGATCGAGTGATAAATATTTGAGATACGATAAGAATTAAAGGGGTAATTGTAGGATTATCTGCTTGTAGATTAAAGGGGGATAAGACTGTCGGAAGTAAACGGCAATCAATAGTATCGGCATCGAGACAGTAATCCGTAATTGGCCCAATGTTATGATATCGTTCGGTAATTTTTCTGGCTATGTCAATACCGATTAAGCGATCCACATGTTCAACACGCTGACATTAACGTTTCACGCTACGATGTCAGAGGTTTGACGCCGGCTATTTCGAACAGGTTGCGCTCGGATCTATTTTTCGATCATTGGCATCGGCTGGATCCATGGATCCACGCTCGCGTCGACAGGTAGCCAAACGAATAATTGAAACGGCGACGATTAAATCGAGGTGTGGTCTATAAATGCGTGTTTTCGTGCCAAGACTTAACGCGCTCGTAATTATAAAATGTTTAATCGCTGATGCTAAGCCAGAAATTGTCTCGAACCGCGTAATAGATGCTCCAAGTAACCCTACGATATTTAACCTAAACTACAACTTGTAGTTGGTGATTGTTTAACCTTGCTAATAACACTCTCTAATTACTCTTTGTCACTCGAAATTCCCTCGTTACTAGATACTACCGAAATTGTTATAAACATTTTCAACGCAATCCTTAACTATTCAGTTTGAAACAGAAGATCATATTTAGTTCTACCCGAGTCTCGCGTCTGTTTACAAACAGGATTAACAATAAGTCCGTCACAAAACATCTCGCGGAAAGGTGTCATTAAACGCTCTTGGCAAAACCTCTCTTGTTTTCCTCGTTGGCAAGTCCTACGTGATGATCCTTTGAGATTGCCTAAGAACGGCGGCCACCGAGAGATCTGCCCTTGCTCGGAAGATTATAGTTTTCTCTCGTGATGTTACTTTCGTCATAAGAGGAAGTAGGAATTGGTGGGGACGCGATTCTGAAATTAGTATTCCTGGATCGAAGGAAGGAATCTCGTTGCGTAACATTGGCGCTCCTTTCAAAACACTGCCAAGTACGTAATCGCCATCGTACCGGTAGGTATAGTGGAAACTACACACAATCGCGATAGGGATTAAGAATGAAGTTACCTTAGCGTGGATGAATATTTTAAAATATTACACGATCTCGCGATGAGTGCTCGATTCCTTACTGTTTTGGTCTCGCTGTAGAATACACGCGCCGCGCTATCATATTTTTTGCCCGAGGCTCGAAACTCGTGGATTTAGATTAAAAATCTTACTCCGCGTGCCCCGCGGACTTTGCACGTTGTAGTAGCTTGGCAACTTGATCCGATTCGTCCCTGATCCGCATGCAAATACGGGCTATACTTAGAGACGTCCGATTTCCCTCGTTACGACGACAGATCGCATTTTCGTCTCCGTCGACCTTAATCATTCTTTACCGAATTCGTCCGCGATGACGATTTCAGGGAACGTGCTGGCGTGCTATAATAATTAGACATTCTTGGTGTCCGCCTTTAACTAGGCTGTCTCAAGAAAAATCGACACATCGATCGAAAGTTAATAATGTCGTTTTGTTTTGTACGAGGTATTGGGAATTTTCTAAACGTTTACAGCCTTATGGATTTTCAGTTTCTTTTGTATTTCCCACGCTACAATTTTCACTGGCACCGGAACATCCTCAAGGATTACGATAAGGCGAGGGAGCTCGTCTACTTGTGCTTGAATTATTCAATGGGCCACTAGAAGGAGAAAAGCTGAATGGGCATCCACGTGTACTCGCGTGCAACGAACAGACACGTAAGATCATTCTTTAAATCACAGGCCAGTCTTGATGACGCAAGAAGAAAACGGGCTCCGTAATGAACCTCTGTCGAACGCGATTCCCTTACTCGGGCAATTGATCTTGGCTGTTCATTTAAACATGCATAGAGTCGGATCGCGTCGCTGAGAAAACGACAATAAGTACATAAGTACACACAAGTACGTATAAAGTAATACATAAACGAGAGCCAATTATGAATTATCCTGTAGATCCATGAGTATCGATAAATCGTGCGATTAACAGAGAAACGGACGAGCGTTGGCATTAGAATACTCGAAAAGCGCGACAATCGAAACAACGAATTGCGCTGCTGAATGGATTTAATACGCTACGCTATAAACATACGTTTTCTCATTCACCAATTTCCGAATCTCACTTTCTTATATCACGTGGCGGACTACCAGCCTCTTGGCCCATACGCGGTAGCGTGTGCGTAAACTCGAGATGGTCACGTGTACGAACTTCGGTAGCGCGTAGGCGTGCGAAGGGAAGAAGCAGTGGAAAAAGGAGCGCGGAAAGAGGGGATACGGTGGGAGGGAAAGAGACGAAAGAAGGGCGCGTGTCGGTCGCGTGCCCGTTGCTGCTGGTGACTCGGTGTCTGCGACCCTCCCGCCCTTTAACCCCTCCTACCGCTTTTCCACTGGCGGATTTCTGAGTGGGGATAATATAACCACCAGACCTTTAAAGGCACCCAAATATCGGAGGGTTCTTTAAATCGAATTATCGTTAAACGGGTTGCCGACGTATAAACGATACTACTCCTTTCGACGCCTCATCCTTAATCCCGACTTCTCATTTTACATCTTCACGATTTATATATGTCTCGCGACGCGTACTTTGCAGTTTAATAAAACTCGTTGCGCCATTATTTATGGCTGTTTCGAGATTAGTTGCTATCGGAACATTTAAAAGAAATCGTATCGAAGAGCATCGGCGGTGTTCCACGAATCCTTCGCTCTTCCGCACAGGACTACGACCTCAACTCCCTCGTCGTCTAGTCCACTTCCTCTTCTTCCGTCCCCTTCATTTTTTCATCTACTCCTCGAAGCCGTCTGGACGATGGCAATGGAAGAAAGAAAATCGTCCGGAGGATCAGGGTGGCACGTGGTCCCCTCCCTTAAGCGAGGCAAAAGAGAGTACCACCTACTGCAACGGGATATGTATCCATTGGAAAGAAGACGTTTCATCGGGCGATTATTGAACGGTTTTCCGCTTTACGTTAACGGATCGTCCTAGCAGATCCTGCATCCTGATGGTCCTGGTAGTTGATGTTGGAACGGAAGTCATCAACATTCCACGAATTTCAAGTGAGCAATAATCTCCACGATCGTTAAGCAGATTTCTGTCATTCGTGAAACGGTGGTCCCCTTGTTTCTTTTTTTTTTTTTTTTTTTTTGACGCGCATATCATTTCTACTAATGTCAATGTACACATCCATCAGCGTCAATTAAAAATATAGTTTCCGGGGGGGGGGGGGACTGAGGAGCGATTAAACGATGTTCCCTCCTCTCGGCTAGCACTTCCGCATCTTTGATACGTTAAATAACATTGGCTCACCTGTACACACATTGCTTAATTATACGATCAGCTGATTATCCGCTGAAGGTACACCAACGTGCATACGCGCACCAACGTTCAAAATCAGTTGAATTCAAATGCAATCGCCTACAGCCCGAGGGTATTATAAACCATCTTAGCCTTACTCGTGAAAAAATTACCTGAATATAACCCAGCAACAAGAGGTCTCGAGAGAAAGAATATTGCGATCCTTCTCTCTCTCTCTCACTCCCTCTCGTTCTCCCTCTTCTCTACCTTCCATCCCCTTCCTCCCGCGTTTCTCCCGTCTCGATCAAGATCGCAGACGGTCCGGCAGAGTGTAGAATTTCGTCGTAAAATTTTGTGAATGAGCCCTCGTGACTCGCGCTTTTGAATGGAAACCGACGGGCCGGTTTTTACGAAAGCACTGTGTACTGGCACAGGATGCGGGTGCGGACGAAGGGGGTACTCATTTTTATCCTTTTTAATTTTTTTCTCTCTTACTTCTCGAGGAGATAAGAAGGGGATGAGGGGCGGAGAGGGGGAGAACACGGCCAGCTGATCGCCTCCGCCTTTGAATAGATTTCGCAAAACGTGAGCACGTGCTCGTGTGCGTGACCCTCTTTAGATTTGCATGCCTGCTTACCACCTGCGAAGGCAGCTCGCTCCGCAGGCTGATCGGTGCGCAATTAATCTTCGTCCTACGTTTCCTTGGACGAAGAGAGCTCGATCGTACCACTCGTCCCGCTCGTTATCAACGTCTTATAGCGTTGAATCCTCCGACGTTTGGCACACGTGCAGATTTTACGTTTGACTCTGATTACCCAACCCTGCTCCGAAACGATGTACTTGTTTTTCTTTTAACCTCGAAATCGATACCGACTCGGCCCAACACGATTTGCGCAAACTAGTTTCGATTAGACGTGCGTTGTAGGTCTTTAACGTTGTGTCGGGACCGTGTACGAATAGCAATATGGAGGAAAGGGACAAATCGGAGGGTGAAGGGGGGAGAAACAGGCGGCTGCTCGCTGTCTCCGGAAGGAACTGTCTCCCTTTATACCCAAAGACATTCCTCCAAACACGAGCCAACGTGCTCCACGACGGTGTTCTCCCCCTCGTGGAAGCACTTCCACGGATGTCCCCACTCCGCGTTAACCTCTTGCACCCAGAACTAAATTAAGGGTCGTTCCGGTTGAGATTTTTTGCCTCGATACTCTTTCATTTTTTTACCCATATTTGGCCAACTCTCTCTAGCGGACCATGAACTCGTTACATTTTTTGCGCGTTCGAAATACTACACTTGACGTGGATCAAGTGCAATTGATCACGGGTTTCAACATTTTACCCTCGACTCCGTAGTAATAATTTTTCTAAACTTGTCGCAAATCTGTGTGTACGTACGTATGTACGTACTTACAATTATCGTTCCAATACCGTGCGCGCTTTATTTCACAATCTCGAGCAACTTATCGCTTTCCATCGGTTATCGGTGTATTTGTGTAATTCTCTTTCAGTATTTGCACGATACGTTGTTTGGTATCGAACAATTTCGATGCATGTCATTCGGATACAAGTATTCTTGTATAATGATTCACGAACTGTAAATAGAAAATTGTCATCTAAGAGCCGGTGTCATTGCACCCTAGGTCCTAGAAGACGTATACGGTAGCTAGAAGAGGACACATATGAAAGTTGGAAGTACGCGTAGACGGCTGAAAATCTCGTCTGGCACTACGCCAAGATCTTCGAAGCTTGTCATCTTCTTCATCTTCGTCCTCTTCTCGTACTTTCGCTGGAGGCAATCAAGCAAATGTTCTCATTTCGCTTTCCTGCCATCCACCTATTCACGGAAGTGTGCCTCGCTAACGTGGCTTTTATCGCAAATAGTTTTAATTGCCCATAGTGTTCTCCTGACGCTAAAACACGAATTTAATGTACTTCTGAATTTTGTTCGGCGATACTTGGCTTGATACATCATTTCCCACTTTCTTCTGGCATTTTTTTTATCAAGAAGCTCCCCGGAATGATAAAGAAATCTTTGAGGAAACTGCATAAAAGATGCGTGGTCTAGTCTCGCGTACTTGTACTTGGTCCGAGAAAAAAGACCTTGTCTCTTGATATTTCCCGAATTTCCCCAAAACAATGAGAAAGTATCGACACGTTGATCACCGCATCACTTACATTTGGGTAATAGGCGTGGCACGTTAATAACCCGAATATTATAATTAATAAAATTAATATTCCTTCATTATAGTTACAAATTACAGTTAATTATCCAGTTACATCAGTTTAAACAACTAAACTCGCCTCGAACCCGTACATTAGTACGGGTACATTAGTACATTAGTACATTAGTACTCCATAAAATACCACTGTGAAACGAACACCGTACAGCCCCCCCCCCCCCCCTAGCGTTACCACGCCCGATCTTACCACTTTCCTCCGTCACTTGAGGCCAGACCAAAAACGTAGATTTCGTTGGGACGCGTCACCCTCCAGAAATTCCCGAATCGCGAATTCTGGATTCCAAGCTCCCCATTTTACCTTGTCGCGTCTCGCGGGTGACCGTGGAATAGAAGAGAGGTGGTTTACCCGAGGAGCACGACAGCTGCATCGAGCCACACCGGTCTGAAAATAGCACGACAACCCCATGCCGAGGCCGAAGAGCGAAGTCGAAGCCCTCTCCCTCGCGCTACGTCGGCATATACCACGGCTAAAAAGCCACCCACCTACCAGCCTTTTAAATAGCGATCGCGTGCTTTTCCCTTTTTTCCAGCAGAATCTCGTCGGTGGATGACATGGCCGAGGAAAGAGGGAGTGTACCGCCGCTGATTTATAAGAAGAACCAGGCGTTTCCGGATACTTTTCGGGACGATACCCGACACACTCACGGAACCATTTATTTTTCACCGAACGATTGCACGGCGCGGGATTACCCTTAATGACGCTCCCTTCGTCATCGGGCAAAAAAACGTGTCTCTCCCTTCACGTTTTCAGAGTACCCGCTTTTCTTTTTCTTTTTTTCTCTATCGGGGCACGAGCCCTTCTTACCATACGGGGGATGTTTCAGGCCATTCACCCGAATACAAATATTTTTGTTTATGTTATCAATAGACTTACGATAAACACTGTCGCGAGATCAAGGAATATAATGACTCGACCATTCTAGCGACGAACTTTCGAACTTACGAAGAAGTTTTGCCGCCTAAAGATTTTTGCGTATACCTACATCGTTGTATCGACGTTCGACGGATGTTAGTATAGTATTTTAACGTCGCGCATCCGTCCGTACCAAAAGGTACTCGTAGGTGTGCGAAAGCTCCCCCCCCCCCCCCCAAGTTCCTGCGAATAATACACGTGGTCCCGCGATACGTCTATCCAGCTCTCGCCCGCTCCCTCGAGACGGCTTTAATCGCACTTCCTCCTCCGCACCTGGAGCTTCTCCAAGTGAGCCGAAAATACGTGTTTTATGCGAGGTATTTCGCCGAAAACGGCTCCGGGCACCTGTAGGATGCGCCACCCGCGGGGCATTAACGTAGAAACCACGAGGCAAATTGCATTCAACGTGCCACCGATGACACGTAGAAACTCAGGTACCGACAATCCGTCGTCGAGAAAAGCTTGGCGAGTCTCGGAGTTGCGTCAGTCGAGATGCTCGACACTCGTGACTTTATTTTTAGAAGCGACGTCGATACCGCGATTGCAATAGTGGCCCGAAGACACCTGTTCCCCGAATCGCTTCGAAAACAATCATCGCCGATGGATTCCGGGACCGATCGAGTTGACGAAGAAACGACCGAGGCGGGACAGGGATGTTCGGGGTAAACCTCGAGAGAAGTTACGCGGAAAGCTACGGGCCAAACAAAGTTTCTATGTAAATCCTGATACTTTATAAATGTTGAAAAATGTATCAATCCGGTATGTGGACCGATGACTCTGACGTCGGTTCCTCGAGTGGGCTGACAAGTGACTATGAAAATCAAAAGTTTCGGATAATTTTTATAATACCTATTAAGGAATTTGAAGTAAAGTGGCGCTATAGGTACTACGCCTCCTTCGACTATAGACTATTATCGTACGTCTATCCTATTTTTTCTGTCTATCGAACGCTATCGCGAATAATTAATAATAATCTTACGTCGTTCCCTGTTATCCGTTAATAGATTCGTATCCACGGCGTACAATAAAGACGAATGCGGAAGCAACGCCGCCCCGTCGTTTGAAAGAATAAAAGCTAGTAAACGTGGCTGAAATACGTTGCAGTTATTTTCCGCCGCGGCATGATAGCAGCCGAGAAATGCCGACGTTCGACGACGGAAGGTGGTAAGCAAATACAAAAACGGCGTCGGTCTCGCGGTTTCATTGGTGGCTACAGGATAGAAGCAGGTTGGTGCGCTGGGTGGTTCTTCTGGAGCGACGCCAGGCGTCCGCCGAATTTAGCACCGCGACGCTGACTAACTCGCGTGGCATTCATTCAATCGCCGACTAAAAAGCCCGCTGCCTGCATAGTCTCTTGCTGTTTGCACGAACGACGCCGTTCACGCTGCACTTGCCCAGAAAACCTTAGTATCCTTTACCTCCCTCTATTCGAGTTGCATATTCAGGTGCATCGGCTAGAATGCCATTGTGTATGCGCCGGGGGATAAGTAATTAAAAACGCGAGACTACGGCTTCTTTTCCCTCAAAACCTTCGCTACTTTGTACACGCGCGTCCGCGTCGCGGAATGTAACGATCGAAGGTGCGTTTAAAACGGAGCGATCTAATTTCTTAACCTTAGGAACTCGCATTCTTGATTACTCGTTCACCACCGTAAATTCTTATCGTGGTGTAATGATCTATCGTCGGGGCTGATCGTTTAATTATATTTCGTACGTCGACGGTAATTAATAACGTCCCTTTCGTGAAAATAATCGTAGAAGGTATTGTTAGACGTTTGTGCGGAATATACTCGTATAATCGATAGAGTACGGTTGCAACGCGCTCATCCTTTTATTAATAACGTTCTACTATTATTAGAATATCCGAGGAGATCTTAACTTCCGTTAATTTATTAAAAAGGAAAAGGAAGCTGTCGGTAATAATTCTCATTAACGTTTCCAGATTCAAGGATGGACGGCGTTCTAAGAATCGCGCGTAATTTCAGCGTTTCATTTCCCGAAACATTTGCATCCCCGATGACTGGACCTCGAGGAAGTCTCACTCAACTTACGAGCAAAAAGTCTGCGTCCTGATAAATCGCGTCTACCATCTTTGCAGTCCACTCCTTTTTGTCAGGGCCAAAAGAGCCGAAAGCGGAGCGACACGTTTCTTTCTCTTCTCTTTACTTTTCTTCCCGGGCCAGTTGCAGTTAATGAATATCGGACGCGTGCCGTCAATCCCACAAAATCTGTCTACCAACGGTGGCTTTGTACGAAAATAGAATGCCTATCCTTTCATCTACTGACGTTAAAATCATTACAGCTATACGCTTTATTAACGCTGCTTTTCCCGTTTGGTTCGTTAAAGTCATAAGTACAGCCTAGACTAATTTCATTCTTCTTACCAATGTGTTCCCAAATTTTTAATCAATTATACGGGGTATCTCTGCTTTTTTACAAAAAAACTGTGCCAGTCTATTTTGCGAGTAAAGATAAGTGAGAAATGGCGTATAAACGTAGAGTCAAAAATGCTTTATTATATAATATAAGAAAAATCATCAGATAAGGGAACACGAAAAGATTGGCGATATTTATTTACGTTACTTTCATTTGAATGTGTCACCCGTTTTTATACAAACAAATTAGAACAGATATAATCCGTTTTTATACCGTATCAAATGATTTTTCTTTTATTATATAATAAGGCATTTTTGCGCCTACGCTTATATCACACTTTTCTCTTATTTTTACTCGCAGAACATGCTGGCATCGGTTTGCGGAAAAAATAGGGACACCCTGTGGCATAAATATGTATCCGAATTTAAAAATTGAATATTTAGCGCAACAAAAGATTTCGCTTTACGAGAATGCCGATTTTACTTGTCTGCTCTCTACTATAGACCATTTCATAGATTTCGTGTAAAAATAGAAACGAGCGGCATCCATTCATTTTGTTAGGAGAATTAATGTCGCGTTGACTCAACGCCGAGGTGACCGTAAACTTATCATTGGTCATACCGACATTTTAACGCAGATAGGCTAATACGTATCGAGCAACCTTCAGCCTACCTTCGTCCACGCGCTGCGGCCCACGTTTAGGAAAAAATAAATCTCTTCTCAGATTTTCTACAAACGCGATCGACAAGCTAAGGAAAATTCGAGCCGATCTCCTTACTTGAATTTGTCCAATCATTCTTTACCAAAAATACGAGTACGAGACAAACATTGGAAACGTGGTATGCTAATCGCCGAATTATAAACGTTTTACGATTTGTACCGGCTTACGAAAATAATGTGCTCGTTCTAATCGACCAAATACGCGATCTACTTTTTTCCCGTTGACCAAGGATCGTGTGTTTCCCATACATCGGCTCAAAAACACTATATTTTCTTTTTAATACCCTGAATCAAAGGGTTAATCAGAGGAGGCCCTCTAGGCTCTCCAACCCTTGGTACGTACTCGCAAACGCGCACGCACGTTATTACTCCTGTATACGCACTTCGAAAAAGCGTCACGAGGTTGTGTACGTACGGTGGTCGCACACTTCGCCACCACGCAAACAGAAGCAGCCGACACACGAGCCAGCCGGGCACCCTTCTGAGCGCGTGCAGCGCGGCGCGCAGCAGCTGAAGAAGAAGAAGAAGAAGAAGTAGAAGAAGAAGAAGCAGAAGAAGACGATGACGAGGAGGCAGTGGTGGAGGGTGAGGGAGGGTACGCTCCTATATGTAGCCCCGAATCTTAGCCGGAGCAACTATTACGCCCGAAATCCTCGAGGCGAACGCACCCCTGTTTTCTACAACAGGTAGAGAGGGTACGTCGCAAGGCGGGAGCTTTTTAAAACGTGCGCAATTCTTTCATTGTGTTTCGATACTATCGTCGGGTACTACCGTACGAGCCTCGTAACGAACAAGTGATCGTGTGTGATATCGTTAGTGAGATCTCGTTCGGGGGAAAGAGATGACTAGTGTGGTTTGAAGTAGCGGATAAAGAACGAAGACGAAGAAGAGAAGAAGATGCCGAGGGCTTTTCTCATCACGCACCGTCGATACAACGGCGTCGAGGAGGAGTTCGATGGATCCGGAAGAGGTATGTAAATCTTTCGCGGATTTCCTCTTACGATATAATAGAGAGTACGAACATCGGATGTATCAATGTAGCGAAGTTTGTGGGGGTTCTACCTTACTCAATTCAAACGAAGTATCACCTCGCGGCAAAACGCGTTATCGGTGGTTTTATTGAAATCGTGAGTTAATCGACGAGTTCTCGATTCGTAATTCGTATTGATTGTATAGAAATCTGGATATAATCGTTGAAACTTTGTTAAACTCGATGTGCCTATGTAGAGATTGATATGTTGAACAGTTACGAAAAATTTCCGCACTCCTTACGTCGGTCTCGTCAATCAAAACTCTGGCCCGAGCCAAGAGAATCTGCTGGTCGTTGCTTCGTGATTAAGGTGGTACATCGTGCGGATTTAAGAATAGGAGACGCTAGATGCGTCACGAACCTAACACGACGCATACCGTCGCGATGCCGTCAACCCCTCCAAAGCTTTTATACAAACGCAACTTGTCCACGCACACGTACTCAAAAATACGCGGAATACGGGAGATGGGCGGAAAGAGAGTGAGAGAGAGAGAGAGAGGGAGAGAGAGAGAGAGAGAGAAAGAGAGATAGGAGCAAGAAGGAGAAAGAGATAGCTAATCTATTTCCGTTCTTCCCAAAAACGGAGCAGGCGATATACTCGCAAAGGTGCTTCGCGCTTTCCGAACCGTCACGATACAGAATCAGAGGCCAGAAATATGGATTTATTATTAAATTTTCTCGTCGATAGGCGCAAAGCGTAAGCGCTCGTTTTTTTTAATGAAACAACTAACAATAAGCTCTCGGATAAAATACCCCCGAATTCGAAACGTACATATATCGGTAATCGAATGACGAAAAATATTTTCGGAGATACTTTTCGCACGATTTCCGTTGAACTTTCTACCGCCTCCTCGCATTAGTACATTGTGCAAGAGCCACCTGTTTAGTCGATATAAATAAACACGCGTTTGAAATACTTCGTTCCACGTAAAAAAGAAACGGCATTTCGTAAATTGTTATGATCTTTCCGGGCATATGAAAAAAAAAGAAGAGATAATTCGGATCTGTTTAATATTCCTAAGCAATTAGAAACAACCAGACCGTGATGAGATATCGATTGAAATTTGTTCGAGTTCGATCACGAGAATCCTCTGGGAGCTTGCCAAGAGTTTCCGAATCGTTTAAAGCTTCGCGAACGATGGTAAACGATTCTGCGCACAGCCTTTGAACCTCTCGAAATCTACTCGGAGACCGCTAGTATCCATTAATCTGTTGGTCGTCATCAATTCTTGAAAATGCCCATTTCGATGTAACTGTTATTTCACGGAATCGTTCTGATCTCTTCCATTTTAACCAGATTACAGCCCCGAGAGAGGAGTGAGACTGGCCGACTACAGCGGAAACCACCCGACGTCGGACGGCGCCAGCGAGTGCGGCAGCGAGACATCATCGGAGTGCCCCGAGGAACTCTACAATCTCACCAAACTGGCGGAAGTCAGCTTAGCTGCCGCCGCTGGTACCTTGATCCATCCCAACAGCGTGATCTATCAGAGACCGACGTCGCCCAGGTGTACCCAGCTTTCGGAGAAATGCGGCAGAACGATACCGCCACAGAGATCGAAACAGCAGGACCCGGAGTTTCAGGATCATCCGCGTGGACTCGAGGACCAACATACGCTGGGTGAGAGGACGAGGTTGTTCTTCGAGAGGATCGAGAGCGAACGTGAGATCCTCGAGAGTCGATCGGAAAGAAGCACGGTGTTGGGAATTCGGCTTTCCCCCCATTCTCATCACTCGCAGGAGATATCTCGCCTCGAGTTACCCGATAACACTGTCGTCGGAAAAGCCGAATTAGAAACGGAACCAACGATTTCCTCGACGATCTCGCAGAGTCGAAGGACCACCCCCACGGCTTCTGTCGAGGCCACCAAGCCCGAGGATAACGAGGATCACGAGTGTCCCGATTGCGGCAAGAAGTACTCGACCTCTTCGAATCTGGCCAGGCACAGGCAGACTCACAGGTCGCTCGGCGATAAGAAAGCTCGAAGGTGTCCGCATTGCGACAAGGTTTACGTTAGCATGCCGGCGTTCAGCATGCACGTTAGGACTCACAATCAAGGATGCAAGTGCCACTACTGTGGCAAGTGTTTCTCGAGGCCGTGGCTTCTTCAGGGTCACATACGTACGCACACGGGTGAGTAGACGAAAGGATATATACATTGGCTGCTGATTTTTGGAATTTTATCGAACCAGGTTCTTGTTTATTTCGTCAATTTCGTTATTTATATCAAGATAAATAGAGTCGTTGATTCTAGCGTTGTTCGTGTTGAACTTTTATTACTTGGGACTCTTGGGTTTCTTGCAAGCTGTGATACGTTTTAACGTAATCTGGTTCGATACAAACCACGAAATGGTCTACCAACGATGCGCGAACACTGTTTGAATTGTATAACAATTGTCGATTGCTTTTACAGGCGAGAAACCTTTCAAGTGCACGATCTGCAACAAGGCATTCGCGGACAAGTCGAATTTACGCGCTCACATACAAACGCATTCAAACACGAAGCCGCACGTGTGCGGTCGTTGCGGCAAAGCTTTCGCCCTGAAATCGTATCTGTACAAACATGAGGAATCGTCGTGTATGCGTGCCCATCATCGATCGTCCACAGAGAAAACCGAAGGGATCGATCAGAAAACGACATCTTCCTCAACGAAAACGACAGCGTCGCTATCGCCGACCTTAAACAGACTCCCAGCGACGCCGTGCGTCACGGCGTCGCCCACCAGCGTGATAGTTCCACGTCTTGGCCTGAATCGTGAACAAAGAAGCTCATCTTCGGCATTCTCCGCGATCATTAGGCACACTAGAATGTCCGACGCATCTTCAACGGAAAGTTCGCCCACGAAACGCTCGTGCAGAGAAAAAACGGCCGTCGAGGATCGCGAGAGAGAAACAGCTGATCGTTTAACGAAGGAACCCGATTACCTGTCGAGAATGGTGATTAGAACATCGGTGATATCGCCTAATCCGGAACACCTCAGTCGTTTCAATAGCGATAACCACAGTTCTCCCAGCAATTTCGATTTTTCCGATCCAACGAGGTCTTCGGCCTTTTCCAGACCGACCACGATGACCTTGAATTTGGCGATCGCGTAAAAAAAATATTGAGTCCATCGAATATTCGAAATCTGTAGCGAATTTATTGTTCGTGGATCCTGAATTGATCTGTCGTGGAAACGTGGTATCGTTGAAGATAATAATTAGAATGGATGAATAACCTCTTCAGGGCTCGTGAGGGATGGACAGAGGGGGGGGAGTAGAGGATAGCGATCGAAATATTACCAAACGTAGTTCGAATAGTTAGTCCCGTAGTAGACCAAAGGCTGTCCCGATTATCGCTACGAAGAATCAAAACTGCAAACCAAATGTGACGTGACGCTCGTGAGGTAATTATTCTTTGATCCGCGGGTGGAAAGTCGAATTATGCTCCGCAATTACGCGAACGACGTATTTTTAAAACGAACGTTCACCGGTAAGAAGTATCATTCCTACTGATTATGAAAAATCGTCAATCTTTTGAAGGAGAAGATTCTCTCGGAATTTGAATGATCCGTTATTAGACGGGAAAAAGAGTAACGTAAAAAACAATTACCCCGTTATACTTGGAAAATATTCCTGGGCACACGAGTAGATACAAAATTATTTATCAACAGATTTGATCTCGTCATTAAATCCCAGCAAAATATCATTACTCTCTTTCCAATTTAATATGTCACATCCTCGAGACGGCAGAACTCGCAGCAATTATCTGCGGCGAATCGCGGAGTAAATTCACGAACGAATTAAACGTGATTGGGAGTAAACACGATCGACAGAGATTGCGTAACAGATATTATTCCAAGCACCTTCCTAATTAGGGGACCATCTAGCACATAAATAACGATAAAATCGTGAATTGTCAATTCCTAGCGTCGTGCCTTAAACACTGTTCGTACGTAGTCGCTATTCTTTAAGACATTACGCGACCGTGTTAAGTAACGAAATATTTTATTTATTAGTTTTGGAGTGAAATGCAGTGCCTACGCGTACTCACCTTAGAATTAATTGTGTCGATCGAGTCGAAGTTCTCCAGGCTCTTCCAGGCAGCTACGAATTCCTTGAAGTGTAAAACTAGCGTACACCTAGTCCTTTACCCTCGGATGTACGAATAATCTTTTCTATTCCACTATACGGAACGAGGTACTTAATTCGATAAGGGCGGATAACTTGCGAAATATTTATTTGACTACAAGATACTTCGAACGAGAGTTAAATGATATCGATCGTGGCAACAAGAAACTGATTGGTACGTTGTACGCGTTACCTCGATACCATCATACTTTTGTTTAAATACCTTTTGATAGAATAAAGAGTTCGTCAGTTATCTAGGTTTGTCATGTTAGGTGCTTTTCCACTGTATAAAACGAGGTCCGGGGCCCGGACATGAGGTCACGAGGTTAGTGAAATTAGAATGTATTCCGATTGAGAGATTCAAATGTCGGACGCACCGAGGCTTTTATTAGATTCCTAATGTAGAATGAAAGAAAAGTTGTAAATAGTAGATAAATAAGCGCTAGATGTATAAATACTAAACAGCCAATTTGTACGCCGTATAGTCTGAGAAATTCTGACTTTCGTAGGCTGTCGACCTCAATTGTCCGTGTTCTGCATTCGAGGGTCAAATTACCAACAAACGCCGTTCGAATCATAGATCAAATCATCGTGGAATGTCGTACTATATTAACAATAATATTAGTCCCTCTAAGCGCGATTGGTTATTGAAAATTTAACCACTGGATATTCCAAGTTTTCAAACGACTTCGCGTACTTTTGTACCGTACACTAAATGCCGATTCAAATTTGAAATTTCACGGTAACGTGACAGACGTCCTTTTATAATAGAAATGCAATTTTGCGTATCGTCATTCTTGCAGGAAATGTATATCTAGGAACGTAGTCCTATATTTTGTAATACATTAATCGCGTTTCTTTAATACGAAACGCGTGTTGTCTGTGATTCGAGGATGTGTAAACGAAGCTGGTTACCGTACGCAGACTATTTACCCTCTGACGGCTGCATTATATCATAATTAAGGACTTTTTTTTGTTTGTTTTCGTTCAGTTACCAATCGTTGGTAACGATCCGAGTGTAAACTAGTCGAATCCGCTCTGCCATTCCTGGCGCAACCTGCAGCATTACAACGTGACTCTTAAAAGTGATACTTGCGAACCATCATTGTTAATAGTTATTTTGTTAGAATTACTCATCATTGAGACGAACAATCGTTTTAAAAAATGCTTCTGCTGCGACAAGAATAAAAATTTGCAGAACGGCAAGGGTTGCGCCGAAGATTCGAATGGCAGCGGTTATAATAAAGGTTTCGCGTAGTTAATTAATTTTACAGAATAAAGTCTTACATTAGAAAATACGTATGTACGAACCTGAAACAAAAGGCGAATCAAAGTATGCGTGTCCTAGTCATTGATCGATCGTTCCCGACGATCGAACATTGGGATCCTGAGATGTAATATTATTTCGTAGTCGCGTAAACCGCAAGTTGTATATAGCATTCCCAATTTTATGTATTAGAACTTAGATTATCGCGTCGTTAGTCCTTTTAATTTAGCGCAGTTTTAATGTACTGTCGTTGTATGTATTGTATGTGCCATTTGTACACCAGAGTGCCTAAGCATACATTTTATCAACTTTTTTACGAATTGTGAAAATCTTGTCTGTTGCAGCGAGAAAAATATACGTATTGCTACACGCACATCTAAATATATATTCTTATAGTCACAATTTCTAACCTTCCCTGAAACTATTGATGACGAGCAAGAAATTTGCGTCCGCGAGAGTCTTTGAAATCCGTCGATTTCTTAACAAAATACGTTTCTTTCCTTCCAAACGACACGACTCCACGCCACTCGTTCGATAGAGCAACTTTAAACGATATCTGTATACGCATTAATCGAGTCACGCAAGATAAGCTGATCCTATTCCCTTTGAGAAAATAACGTTTTCGGTCGGCCAAGAAAGCAAATTGAAGTCGCTGAGTTTAATTCGCCCATAGGATTACCGTACAATTTAATCGTATACCTATGTAATTGCGCCACGCGCTTTCGCATTAAACGTTTCGTTCAAGCCCGTTTTGTTTTTGCTCGTCGATCCCATTATGGCACCGATGAACCGTGGGATCATTAGAACAGACTCGTAGCAGAACAAACAGCGACTCGCTGTATTTACCAAATGGATTGGAGTTGATAATTAGGGCAACGAAGGGGAAAGCATCTTAGTCAGTCGATGATGGTCACATAAGCTGACTTTATGTGATATCATTCGCGATTAGAGATATTTATGTGGTGGAGTGCCAACTCCGGAATGACAAGAGAAAGAGAAAGGGGCGGAGGGGGTAGGGGAGGCCCTTCCGCAGAGGTAATCTCTGCCCCCGTTATGCTTTCCCAGGAAAATTCGTCAAAATTCAGATATACGTTTCGGAGACACGGTGGAAATTCGTAGACGACGATACAATTATTAATCGATACCACTTTTATATCGATTTAACGAAACTAAATTAGAGAAACAGAAGTCCACCTGCCTGTATCACACATCGCGTGAAGATTAAAAAAAGAATGTTCATCTACCTTTTAAGCGCGTCGTCACCTTCTTTACTTCCCAATGTACATTCGTTCCTCCCGTTTTCCGTCTTATTATAAATTACTCTCCTTACCGTAGCTCCAAAACCGTCATCTTGAAACTGTCCGTTGACACGTTTCGGTAACCAGAGCCGGACATCAGGAGAGGACACGAGATAACGTAATACTTACAACAGTGCAGACGCACTTACATCACAATTTATATATCCACGCTTCTCGGAACTTCTCCTATCAAGCCGACCGCCCCTCCCCCCTCCACGCTTTAATCCAAATCACCGCGCTTCTTGAATCTCTTCTCGAGATCTGCCACGAGAAGAAGCCGAGGAAAAGGAAGAAGAAAACGGAGAGAAGTTGTCGGGTGGGAGTCGAGGAGTAAACCTATCAGGATTATCGTCGGATAGAAACCAACAGTTGCAAAGAAGATCCCGAGGTAGGCTCGAGTCATGCGGCCTATCCTAATCATCTTGATCTTCTTCTCGGGCACGGTACTCTCGAGGTACCACGTAAGTTTTCACCGATTAAGTGTCCTTTGATCGAGATGCATTCCCTATTACACGGTTCGCATTTTGTATTCGCCGGTGTTGTTATGTGAATAGTTGTATACCTTCCACCTGCGTTAAATTCTATGAATATATCTTTACTAAGATTGCCCATGAAGAACAAAAAAGTTTTTAAAAGATCTCATTCGTTTTATAATCGGCAGAATGTTATTTGAGGTTGTCATATTGTTAATTGTTAAGCAAATTCTGGCTGGGTATATCATTCATTCGATTAGGAGTACAATTCGAACGGTCTAGAGTTAATAGTTATTACACATCAAATAATAATACTAGAACGCGATGGTGCCACAGTTGTGTCCAAGAGAGATTTGGAGATCAGAGTTCATGCGATAAGTCGCCAGCAAATAGCTCGGCCTATTCCCAATTCCTTCGGTTTCACTTTTTTCGTTGTCTTTTTACTTCGTGTTTGAATTATCAACTTGAACGGCGCCTCGTTTTTGCCGGATGAAAATTTCTCATTACCCGTACCGGAGATTAATCCTGGAGTTTCTATAAACTACAAAAATTGATTTTCTTCGTGCTTATAGGAGAAAACACGTTTCGACCGCTCCATTAGCGGTAATCATGAAACCCGAATTGCGGAAAGAAATTCGTGGGACAAACAGTGGTCATTCACCGATCATGAAACGGTAAGAAATTACTTCTGTCTAAGTAAATGAATTTACACTAATAATAATTTGTACGCAGCGTTTTACAGCGTACAAAGACAAAAAAGAAAACAGTTGTTACCTTCAGAGATTAGCAGATCCTAATTCGAGATTTGAATTTTCGAAAGACGGATTACCGCAACAAAGACGCGAATCAAACATACTTTACGCATCGATTACAGCCTTAACAAAATTAGAGGTAATGGAAGCACATGGCTTTACTATTTATTTCAAAATATTACAAGTTTAACTTTGCAACGAGTACTATCTTTTTCTTTTCACAGGCATGGCGAATTGCAGGTGGTCGCGTCGTTGATTATTGCCACGGACGTAACATCGTTCTACTCCAAGATAGCAAACCTACGCCTCAAGAAATAACGGACCCCTTTCTTAACGAGATTCCATTAGACGAAAATGATATCGTAACAAGAAGAATAGCTGACGTTGTCCTGACGCCACTGATAAGTCGAACTAAAAGACACATCATACTCGAAGAACGGCGAAAGCTAAACGAAAACGCCATTCAAACTCGTTCTCGTCGACAAACACAGCAGCCCCGAGGACGATTCCGGGGTCAGACGCAGTCTCAATATTTAAGCATGGGTAGCGATGATCAGAAGGAAGGAAAAGCAGAAGCTGAAGCCACTCAAGAATCGTCTCGCGCAATCGTTAGTGAGTACTTTATACTTTCGTTAATTTATTTCATTAATTTTCTAAGTAATCTGAACGTACGACGAGGATGCTTACATTAAACTTTAAAAAATATTGGATGAAGTATTGTAACAATTTGTATATGAAACAATTAATATTTGCAGGTGGTACTCGCGGTATGGGTCAAGCGCAAAGTATGTCATCGAGCGGAAATGGATGTGAAGATTGTCCAGGATACCCTGTGTATCCTCGCGCAGAACCTACTCCAGATAGGTACACGAAACTTCCAGGTACCGTAGGCACCGGTACGCAAGGTGTAATGTTGCCCGGAGCGCGGATAATTTATCCTGGAGGTGCTATGCCTCCAGGTGGAATTGCACCGGCAACCGCAGGAGGAACACGAGGCGGAAGTACCGATATGGTTCCACCAGGAATTAAACCTGGTGGTGACACCTATTCTACTGGCGTCCCAAGTTCTCCATCAACAGGAGGAGTTGGTACTTATCCTGGCATGTTTCCGGGAACTGGACATCCAGGAGGTGCTATACTTTATCCTAATACGATTATTCCCGGAACTAACATAAGGGCAGCAACTTATCCCGGTGGTATATTACCAGGTACTATAAGAGGTGGCGGTGTGGCCTATCCGGGTGGTGTCGTGCCAGGAACAACAGGAACTGATGGTACTTATCCGGGAGGTAGGACAGAAATTGGAAGACCTTATCCAGTAACTGGTGTTACTTACCCAGGAGATACGAGAGGGACCGGAGGTACTTATCCTGGAGGTATAACAACAGGAACTGGTGGTACTTATCCAGGAGGTACAACAGGAACTGGGGGTACTTATCCCGGAGGTACTTCATCAGGAACTGGTGGTAGTTACCCAGGAGGTACAACAGAAACTAGAGGTTCTTACCCAGGGGCTGTAACAACTGGAACTGGTGGTACATATCCAGGAAGTACGTCAGGAACTGATGGTACGTACCCAGGAGGTACTTACCCAAGGGTTTCAACAACAGGATCGGGTGGTACATACCCAGGCGGTACAATTCCGGGAACTGGTGGTACTTATCCAGGAGTTACAACCACAGGAAGTGGAGGTATTTACCCTGGAGGTTCAACGGCAGGAACTGGTGGTATTTATCCAGGTGGTATAACAGGATCTGGAGGTACTTATCCCGGAGGTACAACGGCAGGAACTGGAGGTACTTATCTAGGGGGTACAACGACAGGTACTGGAGGTACTTATCAAGAAGGTACAACGACAGGAACTGGAGGTACTTACCCAGGAGGTACAACGACGGGAACTAGAGGTACTTATCTAGGAGGTACAACGGCAGGAACTGGAGGTACTTATCCAGGAGGTACGACGACAGGAACTGGAGGTACTTATCCAGGAGGTACGGCGACAGGAACCGGTGGAATTTACCCTGGAGGTATGGTACCGGGAACTGCAACAACGGGAGGAGGGATGACTTATCCCAATAATGTTCTACCAGCCACAGTGCCGACAGGAGGTCGCACGGCCTATCCCGGTACCATTGTGCCAGGAACCTATCCTGGTGATATTACACAGGGAACCGCTGGTGGAAGATATCCCGGTGGTGTTGTACCAGGTGCGATGACGACAGGACAAGGTGTATTATATCCAGCAGGCATAAGAGGACCCGGCAGAATTGTCACAGGATCGACAGCTACCGCGGACAGTGTAATATATCCCGGTAGTCATATTTCTGGAACTAGATTTCCAGATGGTGTCGGAACTTATCCTTCTCCTGTAACAACTGGGCAAAGCGACATAACCGGCGGTGCAGTTGCATACCCCGGTAGAGTTCAAACAGGGGCCACATCGGGGGGAATTGCAACGGAAACAGGAGGCACTATTACTTATCACGGTGATGTACCACAACCATCTCCGGAATCAGGGAGTATCTTAATGTATCCTGGAGGGGCAGTACCAGGATTAACAATCGGTGGGGGCATTAGACCAGAAATGATTACAAGGGGAGACGGGGCAACGTATCCCAGAGATTTTATGCCAGGACCTACCTCAACCGGAAGCCGTCAATCGTATCACGGAGGAGTTGGATCGGAAACTGTGACTGGTGATCGTGTATATCCAGGAGGTACTTCTCCCGGAAGTGGTAGAGTAGGAACATATCCAGGTCATGCAACAGGTTCGGGCACTGGTACAGTGATATCTTATCCCGGGATTTCCCAACCAACTGGGCAAATTATTTATCCTTCTGGAATTCAACCAGGCTCAGGCGGTATACAGCCTGGAACAAGTTATCTCCCGGGCGTAAGACCTGGAGACGGCATTACTCAAACAACTTACCCCGACGGTGTAGTACAATATCCTGTTTCAGAAAGATTTCCAGACGGAAGAGAAATAATTTCTGAAATTAGACCTGGTTATCCGATACAACCAGGACAATATCCTGGTGCAACAACTGCAGTCGGAGGACAAGTACCTGCAGGTGTGGGAGGTCAGGGAGTTGGACAATATCCAGGTGGAGGACAAGGTATCGGCGGTCAGTACCCGGCACAACAATATCGCGGTGGACCGGGAACAATAACAGGAACGGGAGAAACTTCGCAAAATTACCAGAAACCTGGTGATTCTACACCTTTGGAAGACGATGGTGCCAATTCCCAAGCATCCAGTTCTGTAAAACAAATCGATTCGGGGACTCAAGCAAGTGCTTTGGCTCAAGGTCAATTTGGACAGGGTACGGCACAGTCTCAGATAACAGGTACATACACTGGAACCGGGTCCTTCTCGGCTCAAGCTGGTAGCAGTGATGCTAATAAAAATGCTCAAACTGAAGTAAGCGGTGGTAAAGAAGGAGCTATAAGTAACGCTCAAGGAAGTGGCGGTCACGGAAAGAGTCAAGCGCAAGTCCAATTGGATTCTGAATCCGGTGCTACATCCACAGGTGCGCAAAGCAGTGGTTGGAATCACGGTACAAATAGTCAGGTACAAGCAAGCTCGAAAGGTGGAATGGCCGATGCTCAAGCGAATGGCGAAGGTAGTACTTCGAGTCAAGCGCAGATAGGTTTTCATCCGTATCTAAAAACAGACGAAAAAGTTGAAAGGCACTCGAGACCATTCCGCGGTGGCGGAACAGCGTCTGCTCAAAGTGGAACCCATCGAGGCCAATCTCAATCTCAACTCGAAGGATCGTTTCAATACGGAATTACCTACAGCGGCGCTGCACAAGCAGGATCGGGATCCGGTGCAGCGGCCTCCAGGAAACCATTTAACTTCAGCGCTACAGAGACTGAGCTATTTAAACCATTTAAACCATACGGTGCCCCAACAATTTCGAAAGACAGCGGAAACGAAGCAACAAATACCTCGGCAGATGTCGATGGCCAGGACGATATGCAAAAAGGTTTACAAGCAAGCTCGAGCTCACGAAAAACTGTTGTTGCCAATGAGACAAAGGAGGGCACAGATGTCCTCATTAATAAAGTAAAGCACTCTGATGAAAAATCACGACTAGATGATACTATGTACGATGTAAATGCTGATTATGATGAAGAATACGAGGATAATTATGATTCCGCGCTATCACAAATTGCAATCAATTCAAAAAGCCCGACTAATTCTCATACAGAACGGCATAATAATAGAGATCATCAATCGCAGACAATACATTTGGCACCAGGAAACCCGTACGATATTCGCGTCAATCAGGAATCCAATGCACCTCAAGCTGGTGACCTGCTACAACCTGGACAATCATTACCCGGATATACGATACCAGCCGGATTCCGTGGCAGGGTAACATCCGTTGCGGGCGGTGAAACTATTGCCCAAGGCAATGGTAAATCTCAATCACAAACGGTTACTTTGACTCCTGCAGGACCAAACGTTGCTCGCGAGAATAAATCACCAATCTCAGAAACCAGATCCCTTCAAACAAATCACGAAAGATTAGCCGAGCAGCAGAATAGTTATTCCGGTAGTCGAAATCAGCCATTTAGCACGGAATATTCGAAATCTACTAGCTTGCCAATAAAACCCAGCTACTATACCGTAACAAATAGTGTTGCTGGTAAAATAGATGGTAGTAAAAACTCTCCACGAAAATATGAGCATCGTTATTATACAAAGACCTCCACTTGCGGGTATTTTACGTTTTCTTGTAACATCGTGTACGGTTCCAATGGCAGGACAAAAATTTGCAAACCTACGATACCAACGTATCCTGATGGTACACCCGTGAAATGTTAACTAACTATCGTACACTAGATAAGTTCTGCAACGTGTTATCTAGGAAAATTGTCGACTTTGTTTAATTCATAAAGTACTTTATATTTTAATAATATCGGAAGAATATATCCTACTACAACGCAGACTATTCTTTTTTAGCCTTTGCATTAATTACAAATATGAAAGGCAGATATTTATAATCTTCGTCACGCTTACAATGTCATGTTATTTTGTCTCTCATATGCACATACTATATATCATCTTTATTGAGGTAATTTTAGTTACTGACATCATTGCCAATTAAATATTGCTACATCAAGTACTAGTATTTATCAATTTGTCAATAAAATACATATTAAACAAGAGAGGAGATTTTGTGTCTCTACTATCCCTGAATCATAAAATACATTAAGCGATAAATATACGTTAAATATTTTCTCAATCCTACTATTGATAAATGCAAATTTAAATGTTTGTTCTCCTACTTAAAATTAAAATAGTACTTGTTATGCAACACAAATTTAGATGCATTCACAACAAATTGCTAGCTTAACTTAATTCAGACATTTTTTACGAAAACACAAGACTTCTAATTATAAATATCAGGTATCATGGTTGGCACAGGTTGTGCCTTGTTGTATGATTTCACCAATTCCCGGAAGGTGAATAAATTTATAATTACATACATGGTCTAAGTTATGTACAGTATTTATATACATGCAATAAATTTGTAAACACAATGAATTGGAATGTAAGCTTTTTACAAATGCAAATTTTGGTTGAAATACTTTTCAAAAGTAAAAAATTAAAAAAATAGAAAAGTAGTGAAATGATTATATACAGAAAAAAACTATACAGACCTGAAAGATATGTCGATATTTGTAACCGATAATACAATACGAAAATGGGCAGTGGCTTTTCAATATTCAAGCTCGACTGTGTTCTAAACTAATCCTGCCTATTTGTACATATTTGCAACAGTACTACTGGATCGACTGGAGTGTGCATGGGGTATTTAACTTGTCGCAAATCCTGAATCTAGTTTCAGATTGTACGCCCTTTCTCCATAATCTTTGCTTTAACCAGAAAGAACATTACCCCTCTAAGGAGCGCATACTAGGCTTGTTGGGACTCATACTCTGCAATAAGATATTCGATATTTCACATATACTTATTAGACATTTAAGTCATTTAAATCGCTAAAAAAAACGTTGAAACTTGCCATCCGCTGACTCCCCATCATTAGTACCATGTAATTTTTCATCGGCAATGTCTTCTACATTAGTTATGCAGGAATGAGTACTGAAAACAAATCAATTATCGGTTGAATCACTACATGTTGAAGATGTACATACATATACGTATGCGTAGTGTCACCTATTTACCTATTTCGAAAGTGTTCTAATTGTACATTGGCAGATTCCAATTGCTCCAAAAGATCTTCGTTTGCTCGTTGCAATTTCCGGACACTATTATTTGCAGCATCTGCCTCATCTTGAGCAGTAGCTAATTCATTTTTTAATTCTTCTACTATCGATCTAACTGTTTTTGCTTCTGCTTCTACATATTGGTGAGATCTCCTCATCGCATGAGAAAGTTCCGTTGTTTTTTCTTCTAATGTTTTCTTTATCATTGTTTGATAATTTTTAAATTCAATCATCACCTAGAAGGAATAAAGTGAACGAACTTGGTCATACAAACATATAGATACATATAAAACAAATAAAGATGGCACACGTACCATATTCCGAATTAAAAGTTCTTGCTGTAATTGTGTCGTGTCAGTATCTGAAGTGGATACAGGACGCGACCGTCGGGATTCAGCCGTTTCTTGAAGTTCATGTAATTCATTACGGAGTTGCTTATTCTCTCGTTCTAATGAACTTTTTTCGGATTCTAAACGTTCCCGTTTATTCCACTCGGCCGCATTTTCAGTTTGTAGTTTCTCCAACTGAAATTATATAATAATACAAATATATTCTAGTGATGGATTAAAACAAATCAAGAAACAAGGTCTTATCTCGGATCAAGTACAAGTACGCACGAACTAGACCTTGTATTCTTTATGTATTTATAGTGAAACTAACTTCAGCTCTGAGTTCCGACAAACGACGCTTCATTCCTTCTCTACTAGAAGCTTCGTCGATTGAGTCAGCTTGCTCGTCGCTAAGCTCAAATTGAAACCGATCTTTCAATTCTAATAATTCCCTCATAGCTTCGGCTCTAGTCTCGTGTAACTCGTCACACTGTTCCCTTAATTGCATGACCTCGGCCTTCAACTTCTCCATACCACGGTGTAACGAATTTTTTTCTCTAATGACAAAAAACAACTAAATTCAGTACAACAAACAACTGTGACATTGAAGAGTAAATTATCCGATATCATTTTAATTCCTTACTCTCTCTCTACAGAAATTGTTTTTGATGCTTCATCTAATTTATGTTGAAGCATTGACATTTTCTGGGTTAGACATTCGTCAGCATATATCTCTAATGAAGACTGGCGTTTCTCTATTTTATCTTCTATGGTATTTGCTTCACTGACTAATCTTGCAATATCTTTATCCAATGTGCTAATTGAACTTTCTTTATACAATTCTACAGCATGCTTTGGCACTGCACCTTGTAGCACATACTCTTCGATATCTCTGTCTGGTATAATGTTGTGACTCAATGAACTTGCACTGGATTCCTCGAGCGAGGTTTTACATGTAAGTAAATCTTTCTGCGAACTCACGCCGTCGCTTTGTTCTACATTATTGTAAAACTTCATGAGTTCATCTATACCTAAAGTACTTCTTAATTGTGGATCTGATTCTAGAACTGTGAAAATCTGTTGATCAAATTGACCAGCATGTTTTAATAATATCATGTGTATTTTTTCCATTTCTTTCTTTAGTTGTTCATTCTGTAATTCTAATTCTTGACATTCGTGTTTATAAATATTTGCATCCTTTACTGCAATTTCTAATTTTGCTCTTAAAACTTTGGCTTCTTCTCTAGCCATATTCCTTTCATTACGCACTTTACTCCATTTTTCGCGCCAATTGGCAGTACAATCCGACCACCATCTCATCGTCTTTTCCATTTGAGCCGCTCGTGCCCGTGCTTCTTCCAATTCTCGTTGTCGTAAAGCCTGTAAAACACAGTTCATTTTTAAGAAGAAACAAAATATTTGTTAACGGTAGTCCATAAAAGAAAGCGTATGTCAGTATTTTCATCTTTCAATAAAATAAAAAGACGGACCAAGAAACAAATGTATTAAATGCAAGCATATCAAATGAAAGAAGAATACCAAAAATAACATGTTTCTCTCTTAACAAAGGTGTAATAAGCAAAAATATTACAGTAACAAAAATGAAGTATATTAACAACAATCACCTCTTTTGTTTCCCATTCACTGTCCACATAACGTGAAGAGGAAGGTACACTAACATCGTGTTCTCTCATATATCGTCGGGAAGATGTTCCACTAGCTGTTGATTGTGCCATAGCAATTAAAAAACGTAACCTACGGCACTATTTTTCCCCGAGAACCCACGGTCGTAACGTTCTGTTTTCTTTTTAATGAGTAGCACACTGTACAAATTTTATAATAATCTAATCCTAATATATAATGCACGGTCTCATTCTCATCATATTTAAAATAGTTGCGATATAAATATGGCCTTTATATGAGTTTCAATCTTCATATATCACATATATATGCATCTTATGCTACATTTGCATTATCTATATATTTCGTGTATATATATATATATATATACATATTCATATTTGCACACATAGTATACTTATCTCATGAACACTATCGCATTATCGATAGTCTCTCACTATCGACGGCGGTATCGATGCTGCTAGCGATAATCTAACTATCGATAGTCCAGATGACGTACTCAACTGAAAAGCATCTTACAAAACTCGCGTACATACATACATACATACTAGCGATGGGCGATCTGAATGGATCTTTGAAAAAATCGATCTTTTGGATTCGATATATCGATTTTTTAAATCGATCTCTATTGGTCGATCTTTTAAAAAACCGATCCAATTTTCTAGAAGTCGGATCTTCGATCCATCTCAAGTCTAGATTGTTGGACGTTCATTTGACATGTTCTAACACCACGAATTTTCGCAGTGTTCAACTGTGACAATCCCGATAACCCTCGATGATCTCTAAATTGGGCACCAGACCTCCTTTCTTTGGACTTTCATTTTTCATTTGAGAACTTGCGTAGAGCGAGACGGTGTTTTATTCAGACGGATACCCCTCCACAAAACATGCTTATTTGTCAGCATTTTCCTCCCTTCTGACGCCACAGATCTAAAGCCCGTTTAAGAACATTAGGTAGTGTTGATTCCCCTTAAATAAAATGTTTATATGTATATAAAATCATGCATTAGAATTAGTGGCAAACTATCGATAGTCTTGCCTATTGATAGTGGCGATTATTTTTGCCCAAAACTATCGATAGTTTCCAGTTGTGCCATCTGTGCCATGCTATAATACTAGTCTCAATAGAAAATTTGAGTATTCTCACTATACGTTTGTTAATTATTTATGATTCGTTAATATTCTAACAATTTTAATTTAAAACTTAGTGCCTCAAGAAAATTGTTTAGCTTATTGTTAATTCCTCAATAATAATCAAATTGGAACACCAGGATAAACACAGGATATGAAAAATGTCATATATAAATTTACGTTTTTACTGGACTGCAATGTGTTTGCAAAGCATGGATGAAAGCGCACTTCTAAAATTCTGTGTGTTTTAACCATATCTTCTGCGTTATCAGTAACAAAACATGTGACTTTATTAACGATATGCCATTCTTTGATTGCATTTTGTATTTCATTTGCAATGCCATCAACGCAGTGGTTGGATGACCAGTCTCTTGTTCGTAAAACTGCACTTATAATGGCTTAGGTTGAATTAACAAAGTGACAAGTGATTGTTAAGAACGATTCTGTTACTCATAATGTCCAAGCATCTATCATCAAACTAATATTTTGAACTTCATCTATGAGAGTGTGAAGTTTTGCTGCGCATTCCAGATATACGTTGCATTGCTAGATATCTTTTATGGTATATCGGAAACGTGTATAATAATAGAGAACAAAAATGCATAACAATAATATTAATGTAATTAAAATACTTGTTAATTACCTAGAATTGAGTAGAAGAAAATCATTTTGAAACCCAAAATTATTTACGAGTGTAAATGATTGATAATCGGTAGTAATCGCGAATCGTGGATCGCCAGGGAATTAGCTAATATTCGCCTTTTCAGGTGACTTATCATCATTTTTTGTTGTCTCTTTTGGAAAGGGAAGGATCGATCCTGATTTCTCAAATTTTGTTGGTGTTGGTCCCATTGGGTCATTTTTCTCGTTACTACAAAACTAAAAGTTTTTTGCCATTAAACCTGAATCATGCAACTAACAATAAGTAGTAATGAGATATCAAAAATTTTTCGTTTATAAAATAATTTGGGAACTATAGAATATAGCCCTAAAAAAATATTAACAGAACATCTAATGAGAATGCACAATCCATGAAGGAGTGTAACAGGCAAATAAATAATAATTATAATTATATGCGCCAAAAGTATATACCACCATGATCCCTTTCCCTTAAAAAACTTGGATGCTATCTTTTTAAATGACCTTTCAACTTTAAAGTATTTCCACTTGTTTCATATACTCTCTCAAATGATAAACATACATATCAATTCAGTTATTATTACAATCTATCGTATTTCCTAGGGTTACTACAGTCAACGTTTAATTTAAATACATAATAGGAAAAAGGCTTTAGGTTTGCCAACGAATACTGTTTTATATTTTACATCTTTTTATGTATTACTGAATGTTCCTCTGCATTTATACAAATTTAATAGATTATACTACTGGTATATATATCGGGTTAAAAAACAATTTCTGATGCATTTACATCATTGTATTTAGTCAGATAACGCCAGAATAAACCCACAATTCATTGGCATACGCAATTTTCATAACATATTTTTAAACAGGGTGCGCAATGTTGACTGTTGACAGCGCCATAAGAACTATCGATGGTCCAAACAACTATCGAACACACTATCGATAGTAAAAAAAAACTATCGATGGTGCGATAGTATGTACTATCGATAGTTTGCCACCTCTAGTTTGTGGGCATTTGTGCGTTTGGTGCAGTTTGGGGGTGATGGAAGTCACAAGTGAAAGGTAGTTTTGTGTGAAGTGAGAATGCCATATACTTAATAATGATGTTTACATATTGGGACGTGTTGAATTTCATTGATTGAAGCAAGTAAAAACTTCAGATAAACCATACATACTCCTTTCACTGAAACCCACGTTTAATACGGTATAAGGATGAACACTGTAAAGGGCACTTCTGAGACTGGAAATGGATTGGAGGATCTTGGTATACCTGGCCAGATTTTCTTAAGGGATGCTTTGACAAGCTGTACAGATCCACTAAAAGCAATAGAAGAATTTCAATTAGAGAATGGTGTTTTATTACCATCTTTGCGTCCCATGTTACCTTTGCTTGATCTACACGGAGTAAGGAGATTAGACTTTCATGCATCTGTGCTAGAAGAATTGCGTGAGAAACTTATAAAGAGGATTAATGAAATTGGGGCGGAGAGAGGAGACAAAGGTTCTACGGGAGACAGGAGATTAAAGGAGCTGTTGTCTAAAAGTTTTCCTGCCGTCAGGGTGGCTGCGCTACGTCCTGTAGTTATGTGCATTCTGAGAAACACTCCTCACATAGAGGATAAATATTTACGTGTGCTCGTAAGAGAAAAAGAATTGTACAATGACGCTGACACAGAAGTGAAACGGCAAATCTGGAAGGACAACCAGAGTCTTTTCGGCGATGAAGTTTCTCCATTATTCAGTCGATACATCATTGAAAAAGAACAAATTCTTTTTGATCATAGAAATTTGAATAGCCTATTCTTTACGCCCTCTCCTAAGGTATGCGGCTTCAATCTTTTTAAAACACATTTCAATCTACAGGTTAGTCTACGAGTTATATGTTTAGGTACGAAGACAAGGAGAAGTTGTACAAAAGCTAGCTCATATGATTGGACATAGCGTAAAGTTATATGACATGGTGTTACAATTTTTAAGAACTTTATTTTTACGTACGAAAAATATACACTATTGTACTCTAAGAGCAGAATTGCTAATGGCCTTACATGATTTAGAGGTAAAATCATTACTTACTACAAATGTGCCTGTTTTTACACAAAATTATTAATTACCAAATTTGAATATATTATTATCCAGGTACAAGATATCATTTCTGTGGATCCTTGTCATAAATTTACGTGGTGCTTGGATGCCTGTATTAGAGAAAAGAATGTAGATATTAAAAGATCGCGTGAGTTACAAGGTTTCTTGGACAGCATTAAGGTAAAAAAATATATATTTGTGCTTTATAATATTAGATGTTGTTATAATAGAAAATTGATACAGTTAACAGTTTTCCATAGAGAGGACAGGAACAGGTGTTAGGGGACCTTAGTATGACATTATGTGACCCATATGCAGTAAATTTCCTTGCAAGCAGTGCAATTAAAATTGCTCTTCACTTAATTAATGGCGAAGCGCTGCCCAGAGAGAATGCAGTTCTCGTACTTTTACTGAGGATGCTTGCATTAGGATTATCTGCCTGGCAGATGATTGATTCGCAAGACTTTAAGGAACCAAAACTCGATAGTCAAGTAGTTACAAAATTCTTACCAGCACTTATGTCCTTAATGGTAAATTTATCTCTTTATTATTTCTGCCAGTACTTTTAATTTGAACTAAAAAGTAACAAAGGAAATAACTCATTTTCCAGGTGGATGATCAAATAAGACAGCTTAACTGTAAACTTCCACCAGATGAAAGGGAAAGTGCAATTGCTATAATAGAACATTCTGGTCCACCACCTGATGCTTGCCAAGCATATGCACAACTTTCAGGAGTTGCTGCTGTTTTATCTATGTATTATGCGCTGCATATAGGTGGTGGGGGTGGAGTTGGAAGAGGAAGGGGTGATGCTAGGGGTTTAATGAGAGTCTTGGCTACTTTACCGAATTGCCAAGCACAACGTGCATTTGAAGATCCATTTTTACATACTTTAGTAAGATTATGGAATTAATTGGTATCACACGTATTGTATAATAATTAAATAAGCAACAATTACAATTTTACACTACTTTGCAGGTTTCCTTATTGATATTAAACATGGCTGATGAATTTTCAAATGAATCATTTTGTACAGTTATATTCGATGAATTTTTTTTGGCTGGTTTAGGTAGAGACAATGTCACACGTCATTTATTAAAGTTACTGTGGTACATTTATCCTAAATTACCACCCACGCGTTTACATACATTAATGAAAGCACTTCAACCAACTAGTCAGGTAAGACAATACCTAATTTTAAAAAATAAATGTTGGTGCTATGAATTAGACAAAGTGCAAAGCACATACTGTGTACCACCAACGTTTGTTGTTTTAGCATAACGAGGCTGTGCATAGTCTTTATGAAGCTTTACGTGACAAAATTGGTAATCGTTCAACGGATGATCAATTAGCAACTGCAGCACAAATGGACACGTTAGGCCTCGATTGTCCACCTTCTTCTCTCACGGGTGTCGCTACCCCAGCTTCCTGTCCACTATGAAATCCGCAAGGTGTGATGTGTGCGATATAAAAGATCAGAAATCGTCATACATTTGTTTCGCCTTTTCATTCAGATCTTTGTAGTTTCTGCTTTTTATACAAATATAACTCTTTTTCGTCAGAAAAAGTGAAAAGTTAACATCAATATAATTTTAAATCGTTACCGAGGGATACAGAATTCTGAAGTAACTTACTTCTACGTACAATTTAAGAACAATTGTAGGTGTTAAACACAATTCAGTGTTACAATTTCTTGGTTATTACATTATTCAGCACGCTCAAAAACATGCATTGTTTTTCAGGATGATGATATAAACAAATTAAAATAGATGGTATCAAAAGATATCTATATGTATATATATAATTAGGCGAAATATGACTACATCATTACGCCAAGAACATCAAGAACATACTACAAATCTGGGTTACAGTCTGTACTGAAAATTTCTGGATTATTAGTTAATTCTATCACAAATCTGTCCAAATAGTTTGAATCCAATTTGTACGACATCAAAATCATTGAGATATACATTGACGCCTGTCTTGTTGCTAATAAAAGTTTTAACGGCGGATCTATTATACTCAACCTAAAACCATACAGAAAAATCTGTAATTTCTATTCATATTTTAATTACATCGTGATACTTACATCTTAATTATAATAAGACCCACAAGTGTCCATTCAGCAGTTTTAAAAGTAATATTTGCAGCAGAAAGTGCAAAAGTATTAACCAGTGCTTTAATCAAAACACTCCTCTCGCTGCTATAAAGGTACTGTGTCTGTCTACTTTCAGCCAATGCTCGTAACAATTCTGGTAATCTATTGAAAGAGGAAATATTTGTTAATAATGTAATAATTGTAATATTAAAACGATATTTAAAAGTACACATTACATTCTATCGAGTTTCTCCAGAAGAATTCGACGTCGAAGTGCTTTAGGTGCATGTGCATCAATTAAAGGTAAAGTTGGATTAAAGTCCTTTTTATCCAGATCTTCCACGACACTTGTAGGAGGTTCTATGATCACACTGCCTTTATAAAAAGCTCGTACCTGAAAATATAATTATCCACGTCAACAGGTTTATTTCCAGACAGGTATTAATTAATTGGACTTACTTTCAATTCTATTTTTTTTCCTTCTTCTGCAAGAGCAGTTAAATGTGGTAAAGGTTTCAAAGTACTATTGGATAAATCTGCACGATCGTCTTTTTCATCTTCTAATTGCAATTTGTTCAACTTTTTGCACAACTGTAAATACTTATCGTGTTGTGTCACATTTTCTAATAAACGATTTTTAACGTTTTCTTCTCCTGATAATAAACAAAGTGTATTTTCTGTCATCCACTCTTTTACATTTTGTTCTATACGCATTGCAAGTGTGAAAAATTCACTTGATTGTTTCGGCTTAAGATTTTTCTCTTTACTGTTACTGCATTTGGAACGCTTATTCTTTACTGCCTCGTGTGTGTGATCTATATTATTCTGTGCTCTCTTAGGATTCTGTTTCATGAGAGTAGTACCAGATTCTAATTCTGATATTTCCTCTGCTTTATTGTTGCCACCTTTGTTTAATTTTATATAGTTTTCTCCTTTATGGTGCATTGTATCAACATTTACGGAAGCAATGTCAATGACTTTTTCACAGTCTTGTTCATTGGTACTCTCCTGTAGCATAATTTTTACAAAACTTTCTTTAATTTCTTTAATAGCATCATCATCTATTACTTGTTCAACACTTTCAGTTACATGTTCCGTATTAGCAGATAGATTTTCTAAACAATTTTCTGTGTCATTCATGGATATCATTAGTTGTTTTTCATTTTGTGCAGCATCAACTCTTGAATTTTTACTCATATTAACTTCCACACAATTAGACTCTGTATGTTCCTCTGTTTTATCAAGATTTATGGGCAAATCAATACCTCCAACATCTATCTCCTCCCCAGGAGTACATCTTTCAGGTTCATTTTGCGCTGCCAAGAACCTAAATGTTGGAATTTCCTCTTTCTCTCTCAACCAAAGTGGACTCGTAAGCATTTGCTCTAACAGATAATTACATGCTCCATAACAAAGGGAACTACAAAAATTTTTGCGTCGCGTAACATCATAAACCTTGTTCTTCTTTGTCGATATATAATAACGTTGAGTGATTATTGTTGTCAGTGTTTTACTGCATAGCACATAGCCACATAACTTAATTATGGCTCTTTCTTCTATCACATCTTCCATATGACTTTTATTAATGTATCCTAACTATAACAAAATTACATTACATCTCAAGAATATAAAGCTGTAAAGAAAATTGCAATATTACTATTAATTTACATTTTGTGAAAGCCACTGATGATCGACAATAGGTTCAAGGAGCTGTTCGACAATAACGAGTGCTTTAGCATCACATTGTTTCTTTTTAATTATTGCTAAGTGCATCTGTGCCTTGCTTAAACAGAAATGGCATTAATGATGAACTCTTTGACAGGTTCTGCAAAAACTCAACCATTTAGAATAACAAAATATAAAAAATCAAACTGACTTACCTCATTTTCTTTTTGACCTTTTTCCTTTCAGGTAATTGTTCTTTTAAAATAGATGGTAGCGTTGACATTTTCGAAAACTACCTTGTAACGTAAGATACACAACACACGAATGTACAAAATATATATGTAAACAGAACGTTGGTTAGGTTCTCCGTAGTACAGCCAATTTATACAAGCACGTATGTACACTATTCAGATACACAATTACATTAAAACCACATTCCACCAGTATTTAGCGATCCAACACGAACTTAAACAATACTGCGATTAATATTTATTAAGTATGGTCGAATTCATTGAATCGTATTTGCATTACATATCTGATGTAGCAATGATATTTAAAAATTAAGCCTTTAACAGCTTGTTGTCACAATTGTACCTGATTGTATCTGACTTAATTTAATTTAAGGTCAACAATGAAAGTAGGTTCGGGACGATAGTTTGAAAAAATAACATTGCAAGTATTCTACGATTTTTAATATGGGTTTTCTATCTTTTTCTTAATTAGGAAATTTTTAAATCTTATGCAAGCTTACATCTGGTAGTATGATCACTGTAACGAAAAGAAATCTACAATTTTACTATAGAATATACCAATACGTCAATTATTGCAAATTTCATTTGATTAAAAACATCTTTAATTCAACACAAATTTTCGTCTATAACTGGCATTGCTGATTTAACAGGATTGCTAACAGTCAAGTATAGTTTAGTCAATGTTTCGTGAATCAAAAATATTCATCGGCGCTATATACAGGTACAGTTACTCACAACTACTATTCACTACCATTCAATACTAATCGTAGCTGATCGTAGCCAGTGTTTACGATTGTCACACTACACACAACTCATCGGACATACGCAGTATTTCGGATTATACACAGTTCAAATTAAATAAACTCCACATCGGATACACACTTCTTTGATCATTACATTTTAATTAAAAGATTTGTGCATGCCGCAACAAAGTACACATAATAAAAACTATCCGCTGTAAACCTAATTCAGTATTGTAAACCTAAAATATCAAAACAACTATCGATTGTATTATCGATAGTTTTGTCACTATCGAGGCTGCGTAGTGGAATCGATAGTTTGACGCTGCAACTTCAGACTCCTCCCTTTTTCCGTCAATAACTCGACGAGGTGTGTATAAATATACTTAAGCCTCGAACGAAATCCGTTTTTTAGTCAGAAATCCTTAACTTTTAGTCTAGAATATTAATTGCATTACATACAGGCAATATTATTGTAGTTGCAGTGTGAATCTTTTTAGAATTTGTTTTTCATATAATCAACTTTTCTCGTTTGTTTCTAGAGGTTCCGAGTACACAAAAATCCAGAATGGTAAGTAATAGATCTGTTACATTTTCGCTTAATTCATATTTGTATGTAATTAAATTTAGATGCGTACAATGCTTAGGGATACATTATAATCCATTGGTACACGTTTCGGAGGCATAACTAACTTAATGCAACATAACATAACCTAAACATGTCAAATTTATCAAGCTGCAGGCGCGTATTTTTTTATTTAGTCAAATATACACTTCACCTGATACAAACATATTTACTTCAGCTTATTTACCATACAGATTTATGGAATTAATTTATTGTAATAATTTGTTTAGCCACGAGAAATCAAAGAGATCAAAGACTTCCTTTTGAAGGCCAGGAGGAAGGATGCTAAGTGTGAGTGTTTGGATTGTAATATCCGTTTAAAATAATAAGCATTTATTTTAGCTAATGCTTTATGTGTTTTATCTTTCCTCAGCTGTAAAAATAAAGAAGAACATGGAAAATACAAAGTTCAAGGTACGGTGCTCGAGGTTTTTATATACACTTGTGATCACTGATAAGGAGAAGGCAGAAAAACTGAAGCAGTCCTTGCCTCCAGGTACGTTTCTTTTGGATACTATGTGTAAAGTATTTTGCAACAGCCCATAAAAATATATCTACTAAATAATAGGTACAGTTTTGTATCCATCATTATCTTAACTATTTATTTTTCAGGTCTTCAAGTGAAAGAAGTAAAGTGAAACGATTGTATGTAATTAATTAAATAAATGACTTTTTAATTACATTTGTCATATTTATTATTAACTCCTTAAATGCGCTATTAAAATTGTGAGACATGTGTTAGTCTTACATTGCAGCATAAATATGAGTTCAAAAATTATACTACACAAAGTTGATACTAACAAATAAGATACATGACGTATAATAATTTTCCCTTGCTACCTTTTATAAAGTTATGTCTCCGATCGTTTTACTTGTTTAAGCTATCTTGTAGCTGTAAAATCAATGGTTTTGATTGACTAATGGTTAAAACATATGGTTGATTCAAAAATTGTTTTCTTCTTATAAACATGCACTGATAAACGTGTTTTCGTTCAGATGGTGAAACACGCATTAACTTTAACTCATCGTAAGTGTCCTTGCAGATGTTTGCACTACTACACGTTGGTCTCTGGTCATAAGGGTGCATTGAACGATAAATAAACCTCATTTCACACTTACTTGCGTCATGTTTAGTTCGGTGCCTCAAATGTCGCGATAGAAAGCAATATTTCCTTCGACATGGTCGCGCTTGTAATTTCATATATTCTAAGAAAACCATCCCTATTCCCTCACAAATATCACTAGATTCTGACATGTAAAAGGATAATGTACTGGTATCATTTATTTCCGGAATCAATCTGTCTGATTTTATTGGAACACAGTTATCATTGTTGCATAACCTGGAATGTGTAATTCTTTTGGCGATAATTTCGTCAGACTTTGATATTCTTTGGCAATAGCTTATCTCTTTTTTAGGATCTTCCAAAATTCGAAAATCATTCATCGAATTTGCATTAATGGAATTTCTTGTGATACTTTTTAATTTCATATGCATCAATACCACGCTGCTTTCGTTCGACTTATTTAATTGCGAATTATATTTATCAGACACTGTCCCCGAATTTGATAAATACTTTGAGTTAGAAATTTCGTAATTTTGCGTGTAATCGTTCAACGAGTTCGTGTCTATTGATTTGAAACTCCTGTAATCTTTCCAATGAAAATAGTCGTTTGTTCGTTCTGAACTCCATTTACACTGATTTATACTTTGGTCCTGATCTATTGGACACGATTTCCTCGAAGATATTGACATTTTTAAAAATTTCGCATCAGTATCAGAAAAACATCTATTTATCCTGTTCTGCGGAAAATGGCAATGATTATTTTCGGTACTTTACGTTTCCAGAAATCATATCTAAACTTAAAACTGTTGTATATAAACTGACATTGAATACCTTGAAATGTTTATTTAACCGGATACATTTGCCACTTTTTCGATCATTATTATCTGCAATACTAAATAATTTTCTGAACGCTTGTTTTTTTTCTATGCTCGATGTCAACGGTTTCAAATCTTGATTCGATCTTTTTTTTGCCAGTTCTACGTAATCCCGGGAAGCAAAAACGGTACCTTCTCTGGAATTTCTAGGAGTAAACAATCGTTTCTTTTCCTATAATACATAATTGGTTTTATTAAAAACTAGTTATCACGCGGATAACTTTATTCTATCAAGTGCGTAAAGTAATCTAAATAATTTCGTTTACAATACCTGTAAAATTGATATTAATTTACTACATTTATCGGTCCCATAAAATCTATCTCTTTGTACATCATATTTCTTATGCAGTAAACTTTTGGACATTGATGATCGATGCTTTATGAAACAATCTTTTTCGCGCGCTTTTCCGTTTAGGAAATCGTTTTCGCTATTCTCTTTTTTAACTTGATATTTAGAATACCTTTATCAATGAAATTGACGCATTGCATAGATAAGTGGACGCGAAAACACCTTACGTTAGGAGAAGAATATCGAAGTGAAATAGATTTAACACCTTTTGCAAACTTGAAAGATCCACATATAGAGATAATAATAGCAACACATAAACAATATTATCAAAACTAAGATAAGGAATGTTATAGATAATATTTTCCAAAAATTAGTTGTGTCACTTCCAATTCGTTCAAAATTTCCATCGTGTTTAGTTCTTTCATTAAAAACTCCCATTGCTGCTGCTTTTTTCTTGTTCGTATTAGTATTATATGGAACCCCGTCAGATAATGAGAACCACATGGATAGGATACTTATGTAAAGTATTGAATAGCTTTTTTCATCCATTACAGAAATGATAACTCTGTGTTTTAGTAATAACCAAGGTTGTTACTTTGTATCCTCACTAGCATTTTAATGCATTCTGGCGAATTTTCATATTTTTGCCGCAAATGTACATAATTGGCAGCAATCTTCTGATTTTAAGTTCTGGATTATGTGATGCATCTTGTAGGTATAGCGAGATTCTGTAACGCGTTGTACATGGTTCATAATTTCAATATTCAAGACAATGTGCAAAACGTTTCAGGGAATAGATGTAAAAAATTGTTAAATCTATGCGTACAGAATGTATTATCGCATAATTGTTCATGGATACCATAATTTTGGAAAAAATCTTACTCCAATCGGAATACCGCCGATATTTAAAAACGTTGTAAATTATTATATAGATCAATTAAAGCATTGATTAGAAATATTTTAGATTTTTATAAATATACGACATGCGGATATTTTATTATCACGGTATATTATAATAGTGTTGTAAGTTTCTCATTACGTGTCCATTTGTTAACATATTTTCATTTTTCATGTATTGCCAAACACGTCAGAAATCTTACGAACTAGAATATGAACATACCTTCCGTATAAGGATTTCAAAATATTTTTACAACTTCAATCGTGCAAAAATGCTGCAACTCCGTTTAAAATCCAAATCTTTATTTTGTTGTTCTTTTATATGAGCAAGTTTCCAACTTGCTTGTAATTCATACACAAACAGTAAATACACTTCTAGTTGTGAAATATGTGCACAGTTCAGAAATATAGAAGTCAACTATGACAATTAAAATCTTGTAGTTAGTATAGTACTGCCAACCTTTGAGGCTATGAAATTTAATGCCTGAGCATTAACAAAAATATCAGTTTGTACTAAAAATTAAAATATTTGAAAGTATAATGTACCTTCTCTTTTCTTTTGTTTCAGTACCATTTGCACTCGCAATATCACGAAACATCATTTATCAAAGGTAATCCCATTTACTTAAAACCTAATGACGTCTAATTACAATACATAAAACCAATTGACTTATATAATTAGTACTAGATTCGCACCTAATTGTTCTATGCTTAAAAATTGCATGGGTATGTGATACAGATAAATGCTTTGTGACCACTAGAAAGACCGAATTTTGTAAACTTTTTACAAGTTGCGAATTACTTTATACATTATCTCGCTTTTCAGTTAAAATACAGGAACGCTAGGTTTCAAGCATTTACCAAGCGCCAGTTTTACATTTATTTTTAATAAACAAAACTTCATACAAAATAGTTTAAAAGTTCGTAAATTAACTCTTCCATACCAAGAGTACACAATAATGTATTTTTCCTTTTGTAAAATTATATTTTAGATAGTTTATATTATTCGTAGAATATTTATATAACTTTTTCTCGCATTTCTCGTATTTCTTTCATCCTACCAGTGTTCAAATAATTTGAATAGCATCGATCACTGATTTCTTGGTGTACTGAAATGTGGATACATCTGACGTTTTTCCAAAGCTACAAATGTAGTCAAATGTGTAAGTATGTGCCAGATTGTTGTAACTTAAACATTTTTGGTATGCGTCCTATAACAAAATTTTAAAGTATTTCATAGTTGAAAATTATAATAAATTTTAAATGGTCTTGTACGCACACATATTCATACATATATAGCATACATCAGATCCGAGGCATTTAATTGAACAAGAACGATTACATCAATACTCCTAACAACAATATCTAGACGCAATAAATTGCAAATACGAGCAAAACAAAAATAAAAAATTACTTTTCATAACTAAATATGCTTTATATATGAACACTATTGTACTACAAAATTATAAAAAATTAACACAGGACAATGCGCAAATAATAGATGTACCAGCTGTTCTATGATTTCTAATTACTCCATATCTTTTCAATTTCACAATTTCATTATAAATAAAGTTATTTATATTTTGACTTTTTTATGGTGTATTTTGTTATTTGTAACACTACAGGTTATGTATATAAAGTAAACCTTAAGATTATCTTGATATATAGTAACCAATTATTCATCGCATTCGTGGTACGTTGCTCTGCAAGAAACATTACATTCATAATTACAGCTGGTAAAAGCTTTAAAATGATTGACTCAACGTATTTCAATTTTATAATAAAATCAAGGTTTGCAAATGCTAAAGTAGATCTACCTTTGCTTATCCATATTTCGTCGAGACAACCGCCTTCCAGATTCGTGTGTTGATAAAGTGTATCGTTTTGTGTGTATGCGGTTTGTCCTGAGTTCGCGAACATCAGCAGTCTTTGCCTTTTCTACTTTCTGCATGAATTTTGCAATTAGATCAGGACAATTTAAATTTTGCTCTGGTTCCCATGTATCATCCGCCGACGTAAACCCTTTCCAACGAATTAGGAATTCTCTCATTTTGTTCTTTTTAAAATGCACTTCAATAATTTTTTCTACTTCAAATTCTTTCTGCTCTTCTTTTTTTATTCTTGGGGTGTCTGCATGTGCAATCTGTTTATCTGAAGTATAGTAATGTTAATTCACAGTTTTATTAACATAATTGCAACAACGTCATTGTCAAATATTATAAGAAATTACCATTTCCCTGCTGCCTTCTAGAAGTTTTAGATTTTTTCTCCAATTTTGGCGATTTCTCTTTAGCTTGTGGTGTTTTAACTTTCGTAACCTTTGGCAACGAAGGTTGCTGTTGTTTATTTTCTTCTTCAGTTTCTTCCTCTTCGGTTAAAAAATGTTCAATCAACTCTGGGCAATTTAAGTCCTTTTCTTGTTCCCATGTATCTGAGTCTTCACCATAGCCTTTCCATCTGACCAAAAATTGTCGTCGCCCTTTAATGGTACGTTGACCAACAATTTTTTCCACCTGTACAGTCAAGTTTTTCATGTGCTAAGATTACCAAATGTGGTTGTATATGTGCGATATAAACTAAAGCTAGATTAAAATTGAAATTGAAAAATATCAGTCATAATAAATGAAACTTCCTAAGTTATGTTCCCATATTAGTTCTCTTGAGTACAGATTTATCAAACAGCTCTAGTCTGTGGGTCACAGTTCTCCTATCCCTCATATAAGATTCAATTTACACATTCTTGTACTCGTTATCGTTAACTGCTCCTTCTTACGTGGTCAATTTGTACACATACGACCTAATGTCATCAAACAATATATCTACTATCTTTATTTAGTATTTGCCATGATTTACATTTGTTTGTTGTTAACACGTTCGCGCGGTAGCCATGTAATCGAAATATCATCGAATTTGACAAGTATTTCATAATTAAATGTTTTCGTCACAATTTCATAAAACACTATCGCTACATTTCGAATGGCGGGAATCGGAACTCCAACGCGTCCTTGGCATTCTACGCGCGGGGGACCATTCCCGCTTTCCCCACTTTGCTAACATAAAATTTACTCGGACCGTAGCCCGTGTGGGGTCGCCGTAAAGGCTATTTCCGTACAGAATAAGAGAAGGACTTACGTCGTACTCCTCGTTATTAGCTAGTTGATCTGTAATCGACGTAGACGCCTTCTGGTCCTCCTTTTTGCGTCGTTTACCCACTCCACTCTTCCCGACGTTCCCATTTTCTTCTTCGGCGTCGTCGCCTTGACTATTGTCTTCTCCCTCAACTTTCGAATCACCAACAGGTTCCTCGGTCGTACTCTTTTGACTGTAGCGTCCCCGAGACGGTCGCTTTTTTGCAGTACTTTTACGCGGCGATTCTACCTCGTCGATCCCCTTGTCTTCCTTCATTTCGTTCTCACCGTCAGACGTAGCGTTAGGCGTGACGCCATTTTCCTCCGAACCGCTATCACTAGTGGTTTCGGACTGCCTACGCTTGTTTTTCATGCTCAGCCTTCGCATACTAATTTTGCTTGCAATCGCCACGGCGGTACTTTGCTTCTTGCCGATCTTTCACTTGCCCGAACTACAATAAAACGGCGGCTTTTCAACTAATGCCAATTTGGCCGATGTTTTTATTTTACTGACTCGTATAAAGCTTTCCCGGTAAACAAATCGGAAGTAGTGCTTGGCACTATGCTATGACGAACTTCCTGCGAATGCGCACTTTCGGAACACTGTAGAACAAAGAGAGTCAGATTGAGTCAGATAGAGCGATAGAGCGGAAGCCGATGAACTTGGGTGAACTGGTGGACTGCTGAACTGGTAACAGTCAGTAACAGTTTCATAGTTTCATGCTTCACTTTAACGTTTTCAACACGGGTTTTTACAGCGTTGCCGGACCATCGAATTTGTTCCATGGACGTCTACCAGGGATGCCCAGAGATGAATCACGAGCATGCGTGAATGACCGTTTTGCGCGCCTCTAGCATAACGTTAGTAGCGTAGTACAATGTGAATACTACCGGCAACTCACAAGTTATAAAAAAATTAAGAAACATCAAAAAGATCGATACGATAACGGAAAATAAAAAACTGTTAAACAAAGTCTGCTGCATTTAATCGTTCATTGTTAAGCAATTCTTTTTATTTCGATGCGATTCAGTATAACGGGGCTACTTGCGATTGCAGATAACGTATGTACACGATGTACAAATCTTGATCTTCAAAATAAATCACGTGGGTGACCTGGCAGTAAGGTGGATCATGATAAAAGCTAATTAATCGCAAATTCCGCGTGAAGTAGTAGCAAGGTTTGGCGTTACCATCCCAACGATATTAAACCATTAGAAACGCATCGGGAAGATACAGAAGCTGAAAAGATGGGTTCCACGTGAATTAGGCGAGCGTCAGGAGAGGAACCGTTTCGATTAAACAAATTTTGTAATTTAATAACTTTGCGATGGTAACGCCAAACCTTGCTGCTAATTCACGCTTAGTTTGTGATGAATTTGCTATCGAACACTTTGTTGATATTGAGAACTCATATCCGAAAATAACGCGAACTTTTAACTTTTCCATTGTTTACAAAATTTAACGTAAAAAAAAACAATTCGACAGATAGTTACAAACAAAAGCGTGCGTCTGAATGGCAAATGGCGACCTTTACGCTGAAAATAAAACACAAAAACTGTAGGAGTTATCGGGTATCAAACTTGGTGCTACGGGTAATAGGATATTTCATACTTAATGACCTAATACTAAAGAAAATAAACTGGTATACCCAACAACCATGGCGCTCGTGCGAATATAATTTAAATGTCATTGTCCGCCGTTGCACATATCGCAACATATCGTTAATTTGACGAACATATGCAGTTGGGAGCACTGGAAGTATAGAAGCAGTGTTGTCAGATTGTAGATGCTCCCACACAACAGAACACATCCCTAGCATGAGTCTCCATATGCGCAGATGATCGTTTCAAGTTCACTGCCAGCATCGGGATAGTAGTTTTCTGCTCATTTTTATACAGGGTGTCCCGTAATTAGTGTAACACCGAGAACTGGAAGGTAGCTGGGGTGAATCTGAACCACTTTTTCCTTTATCAAAATGTTGGTGGTGCCTTCATTTTCTAATTAATAACAAAAAACACTGGTGAACCAGAGCACGTGAAACTCGCGCGCTCGACCGCGAGAGTGTTATCTCTCGACCGCGCTCGGCCGTAGCCGTGAACAAGCGCATTGGCACAGCGTGGGTATCGAGCGAAGCGTATAGCAAATGTTACAGCATCTCAAATTAAGAATAACAAGACGATGTAACATTTGCCGTACGCTTCCCTCGACATCCACGCCGTACCAGTACATTTGTTCACGGCTACAGCCGAGCGCGATCGAGAGATAACACTCTCGCGGTCGAGCGCGCGAGTTTTACGCGCTCTGGTTCGCCAGTGTTTTTTGTTATTAATTAAAAAATGAAGGCACCACCAACATTTTGATAAAGGAAAAAGTGGTTCAGATTCACCCCAGCTACCCCTCAGTTTTCGGTGTTACACTAATTACGGGACACCCTGTATTTAGTTTATCTTTCTCTCGTAGTATGTGCAAAACACTACACTGAAGCGTTTGATAATTATATAAATTGAGATTAAAAAGATAATTTCTCGAGAACTGTAATTGTGTTTCACAAATTTGTACAATACTTTTGTTTTTATATGGGTTTCTTGAACATGAGCAGGCAAAAAACAAATGTTGAATACCAATGAAGCTTGTTCCAGAAGTGGAACAAGGAAACACAGAGTTCATTAATTTAATAATTGCGCCAGACCCAGGGACGTAATTAGGCGGGGACGTCATCCCCTGTGTAAATATTTTTTCTGAAATATTTCCCCTGTGTAAACATATTTTTCTGAAGCCTTCACGACCCCCTTACATCGGAGGGCGCCGGGGCATTGCTCTGGTTACTCCAGCCTAGTTATGCCCGTGACTACTTCTATAAAAAATGCAAGTGCACTTTGCAACTTCACCGATGCCCTCCTGCAAATTTTTTGTTTACAATTTTTTCTGTCTACTAAAGGAACAGACTCCTAGTTCAGTCCTACCAGTAGATTCACCCTGTATATGATTATATCATTACTTAATTTTTAACTTTTATTTCACTTTATAGTTTATAGGAAATTAAAAACATAACTACTTAGATGGAAGAATAAAATGTAAAGTACATAAAATATATTATGAATATAATCTTCCACTTTTTTTAACAATACTTGTCTGTTAAATTAGTTGATGTTTGATATCAACAGTTTCTTATACTATCACATTTTTCACAATAAAATAAATACCTTTATTGTCATTTTTTTACTGCGCGTGAAAATATTATACGAACAGTTTTAAAGGATTTCTTCCATCAAGACATTTCGACGAACTGCATTACTGAACCCTTCTTTGTATTTGTACCATACACCGTGTTTTGTCAAAAGATCGCGAGCGTTGGTAAAATCTTTATCCGATATCTGCGGTTTATTGTAATTTATCGTAATAGGTCTCCCAAAGAAGTCTTTATACCTCTGTAATTGTAAGGATTATTAAAATGTTTAAATTGTTATTAATTGTTCAATTGACAGAATGATGAATGTTTGGAACGTACTACTTCGTTCAATTCAATGTTTTTAGAAGGCTCCAAAACCTTGGGTGCATTACACACGCCATCAAGTATTTTGTCCTCAACTTTTGAACCAGCAGATTTTTTAGATATTATTTCCTTCGAATTACTATCTTTATTATCCAGAGCTTTATCTTTTGTTAATCCGGTCACATTTGCGGCACGTCGTAATCGTTCGGCTTCTAATTCTTGAGCAATTATTTGCCTGACAGCGTATGCGAGCATTCTTCGCGTCTTACACCCGGGAAAAATACCAACTTCGAATACATTACTAAAAGAATGTGTACGCATCAGTTTTTTCTAAATGTTTTGTAGTCAACTAAGGATTAAGGGGGTACGACACAGTAAAATTTTCAAAAAATCGATCCTTTTTGCATTTTCAAATAGTTTGTAATGTCAAGAATGTATTGTGTAAATTTAAGGCAAAAATGCCTATTATTGCAGAAGTTATACACCGTTAGCTGAAGGCTGGCCAACCTATACGCGGCCAAGACCTACCCGTAAATAATCCTGTTTCTCGAAACATGATTTTCAAAGTCGGTGCCTACGATATCTCGACAACGGCTCGATGGATTTGTTTGAAATTTTTACACAATATTGTTCAAAGATATATTTTATTGCTAACGGTCTTAGATTCTTAAAAAAAAATTTTAATGTATAATACCAGTGATATGTCGAATAATGAGTGAAAAATCGGGCTACAACTTAGATGGCTGCCACTTTGCAAATTAAATTTCTTTTTTTCCTCTCGATAAAAACTGCTATGAGTATCATACTTTAAGAAAATATTACTTGGTTTATTTTAGATAACCAGACAGCATATAATTATTGGCACCGCAAAGGACATCGTCAAAAACATGACCGACACCATCTTTAATAATTAAGATACATGGTTAACAGAATGTAATGAAAAAATTCATGAATATAGTATAATAAATTCCGTTACCAACAACAATAAAAATTTATTAATCGACTGTATAGTTTCCGAAAAAAAAAATGTACGAAATAGGCCACCGATTTATGGCAGTAGATGGCCACCCATATACTGTGGCGGTACCCCCTTAACAGAATCAAAATTTCGTGAAACTTAATCAAACAGCGTAATCTAATAAAAGGAAATAATCAGACACAGATTCCTAAAGTTAACTAGAGATAATAATAATGACATAACTTACGGATCCAATTTATATTCGTAGTTCCCATCGAGGTTTCTTTCTTGTATATATGTTAGACCAAATTCGAGTAGCACATTCACCAATCGAGTAATATCATCTCTTTCTTTGGACGAATGCAAATGTCCAGAAACAGTGCGAAGCCGAGGAGACAGTAAGTCTGGCAAAAATGGAACAATGTCAACACCTAGAGTTATTGGATCACGACCACAGCTTCTTTGAACAGTTGTTAGAATCCCCATACTTCTCGCTAATTTTTGACTTACCTATGAATACCACAATGTTAAAATTGTACAAGTATAATCACTTATTTTTATGATCGACATTCATAATTCTTACTTCATACGTGATGGAAGGATACGATAATTTAACGGTTCTTGTTTTGGCAAAATATAAGTGCCAAGTCACGAATGCGTAATTCGTGTAAGGCATAACTGACCACGCTTGAAGGCTCGCGATAAGCGATGTAATTTCATCGTAAAATTGAAACCATTCCAAGCATACAGGTACTTGATGTAACTTTTCGTTGCAGGTTGCCGGATAATTGTGAAATATTCCTTGCGCTAATTTGTCTGTCTCTCCTATGATGTAATAATAACATTACACATATCGTACGATAGTGTCGTACTACAGATCTTTAATAATTATTAAATTCGCAAATCGGTGTCTTACCGTTTTGCACGATTTTTAACACGGAGCGAACTCTCTCGGGCATAGGAACGAGGCCAGCTCGATTCATAGGTACTGTCAAAATTTGTTTCCACGAGTCAAACAACCCTTTTCGACTATCTTTTAATGCAAATGACAAGTTGTCTCCTAAATTAGCGCCGCCCATATATTGGAGCGCTCCCAAACAAGACCTAACATCACAACCAGATATCTCTGCTAATTTCAATAAAGCATCGGGATTCACTTTTAACTTCTCCTTCCTCGATACTTCCATTAACCTGTCTGCTAGTCTTGCGGGGCTCACTTCTGGTACTGGTATAATGAGTGCAGCAGTTCTGAGCACTCTAGAACATAATTAGTCGAGATCGGTTTTATTATACCAATATTATGCTGTGTAAGATGCTAATGTATTTTTTATTTGCACTTTTAATAAAAAGTTACCTTAATGAAGGTGTGTATGGTTCATTGCAAATGCAGATTACAGGTCTGTGACAAGCGTTTGATTGTTTTTCAGGCTTAGCCTTTTTACTTTTTGGAAGTAGCTTGCCTTGCACAAACTTTAGTAAAAGATCGATCGATGCTGTGGGTGCGCCATCGATTTCATCTAGGACTAAACAATTTGGTCGTGGGTCATTTCCCATTACAGCTTTCATTTGGGTTGATGCCAGAAGAACTTGTCTATTCATAAAATGTGCATTACAAACGAGTCATTTTTAGTTAATTGGTCTAAACGCAAACTCTGTTTGCATAGTACCTAAATGCATCTGGACTTCTTTCGTCGCTTGCATTGATTTCTACAACATTATAACCGGCATGCTTTGCAGCTAAGTGTGCTAAAGTAGTTTTTCCCAATCCTGGTGGACCGCTAAGTAATACTACCCTTGGAATAGGGAAACCTTTACTGTCTACTTCTTCGAATAGCGTATCCTTCACAAACTTTTTATTTCCAAAAACGGGAGACTGTTTCTTTTTCTTATTCTGTATAAAGTTCCGGTTGAACACTACTTTATCCCAAAGTTTTATCCAATACAGTAATTGTCTATTCACGCTTTCGTCCGAAAGTAATTCTACGTATGATCTAGGTCTGTACTTATCCACCCACAATTCGTCATTTTTTGTTTTTTTATGAACAGTAGGATTATGAGTTCCACAACTAGCACGCTCCACATTTTTCACTATCTGTTAAACACAGTTAAACGTTTACTTGTTGTACTGTAAGATTAATTATTTGACTGCTCAAAGTAATACATCTATGATTTACTTACAATGTCTTCAGCTTCAGCCTTTAGACGACTATATGGTACCGCGAGAAGGTTGGAAATTGAACGATCATTGTTTTGAATATCGTATCCCTTATTTCGTATTCTGACATATATACGTTGGAAATCATGAGGTCTCGTAACAGCTATAAAGTTCCAAGAAGGTACTCTAAGCGATATGCAATCTTTCTGTTCCCTAATGCAAAACCACTGATTAGCTAATAACAGACAGATATTTGAAAAATGTCACAATTAAAGTATTTTGCTCCTCTCTTACTCTTCGTACGCTCTTTTCTTTACAGATATACCACTACTTTGTTCCTGGTATTTTTCTCTGGCGCTTAGTACCATTTTAATTATGTCTTGTGGTTGATCCCACCGTGGTCTTTTTTCCGTATGTTCGTGATATTCAGCTGCAGGTGGAAGTATACATAAAAATCATACCAATTACATACATCTTTTTGCAATCGGAGATTAGTTTGACGCTAATTGCTTTACCAATATTGTCAATGTCCAATATATCTGAAATGTCACCAAACAGTTCATCGTAGGCACGTTTTTTCGGTTGGTCTGTTACAAAACTATCACTGTTTCCTTTGTCTTGATTAGTAAGTGATTGATTAGGAAGTGTATTCAAATTAAGTTGCTTTCCCTCATTTTCGTTTTTAGCTTTTTCCTGAGATATTCCATCTTTTTGAATTTGCGTTGGTTGTTTCTTTGCTTCAAACTCTGATAAGATACAAAAGCAGTGTTGTACTTTGCGTTCAACGTTAAATAGCAAATACGGTAATACTTCAAGAGTTTTACGGGATCATCTGTTTTTACCGCTGGTAAAAATTATTGCGATTTAAAATAAAACTTGGTAAAGGTTAGATTTGAAATACCTTCAATTTCCCTCAGAACTTCATACTCATCTTGATGAATTAAATCGTATTCCTCGTCTGGATTGAGAAATTCCGAATCCATAATTGTAATGTGTGTATAAACATTTACTTGAACTCTGTGTTAATAGCTCATTGCACTCTTTTTTACGTGATCTGTCTCAAATAAGCGTTACACCAATTTGTCCTTTCCTCCTATTGTATTTTCCCGCATATTTTTGTGCGGGAATTTTGAATCGTAAAACCCATATAAATAAAAAATACTACGTGACGATTTAATAAATAAATAAATGATCTGTTTAGCGATTAGTCAAATTATACCCATTTTACAATAATTCTACACATGTTTCATCTTGCCTTGAACTTTCAATTTTGAAAGAATACACTAATTAGTATTTTGCAAGTTCTAGGAATAATAACGTATGTGCCGAGTTGTCTCATTAAATATGTGTAACGCGTTCAACGCAATGTGCTGCTATTTCACGGAACGGTGTATTGAATAACAAAGCTCAATTTAGTATGCTACACCAAGTATACGTACATATGTCTGGCACGCACGTTTTTCTACGAAACCTTTATATTTCGTTCCGTTAATTTAGTACGAATGAGAAACAGCAAGATATATTTCGAACGTCGGAAAGTAATCCGTTTTAAATACATATAAATATAACTTGGAACTAATTTTTTATTACTTGCAATACCTGCCTAAGGCATACAATTTGTCAGTTCTCTAGAAAGTAATTGATTCCGTATCGGTATATCCGAATGATTTACACAAGAATATAGATTATTGTGGTATAGTGGAAAATTATAAATAAAGTCAATAGAAAATCAGTGATATTTAAGATATTTAAAGAGAACCGGGCGGGTAATTGTACAAGTTTCTTTGGCAGAAATTTCAAACTGATGGCAGCGAAAATACTATTTTTATCTGTTTACTGACATACTTGTACTGCGTGCGCACATACACCGCCGTTGTATATATTTTCGGCGCGTGGACTTCACCGAGGGTCGCGACAGTCGGCGCGGAGCGCTGCGCCAGTAACTATGTGAGGTGGTAGTTTTTAAACATTTTTCATTCAGAAGTAACGTCGACGTTATTGCAGAAGTGTTTTTGAACATCACTAGACACGGCAGATAGAAGAAAGGTGAATCGCGCGAAACAGATCAACGAAAGGTTACAAGCCTTCAACAGATTTCTTACGTTAAATATTTGTGCCGGTAATTCGTACGAGACAACCAGCCCTGAGCTATTAAGATAGTCAGCCACTGTGAATCCGGCTCCGCAAAACTTACGATCAATAACTCGACTGTTTGTGTTCCCTCATTCACGTGTATTACGATGCGAGAGTGAAATTGAGGAACGAATTCGGGGTATGACTTTTACGTGGTTTCGTGAATGTTAATTGGAGTAACTATATGTTTATGAACTCTATGCTAAGTGCGAAAATGCGCGTTTGTTCATCGAATTATAATTATATCGTCTCTTAAGTACGTGCCGTGTTTACAATTAAATTGTCTCTTAAACACACGCCGTGTAATGTGCTTCAAAGTGCAATACAAAAGTACTCGTATAAAGTGCATATTAAATTAACATCGCGTTTCGAATGCACGTGTTATACAAGATGGCGTTAGTTAATGTTAATTTGATCCAGTAAATCTAAAATACCGAAGCGTTTTATATATCAGATGAATGTTGCGTGAGCATGCGAATTTATGAATGTAACATTGCGTGTGCTTCACTGTTTGTAATTTTTTCTTTTGTATCTCGTGGGAACTCGTTACTACGCTCAGACGATTACCGATTCAGATAACAGTTATGCAAAACTTGATTGCGTGACCTCCGATTTAACGAAGAATACACAGGCTATCGTCTGTTCTTTGATAGTACCGCGACTCTTGCTCCTTACTGGCAAACGCGTATGTTTTTACGCGCGTCATGTACGCTCATAATATTTATACCCTATGCATTTTATCGGGTATTACAAATTTTACATCGACTAAGTAGTCGGCAAAGTCGTATAAATTATAATGTTATTAAATCGATCGTATGTAAAGAAAAACAATTTTTTATAGGCGGAATGAAATATGCAGGCCTTTTCCACGAAAAAAACCATCGGCTGCATCGGAAAATGCACTTCCGGTCTCAAACCAGAAGAATTAGACCTTATCACGGATAACATACACAAAACTTTGACTCATCCACGAGGTAGAGAAATTTTTAGGAGATATCTTGAGCGGTGTGACCTAACCGACAATCTTGAATGTCTTGACTTATATGAGACTTGCTCTAAGTTGATCGAAAAGGAACAGCATTGTAGGTAAGCAACAATTTATTTTATATCTTCAATAAATGTCGCTACGGATACGGTAGTGCACCCACGTAGAATAACTAAAATTGATTCATTTAAGATTTATCATCGTTGCAAAGATTTCTTTATGAAGTTAGTTTGGTTCAAATGCTGTCACTGTTATTGGTTTAATACCACCTTATAGATGATTCATTTTATCGACTTTCAGGCACAGGAACGAAGAATCCTGCCTGGAGTCCTTAACGGAGAATGTTATGTCGGTGAAGGAAATGGCGATGGATTTAGACGGCGTGCCTCAAATAGATAGGGCTCTTTTAGTCAGTTTTAACGAAGCTATAAGCAGCCACAACAGATGCACGCTGTTAGCTGTTTTAGAAGATACTAAAAATCGGACTCGCGATCATTTAAGGCGGATTCACGAAAGTTTTAAGAGCTACGCTTCGGAACCATGTTCTATAACCAAATAACACTTGGCATCAGTGTGTTTTGGTTCTATTTTCACGTATTTCGTACTGTGCCTAAACATGGTGACACTTATGTATGTATAAACACGTGAATTCTTATGTGCAACTTGTCGCGATTAAACTTTCCTCGAGAAGCCATAATACGATGTTATTACGTACTTCTGTCGAGGTATATGTATAGTTTAGTCGTGGTTCTTGAGGAATTATTATACATATTATTTTGGTACGTAGATATAGCGGTGATCAACGCGTTCAAGGTGGTCGCGTCAATTGCGTACCAGTGCAAATCTGTGATGTTCCTCGATGCATACGTACTTTATTCTTCTAAATGGACGAAAGGTTGTTTTGTATTTATTTAAGCTGTGTGTATGGATCCGTTAATACAAAAATCGAAACGCTACGTTTGGCGCTGTCTTGTTTATTCATCCTGAAATTGGACATCATCGAAATCGCGTTTTTTCTTCGATCAGATTCTGTGACGAATATCGATATTCAAGTATGCACATCTTGTCAAACTCAAGATTTCGACAACATCGCTAAAGTATCTTTTATTTATGAAGAAAAATGAAACTAGAAGATAAAAAAACGTTAAATAAAGCATTGAACTTAAAGTCGCCTGGTGGCGACAGCAAAAAACCGAAACATTTCAAGTGTTCCAAGAAAAACCACGTACATCGGATGCATGATGACGATTTTTGTGTGCAAAAAAATGCCCTTTCGAGTAATCCGAAGCAAGGGTATATTGGGAAGATAAACAGCATTCGCGATACCGTGTGGTCGTTGGAAGAAAGTTTAATGCATTCGCGAAATTCGGAAGCCGAACAGTGGTTGAGATATTCGATTTTGAAAACGAGGAATAGAGCTATAATAGACGATCTCCAAAAGGCGAACAAACGTAACAAAAGTATGCTAAGTACGTGAACAACTATTCTTCGGAAATATTCAGTTTGACATTGATTGTATCGAATAAGTAAAATAAAACTATCACTATAATAAAAATAAAAGTGGATAGTTATATTTTCCATGTAAAATTGAAGTCCGAACTTTGTGACCGCTGAACAATTTACAGATTTATTTCGACAAAGCGTGACTGATGTTCGTCTTGGAAATGAAATCGTATTGCCAGAGTCTTTAAAGAGGGAGGTTCAACGAACGTGGCATCAAAAGTGAAATAATCGTTTACTCGCGGCCCTTTTGAGTCATGTTAATCGTAACTTTTCGCGTACAAATTAATTAATTTGCTCGTCAGGTACGATGCGTTGCTGATGAAAAATGAAAAGTTAAGAAAGGACATTTTTGCCGGAGATTCAGTTATCAAAGAAAAAACCAAGCAGGTGTTGACCGAACGTCGAGGGCAGTGACATTACCGTTAATGTGCTCACAATTGTGTCATCCTTTCAAAATGATAAAAATTAATCTAGTATCTATACGATTATAGATGGACGATCTTGAACAGAAAGTTCTGAATCTCGCGGAAAGGCTAGTCGAGCGTGACGAGGCTGTACAAAGTATGTGCGCGAAATACTTGGATCTAAAGAAGCGAAAAGACGAGCAAGAAACTCTGCTACGAGGTTCCATTGAAACTCTTCAGGTTACCAAATATTAAAGACACGTATAACAGCGCACGTTTGCTAAAGAAAAGTCTTCTGATGATCTTTAACGAATAAAAGAATTTTAAAACGAGACACACGATTAATCGTAGGATGCGTTACGAAAAGCAAATAACGTAACCACGAAGGGAAGTCCCGGCATATCTTTGGTTCCCAGCAAAGATGCTTTATTAACGCGAGAAATTCGGCGGAGCGATCGTTTGGCACACGAAAATGCCCTTTTGAGAGGGTTGTTGCAAGAAGCACGACGGGGATATAAAACTAGTCGAAGCACCAGCACCGTCTCTTTCGATAAACTCGCATAACTTCCTAATACTGGATATTCTAAACATATTATAAACATCTCGTAGTTTTATAATTAAATAAATTTAATAATTCGAAATAGCGATGTTACGGTAATAGACTTTTTGTTTTTCTAAAGTAACCCGGTTACCTTATTACCGTAATAATTATGTAACTAAAGAATAAGTGGCTTACATAATACTCGTAAATTGGATTAGCATTGATCGAGAAGCAGGTGCTTCGCTATAAAAGGGACAAACACGTTCCAGTTCGTCTTACTTGATGCTCAATAGCATTAAGAGGACTGTACCGAAAACACGTTAAATAATTACCTGCGCTATGTAAGTTAATATTGTTTTAATACATTGTTACTATCGTGTATTTTATTAATAGTGTATTGCCACTTTGCAGGATCCACGAGCCGTTATTGACACTTGTCGATCAAAAGTAAAGAGACATCGAAATGTGGTTTACGCGAAGGCAGAACTGAAAAGAGAGTTTCGCGATATTGGAACATTGTAAAGATTTTTGAATTAACGGAGGAAAAGTTGCGAGGGAAAGGAATTATGGGAAAGTTGAGCGGGACGCTAATCGCAATAATGTCTTTCCTCACGACTCCATGCATCGCGATGCTTTTAGTTTGTCTCTATCTCTACCGTTGCGTCGTGAGCAAAGCGTTGAGGATACAATTGAAGAACAAATTCGGCGGTCTTTTGAGTGGCACGGACACCATTTGGGCAATCGAAGAATCTGCGAGCTTAGCTGTCATCAACGTCCTTCTGATCCTGGAAAGGGACACTCGTTATTCCAACGCGGAGTTCCTCGAGAACTTTCGAAGTTTCGCGAAGACCCGTATAGTCGACTCGCGGTGCGAAAAATTAAAGTACGCGAGAAGAAAAAGATTCGGCTACTACTTCTGGGAGAAATGCGAATTCATCGACCTGAAGCAGAGAGTCAGATGGTTGGAATTTGAACGTGCGAATTGCGACGGTTCGTGCGACAATATTTACAACGGCCATCTGAGGAGAATCTTGTGGAACGTCTGTAATCAACCTTTACCCGACGACCATTCCGCGTCCTGGGAAATTCTCGTAGGAAAATGTTGTCCCAGATCGAGTCATCATTACCTTCGACGAATGGAGGAACATGACGCGAGAAGCGGAACAATCAGGATCCCCGTTTTGTTGCGCGTTCACCATTCATTGGGCGACGGCATGTCTCTCCTCAAGTTTTTCCGAGAATCTCTGATCGATAAAGAGCCCATTCAGGAGATCTTCCTGAAATTGGAAGACGCGGATTTTAATGTTAACAAAAATGAGGAAGATCGGGAAGCCTTAGCAGTAGTCGTATCTGGAATCAATTATCCGGAAACACGTTTTGTCCGAGACGAAAATTTGACGTTCGCTTATCAGAAAGATTTTTCATCGGCCTCGATGCCGTTCATTCATTTTGTGGTTTTCTCTCACTTTGCAAAGTTGTGTGATAGTTATCTTAGCAGGGGAATCAAATTTGTTCAAAGTCTCACTATGAACGAGGTAAAGCGCCAAGTAAACATATTTGCGAGGAAACAATGGCATGATATAAAAAGTTTTGCGGTGGACATCGTCTATGAGAAGGTGGAAAGTTTTTTAAAGATGGCGCGAATTGTTGCTACGGCTCCCATTTGTTTGATTCAGCAAGCTCTACGCAGTATGGATAACAGGTTCGTCTTTTTTCTCTTTATATGTTTTTAAAAACTCGTTAAGTATGACGCGGTCTTCTGCATTGATTTTATGGCAAGAACGTGGCAAAGTATCTGAACCTTCGATTAGCTCGATTTATTTTATTTCAGTGCCTTACACGGACCAATGTTATCAGGCGATAAGGTGGTTTCTTATTGGCTGGAGGATGATTTCAAGAATTCTTACGAACAGAAACTTTTTACTAAGATTCAGAGCATAAAAAATATTACGGGCACGAGATTTGGGGACGTGTTACTAGCGGCTCTGTCTGTCAGCTTGCACAAATACTTTTTAAGTGTATGGAAGCAGGCATTTATCTAAAATACGATATATAAAACATTTTAAAAGAAATCAATTGTTGTAGAAAGTAAACGTATTTTTACTCGAAAAGCCCAATTATTAGTGAAAACCAATTTGCAAAAACCGTATTAATACGACATATTTCCATTGCACAGATAAACGAAGCCGTTCCGGACACGTTGAACGTTATTTTACCTTCTAGTATAGAAGGATGGACTGATAATTCATCGTTGCAAAACAATATTTCGGTTGGATTACTACCGCTTTGCATATCGAAAATAAACGAAGAACGATCCCTAGATCCTACCGAGGATTCGCAAATTCTCGGGCGCCTCGAAGACATTAAAAAAGCGAACAACAAGCTTAAAGGGAGTTCCGATTATACCGTCAACTTTATGGTGATGAAATATCTGTCGGCCCTATTGCCCGAGAGACTTTTGAGACCGATTCTTGAGAGTCATAGTACTATGGTTTTCAGTAATTTGGTCGGTCCTCGAGAAGTTCAAATTTTGGGTCATCGAGTGAAAAATATTGCATTCTGGATACCAAGCAGGCAATTTCGTTAATTTCTCCGTTATATTCATTGGGAGCGATACTATTCATACGCCGCTAACCAAACTGTTTTCATTTACAGAAGTTACACGGGTGTTTGCTGTTCGCTTTTAACTTACCGGGGATATCTACAGTTATCTTTAATGGCCGATAAAGCATTAGTCAGACATGAACACCTGTTAACAGGAATTCTGGAAAACACCGTCCATGAAATTGACATTCTCTACGACAGATTAACTTTATCATGTTTCTCAAAGAGACTTCGCGGGAAAGTACGGACACCCACGAAAAAAGGTACATCTTAAAATAATGATATTTCAATATTTTAAAGAGAACATAAAGTAATATTTTTAACTCGAAGAAACGCTTTGTATAATTTCAGAAATCGGCGTGTTATGAATCGAAGGGAAAGAAAGTCTTTTTGAAAATAATTTTTTTACGCCACAAGATTTAACGAGCATCGACTGCGCGTTCGATGCGCTGACACTCCACTTACTTTTGTATCCATATACGCGTATTGCGATCACAGTTTAACATCGAGGATAGTTTACGACTGATTGTAATGTAGAATCGTAAGCGTCCTATGCATCTGAACATTTGTCCGTGTTATTCGATAACCGAGAAAAGAATGAAAAACTATTTTACGAGTCTGGTATTCTATTCTTACGTTATTTAGATACTCGTCTACTTTGAATCCTTTTCACGTATCATTAATGATGTGTCTCTCTATCCATTCTACTATTTGCCAGGTTTACTCTTGAACAATTACACTATACGTTAATAAAATATAGGTGTATTTATATTTCGTATATTAAGATAGTACAGTTCTTTATCATTTTTATAAAAGAGATCGTCTAAAAAAATCATCATACACAGTCCTTTTAGAAGGAAAAAAGTACAACGTACTCATTAAACTCAGTAAAACTCGAAGGAACTGCAAACTGGAAAAGTATTTCTATTCAATCATCCTCGTAATCGCTAATCATTTTCCTCCGGTCTTCATCAAAAAAAGAGTCTAATACAAAAAGTTTATGGAACTCGTTATTACGCTATCGATTTCTTGGAGAGTGGTGAACTTGCACGCTTCGCAATATATCTTATTTATAATTACAAAGTTCCTTCTTCGAAACTCTTAATAAACCTACTTTTCACGGTGCAATGTTCACGTTGCTCCAAGGGCAATACGAATAATCATTTCGAACTGCAAAACTAATCAACGATTCGCTCTGAGGAATAAGTAAGGCCAGAAGACGATGTCAAACAGCGCATTGAAGAAAGATAAGTTCGTTCGCCGGTGGGTTGAGAGTTTTTGAGAATTCGCATGCACATTTGATTTGTCGCGTGTTCTCGGTGGGCTCGTAATTCCACTTTGATTCTTTCTTTTCGTTTTAATATTTTCTCTGCTAGAATCCGACGATATTTCCATGTCGTCCGAACTCGTGTCGATGTACTTCCTATGCTTCAATGGCCTAACGATTATGAGGTCAAAAGTTTACGTTACAACGAGGAACGATGATTATTATCAATGCGATGATAAATTTGATCAAACTTATCCTTATAAAATTTTTCGCGAAACTACTTTTACGAGACGATTCAAGATTTGTTGAAATGACGTTTACTTCGACCACTTCTTCTTCCTAATCTCTGCCGGGGATGAACTCTTGAAATCGCTGCACGTGTCTTCCACGATTGGAATGCTAGAAGGTGAATCTTGATCGTTCCACGATCGACATTGGCAATTCAATTTCCGAGTTCGTAGAACTTTCATTGCACACGGGTCGCCGGCACTGCCAATAATAGCTGGAGACTCATCGGTCGACACGAAACCGCGATCCGCTTCTGGTTCCTCGTCCGCTTCTATTCCAGAGGTTCTCTCGTCGTTCCAAATAACCCTGTGTAACGTTTAGTTCTCGGTATAAACAATTATGTTGTCCGTAATAAAACGCGCGCACGGTATTTCTTGGACGATGTTAGATTATTAACGAGATCGTTTTGATACTTGGCTGCTCTTCGAGAGAGAAAGTCACTCGTCGGTAATGATAACGCAATAACGAGCCGATGATTTTGATCGTTAACATTCTCGCGCTAACTTTGAATTTTTCTGCTGCCTCTCGATTCGCATGACTTCGGATTCGGGAGGACGATCTCGATACTTCTCGAACGGCTTTGCTGTCCTCTTTCCCGAAACGTCAATGCTTTTTCGTGCGAGGCAAGAAATATGTATTTCCTTCGCGAACATCAGGATCGATCGGGCTTATAGGATTAACGATAATAAACTAACTTTTCAAGTTTGCAGTCCGTCGTGGAGGACGCCAGGTATACGTAATTTTTTGATTTGTCACACGTTGTCGCCGTTCTATCCTATCGGGTAAGTCGAGTGACATTTGCGATTAATAATGAAATAATTGATGTTTTTGAGTAAATTGGAAATACGTGATACCGGATGAGATTCGTAAAGCACTGGAACTGCCAAGAGCGTAGTTTTTGCTCGTGGAATTTTACTGCCTCTCGTTCGAAGAATAGGCGACCTTCCGTCGCCACTTTCGCTATCGTTCGAATTCTCATTTCTTATTTTCTTCTTCCCGATTTGATTCTCACCGCTACATTCGATCATCTCCCCTTTCCCGTCCTCCGTACCCTTGCATGGATCCATCTTGTCATTCATCGTCACGTTTTTCTAAATGAATCAAACGAGTCTCCAAATTGTCATTTTAAACCCATGAATTTTGCTTTTACGCGCACCTTTGATCCGATAATAAGAAATCAATAATCGATGTTTCGAATTATTTTCGAACGATGAAAATTCTTTATCAAACAATTAAACACATATTCATGTGTAAGCGGACCTTCGGAACAACCGGTGCCATTTCGATGACAGCCGTACCATTGCTGGTAATATTTTCCTTTCCCCCGGGAACTCTTTCTTCCTCGGAGATGCCCAAGGGTAGTTCCGTATCATTCCCCAAGCCCTCGTTCTTCGTACACGGTGGACATATTTTCTCGCTTTTCCGAGCTTGGGATTTCGATCTCGACCCCTGACATTTTGCCTGAAAATTCTTCTTATACTATACACTTCCCCCCCCGTCAAGCTACTCTAAAACTCTTTCTAACGGACACTAACCATCGATCTGACACCACTTCCGTTCTTCTTAAAGTCAAGGAAGTTGGAGATGTCGGGTTTACTAATAGCAGCATCGTAATCGTAGGAGATTACAGCTGGTTTCGCATTCGCACAGCGATTACCTTTACCGGTGATACGTGGGCTAAGGAATTTTCTGGTCAACGTTGTTTCGTGCGCACCACGCTGAGATCGTGCGCTCATCGTTTCTTCAACATGACTGAGGGTCCACCTAAGAATTATCATCTTACGCATAATTCTTTAATACATATTACCATGACCTTTGTAACAGCTAGTTGTAATTTGTTTTCTGGAAATTTATTTTTAAACACTGTGCGCGTGACGTACGAAGGCGCACAAGTTTGAAAGTTCTTACTCGACGCAGTACTTGGTGCAATAAAGTATAAGAGATCACGAGTTCGGTACTGAATTCGAATAGAGAACGATAACGGTCTATGATCGGTGCATCGGTAATCATACATATCTTTTTAGAGCATTTATTCTATTCGTGCATCGAAACCTACACGGAAGCTACCGACTTGCATTTACTGGACTCCAATTGCCTTTTATTCCTGCGTGCCTTCAGTTTGCCAAAAAATTTTAGAATCGCTTTCGAACGCTTATGGTCAATTTTCTTCGACGCGGAACCACGTTGCTCGATGGGAACTATATGTGCGACCACCTCATCGTTCCATTTCGAATCTGTTTTTTGGGTTTCTAGACGAGGCGGTGTCGCGTGATTCAGTTTGCGGCGAAATTGAGACTGAAATCGAAAATTCGCTTTCTTTAAATTCGCCAGTATTTCCGATAGGTGAATTCACATTTTCCAGAGATGTTTAGGAATGCGACACATTTCTTTCCTCCAGCTCGGGCTGACATTGGGTTAAACAAAAGGATCATTTGCAAAACTTCACGTCAACTCGATCGTCGCCTACTCGGTTGGCACACCACCTATATACGTATGTATGCACATACTAGTGACACAAATCCAAAAGAAAAAATGAAAGATACAAGGCCTAGTTTCGCGTACTTGTACATGGTCCGAGATTAGACCTTGTCTCATGATATTTTGAATTTAATTACTGTTCGGTAATTGCGCATCGCCGTGCCATCTAGCCACAGCTCTCCGCATGATTGGTTGGCATTGCCAATTATCGATTATCTATCGCAGTTGTTCGATGCGCGGTGACTGTACTCCTGCTTCAAGCCCTTTTTTCATGTACCGGCCCTGGGAGAAGGGGGCGAATTTCCTATATTCCGTCCCTGTTCCTCATCGATCGCCGTTATTGATTTTTCATCTATCATGTGCACACGTTGGTAAGGTTCGAAATTCTCTGGTAGTTGGGTTGTCCAGCTCTGGTAGTTGGTTTGCTCATTGAACAATAGTTCATAGCTTATTCAAGTAAATTCGCGACACGATGAAGTGAGTGAAAAGACGATCTTGTGCTTATCCAAAGTGAAATAGGTATATCATCTATCGTTCACCCGCTGCGACAGCACCACCTGTTTGCCACGAAACCGTCGCTCATGCGCTATTTTCATCCACGCTCAACCATAGGTATTATTACATTATTGTTGAATAAACCTATTATTCTGTTACCAATCTTGTGCCTGATTGACCATCCCACTCCAGCAGATTTCTCATGATGCTCACCCATGTGACGTAAATTCATTATACATAGTATACATATACATATAGCAATAGATTAAATTATACCAAAATTAATAATTGTATTATAGTTTGCGTATCTTGTTGCGAACTTCTAATGCTATTCATGCTCACCGCCACACGTTCAATTGTTTTACAAAACAATTACGAGTTTCTGGGTTTGGTCAATATTGCAACTGTTAACGAAGACACCAGAATCCACAAACTTCGGTTAAGTTTGGTCATGTTTTATTGTCGTACAATTCTAATGAAAAATTGTCGAGCAAGATTATTACTGCTATCGTGTCGTACAGAATTTCAAGTAAGGAACAGGATGGATTTCGCTTCGTAATACAGTTGTATCTCTTGACAGCTGCTTATCTAAGAATCGGCCTGTGCAAAAGTATACGAAACACAAATCTTGAGATCTTTTCGTAAGCCAAAAACATTAACGCGGCTGTCAAAACTGTCTGAAGCAGCTTGGCTTCCATTCCCTTGTACAAGCCGGTTGGCCCTTGTTTTCTGCAAAACCAAAAATTCCCGACGTATCGTCAAGCTGTCTCTATGTCGATTAAAACTGGATTAAGAAATATATCTCGAACTTACTTCAGTATGTGGAACAGAATTTGTAACGTGCCGGCGTTTGGCGGAAGATTCGGATACTTGTGACCGTGCTGAAAGTAAAGTGAAGCAAATTACTTTTTAATCCTCAGAGAGATAATAGAAATATACAATTTTGTTTCAATAATGCGACGGTCGTACTCTGAGTTTCGTTTGGATCAACTGCAACGGATACGTGAGCGCAGTTGCGATAGTTTTTGCTATTGCGCCGATGACGAAGAACATCCATCCCGGTGGTTGTGATCCATTGAGAGATGCTGTGATTTTTCTCTTGATACTCTCATAGGTCATAAATTGAATGGCTGGATTCACAACCAGCATCAAGCTGGGCAGCGTTCCTGCCCACAGATTTTCTAATCCCTCGTATTTCCATATGTGAATGAGCCCGTCTGTAGAAATAGCAATCGTGAGCAAATGAGGATTCCGAAGACTGTGCGCCCGAAGAAGCATTGTGTAATTGTCCGAAGCGATTAGAGCGTTTCGTAATTGAAAGCGTAATCCATTCCAAAGCAATTTAATTTTCTTATTTTCCTCGCGTAATCGCTTTACGTCCCATAATTACTTTTATAGAAGAACAGTTCTATTTATGAGATCGTTTTAGTTCTACTTCTCGAATTACAGCTGCGCGGAAGTAAAGAGGATACTTCTGGGAAAACAAATTTTCTTTAATTGTTCTTCGTCGCGTTAATTCCCAAAAGCATAAAAATGACGAATGTTAATAAGCTAACCATTAATCGTCGAAGAGATTTTCGCGAAGATCGTACAAGTAATTTGTTCTTCCGAACCGCGTAATCGTTCCTAACTTATGCATACATGAAATTTTCGCAAGTGCTCGTAAACATGATCCCGTGAAATATACTGTGCGCATAAACGTCATGGAGTGGACATTACTGTACGCTCGAGTATAGAACACGCAATCTCTATTTGACATGATAATTAACAAGCAAACACGCTCGCGCGACTGTGTAATCGTGGTACAACAAAACGTCGGATCATTCGTTACCGGGTCTGTATTTATAACGTCGATTTAAATACTCTGTTTTACGATGCACCTACCGTATAGCGTATTGTATTCGTTATTATTTTTTTCTGGCGGTTGACCGATGCCCCTCATCTTCAATCGCGTATTAACGACCCATAGAGGCGTCGTCGTGAGAACGTTGATTACTCCTGAAATAAACCAAATTTAGCCTCGTAAATACAATTTTAATGTTATCGCAAGAAACAAATTGTCATCGATTTAAAGCGTTACCTGCGATCGATGCGATGAGCAGATCATTGCCGGCCGTTTGTTGCCTGTTGCTTCTCAACAGTTTGAGACCGTGGAATGTGTAAAAGTAAACGAAATTGCTGGCGCACAGACTCTGAAGGACGGGTACGATTCCTCTGTACAAGGTGTGCCTTACAAAGTAAACATATTTTTCGTCCAAAGATTATTCTACGGTAAGTTTAACGGAAACCTACCATTTTTAAGTACATAAGACGAATGCTCTCGACGTAGCATTCCAGTACATTTGCATATTTGATGCATTCGTTACAAAATACGCGTTTGAGGAGAACATTAAAGTGCGCTTTAACGAAAAAGATTTCCGACGAATATGTCGACTTTTATGAAAGTCGTGCATCGCGTCAGAAACGTAAGTACTAGTACGCTCCTCCGCATAAATATAGAGATACTTCCAAACGACGATTTAGGTACTTTCGCTGAATCTTTTTGTGGATTGAGGAGAACCGTTTTTTTTTTACTTCTTCCACGCTGTATGTTTTATGAAACGATTTGAATGGTTAAATTTTTAATTAGCAACGATCATCACCATTTTCGTCCCTGAATCTCACGACGCTGCTGAATCGCGTGGTAATATCCGTTTCAACGAATTTTTGTGAGAAATTACAGAAATCACTATTGGAAAGTGCCGCTATATTAATAGAGGGGAGCGAAGAATATTTTCCAAACGCGCGTGTTATTTGTCGGCTATTCGTTTGAATAGTAAATTTATCAGGCTAACGGGGCAGGTTCGATAATTATGCTTTGTTGGAGACGCGCGAGCATAATTTAACTCGATGATTGTATTATAGTAGTGTAGTTATTGAAACCTACGGTCCTTCCTTTGAGGTCAGCTCTCGTATCGTTGCAATTGTGTTTTTTGATTCTCGGCCTTCCTCCACTACGTAAAAAAAAAATCAGGACATTACGATCGATGATCAATAACGATGACGCTCAGATTTCATTAGATCAATTAGAATTGCGCAACATTTGAAAAATAATAGTACAAGTCTAAACAGATGCAAAAATGTTGACACGGAAGTGTATTTTTTACTTGAATTTTATAAACAATCTATGTTGTACTAGAATGCGCATGTAATTTATCGTAGTGTTGAGGAACGGGAAAATTTCTTGGAAATTCGCGTCATTTAATTTGCACACCGCCGGCTTTGACGTTCAAAGTGAACCCATAAAGAAACGTATTATGCATCGCGGTTGTGATCGTAATTATCATTCGCTCGGGCTGTTCGAACAATTTATGCATTCTGGGTCTGCCGCACGATGTTCGAAAGATCAGTGTTTTACGATGTACGGCCGAAAAAACGTATTATTAGTATGTCCGTAAATTGTTGAGCATCTTGTACATACACGTACGCGCATGCGCGTGACAACGTGGCGGGTAATGCACGTATTAGATACTAACTCAAAGTTAATCTAATTTTTATATTACAAACACTTGTAAGAATTCCGATTCGTGATTTCCAACCCCTTTATTCGATTATAAATATTAAGTCCACCTATGTTTCGTTCATGTTTCGTTGTCACATTTTTTAAACATTTTGATAAACGCGTCGTTAAAGCAAACACTAAGCGTAATGAATTTGTAAAGTCAAGGTTTAGAGGATAACGATCGTATTCACACCTAAACTTTACGGGAAACATGACGCGGCACGATATTACTAATTCGATAAGAACAGCCCGAGGTCAAAAGCATTGTTTTGTACGTGCTCGCGTAAGTATTTCGTTCACTTACAGTTAGCGCATTTATGAAAAAATGAATCGAGTTAAGGCCAAGGACGATGAGTATTCGAAAGAATACGTATGTATTTCCCGTGAAGAACGATAAAATCTGAATTACGAATAAATAGTACAATGATGGAAATAATCGGCAAGCTTTCGAAAGGCTAACAACTGAGCGAAGTTTATTGGGCGTTAATAATTTACGAATAATTGTCGACTGTAATTACAGATTCGCGATACGAAATGCACTCACGTTGCAGTCGGCTGCGCACAGTGTCCAGTGGAAAGAAGGTTGCCATAGCAACGACGCTACCCTACAAACCGATAAAAGAGTTACATAAAACAATAACAAATACTTGATGGTACGATAAATGACTCATTACTCGTACCTACGACATCTCGCAATAATTTTGTACATATATCACTCACCGCAGCGCCGGACATAGCGTGCACCAGCGTCTCGTACGTAAAAAGGCTCCTATTGTGCCCTCCGCCGCCCATTGTTGATGATAATAGAACTTTCAAAGTCCCCCGAATAATGTCAATCTCGCGCAAAACTTGGTAATTTACGGTCTCTGCATATCCAACGATAATACGCACCGCCCGGTGCTTTAATTCGTCGAGCTACTTTGACAAGTATACTCGCGAGTAAAGATCGCTCTGCACCTGGTCATACCAAATATACGCAGAAAAATGATTTGCTCCGATCGTCGTCGATCAACGACCGTCCAGACGCGCTATTAATTCCAATTGAAAATTCCAATTAACGCGATAAATCCATCGCGAGACTGCTCTCTATATTGTGGAACCGCACAAAAATCATCGCGAGCACGAGCCAGAAAAAGGTGTCGAAACTCAATTTCCCGTCTCAATAGGATTGCGTTTGTTACCGGCACACGAACGTTTACGAGGAGCGCGACGAGAAAATAATTACATCCTCTCTGGTCGAGGAGCACGCTGACACTACCGAGGAAATATTTCACAACTACGTCGGTTATAAAAGAGAAACTCACGTGTGTTAGATCAGCCTTTAACTACGTTACGCGAGAACGGCCTTCGCGCCTGTCTTTCCGCGACGACTCGTGCGTTTCGACGTTCCTCTTGCCGCGCGCGTCTCCCTGGCTGGCATTCGCGTCTCATAAACGACGACAGAGATTCGATTCTGACTTTTCGGTCGGTCGGTCCGCCGAGGCCCACGCGCGGCTGATAAAATTATCCAAGACATGGCGGAACGACTTACGGACGGTACGCTTGCGCGTTATCGCGCGCTCGCCGTGGACATCGATAGGGAGAGGTCGATGATGCGCGTGGCTGACGTGCGCTACCGATGCGTGCTTGCGTACGTACCTTTACGCAGCCACTTTCGCGTAAAGGTGTGCCGATTTTTCTTTCAATTCCAATGAGCGAGGTTGACGGATGAAGGCGAGGAGGAGTTCGATCTAGTTGATATTCGTGTCACGGGAATACCGTGAGAAGTGAAATATTGATTTTAGAGAATCCAATTGCAATTCGCGCGGCATTGGCAGAAATGATTTGTTGCTTTTGTTTTTTGCACGACGGAAGCCTTGCGAAGGGTATTGCGGAGTATCGAACGGAAGGGGGAGTCGATAAACTGTTGTACTACGGATATCGATCTAGGGTTGAACAACGAACATATTTCGCAGGGTGTGAATTACAATTTAATCTATCAGCGAGGTACGCGCGTCATATTTTCACGGCATTTTGCCATCTTCATACTCAAAGATAACGAATAGCGCGGTGTAGAATGACGAAATGTTATTTGTTTCTTTTCGTGGCACGTTGTTCTCGGTTAACGGGCATTGGTAATGGAAAGTAATCTAATCTCATTGACGCGCATCGCAAAGATAACGAGGTGCAGCGACAGTGTCATTTGTTTATGAATAAATTTCGTATTGAATTCTGTTTTGTGAAATTTTCCCGTCGAGGCATGGAAAACGAATTATACGATGCGAGGGTATTGATGGTAAACTTTTAAGTTACCGCCGGGCAATTACTATCTGGTATCGTGTTACGCGTCGAAAATGGAATATCAAATACTGCAAAATAATTTATAGCTGTATGAGATAAATAGCAGAGAGGAAAATTAAATCCCTCGTTTAATTACAAATGCAACAGACAAGTGACCTCGTTTACACATTCGAGCGCAATAACTTCTTTCGAAATTACAAAACGTATAACGCTATCTAGCGGTAATGTTATCGCAGCGAAAATAATGTTGAATTAAGCTTGAAACTCCGAATAATGGACAGAACGCGCGTTAAAGAACATTGTCAATGCTTTTAACCGTTATCAAAATGCTGCTGTTTAACGTTTCCGCAGACTTATATTATAATCAACAATAGGAAGAAGGAAAGCTTACCGAAACAGTCCCACTTTCGCGTGCTTTTGAATCCATATTTCTTTCTCGTAGTACTTATTGTTAGCAAGCTTTCAGTTTCAAAAAATTGATCTTTTTTCCTTACATATTTTGAAAGATACAACTTTTAGAAATATTTTAAGCCCACAACGAATCCTGTATCGAAAATATTGGCTTTAAATTTTAAACGCGTTTCTCTCGAAACGATGTTTTTCAATGTGATGGGCGTGATAACTGCCACACCGAACGTCCGATTCACTGCGTTTCTTATATGCAGAATCCTAATTAGATTTTTCAATAAGCAATGCGGCCATTCTTCATAATTTTATCCATCATTAAATTAAACCGTTTTACTTTCATTAATTTGTGCGATTTCATGCATCTATTTTTTCAAAGTGTGACTGCTGCGGTATTTTTCTTCTTTTTTTTTTTTAATCCACCCGTTTCCCATCGAACATGATCCTGAACAACGATATAAAGTTTCAGATTTTTGTTTCGGACCAACTCTGCTATCTGAATCACGCCCACCGTTCGTGCTCGTGGGAAAAGATTTTCATGCCACTGCGTGCCGCCGTCATATTTAAACGCATTTCGTATTTCTCTTTAGACGATTCTTGCCGTTTGAGATTTGTACTTTTAAATGAAATAAGACTTAAAAGGATTGGTTTTAGGCAGAAATTCTATCAGTGCTTTCGCAAAAACTTTTTCCCGTCTTTTGTGTTTATCACCGACATTCGAGATACATCAGGTTTATTATTCCAAAGGGAATTCGTGCGGTTCGGTTTGTTAATGTCGCAGTTCATTTTTAAATTTCGCCCGTTAAAATTACTTTTTCCCTTCGCCCTTGCTCTGCTTGAATTACAATCGGGTATTCCCATGAGCGTTAATTCGCGCTAACTAACGAGGAATCCACGAGTTTGTGCCAGGACGAAAAATGTTTAACAATACGATTCCTCAGAAATACTTCTTCTGTCGGAAATTAGGGTGGCTATGGTAAATTTCATATTGGAGTCCCGGACAAGACCCATTACTATTGAATTTGTTGCAACGTAGAACAGTTTGGATGAAAGTTCGAAGCGGAGCATTCAATGGACAACTTTGACAGCTGAATCGTGAACCGCCGAATATAATTCGCCCGTGAGAGAATACGTTTATTGTTTCGTGGTGAACTGGAGCTTGTGGGTCATTTTACGCATTAGTATTGGAATTCTCGATATTTTAAATACATTAATATCGGATGATTGGTTCCCGAGAATATTAGTGGATAATATATAATATAAGTATATTATATAAGTATATATTAGTGGATAATATATAATAATATGGTCGTGGGGTGGCCGAACTTATCGACATTGGTTTGTAGTGATTAGACAGCGGATCTTTAGGCAAAATTAATATGAAGAATATACCAAAAAATATGCAAAATGTATGTAAAATATATGCGTAATATGTGCAAAACGTATGCCAAACATGTGCAAAATAATTACAATAATTATACAATTTATACATATTTCCATTTTTTTTTGTAAATCGCATTACAATACGTAACTAAGATTTTTCCCATATTTTCAGTGGAACGTTGATGTCTTTTCTTGTTGGAGATTAATTTACATGGTGAAAATGTTTCTTCAACATCACAGGATATAATTGGTGCATATGTGTATTTTTCGGATGGCTCGCTTCAATTTTGTTTATTCCTTTAATAGAGAACACATTTAAGGTTTTTTAAAGTCTTGATAACGCATTGAGTCCCTGGATTTTTTATACAATCTTACTTCATTTATTTAGAATTATTTCTAAAGCTTCCTGTAAACTTTATTACCAATAATTAATTTTATTGATTCTTGAAATGGGAGTCTTTGTTTCTAATTTTGCTGTCGTAAATGAGAATTTCCTAAAATTAGTTGCAATGTACTTTTAAGTCATCAAATGATGATTCATTTTTTATCGCTTCTTTGGCTACTGTAACGCAACTTACATTTCTGTCACGGAGCGACTTAACAACTTGAAAATAAATGAGGACCTGAGTGTCTTATTTTGTTTTAGTAATACATATATTTCAAAACAACAGTTGCTTGGCTTATACGGTGGAATCAAATGAAAAATATGTCACACATATACAATATATGCGAAAAGAAAGTATGCATTATGCAAAATAAGCAAAAAAAATTATGTTTTTTTCGAACTCACTAATGACGAATCAAATTTCTGTTCGAAAAACATAATTTGATGTATTCCCTATAAACATACGCATTTGCATAAATATCTGCTGTCTGGTAACGATGTTACGTGGAATAGGGAAATTCGAATTGAAATGGACAATGGGAAACGAAACGAGAACTAACATCGGCGGCATTTCCGAGTAAAGTGGTTCAACAGCCGTAGCCTCAGTATTGCTCTTAACGATAAGTGACAAAAGGCCGTCTGCGCATGATGCATGAGTTTTGTGACGGCTCGGCCAAAATGTTCAAAGTTCTTAGCGGAGTTTAATTAAACATTCCACGCCTCTGGAATTTTGTGGTCGCTCCGTCGTCGATACACAAACTCCTTCACACGCGGTCTTATTCGAGCTCGATATTTAAGCTTGTATCGGATCGGCGTGACTTTTTAACATATTTTATCGTAAAAAGGTAACGCGAAAAAGGGAGGATACACTGTAGCTCGTCGATAACGAGAGCGGAGAAAATTGGAGGGTTTAGCGCTTCGAGTGCTTTTAAATCCGGTTAGTTTATCAGTTAAAATTATTATGCCGTTGCCATTTGCAACGGTACTTGAAGTTCATCGCGTTGCGTTCAAGTGGAAGAAAACAGAGGGATTCGTCTCGAAGATCTTTCACGCGCAGCCACGTAGACACGCAAAAGCGTTACTTTAACGTAGATTCTGGAATCGATGATAAGATTCCGTACAGGTAAGTACTGATCGTGCGGCCGGAAGCAGCTGTTTTGCATGACATATTTAAGCCTGACTCTTTACGCGTTCTTTTTTTTAATAATTACGCGCACGGTGTATTTTATACACCAATTTAGTTTATACAAAAATCAATGTGGTTTTGTATATATAATTATCTTCATTTACTTAACAAAAAAAAGAAAGTGCCACTTAAAACAATTAATGAAACAAAATAGCACAAGATAAATAGATAGTGTGATGTACAAAGTACAGCGCGTCCAGTTAAGGGTTAAAAGCATCGTTGGAAAAAGAAACGACACCCTTCTTCAAGATCCACAACCAACACGTTTTCAATTACCAAGGAACCCATTATGAATATTTAACGAAAGAAAGGTCAATTAGGGCACATTAGTTTTGACGCATTAATTCGTAAAAGGAGGGAACTTAACGTCGAGTCGAGATTTCTTTCCCGGAAGTCGTCGAAATTTAACACCGATTAAGCCTGTTAAATTGAGTTTATCAAAGTGGATTAAAACGTCACCCGTCGCGAGTGGATCCCAGAAGTAATATTCTTTTATCCATCGCATCGTTCGCGTCCTTCGTTTCCCGGCTCAATTTTCTTCCGTTGAGTGGATACTCGTTGGCGAGACCAGAGACGACGATGTCCTCGCGTACAAAAAACATGTTTTTCGTTGCCGGCAAAACGCCGTTGTAAAAATTGTGACCCCCTCTGCACCTTGCATAATATGTATATCCGGGTTAAATTACGTGCTGCCATGTCGCGACGAGGGGGCTTAAGGTGCAGTAGTGATCTTTTGGATGGCCCGTCCGAACTAAATGCAAATCAAGCCTGGGAGACGTTTTCAGAGTGTGATTTTAACCAAGCGTTCTCGCCCATCGTTTGGTAATTCAACCCAGTTGAATGTATAAGGGGCGAAAGAGCTCACAAATATTCGTTAATAGTGCTTATGATGCTTTAACAAGTACTGGCAGATTTGTATACACGGTACACGGTGTAGGTATCGAGGAGTGGACGAAGGCTAGCGGTGTTCAAACCTACTCTTCAATTCCTCGTATTCATGAGAGCACGATGTAAGGAGGAGTGGACGGGATTTGCGATGTTCAAAGCTTGCCTCTAATTTCTCTTACTCACATACCGAAGGCGCGGTATTAGGCGGACCGGGGAGAGAACTCCACGTGATTCCCTGCGGGCACGATGTGTATGTACCTATGGTAACATCGTGGCTAATCTGCTTTTTGTGACGCTTCACAATCGTCTAGGGATTTTTCCAATGCTCGGCGTGAAAGCTATTGAGAGCGCATACACCACCTTGCTTGCCAAAAATGCTGATAAGGGGAAACCCAGGCGTGTCTATTGACCTGAAATGGCTTATAAACTTCTTTTATCCCGGCCTTGTGTTCCGCTGGGAGGTAGAACGAGCGTGTGAGTTCACTAAGCACGCCCTTTCACTGTCGTTTGGTCATCAATTAAATGCATCCTAGTGTAACGACCAGTCGATTCTTTAATTCGATGAACAGTCGCGCATCTGATCCCGCGGTCATTGTCGTGCCGGAAATGCGTACGTAAACACTTAGTAATACCAATCGACTCATCGAACAGTGCACTCTCCTTCCACAGTGTTCTAAATAAATCTTTATTCAATGTCAATCGATTCAACTCATTCTTTTCCTCGCGCTACTTCAACTCATTGTCCATCATATCAGCTAGTGTAGTGACTTAAAATCCATATAAATAGCACTTGAAACAATGTCTAGGGGTTTTTGCAGATCGGAACCCCTGACAGTTGCTTTTCAGCGGAGGAAGCAAGGTGTTATTTATTTTTGCGTTTATCTATTAAGGCGTGGTTCGCACTGGGGCCCCCTTTTCGTCAGGGGCCCTTACACATTGCGTATCGGCCTTGCCGCGCTGTAATCGACATCACTCGGCCGGAGTAGCAAGACCGAGGGACTTGATTTAAATAAATTTCAATCGAAGCTTCCTTAAGTGATTTCCTGTCGGATAGATTGAACTGTCGGTAGGAGGTATCGAGAAATATTACGGAGGAGTGAGAGGAAGGAGGAAACAGAGTGAAAGAGAGGAAGGGGAGTGGGAGAAAAGTTATAGATGGATGGACGTCCGAATACGTGGAACAGTAGTTCTCAATGTATCGAGGGGCCAGAATAATGGATGATTCCAAAGGGAGATAGAACAGCGAGATAGAGTTAGGTATTATGCTATTTTACGTTGCAAACTTGCGAGCGGTTCCTGACTTTCGTAAAAAGAAGTGCGGGTGGGTTTACGTTAATTTCATTTGCCAACTTAGTTTATTTCGCGAGAATGTGCGCGTGGGTGCGAGAATTCCGCGCTTTTGCGAGGGTATCTGCGTATACAAAATATAGGTCAATTAGTTCCCTTAAGAGTGACGATAATCGAATTATTATGATATTCGAATAAAACGTTCGAAAGATTACGATAGCTAAAATAAAAATTGATCGACCGTGGAAAGATTGAAAATTCCTTATACGCGTAAACGGATATTAAAAAACGTTTGGGAACTTCTAAAAGGGAGATATTAAAACTTATTTCAAGCTGCTGCATTATGTACCTACTTTGCCGGATTCGAAACGGTGCTAGTTTTTGGTCGACCCTCTTTTGGAAGACCTTACTCGGCTGTACACTTGCCCCGAGAAAACGTCGATTATTCGATATAAAACACGAGCGCGGAAACGGATGTTTACGGCTCATCGTTTATCCCCTTGCACCTGCGAACGCACAGATCTAATAATTTCGTAATCGCAACAGGCTGGATCCGGTTAAGAACCTTCCCTCTTACTTGGCACGGAACAAAAAACATCGAAGCAATAAAACGTGAGCGGTTTGTGATTTTGTAACTCTGATATTTTTCAACAACATTTCTTTAATATTTAACACCAGTATATATCAGCAACGTGGTTTAAATCGCGTGTTAAGGGTAGAAAGCTAAGGACGTACAGGTACCGACAACCTATTATTGTATTAAATTTAATTGAATACTACAGATACTTACGGGCGACTTAAATTAATTGTTTGCAATTGAGAGCGATGCTCTGGCATCGTTAGATCATAATGCGCCTCTTTCCTGTAATCCGTACATTGGCTTAATAACGAATGGGACAAAAGAGTAGCGCTTACAAAATTAATTAACGCATTAATCGAGTAATTGGCCTCACCCTAGTGCTCTCGGGAAACCTGCGAGAAGTTTCTTCCACGGCTAGGAGTGGAGAAGGTTAATTAATCCACGGGGAGTTCTGTAAAAATGCGTTTTCATTATACCGCGGGGGCGTTGCCCGAAAAACAAGCCCACACGGTTATACGTATAGAGAAACCGACAATCCAAAGCCCCTTTCCGTTAATTAAGAGTGTTTAATTTAATTCTTAGTTTCGCTGCCTCGTTAAATTCGGTTAAAGGTAAAAAAAACTCACGAACCTCCGGATTTTGAGCTTTCGTTCGTATTACCGAAATATAGAGATACGGGAACCGCCACAACTTTTATTAATCGATCAATTTAGCGGTTTGATCAACGTTAAACGTATCGACTTCTCTCTATCGAATTCTTTTATCTTAAAACTTACGCGATGAAAGTGTGTAACGCTAAATCGGCCTCAACGTCGTTTAATAAGCGTATGCTTCCGCGATGTATCTCTTAATTAACCTTTTATGGCAGGTGCTTCTATAGACTCTCTCGTATAAGATATTAATTCTAATACAAAATTTTCGATAACGCGTACCGCATTGATAATGAAAAGACGTTTGAGATATTTTTACATTTTCGTATTTATTACATGAAAAGAAAGTTTTTGGTCCGAAATTAATGATGAGTATTACGAAAGGACGCGACTCCGCTACGCGATTCTTTTACTCCTTGATTGCCATGTTTCGAGTTATCGTCGTATACGTGCCGCCGTGCACTCGCACGCGACGCTCTTATTTCATTTTAAATAGCCTGTCCGTGTATCGGCGACAATGAAACGATTTGGAGTAACTTGGAGTAAATCGGGTGTACCATTAAAGTTAGAAGGCTTAAAACTTTCTAGAATCTTGGAAGCCTTCGAAATTTAAAAACTTTGGGCGCATGGAGAATTCCAAACTCCGTGGAAAGAAATTTCGATCCAGTTTTAATCACTTTCTCAGAAACACCTGACGCATGGAGAATGGAGAAAAGGAAAGAGCAATCTTGTCATCTATTATTCGCAGATTCTCAAGTGTCGTAAAATCTTCGAGTCACCAAATCGAAGACTGACGTCGAGATTGGAGATACCGGAAGCTTTCGAAAACTTTCAAGAACTACAAGATTCGAATGATTTTCGATGCGGCTTGAAACTTAACGGTGATTCGATCGAATATTTTGGAAGTAACGCAGCGAACGATGATCCCGATGTATACATATTCGAAATGCCATAATGAGCGATGTTCTTCCTCATTAAATTCATAAACTAGCTATGTACACGTATACGGTAATTGGTTCGCGTCAGGTTTGACATCCGTATTTAACCACGCGAGGGCGGATTTTTTCCTCCGAACAGTTTTTCTCGTCAAACGATGGATATTCGTTATTAATCGGTAATTTACCACGCTCGGTTTTACTCCATTGTTCAATATATATCGTGCATTGCGACGGGTGAATCAATTCTATCAATTCTCTCTGGCTTTCGAATCATTTCAAACGAACAACTCAAACGATATTTTCTTCGCCCGTTTAGGAGTAATCAGTTGCACCAATAATTTATCCATGTTTGAGCTTTTCTTCCGCGTTATCCGTTAAATCGCTTTAACTGAATCTCGATAAAAGAAATTGACGAAGAAACTAGAGTCGCTGCCGGTCCTCAACGCTCTAGAGTCAGTCTCTCGCTCGGTTGACAATCTTTACGACTAACCTCGCAATGGATTGATCCGAAACGCGAAAGGCACACGCTCGAAAGAAATTCGTCCTAAATATCGCAGCTTCGTTAAATCCATAATAACTGGGTGAACCTTTCGAAACGAGATACGTATACCGGTGATCGATACCCATCGCGAACACTCTTATAGCACGTCGCGACCCTTTCTCGAATTGTTTCAATATTTATCTCGCGAGGGAGTCACGTTCCAACGAATCTTTATTCTATTTGGATAATGTCGGTCGGTGCTCGAAAAGCAATCAATTTGACGAAAGAAGTACGGGGAACGGGGTTAAGGCAACTTAAGATAGTAATTAGTCTGCTATTATAAATGGTCGACTCTTTCGACGGTGCTCTTCGAAGAATTTCAGGAATTATCACGGAAACGCGTGTCCCTCGCAAACGGGTAATACAACGCTAAAATTTTCCCTTTGACCGTCGACGATGAGTTAATCTAACGAGAGATACTCGATAATGTCTTATCTTAACGATATACGTTACCTCCGGGACGCTATGCTAGAGCTATTCCTTTAATTAATTAAGGCGAGCAGCGTGGTCGGTTTAAAGATTCTCTTCCCCTGACGATCTTCGCTCGCGACTCTCTCACCTCCTCGTCGCTCTTTTGCTTTAATTACTAACGACCAACACCAGATTTCGCAAAACACACGCGGACAAATGAGAGACCCTTTTCGCACTTTGCTACACTTCGCCGAGGAAAACGAGCGATCGTATCGCATCGAATCTCCCGTACGATACTCTTGTTGAGTCCATTGTTCACGTTCGTCGGGAATCACTGTCGTTTCGAAACCAGTAACGATGATTCTAGGTAATTTACGAAATAACGTAAAGAAAGGTAAGTAACAGTGTCTTTGACATTTCCATAGCTCCCTCCCATGGCCGTTGAGTTTTCTATCAATTAATCTCTAGTCGCAGTGAAATTTTCCGAGCGACCTGGGTCGCTCGCGAAGATCGTTCGTAAATCTAGAGACGTCTTTCGGAAATCATGTTCACGAGAATTTTCCGAGATATCACTGGATAGAACAGGCCGTCCTGGCTTCGGAGGATCTCAAAGTGATTCGCGATCCTGGAGTGTTGTTTTCATTACCGGCAGCGAGGGAACAGGTCTTCGTCCTCATGATCATCAGATCCGTTCTTATGCTGGGCCGACGTACGTTGGGCGCCACGACGCCGCAGGCGTCGCTCAAACGGCGCTTTATACTCAGGGTAGCTTTGTGTTTTGGCTGGAAACAAAACGTCGGGCTTTGAGACGTTTCAAGGGGCCACTCTGTCCCGTCGCGTCGCAAAGCGCTCGTTTCTCGACTTAATTTACACTTTGATATAGCTGCGCGTTATGTACCGATGGATTTATGATTTTAACTAGTATACTAACAATAATCTCGAGTTTGCAAATATTGCTGCCTTTTTCACGTGTATCCTGAGACATTTAATTGGGTCATCGAGACTCTACGTTTGAGGAATAAATTTTACTCGTGAATGTTTTGCCTCTCCCACCAAATGTGTGCTTACCTTTCGAACGTCCGAACTTTATATTCCTAAAGTAAACTAGTTCTCACGTTTCGACAAGTTCGTTCTTTTCGCGTTATTTCGATCAAACCGCGCTAAATGGCATAGCTATTTTAAACGTGAATTATCGTAATCGCGAAAGCTGTAATCGTACCTGCGAGGGCGGTAACATGGTCGGCGAACCAAAAGTGAGGGGAACTTTTCTGTGGTGATTGGGAGCCATTTCTAATGGTAAGCCCGCCACTACGAAAAGTTTATAAAAAAGGTCGTCCACGTGATAGTTCCTTTTTGCGGAAGCCTCCACGAAAACGCAGCAATCGTCCTGGCTGGCGCAGTATTGTTCCGCTTCTTCTATCGTAACTGTTCTGTGGGATAAAAAAAAAAATAATTAATGAGAGACGTTTACGTCGGGCTCCTCTTCCGCCAAAAAATGTTCGCGTTTGCTCGTTTAACATCTACATGTATTTGCATCTATCACGCTGCCGTTAACAAATAAAAAATAAGTTTAATAACGGAACGGGAGTTTTTCATTAGTAGGGCTAACGGTAATTCCGCGAAGCGGTAATTAACGACTGTGGGCAATTAAAAGGTATGCTCGTATAAGCAGGAGCTTAAAGATAATCCCACTTCGTTGAAACACGCGAGCATTTTCCAACCGTAAAACTCGTTGCGCTTTCAAACGCAACTAAAATATAAATTGGTGCTCGAGAAACGCCGGGTATGTACAAAAACGTGCAATATGTTTAATTAAATGGTTGAAGAAAGACGCGAGGCCGGGCAGACTGTTCCTGCATTTGGCCACCGACAAGACTCTGTTCCTTGACTAATTCATGCACCTGGCCAGGAGGCACGTACTTTACATCTTTATCACATTTGTTCCCGACGATGACCATGGGAACTTTCAAGCTGAAGTGACTCTTGCTTCTACTCTTTGTGGCACTTTGGGTGGCGCTCACTTTAGTTTCCAGGATCGCTTCCCGTAGCCTGATGGCTTCTTCGAAGGATTCCCGATAGTCCATACTGAACACCACCACGAAGAGGTCTCCTGCGAGATTGCGTTAACAAGAACGATTTCAGTGACTTCAAATTAGGAGAAGATCCCGCTAAAGTTATAGAGCAAACGTTATTACTTTCCGTCTGGAGAATCATTCGCGTACGAGCACTCTCGGTTGAAATTTATTAGCCACGCGTTTCGTCCGATCGGATAACTTTATTAGAACGTTTTGTTTTTCGTATTTACAGCGACGACCCGAATTGTCTCGTAAACGTCTACATTTATATCCACCTTTTTTATGTTACGTGTACTTATGGTGTAGTTCGAGCGCCGCCGGTAAACGAGCTTGTAATAATTCTTTCGGCATCGTTATTACAAGCTACTAGGACTAAAGTTTGCTCGTTACAGCGCAAACGCTACTTTAATGGTAGTTCGTCTTTTAACGAGTTCACGCCTTTAATTAAATTATTCTTCGTGACATAAACTACCTGGGTATGCTTGATCGATTCGCCGACTAAACTGGTTAATAACTCATCGATTAAGTTGCTTAATTATTTTGGTCCGCTAATCGTTCGTTAGATACTCGTCAAATATACCGTGCAAAGACAGGAGAACCCTCCATTGAAGTTTAACGCGTGTCGCGTACAGGAGATTTCAATCATTTCAATTATTTCCACGATTCTCTGGTAATTCGAGACAAAAACTAGAGTCATGAAAATTCAGTCGGAAAATGCTGCGATAATTACGGATCAAGAATAACGTTCGCATTTACGGGAGAAGAGTTAATTCTAACTGAATTTTCACCGGTAAGCGGAATTATTCAGTTTCGCGCCGACACTCGAACTGGTCGAGACCTGTCCGCTATGTACATAGCGCGTGCGTTTGTATGCCATGACTCGTCTAAAATGATTTCTTCAAAAGCATTGAAAGTAGAATTATTTGCGCTGAGAGCTACGCGGCTCTTCGAAACGGGAAATGTGTCTCGCGGCAAATTTGTTCTCCAGCGTATCAACGGGGCGAAAGCGTTAAAAATTTTTGAACTTAAATTCGGAGCCCTACGAAGAATATTTCTATTTCTACGAACTATTGTATACTCGCATGCTCGGAATGATCGCGCTAACGAGACTCTTATACATAGATACGCGTAACGTTATATAAGCGCGTACTACGGGTATTATGAATATTCATTTGACCGTCGCTATCTTTACCGAGCTGGACATATGTTGCGTATTTGTAAGTTTCTCCGCGGCAACGTTCTCCCGCTTTGCGATCGAGTTTTAACGAGTTTTCCACTGGAAAAAACCACGCGGGGAAAAAAGGAATCGTAAGAACCGTCGATGGAATCTTTTGCTAACGGGATAAAAACTCGAGCGGGAGGAGTTTTCATTCGTCGGCCGTGTCGTGCAAACTTCGCAAAGGGACTGTAACTTTAATAACAGCGTCGTGAAAAATGACAAAAACACTTTCAGACCTTGCTCCAGTTGTACAAATGACTGAAATTGCTGTACCGACCGTCGCTGTTTAATTGTTGTTGGCCTAAACGTTTCTAAGATAGAAAATGCACCCTACACAGGGTACACTTTTTTGTATGGTAGCTCGGGAAAGTATACGAATACTGAAGTATGTAATTCGTATACCTAAGCGTCGGATACTTACTACGTATACGTATACATATAAGTATTTGAACTGTTACGTGTGTAATTTGTATGTCATTTGTATACGTAAGCGTTCGAATGCTTACGCGAGCCACTGTACGTATCGAGCCTGCGAGGAAAAAAAGTAATCGATAAACAGTGCCCAGAGCAATTAGAACGGTACACCGATATTTCAAATATGTATCATAATTGTTTTGATCCCAAGGTCGCATGATGGTTTAAAATATACAGTTTAAATCGCGTATTAAATCAATATTTTGCTCTTTCCCATGAATTATTAATAATCGGTGAAAAGGTGCCAGCGATAATTTCAGTTCGCAAAAACGGAGGGAACGTAGGAAAAAAAACGTTCACCGGCATTTGGTCTCTCCCCATCGCTTACGAAAATCTGTATTACATCCCGAGCACGCGAATGCCTCGCTACGATCGTTGATCATTGCGAATAATAGTGCTAAATTCTACGGAGATCACGTTAGGGCCTTTTGTTTCAGTCGAACTTTCGCGAAACTTTGTTAGCTCCGACAGCCGGAAATGTTCTCCGAGCATTCGCGCTGCGAAATCCTGAAATATCCTTCGGCTTTCAAGTACGTTTCCCTTTTACGTGCTTTTACAGTCTCGCGAGTAAAACCGGAGTACATACATACGGTCCCGTTCCTCTCCCGGTTTATTCTGAATTTTGTTTTATGTCCTCGGCGTTCTTCCGAGATGCGAAGGCACCTCCTTTCAAAGTTTCTGCTTCCAGAAATGCACGCGGGAGACAAAAAATATATTGGTACAGTCGGGCAGAATGTTTTCCAATGAGTCTCGCCGGATATACTAGAAGGCGGCATTTCCTTTCCCCGTACCATTTGTTATTGGAGATCTTCGGTCATTTTGCGCGATGGTCACTCTGTTGATTAAACTTACGAAACTGCGGTTATCAATGTAAATTATGATCGACGATGCAGTTGGGCAGCGCACCGCTCCCATTTGGCAATGTTGAAACAGGGAGTTTCCGATTAAACTGCGAATCGAATTCATGCGAATAATCTCTGGCAGCGATCTCGTAAAAGTGGGAAAATTAACGTATAAACGTCGCAAATTATATGTTCCTACGTTATTCGGTTTCAACGTTTCTCCATTAATAATACTACAAAAGCTAACCATGGTAATCCTGGAATCAAACTTATGGGTAGCAAGTGTGTCTAACAGTTTCCAACTGCGAAGCAAGTTTGGTACAAATTTATCTGGAAATAATCACTTGAATCTAACAACCATGTCTGCTTCCTTGTCCTTTCCCTTCCCAACCCTTCCATTCCCTCGGTTAGATCATTCACATCCTTCCGCGTTTCTATTTGAAGCCCTGCCGTGCTTTCTATCTTTTGCATAAAAATGGACCTGCACGGATAACCTTTACCGTGCACCATAAAACTTTCTGCACAATAGGTATATCGTTGCTTTTCTATTTTCAAGGATCATCTGCTTTATTGGCAATATCCTTATACACGCTCAGGTTTAAGTAAGATATCCGTATTGGATAAACGTTGTCTCGATATTACACACAAATTGCCTCAATAATGTGTAGACTGGGGTTTAATATTGGCGCTCGATATTCGGCCTATAACAAATGTCAATTGACGATGATTGGAATGTCCTACAATTCGTTCGGTTATTGACTTCCGTGGAATTAAAGAGAATACTTTGTTCCGGCTGAAATCATGATTTCCCATCCGAGAGTCATTTGTCAAATTTCACATCCTTTACGCGCGTGCAATATTCACGAAAATGCAGGCTCGAACTGTTTACTACTATCGGTAAGTTCGCTCGTCAGTGTGATTTGTCTGTCCCATATTTTACTACTCTCGTTTCTCTCTCATCGTCAGTCATAACTTCGCACGTTGACAACGTCGCGGTATACGTTCCTCTCTTCTCTTCGAAGGGTCCTTAACGCTCGCATCGTACACACATACGGACGAGGACCGGGCGCAAGGTGTGCGAAGGAACTACGTTTACGTGTGTACAGGTACAGAGCTCGTCGGCGAGGCTGTCGAGAGTGCAAGAGTAACGTTTCGAAAGAAAGGGAGAGAGGGACCGATTAGCCGAAAATTTAGACGGTGTCGGTGGACGGGGGCGGTTATCCCTACGGCAGCTGCAGGAGTGCACGTGTGTGCATCCATGTTCTTCGGGAGCGAGAAGATGCGTGCGATGGAGTGGAAGAGACGTATACCACAAAGTTGTAAAGGAAAGGTGAAAATTAAATAAATTAACATCGATTTTAGAGAAAAATTGTGTGAGTGTCCAATAAAATATTCATACACGCCTCGAATGCAATGGGTCACCCCCGTTCCGGGAGAAATCGGTTCTCTGTTGAACCGCCAAATTATTAATGTATTATGCAGGGTCTCCCGCAAATGGACGTACTCCGAAGGTGTCATACTTGAAATAAATGCAAGTAGTTTTTTTCTTATCGAAAATGTTCTGAGCGTCTTGGTTAACCTGATATTAACGAAAATCGGAAAGCAATCAGAGAGCTCGTACAGGAATTGTACAACGAATCCACGAAAATGGATCACGCCTTTCGAAAGGGGTAAAAATACAAACACTGCAGATATCCGGGGGTTGTTATTTCTCTAGGATAGCAGGGTGTAGGATGTGAAAAAGTAACAGCAACATTGAATCGGTATAGAAATAATTGGCATCGGTTCATGGCGTTTTGACACTAAGATGACCAGAGAACGTCTCTCTGTTCTCCGATTTCAATCATTAGAATAACGTTATGTAAATACGTTGCAAGTTGTTTCTATGCTATATCATTTCGAAAAAGAATACAAGAATTATTTTAATTTTATATATGTTACGAAACGTAAATGAATTTGAGGCTGCTACTCGTGTTTCAAGTTTCAATGGCGAGGTGGAGAGACCTTCCAAAGAAAAGAGAGGAACTTATACCGCGACGTTGACAACGTGCGACGTCATGACTGAGAGAGAAACGAGAGTAACAAAAGAAAGGGCAGGTAGATCGCACCAACGGGGCGAACGTAAGTGGTGGTATTAAATATTTCCGGCCTCCATTTTCGGTAACTATCGTACAACCTTGTTGCGATCAATTCTGGCGAAGGGCGACAAACCGTTTCTATTTTCCGTTAGGCCATTTCGCCTAACCAAAGCGAATATTTAAGTTGAGCGCCAATCTTGTATCGGAAGCCAACTCTAAAATTCCACTTCACTTAAACGTGCACGTCTTAACGTAATTAACTTTACCATGAATCGCCGAGTACTTTCTATTTACGCCGGGCATCGTGAGATCAACGATGACGAAAATACGGACCGTTAAATAACTGCTTAAAAGCTGAAAATTCATTTAATTCAGGATTGCATTTTGCGAGGCGGCTGCTTCTACGAAGGAATTCTCTTTGCTCCTTCCTCTTTCTTGCTTTGTCGGTACCAGAGGTCCTTTTCTCCCGACGCTGTCCACAATGTCGAACTCTCACCAACAGGATATTTTGTTCCCGCGAGATGCGCCGGCGGTCTAAGCATTGTTTCACCCATGAAATATATGTCAGGCATTATGCCGTAAAGTCTGTGTGTCTCTGAATCGAAAGGAATTCCCTTTTCTCGCGTCTACCGGTGTCTGGTAGCCTCATTGTCTTTGAATTCGGGTCACCATCCATGCTGGAGCGTAAGCCTACACACCACTTACTTGTTTTGCGAGTGTTCCTGCTTGGTTCTCGCATGAAAAATCTCTGCGCTACGCTCCCATTCTTTCGAATTTAGGAGCGTGCGGCGGTAACACAACCCCGATTTAACAATGGATACGCCCGCCTGTCACTGGAATATTCGTTAACCGTGTTCCTTCGCTACATTTGTCGTAGAAATTTCATTCCTCACGGTCTTATCGTGTTTATCGAGTATTCCAAATTTTCTATTCAATTGTATTTGTATCGAACGAGCAAACTCGAAATGAAACAATGTAAGTTGACGATGTTAATGAATCGCCCGAGCCCCGTTATTAAGCACTTAACGCGTACATCGGTACAAAGCGTGGTACGTTACACCGTTAAGTGGTATCGGCCGTCTACAGTTCCAGACCACGGGTTCCAAAGCCGACTTTAATAACCGCTTTTCGTGTACTATAATCTTGATACGACTGTGTATAAAGGGACTTCGCCAGCTTAATAACTAACCCTCTTTTCCCCTATTTTGCATACTCCGCGCGTTCATGCGTTGCACTGCAAGTATTCGCGAGCTTCTCTTATAAGAAGTCTCGCACGTAGTCCCTTCGCGCGACGTGCGAAGATCAAATTTTCCGGTAAAGTAAAACGCGGGTCTAGCGAGCGACGGTAGGAAAGTTTTTAATCTCACGGAGACTCGTAATTATAAGAATACGATAATGATAATTGCCAAGCTTTTGGAAGTATACAGAAGGAAGAATACGAACATACTGGAAGGATCGAAATGCGCTTTTCCCGTTAGCAAACTAGCCTTCTCTCGAAGTATGTTTCTCTATTTCTAAAAACGATTATGGTACCGGGTAATCCTACCGTGGATACCACATTCCGTGCGTTTCAAGTTTCAACGCGTTACGAGTTTCAGGGAAACCAGATCGTTCTTGTCGAGAACCAAAGAGCCTCTGCCACCGAAGTTCTTTCGATACCGGGCTTCCTCTCTCGTATTACCAATTTAAAGATCGCGAGTGCCGTAAATATTTTTCGACGAAGGCACAACTTCCACTTTGTTTCGGCTCGCTTCCGTGATACACATTTCGGTTGTCCCGATCGCTACACAACTTATCGCACCTTTCGACCTAAGGTCCATAACTTTCAGCTCGACCTTCGTCGCGCTACTCCTACCAAACCTTCCGACGGGATTACCTTTCCAACATTATTACCTCGCCTGTTTCACTCTTGACGATATTCCGTTATCGGTGGGCCCCTTTGTGGAATACTGATCGTCGCGTGCACATTTCACCGGCCGACTTGTGGCCTTCTTATATCCCTGTTGCCGCGTGAACGAGTTCGAGAACGCAGGGTGAATACCAACGTGTACGGGGTGAAATTGCTAGTCATTCTGTAGATCGTTAGACCGAGTATTATGCCGCTTTCCACGCATATTGGTCTTTTCCGTTTCAATTGCAGCCCCTGTCGCCTCTCATATTGCGCGGAGTTTACGTCGCGGTTTATTGCGTGCCGACGTCCTTCCCGCCGAGCATTCTCCCAGCTGTGCGCGCTCGCAGCTCCAGTTTTGTTAATTGAAATTAAAACCACCGCAACCCCTCGCGGTTCTCGTTTCTCGAATGATCGAGCGGATTTGATTTTACATCCTTTTAACTCGAAGCGAAGTATTTACGAATTTCGAGAATCACGCCGGATGCTAACAATTTTATCCAGTTGGACAAATCTCGTTTATTAGCGTTACGACTAGCTACCGTAATTAGCTGTTTTTTTTAACCCTCTGTTGCGCCGAGAAACTCCCGATGAACGAAACTCGCGTCACAAGTGCACAAACGTTGCGCGAGAAGAGTCGTCAGCTGTCGGATTTGGGGCAAGCGTTTCGAGACTCATTTGACGTTTCTTTGATTGGTCTTATTCAGCTCACGCCCGTTGAGATACGATGTCGCGCGAAATATTGTAACTGCGAGTCAAGGGTGATACGGATACAGAGTGTGCAAGAGACCGAACGACTATAGTAGCTCGTAGTGGCGGGAGGGTTGAGCGAGGTCGTCAACGGTCTCTAATTAACGAGGGACACGCGAGAGTGTGCTTTAAACAACTATCGCGGGTGGAGCATTAACATTCTGGAAATTGCAAGCATCGGTCTTGTCGGGTTATGCTTTTTATTCTTCCAACGAATTCAGTGACAAATGAATGCACCGCTCTCTGGCTATTCGTAACACGCTCGAAACCGATGGCGCTTACAATTAGTTATAGACAATTACGCACACTTAGTACGAGACGCGATACGCGGCACCTCGTGCATATTTTAGTACGGTATAAATATATACTTGACCGCAACGCTCTCATTGATCGCAGCGAAAGAGAATTGCAAATTGAAAAATATTGAATCGACTTGAAAACATTAAATCGATACCGTCGATAATATCGACAGGAAAGTTTACGAACAACCTGGCGCAAACATTCGTGTTTGCTTTTTTTTAATCACGGTCGGTAGAAGGCAAAGGCCGCTTACATGAATAATAGTTCTCTCGTTTCAAGCGTCAAATTTTGCCGCTTCAATTATTATTACGGAGAGATAATGTGGAGCGGTAATTCATTGTGCAACATTTGTTTGTTCGTCGCGCAAATTGCGGTCTATGACAAGAACATCGCGTAGTAACGCGAATCTCTATGGAGTGTGTAAATTTTTAACGATTGACGTTTAAATTGTGCGCGAGGGAACATCGGCCTGACAATTTTTTTGCGATGCGAAAGAACTAGAGACATTTCAAAAATTCTCTACAAAAGAGATATTCTTTTTCTGATTTCGGATATGCCGCATGTCAATTAAACAATTCATGCGGATGACACGCGTAGTTTCGCGTGGTACTCGCACAATGTATATGTACGACATACAGGACCACGTGACGCGTGCGTGTTGTTTAAAACTGAATGATCGATACGCGTGCACGCATCGCCGTATACACGCTCGGACGTACAATACGCGTAAACGTATGCGTATAGTCGCGTCGCGCGTCATGCGCGATACACCTGTATTTTCGCGAGGATAAGTGAGGGGAGGACGCAGCTAAAAAATTATTGCTCGTGCGCGAAAAGATTAAAGAAAAAAATGTCACATGCTTCGGTACCTATGTCGTGACAACATAATTGGATCGAATTGAATTCCCACGAAAAATTAAACGTTCCTCGGAGACTGAGTGTAACGAGATAAAGGACACTCTTTCCAACCACTTTGAAAAATTCAAAAGAGTCACCTTTGTACGCGCAATTGACAAAGCCGAAAGGTAAACTCTCTTTTACTCTCGGGTTCACATATGTCACTGAAAACTCTGAATTCGACGCAAATATTGACTCTGCGCGTTTCGCAAAATTGCGGGGAATCTCCGTTGCAGCGATATATCGCATGCATCCGCGAATACTTGAGGTATCCTGGCAAGGATACCAAGCGGTTATTCCTCGTTGCTCGGCTTTTCAGGCGTTCCATGCATCCGGGGATATACAGGGTGTTGGGAGAAAAATAATCGAGTAATTTTGAGTGGAATAGCGATCGCTCCGGCCGATACAAAAATCTTGCTAAACGAGTGTCCTCCGTTTACCCCTGAATTTTCCGATAATTTCATTCCCCGAGGTCTACAAAAATCGGAATTCGCTCGAAAATAAGGGCGATGTACCGTGTCCTGAGGCTGGAAATTTTCGAGCGAACGAGCGATATTACTGGGAATATCGACGCGTTATCGAGCGTAGTCGAACTTCGTGAAACTTGCGCGGGGAGTTAGACGCGGGTAAAGAAAGGATACTCAACAAGTTGCGGAAGGAGAACTTTGAAGGAAAGGGGTGGGAGAAGGATAGGAGGCGACTCTACGGGGTCGAACTTTGATACGTATGCAGAAACCTGTTTATTCGATAGAGCGCTAATTCAGGAATCCCCGGATCTCAATAAATGAGAAATGGACGTTAATGCCAATTTACGCGAGAGTAGTTTATCAGTGGCTGGTTACTATCGCAAAATTGCATTGGTAATGCAACTTGTGTTAGAGTTAAATTTCAGATTTATTTTTCAACCGTATTATTATTTTTCTGTGATACTTTCGTACTTGCACCGTTTGCGCGTTTCATACGTTCGATCTTAAGACTTTGATAATCGATTGATTTCTTCTTTTTGCCATAAGTCCTCGCGGGGAATGTTTGGGAATTGTAACGCGGTAGAAGGCCTCAATAGTTTGATTACGTAAGGAGAAACGGTTCCCGTCGAAACGCGCAAAATACTTTAAAAAAAATTTAATCAATCACCAGTTTCGTAAGGGATTTTTCCGCCAAAAGATTAAATTTTCAACCACGCGGCCGCTTATTACCTAGCCAGTAATTTCCCGGTATCGCGCGGGGATAGTATCGCTGAAAAATCTATTGTTTGTCTTTTGCCTTTGTGACTGACGTTAATGAATTTGAGTATGAGTCAGCCTTAATTCGAATTGGCTCTCCACGTTCCCCATTTCTGCTCCTCATCGCCGCTCGTCCATTTTCTCCAGAATTCCCTCTATCCTTTCCCGCCTCCCGTTTTCCTGATTCTAAATGAAGATTACTGCACTCCATCATGCCGCTGACATCGAGCAACCACTTGTCGTTGATATGTCAACTGTAATCTCGCAACAGAAACCACGCTACAAACGCCACCCTCGGATCCAATGTACGTACACACTGTCTTCCCTGAGGTCAAACGGATGCTCGCGTTCCCTGCTATAGAGCGTGCACGAGTTTGCCGAGATACATTTCTCGGGAATCCAATTTTATCCAAATAGAAATAACGCCGTCGAAGCGTGTCGCGTTCTATTATCGTCGCACGGTGCAATTATAATTCCGCAAAATCGATGAACCATTGAAGCCCGCATGTTTTGTGCGACCCGAATATACGCAAAGCCGGGCAAAATCTCATTCCTTGCCAAGCTTGGATTTCACTACCTATAAATGTCACTCATTACTGCGCCATGTGTACACCTAAACCGATACACGCGATAAGGTTCAACATATATACGAAACTTCCCCATTTTCCTCGGTTTCAGTAGCGTACATTTATTCTCTGGTATTTTTAAATGTTTAATGATAAAAATGTCGTTCGGCGTAGAAGCGAGTTGCAGCTTGTACCGCAAACCGTACACGTGGCAGAGAACGTATTACAAACTTTATCCGCTTAATGTCTCGAGCGTACCGAGACGATCCGTAATCGGGAAACGATCGTAAGTTGGTTTCTACGAGTAAATGAAACTTGTTTTCCCATTCCGTCGTTCTTTCCTTACACTTATGTAAGGCGACTTTCATCGCGGATAGCAATAACAATTTGCACGGGAAGATAACGTCGTTTTCTTACATTGTGCGAACTCCCGGCGTAAGCTGTTCGCGACTTGTTTTTTCTTTTTTCGTCTGGTACGATCGTGCCTATTCGCGCGATCGTTCCCTCCCTCTAAGCTGACAGACTTACCGGTTAGGAAGGATAATCGTCGCATGGCGGGAAACGGATGGTTTCCGCTCGTGTCCAGAACATCAAGCTGGTGGACCTCACCTCTGATCCTGTAAAGCTTCCGGTGAAAGTCCTCGATGGTTGGCGTATAGCTGTCCTCGAATTTGTTGGACAAAAATCTGAAATCGAGCACACTTTGTTTTCGTACGAACTCGATGTCGCTCGTGTACGCCGTCGGGCGTAAACAGGAATATTGAATAATTTCCCGAAGCGTCGCGCGTTGCGAGAGTTACTACGGAAATCGGTATTTGTTATTTATGCCTTTAGATTGAAATTTTAGCTTTTTAGTATTGACCTTTATAATTCGTGGGTACTATTAATGTTTTTTCAATTCGAATGTAACTTAGTTAGTCGTGAAACAGTGACGGGAGTAAGAATGAACTTTTGTGTACCAGCATCGGGAATGTTGAATTGGATCAATGAAAATCAATTGTTTGTTCTGTTAGTAATAACCGAACCGTGCCGACTGAACCGACGTTTGTTTCGGCAATCGCTCGCGCGCAACGTTAGGGTACTAATGGGAAGTGCACGGATGAATTTTATACGTCTATCCCGCTTTAGTTATTCAGTTGGAAGGGAATCGCGATAAAATTGTTCGATAAGTAGAGCAAAATACGGACTCGAAGAACGCGTGCTCGAGAATAGAATACTTCGTAAAACAATTGGAACGCTAGATTCTATTAGAGATGGAAGAAAATTAACGGGGAAAATAGAATTCCGCGAAATAGAATTATTACTCAAACTTATTACCGCGGCACGCGTGGTCGACGGTTAAATATGCTGCATTTGCAAAATGTAAGATGACCGCACGGTTGATACAGTTACCGGCAAATTGAACGCGAAACTCATAACGCGGAGTCAGTCCATTACCAACTTCGGTTCGAAACGTTAGTGCAAATTGTGGCTAATGAAGCGAGGAACCATGTGAAATGCATTACATCCATTAAAGTTGTTCTAGGAGAGTGAGAACGAAATAATGCCGAAATCTGGTTTCCAGAGAAACACGAGCGTGTCCCTTTATTTAAACTCTCTCTTTTGACCGGAATTCTACTTTAATACATTCAAAAATAACTGTGTTAGGTACGTGTAACGAAATTTGACGATATTTGAACGATTAAAAATGTGCGATCACGCGCAAACTCAAGCTAATCCCTTCCCATTATCTTGTATATAAGTTATTGTTCTTCTCCTAAATTTGTTTCTGTAAACGTTGTTAACGATCTTTGTTCTACGAGGTAAATCTGATGAGCATATTGTAAAACTCGAGAGAATGATAAGAGGTGTCAATTGTATCATGCTATCTTAACGTTTTGTCAATTACGCGTGTCGCTACTAATGTACAATACTTAACCACCCGTCCGTAACAGGGATGACGTGTAACGCAAATCAGAAATTTCTGTGTTCATCGAAAGGAGATGTGTGCTAATTGCTTTAATAATTGATCTTTTCTCCGGTTTTCAGTTTCTCAGTTTTCATTTCTATGCAAAATTATATTAATAGAAATACACATGTTGAAATAATAATAAGCAGATTTGATGGCAGAATTGTGTTACCAACGAAAGGTTAAGATAAAAATAACTTTGGTATTATTATTACTATCGTGCATATCGATCATTAGACTTCTCGTTAGATACGTATCCGGAGCTTTGTTTCAACGATGCATCCTCATTGCCCGTCTCATTACTTTTACAAAAAAAAACTTGTCTATTCGTAAATAGTCGGTGACCCACTAGGTGTCATCATCCGAGAACTAAAGGTTAATATCCGAGCACGGGATTCGGAATTAAAACGGACGAGTTAATTACCGTGCTACAATGGCGGTCTTTCCAACTCGCGCACTGCCGAGCATGACGAGACGATAGCAATTTCGCGGTGGTGGCTTGCACGCATCCTCCTGCGAGGATGTGGACGCAGGACTCGGGCTAACTGGTATCGGGAGGATCCCATCCTCCGATCCTGAGGGCCCCTCCAACTCGGGGCCCGCCTGTGCACCTCTTCGACCTCGATTGATTCGATGTTCGACCTCGTCCACTGTACTTTCGCTTCTGCAGAGCCTCTGCACGCAGCACAAAAATCGGCCGCACGCCTCCAGCTGAGGAAAAATCGTGATTTTCTTTTTTTATTTGCGTACTTCGGAGGAAACGGATGACGATGATAGGCGTTGCGACAGGAAAATTGTTCAGTTTTTTTCGTGGCATAAATATTATTTCACCCATTGGTTTTTTTTTGTTATCGGGCACTGTCGTTTAAATTTTTCCGGCAAAACGTTTTTCACAACCATGGCTGAACAGTACGAGGAGAATAAAATGATCTGCAGTTTTGTAAGTGCGTTTTTAAGAAACGATAAAAATTTCTCTTTTCTTCGCGTAATAATTACTGAAGCGCAGTGATGCCAAAGATTACACATTTTTCGTAATATACGAAGGATCAATTGTTCGTAACTAAAACGCGATTCAAAGACCTAGACGCGTGGTACACATTTTTTTTTGTTAAAGTTTCATCTGCAATCCGGTTTCCAACGCTCGAATATTTCGATATAAAGTCGAGGTAGTTGACGTCGTTCGAGAGAAAACGATTTCAAAACGTCCAAGTTTGATTTACATTTCAAGAGGCATTTCGAAGATTAACACGCAATCTCTATTTCGTGTATGTGCATGCACGATGCAGCAATGCAACGATGCAGCAACGCAAACCTGGATAATCTTGTTTGTATATGGAATAGTGGTAATACGAATCGTGTGCAGTTCCCATATTTTTATTCAGGCTCCATGTAACAGAAAATAACGGTACCTTCCGCATTTATATTCGACCTTATCCGGAAATTTTGAAAAACTATTCAGCGTGAAGAATCGTAAGTAATTACATTGAACTCGTAAACGGCGATACGGAAAAACGATGTAATGACTGGCATAAGTGGACAACAGCATATTGTCCTCGTCCTGCGTAATGGTCTGAAAATGTATCTGAAACAGATTCGTTTTGCTCGTTTTGGATCCTACTAAAACAGTTTTAAGTCAAAACTTTTAGCCATGAATGTTATTACAAAGTTCACATACAATGAACATCTGTAAAAGAACCGCCATTCGGTGTGTCTGCTGAATTATGGATTCCCTTAAGTTCTTTTTCTGTCCCGCGAATGCACGAAAAAGAAAACATTTAAAAGGCTGATTTCCGATCCAAAGTAAATAATACAATAAGACATGGAATCTCTTTACGCGTTTTCCGTATAACACGGGTACCTTTTTTCCACGCTACGCTTGGCATAACCGTGCTAGTCCGTAAAATATTCGCAACGAACAAAAATATGTTTCTTCGAACTTATTCCATAAAAGTCGTCGCGCGGCGCCAACGGGAAAGTGCAAAAAACGCTTGAATACATAAACTTTAATTGCAGGAATGGATTTGCGTGTAAAGACGTGCCTTCGTCTTAAGCGTTATTAGTTATTATCCTTACACGCGCGTACGGATCGATGGAATTGTGCTTGCTAATTACGAGACTGGTCGGATGTTAAAAATGGTAAATTTAGGTACAAAATGACATTGCTCGCTGCAATTACACGCCCGATCGGATTCATTATAGTTGCAGGGAATTAAACGAAAGAAAAGGAATTAAACGAGCCTTTATATCGTATTGTGACACGTACGGACACGTGTATGGTATGTATGTATACATTTTGTACGCGCAAAGAACCGAAGCCGATTAACAAAATCGTGTATGTGCAGTGTTTTGAAAACACTGTTTTCTTGGACGACACACGTCAAAGAGAATACGTAAACTGTCTCTCTTATAAACAACTAAGGAGCGGATCGAGATTTTAAAATGCCATCCATCTACAATTTATAATGGAAGTTAAGTATACTTTGACGTTCGAGTTGCACAGGTACGTTAATGGTTAATCCAACCGTGAGCGTTTCATATCGATCGGAAGAAAAGAAAACAATCATTTCGGTATACCATTTTTGCGCGAGACAACATTTTAATCAGATAACTGTATTTTAATTATTGCTTTATGTTCATTGCCCATTTTTATTAAAATAGATAGATTTGAATATGTAACGTTATACGTAGTCGAACAAAGCGTTTTGGGATTTTTGGAAAATTCTACCTTTCTGACACACGATATTGTTAATCAAAAAATGTTAACAGGGAACGTGAGAGATGGGTTCGCTTGACGTACGTGATCACGGATTATCGGATACTCGCTACGCTGAAATAAATTCAAAGTATACGCCTCGTTACGCTCAGCCCGATCCATTTTTTTATACGTTCGTCACACGAAGAAATTGCGTACGGGAGAAATAGCATTCTATTGTGATTCTGAAACGAGCCAGATTTATCCTATATACGCATTACGTGACTAGTCATCGTTACAGAGGTATCGTTGAATATATCGCAAACAGGTCCAATCTCTCTTTGAAAAAAATATGCTCACGTTATTACATATTATTTGACCGTGTGCTTTGCTTTTACGTTTCGAAGTAAAAATTTGCCGTCGTAACCTTTTGATTTCACACCGATCAAGAAAACCGTGATTTCGGGTACAGATTGCTAGTCTAAAAATTCAGCTCTACCTAGAGATTACAGAACCAAAAATCTATTTAAAAAAAAGCGGTGTAGTTAGTCGTAGCGCTCCATTGATTGTGGGCTTCACAATCAACGAGCGATTGTATGGCCAAAGCGTACTTCTGCCAACGTACAAATTCGTAACATCGAGCGTTGAAATGTACATTTTTGAGAATTCAAATCACTCGGATTACTTTTCGCTGTATTACCGTCGATTTCAACGAAATGTCTACCGGGTAATAAAATCGGTTGATTTAGCTACAGATGCACGGCATATTTGTACATTTCTACCGAAAAATGGTCTAAACGGATTAAAACATTTGATTCGATTAATTTGACAATTTATTTGGTCGTCGATCGGGCATGATTCATTTGCGCCCCGAAATGGTGCTATCAAAGCGTAATTCGTTATCATTAATTTCCCTTTAATCGATGACGTTTGATTTATATTCATTGTCATTTATTTATACCAGTCTAAGCGACACATCGGAGTAATTGGGTTTTATTTGCAGCTCGGTGAACTGAAAATTTAATTATCTACGTAGGCTGCAAACATGGATTCCGATACTTCCAATAAACACAAGAGCTATGACACCCTACTCAAAATGATCGAAACGATAGTTGAAAAACTTAACGAGATACGTACAAATAATAATAAACTAACCAATCTCTCAAGGAAAATTCGTGATCTTTCGATTCGTTTTATTTTTAATTTCAATTGAATTCCGTAGCCGTCAAACTCGACCTTAAATCCGAGCTCCGGTAATCGCGTATCTTGTGTAATTAATTCTTACGGCGCCGAGTTTCGTAGAGTTGAGAAATGCAATTTTCCCGACTGTTCTTAGGAGATACAATTTCTTGAAAAGCGCTTTGCGGGAAACCGAATTTTGCGCAAGAATTCGAGCCGAAATGCGTATAGGGGAAAGATAGTGAAACGGCTCCCACAGTGGCGGCCAGTAGATGTATTAATCATTCGGTTAAAGATCGGGGGCCACCCTCAGGAGCTTTTAAAGCCATTGGCCCTCCATCTCGGTCGGGGTCACTAGTTTGCGCGCGTCGAGATCAACGGTGAGAGGCATGCGGAGGCTTTCTCTCACCCTTCTCTCTCGCCCCGCTATATCGTGCGGGCGTATAAAAAATTATAATCCCTCGGCCTTTTTTTCCTCCGGCGCGTACTCTCTTATGTTACGGAACACGCATTCCCAACCCAATTTCGCCGAGTTTTTCCTTTCCACCCCTCGTGCGCCGTCAATTACATCCACGACGGGGAATCATTTTTCAGAAACTATTGTTCCGAGTTTTAATCGTCGTGCAATTTACTTGCGGGAGCTTGTAATAAGATGTCTGTGCGCGATGTCAAATAATCTTGAGATGAATTTCTCACGTCGTTCGGCCCACCGCGTGATAACGATGAGTCGGAAGCGTGAAATGAATGTTTCAATTTTGAAATTAATAACTCGTGACATTGTTTCATTTGAGGTTCTTGATTAATGTAGATCAGCGTACGTGTATAGTACGTGGTTTAATAGTAACGATATCTTGGTCTGCTCGTAAAGCGCTACGGTACTTCTAATCTACTTTCCTTATTTCATAACTGACGCTTCGCCCCGATGAGTTTTAAAATTCTGCGAGGGGCATATTTTTGATATTCCTGAAAATACTGCCGGTTTCCGAGATGTTAACTTAGCAAACTCGACATAGATTCGGGCCAGTTCTCGTAATGAGGACGACGAAATTGTGCATGGCATCGTGCAATTTGCGCGTAAAAAAAAATAACTTTGGTGCCTCTTTTTGCTCAATTCCATTAATTAATATAACTACAATTTGAAGATTTTCACACATAAATAAGTAGGAACGAGGAAACTGTTTGTTCGAGTATCATTTGAACTCGATCTACCATCGCGTCTTTACAATTGGTTTTAGCAAGACGATCGGAAACTGATAACGCTGAACAAAATATTGTATAACCGGATGCATCGGAAAGCTAGATTTACGTCTAATCTGTGTCAAGTATAAAGATAGATTTGAAAAATATTTAACTCCCCGCGATGCAATTTTGACTTTCCAACAAGTTTAAAGTTCAACGGTCACTTTATCAATATAATACCATCTAACGCTTCGGTTACCCGTTGCCTCGCGGAGTAACAATTTGCCGTACGCAAAATTTCATTCGGAATTTGTATCGGAGATCTCCTTTGTTCTTGCCGAGCGTGGGGAGAAAAATGGTCTCCCGCTGGAATAGGCACGAATGGCGACTATTATAACGGTAACGGCCAATTGTTCGCTTTGTTTGAACTGTTATTTCAAACTCAGTACGTTTCATTACGTGGGTTGGTTGAAGTTATTACGTAAATATCTGCAGTGTTCCTGCAAAAATTTACTGTCGTCGCTTTGTCCGATTAATACCCTCTTTTTTTGCGCGCATTGTTTAGACACTCGCTTATGTAATCGGCGAACGAAGCTGATTAATGAATAAAGGTGCGACTGGTTGTGAGTTCTGTCGATTACCTTTTTTACTTATATTTTACTTAAATTTTAATCAACGGGCAACGTACAACGACTTGCGTAAAACCGCTCCGCCTGTAATAAGGTTACGCTAATTGTATCTGTAAAAAAGATACGAGACCATAAAGAAAGGAAAATTCTTAAGGAGTGAAAAAAATGCAAATGATTAATTGCACGGTCTAAGAAAACACTGCTCAAGTGTTTACGTTATAATGACATTTATGAGTGACTTAAACACTAAACGCGTGCAGGGTTTATAAAACATTAAACTTTATAATAAATGGTAAATTATTACTCATTTTTAACTACGTTTAAATGCTCGTGTAGCGAATTTTTATAAGAAAGAGATATTTATTCGTAAACGCGTAGACCCGTAAAGAATTACTTCAAACCTTTAAAAAATTTGTAATTATACGCCGCTGTTTAACGAGTTTCCATAATCTCGAGCTTAATCGCGACATTAGTCGCTAGAGTTTTTATGAATACTCAAGTAGGGCACCCGATGCTTAAGCAAGGATGTGGAATGAAATTATTAAAAGTTCCATTAGGACCAGACGAGCTCCTGGTGTTATCAGTCCGGACGAGTTTTTATCATTTTCGGTTATGGAACTTAAGCCAAACGTCGTGGTACCCGGGGATCAAAGTCGATGCACTTTTGCTTCGTAAATATTTAAATCCAAACACCTTGCCACGCATCGATTCTCGAGTGAAAACCCAAGACGCGGCAGGGAATGCTAAACAAAACGCCCTGGACGTCCGATTTATTACTTTCTCGGGCGCGATCGGTGGTTATTACGTTTCCTCGGCACTCACAGTTGATCCTATCAATTCCATGGGCGTACACTCCGCTTATTAAAGGCTTTAACGGCAGGCAATGGTATTATTTTTACATCAAACACCGTGTAGAATTTATAAAAGTATTAAAACATTCCGATACACTCGTTTCGTATTCCATCCTGCCGCCGGCAAACTTTGATGAAATACACTCTGATCGTGTTTACCATCACCAGAGATACGTAAGGTTACTGTACTCTCTCCCTCGTAATCTGCAAAACATCGCCAACAAGTAAACTCGCCTGCGAGACAAAAAAAAAACACAAAGAAGAAAAATCTGCAATCTAATTTCAGGCATACTTGTACGGTTTTAATACGGCAATCGCGTGACAGTGCTCTCGTTAACGTGGTAAACATTTCCATCGATCACAGCTTTTGTCCCGAATTTAATCTCGAACGGTCATCAACTCTCGTCGAACAAGCGAAAGGTTGTTGCCTTGGAAGTAGAAAAGGAAAATAATTTCGGGACAGACGGCAGCTGGGTAGAAGGGTACGTTTGTTTAAGAACAGCAGAATGAAAGTTTACCGGCCACCCCTGCCAGGGGTACCTAAATAAATTTGTTCTCATCCCTCGGCAAGCCTTAGGATTGCCTTGGGTCCTACTATTCATTTTTTTTTCTTACGACGTTGCTCCTTTTTTTTTACTAGGGCATTACCCTCGAACATCCCTCGCGTGTCTGGCTCGAGAGTGTTTCATATTTAATACGGTGATTAAGGGGACCATCCTTGGGCATAAATATAATTGATCGCGTAGACGGCATTGGGATCAAATTATTCATGAATCGGCTTAGAAATACGATCAACGGTTTCTTTATTGTCAACTCGTACGGATGTATGTACCGCATAGTAACGTTGTATAATACACTAGACTAGTACTTTATTTATAAATAACGGACGATGGCGTTGAACACATTATTCGAAGGAAAGGAACCCAGGTGTACCGACGTTCGACCAATTAGTATTTTTATTTTTCTTTCCCCGGCAAACATAACTCTACAAATAACCCCTCCCCCCGCCCCCCCCTCTTTTCATTCGTGTTTACTATCCGTAGAATGTTCTCGTCTATCCAGCCGATAATCTATATCAAAATTCCACGTTGGAACAAAGAAATTCAATAAAATTCTCTCTACGATGTCTGGTACACGGTTCGTGGACATATAGCTTTTCAAAATGTCCTCAGCGTCGACGCGTCACTCTTTTGTTTTATTACATTTTTTGACGGTACCTCAGTCTTGGGGTGAATTATACCTGGTTATCGGGGACATGTCGACCAAACGATTCGTTTGATTCTCATTGGTCAAATTAGCGAGCGATAGTATTTTCTGTGTACCCGCGTATGTACGTACGTATAACTTTGATCCGATAAAGCATAATGAATGTAATTGCGTTAACGACGAGACGTCCGCTTCGCGTCAAGGATTTTAATTAAAACTTGTCTATGTGACGCTGCAATTTGTGCTCGACGTATAATTCACCTTTGCTAGTTCCCGATTCGGACGGATCGCATCGGTACACATTTCTTGCAGTTATTAGGTTCGCGAAACACAGGTCTCTAGTTACTTGCTCTTGCACGATCCATGATCAGGTTCGCGCGTAAAACTAGAATAGTTGTGTTAAATACTCACGGAGCTTATATTCCTTGGTGGTATGTCTGCCGTGAATTTCGACGAAGTACTAAGCCTTTCCGGTGTCTGGAGTCCGAAGGAACTTTGTGCTCCGACCCGAGGATGGGGTCTTTGAAAGTGCAGAACAATAATTGGTCGGAAGGCTCAGGTAAAGCTGACCCCCGAAGGTTTACGTAAACCGTTCAACGTCTCCGGAAAGGGGTAGGGCTATTTGAAGTATGCCCGTAAACGTTCAAAGGGAGGTTGTTTTCTGATTTTAAAACATCAGAACCATTCTCAAACGTTATCACGATAAAGATATAGATCATTTTCGATAAATTTCTCCAATATTGATAAACGAGCAATATTAAGTCTAGGACTTGCGTGTACTTTTCGTGCATCTAGTTACGATAGGTATACTCTCAAATTTCTTCTTTTCTTCCAATTACAATCCTGCGAATTTCAACAAAAACTGACAAGGAAGGGAGCGAAAAGAAACCGGAGAGTTTCAAAAAATTGTTGTAAATCGAAGAGTCGCAGTTTTCACATCCGCCGCCTGTGTTTGGTACGAGCGAAACGTCGAAGGTCCAGTTAAAATGAAAAAACTTTTGCCCGATCGTAACTTTTTTAGAGGAACGGACCGGGACTGTAATTTTATCACGCAGTCGATCGGTTGATTGAAAATGTAAGAACGTGATCGGGTCACGTAAGATCTTTCATCGACACGATTCTTATTGGCTTATCCGAGGTCCCACGTTCTTTTGGACGGCGTTTTACGGTACCGTGACAAGTACGTGTAAACGGGACACTCGAAAGTGTTCGTTGCGTTGCGCTTAGACGATTTAGTTTTAGCTGATTCTGATCGTAAAAGTATTTCCAGACCCGCGAATCTTGCACCTCGCACGGGCGGCCAAAACAAACGGTAATGTTGTTCCCACTATTTATGAATATTTAATCTAAATATATTATAAAAGCCAGTTTTCTGCGAGTCGAGCAAATCTGGCTTATTTGACTGGCCTATTCGCTTGCCGTGCACGAAAGTTTTTCGCACCGCGGCTCTTTTTCCTTTTAATATGTCCATGCATGTACATACCGTTGAAACGTTTGTAGATTTAATTACCTGATACTTGTGAATGAAATTTAAAATTGCCGTCCCTTGTTACCTCGCGTGCTTGATTATATTAATTTCTTTTCGTTCCATACGTGCGAATATATTATAGTATACGTATCCTACCAATGTTTAAATTTTCCGGGTAATATGAAAATCGTGATCTTATTTTGGCACACCGTTAGCCTATTTCACGAAAGCGATACCGATCGCTTGTCACAATTTGATCCCGAATTATATCGTATCGATTAAATACTTTGGTGGATAGTTGGAAGTCACGCCTAAACGACTGTTTGATTAAATTCACGTAATTTATAGACCACCAATCGTCCGATCAATAATCTCGAAATATGTTCAAGAGATTTCAGCGTTTAACCACGTGGTCGGAGAAGCTTAAAATATGCTATTCCAATATTAGATAACAATGGGGCCAAAATTGGCACGATTGCTTCCTTTAATAAATGACTGATCAATTTATAAATTTGGGTATGTTGCTAAATGGCAACGCGATGCATTTAGGGATTAATTAAGAGTGGAATTTTCTTCTTTTTTTTTTGGTTAACTGTTCGGTGGTAAACACCAATCTAGTTCCTAGAACCATTTTTATAAAGGAAAAGTAAATACATTGCAGTTCTGCAACCATATGCATTCAAGGGTTCACCTTCAGTCGGATTCATAAATCACGCGTTCGCTGATACTCCAGTGCCATAGATACGAAAAATCGTTCACCGATTTAACTCGAAAGCGTACAACGATAAGGCTATCCGTCAGAGTGGTCAGCAAAAGGGGCGAGTTAACGCGACAATGCGCATCCCGCGAGATGCCCTAACCAGACGCTCGTAGTCAGGCCATGAATACTCGGTGCAAATGGTAATGGTCCGCCTTTGGCAGCGTCGTAGGAGGAATTCTGTAGAGCTAGTCGAGGATATGCAAATGGTAACTGCGGAGATCGTGTGCTCGAGGCAAGGAGCAAACTGCGATGACGGTCGTTATCTCTTATCTCGCTCGCGTCCTGCGAACGGATAATCGACGGCGCGAGGATTTGCATGCTCGGCGAATCCGGAGCTTAACAAACGCGACAAGATTCCTTGCTCGATTGGGCTGGCTTGCTGATTGCCCCTTCAGCGGGGCCGAAATGTTTTGGGGGACGAGGACATGAGTTTTTTCAGGTGGCCCAATTAACCCAAAGAACCACGCGGACCGTTCAGATCTACAATTCCCGTACTTCGGCGAGGTTTGGTTAGCGCAATCAATAAGATACGATTCGAGTGGTCGAGGTGTCGGCGCGGTTATGTCTCGTTACCATCGATACGTCGCGTCGCGTCGTACGACGTATCGCGCGATTCACGACTGGCGATGTTTCGAGCGATACACGTATATGTATGTATATGTGCGTCGAGCAAAGACGTGCCATATTTCGAGAACAATGCTTCCAATCTGACGTTCGAAGAATTTTCTTACGTAGTAGGTACCTGTATTTACCGAGTAAAACGATGAATAGCAATGAGCGTCTGCCAATATTAGCAAATCATTGTCCTCGACGGTATTACGAGTCGCTAGACGAGATTGATATTCTATTTCCTTGTCCTAGTTTAAATTACGTACATTTTTTTTTTATCGTTTCCGATGCCTCGTGGGTGTGTCGGAATTTCTTCGTTACGGCAGTTTAATACATTGACGCGACGTCAAGGAAAGGTAAGTTTCTTGACAAGTATTGTGATTTGACGTTATAGAACGAGAGTTTGCAATTTATGTATATAATAAATTCTTGTTAAACGCTGCTCTTGGAAACCAGGCTAAAAGAAATACCTGGAATTGAGTTTTCAATTACTGCCACTACTGGTTAAAGCTCCCAAACAATGTTCAGAAGCAACCTGTGCTTCGTAAGTTCGTTGGTAGTTATTTAAAACTGAGTATGACCACTTGAAATCGTTTAGCTCGCTATGAGATTGATTTCAAACTTTCACAGGTGCGTTGTAACTTTGTCCGTTAATGTCGGAAACTTTCCTCTCGTCATTCTGAAACAACTTATTTCTTCTTTGCCGTCCTCGTGATTTCTCGTCGCTTCGACGATATTTTGTTCGACTTCCTTTACGCTACACCATTTTTTATTTAATTATTTCGGTGAGTAACGCTACTACACAGTTAGTTGGTTAGTGTCCAATAGGTTCGTTTTTATTAGTATTATTTATCTACGGTATTTTCTGGAAATATTGTAGCGAGGAAATCTCAAACCGTTTCATCATCGCAAAATGTTGCATTTATTTGCGGAAAATGGGCTAACAGGCCGGATTGTTTCCCTGATTTGCATGCATCGTTACACGCGAACGTGCCAACTTTTTTTGTACAGGCATTTCACGGGTTTTTAACTGTAAATTCAGCCAGATAGTTCGACTAGAAACGTATCTGATATTTGCCATGCGATGGAACGTACCAGTATCGCGCACCTTAATATTGCATTTAAATCAAATATGCCACTGTGAGTGGCATGTATCATTGTTTACCAGTTACTAGGCATATTATCCCCTTCGGTATTTGCCTCGTCGATACGACGATTTCCACGCTTCTTGATACGAGTAAAAGTCAGTAGTAAAAACCGCATTAGCGAAAACAAGTTCATTCATGAATATGAATTATTACTGTAATTGTATTTTACGCTAGCGCACGCGCCAAGGAATTGTGTAAACGGCCATTATTTATTTCGCGACATAAAGACGAGATTACACGTTTAATCCTTTAGATCCTACAGATTATAAATTTCAAATTAATAGCCGCGACTGAAGGGTATCGCTTTCCAAACCCTCGAAGCGTAATACGCATCGCTTTGCAATATTACACGGACAATATTGCGCGTACCTGTACGCGCATACCATAAGAACCATACTCCGTGGATTCAAAAAGTAATATATCTTCTATTACACTTTCCAGTCGCGCATGCCGAATCACAATTGTAGAAAGTGATACGCTGAGAGTATTTTTATCCAACGGAGTCTGCCTACCTTTTACATCACACTTTCTGCAGCGCGTACCTTTTAACTCATTCGCGCAGAAACGAAAACCGAAATAAATTACAATGACCTTGTACCGGCGATGCATTTTGCCTTGCCTCCATTACCGCGATGATTCTCCCCCATGCCCCTCCGCGTTTTTCATTTTCTAATCAAAAGCTGCATCGTCACTTCCGCCCTGCATTTTCATCCGCTATTTCTGTTCGTTCGCGCAACATTAGTGACTGCGCTCCAATCAGGATACACATCTGCGCGTTTTGTAATTAAGCAATTACCTCCAGGCCCATTGTTCTATTTAATTAATTAATACATAAATTGAATTCCATCGGGAAAATTACAGCGGCATAATTTCGGGTTAATAACGCCGCTCATTGTGCAAGCGCGACGCTTGTAACAGTGTAATTCCGTAGGACATTGTTCTCCGTTATCATTAAATTTCTACGACTTTTTGAATAATATCGTAACCTTCGTTTTCGCAACGAAAGGAATTACATAGCGGAAAGATCGGATGGCTATATCTAATTCTGAGGACCATTCGCGATATTTTGTATGAAAGTAAATTCTATTTCTTGTACGTTGATAAAATTTCGTAATGAGAATACTTTTCTGGTTAACCTACAGGCACACAGACAAGCATAACAAGAACGAGAATAATGATCATTGCGAAAAGAAGAATGTCCGGACTTTTTAGTCTCGTGGCCCATAAAAATATGTCGTGAAGCTCGAAACGATGTTTCCGATAGTAAGAACCGTCCTTTCTGTGCGACATTTAATACGAGTAATTAAAGTCTGGTCCTCGAATCTTAATCTTGAACGCGATCACCGAAGTTTGGAAATTTGGAGTGTGTCACTCGCATTACATACTTTGTCGCGCGCTACCTTTCGCACCGGAGCCGAGTTCGGCTATTGATTCCGAAACGATGTTTCCGCGACGAACGACAATATTCGAATCATGCCGTCAGACACCGGAGAGACTGTTGAGCATATTCTCTTTGTAATTATGGCTTAATCACGCTATTTAACTACGAGACATTATATTCGCTGCGTGCATTTTCTTGCCACTTTAACTTGCACAAGGGGAGTTTCTTTGAGGACATCAATTACTTCTCCTTAGCTACCGAAGTATGTAGTCAGCCGAACAAGCTTCCCTTTGCCCAACTATTCCGTAAGTTTCGGTCTACGGTTGGCAGTCGCTCGGAATAATACCTAAAAGCGAAATAAGTATTGCGAGATACCAAAGAGCATTGATATTAATTGCACCGAAATTTGGTCACCATTGCCGAAAGCGGATGAGAATTCGCATCGTGCAGATAGAGTTCCAATTTTGTCGTTTCCAGGTCGCGGCAATTTGCAACTCGATACAGGAAAAAACGAATAACAAATAAGGGCCACACGTGTTATCGATTTCGCGATGACACGCTCGAACAAAGCGCGGGTTGTCGACACGGTGGCGTGTCAGAAAAATTGTTCTTGCGTTAACACGATGGCTGATACATCGAAACCGGGAGAAGCGAGAGAACCTGGGAAACCAGCACGATACCGTTCGTCGAACATGTCCACAACATCGACAATCGGATTATAGCGGTACTGGCGATGGTTCGCGCGTTTGCTTCGATACGTCCCGCAACCGAGGAGATTTTAGTCACACAATTCGGAGTACTCTGTCGCGAGGTTTGTTGCTGTACGCGTATCGGTTCAACTAATAATCAAATATCGCGAATAGCTTAACGTTCTCGAGCGTTCGAACTTCGAACGTAATACGCCGTAAATCGCGTAACCCGTTACGAGTCATTATTTCGGAAACTAATAAGTAATAACGTAATAAGTGAATCAAAATGATTCTGAAATGTAGAAAAACAAGCGCCCTTTAAGAAACTTAAGAAAGTTTTGCACTCCTTTGCATTCGTTCAAATAATACTGAAACATCGCGAATAGAATGAAAGGGAATCCGATGCTCGGTTAAACGTTAGAATTAATGAACTATCGCTCAAATTATATGTACGTATTACCCAACTAATTTCTTTTTGCAACAAACTTGTACGAAATCTCCAATTCGTCGACGGTGGCGTAGTGGAAGCGATCGTTTTGTAACGGAAAGGTAGAATTCGGTAAAAATTTTCATTAGATTTTCGGTAAATGGGCAGTCGGAGTTCGTGCGCGCTCTTGTTACACAGCGCGCTATTAACCGCCCCACGATACGCAACGCAATCCCTTTAAGCGGATTCTCCCATCGTTTTTTCCAACTACAAATTTAATGGTTCGATAACGTAACGTTTCCTGGACTGTTAAAATCCCGTGTTCGCATACTGCAGCGATTCTTCGTTAGATCCCTTCATTGAGATAGAATATTTAACAATTTTAGCAATTTATACGAAAACCTCTTTCAGTTAACGATCACCTCTACGCTTGTACGCAAACTCAAACGCGGGATACGCACTGGCGATTAATCAAAATGTCTAACGTTTCTCTGAGCGGAAAACGTAATTTCCTAGAAAAGGCTTTGAGTAGCACCAGCATTTAATCCTTGACGTTTCTCAAACCTCCAATCTCCTTCCTCCGATCCTATCGGCAGAAACAAATCAGCTCGAATATATCCGATCGAACGAGAGAACTGATAAATCGTAATTCCTTAACTAATCGTGTGTATAATTCGATTTGAAAAAAGGGGTAATGTCGGGGATTAGTTTTTTATAACCCACTTGGGAAGGGTGAGTTATATTCCACGGGATGAGATTCTGTTCTCGCCGGGTTGATACCTCGAGTACTGCGAGTATATAATTACGGCACCGACGATTACTCCGCCCTATTTAATCCTAGGCTGAACCCTTTTGCCCCGAGTCATTCGTTCTGATATCACTCGAGCCTTGGATGGGAAACAGAAGGTGCCCGTGGGTGATAGTATCCCTCGAGGACTCGGGCCGTTTCTTCCGAGGAAGCTCTGTATTCCGGGGAGTTAAATTCACGGGACGTACAACGCGTACAGTGTACGCCAGTAATCACTCGTCCCCCGGCACAGCGTCACGAAAACCTCGATAGTAATTGGTATGGAAATCTTCCGGGGAAACGTCGCACGGTTTCGCAACGGATTGGCGATAATTAAATATTTTCGCGTCGTCGCGCTCCAGAGTGACGCACCGTTTAATAATTTTTTGCCGGAGGATCGCTCAGTTTTAGTAATGGAATTAAAAGAAAAAAACAAAGGATATTTTCCGATGGTATAACGCAAATTTAATTCTCCAATACGTGGAAACATGTATTCCAGAATAATGATAAATATTAAAATGAACGATGTGCCTAGTACCGCAATTACGTAAGAACACTGGTCTATTTACTTGCGACGTGGAATGCGATTATATGTATGGTACGAAGTACGACGGGTGCATCGAAGTCAGTAGTCATTGAGAAACTCGACTTTGCGGGATGACGGAAGTTTGAGTTTTTCGGCCGTCGATGGAAAGTTTGTCCGCCCTACCGAAGGGAACTTTAATTAAGCGTAATTTCTTCCACCAGTGCTCTATCTCCGTTTAAAGCCGATACGCGATACACCCTATAGATTGTCCGCTTCCGCGTGATACGTTCGCTCGATTAGTTGTGCTTTCGCTACGAGGGCATAGGAGGTTTCACGGTCGGCTGGATAGGAGGTGAGGTACGCTCATGTCAGACTGGTCTTTTACCGTGCAATAGGCGGCTGACTACGCGAGGGTCTTTATCACTTACGCCGTACCCTGCTTTATCACTTATGTACTGAACTTTAGAGGGAGAGCTTATTAAGAAGCTCGTTTGCGTAGAATTGCCACGCATTGCGCGTTTCGCAATTACTTTAAGCCCGAACGAGCTTTCGGGTTTACGCGTTCAGTTTCGCGCGGGAAACATAAATTTTCCGCGCGGCACTCCGCCGGGTGAGATTCTTAAATTTGCTATGATTACGCGGTGCGAATGGTAAAAATATGGTACGATAATTCGTACGGATGCAGAAAAGTTTGTTTATCGTGGTTATAAAGTTTGGACTTCTGTAGGATATATATGGAATAAGTTTCCCGAACGCGAGTCGCGTGGCAGAAAATACTTTAGCTATAAATAAAATACGTGATCGATCGAACTACGTTTTTGTAGCAAAGTAACAGATGCAGTTTAATGACTTAGAAGCCGAGGACAGGTATGCAACTTTGAATTTAATCGGACAAATCTTTTTCTTTTTTTTTCCTTAAATAAGTGTTTCGCCTTTAATTGCGCAAGCTTGCGCTTTACCTTCAAAGATAGAACACGCGTCAAGCTATCGGTTCACCTACTCCATTTAAGTTCACAAGTCTATTCAGCGATGGCTGATCTCGTAAACTCCCCTCTAATAATTTGCGATTACCATCGTGTATTTCGCGTTTCGAAATTTACGAGCAGCAGTGTCTCTCTGACAAACTTACGCTTTGTGGCTGATCAAAATTCATGTAGTTGTTAGTTCTCTCTTCGACGAGCAACGAATCCCAAAGGACTACGAACTTTCCGTCGACGCTTTATAGAAGTTGGAAATCGCCGGGTGTACGATGAAAAACATACCCCTACTGTACAATATCAACGACTATTGAAATAATTTATATAATTCTGTACAACAGACGGAAAAACTGGATACGTTTTTTCGCGTGGTCTTCGTGCTTGGCAGTACATTTTTCCAAAGCTTCGTCAGCCTGTTTATACTTTCAATGAAGTACGTCGAGATTGTTGCAAAAAGCCATTTATACGCGATGCAGCGCGCGAACGCAAATCCGTGTGAATATTCAGAAACGAGAATGGGAGGAAAATGAAAGCAGAGGAAACTTGGATTCGTCATTATAGGACAGAAAATAAGACGTAAAAAAGCATCTTTTCGCGCGCGAATGAACCTGGCGGATCAAAAACGTTCTTTGCCGAAGGTGCGAGCACGATGGCAAATCATTGGAACGTGTACATACATAGGTACGTGCATCGCGAAACAAAAACATTACGACGAAGCAGTCCTTTCTATTTTCCTAAAAAATATGACCGAGTGAGAATTCATCGACGCTGATGTTACGTTTTATATCATCAACTGAATAATTATTACCATTACTCTACACTATTAAGATACGCACGAAGAAACAATGATGTAGAGTTCCTTGTAATCAAGCATAATCGAGCGCAAGACGGACAGAAAGAGTTACGAGGTATTTCAAATCGGCACGCGTAGACATCTTAACGATAAACAATTTCACTGCAAGTATCTCCAAGCCGTTGCAAAATACGCACAATAATACGATTTTCTCGATACGCGTATACGTTAACTCGATTTCGTCGACTCCGTTTCCCAACTTACTTTCGCCTCCAAGATGACGCGCATCGGTAAGACCGGATTAAATACGAAGTCGAATGAAGAGCAATTGCCGGAGTTCTCTATATTCCAATTAACAATCTGAGGAGTAATTGCCGCGGCCGGATCTCACCGGTCTCGACGCCGGCTCTCGCCAGCCACCTCCTCCGAGAAAACTGACCGTCTTTCCATCTCTTTCTAACCGTATCTCTCGTCGTCGTTACTTAACTCGTAGCTAACTACTCACTCGCATTCGCCACTGAGTGCTTTTGCTTGCTAGCCGAGTAATCTGATTGCCCTCTCGGCAGCGCTATTTCCCTCCCGAGCCTGCCCGGGCTACCTGCCGGCACTGTTGCAAACTCTTCGATTTAAGTAACAATTTCTTTCGCCCGTCGATTTATTAATTCTACGCTTAAACGCCGCGAGAGGGAGGGAAGGAGCATTCTGCGTGGCAGTACGGCGCAAGTCTACAGTTTACACCGAGAATTAATTTCGCCGTTTTCACGAGTGTCTCGTATAACGACGTTCATAATATCGCTCAGTTTTTAAGTACGGCAATTAATTAAATGAAGCTACGGACGGAGTTTGGCCGACGTCTTTGTAATAACATGTTTTCATCGAGTAACAGGGTTCATTAAAGGGACATTTTCAAAGCGCGTTGCCAGTGCGTAAAGCGTATAAAGTATAAACCAGCGCGCGCAGGTTTCTGTTGCCGACTAGTCCTTTGACTTATCGGTAGAAAGTTTATAAATACGTTTTCAGTCTCGCGTACCGGGTTTGAGAATTTTCGTTCGGCGTTCGGCCAGTATTTCCCTCACGTTCGTTTGTACTGAATTTTTCCTCGGAATATTAAAGAACCGAATACGAGCTCGCATTGAATTTTACAGAAAACGGTAAACCATCGGCCCGGCATCGATTTCGCGGCCAATGGAGATATACGTGCGCATATAACTATGGGTATGCAGCGGCGTGCGTTAAAGGCCGAAAGTAAAGTTTGTCGCGGGCAAACGAATCAGGACACGTAGACACGTCGTAATCAAACGAGAAGGCTCTTAAGGCGGAACCAATCGTGCCAACGTCATTAGCGACTGGCGATAGCAAGTTTTGGTAATTAAGCGTTGATTGTCACGAGCGATTGGCAATTGCAATTAAACAACCACACTCGCCGCATTATACGGCCGTGTGCCCAATCCTCGGACGGGGGCGCGAGCATCCGCGCTTGTTTTCATCTGTATACGTACGCGAAAGGGTTAGAATGAGAAAGAACGCTCCGCGTACATATGCGCATATGTGTACCATCCGCCCATTGTGAATGACGCACAATGCCGCGAATCCTGCATCGTTGGCTGATCACTCTATAATCGACTGCGATCGGTCGTACAGCTTGTATCGTATTTTATCTCCTCCGTACCGGAATAATTTGTATTCAATAATTGAGTCACGATTATCGTGCCACAGGTTTTTTTTTTTTTTTTCGAGTAAGACTCGCGCTGTCCACGAGTCCCGCGATCGGGCGCGTGACGCGCCGATCGATCGGTCGGGAAACAATAACGCGGAGAAACGATAGAGCGGAAATGATTTGGAAATTGGAGGTTGTTAATCCTACGTACACACGTTACCTGTCAATTGATAATCGGTTATAATTACGATGAGAGCCGCATTTGTATTTTAGGATCGGCGTGCAGCTGAAATACGGCTCAATCGATTCCGATAATTGAACCCGAATTAACGAGGCATCACTTTTTGATTAATGCGTGACGCACGCATTCGAATACGTGCGCGCGAAGGCATGATAGTTTCCATTTTTCTTTTTTCCCAATGAACCAGCGCACGGCGCGACGGGGACGTTCGCGTCATCTCTAACGAATCAAAGGTCTAGCCTTTTCCAGGACGGACAGCGAGGATGACGTCTCCGCGACGGAAAAAATGACACGGCTCATTGAATTACTGTCTATTCGACCCCCGAATCCACGTTGTCGACCCACCGCGTTGTCACGAACGCAACCCGTGTACGCGAAGCGTGCTGCACGGAGATACCGGCCGACGTGCCGCGAAATATTTGACGCCACGATCCATGGGTACGAAAATCCCTGCTCTTTTATCGGGGAAGAAATTTCTTTTGAAGACCGCATCGGATCTCACGAGGAATGTCAGCGAGCTCGTCGCGACGCGGAAAATATGCTATTACGGATGCACGAGTACTCGGGAACGTCGAGTCGAATAACTCTCGGAGTTCGCGTAAATCGAGTGTGGTTGGGGCGACGAGATTCGAGACCACGGCCACGAAGTTATATCATCCGATCTCAAAGATCCATCGGGATTAATGTCAGATTCGTGTACGGATTTAAAGATGATAGAAACAAGTGCCTCGAGATACCCACTTACCGAAAGCATCTCCACGATGTATCTCGAAGGTACGGAAGCTGGTAGCGTAATAACTTTAACTATAATAATCGAGAAAGTTTGAATGGTCGGTGGTTTTCGTAAAATCCTCTTGCGTATTTCGCGAACGTGCAACGTTGCATACCTATATCGTTTCTTTCGTATCTTTATTGTCGTCTGTCCGAATATTTTGAAATTCCGCGTAAGGCTCGTCGCGCGTCGACGAGCGAACAGCATAACAAAAAAAAAAAAAAAAAACAATGATCGGGACGGAATAATGATTACGACGGGTTTCATTTGTTCGCGGAAACATTTCCGATAAATCACGCGTGTACGAGACCGCGCACCGAACGTCGATACTCGATCCGGGAGTGGGCCAGTCGGCTCACACGGTACTCGCAATGCCTCCAGTTTGTATTATCGCTGGCGAGCAAACAGAAATTTGTGTGTGCTCCTACAGATACTCGAGCAAAGGGCGAATTTTGTCCCGTAAAATCTCCCGGGCAAGGTACCAGGCACGTATTGTATTCTCAACTTTTGGGATACGGGTGCTCCAGTCGAGTAGCTCCGTCGAATTAACTTTGAAGCCGCGACCTATTACGATGCAAAGAACTCGCGAGGATCTTAAGCTTCGACGGAAGCACGCGTGACGAATAAAACATACGCCATTAAACCGATACATTCGTGATTGATCGGGGAAACAAAGATGGAACGAACGTGAAAATCAAATCTATCAATCTCGGCACTTCGATGGCTTCGTTCCGATGATATGCCAGACAAAGTAACGCGAGATAACTGCGGTTTTGATTTAAACGAATTGATGGTAACGATTGCCGTTAAACGCGTATACAGGGCCACTCGCATTACCAGTTGCGAGTTACTGCATAGATAATTAATAATATTACGGGTCAATCGATGCGAGCTTGGAATCTCGGAAAAACGACCTAATTTTAAAAAATGGTCGTGCCAGAAATATTGCATCCCTGAACGATTAAACCAGCGTGAAGAATTTCGTCGATATTTTGGCTACCGACCCAGATACCGAATTGTAACGGATTGCGTGACACGACCTGTATAAAGCGTCGATGATAGACTATCAATCGTTCTGATATAGAGTAGGTTTCTTTTAATCGAAAGCGCAAGGGTCGTACCGTATATCGTTGAAGATATGGAATATTATTATTGTTACCAATGCCATTTATTACGAGAGGGTACAATTTACTCAGTGCAAACAGTGTCTTCTTATCAAGCAACTCTCGCAACAATGTTTAATGGTATACGAGAGATTCCAACGATTCCAGTTATAAGAAACAAACTGTCGACTTTCTGGGGTTCGGTCCAATCGAAAACTCTTAAGCTGTCGCGTAAGATGCTATTATCCCCGAGTTCGGAGCGTGCACGCTGCGAAGATTTGTTGCATCTTCTTGAATAACAAAGCGTAGACACGGTCCATACAGACGCATGGATTGCAGCGTGGCTCCGTTTGTTCGACGGTGCAACAAGTCGGGTTAACAGCTGTTTCGGGGGCGTACAGTTCTACGTGCACTACTATGGCACTCCGATTTGGCTGACGGCCAACGTCGGTTTACGATGCTTTACCAAACTTGCCCATTGTGTTTATGAATGGTCGAGAACACCAGCTCTATGTCGGATAAGAGATTCATGATTTCGTGAAAAAAATTCTGGTTAAGTTGGCATCGTGGGGAGCAGCACAGTATGCGACACGCATACGGGGAGTACTATTAAGCTCCGTAAATCAAGACTGGAGAGTGTACATGCATATATTGAGTATCCGTGGATATATTTAGCACCGAGAACGTCAAGGATCGATAAATATTGCATTTCTTGTTACACGATCATTTTAAGACGTCCAATTACCGGGAGTTGCTTCCTGTATTCGAAGAAATTCGACTTTTAATTGCTCGATCGCATAATACACCTTCGCAGCGGGATAACAAATTTCCTCATTATCGAAGTAATCGAGATCGTGCAAAATTTCGAAACCAAATAACAGCGGCACTTTTATTTGAGCAATTTTAATGAAATTCAGAGCGGATAGTTTTCGCAAAATTGTTTATTAAGCCCATTTTTTATTTTGTTTTAATGGCACAGATCGGTACGAGAATAAATTGTTTCGGTGTATCCAATATAATTTCCTGTTAACCGGTACGTCTTCTGGCTGAGCGTAATGAGGCAATACAAATGAGGAGGCCGGAACGGTAACGTAATTACAATGATGCATCCTGATTTCATGACTGGATGCAGGTGCGATCGGGTTACAAATTGACCATGCCTCTAATGATCGAGCCGACTCATCGAATAGCGACGAAACATCCGATCGATGATCGGCTGGAAAATCAAATTACGCGTAAAGAATGTCCTATCCCGGAACACCGTGCGACGGAAATTCCATTATCCGTTGGGCCAGATATTCTACGGTTTAACTTCCTACTCGGAGAAATTTCAAGGATGTAAGGGAGCACACGGTCACTGCTCTCCAAGAAATCTGTCGGCTATGGATAATCAAGATAGATGACCCATCGACTCGCGTCCGACCAACTGCCTTCTAATACGAAGCTTGAATCAGCGACGACCATAATTTATCGTCCGTTGGTCCATAGAACCGAAAGCAGCCCTTATGAATAGGTAAACGGAACGGGTAAATGATTTCGATAAATTAAAGATCTGTAGGATAGGTTCGAAAAGTAAAATTGCACGATCCTTAATGCGAATCATCTCGAACGTGCACGTAATTAGAAGCCAGAAATACATGAGGCAGAATCGCGGACGATTTCATTTTAAGCCTCCCCCCATAAATCCTTTTTCCGTCCGGCCGATATCGGGGTTCGGAAAGCGCGACGAGGGGTTGAAATAAATTCCCTGGGACCGACCTTCGCGAAGGTCGTGCATTCCGGGAGACCTCGTCCGCCACAGGAATTCGGGATTATAATTGAATATCGCTTACCTCAGGGACGTTGACAGAGCTTTGCAGAGCGAAAAGCTGGCGAGCAGGGTCTGAGACATGCACCGTCCTTGCCCTCGAAGGACCCGTTCAGGTCCTCTCGTTGCTCTCGCTCTCCTGCTCTTGCCCCTTTGTCACGCGTCTCTGTCTCGCTTCTCCGGCGAATCACCGTTGATTCACTTCTTCGAACACCACCGACGCGAAGGGGAATGCATCGACGTTCCGTTATCTTCGGGAACGCTTTGTCCCGCACGATGCCGGGACGAGGTTATTCTTCGGAATTCGTCGCACCTGCGGCCCCTTAGCTGTCGTTCTCCTACCGACGCGTTCTCTCATTGATCTCGCGACATGAGCCACGCGATTATCTGCACGAGGCTGGCCGAGACGAAACGCCGAGCAGCAGAGAAGCGACGCCGGTGCGAAGCGCTGACTGAACCACTGGCAAGCCAACGAGGGGTGGTCCGTATCGTGGAGGTCCCTCTACTCTCTCTTCTCCCGCTCTGCCACCCTCTCCAACCCCCCCCCCCTCCCTCTTCTATCTCTCTCTCTCTCACTCTCTTTCGCCCCCTCCCCTACCCACCCCTCACTCATTTCCCTCTTCCTCCCTCTTGTACGGGATCGCCCTTATTCCACCCCCCCACCCCTATTTCTGTTTCTCTTTTTCCGATTTCACCCCTCTATTCCCGTCCCTCTCTCTCTTCCCTATACATTTACCCTACCTCTCTGCATTTCTATTTTTCTTTTTCTCGCCCCTTTAACCCACTACCACTTTCTCTATGGATTTCGCTGCTCTCTCTTTCTCCCTGCTGAACGGTCCCTCCGTCTCGCTCTTTCTATTCACGTTGCTCCCTTCTTCCTGTTGCTCCTACACCCTCTACGTCTCTCCTCCTCCCTTCGACATCGGGTTTCCTCGTTCCTCCTGCATCGTTTGTTTCGTCCTGTCTCTCTCTCTCTCTCTCTCTCTCTCTCTCTCTCTCTCTCTCTCTCTCTCTCTCTCTCTCTCTCTCTCTCTCTCTCTCTCTCTCTCTCTCTCTCTCTCTCCCTGCCGCCACCCTCCCAATACCGGGGAGTATTCCCCTACTTTCACCACGCCACGGCGTTGGCACAACGGTGTACACACGTTACACGCTGAACGAAGCACTGGCCGTCACGATCTTACGATCCTGCGCGTTACCACCAAGTGCATCACGAGCTCTTGTAGTACAGTGTAGGTTAAGGGTGCACTCACATTGACTTCTAGTCCATTGAAACATCTGGGTACAGCGATATTAGTCGCAAATTCAAGTGTATTTTCATTAGTTTCGGTTCGCTTCCAATTTTGTTGAAACGTTGGGAAATATTCATAAAATTTTATCGTAATTTTTCTCGAGTACTCGGACTTTTTCCTATGCTAAATATAATACAAAATATGACGCGCCATTATTTTTCGAGCAAGAAAGCGACGATTTATTTCTCAACGTACCGCGGCGATTAACGTTGTCAGCGATTTTATAATAAACTAGTAAATCATCGTAGTCCGTATTATTTCAAGAACGTGAATGTATTCTTATCGCTTTAAATGTGCCTACAGCCCCAAAAATATATCTGAGCTATTCTACCTGGGTGTTACAGATGTAATCGATCGATACTTTCGTTCCTTTCGCGTATGAATAAAATTTGCACGTGGCACTCAAATCTTTACGGGCCGCTGGAAATGGAGAAGTTCCTCGCGCGGGATGTTCCGCGAATATTACAAATAAAACGTGATCGCGGCTCCGATAGACGATATACGTATAAGTCTAGTTCCATTAAGATATCTGGTAGTAGAATTCACCCAATCGCTACATTTGATACGTTTCGTAGAGACGAATGAAATCCAAGTAAAATAATCAGAAACGTTGCACCGGGACAACGATCGCTTGTATATAAATTGTATAAATTGTGTACGCTCGATAATGCACCTACACTGCTGGCATTGTATGGAACAAATTCTGCTGACATTTTGCGTTGGAATGGGAAGCACTTTTTTTTACGCGAATACCCGTTATTGTCTATGTATACGAACAAACGACCTGCCCTAAACTGCACTGTCTTCTATCTCGCGTGAACTTTGAAAGCTCTTCAGTAAATACAAACACTCGGCATTTGTGCTGGCGGTATGGGTCCAAATGTCACCGCAAACGGCCAATATTCGCCCGATAAATGTCGACCGGTTTAAGTTATAGCTATTTCCCGTTCTAAAGGAATACATTTACTCTTTATGACTATCTACGATTCAACGTTTGCGTGATATCTTTCAGATGTACAAAGGCCTACGTGCCATCCGATTGATTTACGTAACGTTATATTGGAACGCCGACGGGTGAACTATGAAGTATTCGTGTGTGTATTTTTCATAATCGTTACTCTAAAAGCGTTGCATAAAATTCTACCCGTTGACGTTATCGTCGGGTCGGTTGCATTGCAAACGAATTATACATAATTATTTTCCTTCCTCTAAATGTGAGTTCAGTCATGCCTTTTAAATCGGCGGAAAATCAAGTTGGTACAGTTTGGATAAAGATTGATTTTTGTTCGTACTGTAGCTGTGTCAAGATTTGATTGAACCATTGTTATATCGGGGTGAAATGTAACGATACCAAAACAAATTTACGAAATAAATGGGAAAAAGTAAACTAACAAAGCCAAATTGTTGGTGCTCTTTGATCCTTTTTCGATTCGAGCGTGGCACGCGACGCGTGTCACAAGGTAGAATTTCGTTTGGAAACTCATCGACTAAGCGGGGCTGATCAAATTCGAAGGGGTTTCCAAAAGAGGAGTAAATCTGAGAGTAAATTCGATCGAAGGAAGGAAGCTCCTTTGCGAATTTCCTTTCCATTTTCGAGATAAAAGCGATGATAGCGTTATACTTTTGTCGTAATACAATATTTGATATGGACTCCCCGACCGGTTGCACTGATTAAATGCACCGGAGTGAAACCTGGCCTTAGATTTTCGATGCATTCACATTTTAAAAAGCAGATTTCAATATCTCCAGTACAAGCATCGCGTGTACATACGTATGTACGCACGGTAAATGTTCTCCATTCGAACCCGCCGCTTGCGCGTACATACATATAGTCTGATTTTCCCACTTTCCTTTTTTTTCAAGAAACTCACAAAAGCTTATGCTTAATACGAGCGAGTTTAATTCACTATTACAGACAGGCGTGAATGGTCGTTTAGGCTTGTGCTAAATAAAAAAATTCATGCATCGCTAAAGCTATTAATCTTTCATCGTTTTTCGTTTTTTCGTACAAAACGCTAAAACTCCCTTATGATTCTTGAAGAGGGCCGACTTTTACTTACACGAAAGTATCGTCGGACACGCAACATTTGCGTAAATATAAAAAATAAATTACGTAACACTTGGTAAATGATTATGATCAAAGTATTTTGTTTCGTAATTGATTACCAAAGAGGATGGTGATGCGCATGGAATATCAGTTGAACTTTATCACTGTAAGTTAAACGTGAACTTTTGAACATCGAGGAGAAACGTTATGGCGCATAAATTCAGAAATCTGCATTCAGCATATGCACAAATATGTGCAGCGTACAAAGTTTAATTACTATGCGGATGAATGGGAGTGGGAAAATGTAAGTGTAGCGTAACACATCTTTGAAACTAACTAAAACATTATACGAACGCGTGGGCTTCCCTAAACCATCTTCGAAATATTCTCAGGCTCGATTATTAAAGATAGAGCTTCTCTACCCTGCTCACCACTTTCCATGAAAGTGTTACGAGTTTCGGCGCTTCTATTGCCTCGTGAGCCGAATCGCGAATACGTTTATCATTCTAATAATGCAATAACCGAGCCCCTCTAGAAGCATGAGAATTTATGCTTTCGTGTCGGATAATACGCGAGAGTTGGGGCGTTTTAATTGCAATCTATATTTCGTGACACCACATTTTACGAGGGATCCATAATTTCCCTGTTCGAAACTAACGTTCAAAGAATGCACTGGAATCAGTCCTCCCTAAAAATCCACAGCTGCGAAATATTAAAATCGAGAAAATTCAAGAGAAACGTGGATTGGAAGAGATTTACTTTATTTTTTGCTCCCGTTTCGTGAGTAAGTTTTCATAGCGGTGTTTATGGAACGAGGAAAGCATTTGTGGCTTTGGTTATAAATCACTATTGTAACATTATCTACGGCAACGGATTTACTAAGGCAACGTCAACAAAATGAAGTTTTTGTTAGACTCGTCTAAGTTAGTTTATTTGAACCGTAGTTACAATTTATTTGGCCCTACGCTTAAATGCTACGTTTTTTTATCAATTTAATCAATTTAATCTAAATAGGAGTAAGTATTGATCTTAGAGACTCTGGGATCGTTGGGCCGATAAACTGAAATTAAAAAAAGACAACGGAATAAATTTGTTAGTAAACTAATTAAAAGTAAATACTAAACTGCGATTCCAATTCGTAAGAACGCGAAGTTCTACGTTACCGACGGTTACGGCGATGAGAGTTCGTAGTTGCGTAATACAACCGTAATCTAACCTAAATTACAGATACGTAAAGCAATGATAGGTGCGCTTACCAGTGTATTCTTCTCGATATTTCCGTTGATAACCAGCATCTTTTTGTTTGCTAACATTCCTATACGCCACAAATGACAAAATTGTTCCTACTATGAAAAGGGGAGAAGCAGCCATACTTTCTGGGATTTCCTCCCAACCTTTGCGCCAGAAGTGACGAGCTTTCTCCGCTGAAATATTTTATCATCAACTAATATTCCATTACATATGTTTCATTACGTACCTAAAGGTTTCCCGTATAACTTGTCGATATCTTCTGCCAATGTCCATCTTTTCAAAATTTTCGCCATCTTCGCGAATAAAAGAGACCTCCGTAACTTATCACAAAATTTGGAGGTTAGACGGAGAAACGTACAGAGTTCACGTAACGATACTACCAAGGATCGATTGCGTGCGCGCGATACTTTGACATCTTGAAATACACGTTTAAGCTATGGGTTGTTGAAATAGTAGTAATGTTTAGAAATTGTATCCATTAATTTAATTTAATCACATTCTAATTAGGGCAGTGTCCAGAACGTAAACAAATTATGGAAGCATACATAAGTTTATTTTATGAAATGTTCAGGTTGTCCTCCAAGAGTCAAGCAATTATAACCTGCTTTATATTTATCATGGTGATGACAAAAAATTATTATTATGTTTCAATCTCAATTATGAACTACGATACATCGAACTCGTTAAACAAGAAATTCGGTCCAGTATTCAAAATTTGGAAGTTTCGTCAATGCGCATGCTCCATGTTTATCGCAGTTGGTCGGTAGAATTTGAAGAGTGCGAAAGGTGTCGAGAAGTTTCGTCGAAATTTTCAATTCTTGTGTAAAAAAGAATTTTTTGCGGACAAAGAAATGTGAGTGTTATACTAGAGGACACGTAAAACGCGATTAGATTGAGTCTACTGAAATTGCTTTGAAAGTTGGGTAAACGTTCCACTAAAATCTTCCGAGGCCAGAAGGCACGCCATGTTCGACTAGCCGATAACTTTAGTTTCAAATGTTGTTCACGTACGATTTGCATCATGCCTTTCTTTCTCCGCTTACAGATATTTATTTCAAGATATATAGTAACAATAAATATTAGTATTCCGTAATATCTTATAACTATGTGTCCGGTGAACGCGATAATAGTCATAAATTCTCGCGGAGATCTGAAATCAACAAAATCGTGGAAAATCGCTTGCAAACATGGGTGTCACCGCTAGTAAAACAATTTTTTTGCAATATAATATATCTTAGAATTAGCATCGTTAAACCGTATTCGTTTCTTCGAAAATTTAAGGTTCAATATAAATTCTGATGCATCGAATAAACGTATCTTTACCAATCCACGTGAACGCATAAAAGATCGTGATTAAAAAGCAGAAACGATGGAACGCCGAATTACATAGTCAAAATAGAATGATGTATTTTCGCTTCTGGCGAGATAATTTGCTTAACATTTCCATCTGTCGGCTGGCAAAGGAACTACGGGGCAAACGGCAGTATGGCCGCCATCGTGAGGCCTTTAATTAGTGACAAGTGAATCGAAGGGGTGTTTTTTCACATTCAGTGTCAAAGGGATCGAGTGTACTCGTCTGGGATATACAGCACAGGTCCTCGCGGGCCTCGACAGTCTGGTGAGTACGAAAATCTCGTCGAATTAAAAGATTCGCGTGCGAGAAATGAAGGTAGTGCGCGGCCCTACTTCACACCTCGTTCCCACGCACGTCTTTTTGCATTGGTTTCGCGAAACGTTTTCGTTATACTTTTTTTTCTCAAGTTGTCACTCGAGCATCTGCTTTTCCACGGTAAGATGCGTGAGCAAATCGTCCCGTCGAATGTACGTAAACAGATTTAACGGAACTACCCGGAACACGCGTTCTTTTGAATTATGTCATTGAGAATTTCTTTCGGTAAGAAAGGGTGGACGACCCGTCGGGCGGATTTGCCCTCGTGACTTTTGTGCGAGTAAATTGGCAGGCCATTGGAGACGCTGTTTTCTTTTGTTTATCATTTCCGAGAAATGTTTACTCTATTTTGGGGTTAAGTCGGGCCTCCCACATCGCTGCTCGTTTGTCCGAAGGCATCGATAAGATTGTGTATTTTTTTAATTCCGCCACGTGCCGCAAGGTGGCTCCACGTGTGCCTCCGATCATTGTTTTCACTGTTTGCGAAAGCTGCTGAATTGTTTTGTACGAAGAATGTTATTCTGATAAAGACTTTTGGGTTAGGAATAAATTGTCGAAATCCAGTATTTCGTACGAACTTTGTATTTACGGTTGAATTAATTAATCGATCGTCGGAGTGCTGCTAAAGTAATATAAGCTTTAATATTCGTATGTCTAACTTTAATAGAGCAGTATTAAAATGATAACGGTACATGAAATATATGTATGTACACGTATATCTTCCTGTAAAGAGTTTTCATATAAACAGTATCTGCTAAATTTGAGTATGTAACGTATATTCATGTATAAAATATCAAATTGGACGGTATTGGACAGTCGAGTACTAGCTCAACCGAAAAACAGAATAATTCGTATATGATGCGAGTGACTTACGGGCAATTTAGTTACGTTACTTTGACCGATACATTTCATAACTCTCATATTTTACCCTCTATGCACATTAGCAGAAATTCTTTGATATTTACTGTCAAACATCGAGGCACAAAGTGTCACACGAAACCGCAGGCGTAACGTGGTATTTTTGTTTTACCGAATCGGTGCCAAAAATGCGTTCAGATTTATGAAATACTTTTGTCTCGGGCGCGATGCGATACACGCATTGGAAGTAACTGGAAGCGATGCGATCTTTCGCGAAAAAAGAAAAAAAAAATTCTACGGCATACGAGCCTGCGTTTCCACGTGTCGTACACGGACATACACGAATCCGTATAAATGGGAAGTCGGGGTGAAATTATTTTTATATCATCTTGCGAATCTTTTCGATGTCGCGAGCCGAAGCGCTATTAGCCGTGAATCACAGAATTATTCTGATATAAGAAACAATTTGGGATTATGTACGGGAAAGTTCGATTACGCGCCACGTGAAACGACAACGTAAGCCCTGTTTATGGATACAGGTTTCTTCGGCCTTTGTAAAGCGGCTGATAATTAATTTTGGCATAAAATAAAACACTTTAGTTTTTCGGACGCTTTAGTCATACGGAGTAGTTTTGTTCGCAAACGCGTTTTTTCCCAATGATTTGAATAGAACCTACATAGTCGTACCGCGCACTTACTAATTAATAACGCGTGTCATTATGCGCGGGTGAAGACGAGCCTCGGTGGGCTGTTTCGTGTACCACAGTCTTTTGCTCCTCCAGTCGTATTACGTCGCTAAACGTCACGAGTGGAACGAAGAGGGAGAGAGTAATTAGATCAAATCTACAAAACAGTGCGCATACCGCGATAAATCGTTTCATTTAATCGACTCCTTTTTTACGTCTTCCGCCACGAATACTTCGTCGAAAGGGAGGAGCTGGAATTGACATTGATCGATTCGCTCCACTCGGGGGAAGAATTTCGCGATAATTACAACTGCATTTCTTGCGGACAGTCGAACGAACGGATCCTACCGATCTCTGGTGTAATCCAGCCGCTATTGCTAGTGGTATGTTTGCCACTGGAATTTTGGAATTCAGAGCCAAAAAGCGAGTAGCGCGTCCCCGTCCGATAAAAAGTTACGCTTCTGAACTTGGCGACACGTGCTGCGACGGGACCACACACGTGGCTCCAAGTAAACGATCGCACGATCTCTAGTTTCCCTGTTTATCTTGCGTCATCCTTGTCCTATCGGATTGTACGATTTATTTTAACGCGGTAGTACGCGCGCATTAGACGTACATGTACAACGGAGACTTTCGTGATCCTCTACGTTCGTTATAACTTACGCTAAACGATACGAAATCTCCTCGATGGAATTTTAATTTTTATTATACGCAGGATGAGTAACGAAAGCTTGAAATACGATCGTGCTCGAACGATTAGCATTGAGTTCCGTATCAGTATGATTCGTTGTTACAGTGAATTATCTTACACCTTTCTACGGGCCAAATAAAACAGGCTATAACTATTATTTTTCTCGAAATACGCGGGACGCGGGTAGAAACTTTCACGGCAACTTAATATTTTCGTCGACTCACGAACTTTCCCGAACACTCGCTTATGCATCTGTCATTGGTTCTCTAAGAAAATATTATCCGTGTTTCGTGTTTTGCATTTCCACGGTCCGTCTAGGACTTCACGGACGGTCGAGATCTTCGGATAGATACGTACAACGTCGATCTGTATACGCTTGTGCACCGAGTCGAACTGATTTATTCATGGCTCTGCCCACGCATTCGCGTTCGCACCTGCGCGAGTGTCTTCCTGTCAACGATAAAATCTACGGTTCGTGATGTTCATTCAATTTTCCCGATTAATCTCGCCAGTGTATAATCACCGAAATAATTTGCGCAACAGTTTCGTTCGCTTAAGCAATCGAAAAATGGGAGACTTGACAACGCGGTCGACGTAGTTTTTTTTATTAAAGAGATTTAAAGAACACCCGTCAGACATACTTATTGGTTTATTTATTGCTTCCATCGTGGAGCGAATTGGCTGTATTAACTATAATAGGCACTTTCGCGTCTACAATCAAAACTGCACGAATTACAATGTTCAGACGAAATTACAAAATTGAAAACCCTAGAAAACACTCTTTTCGCAAAAACTTAATCATCGGTGCACAGAATACCTGTCTTATCAAATTATATTTGATCTATTATGTTCGGCCAGGTATATTCGTTTCCAATTCACAAGGGATCGCCCATTCGCGCGATCCTCGACTGTTTGTTAATTAGTTTGAATTTGCGACGTAACGGGGGAAATATGAGTACCAGTAAATCGTTGTGGTCTCTGTGTCGTGGCAAGCCAACGATTCGGCTCGGAAGCACCGCGGAAAGCGAAAGACGGCGAGACACGCACGAGGAACGATGTTGACCCGCGGGAGAATTGTTTCTAAAACGGCAACGAAGGGGTGGGCGCGTCGGGTAATATTTAGGTCGAACTAGATGGTGCCCGCGAGGAGATTTGTTTTCTCATTCCAGTTAAACATTACGATGACACATCTTGTCAGACGTTCCGTAACACTTATTATTTGCGCGTCATAACTCTAAATCGTACTCGACACAAGCAAAACAGTCGTAGGTTCACCGCGTGTAATTACACCGGCCATTAAACTTAGGAAATATCGTTAACGTCTACATCGAGGGATAATTATCGTCACGAGGGAAAGGAATAGAGATTTTTCAAATTCAATATCAAACGTCTCGAACCCTGAAGCATACGATTCCACCTAGGTAGTTCGTATAATTACTTGTGTACCGACCATGAATAATACTTCCAATCCCAACACAATATTAAATCCCTCGGACTTAACTTGACCGATGATCAGCGTAGTAAAATTACTGAACCGTCTTTCCGCGTCGATTCGAATCCACGGACATAAACTTTCGATCAAGCCGACGCTCGCGTTACGACGCCCGTAGTCCACGCGGGATAATATGCCTTTGGCGAATACCATGAAAGAAGGGAACGGGGGAGGGAGATAAAGGGGGGGGGGGAGTGGGGAAGAGAATAGCGAAGCGTATCCAGAGCATTAAATCATGAAAATCGTTCGAGCTGCCAAAACGACAATAATACTCACCGTTGCGCCGGCCTACGCGTCTTGTACGCTCTTCGCGTATAATAATGCGTCGGGACGTAATCTGTGCCAGGCTCTCGGCACTGCCAGATTCAAAATACGAGCGTAATGCGGGTAAAATGAAGGGGCGGTGTGGGGGAGGGGGTGGAGGGGGAGGCGTGAGGGATTTGCGCCGGTTGCCACAGCCGCCGACCGATAATGTATACGGCTCCCCCGTTTCGGCTTTAATGTTTTATCGTCCAACCCCGAAAACTATTTCCTCGAGCGAATCGTATGTACATAATTCTCTCTCGCGCTCTCCCGGTAATACAGTATTGTACAAAATTTTGGCTCACGCCGAATATCTCAGGTGTGATAGGACTCGCTCGGTTGAGAGAATGAAATACGTGCGCGTGACCCTTGGAAAACTGCCTCTGTGACTCGGCATTGCAATCGATTTTTGTGTTGTTATTGATTTTGTAATTGATCGATGATATTCACCTGTGATTCTTGAGCTTGGAATCGCGATATCGGCACGGTTAACGGAAAGATTGATCTTCAAATATTTCATCGAACACGTTTGAACGAGATTCATATTAGCGCCGTCCTTTTCATTCAGACGATTATGTTACATTACTCGGGAGTGCGAGATAAATAGCTTCGATATGTTCCTCGGGTAACAAATTCGTAATTTTGCCTAGCACTGTACCCATACACGCCCAGATGGTTTTCTGGCGATAATTCAAGTTTTCCTCGCATCGAGTAAGCCTGCTGATTAACGTTTTTTTTTTCGCGTGGACAAATTTGGACAAGTGTCGGAGAGGCGACGAAAACGACTGTGTTGATTGTCTTTAATTAAAGTTTGACTTGCCGATTCTAAATTGAAAATGGTCCTGTTGGCGGATAGTCGTAATAATAGACGGGATTGAGATGGCGCCTCCACCGAAAGGATAAAAATTATTGTTTGTTCTTCGCGCGTAATGAGTCGTCGGAGCAGTAAAACCAGAAAATGAAGTTGTACTTTGTGCCAAGTTCTCGAGACCACTGCCAAATTGAAAACACGCGCAACGCGGGTAGGGCCTTTGCGACCGTTGTTGCTAGTTTATATTTAACGTTATATTGTCTTCTATTTTTATATTTAATATCTTTTCCTGCTGCTTGAAAATTATATCCAAACCCGTAGAATGTGTCTCGTCAATGGCCCGCGCTTCGCGTCTCATTTTTTCGTGTTCGATGCGTTTTCTGGTATAAATCATACTTTACTTTTAACTTTCGTAAATCTCGAAACTGAGGTATTTTTCGCGGCGATATACAGTTTCTTAGTTTAATTAAAAATTCATGAATAATTAAACAATTTATTTACCAATTGATGACGAATTATTTAATAATGTAACTTTAAACGAATGAAAGATAGAAAAGTGAGTTTTTCGTACCTCGCGTGTAGCGGAGTGGCTCGCAATACGAGTTTGAATACATAGGAAGGTGTTATAATTGGAAGAAAAAATGTATTCGTACATGTTTGAAAATTAAAAACTCGTGATGTACACCTGCAGGCATTGCCAAGAAATTGACAGCTGAATTTCGTTCCAGCATTTCTGTAGTAAACAGTCTCAAAATACGATGTTTACTACGGTAACGGTTTATTATCAGGTCAATTGCGAGTTGCATTCTCCATTAAGCAACAGGTGTGACGAGTTATATATTCTCTTCATTAGACCAACGGACAGATGCGCATTCACCCTACGTCTCTATAAAATCTCTGTCTAGAGACGATATAAACATAACTTCGTTATAGAAAATCAGTGAGCGGTCTTGTAAACTTTTCCATTAATAAAACAAGTTCACCTACATACGCGATACGTATTAAGATCTACGGGTTTAATTATGCTACTTAATTAGCGCATGCACGATACGCGAATGATGGAGCAATGTCGACACGTAGAATTTCAGTTGTGGGTTCCGGGTGTGGGCGCGAATGCGATTAATATGCGAGCATTCTGTTCGATAAATAGCGGTGATACAGATTTCAACGTACGAGCAGATTAGCGTTGTAAACTAAATAAGAGGTAGTAGAAATACGATTATGATCCTCGTGTTGTAACACGATTCAATAACGCGGCCGAGGTTTATAGCCCGCGGTCGCTATACAAATTCAATTAGTCCATTATCGTACCCCAAAATCTGGCTTCTGATTTGTCGTTCGCTTAATTGATTCGTATCGCTCGCGGGTTCTGCCTCTAAACAGTATTGGATTTACATTTACTTTCCTTGGGTTTTAACTTATTACTTCGTGTCTAATTAAAGATTCGTATCGCAATCCAGATTTTACTTCGCACCTGTCTTCCGCTGCCAAATGTCTCGAATCATTAGAACAGAAAACACAACGTTTATGTTAAAAGTATCTGTTAAACACATAGAAGCTGCTTGGCAGTGGACATGTTGCCAAATCTTTCTCGGGCAGGGGTTTAAAGGCGTCTGCTTAATGACTCGTCAAATCGGTCGTTACATTGTTAAGTTCTGCCGATGAAAGTGACCTTAATCTCATTGCGATTATCGTTATTCCTTCCCTCTCATACCTTTGCTTCTTCTTTAAACGATCAAGTCGATCGTATCCTCGTGGTTATATGAAGTTGAAATCAATTTTGAAATCTATCAAAAACGATCGAATAACTTGCCAAGTAAATCTTTCGATCGATTCTTTCAGTCATCCCTGGAATTAAACCTTATTTATTCGTCCTCAAATTCATTTTTTCCTTTGCTATTAAGTACAATCCAAACGAATCGTTGCGGCTTCCGATTTATTAAATGACAATAAAATCACGTGGCGGGAGAATCCACTTTGATTGTCGGATTCAAACGAAATACGATCGAATCGTTCGATTCGAACGCGAGTACCGGTAACATGTCGAGCAGCAAGAATTAACGCGATTGTTACGAACGGGACGAACGGTAGATTTCGCGAATAATAATATCCTCGCTCCACGAAACACCAATGTATCTATTAACGCAGCAGCGTTTAAACATGCCCTGTATTCAGGAATTTAGCAATTTAGCGAGCTAGCACAGCGCCAAAGTGCAGGAATTTCGCTTGTTATATATTCGCCATGGCGTAACTCCCTGTTTCGCGAACGCCTGACCGCTATATGAATTATTTTTGAGTGGTTGAGTTATTGCATTCTAGCGGCGCGATTCTCGAAATAAAGACGTCTCGGTCAGGGAGCAGGGAATCTTACGGCGACAACGCATTTCCGAAAATTGAAGACGTAACGCTCAGGCCCATACGTATTAGAGAGACGTAGCACCTGTCCGGCTTTGTCAAGCGTTAGTCCGGATTATTAGCTTTCGAGTGGCCGAGGTTGCGATTTACACTCCGTATGCAGATAAATTGACTGGGCAGGTGGGGAACACGGTTTTCAGAGCTGGTTAACCGGAGTTAAAACACTCGGCCATGCGTTGCTTCGTTTGGCGGACATCGTTGCACCTCGGGGTTATTGGGTTGTCGAGTATGAAATTTGTGATACCTCGTATTGTCAACTTTGAGTCGCTACAAATTTCATACTCTTCAACCCAATACTTTATTGGTCCAAGCGCGGGTAGTAACGTTTAGAAAATTCTGAAAATTTGATCTTCTATGGACGTTATCTGGGTGTTACTCGTTTGCTCGAGGATCATTTCTCGAGTGTGATCCGCCTTACAATTTTATTAGCCCTTAAATGCATATGGTTGGAGGACTGCAACATACTTATTTTCCCTTTATAAAAATGGTCCTCTAAACAGAAAAAAAAACAAGAAAAAAAGCCACTTTTATTTAGCACTTGAATGCACTTGTTGCCATTTAGCAACATGCCAAATGTATTAGTTTAGAACACGTTATTCCCTGAAAATACGTGCCTTTCAGGGTTAAGGTCGAATCAGATTGTCCGCGTATTAAATAACAAACGCTGTCAACGTAAAGTAGACGAATCGTTTGAAATAAGACGCTCGCTTTATATTTAAATTATCACAGTGTATCGACAAACGCCACATTTTTTAAGTAACCCTTAAGAAAGCGTAACGTATGGGAATTCCATGGCAAACGAGTGCATATTTGTTATACCGCGAACATCCAGAATGTCGCCGCAAATCCATATTTTATCGCGTATACTCTTTTGATCGTTTCGTCGGCAGCTCGTACCGCTCGCCTCGATGGCAGGTTTGTTTCGACGAATCGCGGTAAAAAAATCGGTCACGAGACCGTTGTAAACAGGCATCGTCGGCACGAGAACCGAAATAGTTAAGCCGAATTCTCAGACCACCGTCGGCTTAGGCGCTCGTCGTTGCCATTTGACAACGCCTACGCGTCGGCCACGACTGGATTAGAATTCACTGGCAGATTTAGGACCAGTTTCGTAATGCCGATTAAAGACACTTTAAAACTTACCGTGAACGTTCGATACGAGCAACGAGCAAACATCCGAGACACTCGAGAGCCCTTGGCATTAGTTTTTATCTAATCGCGATAAACGTCGCGGTACGCATCGTTGAATCAAGATCACCCTGACCGAGACATTCCCGCCGATACGTCGAACGTCTTTGATAGATAATAGTCTGCTGTAAACATTTCAGGAAACTACTCGTTTAAGAGAGACTCTCGTCGGATGTTCGATACGAATACGAGAGTCGTTATTATTCCGGTATCTTATATTCGATAATACGTAAGCGTAATTCCGCAGAGCCGCTAAAGCGAAGTTACTCAAAACGTAAAGAGAGACCGTTAATTAAATTTAACGAACCAACGACCGACGATAGTAGAGATAACGGGCAAGTTAAACAGATTGGGGTGGTAGTAAAAAGTCATTTAAAAGCTACGGTCTCCGCATAATTCAAGCAACTCGAAAACGCTCGGGGTTCGTGCGGAGATAGCGAGAATACCGGATCGAGAATCGCGATCGAGTTTCCAACAATCCTTCGGCTGCGCTTGATCTTGCCCGTGTACGATCGCTCTTATAGCTAGATCGCCGTGTAAACGGATCACGTGGCTCGATCCTAACGATCTCCCTTTTAGAAGTAAACGCCTCTTCGATTCGCTAACCAGTTTGTCTTGTCGGACAATAACAACAATTGCGGTAGCGATCGGTCCGCAATGAATTCTAATTACCGTGGCAATTACATCGATATTTATTACGAGAGAATTTCATGTACAGTACCAACGGTACGAACGATAGAATTTCTTTCGACGAGAAAAACAAAACAATGCGTATAATGACTAAAGGCATTCTCCGCGAACGTGAAACTTGGAATTGAAACCGACCAAAAATACGAATATTTTCAATTAATTGTCACGGTTATCATGCGTTTATCATAATTCACGTACTATCGTCTCTCATAGCTTTTCTCTTACCGTCCGGTGGTGAAATCAGCGCTTTTCCAAAATGACGACGTCCATTGTACGTCAAAACTGAAGCTGTAACCCATCAAAGTCCAGGATTAAAAATAACCTAGTCAGTCAACTGTCGCTATCATTAATCTCGACGAACCGCGCGCGATAATTCCTTCCGAGAAGGAATACGGAACAAGGGGATGGGAAGTTGGCGCTCGCTGTCGGTCGACACCGACATCGGTCCTTACGAGTCGCCAAACCGAAAGGAGACGACTCCTTAAACCAGGATTACGAGTCGGCATAACGCGGCTCGCGGTGATTTCGGCGACGCTTTAATCCGTTCATTCACAGAAAATCCGTCTTCGCCATTGCTCGTGAATGGAGAGTCGAATATCCAGCTTAAGCTTAATCCACTGGGACTTCAGTTATATTGGCGTGTAGGCGTCACGTGACGCGATAGACCGTAAACGCCTCGTTTTCTATTCGCATCTTTCTCTCTCTCTCTGCCTCTCTCTGCCCCCCTCCCGTTTCACTATACTTTTTCTCGAATCTCTATCGGTGACCGTTTCCGTCTCTTTCGTCGTTCGTCTCCACTTCGCTGTCTCTCTCCTTCAGTCTCTGTCCGTTACTTACCCTCTCTGTCTCTCGTCGTTCGTCTCCCTTTTCATTCTCTCTTTAATATCATGCCACCGCGTCTTTTTTTTTGTCTCCTTTTATCGTCGCCTTTGCTCCCTGCTCCCTCTCCTCTCGCTCTTACTCCGTTAGTCTCTTTTCTCCCGTCACCTCCTCACCCCCACGCGCTCACCGTCCCCCGGCTTCCTCGCACCAGGAGGCAAACCAATTACATTATTTATAACCTCGAACTAATCTGATTACACGACGGCGCCACGCGTCGCCTGCGTCGCGAGCCGATGCCATCGGGCGTTTCAATTCCGAGCCGTATAACACTGGCCCGGTGTTCTCGAAACTCGAAAATACGTGAATCGGGCTCGTTCGATCGATGTGCGCTCCGATAGGAAAGTCAAAAGGGAAGGTTTCTTCTCTTTTTTTTTCTTTTCGTTCGTGTCCTATTTAAATCCGCGTCAACGTCACGGTTCAGCGTCGAAGAAGATTTGGCGAGTTTATTTTGTCACCGTGACTCTAGAGACGAGAATGCTAATCGGATTCGTCGGCGGTAAAGTTCTCGCGGAACGAAGATGTTTCCGAATGAAGGATTGGATGCGACGGAAAAGCTTTTAGAAATTGTTGAAACGATTAACGCTAGATTTAGGGGCATCGAGCTCAACTCGTTTTTACTTCGCCGAGGTACGACGAAACCGCAAAGTCTTTTGGAATAAATGATGGGGCACAAGATTCTTGAGCGGAACCCGTTGCTGTTTTGTTCGTAACGTTTAATAATACCACGATTAACGTTGGATTCGAACGATCCGAGCGAATGATATAACATCCGAAATTGGAAGGACTCAAAAATAATAAATGGAACGATGCAGAGTGGCTCTACTTGTTTCTAGAGACGTCATGTTTCTGTCAAACTTAAAAATAAAGGCGGCGCGGCAACAAGAAGGTGGAAAAAAAGAAATAAATCATTTCAGCTGCCGGTCTGTCCGCGCAATGACGTCAGCGGTTCCGTGACTAGGTCAAGGTGTCGAAGAGAATCCTAATTGTCCGCAGGACCTTTCGTTCTGCTTTACTTCGTTTTTCGTATACCTCGAGTCGATTCGTTTTGGTTCAAGGAACGATCACTGGGCAATAAAATCTAATACGGTTACGTCAGCCGACCGTGTCGTAAAGTGGTATTTGTGTTTCCAGACTCTAGCCGGACCACTCTATCCCCCGTCTCGATAAACAAATCTCCGCGAATTCCGCGTCCAATCGGGTCGTCGCGTTCTCAAACCCTGATATCGACCATAACGTTATACTACCGCGTAAAAACTCAAAACCGATCACATTTTGTCACGAGGATGGGTTTGCGTTGTTCGTTGAAACGCGTAAGATCTGCCAACGTGTACCGTTCGTGCCGTTCGCGTTTCTCGTTTCTCTTGTCCGCGTTGCCCAGTTGAAAAAAAAACAAAGTTTGATGGAGAAAAGAAAAGGGAGCTCATACTTTTCGCTGATACTCGCATCCTCGTGTTCGCCCCTTCTTTTTATTCCCACGTTCCGGGAGTACGAATTCCAAAGAGCGTGGGCCCGATTAAAATCTTTCACGGTTACCTTCGATTCTCCCAAAAACTCGAAGCGAGAATTCGTAATCGCGTAGTAAAGTTACAACGAGAGCGAAACCCCGGCTCAAGGATTCGCGTTGGTCCATACATAATTCTGTCTCATCTTTCTCGTTCGACAGGAGTCCCTTTTCGCCGTGGTTTCGGCAGACGTTGTAAACATATAAATCCGGCGCGTATAAATGCATCTCCGGCTTTTACGATCGCCGGTTGTAAATTTCCGTTGGCGTCGAAACGACCATATAAACCCGCGCGCCGCCTTCTCGTTGTCTTACGTTGGAATTAGGGGTGGGCATCTACTTGGAATTTCGATCTCGGGACCATCTTTTTTCGTTTTTCTCGAGGTCGCGCACGCAAATCTGGCAAGGTCGGCCGCGATCTGCACTATTTCAGTTACCTCGGGGTAGGGGAAACGTTCTAACGGAGAATAGATTCGATGAGAGAAACAGATCGTCCCGAGGCTATTGGGAAAGAAACACAATCGCGGCTGGAACGTAAAGAAAGGCGATAGGAGAATTTACTCGATCGTAGAGTATCCGAAAATATGCGAGTCGTGGGATACTTCTATCTCGGACGTAATGGTCGATTTTAAATTTCGATGGTCCTCGAAGCAAAAGGTCCCCGCCGAGAGATTCCTTTCGGTATGCTCGGAGTTTCATGCGTTTCTATGGTCTCGCTCGATCGTAATTAAACCGGTTTCAATTTGCATTGCGAGAAAGAGCGGTAAATATATCGACGATTCGTAATAGGTGGATTACGAGTTCGAGGTACGCTCGTATCGAAGTGACGCTGGTATCGACGAGCGTGTAGGTTTTAATATCTTGCGCGAGGTTAAATCACGCGTATCATACGAGCGCGCGCAATCGCGTCAGCGTGACAGCTTATTTCATAAATTCACCTAAATTTCTTCTTCCCCAGACTACGCGAGGTGCTTAAACGTGCGGGTACGGTACCTGGTTGTGCCTCGTTGCAATTAAAAGCCTATCAAATTAATTGCCCTCGCTCCGCGCATTTCGTAGTCTCAATTTCGATGACGATATCAGGCGTATGATCGGGCAATAAAAAATGGAGATATACAACCTGACGAAATTAAGGCTCAGGGAGAACGTGTCACCCAGAAATAATCGGTGCGAAGCATTCGGGCTGGAAAGTACGACATGACTTTAGCGTTATCACGTGTCGAGATCTCGTACGAGTGGACAGATGCCGAGGACACGAGATGGAACCCGAAGAGGCCTTACGAAATCCAATTACCGCGATCGTTAGGGTCATAGAAAAATTGTACTGTAGACGTTACGTTTTCCCTCTCCTCACGCACTCACCCCCACCCCTTCCTTTTTTCTTTTTTACGTAAGAGTACCGTAACATTACGTTACTCTCGGTCGCTCATCGATTTCAAATTTTGCGCAGAATTCAAGTTCGACCTGTAGCGGAATCAATTTTCTCGGGAGTTTCTCTCGTACGCGCGTAACATCTTTGTAATCTCGTTATCCGAGTAGTAATTCGATTTGCATATTCCCCGTTACGAAATTGAATATGTAGCGCGTCGAATTGAGATTCTTGCGTTGGTTTACGTAAGGCTACCATTAACCGAGCACCGTCGATTTACGACGATGATCCTCTCCCGCTCGCAAATCGACGATTCGGAGTAAAGAACTGAATCCGTTAACGGGAATTTTTAAATTCCCGAGACTCTCAATCGTCCAGATATCGATCGGCGGGTAAAATTTATCGTTGGTCCGTTGTCGCGAGAGAATTGGTATTAACCAGATTATTTCTTAAACAATTTAAACCACGACGCATTTGTGATTTCGAGTTTTACCTCGGCCCGCACCTGTATGGGACCGGATGAATCGTTGGTTAATAAATGATGATATATATTTGTATAGGTAACGCGTTCAAACGTAGGCATACGCGCGGTTTCATACATTACTGCCCACGGATAGCTCGAATCTAACGCGACCTCTTTTTACTGTTCGATTAATGCAGGAATTCTCGGTAGTTAGCTTACGCGGCGTAACGTGCGCCGCGGTTATATTTCCGCTTAACGACGTCATTGAGCCTCGATGCCGACGCCATCGAAACGTCGGGATAAATTTGTTTGGTCACAGATGACGCTTCTCCCACGTATTAGTTATAAACAACGTGGACGCGCGGTAGATCTAGCCGGCTAGAAGGCGGTACGAGAACGGAGATCGTACCGGCCAATTAGGAACTGCATTCCGATCGTCTCGTTTGAAGAAACCCGGCTTTACAGGAAATTAACGCTCTTAATTTTACGCAAACCTGAAATATCAGCATCGATCGAGCGTAATTGGACCGAATTCGGTGTCCCATAATTGCGCCTCGTTTATTCTCCTTCCCTTCAATAACAGTTTTGTACCTGGCTCGCCCGCGATCGCGGAGTCGCGTATTTTTTACGCACCGTTTCAAATATAATTCACGCGATAATGCGAAAGGAAGTAACATGGGCGCAATTTGTCCTCGTCGCGGTGGCGGCGGCGTGCATGTCGGAGGGGGATCAACGTCGTAAATCAGGACTTTATTTTCGAGGGAGAGAAAAAGAAACGGAAAAAAAAGAAGGACGAAATGATATGTACGCGAGGCTCGGCCGCAGATTATATCCTCGAGAAACAGATGTTCGTACCGAGTGCCTTAATTAAGAGGTAATTATTTATCCCACGGCGGAGTCCGTGCAACTTTCTTTAATGCGCGGCGCAATTAATATGGGGTGACTCGGGCAACCGGAAGTACACCCTCGTACCGTTGTACACACTTTTACGAGGGACTCTTCTTTTCCTTTTGCGTCACGCTACGCGAGAGGCGAAAGCCGGAAATACATTCTCTCGGTATGCTTGCCAAGCGCCCGAAACGGGAAATACGAAATACGATGCACAGGCAATATTAGCCGATAATTTGTCTGGTTGGCGCGTAACGCGATTAGCGTCGCATCGTCGGGCGGTCGATTTTGATCGAATTAAAACGCTCGAATGCGGCGGCGGGGTCTCTTGGTGGTTACTTCCGCGAAAGGTTCGTAGGAGTCAATATTCGTCGAATCGTCCCGCATCACTCTAATAAGAGTGGAAAATCTTCTCTCGTGTTTGTCGACAAAAATCTAATTTTGTATATCTTGCTCATCGCTTGCCACGCGACTGCATTCGTTCTCCTCCTCGCGGTAGGTGCGCCACTCGAATAACGCCATCGCGGTTCGCGCCATCTTCTACCCATTTTTCTTTCGCCCTGACAGTCTCTCCTCGCGACATTCCAATCTTTCGTGCTACCACGCGCGCGTCGTTTGGTTTTTAATTTACCCCGCAATGACGTACCATTCGATCAACAATTTACGATAACGAGTGCCATTGAATTCATCGCGTATGAGTCGAGTTTAAACTATCCGCTATTTTCTCTACGACTTATTGAATCGCGTTAAATCTCTCATACCAGTTGTTTTCAACCATTTCACACATTCGGATCGGTGAAAATGGAAGTATCTATTTCGCGGATACTATTAAAGCTACTTTGTTTACCAGTTTTTAAAACCTGCAATACCGTGGAATGCAAATTCTGTAAAAGAAAAGCACAGTTTTATACCATCTGCCCGATTACTCCGGATGCTCAAAATTGATCGTTGACGCTGAAATTGCGCGCGCATTACGCAACGGCGTAATTCACTCGTCCGTCACCGCGCGTCGATCGTCAACCAAACGCTCTTCTCTTGCAATAATAATTTAATGACCGAATTATCGCTGCCACTATAATAAGCAGTCCATTGTGTGGCCGATTCGACGTGGATTTGTTTCCATTTTCTTAACATTAGCACCTTGTACGTCCGCGGCACACAATGGAATGACAAGGATTAAGAATGGCGGAGTGGCGACTGTTTGCGAATTAATGTCGTCGCTTTATGGGGACTCCGGGGTTGAACGCCATGACCTTACGGGTAATTGGACGTCGCAGGTTGGCACTTAACGGTGACTCATCGCACGCTTACGGATTATCTCGCGCAATCTGCTCTCGATGAGACACACGGTGCCAGGATGAATCGCTTTAAAGTAGGAGCGGATTCAAAGAAATGGTAGGGTTTGCCCGATTATATGTATAGCGAAAATATGGCGGATCCGACGCTGATTATCCAATTTGAGGATGTATGGGTCTCTTCTTGCCAGCGACACTGCAATTTTTCATATTCATGGTACGTGCGGCGCGAGATGTTTCGACCGAAACTTTTATCTTCCCTGGCGTAACGGCAGCGTAACGTGCGTTACATTTCTCTACCTTCGCGCGCGACAATTAGCGTTCGTTCGGCATTGAGTCGAGTGGTCGGAATATCGCTGATATCGATCGGACAAGGAATCGATTTAAGCTGAAATTATTTTCTATACGTTTCTGACGTCGCGTGTCGTGTACCGAGTACGATATTTTGATTATTAATTAGGTAACGAAACAATTTATCGTAATATTATTAATACTAATACCGCCAGGGTTGCATAAGTATTACGGCTTCTCGATTACCGGCAAGACTCTCGAAAAATCTGCAATTGAGTTTTTGGCCAAGTTTTCCATTTTCCAGGTATCGACGCGTGTCTCGAAAATCGGCAACGAGACGTTTCCGAAACCGCGAAAAATCTCCGGATGGAGACACATCGGTGACGTTCGCATTTGTTGTGAATGCGGAGAAGGCGAATGTATTTCTGAGCCCGGTGAGTCATATACCACCCACGCGTCTCACGCATACGAACGCAGAAGCGTGCCCGGTAACGAAGGCACGAGTGATACGCACACGCAAATTTTCTCGCGGCTCACCTTGCCGTCTGCGGGAACGTACACGCGTGCGATCTCGTGCACGTGAGTTTTTTCAAACCGTGTTACGCAACGAACGTTACGAGTATTATGCCAATATTCCTGCACTGGCCACTCGAGAAGAAAGTGTTTTACAATCTCGACGAAGGTTAGCTGAATCTGTTACATCGATATATCGTTGAGATTTTATCGATTTGCGCAAAGTACCACCGCCGAGTGTTTATCATATTTTACCGCTCTCCTGGTTTATTGCTTCGGTTCAACTTCGACTAGCCACGATTACAAACAGCCACGCAAATAGTTGTAAAAATGACATTCGTAAATGTACGCGATCGTTAACGCGCGCTGCAATTCTTTCGCGTATTATCTTGTTTACCTTCCCGTTACATTGATATTCCAGTCGCGTACTAAAATATACCAAATAAAACCAACGTCGTCGTAATCTCTTAACGTTCCTGAATTCCGCTGAAATGCTGTACAATGCCACGCATTTCACGCATGCCGAAAAACGTAAATAAGAATCAAGTTACGGTCCGGTTTGTTCGGTAATTGCTTTTCGGTCGCATCGCTCTAGGGTCTTTACGTTTTGATTACTATGCAATGCGGTTACCACCTTTTATGCTAGTACGCCTCCCCGAAAAAAAGATAGTTTCCGTTCGCCCTATCTTTTATTTTTTAACAATAGGTTAGTCGCGCGGGGTACAGATGTCATACAGTTTACTTAAAAATTGTTACTTTTATCGCATGCGGATTACGCCTCCGATATCTGTAGTACCTCTCGGTTAGATCTATGTGAAATTAACAAATTTTTTAAGATAAAAAAATTAATTTTGTGCTATTTCTATTATATGATCCCAATCATTTTCTAAACGAATACTTTAATTATCTAAACAAATAAATGTTAATGTTTAGTAATGACAAAAAGTGATAACTGCTGATTATGTCTCCTCTTAACCAATAATTTAGTGATGGGTGACAGGTGTACCCCACGCGACCAATCACGTAACAAACATCCGCGCAACTAACGGAGGGTTACAAAAAAAAAAAAAGAAAAACTATGAGCTACAGTTATCAGAATAATAATAAGGTTTTGGCGCCACCCAAGTTGGAAACCGCTGCGACGGGAGCAACCCACCGTGACGATTACGCGGATCTCACACGCCTAACCACAGAATCGCGACTTTCCCGACGGGGGAGCGCGTACTGTGAGATCTCCCCAAACTATTCTTCCCTCGGAGATAGACTCTCGCGTGGATCGATTATCCGAACCTTCTTCACCGGGTTCGTCGAACTCCTTCCCCATCGTGTCCCGCATTTTGCGTAGCAGCCAGAGAGTGCGCTAACTCGGCGCGCACTTAGCGGCGCTAGATTCCCCAGGCAGATATTAAAAACAGCTGGACCCCGGCCACACGGGCACACGGTCGCGCGGTACGTGTCGTTTACAAGCGACGAATTTATCGCTCCTGCCGCGACTTTAAGTACCACCCCGTGGCTTCTTCGGCCGAACCCTCGTCGCTTTCGATAAATCGGCCGTCCCGCCCTCTCTCGCCCTTTTCGCGATCCCGGTATCCATCCCCCCCTCTTCCCTCTTCCCTCTTCCCGGCACCTCTGAAAAATTCGCGAGATAAGCGACGAAAACACACGGCTCGTATTCGCGCTCCCGGGAGCCGTACGGGAGCGGGCAAGTGGATTTACTGCCTCTTCGCTCAGATTATCTCCCGTCCGGATTGTATTGTCTCTTCGATTTCGTATAATTGAAATTTATTTCGGACGGTTATGGTTACGAATCGACGGTTACTCCAATGGTTCCCGCTTACCGAGAGATCGTTGATTCGACGAGTCGAGTTATTGGTTTCCGCGTTTTGGGTGAAATTAATCGTATGCCTCTTTGCTCGATTTTGGTAAAAAGTAAAAACCGTGACTCTTTCGAGTAGTACAAATAGGCGCTTTATCCGGCAGATCGAGAGGGGTATTTCGAATAGACGAGGCAGGGCTGTGTAAATACAATTTCCATCGTACTCGCCAGCTCGAATACAGAGCGAAACGGTCTTTTGTCCCTCGTCCGAGGACAACGAGAGGCTGGATTACGAGCGAGGGCGATTCAATTCGTTAATTACCCGAAACAGTTTAAAGTACGGTCCAAGAAAACACGTCGGTGGATATCTAGGTCGATCCAGAAATAACCTGAATGCATCCACCCGCTCCTCCTCCGCCTCCTTTTGCTTCTTCTCTTCGGATTCGTCGACTCTCAATGAAACATCCTCATCTGCCGGAGGCGTCGTGCGTCCTCCTCCACCACCTCCTCCTCCTCCTCCTCCTCCTTACCTCTCTTTCCTCATCGCGAATCGTTCCTCTCGATCCTTTCCTTTCCTTTCTTTCTTTCTTTCTTTCTTTCTGCCCTTCCTTCCTTCCTTTTCCCTTTCTCTTTTTCGCTTCGTCGTTTTTTGCCTTTCTCCTCCGCCTCCGCCTCCACCTCCCGGGCACCCGACTCTTCTGCGCCGATTAATTTGCGACTGCTGCTACTTCGGACCGACTCGATAGCTCTTAAATCCGCGGCAGTTTCCGCGACGTAAAAGCTGCTTCTGGTAATGCACAACGCGACTCTGCCATTTGTAACGGTGCGATTCTCGATTATCTCTTGCGTGGCTCCGATTATTTACGTCCGCTGATTCGATCTGGAGAAACGTGAATTCTGCCTCACAACCAAACGAAAATTGTTTAATTTCTCAAAGCTTCGACGAATTCTGGAAAACTGTTCCAGATCGCGACGCGGTACAGTAGAGACGCAGCGTTTCCAACTAATCGCCCAAAGGTTTTTAGAAACGTAGACGGGGAAACGCTTATAATTTTTAATTTTGCACTGAGTACGAGATGCGCGATAAGTGGGGATAAAGACATTTCTCTATTAACCTTTATCCGTCCTTTGACCGTCCATGATGTTCTATCATTTTCTATCATCTTTCAAAAAATCTTTATTTGAATAATTACAGAAATCTTCAAAGTACAAAACCTTAAAAAAAAAAAAATACAAAATTCAGCGGTAGGGAGTGTAACCAGAGAATGCATTCTCCTCCCGCCATCCCACGACGTTCTAGAGCAGCATTCGTCAACCTTTTGAACCTCACCGACCACCTAATCCATAACTCTAAATTCTGCGGACCACTTACACGTTATAGTTTATAGTGTTTGTGTATAAGTCCCAGGTCCTTATCCAGAGATTTTGAGCCGACAGCTTTTTCATAAATACACTACTTTTGTACATAATGTTTATACAACACACGTCCGCTGGAAGGTTAACAAACTAAAATTGCAAAGAATGTTCAAATTTTTCTCCGGACAACCAAAAATTTTCACGAGGACCACCGGTTGGCGACCGCTACCTCTAGAGTGGAACATGTGCTGTCCTAGCGAGCGGATAAAGGTTAACCGTAAGTACCTGGAGCAGAACTCGTCGGTCAAATAATCGCGGTATGGTTCGCGAACACCCCGTACACAGGTACAGAGAATGTTCGCGAATGCGGTGTTAATATCGCGTATTAATTTCTCTCGCGTATCTCTCGGCGAATGACGTATCGCGGCCCGGGGACTCGGGCACACACTCGGGAACAAATGTACCGTTCAATAATCGTTTCCAACGTATTAACCGCTAATGTACTCGTGTCGCGCGTCCCATGCGCCTTCGCGAAATTCGTCCTTTAAATACCTCGCGCGGGGGATTAAAAATTGGTCAATTAAGAAGCCGCGCACGGACAAATGTAGCGTCATTACAAAAGTGCAAGGGCCTCGTGCACCGGCGGGCGCACGTCGCGGGGTTGACACGGCGACGTTAGTCATGAATCCTTCCTAAAATATGGCGCCACTTTGTCCACTCGGGCAACCGTCTGTCTCCTGTAATAACCGTCGGTCCTTAAACTTATAGCGGGAGGAAAAGATACTCCGTTTTGCTGGTAGAGTGGCGCGGAGTCGGCGAAAAACATTCAACGCTCGGCGACGAAGTGCTTTCGCGCATGTCCGCCCCCTTCGGAGCATCGGGCGCATCTCCTTTTTATTATTACCATTTTCATTTTTATTTCTCAACGCGCGTCTCCGTCGGCCCTACCCGCGCCTCCCCGTCCCGCTCGGCCGGATCGTTTTGCCGCAATTAGTTTGTGGCCGGCGCGCCTCTAAATCGGGCGCCGATCGTAAATCCGCGCCGACACCGTCCCGGAATTCATTCCCGGATGATGTGCCACGGAAAATTGGAGCGTATCGCGCGACCGACTGTACCGGGTGGTCGGGCAAAAAAAAAGGCCACGTCGGTCGGCGACGCTTCTCGTCCTTTTAGTCTTGATCGCGAGGATTTTATTCTTGGACGCGTAAACCGTAACGTTTAGTTGGTCGATGGCACTGTCGTTATGCTGTATGATAGGACGGTGGATTTGCGCGATGGTAATGACACGCTCATACACTTATTATCTCTAACACTTCGTATTTGACAAGGTATGTTTTAGAAATAATGTGCAAGGCTTCAAATTGATATGCTACTGACTTTGTGATAGAATGACATTCTTGAGCTATTGACCGACTGAGCTGCGGCGTCTGTCGTGCTCATTCTTTTATAACCTGTATTACAAAGGGAATTGACAAACCAATTATGGTGGGGTTGGGCATAGAAATGATTCTTGTACCTTCTCCAGGAAGAACGAAAGATAGTCACTCACACCCGAGCAGAGCAAATGTTGCCCAGTTATAGTATATTATATTATCTTAAAGCTAGGCACAGTATAACGGTACACTAGATAGCTCCTCTTCCACGGTATTAACACTACCCCGTACGCGCATAGCTTCGTTTCACGAGATAGCTGGCTCTTGCGTTCGATCCCTCGACATATTTTTCGTACACTTTGGCGACGGATGGTTTTGCAATGATCGATAGTCAGGCGATCACCGAGCGGAAACGAGCGAGGCGTAACAATCGTTTCGCGTAATTTCAAATTCGTTGCTCGGATAGGGGGGAGGGGTTACATCGCACGTAACGGAAACAAAGTATCCCACGTGAGATCAATTATAGAGCGCATCGAAATATCCTCCGAGACGATTCCCGCTTTCGCGGAGTAAGTTTTGCTCGTGAGTCACGCCTCACGTTGATGCTCGAGTGAGCGGAAAACACAGAATTCGGACGATTACATTGACGCGCGTGGCGGCGCTCGCTCGACCGTTGACGTGACGTCATGCGTGGATAATTGTGCACGGGCCATCCGAGAGGGCGGCTCGCGAGGAATTAATCTCAGCATTATTACCATGGCGACGTCTCGGTGTCGCTTTATTTTCGACGCGCGGCCCGGCCCACTCGTTATAAGTAAATTTGGCCATCCCTGTTAACACCTTCCTCTCTCGTCATAATCGGCTATCCGGCCATTCCGACGGATGGCATCGACGCGCGAGATCGATCATTACGACGTTGCGCGCAAAGTTCTCGTCTCGGTTCGATCTAGAAGCTAATTTGCATAATCACGGCAGTCGTGCTGCGAAAGTAGACCGTGTTTGAACATGTCGCGGTCGTACGGAAGCACTTTATGCTTTTCAGTCGCGACGCTGAATATTAATAAAAATTGGCTTTGCAACGATAATACGTATGTTGGCCGATAAAGTGTCAAATGTTGAATTGATAGATATGTCTAGATCGATATGTTCGAGGTAATATCGAATTTCAAGTTCGAATTAACGCATCTCCAAGTTTGACCGTTTCACCGTACTTTAGAAATTCGTCGACCTGTGCGTCCCCTTCGCGAATGAAAATTTAATTAAACAAAAAGGTCGCGGGAGATTTAATTTATCCCAGCGCGCTACCTTTCCGATTCACTTCCGATACCTTGGTCGCTTTCATATTGATTTTACCGAGGTGTGATTTTTACGTTCTTCCTTTCGTCGGACGTGTACGCCAAGAAGGTTCCATCGACAGCCCATGAGATGTTATCAACGGACAGACGTGTATTTCTCGCCGATTGACTGACGTTCCCGTAATTACGTGGAAGGCGCGTGTCGCTCCACCAAATAAAATTAATCCCAGCTTGGCAATGAGATATCAAGATAACCCGCTCGCGCCTTCTTCGCACGCTCTTTTCTCACGCCCCCTTAGCGCGACTTTCGAAATTTTCGGGTGGTAGAGACTCCGGCGTCACAAAACGATAAGAGATTCGATGATAACGCGTATCAGATTTGCCGTCGTTAAGATTTTGGACGTCATAATTTTGCTCGACTCGGATAGTGGCGAGCATTCGCAACGATTCATTACCGAAAAGGACGATTCGTCCTCCGGCGCTCTCTCTCTCTCTCTCCGTCTTCCGAAGGAAGGGATGGGGCCGAATCGTTGGAAAAACATCCCCCGAAACGGCTGTCTTTTTGATTCACCGCTTCCTGCGCTCGGGTGCGCTTGATTTCGTCGTATTTTTGTCCGACGTGCCTTCACGTTCCGTGACCCCCTCCGCCATACCTTTTCCCGCTCTCGACCCCCGATATTCACGAGCTTCTTGTATTTTCTTACGGCCCCCTCCTCCCCTTTCCACGTCCAAGCGCGCGAGAAAAACATTTAGTGGTTTAAGGAGATGCGCGCACGAGACTCGCGTGCCCGTTTATACACGCGCGGTCACGCGAACCGAGTGCACGTAGGTTCAATGAGCGCTATTACGACCTAGTTGCAACAGACGCCGCGCGAGTATATTCTCCCGGCATATTAATTTACGCGAGGAGAACGAACTCTCGAGTGAGATGAGGTAAATACGGGGGGAATTTATTAATTGCTAGAGACGGATAAAATAAGACGAGGACAGGCGCCATCGGTTACATCTACTAGGGAATGAAAATTAAAACTTCATTGGAGCTGCGAACGAAGATTTTAGTTAATTTATTTTCGCGGAAGTAATGCTCGCAGTTTACTTTCACGGTTTCGCGACGAAAATTAGTGAACACAGCAATTCGAAGCGTCTCCGAGTATTTCCCTTTTTCCACTACCTCTTTATTATCTCTCTACCGAGAAAAGAGAAAACACGTGTCTGGCGTGCTATAGTTTCGGCGAATTTAATTGGGATTCTTTTCCGTGCCCTCCGAAACCGGACTTCACCTCCTTTTGGGCGCTTCTCTCGCATACCGCGGGGACACGCGGAGGTACCCCGATCGTGTTATAGAGAAGGGAGAGGGGGACAGAAGAAAAATAAATCCCTCGAGTCGAGTGCCTCTCCTCGCGCCTTTATCTCTCGTCATCACTTTCTCCTCGGCGTGATTTACGCCCGACTTGTCTTCCTTAATTAGGTTAAGGTTCTTCGTCTTTCTTTGAATCCAGAAAAAAAACCACCTCCGCTTCCGATCTGACCGCGAAATTTAACTCGAACATCCTTGTCACACGTTCGCTGACGTCGTTACTGTTCGTGTTCCACCGGCGTTAGGATTTCTCGTCGTTAGCTGTTCCTAGCCTTAAATTATCCATTGGTATATCGGCGCGATATTTATCTCGCAAACTTGTGTTTGTTAAAGAATTCTAATTTGTAACGCTGTATTTCGGATGACACTCGTAGCGTTTGATTTCGTTAACCAGTTAAATGCGGAATTTGGTTTTACAAACACATCAATGGGTGAGCAATTAAAATCAAGCAATGACGGGTATACGCATCAAATGCAGGCAAATGTCTCTATTATAAATTGTACGCAAAAAGGAAAGCAAAATAAGAGAGGATTGCATTTTTCTTCAATAAAAAATGAACAATTCGTTATTAAAAAGGTCATTGGTACTGTAAACTTAAAAATGGTCCAAAACAATAAACATTAATTTTAAGAAATTCAGCTGATTTCAGTGTGGTATTTTTCAAAGTAGAGCACTATACACTAATTTATGTATTTTTTAAATGTATTTTTATATCAATACATAGCAGTTTTATAGACAATATAAAGAAAACGTACCACCAGATAACGTTTTTACTACGTATCTGACATAAATTTCCAGTTTTTTTTTGTAGTAAGTGGGACTTCTTTTACTTTACACGAATATACACGTCAACCGCGCCGCAATAGAGTTTTGGATTGACGTGTATACAACACCGAATGCAATTAACTGGTTAATATACATATAAAGAGAACCTCGGTTCTACATTTCTAATATCCTTAGTATTCTAGTATCCTTACGTCATTATGTCGAAAAGATACACTGTCAAATAATAATCCTAAACGCGGGCCACCTTTTATTAAAAAGATTTGAAAACCACTGGTCCGCAATGACCGATACGAAGTATAACGGGAGGGACTGGCATCGTCTTAAGTAGTAACCGCCTTCTACGTCGTGGTTGGTCAGCCATTGCGTAGTTGCAGCTACCAAAGGCCGTTCTAGGTCGTTTGGTAGTTGCCATTAGGCAATGCTTCTCGCACTGGTTACCTTTCGCAGTTAATTCTACGTGACTTTTGTCCTTGCCTAGATTGAGAGCAGATCGGTGCACTCTCAAATAAATTCCTAAGACCGTTCGCGCGATAACATATCGAAAATCGTTCAGCCCCTGCGATGTCGATTTAAATAAAAAAATGTCGAGACGCATCGAAACATTACAATGATTTGGTAGATTTAATTGCGGGAGAGTAACTCGACATCAGGGTTTTTTCTCCTGTGGGTGGATCCAAAAATCGAATTTTTTTTATTACGTTTTCCCCAAGTATAGCATTTAAGGAATGTGTCCCCAAAATTGTATGCTTGGATTCCAAAAATTTTGCTAGCGACGTGCAATGTGTGAATGTGTCGACATTGTGGACCAGTACGCCACCCATGGAATTTCGAACGCGTTTTTCTCGACTCACAATTTTTTCATCCAGCGGTTCTAAAATCTCCAAAATTACACGACAGACTGCTCTGAAATGTTGACAGGATATTCCACATCCTATTGGCCCTTCCTAAATCATATTTATAAAATAAGAATATCATATCTTATTATTACAAAAATGACCCCACAAAACGTGCGATTTCAGATTTCGAAATAGAGACGTAAGCCATTTTCCCAATTTTTAAACAAAATGGTTAATTCTGGTACCCACGATAGCGACCATCTTCCCGATTAAGATGAACTAAAAAATGTAATTTGGTTCAAACCGTTCAAACAACGATCAATCCGACCAGCGACATACAATTTTAATCACAGCTGCATTGTGAGCAAAATAATACCAACCAGCAATTAAGTGAAAGTGATTAAAAAATTCCTATACATATATAACCAACAAGTCGCCAAACAATGTGCAAAAAAGAATAAGATGTACCGGAATGCTAAAAAAAAAATTCGTGGGGTCTGACTAATTTTTGGCCGCTCACAGAAGGACGACCTCTTAACCTCTGCCTTTGTACCGTCATTTATGCTCTCACGTCACCGTAGTTCGAGCGACGCCGCCGATCTCATTTTGAAACGTCGGAAACTTTACGAGAGACGCTGGTCGCAGGTACGCGAGCTTCGCAACGCCTCGCTCGGTGGTCGTTTATTAACTCTCGATCGCACGGACGCGGAGAGCAGGTAATTTACTAAAACAGCGAGAAATATTTTTAGCGCTATACGAAATCTTTGCTACGCGTTAGCGAACCCGCTCTACCGGATACAATTTCGGTGCGAAGAGGATCGCTCGCGGGTATTCCCCCGTCGAGAGGTCTGGTGAGCAAGAGGGAAACTTTGAAATTTATTAACATGCACGGTACGTTCTTGCGCCGGTAACAGCCACCCAGAACTCAATAAAACGTACTTTCGTTACTTTCACGCGGTCTCTTTTTCCTTCCTGTTCCACGGCACTCGCGTCGTTTATTTGTTAGCAACGCGATAATAAAACTTCGCGTCGCTCTATCCTTCTCTCTTTCTCTCTATCTCTCTCCCTCTCTCTCCTGCGAGCAAGCGTGTTCCATGCGTTCCTTCCTGAGAAGCAAGTTCCTTTGGCTTTTTCGTTTAAACTGCTCGCCGGTCGTAAGAAGTAATACTGGAAAAAGTCCCTCCGCGCTTCGGTTACGAGATACCCATTTTAACGATCGCACTTAACCGCGCCTTTTCGCGTTGACGTACGATGTACACAAAATTTTCGATCCCTACCAAGAGCGAGCTCGATGGAAATATTGTCCCTCCCTCTTTCGGCGAAACTGCAGTTTTAAAACTTGATTACGCGCATCGGTTCGCCGACAATCGTTCCGTTTATCTCGATTATTCAAATTTTCATTAGCGGGATCCTTGACTCAGATCCACCGATCGAACGAATAACGATGAATGTCCTTTCGCTGTACAGCAATGATCGAGACTCCTCTCCGTTGAAAATGTTTACCGTACGAATATCGGGAAGAGCGATGAATATCGTTGAGTACACCACAGAGAGAGAGACAGATGAATTACGTAATTTTCCATCCGATAGAGAAGGTCGGTGGTAGGTCGCGCCATCCGTATTTTTGAATTTTTTTTTTTCTTCCTCTTCTCGCTAGATCGTGGCCCCGGCATCAATAATAATGGAGTCTGTTTTTCGCGATTTCGTAGGTAACGGAGTGTCGGCGCGGTCTATGGTCAACTATAAAGGCCATCTGTTCGCTTTTAGAGTCTCCTTTATACCGATGGTGACGTCACTCCGCTCTGAGATAAACGGAGATGGACGCCCACTCGGCGGTATCGCGCCACCTTATTTTCCTACGTCGTCTTCGTCGTGTCTTTCTCGCAGCTTTTCCTTCCTTCACCTCCACCTCCTCTTCCTTTTCCACCCCCCCCTCCCCCCCCCCCTCCTCCATCGAGCCTTGTTTTCCACCTTGTTCCTCGGGCATCGAATCCAACCGACCGCGTCGACTGACGCCGGTATTATATGAGCGGACTTTAACGGCCGTTCGCCTAATCGTCGCGAACTAGGTTTCGAGGAAAGTTTCACAGCAGCTGGAGATGCTTTTGGCACGGTTATTACGGTGGGCGTCATTGTCATTCGTAAATCAACGTGAACGCTCGTTTCAACGCGGTAGCCGAGGATGGAAGACGATCGTTTATCGACGGAATTATTATTAAAAGATTCCTCCGTTCCTTCTGACCGTCATTTTACTTTGGTTAGGTAGGGAAAATTAATCTTGAGGCGAGAGAAACAGGGGAGGGCATCGAACGTTGAACGCGGTGGTAAAAGGCTGGAACGCTAGGGGAATACCGATCGAAAACGGGGGCAGACTTAGATCGTTATCGAAAGATCGAGAGGGATAGGTGATCTGAATTCATCGCGTTATCGGAAGCGCCACGCAGCGGCGATCAGTGGAGTGAGGTCGGACGCACGTTGGCTCGGCGCCAGGCGTCCCGACGCTTCCCGAGAGGGTGGACCGAGTCCGGCCGAAGACGGCGTCCCGGCGTCGAGCGTCCGTCAGTGCGCGTGTGACATGGCTGCGAGGCGCTACGGCGACCTAGACGCCCTCCACCTCGCGATGTGAACACACCCGCAGCGTCCTCGAAACGATCCGTGAATGATCCGTGAATGATCCGTGAATGATCCTCGACGCGCCCGCTTCTCTGCGTTGCACTCTTTTTTTCGTCCGAGTCGCGGCGACCGTGACCTCCGACGAAAGGGCTCGAATGGGAATTAGGATCGAAGGATCGACGAACGAAAAATTCTAACGATAGCTCATACTCGGCCGGAAGGAAGCGACGGTGCTGGAAGTCCATCAGGATGTGACTTTGCTCGATCGTTAAATTACCACCGAGTCGTACGGTGTTCCGTTTGAACTTGTCGATGATCCAGAGGCAAGTGATCGAGGTTTTTTTTTCGCCTGGAGTAATTGATAGCTCGTTCGTGTGAATATTGTTTATGTTTCGGGGTTCGTGGTTTGATTCGAGAGAGTTAACCCGTTTGGTACTCTCTGACTCGTGGACGGTGAGATTTTAAAGAGTACGAGTAAGAGTTTACAGTTTTGATTCGCGAGATACGATGACAGGTGCTTGGGTAGAGGGGTAATATCGAGGCTGACCTCGAAAGGGTTAAATTGCTTGATTAGCGATAGTGAGAACAGTGAAGATAGTTCAAATTTCGAGGACGTTGGAAGATCATCGCGTGACGCTTTCCAACGCGAAGATCGGTACGGGACGCTGTCCCGGAAGTCACCGGCTTCGGAATAATTGTTGGAAGAGTTGCGATCAATTGTTCGCGCTAAAGTTTCGTTCGTTAACGGTACATCGATGGATACGAAGATTCATTTTTGAGAATAATTTCTTCCTGCACACGCACATCCGCGATCCACGACAGGAGTTCCCGAGTTATTTTTAAACACACTTAACGTAGCATAACAGACACCATCGAGCAAACGAAATAATCTCGTCTCGGGCCAATGTTCAAATTAGAAAATAATGGCTTGATTACCGGAGCGTTGACGATCGATCGCTGATAAATCCGTCGGAAAAATGTAAGAAACGCAGTGAACGATTTGCCCCAGCAACATGGCGAGATGAGCGAACAGGGTTGTCTATGTAAACTCCCGTCGTAAAAAGGATTCTAAACGATATTGTCTCGCGTCAACGAAGCTGAACGTATCATTCCCAAAGCGAGACAAAATTGCATTCCCTCCGGCGAAATCTTCGAAAAAGCCGTTCTTGAAAAAAAAAAAAAGAGAAAAAGACCACTAAACTACGCTCATCGATCGATCCTCGTACGCTAAGGATTCGTAACGATCGAAACGATTAAACCATAAACATTGCTAACGTGAAACGCTCGTCGTTTGCCACAATACACGGACAGAATTTTGATTCCGTGTTTCTCGCGACTGTGAGAAGGAAACATTGGTCCCGCGAATCTCGAGTAACGGTAAAACAATCTCCGTTCGAGTCGCAGTGTTAATCGTCGAGTCGATTCCACGCTGAACTCACAAAATAGCTATTACCGGTGAAAGGTTCCTATCGAGCGTCGACTCGTCGCTCTGTCATCCGCGTCCCCGTATCGTCGAAGAGGGAGGACAGGAAAAAAAAAAGAAAAAAGAAATAAGAAACGAACGAAACTTTTGGTAAATCCAACGAACGCAACAATACTATCCACGATAAACACACGTCGACCGAGGTTCCATCGCGAGAGCCTTATCTCCTCGATCTTCCAAGACCGCCGATGATCGACGTTATCCACGGTCGTCGCTCGTTCGTCTCGTCGCGCCGCGCGGCGATCAATGATCGTGCCGGGCAGTGCGTGTAATCCGCTAGACCGCGCGTCAAGATCGTTTCGGCTGTCGTGTCTCGACAACTGACTGGACAAGTTATGTCGGTGTAGCGACGCAAAACTTTGGTGCGAGTCCCCGGTGTGCTGCGGCGAGGAAACGGTGGCTTCGAAACACGACGGATCCCTGACGGTGCTCATGTGTCGAGAAACGTAGTTACCGGTTTGTCGCGGCCCGTCCGACGTTCACCGCGTTTCCACGCGTAAAAGTTCTCTCCCCCTACGCGTGCACGTGCGTGGGTGCGCGCGTGCGTGCGTACGTGGGTGCGTGCGTGCCACTCTGTGTGTGTGCGCTCGTGTGTGTATGTGCCAAGTGCAGAAACCGACGATGGAATATCGGTGAGGTCACGAGGTCACCACAGAATGCCTGAGCCGAGGGCGAAGCGCTGTAAACACTGTGACGGTACGGCACAGCTTTGCTGGAAGATGCGATTTTCCTATGCGTGGCAAGAAACTCTTCCTCGTTTTCGTTCGACGTGGCGTTTCCCTTAACCTCGATGTTGTTACCACTAACCAAGATTAATAAAGTTTTGCGAGTTTGCTACGATTGTACGTTTTACTGCTATTAACCCTCTTACCACGTAGTTTGCGTTTGCATCGTTAGTGTGGCGTGTGCGTTTTGTTTTTTTCCAGGATGAAACACCGATTATTCCGTCTCGTTTCGTTGTATCACCAACGTAAATCATTCGCCGATCGTAATTTATCCTACGCAAATAACTCGCGTCTTACCACTGATCGAGTATTTATGGTTTCGCGTTTCCACGTTAAACGCAGATACGCGAGGAGAAATAATCACGGAAACAATTACACGCTGATAATTGAAAGTTTGCTTCGCAGGAGCGATCCATACGTCGCATTCGCAAACCGATTGTCAGCCGCGATCGAAAGGAGATCCATCGATTCGCGCGTAAGGCAGGGGCGAAAGTACGATTTCCGACGAAAAGTTGGTCTTAATTAGGGACCAAGAGGAGGCCATTTTATCTCTGGGTCATTTATTCCGCGTCTGTGGCCGGACACTTGGACCAGGCTTGAGGCAGACCAAGGCGAATGCGCATAGCGCATTCCAATCGGATGGCAAGCACGTCCAACTACGCTCCCGTCCTCTTCATCCCCCCTCTCTCTTCCCTCTTCTTTCGTCGTCTCTTGCACTCCACGCTGCCAGTATTTTTATCCTCGGTTATTCACCCTCTTATCTGCGAATAGAGGCGCCCCTTATCCACCTGGATTCATGCCTCCTTTCCGTCGTGACTTTCGCCCTCGTCGTTGCGCAGCATCGACTCCGATGATGAAAACACGTCGAAGCCAAGTCGATGGCTCCGAAGCATTTTTCCTCAATTTCATTCGCGTCGAGAACCATCGTTCTCCGATATCGCGTGACGGAATTCACCTGTCGCGGGAACGTTTGGTCGAAAAACGTACGGCAGGGTTTTTCAGCGAAACGAACTTCGAGTTCGTTGCGCGAGATACGCGAAAAACGATGGCAATCGCTCGCTGTTGCCGGGGTAAGAATTTTTTCATTGCCATAGGATATACCCGCGCAGGAAAGTTTAGAGACGAGATCTCGGTACGAAGCAGTTTATTTGATTTTCTTTCGGAATCGATCGTCTATCCAAACACCGAAACATTCAAAGATGTTAACGATCACTTCGATATCTGCCATTGGCCTACTTACTTTTTTCAGCGATTTTATTCGACAATCATTTCTTTTCTCTGCATCGGTACCTCCCGTGACTTTGTAAACGTCAAAGCGAGAGCGAACCAGATGGCTACGATTAAAAGTGAAACGTTACTTTACGCGCGCCCCGTGTTTGCGTTCATTAATTGCGTATCCTCTGCATCGGGGGCTGGATACAGAAAATAATTCGCAAGCTATTCCACATATACGAGGCACACAAGAGCGCGCGCGCGCGCACACGCGCAACCGACAACAGTATTTAAATAATTCAAACGTGGTACCTTGTTGCGCGCGAAATGCCTTCCGGATGAAAGAGATAGTTGAAGCCCGAAAACAAATGCTGACCGACAAACAAAATTAGCGGGCTTATCGCGAACGCAACGTGGAAAGCCTTCGTGCGAAAGCGGCGCAACGGTACGTAGAATCACTTGTTTATCGAAAGAGAAGCATCCGGGGCACGCCCGTAAGTCCAAGAGGAAGTCTAGATTCACGGGTGACGAATGAAGTTGACAGTCGTATTTCGGTAGTGTCTTCACGGGACTAATTATATATCGCGTGTCCGCGAAGTTGAGCCGATAATGGGCCTAACTCAAAAAGATTCCGAACGTACGCGGTTGCATCGCGGTGGTGCGACTGTGGCAGACGGTGATGTATGATCCTCGAACGGCCGGATGATTACGGAGAATGCGCTCTCGTACTCGAAGAAACGTCGTTATTAATGAACGTCCGTCCCTTTTTAATCACTTTTCTCATTAATCAGTACCTCGCCCCCGCGACGGCGTTAGGGTCGCCGGCCTTCCCTCGATCGAACAAACAGGCTGTCGCGCGCTGATCGACAGTTTCATCGAGGTCGAACTTTTAACGCGTAATATCGACGTTTTTCTACCGAGAGTCTTACGTCGGGCCGAATCTGATCTTGAGATTAAATTTTATACCGCGACGATGATCGATACGACGTCAAATTAACGCGTAAGAGAATCTCGAGCTCGCTCATTGCGAGTGCGCAAGAAATATCGTTAGTTTACGCTGGATCTCTCTCTCTCTCTCTCTCTCTCTCTTTTACGAGTTCGTTCGTATTGTTCAAAGAGGAACGTTTACCGAGGGACAGTGAAATATCGCTCTCGTTGTATCGTTCGTCGTCTTTATTTCCGTACCTTTTTATTCTCCTTACATAAGTCCAGAATTATTTCTGCTTTTTTTTTGTAATATCCCTCAAGGCCACGATCGGTACGTATAAAATCGTACGAGGCGTGGGCGTCGACAATCGTACGATCGCGGGACACGAGAATCGTTTCCCGAGCAGCGACGATCTATAAATTTCGATCTAAAATTGTCTTCCTCATCGGAACATGCCTCGCGTCCGTCTAATTTTTTGATTTATGCCGTACAGCTTCGTATTGCGTTTTTCATTCTCTTTCGGCGTGTAATCGTAAAACATTGCCAGCCCGTTTTTGCCGATTAAAATAATTGAGCGTATCGCGATTAGTTCGCTACGGCCATTTTTCACGCGCGCTAACGCAAAAACCAGCAGAGGTGGAATTGATTTATCGAGATGATTTTTGAAGGTGGATAGTCCTTGCCCCGAGATGATTTAATGGCCGTACTTGCACGTATTGAGTTTAGCGTGGTTTAAATGGTCGTCCAAAATTGTATTAACGCGTTATTCATTCCCCCTATTCATAATTATAGAACGAGTTCTAATCTCGGTATCTTGTATTCCCATTCATCGATTTATTCTTTCGTCATCCCGTATAGGAAAGCGAACAACGGTACGACAATAGCATTGCGTTAAATACCGCTTCCGAGAATATCCTTGTAGCAACGTTTTTTTTGTCTAATCCGTGGTCGACTTTTAATAGCCAGGTCGTAAAAACGAACGATTCATTATTTTTTTTTTTGTTGCGGATCGACTCAATTAACGCTGCGCTTTTGTGTCTCGATATTATTGATACAAAGGTACGTGTATCTCTTTTAATATCCTACGTAAGAACCTGCATCGCGTTCGAGTAGAGCGGCACGAAAGCTCGGTCTAGTTACCGCAAGTTTTGTTCTCGGACAGCTGAAATGGAATCCATCGATGATCGCGGGGCGGGGGTAATATAAAAGAGATTCGTAGTTTCGCGAATGGCTCGTAAAGTTGGAGACGAGCAGCTGTCCATGGGAAACAAAAATCTAAGTTTAAACCTGACTACCGCAGCGAGATACAATTGGATAGTTTTGACAATAGCCGACGGGGTTCTACCTTACGTAGTCTCGATTATTGTTTCTCCGTATTACTCCAACTATTTGGACTGGACAGAAACTCGGAGACCGGTATTCAAAACCTGCCATAGAAAGTTACAGTCTTATAAAATATGTCTTTTCTTTAACTCCACTCGGTAGGTTGCGAAAAGCTTCGATTCATAAAGTATTAAGTTACAAAAGTTTCGGTGGAAAAGTAAGTATATTTACCCATCCGTCAAAATCGCGCCGAAATAATAACCAGAGACAAAACCAACATTTTTTATCAATTATAGAACGAAACTCAGATTTTCATAAAAAAGAAGAAGAAAAACATTCGCAGGATTATTATTTCGGGTTAAAACAACTCCTAAATTTTCACGTCTTCCCCCACCGGTGTCCTTAGCGAAGTAGATCAAATGTTGGCGCGAAAAGTCGCTAAATGGAAAAGACGAAGTAGGTGTATCCATCCAGGTGTGTATTCTTTGCCTAAAACCTTAGAAATCGAAACTGCCCTCCCGTCGTACGACCTTCACAGGACTACTCGTGGACGAGAATTTGGCAGCCCTGTGATTCTCGACGAGTCGTTCGATTATTTATCGGCACGGTATGCGCGATGCGTGGGTGGTTTCCCCCCCGTCGTATTCCACCTCCTTTTCGTTTTCTGGCCAGTTTCCAAACGGAGACACCCTCACACCTACGAATTCCTTCGCGTAGGCCCTGGTGTGAGTGGACGCCGGCTCGTACGTGTTATGCACCACTCGGCTCTCTTACGTACACCTCGTTACATCCGTTACGTCGTCGTGATTACGTGCAACCTACCGTGTCTGGCTTTTGCACATTTTCTCCTTTCCGACGTCGGCGTCCTTATTCTCCGAGGTAACACGATGATCGCTGATATTTGGGTTTATTATTAGAGGGGTGGAGCAGGGGTGGAATGTTCCATGGAAAATGTTCACGCGTACGGAGGAAATTCGGGTTAATCGAGTATCGCGGAGGGATTTTAATTTTCTCTTTAGGAGAGGCGGTGTTAGTGTTTAATATCGCGGAACGATAGTTTGTTTACGAGTTTGTATTTAACACGCAAGAGGAGGGTTGTTTCGTTCGGGATTTGACCGCGATGGATAGAAAAGGTGGACATCTGAATTCAACATGACAGAGGCAAAAGTCAATTTCGATACGCCTCAAATGTTTTTATTTCCAGTTATTTATCGCTTGTTTCGATAAAAGAATCGTGTCCAACGCGAAACCGTTCGTGGGTGTTAATATTATATTAAAAAGCTATTATTGTCGACGAGGAAAATACTCGGTGTATTAATAGGTCGCCGTCAAAAATAGATTCGTGGCATCGTGCGTAAGCGTGAAACAAATCGTCAAACCCGAATCTTTTCTAGGATTCATCAGTCTTTCAATTACTCCGCGGAAGCACGGATGCGCACGACAGTTTTCCTTTTTCGTTTTTTTTTCCTTTCTCTCGAATGCTTTGGTACGAGCAGCGCGTCGCAAAGACGTAAATTCGTTCGTTAATGGTGAGGGAGGTCGACGTGTTTGCCTTCGAGCAAGATAAGGCAAGAAGTGAAAGAGAGAAATATGTAGATCCGAGGATAGAGAGGGAAAGAAAAAACAGAGAAAGAGAGGGTAGCGCACGCGAGGCTTTCTATTTTCGACGGCGCGATTAGGCTTATTTATGACCGTGTTGGAAGTGAAGGCAATCCACGAGATAGGAAGTTATACGTTTCCGTTTCCGGAAGCCACGAGGAAGACTGATCCCGCGATCCGATTATCGTTTTCCCTACCGATTGGCCTGTCGTCGTTGACGAATGCCTCAAAGCCCGGTGAGCTGATCTAATCGAGTCGGCAACTGTCGTCCCTCGGGAAATTTAAACAAACACTTTAATTCAGGCGTAATACGTATAAGCAAACTTCCGCAATCTTATCGAATTATCGCGTCCTTCGAATTAACCATTCACGAGGCTGTCATTTATCTTTTATTACGGTCTCAATGAAATTATCTTTTCGCGATCCAACGAACCTCCTCGAGAACGGCGATCGCGGGGTGGGGATCGAGCGTCGAGGAAAGAGATTCGTCGATGATCGGGACAGCTGCCGCCGTGGCGCGCGACGACGGGCGCCTTTATCGATGGAGATCGAAGATAATCTCGCCATCTTTTTCCTCTTTTTTTTCCCCCGTGTACCTTGCGCCCTCTCCTCTCGCGGGCACGGAGCCCCGGAGCCTCTCTCCTGTTGCTCTTGGCAGCCGTACGCATGGTTTACGCGGTAACAGCTGTGCTCGCACGCACTTTGCTCGCGCAAAACATCGCTAATGGACCGGCAACCCCAAGCGAGTCAGCCTCGCGTACGCGTAAATATAGTGGAGCGACCACCTCTTTGTCTCCCTTTCTCTTCGACCCTCTCACGCTCCCTTGTCACCCGGAATGGAATTTATGGCAAAGAGGAGGTTTCTTCGCTCGCGGAAGGTGGCGTTAGGTATCTCGAGTCCCAAAAATCCTGCGAAGAATCTCGTTGCAAAGTTCTGCCGTCTTTCCCGAGATCCTGTCTTTCGGTTACGCGAGAGATCGAGATCGTTAAATTATTCACCTCGCGTAAGATCTCTAACAAAATTTGTGAACCTCCCTGCCATTCTCCGTAAAGAAATTCGAATTTCTTCAAAGCCGAATCGCATTTTCCGAACCCGTCCGGAATAGCGATGCAGTCGTTATCGATTTTTGATCGACGCTGAGAAATTCGAACACACCGAAGATCGCGTTTTCAACTGAAATCTGCTCGAAACCCCGTAACGGTTTTCGATGTCCAATCGATGTATACGTATTATCTCACCTTTCGAACGACGGTGCAATATGAATCATCGCATTTATCGCAACCCGTCGGGGGAATTCGGTGCGTTCGCCGATACGAAGAGAACCGGGGATACGTGGGGCCAATACATACGTACGAGCGCGGATACGTACACGAGATGTGCCGAAGCTAAACATTCCGCGGAGCATTCACCCTGGCATTGCTGTAAAAATAAACGGATCGCCAACGGTGTATATCCACCTCGTCTCCGTGGTCTCCGTTTCATTTACGATACCACTGAACCGAAACCCCGACGTTACTTCTCTTCCTGCAGCCGCGCAGATTGGCGAAACGAATTCACGGAGACCTTGCACCTAGTTCGCGGAGATTAAAGCAAAGCGCGGACGAAAGGATTCGAGAGGAAGTGGCCAATCAATTTTACCCGCGTTGCCGCGCAGCGTAACGTCGTTCCTCTTTGTCTTGCATTAGACTTGTCTCTCTTCCTCTCATTCTCTCCCCCGGGTTGTTAACGCGCTGAGTACGGCGTCGTTCACCCCGGAGACCGACGGTGGTCTTTCCGTTTGGAGGGCGTCGGTCCGTGGGATTGGCAGTATAATTCAGATTAACCCTTCGTTAGTTTAGTACACATTTTTAAGAAAACTGGAAATATATTTTATGGTTATGGACTTATACGTAAATATATAAAAATAAATCTAAGAAGAATTTCGTGGTTGCGAAAGTTTGATCAAGTTCGATCACTAGTAGCATCGCACAAAATCTTATCACGTGGGGTTTAATAAACCCCAACACAGTGACGAACGGTTAAACAACAAATCTTTCCATTTTAATGGACCATTGATAAATTTTAAATAAAGATATGGATTGGCATATATGAATTACGAAAAGTGACGACCCTTTCGGTTAAATGTCTGGTTGTTTGGTACCCGAACATTTTTACATTTGTGTTACAACATTCGGAACACTATCTTCGGACTTTATGCACCTCTACTTTTTTTCTCCGCAATTGACGAACACTTTTTCTATTGACCTGGATTGGCTCCGCGCTTAAGGCGTTAAGCAAATCAGGATCGATCGTGGGGAAAGTGTCGGGTACTCGCAGAGATCTCACTTTCTTTCTCTTAAATAAAAACACTGAAGGGGATAACGAACGTAGACGCATGATTTTTGCATTCGGTGGAGTAAGTAATTTGTGTATACAGAAATTATACTTGCTGCCGAAGAAGACTCCAAGGTTGTAACTTTGCGCGGGTAACAATTACGATAATTTATTGTATGCCGGTCGTATTTTTAAAAGGCAGCCACTTTTTGCGGGGCACGTAATACCGGGTATGAAGCGAAACCTTGAAAGAAAGTTTCTGGAACTTTTTTTCAGACTACTTGTCGCGAGTGAGTTTTATCCCCGCAGATCTCGCTCTCCCTCTCTTTTATGATTCCCTGACCTTGATGTTTCAGTGCAGACGCTTAGGACGTCCCGCGGAACAATTCCTACTCGTAAAAAGTGATTTAAAACGGTAGCGTAAACGATACCGAATAGTGGATGATGTAAAATCAGTGTGTTAGTTTAAAATTGGATCGCCAAGCCTGACCTGTTAGACTCCGAAATTGCTTGACCGATAGAAGGACAGCGGCGCGATGCCGTAAAAAGATCGTTTGGAGAAAAACGGTTTGGCGAAAGATTCCGTAGGGTTCCCGTCTCGAAAGTACAGGTGGACGCTGTTTACGCGATATACAAAATGATTCTGGGTTGTAACTCTAATTTAAAACTGCAGAATAAACGGTCGATGTATTGCGCAAAAATATACATCTGTCTAGTTTTGGAGCTTTTCATCTGCGTTTTGTTAGGAATTGGAGTTTTTTCTTCGCGTAATCGTGGCCCAGCGCTACCGAGATAAAACAGGAAGTTGGAAAGATACATTACGAATGAAAGGTAGGGGCGTCGCGCGCGTGAGACGTTGAATCCATTAATAGTTTAATTAAATGCTTTACTCGCAACGATTTCTCGTTTCACGAATCGGCGTCCAATCGTTGCGGTGGCGGCTATACCGAGCGACAGGAAGGCGCTATCGAAATCAACTGGTAAGTTCGAGTAACTGTCTCACGGTCGAAAGGGCAAACTTGGCAGGTAATTACGAGTGCGCGGCAGTTTCGTCTGTTTTAGCATTTTCGAATACCATCCGTGCGAATGCTTGGCCACGTTTCGTGGAAGCTATTAGCCGGCCGTTAGTTGAATCGAATACATCGAAATCCTGTGGCTCTCTCTCTCTCTCTCTCTCTCTCTCTCCCGAAAGACGGGGGATTCTTCGACCTTGGTCGGGGTCTCACAATCGGACGACATCTTCCGCGAAACGAAAGCGCGAGGCGAATGAAAGAATATTATGCGGTCGGGACGTGCCAAGTGAGTCAGTGAGTTGGACGGTTAACGAAATTAGATCGCGCGGGATTATACGGCAGCCTGTAGTTAGCGTTACCACATCGTTGGGACCGGCACTGATACATCGATCCGTCGCTCGACTTAACGAGAAACGTACAATGTTGCCGATGATCGAGCATCTTCGTACTCGTTCGAATGCCAGTTAAGCGCTTCCTCGTCGACGCACGGCTGTTATCTGCGATGACGGAAGAATACTGTTCGAATAGAAAAAAAATGGACAGGCGATAAGAGGCGCGTTACGAGCGCGGAACTCGCGTCACCGAAACGCGGCGATTCGTTTTGTTCGGCGTTTGACAAGCGTCTCGTTGTCCAAGCAGTTCCGAGGGAATCGCGAAGTCGTATCGCGTCCCATGCGTAAGGACGCGCTGCGTCTATTTCGCGGCGTTCCAACGTCGACCATAGTTGTGTAATTTATGGCTCGGCGCGAGATACGCTTAATAACGCGGATCATAGAACGCGGCTGGAACAAGGGAATACGAGATGAAAAACGATGATCGGGCAAGATATGACGACGCCTGGCATGGACTTGGCGTCGGGTCTAGGAAGCGAGTCTCTACCACCGTTGTAGCCCTTAATGAGCTCAACACGCGACTGGTCCAACCTCTTTAACTCTGTTTCTTCTGTCTGCTTCGCAGTCTCACTGTCTTCTTCTTCTTCTCTGCCTCTCCACCCTCATCTGCGCCACCGTCCAGAGCATGACCTGGATGGTGCCCAAACGAAATACCATCTTGGTTGCTTCCTTTTCTGCCCGCCATTTTGGAGAACCGGCTGTCGCGTTGCTCCAGTTCTCCTACCCTCTGTAGTTCTCGAGTAAACAGCTTTGCGCTCGCCCAGGAGGATTAAGAAAGAACCGCGTTGGATCGTTTCTCAAATTCCTCGGACCTCGCTTATCTCCTCGCTCGAGTGTTTATCGTCTCTCGCGGAATACGCGTCAGTAAATCGCGTTGTCACGTTCTCTCGTCGTTTTTGGATTAAGATCTCGTTACATTTGCTCTCGGAATTTACAGTTTTATTCATTGTTTGAAAGGAAGACCGCGATTACCGATAAGAGTTCGAAGATGTCGGCGATCTCGCGCGCTTCACGGCTACCGTCAATGTCGACGAACCGATACCGATTTTACCGCAACTTTTGCTCACCTTCGTTCCGTCGTTCGATGCTGGGATGTTAAACGTGTCCGTTAATTGCGATTACCCTAAGCGTTACGAGAAAATCCGAAAGTAGCATCGCCAGTGTCGTCGGTCGACACGTTGGGCACGGAAGAACGAAGGGTCGATTAATTCTCAACGATCGACGGTAGCGTCCGTCCATTTGGGACGCCCCAATGCCAATGTTAAAGCAGCGTTCTCGCGGTGTGTCGAAATTAACTCGGGCGAAGGTACGAGTACGCGTGAACGCACCCTGCGTTGCCGAATCTTGCCAAATGCTTTTCAATTATCCACTTCCTGCCACGTCTTTGTATCCGTCTATCTAGCGGGGCGCGTTGATGAATTGGCTGCCTTCCGGGCGCATTCCCGATCGTTTTGAACCGCGGGAGACGTACCCGGCCAATTGCGTCGGTAAATATATTTGTTTATTTTCGAATGAGTGAATACCGAAACGTGTCACGATTTCCAAGAGTATTTGTAGGCCGTTTGTCAAGATTCGTGTGCCGTGTAGCGTTTGACGTAACGGCGATCCGGCGATGATGTTCCGACGGGATAATATACAGATGCGCGTAACGAAAAATGTGAAAGATTTATTTCTCTAAATTTCACGCCTCGAGGACCAGTATAAAAATAGGGAGAGATTCTCGTGGGTAACTCGTTTAAAAATATTAAGGTAAAATTCGGTAGTGAGAATTTATCGGTTCCTTTGATTCGGATCGGGTATAAGTATTGGTTGCAATCGGTCGTACGGCAGGTTGTAAAATAAGGAGTCGCGTAACGGACGACTATACTATTCTTACGTGACGTCGTATATTATCCCGTGAAGCTACTTTGTTAGAGCGCGCTGCTGTCAGAACAGTTTAACGCCATGTTGCTTCCTACTCGTTCGCTTCGGTCGTCCTGAAATAAACGAGTTTATCGAGTCCTAAGATTGCGCGCTATTGCCGTGCGTTGCTAGAAAATTAGACGTGGAGAATGTAGAGATATCGTTGTCACCGCGACAGTTGTGCGGGCATTTCTCCTACCGCGCTATACTCGGCGCGATAAATTCATTTTTTTTTTCAACCTAGCGCTAACATTATCCGAAAGTTACAGCGCGAGTGTTTCGGTTCGATGGTCCTCCAGCGTGTTTATCACGAATGCTGGAATTGATAAAATACAACATAATTGTTCTTTCCGAATAGCGTGCCGCGCAACGTATCACCCTTAATCGCCATTACGTATTTCCCATAAGCTCGAAATGAAATAACTCGATCGTCCGAGCGGGGCCGGCCACGGCCGAGGGGTCTCGGGGCGGCAATATTTTAAACGACCGATTCGGACGTTAATATCTACCTGGAATAAATTGAACTTGGTTATTCTCGTACTTTGAGAACATAGATTGTCCCGTCGCGTATGCCTCGTTTTAACGCTGATATTTACATTGGTCTGGTAACTGGTTCGCTCGATTTATACGCAACCTTGAAAATACCGGGGGCGATTTGTCTCGCTCGTCGATTTCGAAAGTCCCTGGCGTTCATTTGACATTACAAGGAATGTCTATTTAACTCGTGCGTTTGTACTCCATATTTGAGAATAATTTCGCCAATAGAATCGCAATACCACCGATCACGAAGAACTGCGACCCGTACGACGATCGCGAGGCACGATCGGGACCGATATTTCTCTGCTTCGATAACTCGATATTTATCGACCGATTCGGCTCGATTGAAATAAGTCTTTGTCGACGCACGGGTACGCGTAAATGTGGTACGACGTCACACGTCGTAGCTACGCGTACATCGTACAATTATAGAGTCGCTATTAGATATATTTATGTAAATAATTTATTGTCGGAAGAAAGAAGGAAACGTGAGCTTACGTCGGTGAAAATGTTTCTAGAAATATAATGTTGCACGTGCGCACCGTTACTGCAACTTTGTCCCTCGTTATTGTTCTGTTTTCGTGGATGATGGATTTTGACTAAAACCAGTGGGTAGGAATATCAGGGTAAATTGAGAATGTTTCGAAAGCAAGGTTGTTAGTGTTGCAATTCAACGTCTTTATGCGACGTCTGCGAATCATCCACCTACGACTGTCCGTTTCGGTTGAAATCCCATGAAAAACGGCAAATTGTTTTGGAGCCAGTAACTCGGCCGGGGAGTGGGTGATTAATGCTTACGCGCTTATTCAATTTCACGCACAGGCGGCGTATTATTAATCAGTAACAAAACGTAAACCGTATACTATGCCATCGCGGTAGGCATGCACCATTCGCGAAGTTTCATTCGCTACTAAAATTATATCCGGCGACAGCCTAATGTCCCGAATTTGTCTAAATCGCATTGTATAACGGCGTTTAATCGGATGGATCACTGTCACGACCAGATTTTCACGATGACAATTTCGCCTCGCGCCCTTATTACGTTAATCTGCGTGAACGTGCGCGAGTGTAGGAATGGATGATACGTCATAATTGGGCGGTGGATATTCGCGCAAATTCATATTCATTTGTCGTCGTATCTCGCGGATTGAGAGATTCGTTACCAAAATAGCATTTTAGACGGCAAAAGTTTAACACGCCTTTGCTTGCCATTTACAGTCTATAGCATACGCAGCCCAGTCATAACGTAAAATAAAACAAATTATTCGTCCTCGTTCGAAGGTTAACCATCCAACGAAACGCTCGTGTTAAGTCGGAAATATGACGCGCGTCCGACTCCAAAAAATTTCATCAACTTTCCAAGGAAACGTTGCCCGAAGGATTACGCTTTACTCCGCTGATTCCCAACTTCGCTGTACAATTTAAAATGATGTATACTCCCGTAGTATCCATTTAACGCAGCAGACACATTTATTAGACAAATACCGAAAATCTGACGATCAGCGATATCTTTAACGTGCCAAACATTCGTTTAATACAAAATAGTAGATACTTACCTACGCGACGAACCAACTGTCGGTAAATAATCCCGCGTAATGGACGTATCGTGACAAATAAAGTACCCCCTACCCCGCGAGGCTGTGTCGATGACGCAACGAAAAATGCAAACGCGGTGCGGCTTCCATGTACGTCGAATATCGACTGCAACGCGTTCGTATTGACTTGGCAGGGCCGATAAATTTGCGCGCGATTACGGCTTCGTCGGACGTCACGAAGTTTCGTGTAATCGTGAGAAAACGCGACCATTCGACATTTCACCCACGCGTCGCGACGGTGATTGAAGACGCCAGAAGTTTTCGCGCGAAAACTCCGCGCTCGACCACGCGGTACATTGTGACTCGATGAGCTGTTAATTCCGAAAACTGACCGGGCCGGATATTTTCGACTTTATGCCATTTCGCCTACGATCCCGCCGAAGAAACGTGTAGGCAGGGAAGTTTGCACCGGCTGCAGGTTACCGCTAACGAAGCGCGTCAAGTTCAAGAACGAGATTTTAAACGGTGTATTCCGATGCGCGCGCTCGAAACGTCGGCGATTTTACGCAACGCGAAAATTTCACGCTGTCTCCACGATTCGTTGACACCCGGGTCGATAGCTGGGCCAAATTTCAAAACGACGTTTGCCGAATTTCACCCCGATAAAACTTTCTCGATCCACGCCACCGTCTCGCCGATAAAGACGTTATTCCTATTGCTACTATTATTATTATTTTTTTTTTTATTATCCCGTCGGGGAGGCAAAACCATTATTTCCCGGTCGTAAATTACGTCGTACTATATCCCTCTAATCTATTTATGTACGCTTATTTCAGTTCCATTAACGAAACAAACGCGTTTTAGCGTTGCGGTTTGATAAATCGCCATCGAGATTCTTTGAATATTCGACGATATTGTTCTTCTTACAGCTCGCGATATAAATAGCCGGGTTTGTTTGGACATTTGGTAGAAGACGTTACGGCATTCTTGTTGTAGTTACGATTTTCATTGTCTCGTTCGGGGAAGGAGAGTATTTGATGAGCGTGCGAGAGGAGTTGAAAATTTGCACGATTATCTCATAGCCAGCGCGCTGGTCGGACATTTCGCATTCGGAGGCTCGGCTAGACCAGCCTGTCCTTGCATTACGGATATTTCCGTCCAAAGTATTAGACGGTATAAAGGCAGAAGGCCTCCCCTCTGCCATTCTCGGCATGGCCAGACGTTGGCAAACGCTATGTAAAGCACCCGAGAGCAAACCTTTCTGCCCCTTTTTTGCCTTTAAACGCCGTCGGGTACCGCCTCTCTTTCGTCACCAGGTATATGTGCCCGTGCCCGTGCCCGTGCTCGTGCTCGTGCTCGTGCTCGTGCTCGTGCACGGAATCAACCTTGAGCTCGTACCAGGGAACATTCGCGCTTTTATTTTCTTTCCTCGAGGCGCGGTGAAAAACTGCACCGCGAGGAGCAAACTTTGAATTATGAATGAGAGAGGGAAACAGAGGGAGGGAGCAAGCGCAGAAGCGTAATGGTATTATGGGGAACGAAATTTGAATACGCATGACCGACCACTCATCGTAAATACCGACACGGTTGTGACTTTTCAAAATAACACTGTCTTCCCGACGGTTAATGGAGTTTCGTAACTTTATTGGTAGCTTCGGCGTCCCGTGTGCTCGAGTTCGCGTCAATATCGCCGGCCGTTATCGGGGTTATCAAATCAATTGGCGCGACGCGAAAACCCATCGAACGCTAGAATTCGTGCGCTTCTTTTAACCGGCACGGTTATCGACGTTATCCTGGCCCGACATAATTTGCGATACCATTTCTCGAATCCAAGAAATTCCGTTACCTTGCGATATCAGCGATTCTTGGCTGTCGATAGTCGCGCATCGCATGGTCGTGTAGCGATCATTCCGTGAATCTTTTCGTGGAAGGTGCAAACTGCGTCGATGCGCCTTCCTCTCTCCTAAACCTGTTTCAGGTTGCAGTTAAGACGTTAAAGGTTCGTTTCTTGCCGCAAAGATATTCGATTGGACGCGTATAAACGCGCGCGAACCAATAATATCCGTCTATATTTACGTGCCTATACGTATACGCAAAGCGGAGGAGCAAGGTTTTAATGAGTACGCGTGTCGTGTTCGACCAACTCTTTCTCCTTCCTTTTCCCTTTCCGTTTCTCTTGCTCTATCCCCTTTCCGCGTCTCTCCGCGTTACTTTTTTTTCCGTTTCTCAACTATTTCTCTACTTCTCCCATTCTTTTTCTGTCTCCCCCCCACCCGTTTCTTTCTTCCTGCTCCGTCCTATCGCGCCCTATCTTCGACCCGCTTTCTCTCTTTTATCCCCCTTCCTCACCGTTTCATCCCGAACGAGTGTGATAATCGTCCACGGGCTCGCTCCGGACAGCTTTTCGGGTAGAAGGCGTAAACGGGCCACTCGCCTCCTTAAACCCAGTCCCCCGATCACCGTATAAACACCGCCGAACATCACTGGTCGAGAGTTTGGGACACTGTCGAGAATACGGTTTACGGGTTTTGGTCGCAGCTTCGGTAATATCGATTTCACGCTGCTTTCTCGATTATCCCGGATAAATTCGATTTTACGCGAGTCCCGCAATGCCGTGTATCGCGTTACCTCGAATGTAAGAACGTTCGATCGACCGTCGACGGACAACGACGGACGACACCGTTCTACACTTCCACGTTGCAAATCGAATAAATAAAAAAAAATGGATAATTAACATCGGTAATGCCGAACCGAGTCAGGACTCTTCCGATGTTCTTGGTTAACATACTTCGACGATTCGAAGCACCGCACCGCACCGACGTGCCGGTGGTACCGTACCCGTAAAATTAATGATCGCCGGCCATCGATGCAGCTGACGTTTACAATTACAGTTTTTGAGCGACCAGAGCAAAGTAGTCCAAGCGCAATAAAATACATTACCGGGCGTTACCGAAGAAATGTCAGATGAAACGAGTTCCGATGTGACGGTAGCCTGCACGGCCGAGGGGAACGCTGTTAAGTATTACGAGGGCGTCGTAATATTTTCTTTCGACGTTTTCTTCTCGCTTCGAAGCAATTTTCTACACCGGTCGACGACATAATTGTCGATGAATTTTTATTCCTGCGGCGCTTATACCGATTACGACCCAGTGTCCTGTCTTGGGCTGCGGAATACGCGGAACCTGGAAGGGGGTGATTTGCGCACATCCGGCGTTTAAATTAATAAAATTGATACGGATCATGGCGAGAACTGTGGTCGATCGGAAGGCTATTAATAAGATCGATATTTTAACGTAATCGCAAATTTATTCATCAGCGCGCATCACTCGTAACACCTGGCACAATATTAATTAACTCACCGATTATTTATTTTGACGTGTGGCAATACGTTCGATATTATCGAACTTATTGTACCAATCTGCTGACTCGGTCGTGTTCGAACCATGAGAATATTTTTATCTGCTCGAAACAATCGGTACCCGAGCGGCTAACGTAATTATTACTTATCTCCGTTGGTTTTATCGAGCAACGTAGACGGATGAAAAAAAAACAAAAAGAGGATCGTTCGTCTCGTATGTAAATGTTGTGTGTATAGAGAGAGAGAGAGAGAGAGAGAGAGACGGTCGTCCATAATCACCCGAGGCCCTCCAGACGAACAGCTTTTTGGTGGAAGGTGTAAACGACTTTACTGGCTACTTAAACCCGTTCCAGATCGATGTGTAAACGACTCTGGCAGCGGTCAGTTAAGACATTATCTCGACGGCTCTTTGTAAAAAAGTTGCCGTTACGAAATGCACCGCCCTGAGGAGCCACGTCGACCGTCTTTCGTTTCGTCGACGAACTCCCCTTCTCCTCTTATCGTGGTTTCTTTGGGAATTCAATTTTGCGCTCGTAACTTAAATCGCGCTTAAAATATAAGTTGACAGCTAGAGGGACGCACTATGGTCAGTGATTTTTATTTATAACGCCGTTGATATTAATCCGTTTCTCATGGGTATTTCGCACCCTGGCAAACCTTTCGATTTGCGGTAGAATAAGTAACTTCGTCCGAAATGGCTATTATTTTGATACGAATATTGATTGAACCGAATATCTTGGAACGCGTTAATGGCTGCGCGTATTTGAGATCGGTAATTGGCAAGGTGATTCTCCACCAAGATGCTCTTTGCACTGATTTCGATAGCCGCGCTAGATATCCGATAAACGCGGCGAATCCGTTCTCGCTCGTACAGCCCCGCTCGCTGCGCGTCGCCGAAGAAAAGATTATAAACTGCTCGAAGAAGTTGAACGACCCATTCTATGTATACATACGCGATGGCAAACGGCATAAATTCGTGACTTTATGCTTTCCGACGCAACGGTGCCGCGCATCCCGCGTTTCCCGCCATTCTCGAATGCAAGTAAAAACAAGGCGGATAGCTTTGCGAACACGGGCGTATGGTTAAGTTTACGTAAGAAGAAACCGTATAACGATTCCGATGAAGACTCCCCGCGCATTTCCGGGGTACGCGGCATGCGTGCTCCCCGCGGAAAAAAGAAAAGAACGTCTAGGCAGCGATTGAAATGTCAGTTGATTGAGCGCTCCGTCGATACGTATGATCGTTTAATCCTTCGACACGCTTCTCAGAGGGAAAGTCAATGGAGGTAACGGGGAAGAAAAAAACCGTCGGCACGATCCTCGCTCCGAGAGAGAATATCTTCTTCAGCGAGCGCACGCCTCGCGCGTACGCGAAGGGTATACAAAATTGTAGATACGTCAGAAATGTCCGAGATGAAGTATTACCGTTATATCGTACTTGTAATGTACCGACCCCATTTCTATCGATTAATTATCGATTGATAAATTTAGCCACGAGTTAGTATAATGAATATTTTATACGTCGCCGGAATCGCCCTTAGATCATGAATCACCACACCCTTACGCATCTCTCCTTATCGTCTAGTCCAACTTCCAAAATCCTAGCCTTCTCCACTTTTGCTTTCCATCAAAAGTACTTACTCGTCATCCCTTCCACGTCCCTCCTCGCGAGATAACACTTTTCCTTAAACCTACCGATTCCTTCCGTCGTCAGAATATCTTAAAGGTCCAACCTCAGAACATACCTAAAACCTTAACAGAAAACATCGACAGATCATTTTCACCGCTACCTACACAGTATTTGAAATATTGTATTTTGAACATAGTACGTTACTCCAAAATAAAAGTACGTAATTACAGAATCGTTCTAACAAATTGGTCTGGGTCCGGTCACCACCACTGTGCACAGCAACCACGTTGCGCATTACATACGCGTCGAGGTACAATACCGTGTGACAAACGCGAGCGAAGGACGAATCGCGAAGTGTGTCGCGCGATACGGTACGAAATAGGTATTAAAACTAGACACCAGTCCCGAATGATGTATTACTACGAGGATCGAAGTGCCAACCGACCTCATCCGCCCCCTTGTCGGCTGGCAACACTCCACATTTTCTAGAATGAGTCACGATAAGCGGGTCGAGCATTCGGTTAGTCTGTCCTACCGTCTGTGGGTGCTCATTATACGCGCAACGCGTTCTTTTTTCCTCCTTAGAAAACTCCCGCGAACTTTTACCAAATTTTTCCTATCAGCTCCATATCGAGAAATGGACTTGCCGTTGCATTGTCTTACTTTGAGACAATGAATCAACCCTTCGTCAGTGTGTTGGGATTCATTAAACCCCACGTGATAAGAATTTGTGTGGTACTACTGGTGATCGAACTTGATCAAATTGAAATCCATGAAAGCCTTCTTAGATTTATTTTGATTTATTTGTGTATAGGTCTAAAATTATTTTTGGTTAAAAATGTGTACCAAAATTGTTTTCTTTTTCCATCGCACTAACGAAGGGTCAAACGCATGCCTCGTCGTCCGGTATAGAAACATTTCGGACATCCTGTAGGTAATATTCAAATGATTATGCGTCACGTTGCTACGTGACCACGGATTACGACCGGTACCCAAACAAAATTGTACAGATATTTATATTGCATCGCAATTGGTTTTACTCGCAAAGAAAAACTTTCGTTGCACTCGTTCTACGCGTTGTGCGCCATCCATTCTTAGACTTTATTTTTGTATACAAATGATCAAACGTTAAGAATTATATTATTAGTATTTTTTATAGTATCGGTATGTTTCTTTCGTTACAGAATATAATAAAATGTAATTTCCTTCAGTGTTTACAACTGTATCCCAACGTTTTTAAAGTCTTTTATGAGTTTTATGCCCTTTTCATAAAAATTTACGGGGGTGCTTACATTACCGGGTTTGGGCACAAACTGAGCTCAAACGCTGCTGCATATGTAAAAGAACAAATTTCTTTTCTGTACCCCTAATATATTCAAATTAATTGTAATGATAGAAAGACCGATAAAAAACGCATAAAACGTAATACGAACAATTAGTACGCCCATTATCGCTTCGCGTTTAATTTCTTCACGCGCCGCGTACGTTACGTCGGAGTGTGTAATCTATCCTCGGATCCAGGGATCGCGGTAAATATATACGGGGTATTCGAATCGCTCCCACGAGCGTTCCTGATTCCTCAGGATTCTGAAACGTGATCTCATCTTCATGGGCGGATGCGTTGGCCCCGAGGAACTCATACGCCTTCGAGGATTATGCCCTCTCGGTAGCGCGTCTGCCTCGATGAAAAAGGAAAATGAGGCGTAGGAAAGGAGGCGGAAAGTCGTGCAAACATTTCACTTTGCAGTTCGCCGATGTAGGAGGCCCCCCCGCTGTACGCGAATGGCGCACCGGTTACCCGCGATCTTTACATCCGCACTTTATATATTTTTATATCGCGCGCCTAAGTACGTCGACTCGCTGACACAAGGATTTTCCTCCCACGTGGCGGGTTACTCGGGAACAAGCGTGAAAAAGCGCATTTGCGTAACTTCGTAAGCGATGTTTTTCTGTTTTTACGAAATTTCTCGCCAATAGTTGTAATTACAGATCGCATCATCGCAAGCTCGCGTCTTATCGTACAATTTCTTCTTCCACATTTGTCGTCGTTCCCCATCGCTGACATTCGTTTTAAAAGCAAAACGTATTTCTTCCCAATCATGAAATTCTTGCCAAATATAACATTTCTATAATTTACTTCGCAATGCGTTCGATTCGCGTTCCATTCCCATCGATTTGTTTCCTTTGCATTTTTAACTTTCTCCCGTCGAGCGCTTGCTCGATTTTCCATCGTTGACAGGGATCCGAAACTTTTACACGGAAAACGACGCAACGAAGTAACGTCGCGTTTAAAACTGTCTCGGGACGAGTGACAGAAGAATCTCGCACCCACGCGGCCGACGTTATTCGGAAGGGACCCAGGGATCTTTTCGCGTAAGCAAAGTAATAATTCTTCCGGCAGCCAGGACGGGGGATGGTTAACGCAAAAGTCGCGGGAAACTTTTTCGCTCGGCGGTCGCGCCTAGCGGGGCACCTCTTTCTCGTTAGCGTACTTTACTGTATCCGTCTGTCGGTGATTACGCGAAATTACCGTGGAAAAAAGTCGTGATTAATAGAGCAACGAGAAAGCAAGAATTTGGGTATGGCTGGTACCGCGGGAGGAATTATGGAAGGCAGGTGCCGCGAAAGAAATGGAGGAGTTCCGATTCGACGATTTCTTTATTCGCCGATATACGAGGCCGCGCTCTCGACTTTCTCTTACTTTGGTGGCCGGGGGTTCGGGAGAAAAAGCTCGCGGTAAGCTCGGGACGCTGATTTCATAAAGCTGTCGTCGCGAGGCGGATCCTCCATAACGGAGAATCACGGATACGCGGATACCCTGGCCTGGCAGGCGCGCGCGCGCGCTTCTCCGCCGCGCCGCCTGCTCTCGAGAGCAAATATTGAGTTAAGGAAAGTGCGAGAGGAAAGCCCGTTCCTTCCACTCCCGACGACGTGCCGCTCGCTGATTCGTTGATTGCTCATTTTCTTTTTAACGCTGCCGCGATCAATCTTCCCCCTCGTCGCGGAAAAATAATTTGGACGAATCACCGCCCCGAGAACGTTCTAAAGTCGTCGAACGCGCGGCAAGAAGGGCAGACGCGAATTCTCCGGTATGTTGGTTTAACTTTGCACGATGATACTCGTCTCTCGTATCGCTCGCTTTGGAATTTTGATTATTTTTGAGAGATTAGACGGAGAGGACGGACGGAGAGCGGCGTCGGCGTAGCTGAAAATCGTACACTTCGACGCTCCTCGCTCACCCGACGCCCAATGGGGGTCGCGAAATCTACTTTCGAAGAAATTCGCGCACCGAACGCGGGTGACACGTCGGTCCGGTATCAAAGTAGGGTTATTCTACCGAATAAGCTGATCATTCTCAAAACGAATCCCCCCCTCTCTCTCTCTCTCTCTTTTTCTCTCCTACGAGCGTCGTCCGCGCCTCGCTGTCCGTCAAACGATTATCTCCGCGATCGCGGAACGAAGCTTTATAAGATAACGAGGGAAGACGAGATAGAAATGGACATGGACAGACGTGAAAGGTGTCGAGAGGACGCCGAGAGAAAGAGAGTGAGCGAGAGAGGATGAAAGCAATGGGCAGACGAAGAGACGGTTGGTAAGCATGTGCCTGGTCCAACTTCCCCTTTCTCCTCCTTTCCCGATCCGCCTGGCAAGCCCGTTAGGCTAACTTGGGAGTTCTATTTGCGTCTTGACTTCTTACGCCTTGCCCCCCCTCCCCCTTCTTCCACTCATTTCCCTCTTCGGCATCCCCCCGGAGAACCCTGCGCCTCTCTAGCAACGGCCGGTCAGCAACGCGGTCAGACCTAATCTGAATTACCGATGCTGCCGAGTTGGAAAGCTTGGAAGGGTTCCCGAGCTTTCCGCCTCTCTTTTCCGGTCGGAATGACGATAACTCGGCTGATACCGTAAGTCATCGTCCGGAGCTCCATAATCGAGGATTAATTGTAGCTGAGAAAGCGAGGAAGCAGAGGAGGCGCTAACTTTGCTGGCGAGCGCAAACGCAAAGCTGTTACTTCCGAGGGAGTTTCGGACGGGGAGCGAACGCTCGTAGCAGGTTAAATGTGATTTGCGACTATCCGTTGGAAGGTTGTCTAATCGCGTGCGAAATTATCAGGACAGACGATAACGATGACGATAACGATTCACCTGACGCGCAAGGTGGACAATTTGTAGTATCGCGCGAGACGCGAAGATAAGTTTGCAATGTTTTGCTTCTTTTGATCTTTCGTCGTGCGAGAACGCACGGCGCATAACGAGGCGAGAGAAACGAGACTTTCGTTCGCTCTCGAACCAAAAAAGTAATGTATCGGTGTAATCTAACGCGTTGTAAGATAACGAGCATTAAACAGTTTGCGACAAGCCGAAGATCGAGATGCCGGGGAAGCTGTGAATTGAAAAATCAATAATAAGTGTACGTACGATTTTATCTGGTACGAGCACTTACCAAGCGATGTCTCTTGCCGTCTAATAGTTGTGATTATCGGTGGCGCTGCGTGCCAAGCTCGATAATTGCGAGAAGAGTCCGGCAAATGGCGGCGGTAATGATCTCCGTAACGACCAGGCTGGAGAATTTGACGTTCAATTACGCTAACTGGTTTGAAATATCGTAGCTCACTCTACTGTGCCAAATAATGTAATTCACCGAAGTCGGGGGATTACGTTGTAGCGACGGCATTCGAATACGTAACGCGATAAGACGTTACGTCCTGGTTTTTACCGGTACAACAAACAGTTCTGAAACGGTTCTTCGACGCTGTGCGCTCACGTCCACGGAAACTTCGGTTTACCCGATAAACAAAATAATTACCGTTATCGAATAATAATAATAATACTTCTGCATTTATCCGAACGCGTCATTCCGTTGGTTTCGCTTATCGCGAGGTTACTGGGTTCGACGGTAACCTCGCGCTAGTCCGACGTTGATTAGCGGAGGTACAGTACACCTGGAACGAAACGAAATAAGAATAGATTTATCATGGATTGCGTCTAAATGGCCGTGAAACGCGATTACTGACTGCCGTTATCGATCGCCGCTACATTTCCATAAATCCGTCGTGGATCAGTGGTTCTTCGTATCTAGGGTACCGGTATGCTCTTTGATCTTTATCGATAAAATTAGAACTCGCCCTTTTCTCGAAATGGGCGTAATACGGAGAAATATAGTTCGCCCCCTTGGATCGATTTCACGCGACCGTCGAAATATAAACTGACCTGAAAATGAAATTGTGAATATTACCCGACTTCGAATAAATTTTACGATTAACAAGTTTTCCTGATTCATCGTGTGGAAGGAGTTCGTGGTAATTTGGCGCTAACTTTATATCTCTGGCTGGTTATGTACGAGCGCGTACTTTGGTGGAATGAGTTTCCACTCCAAAGATTCGTTAAGCACCACTGGCGGAGATAATTCTAGAAAGTATGCACCTACGCGATCATGCGTGCGTGCCCCTTGCATCGTTACCCATTATGCGAGTGCACGTTCGTGCGTAGATGAAAAAAGTACTCTCGGCCATCATCCGGCATCTTCTTCGCGAGATATGCCTTGAATTTGTAAAACGCAACGACATTCGCGTAGGATTATTTGTGCGCGATGATAACGAGGGTCGCTTAACGAGCCACCGTATCGTACAATCGAATGGGTAATTTTGTTATAATTTACGCAGTGCGTTCTTGCATTATGCAAAGGGTACTATCGAGAGCGCAAACGTTTCGAGATCTTTGAATCGAGTTCTTAAGGTTTGCACGTGCGATGGATATTTCATATTCTAGCGTTAGACCTATTGAAAAATCGTCATTGACACGAGATGTGTGTTAAAATATAATTAAGATACATTCGTACCGATAATATAAAAGTTTCTTTGAAAACGATCGCTTTCGCATAGTAAACTTTGTAGCCTTACGGCGCGTTCGATCATCGTAATATTACGTTAAGTTATATCATCGTATAACGTTGATCGAACGCGTCGTCTAATCAAGAGACAAGGTCTTGTCTCGGGCCAAGTAGAAGTACGCGAGACTAGACCTTCTATCTTTTCCGGATTAAAATGTTTATTGTAAATTTGCACGTTTAATGTAAATCGTGTCAGAGGTATATGTCGGAAAATTATCGTCATTCGTATAATTTTTTTATATCGCAAGGAAATCAATCTCGATAATCGCTTAGGTACCTCGAATCGTTCGCCCGAAGACAAATACGAGTGTCGATAAATTGAACTTCGCTAGTACTAAATGGCGTTACAAGCACTAAACGGAATAACAAGCAGATTTCCGTCAGCCGCTTTCGTTCTCGGGGACATTGGCAGCCTCCGCGTTATTATTTTAACGTGAACGTTCTGGCGATCCTCACCAAGATAAATAACAATGCTTATGTAACGGGCATGTAATGTTCGCGCTCCAAGGATACTCGTATGTCTGTCCCGAAACTCCGTACCCATATATTTTCCGTGCTCGCTTTTGCACGTGCACGCGAAACATACTCCTACGCGATCTCTGCGCATTTTAATGCATTCCGTGGATTTACTGTAACCTCGTTTTCTATTTTCTTTCAGGTAAGAAAACTCACGCACCTTTCCCTGGCGTTACGATGGACAGAGTTCAATGATCCGGGGTAAATATAAAACCATTAATCGTTCGCTCTGCTCGTTGCCGCGAGATTTACGATAAAATGATTCTTCGCGTCGAATTACGTCATTCGCCGTACGAAAGATATACATATTCGTGAAACCCGAAACAAATTTTCGAGCGAAATTTCGGTCACGCGTCTCTCTTCTAGTAAAATAATTTCAGGTACGCGCGGTAGCCCTCGGTGATAACCGTGGCAAAACAAAACGACGGGGTGACGACACTGACGTCCGCGTAGTAAGTTAGAAAGGTGCATCCTTGAATGTGGTTGCCATGCCGGGCGCGGTAGAAAACCGCAAACTCGCCGAGGGAGGAATTTCTTGAAATTGAGGCGATCCTGCCGAAGATCCTTGAGGATGGAATAGAGAAAAACCGCGACCCTATAATCGTTAGGCCGGGAATGTTAATTCCGTTTGCTTTAGCCATGAACGGTGTGTCTCTCGATCCGCGGATAAAGGCAAAAAAAAAATAATCGGTGGTAATCGAGAACCTTCTAGAATCATCTTGATGTCAAACCGTTGAACCGCTTAGCAGTTGTATTCCAATTCCTTTAGATATTATTCTTCGTATCACGGTTTGGATACTTTGATCGTTGCGCTGCAAATACGTTTTGTATATGTTTTCCGGAATGACACTGTTTATGTGATTATGAATGAAATCACGTGGACTTTAACGTAAACGATTATCAGATCGATTTATTAACGACGCTACGGCACGCGAGTGGGATCTGCGGTGAATTCCGTATAGCGATTCGATTTCTCTTATTTGAAAAAGATTGTTCAACTACTGAAATGTTATTAAATGTGTGCTAGAGTGAAACTATTTACGAGTAACGGTAACGGTAACGTTATTTAACGCGATCACGAATGAATCGAAGTGAACTTTAACGTAAACGATTATCATTATCGTTGATCGATAATAATATCGGGACAATTATTATCGGTATTATTAAAAAAAAAAAAGATTCTCTTTTGCTCTACTCGACAAACTGCTCGTCAACTTGGCATTCAATCCCGAGTGGCACTTACACGTGGCGCAGTTATGGACGGCGTATACGGAAGAATCTACGTCCCAGTTGCAAATTTCAATTGTGCGAAACAGAGTGCGTCCTTCGAGCACCGTTAAACCGAGTAGTCGTAAATAACGAAAAGGTGGCAACCGCTTGCGCAGCTTCCTTTCGATAGGAAAGGCACCGGTGGTGCTTCTGACGTTTATTGGGATACGCATCGTTGCGGTCAATATCATTTATCAAAAACTGACACGGCGACTCTCCCTCTTCCGTGACGCGTTCCCGTTTCACCACCCGCCAGATTATTCGACGTTCGATCGTGCGTTATAAAGCGATAAGGTTCCCCGCTAATCGGTAACATTGAAAGAATCTCAGAATTTATTCTTAGCGCCGAGCGAATCGTGTCAAAAGTTAATTGAGGAACCGCGTTTCGTTAAGCACTAAAAAATCGCTGGTATTTTCGTGTTGGGACGGGACCATCCGCGCGGTAGAGAAACCGCTCTCTAGAGGGTCTCCGGACATAGAGACTCCAGGAGCTATTAGGCGGTAACTGGCAGCTTTAAATTCGAGTGACATTTTCTATTTTCGTGCAGCGTTACGAGCAGCATCGAGCCTGTTGACAAGTCCACGAATGCCTTTTTATTCGAGCAGTCACAGTGGCGCGTGGGCGGATAGACAAGGCGATAAGGTTTGTTAGAGCCGTCGGAAGGGCTTCCGTGGCTCTTCGGGAAGACACCTAAGAGCGGTGGAGAGGGAAACGACGCTGAAGGATAACACGCACGCTCCTTCCCATTCATTATTTTCTACTCCGCTTAGTTCGTGGGGAATCCGCCGACCCAATTCTTCCCGATGTCAACGGTACTTCCGAAGAGAGATCTATTTTCGATCGACGTACCGAGGAGTAGCTCGGTGTAAATCTCTAGCTCCCTTTTCGTTTGCTCGGTGCGGGTAAATCAATTTCTGACAGCAGAACGGCGCGCGTTATAAGAAACGTGTCGTCGAGGCGGAAGAAGGCATCGAATTAAAATATTTTGGAGCAGGTAATACCGGTGAATTAAATATTTCCCTTCGATCGTTCTCGTGGTTAACGACAAAGGCAATTTTGACGTACCGCATATAGCGTTGGCACAAATCTTCTTTTCTATTCGCGTTTCCGTCACCCGTTATGCAACCAATCCCCAAACGGGGTTTGCACTACCAAACATCCGAGGCATGTTGTGCCTCGGGCATTCCTAACACCCGGTATGGCGTGCAGCTTTTGAGTCTACCTCTCGCAGGACCCCTACCTTCGTAAACACGCTTTGCCGAATCTCCAATGAAATAGTTTAGAGAGTCTTAATCGTAAATTCAGCGTGACGTTAATTTCGCTCGTGTAACAACTTTCTTAAAAGGTAATAAAGAATCTTGTTCGATGATTTATCCAGCAGGCCGATGGGTAAACTTTAAAGCGATCGTTGAGCGCTCGTTATAAATTTCGTTCCACGTCGATCATCTCCGAAGTTTTTCGATCGATCGAATTATGAATTCCACCGTCATTTCGTAGACAGATTTTGGAAAGACGTGTATAAATACAGGAAATCTGCCTGGACGGTTTATTCGTTTAATCACGCGGGCTTGGACGTTGGCAGAAATGAGCTTATTATGCTCTGGCCACACCTGAACGTTACGGATCAACTTCGAGTCCACGGTTTAATAAGGACGGTATTAATACACACCCCGTTTCCTGGCGCGAAATATTATTCTACTCGTTCGTGTGCCGGCTGTCGCGATCTCACTGCTGTATCGCGTCGCCGTCGGTGATTTTTGGCTATCCAAATTATTGCGCGATATAACGACAAAAATTTATACTCTCGGGACTTTTATGAGATTTTACTCTTCTTTTTTTTGGCAGTAATTTCGTCCCTTCTTCAACGATACGCGAGAAAAAATGGTACACCGGTTGCCAGCTATCTTACGCCGGTGATCTTTTCTTTTTTTCAGCGAATAAATAAGCCTAAAAAGAGTCTCGTAAACTGAATTAAAAGCAAGTTTGTACGTTAAACGATCTTCTGTCTCTCTTTGATCCGACGAAATTTTGACCGTAATTCCGTCGATTTTTAACGCGTTCGCGCGAGCACAATCAGCTTTTTTTGCATACTTAAGCGCGAAAAATAAGTGAGATTCATGATCGGGATGGGGTTGGGTTGGGAGGGGCGGGGGAGGGAGTGGGGGTTTGGAGAAGAAATCGCTCAGGAGAGAAAAGGAGAAGCAAAGGCCCGTTTAATTCCCTGGCGAAAAGGAAGGTGCGGTGTATTGCGAGGTTGGCTTGAAATAATGAACCGCGAGGAGTCAGCGAATTTTCGAGAGAACGTCAGCTCAATCAGCCGACATAATGCAGCCACATGGCCGTCATTAGCCCGCTGTTGGAATATTAATTACCCGTCCAGGTAGCGTGCCCTTATCTTGTAATTTTGCCGGCAGGTACGACCTCCTGTTAGGTTCGATTGATATAATTATTGCGCGTACCGCATGAACCACGCGGTAGATTGATATCCGTTTTGTCGGCGATACCGTCGACGATTATGTCATAAAGTACGCGATAACGCGATTCGCGCTTATCGTTACTGCCGTAACGAGATTTTAATTTTCGGTTTTTGAATTAATCTCGGGTTCGGTGATTATGTAACCAGCGCGGGTAGATGATTTCTACATTAATTAGACTGGTAAACAAAGATTTTGTTTCTTGGACTCTGAGTAACTGTTTCTTATGTATTTTTCTATAGTTGAAAAGTCAACACTTTTAGCCTAATAATGGGCATCATGATTATTAAAACTTGCAAACAAACAAGATTCTTTTGAAGTACCTCTGATCATGTCATTGGGACAAGGGAATTATGAATCCCCTCCTTTTACCCTTTGTAGAGAATTTCTGACCAACCTACCAGCTCGTCCAACGCGCATCAATAAAAAAAACACGTTTTTCAAAATTTTAAACGCGTGTTACTCAAAAACTATATCTGACATAGAATTTTGGCGAGCAGATTCAGAATCAATCGGTGAAATACAAAAATGACCGTATTTGATCAAAGAAACACGAAAAAAGTGAAATTTTGTTTATCAGTATTATCCCAACGTCGATCGCGTCTCTACCGCGTAACGTACACTCGTACTAAAATAAATGCGACTATTTGTAAATCGTGCCTGCGACTCGGCGATATTAAAGTACGTTTAAGTAAAATGTTCCTCTGGCAGTACCGGTTTTGCGAAGGAAACGAGCATAATGCGCGCACTTTTGCTCCACTTTTCCGTCTCTCGGGGACAAACGAGCAATGGTGTATCGTCGACGTGATAATTATAACGGGAGGTCGTTTATTTCGGTTATTTACGTTGGGTGTATCCGTACCGCTTGTCGTTGCCTCCCACGATTATGTTTATCTCCCGAAGCCATTGTTAGGATTATGTCCATGACAAATGAGCTAAACGTTGCATCGCTGTTCACGGTATAAATTCGCCCTCGTATTTATACGAGTGGTCAGAAGTGAAGTTAAAATTACGTTCCGCGAAAGCTTAACCGTTTGTCTACTTTTGCCGGGGAATCCGTGCCAAGTGCTCGTTGTAAAATTACGACAAAAAGTAGCGCGTTAAAAATAACGTGGGGACAGATTTTTCGGAGGAAGGATCGTCGAAAGAATATCGAAATTCGTGGGAGCCGTCCCTCGCGAATCTCGTCCGCGTCGACGTAAACACGGCCAAAACTTCTGCGCGTAGAAGCATTATAAATGGAAATAATTAGCCATCGTTCTCAATTAGAAAATCAGCTTACGCGATCGAACGCGTTGCCAGATCGATGCGCAATATGTTTGCCGTAGATGGTGCTAAAGCGCTGCTGCCAACTTTGCGGATCGCGACACGTCGCCCCGATGACTCGTTCTCTTTCTATCAGATCCGTGCCTTAAAATAAATTTCCTCGAACGATCGATCCCAGACGTGAAAACGTTGATTCCCCGCGCGTATCAATCAGCCGCTTACGCGCTATCCGCGGGGTGATAGAAAGTATAACAATTAATTCGACGACTCGTTAATTGGGTTTCTTGAATCGACGTTAAAAAAGGGGCCGCTTAACTTCCTATCGCTCTCGAGAATCCACCACGCAAACGAAATACGTTGTAAACAATCGAATGTCGATTACAATCTCAAATGTACGAGACCCCCCCCCCCAAACCCCCAACCTCAACCTCTTTCCCACGCATACATCAGGAAGACCCAATATCAAGTAGATCAGGATGAGTAGATAAAAATTTCCTTTAACGTCGACAAGTTTCGAGGCCTTTGTGCCGGACGGACCACTCAAAATTTCCGCACGTCCTTTCATCGTGTCGTGATAGGAGGAAGGGGGGAAGATAAATAAAAGACAAGTGCCTTCCTCCGTTCCTCTTTACCTCGGTCCGTGTATCGCGGCTTCTTTTCGATCGATCTGTGGGGTACGATCGGTCAAAGGCTCTGCAAAGAGAGGAAGAGAGTTTAACATCGCGGTGTATCGTGCTGAAAGGGCGCCGGGTGGGGTACGGAGGGGGGCGTAGGGGGAGGGGGCGGGAGAGGGGGAGGGTGAAACCGGGTAAAGGGGAGGGAGACAGAGTTTGCCTCGGATACAACAATGCACTTAATGAACCCCGCCCGGCTTATTACCGCCGTATCTCACGGTCGAATACTCGTCTCTTTCTTATTCATTGTTCGATCCCTGACGATCGTAAACTCCCCGTTCCCTCTTGCGCGCGAAACTTGGATGGTACACGACGACGGTGATTCAGCTACGCTCATAATAATCGCTAACGAGCGTCGGTGTACCCTCGTCCACCACGGTGCGATTTCGTAAATTCACTGCTGAATTTTGACGACTTTCGTCACTCGCCGTTCAGCGTACATCCATACGCGCGGTAATACCCCTTAAAGTAGCGCGTACGCTCGATCGTTACGTCAGTCCTGGTTCTCGGCAAAATTCGTGTGGTCCTGCAAAGAGGTGAGAGGGCTATTGTGATTTCTTCGCCGGGATGAGAAATAATAAACAGTGATTTCTGACACTCGCCGTCACTGTATTTACGATAATGCGGCTTTGTGGAGAAGATATTTACTGCAATTTCGGGGAGACCACTTTCGTTCGGTCATCCCGCGCGCGTTAATGGGAAACGGGGAAGGTGTTTCGAAAGAAATGTGAAGAAAAAAAGACCTCCACCGGCCGATGCGCGATTGGAAACGCGTTTCAACGGGTTTCGTATATTTTAGGTGTCAACAATGACCGCGTATTCGATATTAAATTTGACGCGCCTAATTTTGTACAGCCGTGGTTGACGATTATGGTAATCTCGCTTTCATTCGAAATTCAACAGTTTATTTGTATCATTTTTTTTTACCGAATATTAACATTATATATTCAGGTTGCAAAGTGATTCTACGTACAACGAATTCCCCGAAAGCGTATGTAATTTTTATCTTCAATTTTCTTCGTCCCTCCCTCCTCGTTTTAACCGGCGTAACACGATAATTTTATTTAAAAAAACGATCGTAAAAAAGTGGGCCGTAAAATGGTTATAACGGGGCGAAAAAGTTGTTTATTTTGCAAATTCCAGAACGAACTTTAACGACGCCCATTGGCCGCCCTCTTCCAAGAACACACGATCGGTTATAATCTTTCTGTCGTCTCATATACCAAACCCACCCCAGTTTACATTGGATTCGAATGGTTCGGTAGAGGTGAACGAGGCGAGAAATGTGTTGATTGGTCGGTGCATCAAGGGCGTACGTTACAAGAGCGCGTTATATTGCGCGAAACCCGTTTTGATACCCATATGAATTAGTGCTTAATTAAGGGATTTTACCGTTGCCCGTATGAAAAATTGATTACCGGGGCCCCGAATCAACTGCAAATTAATTCTTTAATTATGATTTAATTACTACTCGGGATATCCTTGGAACATCACGCTCGTGTCGCAAGTACACACTGGATTATCCAGTGTTGCTAATTCAAATTCCGACGAGCGTCGGGGGTTGTCTTCGGTTATCTCTAATTCCAAGGTGCAATAATCTCGATCAGATCTCTACGATGTTTATCATTATTTGATCTTGGGAATATGTATCGATGAAAAGTTCGAAATCCAAAAATTCTGAAAAATTGAAATTGCCTTAACAAGATTTGTTGTTATACAAACTCACAATCAGTCATGGTAATATAACGATAATGTTTCATTAATTTCCTAGCGTGGACAATATTAAAAAAAAATAAGCAGACTTCTCTATATTATTTAGCCGTTGTTAGCGTCCAATTCTATTCCGCGCAGCGTCATTATCGTTTCCACAACAAAAGTCGCACGTTCGTTCGGTCCTATTCACCGCAAAACTTTGCGCAGCCACGAACGAGAATTACTCCCAACTCCGAGAAACTTGTCGCGGCAGTAAAGAAAAATCAATCTCGCGAGATTCCGAGAACGGAAGACGGAAACGGGGGGGAAAAAGAAGGGTGTAAAAACTCTCGCGCGCGCGACGGACAAAGGTGAGGACACTTCGAACTGTGTCAGCCGTCCCCAGACTTTCGCCGGGCGAAGATGAGCGCGTTTTATTTCGTCGTGGATGAGGAACGATTCAGGGGCCGCCGCGGAATAGTGCCAAGAAGCTCCGAGATCGGCAGCCCCGCGCACAGCTATTTCACTTATGCGAGCGCGCTTCTCTTGCTTGAGAGAGAATTCCGACTTTAACTTGCCGACAGATGCGAGACGGTGTCTGTCGGCCCCATGGCTCCCCTTTCGATCAGCATTTTAACGGCCGAATTATTGAAATAAACCGCGCGTGCTGGGCCGTATATCGCGCCTATTTGTAGCAGGAAGTCCGATCAGCTGTCTCGAAATATTTTCAACGTCGGTGCGCCCGATCGTCCGTCGCTTTTTTTTTCTCCCTCGCCGCGAACCTGCCTCGCGAGGAATCACCCGGTTTTGAGATCGACGGGTACCTCGACTGGACGGGGACCATTAAGGATCGATCGAAATCCTTTGCACGTTTCTCGCTCTCATGACAAATTAGCTTTTTTTTCATCCTTCTTTTTCCTCAGTTTTGCTCGCGAACGTAAGGAGAGAACTTTTAAGGATAAATCGTGTTCCTGACAAGCTATCGGTCTACTGGAATAGATTTTGTGTTGAAATTTCGGGTGGAGAGTCGACGCGTTTAATCGTCGTCGTTGGATGATATGTCAATAATTCGAGCGACGCCCGTGGGGGCTGTTTGATAGAAGGATTAATTGAAACGAGTTAAATCTTTGATATCCTTTGACACGTCTCGCTCGCAAGTGGATGTTTTCTCTTTCCGAGTGAGACTAACCACAATCGGTTAAGGGAGATCCGCGATGAAGTTACGGCGCAGGTAGGAGAATAATCGTAAAACGTTTCATGCTCGCGAGAACGCACGTTCGTTTCGTACGCGGTGATATACGCGCGCGTCTACGGCGTATCGATCAGGGCCGGTGCAGTTGGGAGAGTAGAAAATTTGATTTAAAATTCCGCGAACATTACCCAACAGCGATCACGAGCGTATTCGTCGCGCGGGATAGTCGTTGCCGTTGATATTGATTTGGATAACGCGGAGGACCGCGAATTTCATTTTTCCTTCGCGTCAAGATTTCGACCAAACGTTCAATTTATTACGCGCAAGTAACGATAGTATCGTTTACGAATGATAATTAGCCGGAAACGAAATATCGAACGTACCACTATCGATATACATCGCTCCCCACGAGTAAGGAGAAACAATACCATCAACGGTGTCCAAGACAAATACAGATTCCAGGAACACTTTCTTGCACAAATTCGTTGCTGAACTTTAAGATAAGCGGACGGCAAGAGCATGCGAAAATATAGACAGTCGAGGCGGCCCTGGCGTGGCTCTACTTTACTTATTCGCATTATACATGCAGGTTATGCGTTATTATGCGCCGTATGGGCTAATAAAATTTTTTTGTATTCGCCGTTGTACGCCGGGGCACTCGTCTGCTCGCATAACGTTAAGATGCCAAGATGTTAACGTTACAGTGTTAGCGTGGCTTCTCGTCGTCCCGTCTCCTCACCTCTCTCTCCTTCTTCGAACTCACTACGGTGAGTTTCCTCCTGGGTTCACCGATTTTTCTCCCGACATTACTCCACGGTCGCACCGCGTGGGCTCGTTTATTCCCCATTATTTTCTTACTATCCCTGAAGTTTTTCGTTTGATCGCACTCTCGTTGGCAAGTACTTTCAAACGAGTTCTTCGGGATCCGGTAGGCGCGACGAGCAATCGCATATTTACAACCGAATGCTGGTGTCGCATAGAGAAGCGTGTGTCGTTCGAACGACAGTCGTATTAAATATTTTACGAATGAAAAGTACTCGTATTATTGTATATTCAACGCTCGAGTGGATACGAGAAGCCCGATAGCATGTTTTAGGTCTTGTCAATGAGATTACGATGACCGATACAGGTGCAAGTTAAAATGTTAGATCGGACGTTATCTTTACGATAGATACGCCTAATAAGTCAGTTTGATATTTCAATGTAGATTTTAACGAAGGAAAAGCTTAAGATTTTTTCTTCTTTACAACAGGCTCATGGAAACGGACTTGAGAATTATGAGAGGTCTCGGATCCGTTGGTTCGACATGTTTCGCGTGGATTTTAAACAACTTAGAATTTACCGAAGCAATTGAGATCTACGTTACTTCGCTTCGAAAGAAGATTGCAAAGAAAAATAATTATACGACCTTGCGCAAATACCTGCAGCGTCTCGTGACGAGTGACGAACGGTCGTCGGCGACGTCATTAGTTCGTTGTCCGTCATCTCCGTCGGCGTTCCACCTGCGCGGTCGTAGATCTTCGTAAATAATGCAGGTCGCGCGTCGAAAATAGGAAACATCGTATCGCGGAGAATACGATGGTTGTTTCCGAACAAACATGGCGCGAAACGTATATCGCGGATAAATCATTTCCGATCTTAATTAAACGGACGCCAGTTTTACGAGGCAGAAAATTGTCTCCCCTCGAAATATCTGGATCGTAATGATCGCGGATACGCGTATCGCGAAATCCGTCGGCTCTGCGTCATCGGCGATGGTCTTACCGCTCGTCTTTCTTACGTCATCGACTTCATTTTCGAACCGTAAAACGTTTTATGCGAAAATTCGGGACGCGATGCTATACCCGGCTGGTTTTAAGATCTTCGCGCCGGCGGTACCCCTTTGCCTTTATTCTTTTAATTCGGCGTACATTTTGAACACAATGGCGCGATTATAACGAGCAGAGGAATACCGGGATGGACGAGGCGTAGCAATGAATTTGCCGTGGTATCAATAAAACTCGAGAACCATCGAGGGGCCTCTTCGCGAATGAGTGCCCACCACTCTGGCAGCCCGTACAAGCGTGTTGCATAAATCTAGGCTCCGCCGTCGTAAACGCAAAATAACCGTACACCATTTTAGATTCTCTAGCCTTCGATGAGGTGTTTAAGAATCCGCGCAGACCGAAACTATTTCGGGACAATGCGTCTACGAGGGAAATCGCGGAACCTGCTCGAGAACATCGGCGGCGATAATTGTAATTTTAACGATACAACGTTCCACGATCCTTTCCCGACGCTCAAATTTGTTAATAATCCGTGACAGTTTCCGCGTCACGCCGGCAATATCTCGCGACGGTGAGTTTTAAAAATAACGATGAACCAACGCCATACTCGGAAGTATTGTCTTCAAACTCGTATTCCCCGCGAGTTCGCGGATAATCGGGTTTCGCTGGGAGGATAAAAGGATCGTTCGGGACGGAGGAAAAGTTTTCTCGGAAGTTATCCAATTCCCTTCGTCCGAAGTGTGGTTGGCATTGTGCCTGGAAACAAAACGATTTTCTATTAGATCGACGTTTAACCGTATCATTCTCCGCTTATAAACTTCCAGCGACCTCAGCGTCTTTATTTCGCAGAAATATCGCGCTAAGAGTCGAAGGACTCGGATGCTACTCTACCAACCGGGCAACTCCATCCGCGACGTCGCGTTATTCGTTATTGTATCGAGGCGTACAATGTCTTCGTGGCGATAACGGAGGGCGCTCGGTAGTCGAGCGTCGCGTTATGATTCACGGCGGCCGTAAATCAGTAGCCGAGATCTCGCGATCGTTGCCGATAGATAACGCACTCTCCGGTGGATGCGATTTCACGCGTGAGATCGGTACACCTCACGCGGAATCCCGCGCGGAATGCGGCTTTTCTTTTTGTCGGTGGTGTGCGAGCGCTCGGTACGCTCGGCAGCCTCGCCCAGAAACGGGCCCAGTTTACGTCCCAAGTCTATTTCACGAGCCGTCGCTATAAATACCGATTTGTAACGCGCGATAACCCCTTTTTTGATTTTGCGAGAAGGTTGATCGAATACCGGCTTCGACGGTATTCGAGAAACGAGCGTGCTGGTAAAAATGGGGGAAGCGGGCAACGGCATGCAAATCGTTGCGTTGCGTTGCGTTCTTTCCGGTTTGCTGGCCCGATTTTTCTACTTCTATTTCGGTACGCGCGGCGCGCAACGTTACGATGAACGAACGATAACGGATCGAACGATATATTACCCGCGGACTTTTAAATATTCCAAAGGTTCGGCCCGAATCGCGATCGTTACGAAACTTTTTTATCGATAATGTGTTTCTAGTTTTTAAATCTCCCTTATCCGCGCGCGCGCGCGTGAGCCCAGTTACACTTTCGTCGCGTTTGCGTCAACCGCGAATCTTTGTCATTCCTCGGTGCTAGGCCGCACGATAAGCGACTCGATAGGCATACCTAAATACCGACACGCGATCTGTTCGATAGATTCCACCGCCTTTTCCCCGTTGATATTATATGATTTACGGGCGGGTCGAGCGATGATAATAAGCTTTTTGCCTCGGGTCGCGAAACGGGACGAAGAAAGTGCGCGCGAGTAAAAAGCAAGAGTGTCGAGAGAGAATATCTCTGGGTGAAACGCCGCGCCGGCACTGCCTGCCTTCCTGCCATATTGTTCGTCGCGCCTTCGAAAGATTCCTTTCCTCGTCGGATGGACGCACGTGTATACCCGGGGTATGTTGCGTGGGCGCCGTGCCGTAACACCGGGTTGCACGTGACGGTGTTAGAGAGACAGGAGAGGTCGAACTGCAACGGCTGATGCAGTGGAAATAGTATTAACTCTGAGGTCGTTTCCCATGGCCCCTTCGGCAGTTACGTGCGTCGCAACTGCGGCTAATTCGCGGTGCAATTACAAAAGAGGGAAATCCAGAACACGAAGGCTGGGTTAATCTGCACCTGGTGTCGGTAGTGCGAGCCTGAGGCCAGTTATGACCGTGGAAATTGTGCACTTGATTTTACATACAGGAAATTATTCGATCGGGAATGGAGATTAAGTATGCCCAAGATCCTCGTTTGTGGTTATTTGGTATTCATCGAATTGATTTTGCGCACAGTAGGATGAATGTATCGGGTGGTTAAATTCTGCTTTTTTTTGTTACCTTGCCTTATGGTTGACGAATCAGGTCGAATGGAACAAACTTTCGTACGTTTATTTATGGTGGTAATGCAATGACGGATAGGTGCTGTTGTTTTTTTACCTCTTTTAAAGCCGGTAGGTCAGTTCGAGAAACTTTTATGCGTCATTTATCGCGGTAATGCCGAAGTACATACTAATATTGGGTGAACGCAGTTCGATGAAATCTCAGTGTAGAATGTTGCGATAAAATGAACGGACAGACGATAATGGGATTCTATTTAATTTAGTAGCCGGATTGTTGTCTCTGTTCGTACGTACGTATATCTTCTCTGGCGAGTACGGTGGAGAAACTAACCAGTTTGCACGATCAATTTAACGTATCGTAATCGATGCGCTTTTGTCAATATATTTTACAACGTTTTATAACGATGTTTTACTTGATTCTGACCCACGCAACCCGGGCAGCCATAAATGCAACTTGTACTTCTGATTTGTCAACTGGGTAAGAGAGGCGATAAAATTATCGCCGGGATAACCCGTGTGAGTGTATAATTAGTTTTCAATACTTCTCCCGTCCGCGGAAGTTTGATATAATTGATTGCATTCGATGAATATTTTAATTAGAACTAATTCGTTGACGCGAATAAAAATTCGATAACCGAAGCTCTCTTGAGTTTAGGTTATTTGGGAATAAATCTAGATCATGCACATCTCCGAATCTACGGATCTCCAAACTATTTCTAAAGCAAGCAAACACATGTGATTCCTTGTGAAATAATTTTCAGTAGAATAGAAATTCTATAATTATGTCGTGACCAGCGAACCGAAATACACTTGGTAGAATAAAAAAAAGTTTGGAGATCCGTTTGGAGATGTGCATGATCTAGATTAATTTGTTATAATTTGTTATAATTATTACAACAACTTTTGTTCGTCCGGTGACAATTATTCAACTCTTGGTATTTAATACTTTGTCCAGTGCCCGACATCATTCGCGACGTATCTGCGTTCGAGAAGTCATAATCGCGTTTTTAGTAAATCGTACTTAATAATTACCTTGCTCTCGATTAATTAAGCTTTAGGGTATTAGTTGGCTCGCGATGCACGAATGCCTGCTCAAAGATATGCGTATCGTTATGCAAATCAAGGGAAGGGGAGAATGACTGGTGATCACGCGAAGAGGAGCCTCCGGGTTTGTAATTTGCTTCGCGTAAATCGAGGCAAGAAAGATACATAAAATTACGTAATTACTACTCATTAGTTTAAATTCAGATATTCATTAAATTATACCCGTCCGATTCGTATTCGGTAGATTCAACTTGATGTTACCGATCGCGTTAATTGAATGTCACGGGAGCGTAAAATGTATGTAATTATTAAACACAAAACGATCCTTATCGACGTCCGCGCTGTTAACCCTTTGACTGCGCCGTACTCTCGGACGAAATCACCAATATAAACGGTGCGATATTTGCATTTCATTCGCTGCGACTGGCGGTCGCGCATCGTTATGCCCATCATTACGTTCGCGTAGTTGCGCAATAAAAACATCGAAACAGCTACCGATATTCAACTATCCACGGTGGCTACGTTACGCGGAATGGTAAATTCAATGTTAGATCAGTTTAGTGAAACTGTAAATATGGTGCGGTAAGAACAGTTTAGTGGGCGTATGTATGCGCATACATATACTCCTTTCCTAGTCAAATGATTAATAACAACTGGCTGTCCGATCGCGTATTATTCTGTTGCCGATAACTCGCGAAGTTAATTCATCAAACAGTCGCGAGTGAACAATATTCGTCGCCATTAGAGAATTCGCATTATTTCGAATCATATTTTTGGATCGATCGACATCGCATCACGATTCATCGACGATCATTTCCCACCTCGTTAATTCAATGTTCCTTTCATTCCAAGAACGGCATCCTCGTTAATTTGTGCGCGCTAAACACCTGGAAATCCGCGGAAGCGTTCGTCCGGTGCGCCCGTCGCGTTCAAAGAGAAACACGGCGAGGTGGAACGCGAAGCGTAACACGGCGAGCACGCGAGCCGTAGCCCCCCCAGCCTCGTAAACCGTTCTACGTGCGTCGAATCGTGTTTACTTTGTAAACTCGTTGCTTCCGTCGTGCTCCGCGATGTATCGATCTCGCGAAAGCGATTCGTTCCGCGGAATCGATTCTTCCTGGGGCTTCTTGCCGATACGAGGAAACTACCGTGCGAAGGGGAGGATCGCGAACTGCCTGCTAGACTATCCGCGGAATTCTCTTTTTTCCACGCTTTCCAATTGGCATTTCGTTCAGGGAAATTCTGTCGCGCCCCGTTTAAATGGGTCAAATCGCTGAAAACCAATTGCAATTTAACAGGTATGCGCTTCGCTCGAGTGTTTCAAATCGTAATGTCCCTTATTATTGTTTTATCGCATGATATACCGCTCCGCGAGCCAGTTTCCGTAATGACGGAAATTCTTGTCCTTTTTACGCGGTGCGATACAACCGCGCGTTATTGCCCCGAAGTCTCGTTGCGCCTGGAAAGTTTAATATCGTCGTTATCGCGATTCCCGTTTCCTCCGTTGAAAAAAAAAGCGCAGTAAAACCAAGCTTTTCCCGTTTAAATTACTTTCCCGAGAGTTACGCATGCAAAGAATAATACCGATAACGATCTGTTATTTTCCATGAGAATACGGGAACGTTCGCGCTCGTTGGAGTTTCTTTTTGCCATTTCACCCATCAGCGCTCGCCGAGTCTTTAAATCTAACGTGAGAAGGAATACGCTTAAGTACGCGAAACGATGAAATTATTCTGCGGTTTGTTCCTCGGGTACTGCGCTATATCGTATCTCGTAATAGCAATTATTCCGGTCCCCCTCAACGGCCCCCGCGCGCAACGGAACGTAGAGCTTGGTAGCTGCCATTAAAACAACAATCGCGTGAAAGCGCAAACACGAATCTGTTTCTTTTTTTTTTTTTATTATCTTCCGCGTCGAACGACATTGCGATGGCGTGCTCATTGCGCGACTAAGACGGAACGAGAACTATTAAAATACCAGGTTAATATCGCGCGCGGCACGGACCCGCGTTACCGGTACCGGTACCGGTACCAGTACCGATCTGCGTGCGTACGAGAAGGTGTGTCGCGATATTGCTTCGCGTATCGCAAAATCGTCGTACGTACGAATCGTGGGTCATAATGGCTCGTTAAACGCTTCGGCGTTACGCAAGAGCGCGAGACGAAGTCGCGAGGAACTCGAGATTCTCGAGTGCCGCTGGGGGCTTTCATGATCTCCTCGCATCGCAATCAGTCGTGAGGGAACTATTAGCCACGACTGAGGTGAGGGATTCGAATGAGCGATCGAGACAATTTAAACGTTGGTTTATGGGAAACGAGGATTATCTCGGGTCGATTTACGATATCTCTGCCATTCCGTGTAACGCGATTAGTTGAATTGCGCGCCACCACGTTAGTTCTCTCTTACAAGTTTTCAAATGAGATTTTTATTCTTTTATCCTTCATCGTCCTTTAGAGAGCGCTGGTCAGTTTCGCAAATGGAACATTTCGTTTTGCGTTCGTCAATTATTTCGCGCGTTGGCGTTGTCGTCGAAATTAATGAACATCGGTTTACGAGTAATCCCGCGTTAATGATACACTATTAGTTCGACTTACGAAATTTCGATCGGAAAACCATGATTCCGTGCTCCAAATACGTCGTACACGCGGAAACGGTTTTCATTAACAGTTTTACGCGCGTAACGACCGTGGTTTCTACGAATGTTTCATAAGTTTCTAAATCGAACATAACGCGCCGAAGAAATGATGATCCGATATCGCCGAATATTTTCTCGAACTCCGAAACGTTTCGGCGACGGAGCGTATTATTTTCTTAAAACAGTATCGATACTCGTGTAATCTTGTAAACAGGATAACTTGCCGATGCGATCGGAAAGGTTCTGTAAAAGGCGAGCATTGACAGGAATCCGATAATATTTGGAGAGATCTCGTAATCGACGGAATTACACGGTCATCGAGCGTGGGCGCCGGTAGTGGCGAGGAAAGTCTCCAAACAAACATACTCGCCACCTATGGCGATTCGCGGGATTATTTTTTCAAACAATCGGGAGCGCACAAAAGAACGCGCAGCAATGCCTGGCTAATGTTACTCCCCTCGATTAAATGACGTCATTGCTTTGTCTTTGTTTCGCGCTGATTGTTTTTCCAATGGGTCTCTTTATCCCGCGGATCCTGCCGCAATTTATCTTAAACTCCGGATTCTCGAATTAATCCTACCATTGTTTTTTTCTTTCGCTTCCTTACGATTCAAGAATTTACAAAGATTATCCAAATTTTTCCAATGGGTCTCTTTATCCCGCGGATCCTGCCGCAATTCATCTTAAACTCCATGTTCTCGAATTAATGCTACCATTATTTTTTTTTCTTGCGCTTCCTTACGGATAAAGAATTTACAAAGATTATCCAAATGTCAAGTCTATCGAACCAACACGGAAAATACCGTACTAATTTGCAGAGTTAAAAATGTACTTCGACATGGTCGTAAGTTCTCGACGTGTTCGCGAGCACTTTTGGAATCGTGAAATCGTGGAAACGAACGCGCCGTACTAACAACGATTCCTTGCAGTTATCGGTAATTGGTTAATAAAAATGCTTCCCGACGCTAAACTAACCGCCGCGAATACCGCGTTTGCGTTAAACTGCAATTACGATGCTTTTATGCATATTTAAATTTCGAGCCCAGACAGACTCCATTTAATTTTCCGCCGCACCTTCGAGCGTAAAGATCTCCCGTGCGAGCTTGCGAAATCGAAAATCACCTTCGATACCTGCTGCCACTCTTCGATCGGATCCACGGGGCCCTCCTCTCTTTTAATAACCATACTTTGCGATTCGTTAAGCTCCTTCGTTACAGTGCGCGTTTAAAAGGGCCATCGGCGGGCCGAGAGAGTCGGTAAACGTGCGAGCGGGCGAGAGAAAAAAAAAAGAAAAAACAGCGAGAGAGTGAAAAATCGGTGGAACGGCACGGAAGCTAGTTATCTCACGACCAAATATTCCCGACGGCCTGTGGGAAGCACCCGTGTTGATCGGCCACGCTCTCTTGCGATTCATCGACCGATCGACCGATCGGTAATTTCGGTCGTTACAGCCACCGAGAAATCGCGACCGACTTTGCGAGAAGTTTCTCTGTCTCCCCGTCGTCGGTAGTACCGGCGACAGAAACGATTTACGATATGATATTTCCAGTTAATTACACCGATTGCCGATTCGTTACGAGCGCACGCATGATACCGTGCGCCGACCGGAGTTTGGTGACACCTTTTCCCTCGCGCCGAAACAAACGCGAAGTAAAAGAGATCGTATCCCTCCCCGGAGTCTACATTTGCCGGCCTAAGCGTACGGTGAATAAAAATATACCCGATCTTCCGGCAATCGAGAAGAGACCACAGCGGTCATCGGCCATAAACGATATCGTTCGTCTCGCGCCGACGCGCGACGCGACGCTCGACTCTCCACTCTAAATTAACGATCACGTCTGAATCGAAGGGAAGGCCCCGGGGGCACGTAAATATATATATTTATCCCCGCGCAGGGCGATTGTCGCTCATTGGCTCGGCGGGGCCCCTGTCGATATCGGCATCGCCGCGCGGGTTTCCACGGGTGTCCAGTATACTTCTTTCTCGCGCACAATAAGATATTTATCGTTTGCGTGGATGGAAGCCGAGGCCGTGGCCCGAGTCCCCCGAAGTCACCATTGTATCTACCGGGAGTGATGTATGGCCATGGAATTGGTAGGAATTGAAACTTGTTACCGCCGCGTGGAGAAGATACCGCCGAGATTTAAGCCCTGTCCTTATGCCGCCGGCGAGATAACAGCCCCCTTTTGCGAGGCTGCAATAGCTGTACCGGGAGCACCGGCTGTTCCGCCAATCGTACACCAACTCTTTTCACCGCGGGAAAAATTCACCCCGAGCAAGAAATCCGCCTTTCGACGCTCGCGAGCCGTGCCGCCCCTGATCACCGAGCGTCACTTTGATTCCGCCTTGCGGGGAAACCGAATCACGGATTCATCGCCGATTACGGATGTTCCGCGCGGAGAAGCGTAATTCCAACGCCGATTTTGTCGTTTCCGCTTGCTTCGCGTACGATCGATATATTGGGAGTTGAGGTTTTTCGGTGGAAGGAAGTATATTTTTAATTTGTGACTACTTACTTTTCGCGAGTAGGAAGGAATTCCTATCGTCCCGCGTATCCTGCCAGTAGCGGTGTTTGCTATTGACAGGAATATAAATACGTATGAAATATAAAGTACGTACGGTACTTTGGATAGAAAATCCCTACTCTGGGGATAATCATAGGGGTACAAGTTTTATACTCGAGCCAAACTGCGAGGTACCTATCGCGTTTCGGCATCGGGGATAGAAACGTACCGAAATGTGCTCGTCTCTACCACGTAACTAATGGATATTCACAGAAATCTCTGTTCCCTCGTAAGCGGAAGTATCGCGATTATCGCTGAATCGCTGCACCCGAAGGCCAGGTAACGATATCGCGGGGGGAGGAGGATAGATCAAGGTTCGTAAAAGTCGTCGATAAGGGAAACGTGACCGGTTGACAGAGATAATTGCAACGTAAGGCAGTTGATTCCTATCCAAAATCGTTTCTCTCTGGTGGAAGTAAAATCCGATTGTGGTGCGGCCGAATAGAGGGTGGAAAGGGAATCCTGACAATTTATTAAGACGATCCGGCGCGATAAGGCGGCCCATTCAATGGCCCCGGAGATCCTGCTCGATTTTCTTTTTCGTTCGCTTCGATTCCAAGGATTCGATAACGATCCATGCCTCTCTCTCTCTCTCTCTCTCTCTCTCTCTCTCTCCTTCTTCTTCTCTCTCGTTGCCTTCGTACGATCGTCGCGGCATTAAGGTCGAAGTCGAGGAAATTTGTACGACCGGTCGTCGTTATAGATTCGGAACGAGATTCCTCCCCCTCCCCTCTCGCTCTCCTTTTTTTCCCCCCAACCTCCGAGGACCCGCGCCTGCGGCTCCGGGATAAAGATGGCCGTTTCTTATCGACGATCCGGATCTCGACACGAAATTAAGATTGTAATTCGGGACGTATTTTATTAGGATAATGGGTTAATCCGCGCGAAAGCGTACCGCGTCGATGTTTCCGGATAGCACGTGTCCCGATGTACGACGTTACAACGTAGGTTAAACGATCCCCGAGGTATCTTCTTGGCGCAGCGTCAAAGAGAGGAGTGCACGCCACTTATTTTCGGGAGAAAGTTTTCTCTTACCATTATCCCGCGATACGAAATGAAATAACGGCATTCCGATGTAACGCGCAAGAGAGTCATACGCCACGCTCGATCGGTTTCACTTGGATTTATTAGAAAAGCCTGCCGATTATTCAAGCTAGTCGTAGTAGTTATTACTCGGTGCTAACTATGCCGTGTAATAATTTAACGTAAGCCTCCCGGAGAAAGACACTGAAACGCAATGTGGGCGTAACAAGATATTAATGAGCGAGCTTATAGGAATCCTAACCGGCTAATCCGATTATTCGTGGTATCGCCGAGTCCCCCGAATAACCGGCATAGATTTCCATCGATTAGCGGCCTATAGAAATATCGGCGCGAATGAAAACGAGCCCGTGTTCGAATCGTGCGGTCGTGCGTCGAAAGTTGCGTCGCGTCGCGTCGGAGGCCCTTTTATCGATCGCGGCGCGTAACGCGCTCCCGTATCTCTCTTATTTGTTTACCCGTGAATAATTAGCGTCGTTACTCGTTGGCAGCGCCAGGTGTGGGGTCGCCTTTAAGGAGCGTACGAACGGTAAGCGTAATCGCGCGTAGGCAGGAGACGTGGGTTTCGTGGCAAGGCGCCGCGCCGTAACAACCCCCGAGGCGGCAGCAGCATCAGGATTTACCGAGGGGGCCAACGCGGCTCGCTTAATTAGTAATAATTAGTAATTATCCGGCATTGGTCGCCGGTTGATTGGTGAGGGCAATTATCGCCGGTAGGCCAGAGAGGTACCGAACTAATCGCCGGAGCTCTGCATCTCGTGCGCTCCATTTTAGCGACTGACTAATTAATTAGAACCCTCTTGCAGGTAATTAGCGAGCATCGATTAGTCATCGCGAGGATCAATTTGTCACGGTGCTCGATCGAACCCCCTTGGGTGGGGTTTTTAACACCCTCGTTTTTCGACCCGTTCTCGTCTGTCGTTTGGTGTTTGCTTAACGAACCACTGGGGACTTTGTTGGCTTCCAAGGTGCTTTCGGTAATCGCGCTCCGAAGGTGTGGGGTCGTTAGAAAAGATTTGTTATTTGATAAAAAAGAAAGGGAAGGCAGAAGTATATTCGATTTGGAAGCGTGGACGATGTTGGCAGGGAAGACCAGTACGTGTTTTATTCGCGATAAGAGGTTATCGTACCTGTTGCGAGAAATCAGTTTCTCGGTGTCATTCGATCGTTTGGACGATGGTCTTTCTTTTTGGTATTTCAACTATTCGAACACTAACGCGCGTTCGCTACCCGATACGAAAGGATCGCAGCGCGATCCTCGATAAAATAAACGGAATAAAAAGTCAAACTTATCGAACGCGCCCCCCACGCACAGTGGCATTTTTTCCCGGTTGCCCCGCAAAAATCGAAAATTTATGTCTCGTCGGAACGATTGTAAATAGGAGGAATTTATTAGCGTTCCGAAATTACCGAGGATATAATATAGACACGGTCGGATATCTCCGGCGTGGGTGGTGACATTTGTCACGATTTAAATGTCCTCGCGCGATCGGAGCGCACTGTCGATCTTGCTCCGTGGCTGAGAACTTTTAAGGGTCGTAAAATGACGATAAAAAGACTTGACGGTGATATTTTACTATTTTACTAGACGCCCTTGTCGGCTGGAACCCCCACGTGGAAATCGACGCGCAGTTCGAGCGGGAATGCGCAGTCGCGTTATCGCGAAAACTCGTCGGATAGAATGCGCGGCGTTAGAGTCGATTGAAAAACGTATTGACCGATGGATGATTTGTCGCGCGGTGACTCCGCGCTTTTAAATCGAGAATCGTAGACGGCTACGGCGTTGTCTCGGTATTTAGAAACGGGTCCTGGCCCGCGGTGTGCCGAGATATTTACGACTAGAGCTATAAGCGGTTCGTAAGAATCGTACGTTCCACGTTAACATCGAGGGAACGTAAATAGCAAGGAAATTATTTTCCGATGGTAACCGAAGTAACGAGTCAATTTTGCCGAATGCATTCCGCTAAACCAGTGGTTCTTAACTCGAGGCATTTCTGTGGGTGCGAGAGAAGTTTCTAAATTGCTGATGAAAAATTTGTTATGGGAAAAGTGAGGTTTCAAAATTTGTTTTGGATGTTTCTATTTTTCAATCAATGAATTATCTTGCAATAGATGTAATTTCCTGAATAGAGAACTGAGATTTACATTCAAGGGTATTTACGTCGATCGCTAAATAGGTTTAGAGTCATTGCGCTAAACAGTTATCAAACTTACGTAATTTCGCGTAATCGCGGTTAAAATAGCTCAAACTCGCGAACCCCGCGTTTATTATTAAAAAGCAGCTCACTATCGTCCGAGTACTTCGTTTGTTGAAAATGCTCGTGCATCCCGTGTACGCCATCGCGTTTCGAAAACGATTTGTCTGGTTGTCGAGATCCCGGTTGATTTGAGGGGAGAGTCGTACGGTTGTACGATGTTCCGAAAGAAGACGCGAGTCGATCGCCACGTTCGAATCACACGGGACGATGATTTTTCTTTCTCTCTCTCTCTCTCTCTCTCTCTCTCTCTTCGCGTTCCTTTGCTCGCGTTTGGCTGACACCCATTAATAACGCACGAATTTTTCGGAGCACCGACAAGACAAATTGGCGTCCAATCGATGCCGGCCTGATCTCAATTAATCAAAACTCGATCGCAGAAACGCTCACCGTTCATTATTGCGCTTAATTCGCTGCCAGAATGAGCGCACTGTAACGAGCTGTATCACGCCGACAAAAGTCCCGTTTAATCGACGATATACACTACCTACCACTGTCTCGTTGCTGGGATGCATTTTATTTGGGACTTTATAGTTCTCGATTACCGCGAATCGCTTTAATTAAACGCCGATTAAAACGCGCGGCATTGCGCAATAACGTATCGGATTATTATATGTATATGTATAGGGAGGACCACAGTTTTTTGCACTCGATTCTGCTTTCTTAGTAATATTTAGTATGGGTACATTATACCGAAAATAACGGTACATTGTCAATGCAAGGCCACATTGTAGGAAGTACGCGTAGAACGGGTTTTGGAACATCCACTGCGATACCCACGATTCGAATTATAATTTTTACGGATTGCTATCGACAAAAAGTTTTTATTCCTACGGGGGGGATCGTTTTTCGCTCTTTTGGTTTCCGATCCATCGATCGGACAACGATCTCTTCCACCCACTACAACTTCCCTGCTCCTCGATCTCTCTTTAATCGTCGACGCTTTTTCGATCGCGGCGTACTTATAGTTACCCGAGATCCGGTACCGTAAGAACAAATGTGTTAATAGCCTTGGTTGGATACCGCGTTATTACCGCGCGCGTAGGTCATGGATCCATAAAATACAAAACAGGGGAGATCCGATCGAGGTGTACGTTCCCGGTATCGATATATAAGAAGAGTAGATAAAATCACGCGCGCTCGCATCCCCTAAATGATGTACGATCGTTACATCGGTGCTAATGGTTGTAAAACTGCATTCACGTAGTACATTCTATTTCAAATCTATTCTTCGTATCATTTGCGCACCGGTCTGTCCAACAAACAAATTTAAATACGATTTTTAATTCCGTGTCTTTTGTATCGTTTCGTTATTTTGAAATTCCGAAAGTTGTCAAAAGACAATTTGAACTTTGACCGTATACTTTATCTCGGCTGTAAGTGTATCGCGATGTGCAGCGATTTGGAAAAAAGGTGCAAACGCCAGGCTGCTGGGGAGTCACGAAACAATTATTAGCTAGATCTCGTATCTGCACACCTGTGGGTTTACGCGCTGCGCGTAAACGCATCACCAACGCGTGTACGCGGATGCGGATACACGCCTACCGAGCGATTACATTTATTTACAAGCTGGGGTCTTCGTCCTATCGCCCCGATCTTCCCGGGCCTAAACAACTCCGCGGTTTGCCCGTAAACGCCGTTACGGGCAACTCAATTATCGTTCGGAGCAGATTTCTCTTGGCCTTTTTTTTCATTATCCGCATTGTTAACGCTCGAACGTCTTCGCGGAGTAATTCGATGTCGAGACGAGTCGAGATAACGGCTGATTTACACCGATGGTGCGCCAAAGAAAATAATTAAGCTCGCGCGGATCGATCGTAGGATCTTCCTAACCATCCGCGTATGTACATTTATTTGAGCGCAATAGATGAGAAGATTACACGGGATTACAAGATGATGTACACATTTGCCGGTGGTGCATTCGTGAGATTTGTAGCGCCGCTGTTGCGCGTTCATGAGATTTGTAGCGCCGCTGATGTGCGAGCTGCTGTACTACGCAATCGAGCCGTTATTCAGAATCGAGAAAACTGATTTCTCCTAAACTCCATTTCGTCGTTGTACAGAGTTACGTTGCGATCCTCGCCGGCGCGGCGGTGTCTGCCTGTACGATCATTTTTTAATTTCATTTGGAACAATTCAAATCTAATAGCGAATTCGTGAAGATCGAAAGATTCGTGAACATCTGATAGCACGAATATTGAACATTTTTTGGTATAATACAACTTATGATAATAAATCTGTGGGGATACAGAGATTCGCGGAAAGCCGGGAGTGCGAGATTTTCAAAGTAATTAAAATTCGATGGTGAGCTCGCGCAGATTTAAGTACTCATTGAAATTCGAGGTTGGGAAAAGACATAAAAATTGATGCCGACTTCGATCAACAATGTTTCGTAGAGGTCACGTCCGATTTACAGGATCTACAAGCTCTACGGAATACATGGACACTCGCAGCGTTCGATGCCCTTTTTTCCACGGTGTATCGGCAATCGCTCAAGTACGAAGCAAACCCGAAATCCGGCGGTCTTTTGTCGGCACGCTTTCATTTTCGCGCCATTTTTGGCGAGGCCGCTTTCGCTGGTTATTAGTTTAATTTGAGATACAAAGCTGATGTAACTTGGTTGCAATTAGCTACCGGCCTTATCGATTGCTCTTTACGAGTCGCGCGAAGGCCATCCGCGGCACTTTCGAAAACTGATATCTCCCCCGATGATTTTTCATCCCGGCTACGTTTCCAGCGTTTGCGTTTCGATGGATTTTACTCCGTGCCCGGTTAATTGGACGCGTGAGACGGGAAAATAATAAGGTTCAAATTGGATCGAGGGAATATAATTTACGAACCGTGTGTACATTATCTCACGGTAATGGCTGTCCACTCCGTTTAATTTTCCATAGCTACGCATTAGCGTTATTAGAGCACGGTGGCAGGTGGCACGATTTATAGTATTCCTTTACAAGGGCAACGGGCGCGATTTACCAACGATTTCAACCGAAAACCGGTGCGGTAGATAAAAGTAGTTTTAGAAATTGTTAGACAGAATCCAACATACTATACTCTAAGTATTATAAATCTCCGAGTACATTGACGATAATCGAATTCGCGCGTCTCGCGTTATCGCGTTATCGGACGGTATCGAGTAAACTTTCTTCCACGCCAAGACGTACCACTGTCTTCAGTTTATTCGAGAACGCGGCGCGTACTTGGCGTCGCGAGGAAATAACTCGCGCCTCTATAAAGGACGGCGCAACGGAACCGTGAAATTTAACGACCAACTTACAAGTGTAAGTTGCGAAAGTTCGGGACACTTACTTATCGCCGGCAATACTTAGCCGGCGCGAATCGTTATTCACGCGATGTTTATCTCCGTCAGAAGCAGACGTTTATTTCCATGAGAGTTCGCGAAGCGACGCCCGTACAATTTCCTAGTGTTTAACGGCTATTCGACCGTGGACACGTTGCATAACGTAGCACGCGCGGCCTGTGTGCGAAATAATGCCATAAAAGATCGTTATCGGGCGGCTAGTATCCAATCCGTTTGGACAACCCGGCTGGAATGGCAATTATCGTCGAAACACACCTTCCACGCTGATATTATTTGACTTCCTGTGCCTCGGGTTACGCGAAAGGTACAGGTTTTAAATCAATTTTTAAGATTCTCGTTAACGACAGTTGCACAACGCGAGCGCGCCGGGCGGTTTAAGATTTATAATAAAAATGGGTTCATTTTTTTCTCTGTCTCCCGTTCGTCGTCCGGCTGGCGCGCGTTGGAAATTTCTTTTCTTTTTGCGCTAATTTCGTCAGATTGTAATTCCTGCTGCCAATAAAACTGGAACGGACGATGTATCGGTTGGTTAATGTATTTACGCGAAAGCGAGACTAGGAGGTATAAAGCGAATCGATTGAGCCGCCGTAATTTCACTTTCTTATTTACATATAGAATTTGAACAAGTTGGTCTTGGAGCCGGTGTATGGGGAAAGGGCATCTTTTTACGGTGCTATCCGTTCACCCCTATTAATCTTTTCACCGTAACCGGAAGCGTGCCGTGATTATCTGTATTACCGTTATTAAGAGGTGGTTATTAATGAGACACCGGCGACGATCGAAACAGCTGATGTAATGGCGGGTTTTCAAGATAATCGCAGCCACTCTAAGCGTCGTGACGGAGAAAGATGGGGGACGGGAGACCGAGAGAGGCTGGCAAAGGTGTCGGTGCTGGAATGCAGTATTACCATATCCAAACCTGACGTAACTTTCGTTGGGCAGTGACCTAGAGACGATCCTTTCGCGTGCAACTGCGTCTCATTTACGACGGCTTCTCTCCTCTTGTTTGTGTTTTCTTCATCCTTATTCTGCGCTGCCTCCCTTCGTGCGCCGCCACCATTTACACCTCGTAATCTCTCTCTAGACGCATTTCTGCCCGACGAACTGCGAAGTCATTCACGTGCAGCCGGCCGTTCTTTTTTCACTCGCGAATCGCGGTGCGCGCGAATAAAACATTTAGGCGTGCACTCTTTTTCTTCTCCTGCTCGGTGGAATATCTGAATAAAATTAGTGGATCTTGTTCCTCGCTATAGTCGCGGTCAGAAAACTCGAGAGCGTCGAAAATTGCACTCTTGGGAGGTTAATTGATTAATAATTGGACGAATTCCATTTGATCGTCGAACGATGTTTCGGCCAAAAGATCCCACTCAGGCTCGAATCCATTTCATTAATTACTACTGGCACGAAGTCTTAAGCGAGAAAACGCCTCCGTCGATACACTATTTTTTTTTCTCTCTCGAGTAACACGTTACTTCCATCGCGAGGTTCACCTTCAGCTTTCGGAAGTTACGATGAATTAACAATGTCGGCACTTATCCGCCGTTTTATGAGTCGCGACTCGTTTACTATGCAGATACGTCTCATAAAACGGTAATGAAAGCATACATTTAATAATTCATGCCGCTGGCTACTTCGTGGTAGAGCAAATCCTTGCCTCATCGAATCGCAGACCTTGTTGTCACTAATAATATCAGTGTGCACCTAACGCAACGTGGATATTGCTTTTTATCCTCCGCGTTAACGAAACAGCTGGTTAGGTGACGTCACTTTACTCCTACGCAAACGCGAAAGTAGCGGCGGATTTAAGCACACGCTCGTTCATCCAACGAACGAATTTGTTGTTTCAATGCCTCGGTATGTCCGTAGTCACGACGCGCCGGCGTAACAGCTTCTTCGGTGTTGCGCAATGCGAAAAGAATGTTAAAGATATAATTGCGCTTACGCACAACGACGGCTGCGATCTGCAAATAAACAAATTCGGAACGTTGCTCTGTAATCGCGCGAAAAACTAATGACAAAATGTAAATATGTATAAGTATAATATAAAATTTAACAACGTATCAATCGTACCGTACGCAACGACATTACGATTCGATTATGATCGTCCAAAGCGTTTCGTCATCGTCGATATAAAAGCTTCAACGTATCGTCCCGCCATCGGCGAAATAAATTTATCGTCTTCACGCTCGCAATAAATGAGGTTCGCTCGTAATAAAAACATCGTTGCTCTTCAGAATCCGATATCAGCGTCCGACCGCAATCGTTTCTCCTCATCGTTACTATCGCCCCCGATAGAAGCGTAGAAATTAACGTTCGTTTGTTGTTAAAGAGAGCGTGTTTGTCAGCCATCTTGGCAGCGAACGAGCGTTTGTAATGTTTGCGCACCTTCGAGTACGCTGGTTAATGCTCGACCGGGTAGCGCGGCCCGGTAATTCTCTTGATATTCTCCTTTTCCATCTCTGCCTCCTCTCCTTTCCTTTTCTTCCGCCTCGCCGTCGGCCCCCTCGCTCCCTCTCGTCGCGAATAACGTTGTAACGCTTAAGCGAAGACTTTGATTTATGGGGAAATCGAGCGTACTCCGTGTTACGCGTTGGCAGGAGCAGCGAATCCGCGGACACGGCGTAATATCTTCTTCCGAGATCATAATCGCGAGATTCCTGCTACCGCGAGACCTTATCGCAGGGATTCCACGGTGACGTCGTCTTCTTCCGTCCCTCGGGACATCTCGGGGTCGATGCCGAAGAGGTCGCAAATAATTAATTGCAACTGCATAACTGAACGTCGAACGTAGTTTCGAGGCAATTAGCGAAACGTTCCATTGAACGCTTACGATTCCTCACAGTTGAATATAATTACTCTGCTCTCGATATAATTAATTAGTATTTTACCCGCACCACTTTGATTACTTGTAATTAATTCGGGCACAGGTTCGTGCATATGTAAATGGGCGGTGAAATGGTTAGTGTAACTTTTTCGTATTAATTATTCGTAATTATTCGTAACCGTGATATTATTACCGGTGGTTTGTGAGGCGATTCGATTAACGTGGATCGGTCTCCTGGAAGTGAACGTGTCAAACACGCGCGAGCGTTGGCCCGCTCTGCGCTAAAAAATTTGTTTCCGTTCTCAGTACATCTCACTTCGCACGTGCTATTTCTCCCAGTCTTTCTTTTCCTCTTCACTCAAATAATAATTCGCGAGATCGTAATCGCTGCCCACTCGGCACGCCAGGCGCCTCGGGCCTCTTCCACGTTCTTTATCATCTTATTGTTGTTCGTTATCCACGGTCCATCTTGCACGCTCCGAGGGTTCCCCCGAAGATAGTCGAAAACATTGGCGTGAGATAAATCGAAGATCGACCCTCGAATTATGAAACGGGCACCAATAGCGCGATCTTTCTTCGAAATTGAGCGTGTCAATAGCGATCTTGATACTCGAAGATCGTAATCGGATCGCCACAAAGTTGCTATAGGAGCGAGGAGAAAATTCATTGACCACCGTGTCGCGAAAGTCAAGAATATTAAAGCCGATATCTCATTAGTGGACGATAATTATTCTCTCGCGGAGATTACGATCCTCGTTTTTGCGTCTCTCCTGAGAACGGTTAGCGATCCCACACGCTCTCACGCCACACCCTGCAATTCGCTATGTTTTCGCAAAGTTCGCATACGAGCAGGAAATGCAATCTCGAATGCTCGGTCAACATAACGCATCTCGATCCAATCCACTGCAGATATTTACCTAACGTAAAACTTGATTTGAACGAAAAATAACCCACCTCGCCTATGCAACTTTCAATCATTTGCGCATCAAGTAGAAAACTAGAAATACCAAAAAACGATGTACGCGATTCGAAATTTGCATTGCACATACCTACTTACAATTAGTATTCCCCGGTACCTATTGGATTAACGTATCTTGACCACAGGTTTCTTTCAACTGAGCAGCCAGTCAAGGTTAACATTTTTTTTATTATTCAATGATTTGACCCCACTTCGGGAGTGTTAATTTTAATTCATTTGAATTTATATGAATGTTATGTAAGGAAGCGATTACGGGAATCGGGACAGGAGTAATTATATAATATGGGATAGGAAACTTTAATGTCCTGGGATAATGGTTTAAAGATGTTTAAGAACAAAACAGAGGTTAATTTCGAAAACAACAGGAAGATGAAACTGGGTTTATCGTAGTTTCGTTCGCAAGATATACTCGGTACGCTTCATTAAACCTAAACATATGAATGAACGAATTAACAGAATTACGGTTCGAAATCTATTGATTTCGAAGCTTAATCGAGAAATTGCCTTTAAGGACGTGATAAGTAAACGCTTAATGTACTAAAGGTTCGATGCACGACTATGGTGCTGGTATTGTTTAATAATTACTATTATGAATCTTGTAATGCGGTTCGTGAATGAAGTATTAGGAAATCACAGCTCGAAGCTATGGGTATCGTTAAAACGGTGATTATCCATCGAGTACGAAGCAAGTTCTCACTGATCAACTGCCATGAAGGATGGTATTCAAAGTGCGGAGCTAGTCCTCGCAATTCGCTTCCAGGAATTCGGCCCGCTTGACCAATGGGAACAATAGTTACGAAGGGATGATATTTTTAACTTAAAACACTACCCCATCGGTTTCGTCATCGGTGGCGCGCGCATCTTAATACTCGTATCCCCGTTGCGGTCGGGACGCCGCGTAGTGGTCAAAAGTCGGTACCACTCATTGTCAGTGACTCGGTGTCGATCCACCACGGTGGATCTACATCGATCCGTATTCATTAGCATGGTAGCATCGAAAAATGACAGCGCGACGTTATACTCGCGGTGTCGGAATATCGAACTTAAATTTCAAACGGCAAAAAATAATCACGGTGGTGGTCGGAGGACGCAACATCCCTTTGTCACAAAAGTACCTATTGTCCAACGATGAGCCAAATTTCAATTCAGTAGCTCATCCGGACGTGGATAAAACTTCGCAGTCATATAACACTCGCGCGTACTGCTTATGTGTACGGATTTGCACAAGCTAACGCGAGGACGCATCGCCCAAAGTCAAGAGCATGAATTTTCTTTGCAGGAATTCCATTCCGTACCCGACTCCATCGCGTATCCCTACGTATTAAACGCCAAGAGCAATTTCATTAAACCAATAACACGGTGCAATAAGTTCTCAGAAACTCGACAGAGTGCTTCCATGAAATCCTTTATCGAGTCCGTCGATCACCCCCGCGTGGATCGTGTTCGCCGTCGATCCTGAAAGATCGAGGATGCTGCTAGGATGCGAGGGAGAGAAGAGCCGTTCTTACTTCCTCGGAGGTGAGTGGCGGTGAGGGCCGTGGGAGGGAGGTGAGGTAGGTGGGCAAAAAGGACCACGAAGATACTTCCTCCCTTTCGCGCGCTCGGCTCACAAAGGCATCAGAAGAGAGATCAGATAGGGCACCTCGGCCCCGCGGCCGGACTACAAAGTGACATCCGACGCAGATATTGTGTGTGCACACCGTGTTCGTCCGATTACGTAACCCCGCGGCAACCCGACGCTGATTCACCGCACGAACACACTCCCAGCGGCAACGAGCGAGCCGAACGTTTCGCGAAACGGGCCCTACTATCGTTCCTTCCTACGTCACTGATAAATCTTCGTCGTTTGCCCGACGCACTCGTTAATTCGAATTACTTCGCGCGGCAAAAATGTAGCGCTCGTCGGGCGGAAGGGTAAACTCGATGACTCGGTGTGTAATTGCCACGGAGAATCGGGAGAAACGACCTTTTATATTGTATCCGCTTGCCAGGATGGTGGATTGACCGTTCTTTTTTGAATTTTTGGACATATTTCGCGGGCCATGTATTGTCTAGTTATACTAGCTTTCGCTGTATTTCTTGTCTTTTTAAAATTTCGTGAGTTGAAGATTTCTGGAATGCTTTAAATCCGAGTTTCATAATCTTAACTATTTCGAAACGCGCACTTTAAATTTAAATGAAGAAGAACCCACGAGAATGATAATAAAATCGTGAACGTCTAATTGCCGTCGTGGCGAGCGGACGCGTCACTTCAAAAGGCGTGAGTGGATAAAGCTTAATATAATTATTACGAGCCTATGAAATTCGTGGAATTACGCGAAAATATAGAATCGGAGGATCGGTCGATGGTCATTTTAATATTACTACGTTCTACGCGGAACACTCGAGCGACTTATCCTTGTCTCGCGGTAACCCAATTACTTGTTGCGCAAGCGCGGTAGGATATTACATTTGAATCATAAATTCAGCCCAGCACGCTGCCAGAGTAGGAGGACAACGTTTCGGCGGGATCATAATTTGGTACGCGGAGCCGAGGTAGCGTTATAACGATCTCGGCGTTGTGTCATCTTTTCTCCATACTTTCGTTACGCCGCGTTACCGTGCATATTAACCATACCCTTTATTCAACGATGCTTCTCCATCCGGAGATTTGAGTAAAATTATTATAAAACTCAGACTTACCGGACAATTCTATCTTAACGTAAAATCGTTACACGATGAATTTTCCGTCGACGCGTCTGCGGCTCGTTACGTTCGAAATACGTAACCACTAATCTAACTTGTATACAAATTCGTTGCGTTAGGCGCGCAAGCCTAAACGGATTCCGCTTCCTGCACGTTCAATGTTCTTTCAAAAAATAACGCCTTCAGCGTCTGACCTTTATTCTCCCAACCTACCGGATATTATAAACATAGCAACATAGAGGAGATACAAAGGTATATATTGCGAGTATAAGTACACGAACTAAAGCCATCTCATAAGGAGCAAATTATAGTTATGTTTCTTGTAAAAGACACTTCCAGCCACTCGCGATTCCACATTTACGCCTCGTTTTCGCTTCGAAACTCGGGTCCCGAGCGGAGAACACCGTCGTAAGTCAACATTTCGCATTCGGAACATTTGAATAATAACCTCTGTACGACATACTCTCGACGGTCGAGGGCGATATTTTATCGTGATCGTAAATCGATACGCGGAGCCGCGGTAGCGTCGCGACACGTGGGCATCTTGTACGTTATAACGACCCCCGTGTCGTCTGTCATCTTTCCCGGGTACGATGCTGCTGGTTGCTTGGCATCGCTGCCGTCGTCGCTGGCGAGGCGCGTGCACCACGCTCCCGCGCCCCCTCGCTACTCGACGCGACGCGCGACGCGACGTTTCGTTCTGCCTCCACGCGTGCGGCGACGCACCACGCGCACCGTGCGTTTCAGCCGCGCCGACGATTCGCGCGCTTGTCGAAACCTCAAAACGGGCCGAACAACACAAATTTTAACTCCCTCGACGCGCATTGATGTCTGGGACACGATGCTTCTTCTGCGTGTCACCGCAGATTTTGACGCCTTCGGGACGGCGGGTGGGGACCGCTTCCCCGACCGACGCCGAATGACAAAAATGTTTTGACGATTTTCATTCTCTACAAAACTACTAACGTTTTGCTCAATAAAATTACTTGATTGTCGTCCATTAATGTCGCGTATAAACCTCGTCAAACGATGTTTAATCGTGTCAATATTTCGCAGTTGGGGGTCTTTTAAATTAATAAACAATAACGCAATACGATTGGACTGGTGCAAGGATGGTTTGCAATCGGTGGTTAAGAGTTCGAGGTCAAAATGTGTATATATATTTCATAAAAAAGATCGACAGTGGCAGGACGAATGCTACTGACTGACTGCTCGATTCTTGTGATCTCCACTCTCATCCATGCTTTATCTCGAAAAGTTATGCACAGTATTTTATTGCAGAAACCTCACACACATAAGACTATTTGGCCGTTGAAACCGATATCTTCGCATTTTTGAACGGCACTTAATGAACCGATATGGGGAAACTGTTTTTTTCCTATATTCTATTTCTAAATTAAAATGACTGTTAAATAGTATTTTTTAGTCTCACCGAAGTACGTTTGATACAGCTCGATTCGTCCATTTACTCTCGACTATCGGTATTATCGCGCAATTGATAAATTTTTAGTTTGAAAACTACCCACTGCTGGAACGATCAGTTGACTGCGAAAAAATTGACGAAATATCTTCTCTATTATCCCGAACAGGAGAACTAATATCCCGCTACAGGATTTTTTGACTCGTTGGATCTGCGAGTTGTGCGCGAGGAATTTCATCTGAAACGCTCTGTACGCGCGTGTATCCGTGAATGTCTAGCGAGAGGTTCACAGCGTAGGAGTGAGCGCAAAGGGTATGGAGAGAGGAGTTTCGCGGGCACGAGTTCCTTCTCTCTCTCTCTCTCTTTCTCTCCACTCTTCTCTCCACTCTTCTCGAGTTGGCCCTCAAATCTCGAAGCTCGAACCGGCGAACGCCGATCTTATCGCGCGCATATATACGTACGAGTCCAGGTACACGCGATATCTCGATTGTGCCCTCATCTGCATGCCGCTGTAATAATTCGGCTCCGATGCATTATACCGGTCCTTTTCGAACTCGGGAGAAAACCAGGCCATGGATCGATAGCTTCCTCCTCGTCTCTCCTCCTCGAGATACGTTGCTTCTCTCGTTCCGTTCGTTTCAGTCGCCTGACGGATCAGCGGATATTCAATTACTCCGACAAAATCAGTCGGATACCGTGTCCTGCACAGGGTGGCGCTCGCTCGTTTTAACTCGTATCGGTGATCTCGCGCGTTAATAATAAAAAAAAGTCGTTCACCGTTGATCGACGGCCGGAGAAAATGAGCTGGCTCCGAATTCAATCGCTCCCTATCGACCAGGGGCCGAGCGTTTGGACATCGCGTGCTTCGATGATGTACGATTATCGGTACGTTAAAATTGCTGGATCGACCAAAACGTTCGAATAAACGGACCCTCGTCGATCGAATCTTGAAACTCGACCAAAGCGTTTCAGTATAAACACCGAATACCCCCGCGATAAACGAGCGTCAAAGTAAACGTTTCCGACACTCTGGTCGAATGGCGATCTCGAACAACTTTTTCGGCCGAATGCCTTCTTACTTCCAAATATATCGTGTTGCCGGTTCCGCTCGCCATTTTCAGTCGCCGGAGCGAATACCGAACGTCCGCTTCGGAATACGCGTGGATGAATTTGGCCGTTTTACGCGCGTTTCGGGAGAAAGCGAAGAAACGTAAGTGCGTAATAGATGGTACCGATGTGGCGCCTCGCTGACAACGGTCGCGAAAAGGTCAGGGCCGGCACTACCTTCGGCTCTCGTCGGCGTAGTTTGCAGAGGCGGGATTGCAGAATTAATTATGCGTCGGGACATTGGCCTCACCGCAGGAGTATGTGTTCGCAATATCGTTTAGCGCGTATCCAGCGGAGCGTTTACGGCCTTTTTTATGGTTCCACCCGGCGCTTGTGCTTTAACGTCCATTCTTGCAATTAGTAATTATGCTCGCTGCAAGTCCAATCGTTCATGCACGGTCCGTCCGCTGTCGTTATGCGTTGATAACGTTAAACCGGCTTCCGTTAACGGAGTGGCGTCGTTAGGAAAGTCGCGATACCAGGTAGACGTACATACGTGCGTACCTATATATACATATATTTTCTTTTTGCTTTACGCATAACCTCCGGAGGTCGGTGTATAATTACGCAATGAGTCGAAACGCAATTAATTTTTGTTTAACGAGCGCGACGTCGTTATATTTGTCGTGGTAAACAGTGCCATGGCTCGCGCGATTAAACTTCATTTTCGGCAAATAAATGTATCAACGTTACGAAACGTAACCTTCGCTCGCAAATATTACGATGAACGCGAATATCCATACGTGAACGCGTCGACCCGTCCTGTACGAGACGCGAATTAACGCTTCGATATTACAGCGCGCGTGGGAGCGTTAAAGAAAATACCCCTCGGCGCGAAGTAAAACTTTCGTCCTTCGCGTTTACGATTATTAGCTTTGCGCCTACGAAAGTGCGGACCCACCCTTTTCGCTCTCGTTCACTCCTCGTTTAAACGATTTCTCGGTGATCGTTTTCCCCCTTCCCCCTGAAATGCATCGATGTATAATTTCCACGCGTGGGCGAGCGGAAGAAGCTTTCCCGGGTCTTTCTTCATTCCACTTTTACGATCGACCGCTGCCGAGCGATTCACGGATAATTGCGCGCCGATTGGCCGCGCCACACCGCTCGGTAAGGACTTTGTAAATGAGCCGCGAGGGGGATAGTGACCGAGGGAGAACCGCTGCGACGGAAAGGAGCGAAAGAGAGGCAGTGATCTGGCAAGGAGAGCGTGAGTTATCGATCCTGTGCACGTGGGCGCGTTCATTGATAATTCAACGCCTGACGGCTAATGCGTAACTAAACGCAACCTCGCGTAACGGTCTACCTAAGTTTCAGCGAGTCGAGAGAGGTTTCCAGGGAGATTAAGGGCGATTGTAAGCCGCCACAGAGCGATTCGCCGGTCTACTCGGTTTAACGTCCTCCTCTCGTGCGTGCGTCTCAATTTTTGGATTAGTTTAACAGTGCCGGATAAACGTCGAACAGGCTGGAATCGAATATACTCGTTTGCTCGATACGACGATTCGTAAATCCAGTATAATAGGAATCTAACGAAATTGGCTATTAAATGTATAACCGTGCCAATGGGGATTCATGTCGCGCTTATTGCTGTTCGTTCCGTCCGTATGACTCCTACAATCAGGCCCTCTTTATGCATGTATATCGCAAAAAAAATTGTCATTGCCTGGATACTAGGAAGTTTCCCAGTATTTTCACATACGGTCTACCAAACCAGGTATCACCTCGCGGCACCTCACGATTTTCCCAGGAGTTTAATCTCGGTGGCCACTTCACTTCAAGCTTTATCAGTGACATTTTTTTCTTGAGGAGCACTTCAATGTATAATTATACAGGTAGGGATGCTTTCCAATTTCCCCAAGAAACTTTATGTTGATATTTTTCTCCGTTATAAAATAATAAAAAGTAAAATCATTGTATACTTATTTCGGAAACTCAGTCAACTAGATACCAGAAAACACATGCGCCGTTGTCTAGCCGCCCAGTCTCCTAGCATTCAGGAGATTAAAGTTCTTTTCGACCATCTCCTTGTGAAGAGGGCCTTAATTTCCACACGACCAGTAACGCGCCCAATCAAAGTTGAATCGTCATAGATCACGTTGCTATTGCGTTCACCGAAGCGATTCGTCTGTATTTAATTTTCCGTAACGCTATTCGATTGCGGATCCCCGGGTCCACAGTGTATCGTTTACGCGTGATCTCGAGAGACGTACGGTTCTCGAATTAATCGCGTGTCTTACCAACATTACGATTACGTCGGCAAGAACAGCCCCGATCGCTCAAAGTTTCTAACTTGGGGCGCTAACCAGAGAGCGCTAAAAGCGTAAACGCGGCGATTCGTCGAAACGTTCGATCCAGTCCATCGAATCTCGAATCTCGAATCCGTGTCCCGTGCCGTTCACTTTCGCGACGTAGAGGCAGCGCGCGCTCGGTGCACGGGTGATTTGCATTGGTGAAATCTATTTTCTGGAGGCGTGCAGGAATTAAACGACCTTGCAAGACCGAGGGAGCAGGTCGACGAGAGGGAGAGAGGAGGGGGAGGGGAGGAGAGGAGAGGAGAGGAGAGGCTGTCGATCTTGGGCGCGTGGGCGCGTTCATTGATAGCCCGGTAGCCGATGCGTAACTGAGCGCAGCCAAGCGGCACACGACCCTGCGCTCCGACGCCGCGCCAACGAGGAGAGACCCGCCACTTGGATTCTTTCTCCTCTCTCGCACCGCCGGCACGGCACGATATCCGGCCCTCTCGGCTACCGCGATTAATCTTCTTTTTGCCGGGACGATTTTTGCATGGGCGAAATTGAGCCGCGTTAGCGGCAGCCGCCGCCGGATCGATTCCGATCAACCGTGAAACATCGGCGAGCGTAAAGGACATCACTGGTTCTGCGAGCGATTTGAGAGTCGCCCGCAAGATGACACGATTTATCGGTATATCGAAGTTCTTTGTAATTTGGCCTTCCATGATTTATCATTTCAGTGAGTTCTTCGTGTAACGTGCATGTTTCGAATTAATTAAGACCATTAAACTCTGACGCAACATTGCAAGCACATTTTTGGTAAAAAATCTTTATTGAAATAATATCGGAAATCTTCAAAATACAAAAGTTTTAACAAATATTAGGAAAATAAGAATTTCAGTGGAGGGGAGTGTAACTAGAGAATACATACTCTTCCCACGATTCTCTCGACGCTCTAGAGAGCAATATGCCTGAAAAATGATTATGGTTCAAGATGATTACACGTAACGCAGACTTTTTTCTGGATTGGTCCGGAGTTCGTTTCGGGCGTTGCGATTTATAAGAATTGTGACTCGATTCGTTATCGCGATGAAAGTTTTCTCGGTTGAGCGTCCTTAGGTATTAGAAGAGTCCTTAGGTTTAGAAGTTGAAATCCGTTTTGTTTGCCGACGGAGAAGTCTCGATGGAAGAAGTCCACTCGACCGATTTCGATGAGCATGAAACGGCTTACCTACGTTAGACGAGCGACAGCGTCGTCCCGTGTACTTTCAAAAGACCGTTCTACTCGACGAAATTGCGTTCCGCTCGATTATTTCGTCATCGTAATACACGGTGGATGCGACATTTACGACGAAACTGCGGCAGTTCCATAATATGGGATATTTTGTAACCGTGGTCGAACACCTTGTGGGATTTTGTACTTTAAACGTTCACGAATACCCAGATAACGGAAAGTGGTTCATATATCGCGGACGAGTCTCGTCCCAAGATAATGCTTATTAATCTACATTAGCGCCGGTATAGCGGTTGGCGCGCACAGGTGTGTGACAACGTTAAGTACGGTACTAAAGTAATTTAACGTTTCACGCGTCCCCGAGTACAAAGATGAGGGGTTAAGTGCCGAGATAACGGAAACGCCATTGCGACCTGCCGACGAGCGCTGCGGAAGATAATGAACATAAATTCTCAATTACGTCTATTCGTAGAACGAGTCGAACGTTTTCATTAAATATTTCATGATCGGCGGCGTCACGATCGAAATGGATACGTATACGCTCGTCGCTCAATCATTCTGACCCGATTGCCTATAATATCCAATTGCACCTGGGCACGCGAATAAATTTGGGCTAAAGGGATATGTGCACTGCCATAGAAAAGGTAACTCACTGTATTTGGTTTTGTTGTATGGATAAAAATCCTGAGCTAACAAACAGTTAGAACATAATAACTTGCTGACTAAACATTTCTTTTATCTCCATATTCAATGCAATGACTCGAATTGTAAAATTGTTCAATTTAAGTTTATTATAGGGGTGATTTAAAATACTGATATGAATTCTTCAAAAATCAAACATTATTGGGAAATATTAATAAATTTATAGTCCAAATTTAATTTTAGTATTAGTAGCATTTTCGAGTTACAAGACTCTAATCGCGAATTCTATTTTAAAACTTGCACCTCAATAAAACGTATAAGCGTAATTCCAATATCCGTAAAAGACTGGCTATTTTATAAAATACAATCTAATTTGTCTGGCAAGAAAATTCAATCGCGAATAAGTTGTAGCAAAAAATTCATTGTTGTCGTAAGTGTAATAAAGACGACGAAGATAAAATTGTAATTATGACTAGAAATCAAAATAGATACGCCCATCAAAATAGAAGGACCGCAAACAGGTGCACTCCGTCGACTGCATCGCTCGACATCGTCAGAATTTTCGGCCAATCGGTCCCTCTCTCTCTCTTTCCATGGGAGCGTTACTCTCGCACTCACAGCAACCTCACGGTTGAGCTCTGTAAGCATGTGACCAATGCACCTTCGCACACCTTGCGGCCTACCCTCGTCCGTGTGCCTGGATGGTGCGAGCACAACAGCCCGTCCGAAGAAAAGAGAGAAACATATACCGCGACATTATGACAGAGAGAGAGAAACGAGAGTAACAAAAGAGAGGGTAGATAGATCACACCGCCAGGCGAACGTACTGCTGGTAGTACAAATTTTCGGCCTCCATTTTCGTTGGATATTGTACATGATTTTCGCGATGCGTTGTTTCTTTTTTTTTCTTAAATTTCTCTCGCAAATAATCGTGCGATAAAAAAAAAACGTTGGTATGGAAAGCAAGATGACGCAAGCGTTTTCCCTCTGGCCAAAGGAAAAAAAACGCGCGGTGGATCGTGCCCAGGGAGCCGACCTTTCCGGTTTTTTGGTATTCCTCGAGAAAACCCAGCAGACCCAGACCTCTTGCGAAATACCGCGCTTGTAACGGATCTCATCCCGCGGTTTATTGCGCGTACACGCAATTCGCGCAGGGTGATTCTCGGTACGCGGTCTTCCACCTTCCTCTCCGGTTTCCCTGATCTCTGGTCAGAGAAGTAGGCGAGCGTGCGCGCACGCGAAAGCGGAAGAACAACGTAGCCAAAAGACGCAGAGTGGCCCTTAATCGCGTGGGTCGAGTGAAAATTAAAATTCAGCTCGCGTACGTGTGTGCACGTCGCGGTGAGCACGCGTATGCAAACCACCTGTCCTCGGCTCTTTCCTCTCCCTCTGTATCTCTGTCTCTCTGTCTCTCCCTCTCCGGTCCGATGTGTCCTCGTACTCTATTCTTTTTTCGTTTGCCAACGTTTGTCGTATTGGCGGCTGCCGTACATTCTTTTCCTGGAGTTTATTTCATATATTTGCTCGCCTACATTTTCTTCTCCTTCCGATTCCTCTTTTGTCCCGTCCCGTCATTTCTTACCGTTATTCCGTCGTCTTCCGTCGTACTCTTCGTATTTCCGTTGATCCCTCACGATTCGTTTTGTCCCGCTGGCATCTCCGCGGTGAACGCGCGCGGTACGAGTCGATCTTTTTCCCCCGTTGTCAAACTGGGGAGATCCCTCGGGAGGCGTTGGTTCGGAGTTGAGAGCTCAATAAATCTTCCGAATCGGAAAAAGAAGGACACGGTACGAATGATTTCGTGATTCTACGTACTAGGTACTTAAAGAAGATTAAAGAGCATTATAAATCGTAGAAGAATATTCAATTTGGGAGGAGAGGAAAAAGCATGGATCACGTTCCCCGCGGAGCATTTAATCTCGCGTTAAGAATCTCTTATCACGCTTCAACTGTCCGCTTGTCTACTATATCGAGTACCGTATCCGGTACTTTAGGTAATTCGAGCATTTTTATTCACGCCTTGTCCCAGTGAAATTAACGCCACGTCAGTCAAACTCGACGCTAACCGTTGAGCAGAAACTTAAAGCGATGCTAATTACCATTTAAAAAATTCGGGACGTTTAACCCTGACTGAGAGGCAACACGAATCTCGTGCTCCTCGGATACAGGTTTCATGGACGAGGAAGGATACACCGGCGCTGCCCTGCTTTTCCTCGAAATATTCGATCGATCGCGACAGACGGCCCACCTCCGTCGATTGGACATCTTAATTGCACCGACGAAATTAATTTCCTCTCGCTTGGCCCCCTCGAGATATTCCTGTCAGATTAATCCCCGTGTCTCTACCCCGGCTCGCCGTGAGCTTTCGTAATTATTTTTTTCAAACCCACCGATCGGGTTAAGTCCCCTTAATCCTGGCTTTACCGTGTACCGAGGGCTGCCTCCGCGATCGCTCCTCTTCAAACTTTCCGCCTTATCGCCCGATTATCTCGCTTTCGCGGACGTGAACTTGAAGCGAGCACATCTCGTGGAATTACTCGATGCAATAGTGCCCTAATAAATCTTCGGGAGGTAATACAAGCGCTACTGGTATTGCTAGGCAAGATAATCGATTTATATCAAATGGGACTGGAAACAGGTTGTCCGGCATGGATTTTAATGCTGTGCAGCAGCGTGGAAGAAATAGTCGCATGGTTTATCGCCACTTCGGCGCGGCGCGTTACTCCTTCGCTATTTATAGCACGCTTCTCGCCAAGCAGATTTCCCTGACGTTAAGAAACTCCATATTTCGAATCAGCTTTTCGAGATAGAAAATCAGCGATATTCCTTTTAAGTACGATTCAACGCCAAAGAGTCATTTTTCTTACAGCGATTGTTGTTGTTGTTTTTTTTTTTTTTTTAAGTAAACACCGACGAATAAGAGTAATAGGATGACCAATAATAGAAAGAGGTTTATTGCGACGATGATGCATTAAAACGTCTCCATTCGGCGTGCATCGGAGTGTCGAAATGCGTTCGTCTTAACGAAGAAGCTTCTCGAACTCGCCTTTCCCGGCTTCTTTTTTTCGCTACGCTCGTAAAAAGCAACGTCGATCGGTGCCTTTCGAATTATAATTAGCCAGCGGCGCGTATGAATGAAACGACACGTTTCAGTTTGCTCGCTCGCTTGCGCAACAACGGTGTCTACAAATGATTTACCGTCGAGATTGTAAAGAGATCGCGGGGAGATTATCTCCGCGCTCCGTGGCTATTTAACTGCCGAGGGTAAAAGCGTTCGAGTTGACTTTTTTTTTAAGCACAAATTACGGCTATTGTTTGCCGTTTCGCGTAATTTTTTTCACCACTTCGTCGATCGACTTTGTTTGACATTTTTCGAGTCGCCGTTAAACGTAGCGGTGAAAGTAGGTATCCACCAGTTCAAATTAGTAATTTAATATTCATTTTACGTCAAGCCAGATCGGAAAATAATGGAAGTTTCAATACCAAACGTTCGCGTAATCGTTCACGGTGTATTTTCGATTTCGAATAATGATAACGAGCCATCCAGAATTAATGGGAAAAAAAATATCACCTTGATCGAACGAAAGGAAAATTACTTCTGCGTAAACGCAATGTTTATTTCATTCGGCCGGCTCGTACCTTACGAAACGAATATTCGGTCAAAATAATGTCCCACCGGCGACCGATTAATCAGCATTATACCAACATTTTCCCGATACTTGCGTCGAAAGAGATAATTACCAATTTCCTTGCGCGAGTTTGCTTCGCTCGATGTCCAGTAAAAAGGAGAGGGGGGGAGAACGAAAAGTAAGAAACTCCCGATGAAACGGTGTTCACGCGTGGCCACTCGAAAATTGCGCAAATTCGCACCCGAGGCGCGTTATGCCTCGCAGAAACTACACCGTTTTAGAGTGCAGGTATTTTAGCGTGTACGAGTCTGCGTGCACGTACACCGCTCACCTTCGCTCGATTTGTCGCGTGGTCGCTTTTACTCGGTGTTGCGCGCGCGCGCGTATAAATGCAGTTGCACGGCCAACGCGTATGCGCCTGGTATGAATTATGTTTGTTCTTATGCATCGACGTAACCCGAGAGTCTACGTAACACCCATTCATTGACGGGCGCGACGCGCAACGAGAGATTCTCCGTCAATTATCGACTTTTACCGCGGTCATAATGAAGCCATTGTTCATCGTGATAAATGATTTATAGTAAACTAGCCCCCCCCCCCCCCCATCCGCCTGCCTCCCCCGCCCCTCGTCTCGTCTCCTTCCTTTCCACGTTTCTCTCCCGTATAACGGACGCTCGTCGCGCAGTAGGTTTCCATTATGTTACATGCACGACGCATGGAACGGATAATTATGGAAATCGTCGTAATGTAAGAGGCCGTTAAAGTCTTTATTGCGATTCGGAATTAATGTTATCGATGCTCACTTTCGCTTTTACGCGTACTAACATTTCTACCCCGTGACGTAACTCTATGTCGCGCAATTAATTACTAACGTTCAAGTGAGAACGTCACTCCTCGAACGGATTGTCAATCATCCGCGGTAGTATACAGATCACCGGACGGCGAGATTGTAGCGCGCCTCGTACGAAAGTCAACGCGATGTTGGTTAAACGGTGCCCTTTCAATCCGACGTAGCGACACTTCGAGTTCCTACTTAGGATTTGTTGGGTGGATTGACAAATCGAGGCCAGCAACACTGGCGCGACACAAGACTCTTTGCTTTCGAGTACGCGGCAGGGGGGAAAGAGAGGGAGAAAGAGAGAAGAGAGATAAGGGGAGACAGGCAGTTAACGCGAGAAAAAGAGGCGTTGAAAACGGCAGTTGTTAGCGGAACGGTCCGTAATTAATTCTGACTAACGACTAGCGAAACGCTGGCCAAATACTTTCGAATTTTCCGTTTATCCCCAAGTTTGTTGCGCGTTCTATCTGCCTTCTCGTAAACTGCTTTGCGTGGAAATGTCTATTCGTTTCTCGCGTCGGTAACGAGTAACGAAACGCGGATAAAATACTTTTGAATCTTGCGCACATCCTCGATCTCGTTACGCGTTGCATTTTTCTTCCCCGCGAGCTGTCTCGCAAGGATGCATAGCTTCGTTTTTCGAAAGAAGAGACAACAATTTTGAATACGTAGAATTTCTGTATGGCGATACGTTCAAAAAATGCGCGATAGCGCAGTAATCGTTCGTTACGACACTGGATGGTAGATGTAATCTCTGCTCGTAATTATCCATCGTTTATCTATTTAATAACTACACGAACCTATCGCAACGATTTCTTCGTTTTACCCTGTCATGTCATTTCTATATTACGAATATAACGCGCGCAAGCTAATTTGTAAGCGCTTTTATGCATCTTGGTATGAATTTCCAATGGCTACGCCATAATTGTTACTTGGCGCTCCTTCGTGTTATGTGATTATTTACATGCCTCCCGATCTGTAATACGCTTCTGTACAAAGTATTAATTCGGCTCGCTACGCGGGAACGCGGATGGAACATATTTTTTTAACGATGAAATTAATTTCAAACGATTACGTCAGGAATCACTCGGCCATTTGTTAATCGTAACTTTATGTACCGATTAATGGGATTGGGTATTGAGAAACGACGATTGTTGCGCCTGTTACGAGCGATCTATTAGCGAACTTTTCGAGTAAACAAATTTTCACCGGATTCTTGGAAGCAATTACCACATTTTCGTGTTCGTTTGCTTTTTTATCGAAATTTGTATAGTCCCCTGATTGAGCGGAATCGATGATTTCGATGTAATAGCGAGGTAAACACCGATCGCGGTCGATCATCGTTGTCGTCGCAAATCGATAGCCATTTTCGGTTGTCAGATCGTATACTACGATAGGATATGTTTTGGCATAAGCGTGTCTCATTAGCATCCGCGTACCCAACTTGTCCACGTGCACGAATAGTATTAGCATGCCCACGAGTACAAAAAGTCGCTGGTAAACTTGCAAAAGGAGAGAGCAAGATTGTGGAATGCCTCGAGAAATCGATCACCCGTGACAGGATGTTAAATCGTTAGTTAACGTCGAAAACCAGAAGAAAAAAAGATGAATATCGATGCGCGTTAGAATAAGAAATCGATCCTGTACGACGTTGAGATCGAAATTCAGTATTACGACGCCATCGTCGAGTCAACCTGTACGAGATTACAGTCGCACGATAATTCCGAAGCGACGTTTTTGATTTCTGGATTTTTCTTATCCGTCGTGCAGGACAGTTCTGTCCCTTCACGTTTTCTTTTTTCTGTTACATCAGAGCCCATGGCTCGACTCCTAATGATAAAAAGCGGTAAAGAAGTTTACGAAACAAGTTTATTAGCGAGACTGTACCGAGTCCCCTTCTTTTCTCGCGCAAAGTCTCGAGGAAAAAGAAGATCAATTGCTCGAAGGTGAGCCCGAAGGTTACGCCTTTCGTTTTTCGCCATACCGGGACAAATCGTCTTGTCTATTTAAGGTGGAAAATTCACTTGATCGTTACTATCGGCACGACACACGCCATGTGCGTCGTACCTGGATCCTAGATGTATACAGGCGTGTGCGTGCTCTACGCACTGCATGTTAGTTTCGTTGCGTAAGAAAGTCTACGTCGAGCTTTAAGATCGTAACAGTTACATTAACGATGCCGAGAGACAGCCTTCTCGTTATCTCGTGCGTGCAAACGGGTTAATTTTAAGAGGATTAATTAGAGTCCTCTTCTCGATGCGATATCACGTGTCTTCGTTATGGTAGTCAACGAAACGTTTGGATAAACTTCACGGATTTATGCGTATTCGTTTCGCGGAGCTCAAACGAAATAAATACATATGTATATCGCGGTGCCAAAACGTAAAGTACACATCGCAAAGTGTTATCCCGACGAGCAGTAAATTCGCGTATTAATTTTACTCGCCGGTAATGCGTTTGCGCAATATTCGGTGATTTAAAACATGTTCGTCATTTTTTATTTATCGAAAGTTCTACTGGGATCCGAGAGATCTCGTCTCGTTTCCGAAAATTAAGTTAAATCAGTTTCCAAGATATAAATTCGCTTCTTCGCGCTAGACTAGGTTCCAGTAAATCTCTGAATCCCGTTTATATCAGAAGTTGGGGGAATTTCGAGATTCGACCATCGTGGGTCACCCGTAAACTCTATTATACGTTATAGCGAGTTTGTAGCAGTTGTTAAGCGGAAGTTCATTTGGCGCCTAGTAATATTTCTCGAGGAATTCTGGCGGACAGGTGAATCTTAGCTGGAAATAGTGCGAGACGCATTAGAAGGTTTCTGGCACTATTTGGGCGGTCAGCCTTTGATTTCACGAGCTCCATACGATGTCTAATAAATATAATTACTGCGCTTGCGTAACTGCCAGCGGATCGCCAGGTATTTACACCTATTTCTCGCTCGGTTGGGCGTTAAGCCGCGCTTACGACCTAATCTTATCTATTTACGTTCCGTTAATACGCCACGGTAGATCTGATTGTTAGTAACAGATAGTTTTTCGCTCGCCACGCGACATTTTGTCCCCAAAATTTGCATGTACAAGCGATAAGTTATACGACACTTTAAAGGAAAAACAAAGATTGATCTAGAATTTGGTGTACGGCAAATGACTCTTCTAGATTTCCTCTCGAGAAATCGATACGGTATTTCGTTCACTCGAAAGATCGATCGCGATCGTACGAGTAACAGCGACTTAAACCGGAGCCACGCGAAGAAAGATACCTCGTACGTGGTTACACGGTTGACTTTACAAAGGCTTGCCCACCGTACCGGACAGCCATTTCATTTGTGACGGGCGGATCAGCCTGTTTTTCTAACGTGATTGAATTTCGCCTTGTGAGCCGCCATTCCCCTTGTAATTGACCCCCGGCTTTCGTCGTTCCACGATGTACCGCGTCTTACGTGCAGGAATCAGCACCGGCGAAAAACTTGTCCGTCAAACTTTCTTCCAAAAATTTACGTTTAAGCCACGAAGTAGTTTGTTTGGTACCGGGGAGTAATTTCGCCCGGAGACCGGACGTTGTGACTCGCTTAATGAGAAAAAAAATGTTCCCGTTTTGTGCAAATTAGGAGATCTCTTTTTTTCTTCGATACGTACAAATGGTCGACACCTTTGAACGTCTGTTAAACCAGTCAACGTTATGGTCCAAGTACTCGCTGATTTTTCGCCTTTAACGTTATCCGATTACATCGCAAAGTGATTCACGTTCTGTAAACGTGAGAGCAGGCGAGATACCGATCCAATAAGAGGGCCCGGACGCCTGGAACTCCCTTTTTTCCATTGGATCGGCGTCGCAACCCTGTAATCTCGAAGAGATGATGGAGGTTACTTATGCTTACACGTTTCTCCGTCCTTGTTCTTTCACGGCAAGACCGATGATTGTTTGCAGGGAGAATACGCGTCTTAAGTAGGTGCTATGTAACGTCATGGCCGTAAAGTCGACGTAATATCCGTATCGAATTCGATTTATTGGCCCGAGCACTCGAAACATCGCTATCTTTTTTCTTTTTACCTTATAAATTCATGATTTTCTCGTGGTACAAACTGTAATTCGAGATTTAACGACTAAACGCGAGATGTTTTTACGTTATTACCTGCTTCAGAGAAATTCCATAGTTAAAATCGACTGATAGGCAAAATCTAGGGGTTCGTACGAATATATCTACGGGAATTAAATAAATTCGAAAAATTGAGTATCGATACTCAATTGTACGATCGAATGGATGCTGACGAATTACATTCTCGTTGACTCTCAATCTCTGCTTATCGTACTCTAATCACAGAGATAGTAGGTAATCGACGGTACCGAGAAAAGTACCGAGATCTTCTCGACATAGCTGAATTGCGCGCACATTACAGGATCAGTTCCTACGATAGAAATCAACGATTTGCTTTATTTACTTACCGGTAGAAGATCGAAATTGATTTGCGATGCGATGATCTAGACGGTGGTCGTGTATTTTCGTTGGTCGACGTATTGGTCGGTACACGTATTTGCGTGCGTACGTAAGAGGATTTCGTACGAGCGTTGCGTGCGTAATTCGAGTTCATCCGACGTACAGAAAGAGGCACGTGCGAGATTGCCGTGCGCGCAATATCGTACCGTGGAATTCCAATCGGCTACTCGAGAGAGTCGAAAGATATATTTTTAACCGTGTGAGAGAATCCTCGTTTTATCGACGTTCCGTGCTGTATCTCATTCCAAGCCCGATAAGAGAAATGCACAAAAGAGATGCACGGTCTTTGTTGTACCATTATTTCTCTCTTTCTCCCTGTCCTTCCTTTTTTTTTAATAAAACCACGCGAGATAAAGGTTGACGATATACATGTATTTATCTCACGATCGTAAATGGGACGTTAAAACTTGCAAACGTATTACGAAACCAACCCGCTCCGAGCGAAAATATAGACGTTTAATCGAATTTTTCTTTTCGTTCCAGGTAAGCATCCAAACTTCGTCCGTATCTTCTCGCTGGTATTGCCGGATGACTCAGAAATCGTAAGTCCGATCGATTTAATAATGGCGCGCGTGTTGCCCTTTCGCGCGAATTTAGTTTTCGAGAAATCGACTCGGGTTCGCATTTCTGCCGAGAGAACGTTGGCTGACCTTGTCCGCGACCAGCTGGCTTTACCGTGGCGTAACTTTTGCCACGATTCGACGATTATTACGGATAGATCTTTATTGAGCGTACGATATCTCGAACGATGTTTTGGCGCGCGTGCACCTCACTGCCACAGTACCGTTCAAAATGGTAATCGAGTGATGTTCGGCGTGCCGCTGAATTACGCTGCCGATTCAAGAAATTATCCAAGCTTGGCATCTTCGGCGAACGTATTGCCAAAGAAAAATGATCGTTCGGACGCCTCGCGAATTTCTACTAGCTGGCAGGCTCCGAAACACGCTTATAATTCACGGACATTAAGGTCAAAATACTGCTTAAAATACTGGCACTTAATTACGCGGTTTCCAAAGGGTCACCCGATTCTTTAACGCCTTCCATAAACCTGCCCCCACCACCTCGATCCCTGTCATCCTCCTGGTTGCATAATGCCCCCTTCAGTCTCCATCCCTCCCCCTTACGTTAGTCTCACTTATCTTCTCGGCCGCCCTCTCCTTTCCTCCTTCGGCTTGGTAGCGGCTCCCGTGTCCGTTGATTGCGATTTATAATGTCAACCGGCGATGCTGGTACGTACCCCATTGTCAGAACGATCGGTTTCGGTTTCGGCATAGGAAGCGATCGGTAGTCCTCGCTCTCCCTCTCTCCCTCTCTCTCTCTCTCTCTCTCTCTCTCTCTCTCCCCCCGTCTCTCTTTCGGTGGGCGTGTAAATTTCGCGGCTCGGCGCCTCGGTGTGCGAGAGCGCACGTAAATTGCACGTCACGCGTGTGACTCCACGAAATCTCGCCGCGGGTTTTATGCGTCGGAGAAAATTCGTTTCTTTCGCTTTGTCGGCACTTCGAGGGAATTTCGCGGAAAAGAGATTGGTAAACAGGTAAAACGGGGTTTGGAAGAATATCGGATGGAAAACTTTTAGTAGATAAAGCGAGGGTACAGGGGGGAGTGGAGGAACGCTAACTGGGTGGTAATGGTACCACGGAGGGAAAGAAAAATTCTCAAAGTCTACGGGAAGGGCAAGAGGAGCGGGATGCATAGAAAACGAAAGGGGGAGGGAAGATACGTAATGAGAGGAATGGATATGAGAAGAGGGCGGGAAGGGGAGAGAGAAAGATCGGAAGAGACGGAAGGGGATGGGGAATAAATTAAAGAACGGGTTCTCCCTCACCGCAGGACCTCATTACGTCCAACTTCATTTGTTTCCATTTTAATCGGGGCCCCGTCCGACGGCGGCGGACCAGAATCCAGTACCAGAAACCAGAACCGCAAGAGATGCCTGGCACCACCGAATGTTCGAGCCGAATTCCCCTCTCGGAGGGACAAGGAGGATGTCTCTGGAACGATGCCACGAGTGGGCCACGCCACGTACGTGTTTTCACTCGAAGATCGTTCAAAGGATCGACGATTTGCGATCTGAAAATCCGGCTTTCCTAGGCATCCCGCGGAATATATGTATTTAGGCATGCATTACGATGAAAATCACGCGTCATCGTCGATCACCGTTTACGATCCGCATGAATTTATAATGACTCATTTTTTATCACCAGATCAATTCGATCGGGACTGTCTGGTTTTATAACCAAGTACCATTTTTATGCATTCCGTTCACGATTGCGTTTGTCACTGGTTCAGTTTCTTCAGCGATTCTCCCAAAAAATTTATTCGCTGGAAGGAACATAAGGAAAGCATCGGGGGGCATCGCGACGTCGCCCAGGGGGGCGATTCGTAGTTTAAACAGTTATGCGAGCGGAGGCATATTACGGCCCTAAATGCCATTTTTACTGCCCGAGGGGTGATTCGGTGATCGTTTTACGAAGGCGACTTCGCGGTACGAAATGACCCTTAACAGTGTCGGTAACTTTTCTTGCGTAGCGGGGCACAGGAGACAGAGAAACGCCGAGCGAAACGGGTGACGGGGAGAAAAGAGAGGAGGAAGGCAGAACGACGGGATAACGAGTCACGGAGGAAAAGAGGTTCGGCGCGGAGTGTAGAGGAGAGGAGAGGAGAGGAGAGGAGAGGAGAGGAGAGGGGGTAGGCAAGACAATGGGCAGAGGCAAAGGAGGAAGCCGCCTTTATTACAGAGCACGCGGACTCGATGGACAGTCAAACGGACACCTTTTGCCTCTCTTTTATCGGTCCATTTCGTTTTATTACCATGGCGAAATCGCGCCCCAAATTAAGCCCGTTTCGTTAAAGCGAAATCCGCGAATTTTGCGACTCCCGGACTACAATCGTAAATCGCGACGCCGCGCTGGATTGAGCGCGCTTAATTAGAGCAAACTCCGAGGGTCCCCGAAACTTTCGTAATCCTCGCGAGCCGACACGAAACCGGCCCCGTTTTTGCTCCTCCGAGATGCTCACGAATTTCCTGGTAAATTAGAGGGACCGCGGGGAGTGACTCTATTAGAGGGAAGGAAATAACGTTGCGAGGAAGCCAGGCGGGGATGAATTGTTCTAAAGCAAATTCCTTGCCGCGCGACGAGGGATTCGTCGCAAAGAAATTTGTCGTGAGCGAGACGTCGGAGCGGAAAGGGGATCGAATGAAGGGTTTGGCCGAACAACGAGACAAACGCCACTGCGCGGGCTTTATAGGAGAGGTGTTTAAAATACTAAAACCTTGGTTGAATTTCGCACGTACCTAAATCGAGCCACGATCTATTTTTAAACGAAATTTGAATGCAACGGTCGTCCGATACATTAAATTTAATTAAATACAATAAACACAATATCGCCGAGACTGGCGCTTGTCTCGTTCGGATAACGAGGAACGTTTTTCGATCGAGTCATGCGTGCCCCGTCTCCTTCCACATTCGCGACCGATCGACAAGATAAATTCGATCCCGTTTTTCTTTCCCAGCTCGTACGTCTTCGCGTGTCCCGAAGCCGTCGTTCGGAGGATGCCTTACTCACGGCTGAATCATCGCCATGGCAATTAACCTTGCTTACCTTAATCAGCGATTAATTCCGCGCGACGAAAGTGCACCTTCGGGCGTTCGGTTGCGCGACGGTTATACCTGGAAATCGAAATGGTACGAGACGATACGTGCGTTGAATCGATCGATCTTGCGACAGGAATCGAGAACCCTCGCCGCACGAAAGACGAGTACTCGGGGAACGTCTGGAGATTAGCGTGAAGCGCGCCCCGATGCATTGTACGTACACGTAACGCCGAGCCAGCTAGAGCGGTATTCGCTGAAATCGCGTAGAAGTAACGACCGTGTCGTTACACGTTGGATTTTTCGGTCGGTGAGCCTTTGATTTCCCTTCGCTCTCACAAAGTATTGGCGCTCGCAATGTATGTAATTCGTAATTGGTACCGCGGCCTTCGAGTATCGACGAGTTTTCATATAAACCGATTCGCACGGATTTACATGCTCGCTCTTACTTGGAATTTCATTCCGTCGGTCTGCGCCGAGTCGGGAGTAAAACTCTCGATCGAGAGAGTATCGTAGAATATTCTCGAACGCTATAAATAAAACCCCACGCGCGACACGGCATCGCCGCAACGACGGAACACAATTGGGCGAGAATATTCTTAGAACGCGCGTTCTTTTCACCGGCGAGCGTTGCATAAGAGCACGCGCGAATTGCATTAAGGAAACTCGCGCGATCGTCGAATCTCACGGTTGCAGGACCCTTCACCGTTATTCCGGTACGGGCAGAAGGTTGGGAAATTAGTTGGAAAAACGAAAAGGCTCGTGCTCGATGACAAAACTTTCTTAGAAACGGCCGAGCAGTGAGTCGCTTTCGCGCCCTAACTGCGCTCTCTTGCGCGAACACCTGCCTCCTCGAAACGAGCGGAACGTGCGCGTGAAATTGATTTCGCGCGAGTTTATCCATCCGACGTGTCTGTATTTCTTTTTTCCCTCGTAGATCATTGTCGGGAACAATGATGCCCGATGGGACCGTAAAGGAGCCCGGGTTATGACGCGACAAAGTTTAATAATTCGATTAAACGGACAGCGATTTTAACGAGGCGCGTGTCTCGAGTTTTTAGTAAAAACTGGTCGATCGATTTGCCATCAGCGCATTTTCAATAGTCAATTAGAGTCCCGGGACTGACGAACGAAGAATGTCGATGGAAGAATCGAGTTTTATGGTGTCGGAAGGCATTCCTATCACCCCGTCAATGGTTTCCGATCAAAATCCTACCGAGCAAACATTATCGGTTGCCGTTTGCAAAAATTCTTAATCGGTCCCTTTGTACTTATTTGCGTAATTTAACGTTATTAAGTATCGTCGTCATCGTCGGCGGAAGAGTCGCGGAACGAGGTGCACGGCATAGAAGATTTTCGAAATCACGCCGAATGGATCGTAAATATCAAGATTTTTATTACGCCCCGTCGAACGGTGCTCGGCGTCTCGCCTCGAGATATCGATAATAAAAAGAAGCTCCGGAGGCGCATAGCACGGATTCGCAGATACGTGCGCGGCCCCTCCGTGGACATTATTTTATCGGATGGTGCCGTGGCCCGCGACAGGCAGTAAAATCGAGTGCTCCAGTTTTACGGTGTCGAGTGCGCCATCTTAACACGTGTTTACACGCACATACGTACTCGCGAGGGGGTTCGTTCTCCGTTTGTCTCCACGGTCCGCTGGCCACGTGACCGTTCCACTATAAATCTTGGCGAACCTCGGCCGCTTTTGACTTTTCCACCGATAACGGCACGCCGACTTACGATTAGTCGCGACACGATCGTCCCCACCTATCGATATTACCTACACCGTAAAGTCGTCGGACACGCGTTTCTCGCGACCGCCGCACCGTACGATATTTCGATCCTTTCGTCCCTCCACCTTGCTGTGTTTTCTTTTGTTTTCTTTTTGTCCCTGTCTTCCATTTGCTCGCCGATCTACTTACCGCTATCTAGCGCCGACATCTTAATTCGAGAATAAATCATTACACGCCGAGCGAGAACGCGAATTAATCGCGCGAGAACAAGTGTACTCGCTTTGGTTTCGACACTCCTCATCGGCATTCCTTCGGTCGTTGTCGGCGGCGTTGTTACCGTCGACTGATGCGATTCGAGGCGTGAGACTTTCTTTGGGTAGGGTCATTTTTCAGCGGCGGAGAGAAAGAGAGAAAGAGAGATGCCAATGAGATACGAGGAAGCCTGGTCGGATGCGAGAGGAACGATGTGTTTCTGCTCGACCATGGGATCGTTAAGTTAAATGCCACGAGGAGGAAGAGAAACGGGAAATTGCGAAAGAATTTGTATGCCCGATTAAACCTCGATAATAACAAATTTACGAAGAACGATAAAAGCCGCGCAGTGGGCGCGAATCGAAGCCAAATCGTTCGCAACTCGTCGCGAGATCGACTCATCCATTTTTATAACATAGAATCGCATTCGGTACAAATTACTCGATAGACGCCGATCGTCAAAGTTTTAATTGGATCGATCGATCTCGTCTACCCCTTATACGCTCCAGGGGATAAAAAAAAACTCGTACCACCGTTTCATCGAATAATTATGATAATCGCTCCAAGGTCTCTCTCGGAGGGAACTCGAGTATCGTAGATCGTAAACGTAGGGACAAGTGGAAAAACGGTCGTGAAAAATATTGAAGTCCTATTTTTCGGTAGATTATCCACCCGGCCATAAGAGAGACCCGGATAGGAGAAGTCTTTTGCGTACCACGTCATCAACTAGTTTTGCACGAGCCGGATGATTTTTTCCACGGCGCCTTTCCTCCTCCACGGATCTCGATCCTCGCCCACGATCGCTAATCGGCAGTTCTAGCGGCTATCCGGCTGTCCGATCCTATCCGATCTGGTGGACTACGTCATACAGGTGAATGCGTCGGCGTATGGGCTCTCGCAGTCAACAGCATAGCCGCGGTTTGCCGCCTTATAAACAGGTATCCTTGCGTCGAGGTACCGCGGGAAAATATTGCGATCTAACGGGTGGCGTGGAAGCATTACCGCGGATGTCTCGTTGTTTACAAAAGTGTTGTGGGGGAACAGGAAAATCGCTGGGGTAGTTCGGGGCAATAGAGAATAAACGAGGGTCGGTAAAATTTAATCGTGTACCATAGAAGACAGCGGAAGTGGTGATTTCGAATATCATCAAGGGTATACGATCGAAACTTTGTTTTACAAATATTGCTGTCTTTGCTTTTCGTATTCCTCGGCTGATACAGATCTACGACTCGTAAATTCGTCAGTCGCGCTTTAAGGGTCCAATCGTTCCGAGTCGTCGGATAATTTTGACGAAACTGGAGAAATATTTCCCAAGACGATGAGCAATGGAATCTAAAATCTTGACGTACGCGTAGCGTATAAAATTGTCTACTCGATCATTGTCGAGGTACCGCGCTTGTCCCTCGTTCCGCTGTAGTCGAGAAGATCGCGGACATCCGTTAGATCTCGATTGCGGAGGCAGCGCGGAGGCAGAGAGCCGTCGCGTGGGTCGAGGTAGAGGCTGACTGTGCCCTTCCCAACCTCCGAAGAATCGAGAGTCGCGATCCCTCTCGGGAGGTGCCACGCGATCGACGCCGATCGGCAGTTCTTGACTGCCGTTCCTCTCTTTCCGACAGAAAGAGAGAGGATCTTGCCGAGAGACCGATCTCGCATCTGTCGCAACGTTTTTCGCGCCGTGCTTCTTATCGCCTCGAAAATCTTCCGATTCGTTCCGAGTCTCGGGGACGCGAAAATCGGCGAGAAATCGCGGGCGTCGCGCGGGCGCGCGCGCGACAGCGAGATAGTGGGAAGAGGTGAAAAGAGAGAGAGAGAGAGAGAGAGAGAGAGAGAGAGAGAGAGAGAGAGAGGGGAGAGGAGAGGGAAGGATCATCCAATCGGAAGGATCGGGCAACGAGAGCTGGTGGGGCTCGACGACTACCTACACCCAACCTACTGGCAATTGCTTCAAGGTGACAAGGTACCCTACTCGCGAGCCACTGCTCCATCCTCCGTAACGTGCCTTTCGATCTTCGCCAGGTCGATACGCCATTTTTTTGTCTCCCATCTTTTTTTTTTTTTTCATTACCGCGCGTTGGCGAATTTATCCTGGGAGCTTGATCCAACGCGGTGATTCTTGACCTCTTTGTCTAGCAGTTTTTCGAATATCACGTCGACAACGGGAAATTAGTTTCTATCGATTATAATGGAAACATCGTTGTGTCGCGTTACTTGTTTCGCACTAGCGCTTTTATTATATCGTGCGCGATAACGTCGCGGGTACGTGTGCACGTTTGAAAGTGTCTGCGCCGAACACGACGGTTTCCCTTATGCTCGCGTGGAAACCAAACCTGAGATTACTGTGCCGAAGTCGGATGGATTTTTGTCGTTAATATGCAACCTTTATCCACGCGCTCGTAAACCTTTCAATTTTCTATCGATCGATTCGCGCTGTTCGAATAATTCTCTGCCCACGGTTCTTTTCAAGGTCCTGGAATCACAATCGGTTCTTGGCGCGACCACTTCTCTCCCTGTTCCTGTCTTCGAGTTTACTGTGATCTATTTTTAATTCGTTTAGAATCGCATTATTGGCTCGTATCTCCTCCCGCGGACAGGAACTGCCGGCGATAACGACACAATTTACCTTTCCGTGCTGAAATACATTTAGCATCTCCCGGAATGAAGATTGCACGCGAGAACTTTAGACATTATCCCTGGGCCTAAAATCAATCAAGATGTTGCCGTGACTCTCATTAAGAAAGATTCCGCGAAAGATAAAGAGTCCGAGCGGTATTCGTGCCGGGTTACATCTTAATTTTCGAATCTCCTGCCGCAATCCACGCCCATCGCGTGCCACGGAGTCGTTAAATCATTAGCAACCACGGCCACGTGGCCGACAATCCAAACTTACTCTTACCCAGTGGTAAGATGTACCGTAATTTCGTCGCGCTCGAGTAAATTTCAGGTGCAGTCTTTCTCTTCTAGCGTATGTCACCCTTGTATCGATTAATCATGCGAGACATCAATTTGGAGGTAAAAAAAAGCGACACGCTTACCATTATTCATAACCAATGATTCGAACCTTTTTTCTTTTTCGAGAAATTCAACGAGTAGGGTATAATTTTTAATCGTACCACGTAAAGTTCGGTACCCTCGTTCGGCGCGGGATTCGAAGAACGGTCAAGTAAAAGTGGTTAGCGGTCAAAAGGTCCCTCGTAAGTAGAAATAAGAGGCGAAACCAGTGGCACGGCGGAGAGGCGCAATGGGAAAGGGGGAGGGGCGATGAGCACAAAGAGCACTTTGTGTGCAAATGTATTGCACGGCACGCAGCGACACATTTATGCGGGAATTATTTAGACACCCGTTAGACATTCCTCGATTAGGCAACCTGCTAGCGCATTTGAACGAGTTCCGACGGGAAATATGGTAGGATCGTAAGGAAAATTTGTTCGTCCGGCGTAAACGCACTTTGATATTTAATCGTTTACCGTGACAAATCGTACCGATCGTGGCCGATCGACAAAATTTAATTAAACCCCAATCGTCGACGCGCGACGACTCTTTCTTCCCGTCGTAAATGCCATTCGCGTTTTCAGCATTACTATAACGCGTTGGAAACCAGATCGCAATTTTGCCAACCAACGTGCGATGCTAATTGATATCGATTCCTCGGATGCCAGATACCTTATAAAATGAAATGCCGTCGATAAAATTAAACGGAAGCCCGCGGTTCGGAAAGTGGAATTCCGTTTAACTCCTAAAGCATATTCCAATAAATTCTTAATATAAGTCTCCTTTAAGGGAGATCTACTAGGAATTAAATTCTAATCGACTCGTTAATTAGATTCCATTGATTTCCCTGGTACGTGGGTCTCCATAAAAGATACTTTACTCCGCGTCGAGATAAGCGCGAAGCGTTGATTTATTTAATTTCTCGGAGCTTCGTGCCGCTCGATAGATTTCCGATAGGGAAAAAAGTTTTAATTACTAATAAACGCGGACGGATCAGTCGGAAGCAAAAGTTTCTCTGACTCGTCTACAAACACTACCACGGTTCACTCACCGTATCTTCGTTATTGATCTCCCATCGTTTTATTCTATTCGCTGCATGAATATTGATACGATGCAATTTAACGTAATGGATGAGATCGTAAATCTCGTCCGAAATTAATTAAGGATGAAGCGTACGGGACGCGGGTCCGTGCGACGCGAGCTCCAAATTGTACGTCCAGAAAAGATGGCGACCTCTCATTTGCACGGGTAATTCTGCAAATCGTAATTGAATTCGTAACTGCGCTCTCTCCGTTCGGGATCATTCGTCAAAGAAATGAATGGAGCGAGAAACAGTTTTTGTTTAATGCGGGTCCATCGAATGATTTTCATACTCACGGCGACAAAACTACTTGGCACCGATCGTCGCGCGCGATTTCGTTCGCTGGCGCGGAAAATGTAACAAAGGCAAAAGGATTTTCCACGTATGGATGGGTTGATATTTAGAAGATATTTCTATCGTGAAAGCGACAAAGCGAAGGAGCGGCTTTGCAGAGATATTATTTCAAACCTGTTGTTAAGCGATAGACGCATCGGCCCTCGATTATGGATTTAACGCCGATCCGCATAATAATTGCGCCCCCAATTATCACGGTCTACGAAAGCGTTAATATCGGTACCGCTACGATATTTTAGCACCGTTGACTTCATAACGCATTGTTTTAAGCACCGCACTTTCCCGAGATACACATCGGTGATATATTATTACCCGCGCGTTATTATACGTATTTCTGACAAATTATAGTACGCTCTATCTTACAACTGTCATGGTTGCGCGCCCATGTTATGAATACGTTTGGAAGATCTCCATTTTTCGTCTGCTATAGTTCAACCTAACATTACCATTACTCACCGTCAAATCCCGGCTGACGCCATTTTGCCATTTCGAATAGAAATACCTTTCCGTTATAAAATCACAGGAACCGTTTGACCCTATCGAGCAGAAGGTCGGTCGTCGTGACGCTTTTCCAGCCGATATTCGCACTTCGACATCAAAATCCGGCGAATGATAAATTCGCGGACGTCCCATTAATTCCATTTGAACCGTCAATTATGCGAGCCCGTTCCTCGTTCCCCTGTCACATCAGCAAAATGCGCATAAAGCAATTCGCACCGGCAGATATTCCCTGTCAGGCATCGGCCGTAGCGAAAGTTTAATTTGCACCGTCCGAATTTTAATGGACCCCGACATATTGTGCCTTCGTTGGTAATTCCTGTCGGATTTAAAGGAACCCCCGTCGCAGAACCAGGCGAACCCATTGCCCCGGCAATCAGAGCTTTGGGCCTGACTCGTTCTCGCGCGAGATAAAGTCAATCTTCCTGGCAACCGTTGCTCGTCGTACACTCGCCTTTAACGGTCCCCGCGATAAATTCGGCTTGATATCGAAATAAGTCAAAGCCGGTGTCCCTTTTTATCCCGTGTTTCCGGATTACGCGAGCTCCACTCGCTTTTTTCCGAAATTATTTTCCTCGGTTTAGTTTCACGCTCGTACAGGTGTTGTCGCGAACTTTGTATTTGCGCAAATAGGGCGCACTCTCGAGCATATCACTCCTATTATCTATTTGATTTTTTATACTTTGTCTTGGATATTTTGATTCGATATTGTATTTGCACGACCGGAGGTACTATTGAATATATTATTTCTATTATGCATCTATCTGTACTTGGTTGCGGATATTTTAATTTGCTACGTTTCAGAGTGAATTACTGAAGGAAGAGGTACGAAAGGCGTCGATACACTTTATTCGTTACGTCAACGTAATCGAACCTATTAATCATCATTATCCGGTACTCGAAGAATCGCTTAAAACCAAATCTCCGTAATAATTTCGTGCTTTTATCATCGTGGCCCCTTCGATATTTAAATGCAAGATTCGACAAGAACCGCGCACGAGTGTTTCTTCGAGGCGATATATCCAATACGCCGTAAATTCAGTGGAGTAACGAGGCGACTGTCGAAAGTGACTCGAAATAAACGACAGGACCCCTCTCCCCTTTTCTCTTTCTCACCATTTCCTCCACCTTGTCTCTCTCCCTTCCACCCCTTCCCCCCCCCTCTCTTTCGGTTTCTCTCGCACGATGCACCGAGGCTCGTAAATCAAAAAGCGCGACTCTCCCGAAAACTCTCGGCGAAACGAGAGGAAAAAGAAGCGGCGGCGCGAGGAGGAAGAGAGGTGAGCGCAAAATAAGAGCAAAGGGAAGAATCGGAGACGGAAGTGACGCTCCCGCGGGATAAATCATGGACGGTGTAAATTAAACCGACTGCCCGCCTTCGCAAACCCCTTTGCCCTCCCACCCCCCTTCCCCCATTCTGCCCATCGCTTACTTCTTTTTAAGTGACTTATCGAGCGGGAAGCCGGGCCTACGGGATACGCGTCTTCTCGGAAGCGTCCGCGACGATAAATAAAGCCGAGCGGACAAATTGTATCGGGAAGTAAGCCGGAGGTATCCTACCAGCGCAGCGACACGGTCAACTCGCGCATCATCGCGGGGGTAGAGATTAACGGAGGAAACGCGAGGTGACTTAATTTAATTAGAACAGCGGTAAGATAAGGAGAATCGAAGGGGGCGCGAGAAAATAAGGTTTCGCGCTCGTTAATGGCGGTGATGCCGACCGGAGAGGTCGAGATTTGAGAAGAAACGAGCGCAAAGATTCAACGATAACTTTTGCCTTATTCATGGCGGGCCGCTGCCTTTTCCCAAAGTATCGCCGCACTCGTTAATTATCGCGCCTCCGTCGTTCTCGACGAAACCGCGATCGTGGTAATCTTGCCATGCGAGGCATGCACGCGTGGCCGGTTCACGCTCATCTCGACGTGGAACTGCACGGTTATCGTCTCGCCGATTCCATAAGATCGGCAGACATTAACGGGACAGCGCGTGGTCCCCGGATTTGAAATTCCACCTGCGTGCGGGTCACTTCTCGAGCGTTTCATAATAAATAAACAGACCGACCGGCGGTGGCGGCGGTGGCGGCGGCGGCGGCGGCGGCGGCAATTTCGCATAAATAGAGAAACTTGGACGTAGTTCGCCGTGGTCGAGGAATGGGAGCGCGATCTTCCCACGCGGCCAGATGTGTCCCCGCGTGGTGTGTTGTCCCGTGATGTACACAAACAACGATCTGCACACGATGTACACCGTCATGGTCGTCTTGGCCCCCTCCTCCCTATTCTCTTTCTCTCCCTCTCTGCCTCTTCCTTCTCGTTCTATTCGTCGCTGGATCGTAGGAGCTAGAGACGCTTCTTCGTTTCGTTCTCTTTGCGGTGTTTCTGTCGTCGTGTTGTCGCTTCGAGAATCGTCAAGTATCATCGGGAATGCTCGGTTTCAATCGACGATTCGATCGTTAACTCTATGGCAATGTTGTGCAATCTTTCTTAATTGAGTGGGTGGTGGCTGGAACAACGTTGGTTGTTATAAATTTCAAATTTTACGGGAGATGTGTTTGAATGGAAACGCGACAGAAGCTACACATTTGTCAAGGAAATCTCACATCCAACGTTGTTTCATTGTATTTTTTGTTTAATTTTCGTTAAAAATAGAGAAAAGTGTTACATTATCCACAATTACATTAGAACATTTACATTAGAAATCGGAGATATTTTCATGCACTTTGATTATTTTCATAAAACTATCTTCTATGATATCTTATCGCTGCGTCGCGTCGCCGAGGTTATTGTTGCAAACAAGTGCTAGTACACATCCAACGTTACTGCACAACCTAAAATCGAAACGCGTGCGTTTTCGAACGATTTATCACTATCTGTTGGTGAATTTGAGAACTAAAACTTTACACATTCCGATACCGCGAGTCCTAACCAACGTTATTCCACGAAAAAAAAAAAAATCTCCATAATTGGAACATAGAACGTTAGTCCAGCCACCCATGCAATTGTTTTACTAATACTTTTGTCCTAAAGGAAGAATCTCATTCTTCCGATTCGCGCTTCCTGGCTTCTCTCGTTCCGTTCGGTATACACCCTACGGCGAACGGGTACGGTGACATTCGTAAAACCTAGAATTCTATGAATTTTGAAGTTGAAGAGCCGTACGGTATGCCCGTCAATCCCGATGCAAAACGCGACGAGGGCAATACAATCGCGCACCGGGTACAGCGGAGCGACGCGCGAGGTAAAGTCTCGTTTGCCTATTAATCAGCATCGAGATTTTTCAACGGTTCCGTCGGGTTACAAATGCCACGGTATATACCTGTCGATACAAAGGACGAGTACACGTAAGAATAAAGATCAAAGCGAGTCGCGCATCTGCATTCCGACGGGATAAGGTCGGTTCTCGGCAAGATCGGCGTACGCAGGTGTCTCTAATTGGTTATTTATAAGCGATCCTTAACCTGCCGCTGATTTACTGCGTTTAGCGTCGGTGCCGCACGCGATAGGTTTTGCGCGAGCCAATTACAATCGGCCGATGGCACGTAATCTTAGTCATCGGTCAGCTGGACGGTCTGCCGATGGAGATCGAACCAGGATCGAGGGACGAGAGTGTGCCGGATCGAAGGATCGAGCACATCGGACGACGGAGAAACGCGGCGTCCTCGTCGGCAAGGTCGCACCGGGATTTTGAAACTCGCCTCGGATGTCCAGTCGGTGTTTTCAACTAACCCTCGGTGCTCGCGAGACCGACGGCCGCCGTCGTGCCATTGTTTTTGTTATGGCCCTTGAAAACCTGTCGTTCAATTTCGATTAGCCGAAATTCCTAATATTCGACAATTTCCTACTTTCTAAACCATCCCGTTGTATTTTAAAACAATCTCCAAGTAGTGAACTGTGAAGCACCGCGTTCCTTGCTCTAATTATTTCATTGATGCGACGTCGCGTAACGATCGACATTCATCTCGCGTCTCGTCCATTACACGGGATCAAATGAAAATTACTGCGATACAAGTACCAGGAAAATATTCATAAATCAGGCTCACGACACCTTCCGTGTCTCGTCACAATTCACCGTCCCCGACCGGTCCGGGTGTCCGGATAGCAGAGATCGATGATCTAACCCGACGAGTAGCCGAAGAAAGATCTTAGAAAGTCCACGACATCCTGACCGAGAATCGTTGCCGTGCTTTATGTCCGATTTCGACGTCTTCGACGCAGTCGTCGTCGCGAGTACGCAAGAAATCGGGTGATTTAATGGAAACGCATTCCCACGCATACGCGTATCTCTCCTTCGCGTACTTTTTTTTCGCCCCCTTTTCTCAACAATCCTCTGTACTCGGCGTACTCACCTGTACAATATGGCGTTTTTTGCTGCCGCGTTATCCGCGGCGGTAGTTAGTACAGTGCGCTCGTACCGAGATAATTATCGTACCTCTGAGAAAACGTATTTTTCTCAGCGCGCATAAACGTTTTCGGACCGAGATCACGTTCGTATTCAAATAACATTGTTTACCGGTAAATATTACGCTTGCGATGATACAATCTTCGTAGTGTTCTCAATGTAAACAGCGTCCAAACGCGGATAAACGTAGAGTTACTTTGGAACGTGAATGCAGTCTTTATTTCACGGACGATTCGTCGCTAACGCCATCAATCGACGTTTTATATGTATACTAACGATCCCTAGTTATTCTCGCGTATGAGCTGCACGGATATTATCGGACATGGACACGTACGTAGCTCGGTCGAACCGTGTACGCCTCACTTCTGATTCATACTTTATCGTTCAAATTATCGGTAATTCTGCGGAACCTTTCGCGACTAACGATGTTATCGACTACTTTTGTCAAGCGATACGACTCGTAATCACGGGGAACGGTTCACGGGTAACGGTAACGAGCTAAACGATACTACTGTTAGGACGATCGTTACACGGCTCCACGCTTAATCTCACTAGGAAATCATAAATCCTCAAAATACAATCAAATTCGATTACGGTACAGATCGCATCCGTTAGACTTCGTTTCGAAACGTCTCCCACCCTGCTGTGCTCCTAATCGGACTCGAAAGAGAGGAAGAGAGGGAACATAAACGTGCGAAACAATCGCGCGCAGCTGCGAATACGTTACGTCATAAATTCTTCGATCGCGGCGCATTTAATGCGGCGCATCAAACACGGGTAACAGAATCCTTTGCCGCGAGAGGATGTCGTACGGAACAATTATACTCCTCCGATCGAAGTCATCGAGCTTTTCCCAGCGCGGAGTGACATCGTGTTCTCAATCATCCTACCTCGAAGAATTCGCGAAGATAAGGGAAACGGAGGATTCCGCGAGCGTTAAACCTGGCCTTCGAGCGAACCGCGGCTCACGGTAATACTCGGCTGGAGACCCACCTTGAAGTCGACGATTTCTCAAACAATAATCGAGCTAGTTGCCGCCGCTAAATGACGGTGGAACGAAGCCAGGGATAACAAACGAGCGAAGCGAGCGCGCACCTATTGCCACCTGCACTGACCTACGACTCGCAAACAATCGTGCTACGCGTCGTATCACGCGGAGCGTTTGTCGCTACGTAAATTATCCGTCGTTGGCGCACCGCGTGCCGGCTGCTTTGCCGCTGATAGTCAATCGAACCATGTTCGTACGTGAGATTTTGATGGAGTTTATCCTATCCCTAACACCGGTCGCCTAAGAAGCGTTGTGCTTTTATTCACCAACGAGTAAACCCGATCCGGCTCCGATAAATCCGATAAATATTTTCGCACATCTTTTTTATATCTCGGTGGCAATTTTCCAGCCCGAAGAATCAATCTCGCATGAATTATGCGGGCAAGAATTGAGTCTCGCTTCGAAACTCTTTGACGGAAATTACGGAAACGTTGGGTTCGGATAAATAAACGATAAGGGCAGCCTTGAGAAAAAAAAGATCAACGATACCGGTCTACCGGTTCAAAGGACTCCCCCTCTAACTATTCGCGGGAGCGCATCTGCAAGAGTTATAAAATCCCGAGCGACTGGGAATCGGCCAGAGAAGGCTGAACTATCGGCAGAAACGTTGCGTTCGAGGAGCACAAAATAAATCGTGAGCAGCTTAAAGGGGCACGCTGAAGTCCCTCTCTCGAATCGCGCGCAGCTCGGCCCAAGGATCTCTTAAGGCGGGTCCAGACCAACGCGGCTTGGCCCGCCGGCACGTTCGCGCGGCCTGGTTATTACGTCAGAAAATTATCTTCGCGCAGCATCTTCCAGTGCCGCGCGGGCAGACTCTCGGCGATCGGGCCAAGGGAGCGGTCTAGATCAAAGGAAAGGCGCGCGGCCCATTGGCCTCTCTCTCTTTCCTTCGGTATATCACTCTCGCACTCGTAGCAGCTTCACGGATTGCTCCGGACGCATGTGTGTTTGCTCAAAGCCGCGACATCCGTGCCGCGTATATCTGTGACGGATACCTCGTCGCGCGGCAATTTCGATAAGAAGCCGCGAGCGCATGCCGGCGGTCCATGCCGCGTTGGTCTGGATCCGCCTTTACGCACTTTCCAGAGCCGTCGGGCACGGTCGGCACAAGAGAGCCGCTGATCAATAGCTATTGGTCGGCGGAGAGCCGTCGTGTCGCCGGCGCGGTGGCGATGTCGTCAATTTTTTTATTACGAGCCTGGACACGCACGCAGCCAGCCACGCACACGTGAACGCACACACCGAAGCGCGGCTCGGAAGAGAGGACGCACTCTTCGCGTACCCGCACCAGCCACCGAGCAGTTCCTTCCCATTGGATTTCACAGGTCGCGAGATCCCGCCGACTTGGACTGTTTCTCTGCTATAGTACTTTGTCGATCCCCTCCTCGCGGTATCGCGACTCTGGCTGCTTTTTTCACCCAAGATCTCCTGGAGACCCTCTCGTTCGTCGGGTCGGACTAATGACGCAACGAGAATCACGAACGATCGAGGGGTCGCAGGGAATATCGGTCGTATGGTAAACTCGCTCCCGTTTACCGCAACGAGGCGCGTCATATCTGGCAAGCATAAGCGAGTACGCACCGCGCTTTCCTCATCACCGGCATCTTTCTGTTCCGGCGAAGTCACCTTTTAACGAGCGGGCGTATACCTCGAGTACCTGAGGCCCCGTTCTTCCTCGCCTCTTTCTTCGGGGAACAATAGGCCCCGGCAGGGGAGTTAATCTACATACGCAAATTCCAACGATAGATCTTGAGCGGCGAGAGAGAAGGCGGCTGCGTATTGCCGGACGTACACGCGTACGTCTTCAACAATGGGGACCCCTCTGCGGCCCTGGCCGGCATCCCTGAAGGAAGGACAATAAGCTCGGCTTGATAGTTATTGTGCCTAGTCCAGTTTGCGTCTCTCCCACCGCGAAAGAAGGAAGAACTCTCGGGGTGGGAATGCGGGGTGGGGGGCGGGGGTATTGGTTGGTTGGTTGGTCGGTGGTGGCGGAGGAATAAAAGTCAGCGAGACGCCCCGATGAGAAGGTATGCGTTACTGTTTCAGAAAATAATTGCTTCGATGTACGTATAATTTAAGCCGATTTAACTGCCACCCCTCGGCGCGCGATCACCCGGAGAATACTTTCCTTTAAAAGTACACCCGAGCGAGCGCTATTTACTGCCTCCACTTCGGTTAACGCCTCTTAGCGCGCAAACGAACGAGGGGGATTAAAAGCTGCCGGGACAAGCTCGCTCGCAGTTTCGCTAAGTAATTCCGTCGATGGGTGTATTGTTTCGACGCGCGTATCTACTATTTTGGCACGAGAGACTCGGTTTCACCGCAAAGCCATACTATCGAGCTCCAGTCTCATTGCGACGACGAGGAAATTATAAAATTGGATCGTGTCACGTTTCTCAATATACCGAATAGATTTTCCCAAAAGAAATTGGATCTCCGCAACAGTGATGTTCAGTGAACGCTTCACGCCTTAATTACGACATAAAATAACTCCTCTGTACGTTCCCTGCCGATCCAACTAATTCGACGTTGGCAACGAACCCTTCTTCCACGAAAGTCTACGGCGACCAGCCGATTCTGATTTTCCCAGCGGCAGGTGTTACCGCAGGTGGCGGAAGGTAGATTTTTTCCAGCATCACCGCCCGCGCTGCGTGAGCGCGTAACGGCGCGATATACGGCAGGGTGGAGGGGGTGGGAAGCGGGAGATAGAAGGGGGGGGGGTGGACTTCGGGAGAAGGTTTTCCGTATCCGAGGATGGCACGACGACCTTTGAGGTCGATGCACCTCACTCGGTCGACTCGGCGTCAAAACAAGACCGGCTGATACGACGTGTCGGGTTCGCCTCTCTCTGCCGAGAACGGTTCCCACCGTCTAGTCACTCTGCGACTCTTCTCTGCAGGAGGTGAGAGGAGAGCTTCATTTCTCTCCTCACTCCCTCTCCCTCGCTCTCCGTTCGTTCCTCGCCTCTCTCGTCTTATCTCTCGTTACGTCGTCTCCTTTCTTCTCGCGGTGCACGGAGCACTCGCGATTCTTGGAAGTTCGCGAAGGCGCAGCGCTGTCTGGCCGAGCCGGGACTGCTCGTCTGCACCGGGGCACAAATACCTACAAAGGTGGTACAACGGAGGAAGGAGAACCAGGGGGATAAGAAGCAGAAGAAGATGAGGTGGAGGAGAAGGAGGAGGAGAAGGAGGAGGTGGTGGTGGAGGTGGTGGTCGGGGAGGAGGTGGAATAAGAATGAGAGGGAGAAAAGAAGAAGGAAAGGGAGATAAAAGGAGAGGAGCGAGCGAGATGAAAGGGACGACGACGGCGGGGAGAGAACGATGCGGTAGCAGAAGCAGCAGGAACGAACGAGTAAAACCAGGCTGGCTTACCCGACTACCTTGCCTGGTAGAGAGATGCCTACGGTATAAAAGCCACGCGGAGAGAGAAGAGCCGCTTCTAAGTAGCTACGTGATCAGCGATAATAACGCGACTTGGAAACGTGGAAGATCGTTCCTCTTCTCTCCTCCCCCTTTTTCTATTGGCGACGCGTACGGGGTATATTGTCGGTCGTTTGGGTTACCGCCGCAGCCCGAAGCGCTGATCCTGCCGCGAGCGGCTAGGTACTATCCTAGCTACTTCGAGAGAGTGTCTTCCTCGAGTTCCCGGAAACGAGGAGGTAACGGCCGCCGGTTTAAGCCATCCACCTGTTCTTCGTTCTCTTCTCCTTCTTCTTCGATGACGATGTCGATCGCTCCTCTCGCGGGCCGATTCGTTTACAATATCTTACCCGAGAGAAAAGCGACGCGCTCGCTTTGTACCCGGTTTCTTCTTGCGCGAGTAGAGAGAAATCGACTTTGAGAGGATTCGAGTTCAGTGGTACGCGAGTTTTAGCGAACGCGATCGGCAACAACGAGATGCGTTTTGACGCAAAGGGATCGCGATTTCGTACGGTCCTTCTTCCCCTTTTTTTCCGCGTAATCCAGACTTCGAATTATGTACGATCGGATTTATTCCCGTCATTCGTTTTCGTCGCTCGCCTTTAATAGGCGCGCACCTGCGTAGAATCATAATCGCGTTACTAATGTGCCGTTTTAAAGTAGCGACAGATAAATTATTCCCAGATCGGGTTAGGCAATTTTTCTTGGCTACCGCTGCTTAACGATAACGACGCGAGCATGGACGCTTTAATATTACTGTAGACAGCAGTCTCGGATGAGAGACACGAGATCGCATATTAATTTGGACAGGTCCCCGAGGTAAAGCGGCGCGCTTTTAGACAAATCTTCCTCTTAAATGTACTCCTCGTGCTCCCTTAATGGGCTAAGTTGGAAGCTTCACTAATCTCTCTACGGGGTGCGAGTTACGTCTTTGATATCCTACCTTTCGTGTGTGGGCTAAATGATCCGCGTTGAATTTATAACGGGGAGCACCGTAAACTTTATACATTAACCATTTTCGTTATCACGGAAATAGTAAAGTTCGTTCATTATAGAATATTACAAACCCACTCATTTTTAATTAGAATCTACATCTTTGCGACTGCCAGTTGCGAATCAAATACAAACTGTTTCCTTTAATTTGTGAGAAAATTGATTTTAATAATGCTCTTCGCGCTACTACCTCTTGATTTTCGACTTCAGCGTGTAGCCGGCGATGAGAGTACGAACCGTCGACGACGGCGGTGTTTCTAACGGACCATCGCATCGGTGCTGAAGCTGCAGATGATTTAACTCGTAGGAAACTAGACTTTGTCGCTGCTAATGATATACCGCTTAATTGGCCTCATTCCTCATTCCGTTAACGTGCACCGGAACGAAAGGACGAAAATAGAGTTCGCTCTTTGCACCGAGACCGTTTCTACGGTGCGAATACATATTTCCTTCGTACTTCCTCGTGAAACGAATCATGGCCGAACCAGATGTAAAACGTTGAGCCAAACTCTTACGAATCGCTTGCCTTCTATTTTTACGTCGATGAAAAATTAATATTTTTCGGTGTCTACGATTCAACGGATTATTAGACAATTTATCCGAAGATGCCCTTTATCTTGTTCTTTTTAATGTGTAAATTGTCAAATATCACGCGCGACAAAGATACGAAGATATTTGTGCTCCCGTCGACACTAATAAGCGTACGCTAACCGATTATTCGAAAAGCCACTGTGATCGGTGACGGGGGTACAAAAAGTTCGGTAACGACTTCTTCGTTACACCATCGCGTTAGAGTATGGAATGTACATGTACGAACGTACGTTCGAATCGTCTAAATTCCGACAGAATTTAACGCGTAAAGTTTCCACGAGTTAAGTCACCGGCAGCATTCTCCGTACGAAGGAACCAGTCCTGACAGGAATCCAGGTCCTGGTGGATCGGCGAGTGATATCGGCTGGCTCGCCGGTATTTCCAGCTATATTCGAACGGTTTGGCGTATCCGATACAATAGGGCGGCGATCGTTTGTATCGGGGCTGACTCGTCTCGGGAATATCTAACCGCACGTGTTGCCGATTTAAACCGCGATTTTGCTCGTTGCGTGCTCGCGTCCGAGCGGAGTCCCGGGATTCCAGGAGCATCCATCAGGCCTCGTCAAACCAGCCGACGCATCAGTGGATCGGCATTCATTGGCCAGGAAGAGAGAAAAAGAGAGGTGGAGGCAGGGAAGAGGAGAGAGGGAGAGAAGAAGAGTGCCCTCCTGGTCGTCTACACAAAACCTTCGCCTCTACCTTTGATGCCCTTCGCGATGCTTACGCACACACGCAGTTTTACGGTGCAACCCAGCAGCGCGGGCCTCGAGACTCGTCGGCAAGAACTTTGGTAAAAATACGGCGGTACAATCAGCTGACAGATCAGCCGATGCGGTAAATATTCTCATCGAGTTACCAGCAGCGGTGAACCGAACGTGCCTTGTCAAAATTAACGACATTTTCGTGACCGCTATGGACCCCGGATCGTCGGTACGTCCGAATCGTATGGTGGTTTTTCGCTGCGATCCGATTGCCATGTCGATCGGGTTGACACGGCCCGAACGCGGAGGGGACGAATTCTGTTGTACCGTTATGGAACTAAACTTTACGTAGAATACGTAAATGGGAATTGTCGTATACTCGATGATAATTTATTCGGTCGTACGGTCATTATAACTGTGCGAGTTAAAAAGCGGCTGTTCTTTGTTGTTGAACTTTTGATCCGCGCGAGACCTTTGCGTCGCTGAGAAACGCCAAAGCCGTAGTAGCGCCACGCGCAAGATTTAAACGCGCGATCGTTGATACGCAACGATCAATTGCTCTCTTCCCGTTGCGTCGTAACGATAGTTGGTGAGTAAAGATGGAGAGAGGGAGGGAGGGGGAGGAGGCGAGAAAGAGAGAACGCACCTCTGTCGTCAGTCTTTGACTCTTGACACCGTGTGACATTTCGCTGGAAAAGTGCGTCCCAGATCGTGGATCTATTTCGTAAGGTCCGGCGCGGTATCGCGGAGGAATCGCCGTCGGAGCAATCAGCGAGCAGAAAGCGGATACGCGGCATTAGGGTGCCTTGATGCGATGATAATGGGGCTGCGTTACTGGGAGCGGTTGGGATCTACGATGACAGGTGGATCCGCTAATCGTTTGATGGCCTCCGCGGAGCGACGCCATTACGGCGAGTTGTCTGTCACCCTCGTTTGCTCCATCGTCGCTGACGAAACCAACTATGATAGCCGTAATCGTTCCTAACTGCTTGATGGCTGGTAAATGGATGATAATTGTGCTAAGAGCGCAGAATGCCGGTACGGGGACAACCTTACAGGTGCTTCGTCATTTGCCGACGTCACGGACGTGCCTGTGTTTCTCCGCGTTGGCAGAACGGGAGAAGAAAGATCGGCCGAGGAAGCGGAAGACTCGCGTGCCTTTCGCACGGTGCAAAGTCCGCGTCAAGTGGCGCCTCGATTTCTTTTCGTCCTGTCCTCACTCGCGGGATCTACGCGGTAGAATTAAATCGTCCGACGTTCTTGAGCGCGGAACGGGGAAAAGGGTCACGGCGTCACCCTGTGTGCCGAAAGTTAATGTCGACTAATCGAACGGGGGATCGTCCCCAACAAAGTTTTTATACGAAACGATCGGTACGTCCGAAATTCTTAATTATAAGCCGTCTCCCGATGGCGAACGTCAAACGTTATCCGAACCAACCTACCTCGATCGTACCGATATACCCCAAATTTTGAACGGGGCTGAATCTGCGATCGGTTAAACATCCGAGATCCAGAGGGTTGTCCGATATACAGCGACGCGGACCGAGGACGTCATGATTTGCTATCTGCACGTGCAACGGAGGATCATCTTTTTCTGACAGCGCTGCTGGAAGAGCCTGCTGCCTGTCAGTCTACTGCGAGTGGCAACTCGAGAAACAGAGAGAGAGAGAGAGAGAGAGAGACAGGGGGAGGAGGGGGAAGAAAGGAAAGGACGACGGAGAGAAAGAGATACGAGGAGAGGCACAAAGCGTTATATCGAGGAGAGGAGCTGGTCCAGACGGCATAGCACTGCCGGTTAGTTGTCTCTCGAGGCACGTCTTAGCAGGGCCTACCAGGAATCGCCCGGACTACCTCGATGACTCGTTCCTCGTCCTCGTACCGATACGCGAGGTGGCTCCTGCCCTCTGTTGCCCTGGCCGCCGTCGGGTCTCCGGGGAGTCGAGCCAAATGTTAGTTTTGACATGTTTCCTCCCTGCAATCGCGCTTACCCCCCCCCCCCGAACCCCCCTGCGCGCCTTCGTGCGCAACTTCCACCACCTTCAACGAAACTCCCTTCTTCCTCCCTCGACGTTCTTTCTCCCTGCTCGCCATTGTCGACGTGCCAACGAACCTTCGCCTCGTGCAAAAATTAGGATCGCGAGGGTTTCTCGCGATCTTCTTACGCGATGCGTTACCCAATCCAAATGTTTAGTCTTCGATGCCTTGGCAGGCGCAGCGAAGGAATGTTATGTTTGCATCGCTCATCATAGCAGAGAGTATATAAATTATTTTTTACACCTCTCGGCCGAACTTTGAGATGCGATTTAAAACAACTAATGGAATTTATGTACTTCAATTATTTAACTATTGGTTGGCGTTTGTTTGCCGCGTTGATCGTTTTTCCCCGTCGGCGAGATACAATGGTTGCTCTTATCGCGCAGATGAGAGATACGTGAATCGCGGTTCGCGGCGCTTGACGAGACGGGGGACGCATAAACGCAACGGTCATACGGGAAGGGGACGCGTTAACCCATGATGAACAGGGTTCGCCAACCTTCAACCCGCTCCTTTCTCGCGAACTTTCCGTTATGTAGAAGATTTTCAATTCCGGCCCGCTTCGAGCGTACGCGTAATATATTTGAACGTCAATTTCAACCCCGCCGAAGCTAATTAACTTTACCGTGAATGAAAACTAGTAGCGAAGCGGATACACCGGCAGAAATGATCGTGCAAATGGGAATCAACGAGGCGTAGGCATCGCGCCACTTTCGCCATTAGGATAACAAAGTTATCTCGCGTCGTTGCGTGGAAGAGCGGTATCGCGGACCTGAAACAACCAGTTATCGTGTATCCCGTTTGCCGCATCGCTACCATACATCATCGAGCAAATCTTTGGCGAGCCGGCCGATCGGACGTCACAAAATTAAACCGATTCACGCGAATCGATCGGCAGGTAAGGGTCCTACCGACGCATTCTCCCTCGCAATATATTCTTTCTTATCCAACGCGCGGGGTGTACGACGTCGTTACTCAGATCGCTGATCGTTCCCAGCGTCGGGGTCCGCGAGTACCTTTCGCAGCCCCCTCGTCAGTCGGCGCGTCAGTTCGTAAGTCACTTTCGCGTACGACACCCGTTAGATGGGATCTCGACGTGTATCGGTCGTCGATCCTCGCTGTCTCCCGGATCGTAAATTCAGAGGGGGGTACCAGAAGGGGCGCCGTTCGAAGGGATAGAGGGAAGGAGGGAGGAGAAGAAGAAGGAGAAGAAGTAGAGAAGAAAGAAAGCGAAATAGAGAGAGAGAGGGAGAGAGAGAGAGAGGGAGAGAGAGATGGTAAATGGGAGTAGGGCTTTTTCTCAGCCATAGCTCGCGCATAACGACGAAGAATGACGACGGGGACAACAACGGGGGCTCCTCTTCTATCGAGTTTCACTTGCAAATCGATTCCTAAACTCGCTGAGCCGTCCCGGCTATCCCAACGCGGCGATACGCCTCCTCGCAGTCGCCCTAGTAGTTTACCGGCGTCTCCTCCCGGTACGTCCTCGTACGATGGCGAGCACGCACCGTATCGTGTTTCAGGCCGAGTCCTCATGTTTTACCTGACGTTCGTTATGCCGCTGCCTAGGGGCCTCCGCGTCGCAGGATCCACGCTCGACGTTTCTAACCGATGCGATGCTTTACTGCCCCACGAACCTCTCGGCCTGGACTTTTGATGTATCCCCCGTATATACGCTCGCCGCGCGCACCACACCCCGCCGATTCGACTTTTTGTTTTTCCACCGAACGGGGCTTTCGCCGCGTTCTCGATTTACTACGGCCGCTCCGTCGACAGGAGCAAAAGAAATGGGAATGCCTGCTGAATACTCGGCAGAGTTATATGGGATTGATTCGTTTCACGGAACCGTGGTTCTCTAGCCGTTCGACTCGTGGGAGTTCGCGTTTAGCGGATGCGCGACGAGGCTCGTAACAAATTACCGCGGGGAGGACCAAGTTCGCGAAAAACGGGCACGATTCGATCTCTCTGTCTTACGCGCGATCTTACACGGGGGTTTTTGAGTTACTCGCGTCCGAGTCGCTTACCGGTCCGTTTCACTTATGATAGGTCTTTTCACGGGGATTTATACTGTCGGCAAATAATCTATCTTATTTACCGGTTTCATTAATATACCGCGTGTGTGTCGCGCGTCGATGGTAACGAGGTAACAAGGTAGTTGAGTCGCCGATGAAAATACCTGAGGACGTTATCCACCAATTGATCTTGCAAACTGGATTTTCCATTAGATATACACACGTACATCTGGGGTTTCGATTTAGTAAGAGCACGAAGGCGGGATTAATAAAAGAATTACAAAACTTTGGCGAAACTTTAGCGATAATTTCGAGCGGGGTTATAAAGTATTCCTTTTTGCGTACCTCGGGAATGAATCGTGTACTACGGTCGAATAATTTTCGATGTCATTTCGCCTTGACGTTCTTTCCTCGGAGGGGGGGTGGGAGAGCTAATTCGGCGTCATTTTATCGATCGTTCGCGGTATATAAATTTCGTGGCTAGCTTTCAAAGGAAGAAGATTCATGCGGCACGACGAGAGACATTCTTTATCTCCCAAAGATTAATCTTTTTAATCTTGACGTATATCTTCGTAGATACTCGTCCGCGATGGGACGCGTATACCTCGCCGACAGTTTTTCTGTCGAGTGCTTTCGTCGGGTATACGCCTTCGCGCGAGGAAGAGATGGGGTGGGGGGGAGGTTGGGGGGCGGGAGAGAGACACGAGCGAGCACTCGATTTACTGCCCGCTCCTTCGACAGGAGCCAGTGGAACCGAGGAAGGGGGAAAACACCGAGAGGTTATCGTACCGCTGATTGATTTTGCCGCGAACTTTCTTCCGTTGTTGCGGTACATTTCGAAAGCCAAGAATTCTTCCGCGCGTCTTTCGAGCGGAGTTACGGGCAGACACGTGGCAAGAGGGGTGCGCTCTCGCGATAAGGATTCCTGGGAAAATACAGTTTCGTCGAATCCGAAGAAACCAGAGTATCGTTATCCGCTCGTCGTCGCGGATCGCCAATAAAATCAACCATACCCGATGCGACGCTTTATCGTCTAATCGGAATTTCGCTCCGAGGAGCGCGGAACGTGTTTAACGCTTCGGAGGGATCCGTCGATCGTCAACTCCCGACCCCTAATTCGGCCAACCTCGTCGAGATCCCCCTCGACAGCTGCCGAGGGACCCACGAAAGGCAGGGCCGTCTGCCGATGGTCGAAAAACAGCTCCGGAATATCGATCGCGATTTTGTTTTGTCACGAGACGCCGCGCGACGCGTGACGAACGAGCATCGTCGGGCAAGCCCCGGCACACATTCCACGGGCCATCCTCTGACCACCGTGGCGGATCGTTATCGGGGTACGCGTGTGTGCCCCGTCGTCCGAAGCGTCGTAGAAGCCCGGAAGACTCTCGTCGTCGTCGGCGGCGGTGGGAAGGTCGGGCGAAACGAGTTTATATATCGATCTTGCCCGCGGTGAGCGTATTTTCAAGGCGCTCTGCCCGCCGGCGACGAACGGTCGGTACGAGGATCGCTTACGAATCGTATCTTCGAGGTCCAACGGGGTCCTCTTCTCCTGCTCTCATCGAAAAGAGGTGGAAGTGAACTGGGGGAGAGGACGAGGACGAGGAGGAGGAGGTGGCACGGTGTACCAGAGGGGAGGGGAACTCGTTTGTTAGTTTTTGCCCACCTACCCAACGACGGGCAACGATCACCGTGTGGCTACTCTTCGTGGTCGGCCCCGGCAATCATCGATTTTTATAATTTTCCGTGTCCGCCGCTTTCAGGGCACACCACCACCACCACCACCTTTCGCTGCCACCGATCCGGCCTCTCGAGCGTATTCATTACCACCACCACCCGTACATAATACTACCGACAATTCTTTTTCGACGACAAAGACGACGAAGCGGTCAGTCACGCCGTATGAGCCGCGTATTATACGCTAATTAAAGGGGACGCTTCTTGCGGGATTTTCTGTCAGCGTGCACGGTGATTCCAGCTGTGAGTCCCGTGGACGGCGCATCACCGGTACGGCTCGATCACCTATCGATTCTTCGTCCTTTTTCTTTCTTCTTTCCGCGTACCCGCGGAGAGTCTTGGTTAGTTTTCTTCGAGTACGTTTCTATTACAACCTGACCTTAGTAGCCTCTTACCTGTCACGTAGGGTTTCGACGTTGCCGCCGATACTTTCCGCGCGCGTGGAGACGTTTTCTCCGCTGCGTAGGAAGATGCTTCCGTGACGCCATCGGTGATCGTGGTTTAACGGCGTCCGCGAAATATCGTTACTTTTTTACCTTGGTTTACTTAACTCAAGATTCTCTCCCCATCCCTTCTTTTTGTGTAGTTTTAGTGCGAACCCATGGGCGAGTATCTTATTTCGGCGATAGGACGACGAATAAAGTAACGAATGATCAGTAAAGCAATATCTCTAAATCATGATCTATACCGCCGGCTTTAATAGCAACGCAAAGCCCGTGTAAACTAGCGTATCGTACGACAGCTTTTCACACGCGGATGTAAGGATACCATTTTCCATCGTACGTTGTAATTGTGTCTCCGGTGTACAGACAAATGTAATACGCGCGAGGCACGGTATCAAATCCGAGCGTAAATTGTGATTTTTATTTGACAGCCGACGCTTGATCTTCCGCCTGTCCCCCGAAGGGAGTACCGGGATGAATCCGCACTGATCTCTCGAGGCGACGGTTAATTACAATTGGCAAGCGTGGTACTCGGTCACTCTGGCAATTAGTCATGCTCGACAATGGCATTACGGACGTGGAGAATGATCGATAGCAGTGCCATCGGTAGATGTGTGCGAGAGGGCTAGTAGATTGCGCCTCCACCGTAATAATCTTTCCTTCAGCGGTAAGAAACCGTGATTAATATTATCGCAACCGCGGCCGTTAATACGTAATGTTCGAAAGATGGACGGAGGTAACGCATCGAGCTTTCAAATCTCCGCTTACTCTCCATTTTCTCGAACTTACAGTTCCAATCAATTTAATTCAAATACGAAGAATCTACGCGCATAAACGGTCTAACGTTGGTTATGTTATTAATGTCCTTTCCACGTGTTATTCCAATCGTATCGCAGATTAATATACATTCTCGAAATCAAATCCGAGGCCTGGCATCGTTAAATTTCCCGCCTCCCCAAAGACGTCGTTATCCACCTCCACGCGGAAAGTCTTCCGAAACTCGTGCACACCTGATCCACTTTCTCCTCGGGCGTGCAGACGCTTTGCGTACGCAAAGTTAGGAGCGGAGCGAGCAGAACAAAAGCATGGTCAATCACTTAAACCCAAAGGGCCCCGTGGAGCCGTGAAGCCGTGCAGCCACCGTGCTTAACTCGACGATAAAAGCGCAGCGTCGAATGACCATTCGGCGATCATTTAGGTCAGCTCGTGATGCCGCGGCCCGAGGACCGAGAAAGAAAGTACCCGGGCGACGCGAGATCGCGAATCGAGCGAATCGAGCGAACCGGTGGACCGGCTCCGGAGCTGTTTTGCGAGCGCTCGCTCGCTCCCGCGCGCGCGCGCTTGTAACCCGGAGTTTTATATCCCGGTCCGGCGCAATAAAGCCCCCCGTCGGCATCTCGGCTTCTCGGCTTCTCTCGGCTTCTGTTCACCGCGACGATCGTCCTCGACGGTGCTCCGATTACGCGGTTCCGTCGCCCTTTTATTAGTTCTGCCAGCGCACCGATTTCTTTCGCGCTCCTTTACGCAATCGAAGGAATTTTACCTAATGGCCGGGTGGAAAGTTCCGCGGTGACGCGACGATCGTTCGTCGGGAATCGTCCGTCCATGGTTTGCATGGAAATGTCTCGATATAACCGCTTCTACGCTCGTTCTTATTTCAGGAAAGATTTTACGATTGCGCGGAAGCGCCCCCGATCCCGCGCTCTCGACTATTCGGGACGGTTAACGAACTATTGCCGTTCGCAGGATACCCGCGTGTCTGTTTACGAGAATTCCCTCGCACGGCTTTCCAGATTACGCAAGACTCGACGGATCTCGGAGATTCGCTAAACGAACCGATATCCAACCGCGACGGCGATTACACGTAAACGGGATTTGGAAATCGAAAAAACTTTTTGCGCGCGGTACGTAACTCGAACTCGCGGGAGACAGTAAAACGTTACATAAAAAAAAAAAGAAACATCTCGGTGGATCCAGATGCGTAGAATCGGCCAGAACGTCGTTAACTCGCAATCCCATTTTACAAATTCTGGTCGGCTCTCGTCGAAAGTCCCTCTACTGGTTCTCGCTATTGTTTTCATCGTTTCTAAACAACGAGGTAATTCAGAAAGCGGTTAGGCATAAAATATTCCTCGTTAAATAGTATCCGGGGGAGCAAAATTCTCAACTCTCGCCAAGGTCGTGTTTTTCGGGTATACGGCCCGAGGAAAAACACGGCGATCCAAACGCAAAACGTATTTCAACGAAAACCAACCAATAATTCTTTGAACCTCCCCGTGTTTGTGACGCGTGCAAAAATTCCTGAGACACCCGAGCGAGGAAAATGGCTGTTTCGACGCACGATCATGCCGACGGTAAAAAAAAAAAAAAAAAAAAAAAAAGAAGAAAGAGTAAGAAACGGTGGATCGAACGATTAACAAATTTCAACGAGAACCAACCCGACCAATTATTCGCCAGGGGCTCCGTGAAACCTTCTAGACTCCGTACACCGATAAGAGCGTCCGCGAAGCAAACGAAATAAAAAATGGGTCAGCCGGCGCGTATCGTCCTGACGAAAAAGTCACTCTCACGAACTGTCTCCGAGGCACCTTGGACGGGTCCTCGGTTGCGCGATAGGTGGGTCAGCCTCGGCCACGTCTCCTCTCGGGCAGTGTTCTGCGTCTCGGTGAGTCATTCCTGGGCCCCGCGGCATTGCGGCCTGGCGCCAGTGTTGCGCAACACCACCGGCACCCTCGCGCTACACCGAGCAGAAGACGTCGCTATAAACGCAATCGTGCTCGGATGTGAGTCTCCGCGAATTCTTTTTCTCATCTTATACTCGTCTTCTTCTTCCCTTCCCACGCGCACACTTGTTAACGCTGCGGATTCTCTTGATACGGCGTGGGAGGGTGTAACGTAATTGCGCCCTCGACATTAGAAATTTAGCTTGTTTTGGTTCAGCGAAGGGGTTAATTGAGAATCGATCGGAACTTAATTGGGTCCCAACCACTCGTTGCGCCGCGTTCGATTCAGGGAATATATCGAAGAAAAGCAATAATTAGTTTGTTACTCTAGCTTCGTCGTTAATCGTCGCGTTAAGAGAGACGAGTAACACGTTGGTACAGCAAAGTCTTACGACTCGTTGAAACTCGCATTATTCGTGACGCGCGACGTCAAGGAGTAACATCGTACGTTTTAGTTTTACACAGTGCCACGAGCGCGCCTCTTTCGCGCGGTGGATTGCGACATCATTGTCGGGAGATTCTTTTCGATGGGTCTATGAAATCGATAGGTTCTTCGAGAGCGCGAATCAAAACAATCGCGGGCATTGTGATTCGTTTCGGGGACTCGAGATCGACGCTGGAAGACTGAACCCTGACGCAACGCGAGCTTCGAAATTATATTCGCGTGTCGGGGGCCGTGTTAAAAGTCGACTTTACGTACTCTTCTTCGCGCGCGTCTAACGAGAGAGAGGGGTATCTGTTTCCGAGACTCGCTTGCCGAGAGGACGATTATGCCGAACACTTTGTTTTTAAGCGGAAGGAATCACCGCCTTCTCGAAGCTGAAAAAGATAGTGATTTGCACTCTCGCGGATCAGGCACTGCCCTCGGATCGTAATCGAGGGTGAGATTACGAGCTAGTAGTTTGGATTTCCGCGAGGCTCGGCAGATTGCGCTTGATGCATAATTCTGCGCTCGAATGGTATTGTACTTTGAATCGTGAGCATCGTTTGCATCGCGATCCTTGGATCTCATAAAAAATTACGTTTTTTATTTTATGGCATCGCAACGAGCGATAAATGGTTGGTTGCGAGCGGTGATTTTATATGGGATGCCGATTGAAATCTGTATTTTTATTTCCTACGCATTCATGCGAAATTTCTTTATTAACGCTACGACGAAAATGACTGAGATTCTCGATTCACGATTCTATTGTGTCTTCTCAGATTTTACGTTCTTCCCGCCTTTTATTTTATCGCTTTAGTACCAACAAAAAAGTGTGTACCAAACTGCAAACACAAATTTTGCTGACCGACGATAAAACGAAATCTCGACGACGCCTTAATCGTTTCAGAGAAATCCCCTACCCCGAGGAAACCCTCAAATTAATTCGGACTCGCGCGAACATTACGATCCGGCGTTTTACGATCGAACTTCCCCCGACGTTCTGATAATATTCTTGGAAATAAATCTCGGTCCCGAGGTTTAAACCGCGTTGCACACGTGCACGCGTTGGGCAGCGCAACGGCCAGCGGGAGTCTCAACTCTCACGCCTCCGCTCGCACGAGTCTCGTGAGATTTCGAGAGCCACGCGAGTGGTATAAGAGCAAAGTGTCGACGAGAGAGCGAGACTCGCAAGAATGTTAAAGATACGCATACTCGCGGTATACCGGAGAAAATAAAACTCGTATAAGATAACGGGGGACATATAAAAAATAAAATACACGCGTTACGCAATATCGGAACACCGCAACGCACGACGGAACCCCCGGCATAATTATTTCGCAAATTAATTACAAAATATATGTCGCGTTCGAATGCGTTAAATGAGGTTAAGGGTATCGTATCGACAGTAAATGCCGATAACGAGTTAAACCATAACGGTGAGTAACGGTGAGAGATTTCCACCGATTCGTCGAGCCTGCAATTCTCGTTCCCTTGTAAACTCGCAACCGTTTATCAGGGCGAGCCCTCTGAACACGAACACGACCACGACCGCGACCACCCAAGGGCTCGAAACTTCCTCGCGGTAATCGGCCGCCTAAATATGCGCCTCGCGTTTCCTCGAGCATCGCCATTCATCGTCGCGTAAATACGGACGTTTCGTTGGGACTGGTTGTTTCGCGTCGGTCCGTAGGTGTACGGGGAGAATGAAAGTGCTGGATAGCCTACAATATTCGACGATACTTACCGCGCCCCGTGGTTCAACCGATTGCGAACTAGTATCGTTCGGAAGGGGCGATCGACGTGGCGCCCCGCGTTTTTCGAAGGTTCGCGAATATCGCTTCGGTCGAGCGAGTTGCAGAATTCTCGGAGGGGTGATCCGGAGACCGCCGAGAGGCGTACCCTTCGCTACACATTGCGAATTATTAAGACAAAGTTATCTATAACCGTCAATGGTAGAAAATTAATGGCGCAATATCGTAATATTACTCTGACACGCGTATTTGCACAATGTTAGTGGATGCAATTTTAGTCCTCCGCGACATTCAAGTATCTGAGTTTACGATCGTTAGCTCAATCGCAGCGCAGTGACAATGACGACTCTGGCCATTCTAGCGTTAAGTATAGTACGTAGTAAGTTCGTAGCGCCGAGGGGATTAAGCCGTCTCGAGTAAAATATCTCTACGCCCATGCCCGTCGCTGCAGCTCCGCTATAGTCGTACCACAGTTGCAATGTATGTAGATTAATATAAATTTTAACGAACTCCCCTTAATTTATGATTAACCACCGGTCAATTTACAACTTCATCGTAAGAACGGCTCAGCTCGTGGAAAACGGAGCTCGGCCACCCAAGACAGGCATGTTTTCGGAACTCCAGAGATATTCGGCTCGTGTTTCTCCAAAGGGGGGGACCGTTATTATCGTTGTAAATAAGCGCACGTTGAACGGGAGTTCCCGTGCGCGCAACAGCGCACGAGCAGTCGTTTGCATAAACAAATAGTCGCGTTCCCGGTTAATTCTACATAATCGCACGAAAAGCCGAGAACCGGCCGGAACGTCTTCGTTTTCTCGCCGAAAATTTCTCTCCCTCCCCTCCTCGTCCTCCCTTCCCCCGCGACTTCCGAAGGGAGCGTGTCTTTTTACGGCAGTTGGGTAATTTATCGTCCTTCTCATTACTAACGAGCAGACGGAGGCAGGTTACCGGCGCTCCGGCTCTTTCGCTTCGATAACGTATAGCGTGTCGAGTGTATCGCAATAAGCCTAGGCGCCTCCAAGAGTAATCACTATCGCTACTTACGCCGCGCGCCGCTCGATATATCCTCGCTTCACGAGAACCGACGTAGATAATCTAATGACGAATCCGTGCAACGAACGGTATTTAAAACTCCACGAAATCTCGGCCCTATCCACGAGCGGGAGCGATACGATAAACCAATGATACATCGCCGCTGAAACACCGACACGGTTGGGAGGCCGAGTTGTTTTATAATCGTTCCTTGATTTCTGCCTCGAGCATTCGGATGCATTGTTGCGGTGAAACTCGTCGCCACGGTAGCTCTCTGTCGTTGCGTCGTGAAAGATACAGCGGGATTTCCGATAAAAGACGTTACTTTGGTTATAGTTAGTTGTAGAGATATTTTTCCAGTTAAACGCAAGAAATTCCAAGTCGTTCTTTGGAGGCTGGTTTAGCTTAGATTACAAATCGTTTGGTATTTAACGACGGGAATTAAACCTTTTCGCGCGCAACTTTTATTTCAATCTATCGGCTCATACTTTAACGAGGTCTAATGTTTGTCTATGCGGATACTCCGAGATGCGATCGAGAGCGATGAGAAAGAAACCTGAGAAATTGGAGTTCGAGGGAATTCGTTCGATTTGACATTCATCAATTTTGTTCGATCTCGGACGTCATTCGAGTCTGTCGGTAGAGGAGGGGAGACCTCCGTTCGGCCGCAAAGGGAAAAAGAGCAACAAAGACGGGGGCCCCAGGGTGGCGATCAGGGACTATAGGTGCCCGGAGATGCTCATAAATCTTGTCCTAACGCTCGGTTTATTACTTGTAATCAAGCAACCATGAATTCTGCTGAAATCACCTACGTTATAGTCAGCGACGCTGCCTTCTACTTATCCACCCTTGCGCTTACATCAACCCCCGGCTAAGAGCTCGCTACTGCACCGAACCTCAACGTCTTTCTCTGTTTCCCTCTTCGTTCGTCTAATCCGAAAACCTTTCTTCCTCGTCGGAGTATGGCGTCGATTTTCTTTTTCCACGCACGGCAAAACGAACGCTTAGGAGAGTCCACGCCAATTGAATAAGTTCTCGTCGAACAGTTCCGAGAAACAGCGCTATCAATCCGCGAGGCAGCCGACGAATATCCGCGCGAAGTTTTAATTGTACTAGCTTCGCGGAATCGATGGTTTAGCTGCCGCATTCTTCCGAACAGCTTTGTCGCCATCTCGCGGTCAGTGATCGATAGATAATTACGGAACTCGACTCGCGATAGACGGAACGTTAGATCGATCACGGGACTGCTTCCATTTGTTACGGGCACAGTCCCATTTTCTATCCCTTCTGTTGTTACACGGTTAAAAAAGAAAGAAGAATTGGCAACGGTGGAGCTTAGACGGAGTAAATTAATTCCGATTAGCGTTAACCGGCCTTCCATCGATCTTGATCTCTGCTCCAGATACCGAAGGCACCGCGACCGACTTGCGTAACTCTGGTATTTAATAATCTACCTCGTGATAAATAATGCCCGTTAACTTGAGTGCTCATGATCTTCAAAGGCACCGCCTTGTTTTTTCGTCTAATCGGCGCTACCTTCAACGAAATGTCCGTCGTACGACCGTCCCCCTACCTTCCACGGCCATTATCGCCACTTTAACGCAGTAATGGCTTCAAAATGACGGTCGGGGCGGAAAGATGGGTTGGATAATTCGATCCATTCGTTAATAGAAATGATTTAAAACGAAATACAGGGGAAATGGTTTCTCTCGATCTAATAGGAAACACCTGACGACGAGACGTATCGTTTCGGCGCATATCTCTTTACCGGGAACTATCCATTGGAACATTCAATTATTGGTTTATTTATTACCGTCATTATACGTTTTTAAATCTTCATTACCCGTCACATCGGAAATTTCCATAAATGATCGATTGACCGAAGTTTAATGACCACTTAACACTCGATCCATTTGCGACTCTTTCTCTCGATACCTTGATCTCGACGCCGGTTTCAATGCCGCTCGCGAACGGCGGACCTTCGTTGCGTTTCACTCTTTAATTTGTTTTTCATTCTTTCGCTGATTTTCGGCCGAAATATAAAACGGAGTAACGGGAGCACCTCCCGCGGAGTTTTCGAAATCGACTGGAGCCGGACCGAGTCGTTTTTTCGTCCACGACGAGAGGGGCACTGTGCGCGAATGCACGGCGAGCTTCGATGGTCATTACCTTTACGATCAATCACACCGCTCATTATCTTTAAGAGCGGCGTTACACGGGGGCCGTTACTCGTTACGGAAGATCGGTTACAGTGGAACGATAGGGCCAGGCAAGTGGCTCGCATCGGTCCATTATACGCGCACGGCGGAATCGCTTCGTTACTTTGTAATTTCGCTTTGTTATCGAGAGACAGAATTTTCCAAATTTGCCGATCGTTGCCGTTACTCGCAAGGTCTATTCGAAATTGTTCTTCGAACGTTAAATTGCGACCACCCGTCGCAATCCGGAAAGCGTACGGACATTGGACGAATTTCACCGCGCGTACGTTTAAAGACGGAATCGGTAAGACCTCTCCGATCGTAATAACGATAAAGACGCGTGGCTCATTAATGCAAATCTCGGGAGGACGATTCGCTTCAAGTTACCGCGCAATTAAAATACCGATGCCACCGGTCCCTCGCGCAAAGAAACCTCCGAGGAAGACGGAAATATTTTCACGCTCGTCGGTCCAATCATTCCCATTTGCACGCTTACGCGCTGCTGTTTTCTATTTCAAATCAAACTGTTAATTTGTTTCCGACATATTTTTCACGCCGCTCGCACACCGATCTCTTTTATCGGCGGTCGTATCTACTGTTCGTAAATACCTCCATCTTGTTCGGCCGTAACTCACGGTACACCTGTCTAATCAACGAAAGCCAGCGATGCGCGCGCGCGCGGTCACTCGCGCCGTAGCGACGTTTCACCCGTCACTCGTAATCAAGCGTAGAAACGAAATCGAGAAAAAGATTCGAGTCGACGTATCTCCGGTAAGCTGACAGTAGGGCGCCACCCAAATCATTTAGTGCCTATGAGGCCGAGGGTCTCGTAAATCACTGAAATCGCGCTCCCAAACGCCGCGCGGATCGTTTTCAGTCGCGATAGAAGCACAATTAGTACCTGTCCGTGATCAATTAATAACATCTCCGAGCGATGGTCGCACGGTCCTCGTCTTCTTGGCACTCGACGAGCTGTCGCTCATCGGATCCACTAATTAATCCGCGCGGATGCTTGTAATAATTAATCATGCGTCTCGTACGCTCGCCCGTACGGTGTACTTGGAAATTTCTTCGTCCGCCGATCGGTCATCTTTATTGGCTCTATTATCGAGAAACAGCGGCTCGATAACGTGCACTTCGATTTCCAGGGATCAAGCTGTCTCGGTATCCTCCACATTTTTCATCGAGTTTACTTTCGTTAATGAGCGATAACAAAAATTTTCAGCGAGTCCGTTAATTATATGTGCGCGCGCCGTTATTACTCATGCAAGGAGCGCAGTCTTTAACCCATTCGAGACTGGTTACACACCGTGCGCGCGATGATCATTAACAAAACAAGAATTTCCGCTCCTGGGAGTCATACTCAAAACCTTTCTTCGTCTCGAATGGCTCAAAATGGTATTCCGGCGATCATCGAATTACGCGCTACGTTCGCGAGATCAACTAATTTATCCCACCGAACGTCCGTAATTATTCATCATGCTTCTCCCGTGCTTTACCCTCATCGGGTAAGCGTAAATTCTTTTGTACCTCGATCGATTATATACGCTAATTGGTCCGCATGACCGGTCCTATTATTACGTTACAAAGTGGGCTGAGAGGGATGAAAAAAGGGACCGAGCGATCCTTTGACTCTCTAGCCGTACGAACGCAACGCCAGAATTCCTCTCAGAAGGATCGGAAAGTCGCTCGGGGACGGTAATTATGGTCTTTCTCTATCCCCGTTGCGCGCGTCTTCTTTCACTCTTAGAAGCTCACCTTAGAAATAATTGTCGGCTGTCACGAGTGTTCACCTCGACTGACCCTCTCCGTCGTATATTTCACTCGATAATAATTGTCGGCGATAATTCATTTTACTTGGCGTAAGGAAAGTTAGGTGGATATTTTCCTGGAACGTATTCCTCATAATGGTTTGTGGATATTTCAGCGATTTACATACGTATTGCGCGCATTATCGGGGTCGAAATCAGCCATTATTTTGGCGACGATCGAGCTTAATCGGGATTGGTAAAATGGCAATTGGACGGTACTTGGTACGAATAACGCGTACCGTAATAAGTTCCATTACAGCTTTCGTTATCGTTTCTGAGTACCGTTGGGTAAACTTCAGCGGTTTAAGTGAATTTTACTCCCTCGCTTGATAACACGTAAATTGCCACTTTACTATAATTACTTCGCGATAATATGTTACTTTATATTACGGAACGACGTCGATTGCTTACGCCGTCGTTACCCACAAATTCCTCGCGTGCGAGCGCGCATATTCGCGCACGATTACTAAGTAACGAGATTCCAATACCGCTCGGTGTGTTTGCTCATCTTGCTCAAATACCCGCGCCGTGTTTTATGAATCGAAATAGTAGGCCGCGGCGTGTCAATTTCAATAGCGCGAGCAACATACGTACTTCGAGCCTGAATCGGTTCACGATCAGCTTACTCAAAGAGGTAAAACATCGATCCGACGACAATATCTAAACGTTAAGCGAGTCAATGAGTCGGGAATAAGAATAAATAAATCTAATCTCTTTACGCTCGAATGACGTAAAACCCACTTACTTTGCGGGCAAAGTATTAACTCGACGTTTTGTTTCAAGTGTCTTATTAAGCGAGAAAACATCGACACGAAACTGTTTCCTTGCCACGCGGACTCCTAGGTATAATTATCCTCGGTAATTTAAAGCGTTCATTCTCGGGTGTCTCTGCTTAAGCGTAATAAGAAGGCGAAAGGAAAATAATCGTCCGTCGAGCGAGGCACGGTACCGTGGCACGTGATATCCGAGAAGTCACGAGCAGGCATTTCCGCAGCGGTTCCGCAGACGTGACACGTTCTCTTCCACCTTCTTACGTGCCCGCTCGCTTCTCGTCTCCCTCTCTCGCCCCGCCATTTTTCTCCCATCTTCGTTCCTGGTAGGAACTCCTTCCCCCCCTCGTCCCAAGCTCGAGGAACCCGAGAAGGTGGGCCACGCGATATTCGGCATTGGAAATGCACGTCGCGAAACGTTCTCTGCAGGCGACTCACGCTCCACTCGGCGACGATTTATAAACGTTAATGGGTTAATATCGCCGGTTCCTGGGCGGATCGGAGCCACGAAACGTCCGATCACGTAGCCGCGGACGGATCCAGCGATGCCTCCCCGGCCATCGTGTCCACGGGGAAAAAAGGTGCAGATTGATGAGCGCAAAGGAATAATCTATGGCTTCATATTCGCGTCGCGATGCTCTTGCTGCGACGATCCCTCGACCTCGCGCAATTTACATCGGAATCGCATTGTTTAGTCGCCGCGGCAAAACAAGAATTCCTGCGCGAGCCGCAGAGTCTGCCTCGCGATGTATAAAAGATCGGTGGTTCGTTAAGCTTCGATCCTTGCTACGGATAAGGAGGCCCTGCAGAAAATTGATTTCGCATCGATTCGTTTAATCTCACGATTTTCCAAACAGCGCCGGTACTCGAGACGATGTTGCGATCCGGGTCGACCAATCGTAAAGGTCGGAGTTAGTAATAAATATGAATACTTTCATTTAACTCACTGCATACATATGTATACTAGGGTCAATAATTTCTAACGAGGTACGCGAATACAAGGTATGTATGTGATTCGACAGACAAAATGAGCTTCGGCATGAATAAAGATCGGCATAGCGAGGACGCGCTTTTAGGCTAAAGGCTACTACTGATAATCGAATCGCATGCTAAGAAAAGAAGAGTGTAGGATGGGTATCCTGCCATACCCGCGAACTGTCTTGCGTCTAGCACTATTCTTACCAACGCTTCGTGTATACCTATTCCTATCGTGACCGATCTTTTAAAACAACTTGTATTTCTTAATATAGAATGAAGATAATAATAGCCAATTGGATAGTGAAAGAATATAGTTTCTTTTATTTAAAAGTAGATAACACATATTTGAACTTGAACATTTGACCGGCCAACAATTACGTTAAGCGGTGGTGCAAATAACGTTGCGTGTAGAAAATTCAAGACGAAATTGAAGAAACGAGCATTTGATCGATCGTGGTAGGAGTAGTGTCGAACGTAAGGATCCCCCGCGGGCGCGACGCGGCGCGGTGACCACTTCCTGCACCGGCAAAGAATTAAATATTGAAATCACTCGGGGAGGAATCCAAGCGCTTCGACTGAAAGTAAATATCCCAGCGGACCGGGATACCGTGGCGTTGGCGATCCTGGAAACTGCGCGTACGCGGCACTTGGAAAAACCACCCCGGCGAAAAACCCGTGGGAAAGTATCTCCCCGGGTAATCCGGATGACCCGCGCTCGCGCGAGTCGCTGCGCAGAGGAGAGAAAGAACGACGGGAATCGCCTCTGGTGGTCAAGCGAGGAGACAGGAATCCCGATACTTTCGTCGGGCTCGCACGTAGCTACGCGCCTCGACAAGCGGACCGATACGATCGATACTCGTCGGCAGGAGATACAAGCCGACCGACCGCGGATTGATGGATCTCCTCGCGTCGACGTTTTCGTAGTCGAGCTCTCGGCATTGTGCAACCGGTCAGCCACGGAGAGAAATTACCGGACGACCTCCGGGAACCCTACCGGCTGCCGCATCCTCCGGGACACCGGGGATCAACCCGGCGGCACGGAGGAGGAGAAAAACTTTGGAACGTGACCGTTCGAATTTTATTGCTATCATATTTATGCCATGCGACTTCGCGACAGGGGGGAGGGGGGGTGGTAGGGGTTCGAAAAACGCGAGCATGGGATTAATAAGTATCTCGGTGACGAAATTGCTTTCGTTTCGGAGAAATGAGTTTTGCGGTCCTCGAATTGTTTTAGCGTTTTATTGCCACTCCGGACATTCAGTTTTTATTGTCGCGCATAAATTGTAGTTTGTTGGGGGGTACGTCGAGGAAGAGTATCGAGTAATTTTCCCAGCTAACGATCGGTATGAATGTTACTCGCTCCGAGTTCGCGGGAGTAGATTCCTCGTTACGCGGGAGGAGAGAGAAATTTAGTGGCGTAAAACCTCGACACTCGATTCTCGCCGCGATTTGCCACAAAGGAGCGAACGAGGAGAGGAAAAGAGTGGGAGAGAGAATGATCTTAAGCCCTTACTATACCAGGGCGAGCGTGCACGCACGATCGGCAGATCGGAGATAAACATTCGATCCGACAGGAACATCTCCTCGTTTGCGCCGATCACGTCGGACAAACGCGACTGAGAGAGCGTAATACGCAACTGCGTGAGCTCGCAATACATGAGCGCGAGCTGCGTGTAATCCTTCGGAACGGGATACATTAACGACGACATTAGCGATGCAACGGGTGTCCAATTTGTGCCCAATTGCTTCCGCGATCGTTTTTATATTTCTCGAGATACCAGAAATCGTACCCCTCTCTGCCACGTGAATTTTAAACGCGATCTTTTAAATTTGCCTCTTTAAAGCGCGAGTAGAAGTCCAATTAAATGCCGCGCCAAGGATCAGACCGAAATACTCGCTCGTTAATTAAACTCAGCTTAGTTAGTCGGTTGCGGTTAATTTGAAAATGATAATATAATTTAAAAATCCCGCCGACCCGATAATCACGAATCCCCTCGCTCCTCGAAAACCGGTACTTTACACAAAACAAAATAAAAATTGACACGCGCGGAAATCCGCAAAACAGTTGAACGGTGCGCCGACATCGTTCCGCGGCGCAAAATCAGAGATATACTCGAGACGAAGCTCTTGCCACCTAGAGAGCAGCGTCTCTCCCGCCGATCATGCAACGAGTTATAGTTGGTAGAGGAACGCGCTTCAAGGAATTGCGAAGAACGTTGACTGATCGATGGCCCCGTGTAGTTACAACGCGTGACTATACGGGCCTGATCCTTAACTTGTTAGCCGGGATTGCCGACCTGTGATTAACGTAACGGTAGTCATCAATTCGGCCACGTGATCGTTAGCCTGTCAGTTGACGACCGACATTTAAGAGCTGGCCGCCGTGAAATCGGTCGACGTAATTTGCCACCGTTCGACGCGACGGCTCCGGCGTGAAAATGACCTTTTCGAGTTTATTCGGCACCTTCCTTTCTTTTCTTCTCCTTTATCGGATCTTCATCCGTCGAGCTCGATCGCGCGAAAACAGCATAGAAAAATGTTTTGCTCGACCGGGCGCACGGCGAAGAGACTCGATGTATTTCAGGCATTGTTGTCCGGGGATGTGTACCGGCTGAAAATAACTCGGTACGGTGGCTTATCCGTTCGCTTATCCGAAGGCTAGGAGCTCCTTTTGTGCCGCCAGAAGAGAGAATTATCGTTCGCGCTAACGAGCCGCTAACGAGACCCGATTTTCTCCCCATTTTTTTTTTCTTTGCCTCTGGAGCTTATCTCGCTCGTCGCGAGGAATTTGTTCGATGCGGAAATTTCGTGCAAACGCGCCAACGTGATACCCGACGAAAGTATCTGTAAGCGGAGTTTTATACGAACGTAAACCCTGGATATTCACGCAAGGTTCGAAGTATAATGCAAAGGACAAAAGGATAAGAATTCTGACCCATCATGCAAATAAGATATCTCACCGGCTTTGAAAGTTGAATTTATTCCGATTTTCCCAGCGCGTAAACTAGAATTTTTTATTTTGTTAATTTACCTCGTTAATTTTCCTACCGTCCGACGTACTTGATCCAGTTCGGTCAATGGGTTGGATACCTATCGCTTTGCAAGGGTTTACGCCGTCGGTTATGCAGATCGTATTTGTTTACCAATTTTTACGAACAATGGCCCGTTTGAAAGATGAAGGATGACCCCGTATTTTGATAAGACCTTTTGTTTATAAAAAATTGCGATCCAAAAAATTGCTGAAGTTCAAGACACTTTACGCATGTAAAGAACCCTTTTATCAAAATTCGGGATAACTGAGCCGTATGGATCACCCTTCTTCTTTCAAACGAGCCATTGTTCATTAAAGGCGATCAACAATGACGACCTGCGCAATCGACAAGCTAATTTTTTTGTGAAGAATTCGCAAAAATTTGTCCCGGGTAGGACTTGTAACCCGTAAGAGCAATGAGGTAAATACTATTCCCTTCATATCCCTGTAGTTCACATATTGCCTGCCGATTTATTGACACCCGTCGCTGAAGTCACTCACGGTTCGCGCTAGAGGTTTCCAACAGCTTAAGGATAGTTACGGTAGCTGTACGTTATTTAACGGTTTCTCGCAGACAGTTTCCTGCTTCCGTACTTTATCGAAATATGCGTAATTATATGGAACCTTGTAAATAGTAGTAGTCCGTTCGAGGTGCGATATTGTAAATATGGACGGTCAAAGCCAGGTATAAATTACGGGTCTACAGTGACCCATCTATGACCGCAAGCGTTTGTTTTCTTGAAAACTCATCGTGCCGAAGGTGCGTTTCCCTCAAATTCCCCATGGATAGTCTAACTTTCTCAGGATCAATTCTGCGAGTATTTCGCGAGGCTCCGCCGAGGAACCATGGTCCCCGAGATAACGTGACGTTACGACATGTTTTGCGTATAAAAACTGTCGCGACGCCAATGCCGTGCGGAGTGCGGCAAAACTTTAAATAACGCGCAAAACTCCGCGTTCCTCTTTTACGTTTTGATTTTTTTTTTTTTTTATTATGTTCCTTTATCTCATTGTTTTATTACGCGTCGGTGTATCGATGCTAGTGACCGCGCAGCGAAGTGCACGTTAGACACGGTGATACTACTTCGAATTAGTTCGAGAACTTCGTCCTTCGATGTCCAAGATCGGTACCGTGACCTAGTGATATAGCGACACGCGCGTTCGAGCAGCGGGGAAATTGTTTGGCAGATATATAGGTCAGTTTAATTTCATTTATGGGTGAACGTATTCAGTTGAACTTTTATTCTAATTATAGGATGTATCTTATTTTCCGCTGTGCTTAAACGTGTATACCGAACTCCGTCGCCTTGATTGATCTCCTATACGAGCTCGCCGATTGGCTCTCGATTTTCATTAATTTCGTTTCGTTAACTAACGCGATTCAGATATTTTCGATAAGCAAAAATCTGCTCAGAGTCATCACGAGTATTGCGCCTCGAACGTACTAGTACTGTTTACGGGAACACACACCCTGTATTCGTCAAACCAGAATTAATCAAATATTTAACGGGTGACTCGGTGCTACAGTTTCGTCGATGATTGCAACGAATTCCTCGTGGGCGAAAAATCGCGATCGTAAAATACGAATACCTATCGTCCAGCGCGTAGACATTGCTCGACTTTGCTTTTTTTTTTTTTTTTTTGATCCTCGACGATAGCCTCCCAAGATCGATTTGAGCTCGCCGATTGGCCGCACCGCGAGCAATTACGATTCTTTCGTGGGCGATCAGCGGTTATGTGTTTCCGCGGATTTATGCGAGCCGGTCTCAACCGGAATGTCATTCGACGTGTTCGCATAATCGGAGATTCTGCGCTGCCGTGCGTCGGTGAGCCTCGCAATAACTGCATTCGATTTTCATGGAACGACGAGTTTTACGAGTCGTCGCAATCTTGAGTCGAATAGCTCAATTCTTTCTGAATCGTTCACGAGCCGCTTTTCCACGATCATTATCGTAGTGTCTTGTTTCGTCAGCTTTATCGATACACCTTGTTTACGAGGAGAAGAATATTTCTCGGTAATTTATAAACAGAATCTGTTCGATAGAAGAACCGATAAGAAGATTTATGAAAACATTTTTGAAATCGTATGCAGACAAACCAGAAATGCTAAATAATGCTTGATCGATAATCGTGATATATTTTGAAGGTCTACTTTACGCTACAACCATTACGTTTATCTCCGCGTTGTTACAATAATAATTTAATAGTCGATACTTGGGTTGGTTTGTCACCGTTTAATTTAATACTCTCCATAGTAGGAGGCTATTCCACTGATGTTGACAAACACAATACTTTTAAAAAAATTACATCTTTTTAATGGCTTTACGATATAAAAGTAATATGCGTGAACCGATCATTCGTGCCCGTCGATCGTCAAGGAATATCGGAATCACCGGGCAAAGTCGTTAATCATCGGGAACGATTAATTGCAATTCGCGGAACTACGAACAATATCTCCAAGTATTATACAATAATGTCATGAAGATGATTAAGATACCACCGCAACCTTAGAGTTCGATGAGCGATCGAATTGTGTGCAGATTTAATATAGGGACTACTAGCAATGGCTTCGAGTCAACGCCGAGAGAAGTTTATAACGTTACGGGCAATCGGCAAATCATTTTACACTGGACTGTATAAAAATAATGCAAATTACGCGGCCTACTCTGAAACCGATGCTCGATAGTAACGAGAATCGTAAAGTATCGTAAATACTAGTTTAAAGTGTTTAAACAGTAAACCCCCTGTCCGCGTTCCGTAACCGACTCTATTTCCATTTTGCCCGAATAAACTAATTTAAATGCAAAATGAAGTAAATAGTAGGTTGCTATGTTCCAACTGCAATTTTATCCACCTCTGGAGTGATCTAAAAATCCAATGCAGTTCGGATAGCGCAGGCGTTTCTGGTCAGGTATTCTCGAGCTCAAAACCAACGACCATTCGAACGAGGGCGATTTTATTTTACCGGGCGTGTTCTTGAAAACACGCCTTCTTAAATTAACATCGAGATACGACAACGATCGCGTGATTCTCGTAGTGGCCTACGGAGGACGAGTTTAGATGTCACCGCATAATGAGCGCGTTTGCGAGCAGCCAGAAGAATGTGCTTGCAACACTACTCTCCTGCCGACTATTAAGTCACGTTCACAATCGTGGCGTCTGTCACTTTTGACGAGGCGTCAGGCTTCCATCTGACGGACGCTAAGATTGACGGCTCGCGAGTCCAGCTCATTGATGCGTTGGCAAAATATCACGGACGCCGGAACTAGCGGTGATTGAATTTTAAACATCGCCCGGCGGAGAATTACGTAAAGATTTTTGCGATTATCACTTTCGCTAATCCGACCGTAATGACGTTGGTAGTCGCAAAACCGATACAACGGAAATTAATGGCTTAATGCGCCGAGTAATCTCATTATCTTAAATAAAAAAGAAAACCATAATCGATAACGCAATGCCAGCGCAATACGATTCTCGACGATTATAACGTTTTAATTTGCATACGATCCCGAAGTGTAGGATACTCGTAGTAAACGCGAGACACGCTTAAGTATCGAGCCGGTATAACGTTTCGTTACACTTTGCGTTAGGACACCGACGATCGAAGATTAAGGCACGAGGAATGGTTGTCTCATGACAAATGTAATCTGCAGGTTGACAGCTCAATCTATATCTAGCTGGTGTTCAAAAGTAAACATTGATACACGGGTTTCCTCGAGCCGTCCGACTCTTTTGATTGGTCGGTATCTAAGTAGGCTATCCAGCGTCTCAGCTTCGAGCTAGGTGCAAGTTTTCTATATCAATTTGTCAACTCGATCATGGGTTTTGATTTCCTCGTCTCTTCGAGAATGATCCTCTTTTCTCGTTTGATCACCACCCCGGGCACGACTTTCGACTAGATCGTATTACCATTATCATTATTACCGTAAACGGTATCCTCGTTGTATTCGAGGTATCTCGCGGATCACGAGTAAACAAATCGTGTTTTAACGCCCTTGCTATTCCATCGAAGCATCGAAGACAATACGTTGGTACATTAAGATCTACCTTCTAAAATCTCTTCGCGCCACTACGCCTGAAACACACGGCGCGAATACATAATTACAAACCTCGAACATAACCGACGCGAACGGAAAGATCGGATAAGTAGTAGCGGCCTGGCTGACTTAAATTGGTTCACACGGTAGAGGCAGTCGCCACTTACCGACTTAACCTTTGTTATCTTCATCGCTAAACCTATCGTGTGACAAGTGACGGCGGGTTGCTCGCTACTTTGATCGTAATGCTACTACCGGTTAGACACACCTCCTCTTATCGCCTTCCCATTCATATTCGGTATATGGATCGCGATGTCGACATCTGCTCCAAATACGAAAAGGATCGAGGTCGACCTTATTTCACCTAAGAATTTTTCAGGTATAAGCGGAATCGAAAGAAGGTTCGCGTAATGTTTAATCACGGGAAATATTATTCCAAGATACGTGTGAACTGTATTAGTTTTAAATAATGACGGGTACCCGTTAGAAATTAACTAAGCTAAAGTTAAATAAACTAACGCTTAACAATAATTCGTAATCAGATGCAACGTTCCGGATGGAACTAATTAAAATAACTCTAATCTCGCACGGGTAGCACGAGTAAATATTGCTATGGTTGTCGATTAATATCCGTTAAGAATGAAATATTGAAGGTATCTTTTGCGTTACTCGCAAGACATTATCGATAAAGTTGTTCGACGTTATCTAATTTCCAATCGTGCTACGGACCATTTTTCTTCTCCACTCGGAAGGGTCACGTGAAAGTAATACCGTAATCTCTGACATTGCCGTCTGGATTGGTAAGCGACTACGTTAGATCGTACGCACTTTAATCTCGAGATCGTATCGAATTTCATGGATCCAAAGGCGCTGAGCCTCGCGTTGTGGTTTATATTCTTTTTTTCTTCTTTGCCCCGGTACACCAATTGCAATTCACGGACGCATACGCGTCGGCGTTCTACCGACACTACCCGTTCCCTCGCAACGCGGATACTTTTCGATAGCCAACCTTTTTGCCGCGTTCGCTTCTTTCGAACAGAAATTTACAGCTTACGGTATGGTTTCGCTACTGCGTCCAGACGCCGACGCCTGTGGTTTCGCGAGGAACATCCAGATGCCGCTGATATAATTGTTTTATCCCATTTTTGGTTTAATTTAACGAAATTGGATGAAAAATTAATTTTTAACAATATCATTGTAGATAATAATAATATTACTTCTGCACTGTTACAATATAAAAAAAGTGAAAATGAATTACCGTGCAGCCTACTTGCACGAAAAAGGAAACCATCCAATAGTTTATTTACTGCAAGAAACTCCCATGGATTTTTTAAATAACTTATCAAAGGACACCTTTTTAACTAAGGTAACAAATTTCACGATTTTTTCGCTTAAATCCTCTCTTACCCCTAAGCATAGCCGAACCGTGAACAGCAATGACAGATTTAAAGTTACCAATGTCTCGAGTTCAACGTGCTTAACATCGTGTGCGAAACCGGCCCCATTCAAAACACAGGAACCCAGTGGCACGGAGTTTAACGCGGACGCCGCGCCGGTGTACGCGTTTTGACGTGGCAGTGAAACCGTACCATTAACGACGCGAAAGAACTCAAATTCGATATTTACACCATCGGCACACGCAAGATCCGTATACGACGGGAATGGGACGTTATAATCAGCGGAAAATAAAACTATAAATCACCGGACACATTAAAATGAATTATCGCGAGTAACCTTGCGACACGCGCGATCCACATTAACCGTCTTCCTCGTCGCAAACCCACGCTACGCGCGACTTCTTTATCGCGAAATGATTTATTCCCTCGTGCCGGACTCCCGAGAAACTTTGCAATTTTTCCCCGCGCGAAGTCGATCTTAATTATTTTTGTGCGGTTGCGTGCCGCTCGGAGGCGCCTCCGCAGGATCCACCGAAAAGCGAAGGAGAAGAGAGTCGGGAGACGAAAGACGAGAGAGAGAGAGAGAGAGAGAGAGAGAGGGATAGAGAGAGAGAGCGAGGGATGAGGGAGGGGTTGGGAGGTGGGTCGACCGCGAGCTAATTATGCGTCGTACGAAGGAAGATTTATCGCGCTTGCATTTTCAACGGTGCGTGCGGTTCACCTACGTGAATGTACGCGTATCCACGTTCTGCCCTTCGTCTTCGACTCTTCTGTCGAGGGCGTAGGTGTATCTTGACGACTCAATATTAATACTGCGAGAGGTGTCGGTTCTCGTGGTCGTCCGCAGACGCGATAACAGCGGCGGCGGTGCCGGGAGAAATATCTTTTGCGCGATATATCGATACCTACGGAAGACATTTTTGCGTTCGAAAATATAAGTCTCTTAAATCCTTCGCAGCGTTCAGGGCTCGAGGGAGAAGCTTGGATGCATTTTCAATCAATTTTGCGATTAACGTAGCCTACGTTAACGTAACTTTTTAAGCAATGTTAACGAGCGTACGTATATTCCAACGTCGTACATTACGTGGGCGAAGTTTTGCACGTAATTTCCACGAGTTACTTTTCACATTTAAAAACACTACGGCGAAGCGTTCGGAGGTATTATGGATTTCAGAGCGATCGCGACAACTCGTCCTTCCCGACAAACGAGATGGCCGTGCAGAGGTTAGTTTCGACCCATCGCTAGATGCATCCCGACGAAACAAAGCGGCACGAAAGCATGGCGAAAAAGTTGACGCTGGCATTGCGAATGGTGGAAGAAGCGATTTCGAGAGTGGAACCTAGCGGGTACCTTAACCCCGGGCAAGTTATGACATCGGTAAAGCCGCGTCGAGATTCAGGAATATCGCGGGATCCGAGAAGATAAACAATCTCTCCCACGCCACGATCGCCGATCGATGCTAATGAAGGACCACTCGAGCTGGTTTCTCCGAGTACGCTTCTCGCATCGCGAAGAGTGGTTTTCTCTTCTCCGGGAGTAGCGGGCACGTTGCGTGCGAGAGAGCTCGAGGCGTGCGCGTGCGAGAACGAAAAGCCGAGGATTTTTGACGGAGCGCGTAGGCGTCGAGTAATAGCGTGACGCTTTATTAATGGGACTAGGGAAACCTCGTAACGTAACACGAAAACTTGAATATTTTGTGACTGTAATTGGACTCGAGGACAGGAGCGTGGACGCCACGCGCAGGTTTCGGCTGTCGCGAATCACCTTCGAGCGTCGTTCAACGGAGAGTTGGAGAAAATATATTCGCCCGCGAAATCATCTCGAAGAAATCTAATTAAAGTCCGATGCACGGAGAGGACTGGGTAGGTTTAGAATTTATTCGGAGACTGTCAGATCGAGTCTCGAAGTTAATTACATACCTCGGCAACGTATTTAAAAGCACGCGTTCGAGATGCTTGAAATTAGACGTCGCGTCGATCGCGTTGGAATTAATTAACAAACGAAAACTAGAAGCGTCGCTCGATCTGAGTCGAGCAACGCAACGATCGTAACTTGTGCGAGCGTGAGAATTCGTTCGTCGACCTCTCGCTCTCCGCTGTACTACATTCTATAGATATTTCAGAGAGAATCAGTGAGATTCTTGGGTCCCCGGTACCATGCTTTTGCTACACCTCGGTATCTTCGCTATGCCGCGTAACGCACCCCGATTTTACCCGACGCGCCGTGTACTCTGGGAACCAGCGAATGGGCAAGAACGTTTTCCCGATACGCGGGGTCAATTTTTAATTCGACTCCAAACCTAGGGATCGTGAATTAATCATTTTTACGAATTTCCCCGTTAACCGCTACCGAAGCAGTAGTTACCCTTCGGATGCTCGATACAAGAACAAAACGTTAATTTAAATTCTCCATCGCTATCGTGTCCCACATATACGACTTGGAGAGCAACGGATTATCATAAATAAATACCGGCAATATACAACGCGCTCCTCCGCTCGATCGGAATAAGAATTACGAATGTCCATTATCCGCGAAACACACTCGAGATCACTTATCCGCGAGCATAAAGAATGAAGTACCCGCGCATTTCCCATGTACATTTTAATATAATTTGAGTTGGAGTCCGGCGTAGGAATAATCGGGACAGGGTAAGACGCATGCTTCGGGGTTCTTCATTGTATTGTACCGTAGGAATCCGGCATGAGGAGAGAGAGGAAGGGGAAGAAGAAGAAGAAGGGCTCCTTTGTGAAAGCAGCCTCAGGAAATCAGGATTGATATAGGGCTGCGGTAGGTTCGCTCGTAACTTTGTCCCGCGGTACCCGAGACGCGGCCTCGATCCATTAATCACCCTCGTACGAGCCCTGAACCCTGGGTGATTAGCAGGCGTGAACACCGACTCACCGGGGATATATATGCGATTGGTCGCCATTGTCGACCACCGTGGACGTTCCGCGCGGCCGATTGAGATGTCCGTCTTCTTCGTCGATTCGAAAATCCGAAAGACGGAATCGGGAGCGACGATGGAGTGCCGGTCGCGATTCCTCTCTCGTTTACGTCGTCCCACTACCCAGTTGCGCCTCGTAGGCTCGTTTGTTGAAATTTTCCGGTGTAGATCGGCGTTCTTGGTCACGCGACAAATGATCTACGGTCTTCCGTTTTCTTAGCGGAAAGAGTTATCGATCAGAAGTCGCTAGTTTCTTAACTAACGTAACAAAGTTACGCGCAATCGTGCGAAATGTAATATTGATTTTTCTACTGGAATTATACATATTGTCACGCTAGTAGACCGTTATAGTATTAATTAAGGGTAATTCCCCTTAAAACTATTCTTATTACGACCAGTCAAATAACAATGTTACTGCACCGCCACTTAACTTAAGTGTTAGCAGGTTACATATTAAAGTATACGTTATCTATTTCTATGTAAAAGAAATTGCATTTTTTACACTATCAAATAGGCTCTTATCTTCATTCTATATTAAGAAATATAAGTTGTTTTAAAGACCGGTCAGGCTAGAAATAGGTATACGCAAAGTGTAGGTAGTGGTAGTGTTAATTAACGAGTTTCGAAATTGACATTTCGGAAGCGACGAAGAAACACTCGTTACTATTACTATCGGCGCATCGTGGAAGTCTGACAATAGATCGTTGAAATTGAATAATCGCCAACGATATCGAGAATATGTATAGGGTTATATCTTCCCGAGGAGGGATAATCGTTCGACAGATCAAGCGCGTAACTCTGCAAAAATTCCATAATCGGTAAAGTATCAAGTTTTTGGAATAATTTTGATCGATCAGCGATTACCGTTTCCATTGGATTGGTTTTCGTCGAACTTTAGTAATGCGTACGTCGCGAGGAAGACTGGGTACCTTATCATCGACCGCTCATAATAACCGACCCAATCTTCGCTTTCATTCTCCATTTTACGCGTTCGTCGGTACCGCGGTCGTTCGGCCCCAGAAATAAGCGCCTAATTGTACGACTATTTAACCCGCAAACCACCCATAGAGAGCCGCAGAGATTCCTGTGTCTCGTGGGTGTAACTTACGAGGTAATCAACGTGGCTGTAAATTACGGAGCGGTAGAGGACGAGCGCGTCTTCGAGCTCCTTGACGCGCCAGGAACTTCCGAGGACTTTTCAAGCGCGATATGCAACTAACTCTTTCTTCTGGCACTTTTACGCGCGATAAATACCAGTATGCGGGGTGAAAGAACGCGCGATGGACAAAAACAGAAATGCATTAAAGCTCGCGCGCGAAAAGCAGCGAGCGCGAGTAATTTCGTTCCCCGCTGTGCAATTAATATTTTATTATACGGTTTCTATTTTTCCACCCGAGGGGTCGCTTTCGTCGATCGCTTCCATTGTTCGTCCCATAATTTTTCTCTTTTTCTCGACGACCAGTAGTGGAAATCTGGCGCATTCGAATATTCCCCCCTCAAGAGAGCCGACAAACGATTAATTTCAACATAAAAACGATCCATTTTCAATCTCTCCGGTCAACCCGTTGGTCTACTTACATCAGCGGCAGAGCCCTGGTTTCGGTTCTCAGGTAGAAAACGACGCATGGTAACTCATTCGTTACCCCTTTCCTCCATTTTCGATTGCACGTTGCAAATGATAAATGGCAGGATACCGGGTGAAGTAGTAAAAGTCGAGTTACGGTATGCGAGAAGTTATCCAGGAATAATTTGCTACCGGCTCGCAGCTCGCGTTGCCACGTCTTTTCATTAAACCTCCGAAACGCCGCTAATATTCACAATTATTATCTTGTATTCCACCGAGATAATTGAGCGGGAGAGCTCGTTCGAGAAATGGGCCGAGAGGATGCGGAGAGGGAGAGAGGGAGAGAGTGAGAGGGATAAAGAAACGGAGAGAAACGGAGATTCCCTCGCGAGGAAATACGGCGCCTTGGTGCGCGATGATGAAGAGCCCTACGACGATTCGCTAATAACCTGCTATCAGTGCCGTAAAACACTTTTTGCTTCTTCTGGTCGCGTGATGCGCCGAGGATATTCGCACGATTTCCACGCATTCCACCCGGTACGAAGCGCCGGCGCAATTAAACGAGAACACGCAGCGGCGCAAGCGAATTAAAACTCTGATCGGGTTTCGCGTAATCAGCGAAGCGTTACCGTGAAAAAGTGTCGGGGACGGTGTCGATTCTTTAATTATGCGCGACAGGGTAGCCCTGTTCTCACGCGTCCAGGAGAGACGAAGGGATACGTCGCGTATTCACGGCGCACCCGTAAATTGTGTCTCTCTCTCTCTCTCTCTCTCTCTCTCCCTCCCTCCCTCTCCCTCTCCCTCTTCGTAACGGATACCCGACGCTAATACCTCGACGCTGTATTCGCGTTGGGATCAAAGCCGGTGAATCGATGAACGGAATACGCGGGACGTGTCTTCCGCGTAGCGTCTTTACGCGGACTTCTTAGGTGGTGAAAATTATTGCGGAAGATAGGGTAAACTTGGACTTAAGATAACGATAAAATAGGGGATACGGTTGTACGGGAGAATTGAGAGCGGCATTAAGCCGCGTGATTTGCCGAGAGGTATTAAAGCGCACGATTAGAAACGTTAATGCGCGTAGATAAGGTATAAATTGACGCGAAACCACTATATTCGCCGGATAACGACTGTACCGATTTCTGTTATTGCTCCCTTAAGAACGTTCGCGTCGAGTTAGAAGACCGTGTCCGATTATTGATAACTTCGCGGCATTAACGTTTGCATCCTCGTATACTCGCCAACTGCTACTTCAATTAAAATATCGCGACGGTAGTCTTATACGTTATTCGCTTCCTTCGATTCTCTATGCGTATACATATTTCGACGTTGCACGAGTAATACGAGGCGCTCGGCAAACGCACGTAGGAACGATGCGCGAAATTATACGGAAATTAGAATGAAGATCTTTCGGTCCGCGAGGCTGCAAAGGAGAATCGCGGTTGGCCCAGATTTTTTTCAAGAACACCCGTTAGATGCGCGTCAGGCCGTTGTACGTTGGGGCCTACGGGGGTGGCGTGTGTGTGCTGTTGACCCGGCGTGGACCGGTTCGGGTCACTCCTTTTTTCCCCCCTTCATCGAGGCCTTTTTTCTTCCCCTCCCTGGGACCTCCGCGGATATAGCCAGGTGTGACGTCACGCGAGGAGGCGTGATAGGTTATACGTACGTACGTGCGTGTGTGGGCCCACGCGTGCCCCAGGTGTGTATCCGCGAGTCTCGTCAGCCTCTCCCTCTCTCTCTCTCTCTCTGTCTGATTCTCGCGGAACCGTTGAAAAATCTTCCTGGATTTAAATCCGCGGTAATTAGGTGAAGTAACGGCGTCGCGTCCCCGTGAAATTCGGCGGGTTTTTGGTGGACTTGTCGCAGGTGGTACCGTTAATAGGATCGGTGATTTATCGGGACGAAGTTAGATCGTGATCGCTCGTTCCAGATTCGTACTACTTCGAGTTAAAACGCAGAGGTGGAATACACAGATATTATCGCAAAACATGCCCGTTATTAAAAACGGTGGATCGTGCTCGCGTTGCGTTGCTGCTTTTGCTCGCTGAAAAATGATCGGCGGGACAATGCGCTTAATCATTTTTAGGACATTTCGCTCGGATGTACCGCGGCGCGTCGCGATTCTCTCTCTCAAAAAAAAAAAAAAAAAAAAAGAAACGTAATTAATACCATCGCGAGACGGTGGAATAGAAACAAAGAAAAAAGGCGCGCCTCGATTCTCCCGCGGTCGATACAAGAGCTCGCTATGCAGATAAGAAGTTCGTTAAATAATCGATATCGATGCGAATCTTGGAAGCGCGAGGAATGAAATTGCAAATTTTATATCCCCGAGGATTCGTCGTTCCGCGAGGCACGTAAGAACTGGCTAATTAATAATTCCGGCGTATCCGTTGGTTTCGTCGTTAAAATCGAACGTGACGCTCCTTTCTTTCCTTCATTTCCACGAAGGCAGCTCCTCATCTAGATATTTGAACTGGCGAACGAAATGATCGGCGAGAAAAGAGAGAAAATCGGTTTCTATTCGGGCGTCCCTCGAGGATAGAAGAAAGATAGGAATGCACGGAGAACGGAGTTCTGGGTTCCTGGAAAGGAATAAAAGGGCTCGGCGACGTTAAGACGAAGAAGCGCCACCAAATTTGAAGAATTTCATCGCGGAGTCTGCGAGGTTTTTCTTGAGTTCTATTTGATACGTCGCGGGCGCTTTATCGATTTATTCGCGGAGTTAGCAGCGTAACGTCGTAATGACAACTGCCGCGTAGAGCGTTGACCTTTTATCGCGCTCGTGCGCTCGACGTTCGACCCTGTCGACTAAAATAAATGAGAAAAGGACCGCGAGACGTGGAAGATCGTTTGGAAGGGATATTTCGAGGCTCGGTACAAAGAAATCCAAGGTTCTACACTGGTAGCGAGCGAATCGCTGCAAGGCTGTTCGTCGTATCACGGTTGGCTAGTTATGCCCAAGCATAAGTTCGCTCTGCCGACACGCGACCCACACGCGGCGCACGACGCTCTCCCTCTCTCTGTCTCTTACTCTCTCTCTCTCTCCTCATTTCTTCGTCTCCTGCCGCTGCTGGTACTAGCTCTATCCCATACCTTTCTTTACCTCCTGTCCTCCCTTCATCCTCGTCGCGCGGTGAGAGCGCGATACCGTAAGGGAATGAGACGGAAATAAGATACGACACAGCTGATACGCCTTCGTCCACCGATTACGCGCTAGGTGTATGCCGGAGATTGCCGATGATGTCATTTCCAACTATAAACCGCTGCCAAGTGCAAGACACTGCCCGCCGCTTATAGTTCGCAGCGATTTTATTGGGGATACGGGAGGTGATAACGCGCCATGATTATTGCTTTTCGAGCAGTACTGTTCGCCGGTTAAAGGAAATCCACGGCGATGTCGAGAAGTATTCGTGGATCGTTGGATTACAAAAAAGAATTCGTCGATCATTCGTATGCTCGTTAAGGCATCGTGCGCGCCGCTAGATATCCAATTTTGTCCGGCGATAAATATTTATTTCAACTATCGGGCAGGAAAAGTAGTTGCACGAGGAATAGTGGTTGAACGTCGATTCCAAATAAACGAAAAGGAACGTATAATGGCCAAAAGTGCAAAGCGAACGAAAACTCTCGTGAGGGAAATTCGATTCGCTCGATGATACTCGTAATCGGAAATTGGGGCTAGGTACGGAAGAAAATTTGAATAAAAAGAGACACGTCAGCTCGCGTTTTATATCACAAAAGAGTCGCACACGCGACTCTTATTTCTCGTAACATCAAATTTACCCATATTCTATTTGCATTACCACAAACACTTTTGGAACAGAATTCCAATATCGCACAATCAACCGGAACTAATCGAAACATCTGAGTAATTCGACCGTACCTGCCTTTCTTCTGCACGGTTGCGTTTTATACTAAAACAAAAAAGTCCTTCCTTCACCGGCGTAAACCTCGCGATACTTTTTAATTCCGACGAACTTGACGAAACGTAGAATTATTAAAATCTCCATCGTCGAGTTCGTCAACGCGGCGTTTCGCGCGAGTCAAAAATTGCCGCAGCCGTCGCCGATCGCTAGAAATTTACATCGCGGGCCCTTGCCAGATGAAACAAGGCATTCGAACGGACGATGAAGTGAAGGGAGGTTTGTCCGGCCTGAGCGAGCTGCGCCCGCGACATCAATCATCCTGGGCGAGCGAGCAAGACTTTCACCGGCTGTTACGACGACGTTGAGTCGCAAGCAGCGCGAAAGCCCATATTACTCCGAATAGCGTGTACCGGCAGCTCAAACTCCGTCGGAGGCGAGCACACTGCGAATTCTCTCGTACTCGACGTCCCACCTACGATTCATCGCGCGAGATCTCTCGCCATGGCGCAATCGGCATGCACTTAACCCATTGATCCGAAAGATGTAGATCTGCGCGTGGAAAGATGCTGCTCGAATCGCGGCCGTCGACGGGATAATACGATTTGTCGTAGAATTCAATTTTATTACAGTTCTACTTCCATCGACGCGTACTTTTTTTATCCGATATCGGTGAAGGATCCCCGGAATAATCCGAAATTGGAATCAGATAGAGTAATGGCAAAGACTCTTTGCTTTATATTTGAATTTCAATAGTTTGGAGTCTATCGAGAAGCACTAATCTAAGTTCCTACGGAGTTATCTACGATTTAATCGTCGGACTTTTTCATGGAGGTGAAATCGGTGTACTTTAATCTTTCAATGTTGACAAGGCCATTGGGAATTGCAAATTTTGACTAGGTACATCGGAACGCCCGTTGCGATCGATCGATTCTTTTTCGATTACCCGGACTTCGATTAAACGTGGTATTTGAAATTATTTATGAATAAATATCGAATTCTGCGAAATGAAGGGAATATTATTATATATATATATATATATCTGCTCCACCGCTCTGTCGTTACACGTCTGTTCTTGCCGCCTTTGCGCGAAAGGCAAGAATTCGGAATGAAGTAACTTAAAATTAACGCAGTTTCGAATGCTCGCGGATGATTCGGTCAAATCGGTTCTGCAAAGGAACATTCTTTTGCCGACTTCGTAACGCTCTACCCACGACAGGCGATCCACCTGAGAGAAAAAAAAAGAAACGACTCGAGTAAAAAGAATCAATGATCCAACTGTGCACCGGTAGGATCAACTGTTCGACGATGATTCAGGCAAATCGATCTGCACCGAACTCTCTTTCGTCAGCTACATAATGTTCCGCCCACGAATGATCGGCAAGATCGCCATTGAGATGAAAAACGAATTGAACGCGTAGCGGCAATGCTCCAACTTTGCTTCGGTAGCATCGACCGTTTGGTATACGATTATTCCCCCTTAACGATTATTTGTACGCACTTACGACAGATTGACATCGAATAACAACGAATAATTAATTTTGGACATCGTTCTCTCTTTGCCGCGTCGCAAAAGGAAGTAGGACCGCCTGACGGCAAATATCAAAGACTCCTCTTTACCTCTCCCGCGTTTATCACCAAATAATAAGAAACAATTAACGCTCCGCGTCGCGTACTCTCTCTCACGTCGCGAAACGATGTAGCGTCGTACACGGGAAATATAAAAAAAAAAAAATACATATGCAAATACCCCGGCAGATTTTTACATCAAAATATCGGGCTGTCCGCGTTACCAGAGTTTACGGCACGAGGATCTTAAAACGGTCAACGAGAAAAATCCCGAAACAAGAGGAGCCTCACTCCGAGTGGCGAACGTGGTCCACCCACGAGAGATCGCAAGGATCATCGTTGAGGAGTCAGCGTCCGTCAGAAGTCCGTTTGAGAAAAGGGCGCACTGAAAAGTACCATTGATCCAGCGCCATATTTCTCTTGCCGGACTTTATTGAGGAAGCGTGGAGGGTGGGGTCGGGAAGTATTGAATTCATCGGTACGCATTGTCGACAAGATATACGAAGCTGGGGGTTACGGGTTAAGTGGACCCTGTACCTCCGGTAAATAAGTCTCCCCGTGTGCCTCTTACCACGTGTAGATGTGTGTTGTCTTGGCCCTTACGCGTCTGGAAGGTGCACACTACTCGCCGCATAGGCCAGCCACGCTTTCACGGGGCAATTTATAATCGTACGGGTTCAATGCAACCCGTGTGGGACGGCTGAGAACAAAGGGACACCCCGTAGAAGCTCGGTGGTTTCTCGGCGAGAGTAACCTCCTTCGTGGTGCGCTACCTTCGCGCGTTGCTTAACCGACGATTAATTGTTTAGGCGAGTACAGTCTTTGCCGCTGCCCTTAATATTCCAAGTTTACGATAATGACCGAGTAAACGTTGCTGACCGTGCGACCGACGTATTAACCCTAGAACGATAACCATTCGGCGATTGAATAACCACTTATCCATATTGGATAAAACATATCCATGCAAATTTTATACTACAGCTGTGGATTCGACGAATGGTTTAAAAAAGTTGTAACATTCTGTAAACTTAAATCAGAAACCTTCCATTTAACCGCGAAGATGTTACTAAAAAATTTGTCTCAATCGCGTTTGATCTCTAACATTTTACTCTCTTTACCAACATATTTCAAGTTTGCTGTCATGAGATTATTTCTCATTTTGTAAGAGTAGAGAAAATTTCTACGTTCTGGAAGATGCCCGCGGCGATGCGTTACAACGAAATTGTACTCTCTCGTACGTCGTTTGACTTTTCCTACGGGTGTCTTAATTCCGTTACACCCACGGGATGTTTCCTTTAATAAGAAATCGTTCATTAGCTCCATTGACTTTTTGACAAAGAATCGAACACGGCGTTGACCGCGGGTGGGTAACGTGTTTCCTGTACGATGGAAGAAAAGGGGATCCTCGTGCGTGGACATTGTTTGTACGTAACTTACAGAAACGAAGCACAAAGCGCCGGTTCCAACTGACCTATGACCCCGTCTCTAATGAGCGGCAAAGCACGGCTATTGTGAGAGCACCTCCTCCACGCTGGCTGGCTGGCTGGCTCTCTTCTGTTTTCTTCGTGGTCTGCCCTCGTCCCGGGTTGCCTCACCCTTCCTGACCGCGTTCGATCGAGTAACTTATGCGAGCATACGATTACCCTCGGAAAGTATAGATACGCGAAAAAGTCTGAGAACGTTTTAAATTGGAATTCGACGAAAGAAAATTGATAGTCAAGCTTACATTAAATTGCCACACGAAACCCCTGGTTCGTTTGTCGATGCGTTAAGCGTGGAATATTCTCTAAGCGTGATAATATTATATCTAAATAAAACTTTAGGCCGCAGGCGTCACATTCTCCGATTTAACGAGCAATGGCAAACTCTCGCGTGCCGTTACTTATTAAAAATAATTCCACTGTAACGTATAACCGGGACGCTGTTACTTTAACAGCGTAATCGGGCGGTAAATAATGTATTCGAGCGAGTGTACGTACATCATTTTCGGGGGGAGCGAAGAGGACAAGAGAGAGCACATCGATCGCAACTGGGTCGATTTCGATCCTCTATAATTCAGCAATGCCGCCGACAAATGGAGCGCTAAATAATTTCTCGGCGAGAGTAAAAAAGAAGAAAGTAGGGGAAGCCCGAAGCGAACACTTGCTCGAATAATAATTCATCGATACTCGAAGACGATTCTTGATGTATTGCCAATGAGTATCCAGTGTATCAAAGTAATCTTACGCACCGTCTCTAAGAGTACCTGAAATCGGGTAGAGTTTCTCCCGTTACGTCCGTTCACGATTTACTCTGATTAAAACGACAGTGTAAGGAGTCAATATAAATAAGTGGTCAGGGGGGGGGGGGGAAACGAAGATTGGATTTTCTTAACAAAAAATCACACCACTCGACGCGATCCTCCGCGAGCATTGGTATCGGTAGTAGGAAGAGCTTTCGGTTCGGCGATTCTTCGAAAAGGACAAGAATAGTAAAAAAAAAAAATAAAAGAAGGGAAGAAAGAGGGAAGAGAAATCCCGAAGCGAACCGTCGCCGTTCTTGTCGGCCAGGGACACGGCAGCAAAGGGGAACACCCTGTACATGCCAACGACATTCCCGAAGTGCAGCGTGCAGTTTTTCGCGGCTACCAGTGCAGGGCCTGACGAGAGTGACTCAGAGCTTCGAGTCAAACGCAAGGGCGAACACGCACGTGCTCCTTTACGCACATGCGTGAGCACTCACACGTGCCTGGGTGAATCTGTACACGTGTACGCTCTACCTGTACACAGGGTGTATCGCGAATCAGTCGCGATTCTCGATTTGTTTTTAATCGGGCCCCACATTTTCTCACATTGGAAGAGTCGTTGTTTCTGTCAAGAGTCAATAATGGAAGGACTCGCGCTGCTTCGTTAGTCCATTCGAAGGAAATGAATTTTATTTTCGAAACTTTGGTATAAGAGAAAGCGACGAACGATCAATTCTGTCGTTTAACGTTGAATTAATATCTCTCTCGGATACGGAGCGTAGTCGACTGGTTCTTCGAGTGTATTGTCATTTACCAAATCGATCTCGGATCCTTACGTCATCGTATTGTCACTTAATTTCCGACACACCCCGTATAAACGCGCGCACTCGTGTAGACGCGTACACGTGTACGTATATCCACGAACATGTTCCTCGGACACGCGAGTGAGTGTGCAAGTGGATCGAAGATCGAAGGATCGCGAGAGAGAGACAGAGGGAGGGAGGGAGAAAGAGAGGGAGAGAGAGAGCGAGATAAGTGGAAGAAGAAGAGGACCGCGACGACGAAGACGAAGCAAAAGGAGAAAGAGGAGGGAAGCGCGAGATTTATTTGCCCGAATTTCGACGGGCCGATGCCGGAGCCGCTTCCGAGGAATGTATTTCGCATTCGGGATCTTCCACGGAATATGTTCTCTGGTGGGGATCGAGTTCTCGGTCCCCGTTTCGCTCCGCAAAACCGGCCAGCGAGGTTTGTTATTGTTTTCGCGGACCGAGGAACTGTTCCCGACAGCATCTTTCCGCGAGGGCTAAGTGCAAGCTTGATCGTTGACCCGACGCTTCTCGTCGCGAAACTCGTCGATGATCGCCTTTCCCGCGTTACGCATAAAACCAGTAAAGGCAGTTCGCCCGGATGACGTATCGAAAATGATACCGAACGGAATTAATATCCGTTCGGGGGATCGAAGCGACGCGACGTATCGTTATATTATCGTAATTATATTGAAAGTACTCGCGCGAGGAAGGGAGAGCAGCAGCGTGTAAATTTACTAGAAATATCGACTACCCGTCGAGCCATCGATATCGATATATCCCTTGCACGCACTCGCGCTGATCTTAAATTTAATGTCACGGCATCAACCGAGTCGATAAAATTGATGAAATTACACCCCAGGTTTTATATATCCCCTGCAACTTCGTAACGTACAACGTACACCGTCTGACGTACGCACGCGCTTCGAGGGAAGTCGAGAGCGAAATTCAATTGCTTCTGTCATTACTAGCATCGCGTGTCTCCTTACACGTATTATCATCAACGAACATTAAAGTTTTAAAGTAAACTAACTCGAGATACGAATAAACTTTCTCTGTTCCGCGCGAGGTAGGTACGAAAAGGAAGAAGCTCCAAATGGATCTCTCGCTGGAGGGTGTGTCGAGAATACGAAGCGAGAGTCCGTGGCGAACGCATCACGGCGTTATCCGATCCACGATCGAGCCAGGGATCGTCCGTGATGTATCGATCCACGATGGCCTCTCGAATCGGCGCTATTAGGCCATTGGCATCGCCGATACTTTTTGTACTTTGACCGGGAGGGGGTTGGAGGGGTGGCTGGAGGGGGAGATCCTGAGCCACGGGTGGACCGCGACGTGTCCCGTAAACGACGGCATGTACAGCGTTTAACTAATGTGTCGGACCGGTTAGGATCGCATTGATCAAGACCGAGACTAGATTTATGTCGACGAATGATTCACGGCGTGATTTACAGCGGATTGTCCGGCGTGTGCATACTGATTGAGCATTTATTCCTCTCTCCCGGTACCGCGGCCCACTAATCATTTATTGGGTTAAGGTGAAATCGTGTCTTCTCCCTTCGCTGATCGGGACACGTCCCCCCTCCCGCTATTTCTTCCTCCCTTCTCGTTCCGCGGATTAAAACGATCCGTCTCCGTTCCGCCGATACGACCCTGAATCACGAAACGTGCAACGATTTCGATCGAATTAATTCAATATCTAATCGGTCCAACGTTAAACCGTAAAGCCGCTGTTGGCAAACCGAACAAGATTGGGCTTAATCGCGATCACGAATACCTTGTCCCATCTTCAAATAAGTTTCGCGATCCACCGGAGAAAGCGCCCTTTTTCCTTGGAAATGATCCGATGATCGTCGAACGTATCCTTATACGCTGAGTTCCCTTCGATCTCGATTCCACCCCCTCTCGCGCTCCCTCTCACCCCTCGAGACTAACGAAGCGAGGCTGAAAACTGAGTTTTTCCCCCGATATTTAAAAGTCAAGACCACGGATCGTCGGAAGCGGTCGTTGGACCGCTCCGAACTCGTGTTTTCTGTCGGTAAGGAGTCTGCACCGAGGGCGCAGTCCGAAAGTCCCGCGGGAGTAGCTCTCTCCTTCCTCCTTTTTCCAATCTCCGATGTCTCCTCTTCTTCGATCCTCGATCCCTCGATCCCTCGATCACGAAGGCAGGGCACGCGTCTCGCCCGTAGAATGTCGTCGTAACGAGGTGTTCCCTCCCCCCTTGCCTCCACCTCCTTCCCCCCCCCCTCTCCCCCGCTCCCCCACCTCTCCCTCCACAGCCCACTCCAACTCTCGGTCGGGCATCCTCCGGCGGAGAAGTTTCTCGTCCTTCGTCTCCCCCGATGTCCGGAGGTGATCCCTCCGCCACGAACGGCAGGGACGAACGTTTAAATTAGGCAGGGAATCCCGTGGAATCCACGAAAGAAACCGCCGCCCGGCATTCCGCGAGGTTTTGATACGCCTTCGGGCTATTGGTCGTCGGGGTACCATTAGCCCTTATGCGGTGGGAATGACTCCTAAGGGCCCAACCGGTCAGCCTTCGCGCGGTGGGTCGTACGCTTCCACGCTTTAAATCCTATATTTAATCGGATCGAATTTACCGTGATCGATGGGGTCGCCGGAATTGCCGGACTGATCGTCGTTTCGTCAAATAATGCGTTTTTCCCTTTCGGTATTTTGCCGGCACGTTGCGCGGTAACGGCTCATCGTTACAGAAGGATTGCGGGAATATTAATCGCTGGTAATTCGGAAAATACGAGTGTCAGCATCCTTGATCGCGTTTCTATTTTTTTATTATGGACGTTGCTTCTCACCACGATCGAATTTGATTTTCATTGGTAATGGGGTGGATTGAATTTTGTTGCCGAAATAAGTATTTCAATGCCTAACGATCGCTACAGACGATTAATCGTTGACTCTATTCCAGAACGCTCGTAATCACGTCTGGGTCTCTTTTCTCGATTGCAGAGTCTGGCCACAGGTTGGACAGCGGCTCCCCGTTCTGGAGGATTCAGCTCGATCAGGATCTCCTGGACACCATCAGCGCGATATACCCCGAGTGGTTTAAGGTAAGCTAGTCCTTACACGTGTCCCTCGTGCAATCCGAGGTCCTCCAGCGTCCTTGAACGAATCCCGGATAACGAGGTACGCTCCTCGTGCAGGACTATACTAACACCCGAGCCTCGACCTCCTCCTCATCGAGTACTTCCGGTGGTGCTCAGTCGAACACCGAGGGCACCGTGGCTGCCGACTCCAGCGGCGTCCTTGAGCACAAGGTCGCAAAAGGCGATTCCAAGTCGAAGTCCAAGGTGAAGAAGGCGGACAGCCTCAAGGACAAGGAGAGGGACAGGAAGGAGGCCAGACGCGAAACTAAAGACGAGAGGTGATTATTTTCAAAGGAAATCATTTCGAAACTGACACCCGGTCAAACGCATTTCAATTTGTATTTCACGCCCGTTCGCGAAATATTTGCGCAATTACGAACTTAACGAATTCATCGTGCATCTGGATTGCGCAATCGATCGCGTCCGCGTCCGCACCCGCAACCGCGTCCGCGCTCAGTCGAAAAACAAAGATCAACGCACGAAACGAAACGGTGCTCACGTAACACCTGCTACGATAACATTAATAAGCGCGTCGCGTACTCTTGACGCGTTCCGCTTTCCTCCGGAGTCGTCACCTCGAGATTATTTCTATTAAGTCGACGAGGATCGCGCCGCGGGTCTTGTAAAACTGACACCGGTACGCGATAAACGATGCGTTAGGGTAAAAGGGGGAAGTTTTAGCGCGTCTTGGAGCTATCGAACGATTAACCCGCAATTTAGTATCGGTACGTCGTGTAATCGTTCCGCGAGAGTATAAACTCTCTTAACGACCGGCTTCCACCTATCTCCGGACTGTGACGAGTATAATCATTTCTCGGAATTTTCCCTTCCCTTCTTCGGACATTTTAAGATCCTTTTAATCGGCCCACCGCTCTTCCACGTTGCCACCTGTAATTTTATCTGAACTTTCCGCGGTTAAAGGCCCGGGGAAGCGCGCGCGACGTTATCTTCCACGTGACATTTTACTTGGCGATTTGCCGCTGTCTTTCGAACGGGCCGATTTAGAGATCCGGTGTTCGTCGATTTTCTTGGTTCAAACGAGCAGCCCCGGAGATACCGGGCATGAGTTACCGTTCCTGCTGTGTTCGCGATACGCGAAATTCTATACCGGACGGCCACGGTAACGTTGCCCATCGGTGGCCGTTTAAGTGCTCCGTCCTTGGCGGATCCCTAAAATTCCCGGTCGTTCGAAATACTTGGCGGATAACCGGTACGAATATGTATCGCGAGATATCTCGTAATATAAATCATCTCTCGAGGGGTACACGATACCACCGTGTACCGTCGAAGACAGTGAAGGTCCGGTGGTTCTCGGATCGTCGTCGTCGAACGATAACGCTTAATAAACGGAACTGTAACGTCACGCGTTCACCGTGGATAAAAGATTTTTTGCGAAATTTCGAGAATCAAAATACCGAAAAGTTGGAGTTGTCTCTTGAACTATAACGCGAAGTAATCTTAAAAGAAACTCGGAAAAAGACGAGGAACCAACCTTCCGTCTTATCTTCCCGAATGTATTTTTCGTAAACGCGGTGTTAACGTTTGGTTCGAGAGACTAGCGTTAAGTTACTCTGTCATTACGTTTACGTTTATTCGTATAGTCGTCGCGATATTAGAGTTCTGCAGACACGGGCGGTCAAAATAATATTATCTCGAAGAGTTTCTTGCCTCGATTCGAATGGAGTCTGTCACTCGCGAGTGGTGCGAGGAATTGGAGAGAGAGATAGAGAGGATTGCGAGAGAAGCCGTTTTCGACTCTTTTCGATGAAAACGTCGTGCGATCGAGTGTCGATTGATCCGTCATTCCTTCATCTTCGGCAAAAACACGCCACGGCGATGGACCCGGGACCGATTGACACTCGTTTTGCCGGTAGTCTCGATCTCCTCCTCGCCGCCGGTCTCCTCTCTCCCCCTCGCTCTTTCTCTTTCTTCCTATCCCCCCGCCGACCGGAGCGACGTATGAAAGATTAATTCACAAAACGCGACGTTTTGCTCGTTTCGGTGGACCTGCAGGGACGCTGGAAACGGTAAGAAAGGCACGACGAAGCCCTCGCCGCAGCAGGATAAAGCGGCGGACGTGGCAGGAAGGAAGACCGCGGGTGTTCCAGGATCAGGATCAGCAGAGATGGCCGAAGGCAATCAGTCGCCGCCGAAGGCGGAGGTCGACGACTCGCCGCTTCAACACGCCATGGATCGCAACAAGGAATGTGAGTACATTTACATTTTATTGCTCCCTTTTTCTTAGGGCGCCCTTGTCGTCGCGCTTTATGACCCTTAAACGAGTACGGGGTATAGCCGGTTTCAGTGATTCGCGTTACGTCGGTAGAGGACTAACTCCTTTTACAGATTCGTTGATTGTGAAAATACGGAGTTTCGTCTTGTAATTGGTTATTGATCGCGGTAGGTACGTTCATATCGTATCGCGATGTACCCGTCGCTACCTTTGCCATTGGACGGGCACTCTAAAGGATGGTTCCCCTTGGAAGGGGAATCTCTTATTACCTTGCAATGTTGATTTCAATTTTTATTAATGTAGGAAAACTTGCGTTACCATTTACGAGTCTCTCCGAATTTGACACGCGAGACTGTACGTTGGCCGGAGAAACGTTAAAATAGCGGATACTTAATTTAACGTGTCTACACCCAAGAAAGAGCATACGCGCGAGTGAGTACTTTAACCTCTAAAAACTGAGAAGGTTATTCGCAGGCGTAACAAAATCAATACCTCGGGTGTAGCGGTAAATACGCAAATATAAGTCCGGCCCGTTGCATCGCGACGCAGACGTCCAGCGCGACGCGCACGCCGATGGATCTCGCTTCCCCGCCCGTCTCGTCGGGTTCACCTGGACGGGTCGTGCAGAAGGAAGTGTCGGTCTCGTTGTCCGGAATAAACGATGAAAAGACCTAACGGTCCCGTCGGCGGCGACGATCGCTTCCGATCGTGCCACGCGAGGATCTTATTATGCCGAACGGTCCTTCGAAGGTGTCCGTGCAACCGTGTTGCGCGCAACGAGCGGTGTACCTCTCCGTTGCAGTTATCCTCCCTTTAACGCAGGAGAGAACCGACGTCCACGAAGGCGGCGCCTATAATCGAGAAGGATGTGGGCCCCTGGGCCGTTTTAACATTCGCGGGCCTTACCATTAAGCTCGCAGCGACTGTAATCTTCCGCTCGTTATTCGGCGTAACGCCGATCCTCGGAGCGCTCGCCCCTTCCGATTATCGATCCGGAATCTAACCATTTTTTATCCAATAAAAACGGCCGGTTGCCGGTACTGGGTTTTTTAGCGTCCCGCAAAGTACACCTCTCGGCCGCGTTCGCCACTTCCGCTACCGCCAACATCGATTTCCACGGTTGCTTCGCTAGATCACCGTTATCAGTTTGTCTTGAAGCTATGTATGTTCGATGCCGCGCACCGTCGGTTGTGTTCGAGAAAATCGAGGTTTGGAAGTTTATGAAACGAAGAAGAGACCGGAAGAGACTGATTGTTCGGGGATCAAGTACGGATCTTTCGTGAAATTAAGCTTTTTATTCGGACTCGTCGAGCAATGCTAGTACTAGGGGTACCGGAAAGAAACCTATTATTTTTTGGAACAATATAAAACTTTATTTATCCTTAAGTTTTTTTTACAGAATATTATAAAACGTCATTTCCACCACTCCTTACAACTGTATCCTAACGTTCTTCTAAGTCTTTAATGATGCCCTTTTCATAAAAACTTATCCAGATACTTACATCACCGCGTTCGGGCACAAACTGAGCTCAAACGTTACTATGCAAAATCAAGAGACAAGGTCTTGTCCCGGGGCAAATACAAGTACGCGAGAACTAGATAATAGGTTTCTTTACGGTACCCCCCTCCCCCACCCCAAATTCGTTTCGTCTCGGGCCAAGGCGCCGCGATAAACTTTTTCCCCGCTTCGTACGTTTTTCCTTTTAACCGTGAAGCACGAGAAGTGGCCCCCGTAAAAGCTAAGCATCGCGAAATCGATGAAACGTACAAACGTCGATTCCACGTCGCCGAATCCCGCGGCGCGTTTCTTCCGCGGCGGACGAGGCACGGGCGGGCTTTTATCCATCGACGGATTCCGGGGCTTACGCGTATATACATACATATATATGTGCCGGTGCATACCTATATCGATTCACCGTGGTCGAAGCCTCATTAAAGCCGCGGACCACCGCCTGCAGTCTTTAGAACGTCATTTTGTCGCGTTTATCGGTCGCCTTTTTCTGCAATTACTTTTTGCCACCGGGCTCTCGAGACGCTCTCCCTGCACGATCTGCACGAGGTACACGAGTACGCGCTCACGCACACGCTCCCAGCGATCTTTGAGCTGTGTACGTACCACTTACGCGTACCTCCTGACAGTGGCGTCGACGAAAGATTTTTTTCAATTTACCGAGATCGATCGAATCCCCACATCGAGCGTGAAAGATCGAGGAACGTTTGGATCCCCTGACAGTTCGTTACGTCGACCCTGTACAAAAGTTTGATCGATATCTCAAATTTTAGGGGTCGCCGTTAAAATCGATGCCGAACGTGGTAAAAGTCCTTGTGTTCTATTACGATTCAAAGCAATCGACTGCCGTCAAAACATCAAGCTTGACAAAAATAGTCTACGAGATGCGCCTTTAAGCCACTTTCCCAATCCACCTTGCACCTTGCATCAAATTTTCAAGACTTCTCGCTCGCCGGTTGTTTCCCCACGTTCCACTAACATTTACAATAGGAATCAAGTGGTGCGTGGCGGGGCGACGTAAATGGGTTAATAAACACGCGAGCTAGAATGTCCAGAACGCAAGCTTCTGAGAGTTTTCCTACGTGCCCACGTGCCCACGTGAAAATGGTTGGTAGGGACAGCTGCCCCCGTAATTCCGACGTCACTGTTCGGAGACAAGTTACGCGTACCTTCGACGACCACCTGTGTGCGTGTGCCGCGCACACACCCGTGCACCCAGGATTGCGCTCGGGAGTGCGGTACCTGCGGAGAAGAGAGAGCGCGCGCGAATATTCGTGCAGGAGACAGGTAGGTGCACGCTCCTTGTTTCTGTGTGCGAGTATAAATATACGAGAGACAGGAGGCGTGCCTATTTATAACGGTGATATCATCGACGATTACCTACGCTTTCGCGTGGACAATCGTAAATTCTCCTGGCAGAAGGGTGCGGGCCGATTTGAGACTTTACTGAATATCCGTCGCTCTCGCTCCCTCTTCCCTCCTTCCCCCTTTCTCTCGCTCTCCTCATCGAGCCCGTCTTTCTCCTCGTCCTAAGTTATCTCTCCCTCTCCCCCCCCCCCCTCCTTCCTTGCCCACCCTCTCTCTAAAGCCATTATCCGTGCGCACTTGGACGGCAGACCGGGTGTGACTCAAAAGTTCGAAACGACTTCCACTCGGGGCAGTCGCGAACCGCAAATAATTTAAGGTCGATTGGAATCCCGATCGAGTGTGGGCACGGGATACTCGGATAAAATTTACTTGGGCAGTTTGGAATAGAGACTTCCATCGTCGATGCTAAACACACCGTTCCAGGGGTTTCGAATATTTTCCCCGGTCGTTTGGTGTCAATTCTAGAGATTCGCGTCGGTGTCGTAATTATATGAATAGGGAGGTGATCGGTTCGCATTTCGTTCCCGTGGCGCCATGCAGGAATGATAGAAACTCGTCGGCTCGAGTGAATCACTTATGATTGGATTTTATGTTTTATTTATACGCGGTTGAGTTAGTTATGTACGAAACGTCATCGTCAACTAATAAAGGTATTCCGAGAATATATCGCGTGGAAGCCACGTGCGCTTAGACGGTGAGCAATTTTGTACGATCCAGTCTGGGGGAAAAAAAAAGAGAGGTACATTTCATAAATTCAACGTCAAATCCAACAAAAACCTCTGATCTTCAATTTCGCGAGGGATTAAATATAAACTTAACTTCTCGGTATTCTAAAATTGCCTGAAATGCCACCGTGGCATTCGGTGCAAGTCACGAACACGATACCGCGCGATACTCTTTTTATTCGCATACTACGGGACGTATAAGCTGCCACTTAATAACCAAGGAATGTCATTACGAAAATAATTATCGCTCGGGAGTACAACCGAAACAACGACCGTTGCAACTCCTTCCCCTCCGAAAAATGTACCACTCGTTACCGAGCAAAAGTAACGGAGGCGAGCAATGTTGCACCGTTCGTTTCGTAATGGAAAATTATGTCAGAATTATGCGCCATACTCGAGAAGGCCTCCTTTCCATCCCATAAAGCCGATAACCTCGAGGGAGAGAGAGCGCGGGTAAGCGGTTAATGAGACATCTTCATTAATGAAACGTCCCACGCGACAAGCTCGTTTTCCATTATAAAACCCGATACAGGGCCGAGAGTGTTTTTGTACGTCGGATCGAGGAAATTCAAGGAATACGGCAGACATTTTCACCGTGAGCCGCGTGGAAACGAATTTCGTAATCGTCGACTAATTGGCGGTTACGATCAAAACAACGAGATACTACCTTGTGAGCAGCTCCCTAACGAAAGAAGGTTCGCCTTCCTCGTCCGAAACCTTTGACCGTTTCTGCCGTCCCCGTCCCCAACATACTGGGACTTTATTCTAATCGCGTTATCCAAACATCGAGATGGCATCGTAACAAAGCGCGTACGCGTTAAAAGTATGTTCGGACAAGGCATCGCGTTTAAGCCCCGACCAAGTATCATCAAAGAATGTATTCACCTACCGTTGGAACAAGATTTATTATTTTTCTCGGTAATCTTTGTCCGTTTTTGATCCCCCGTTCTTTCCACCGTATCTTCGTACGCCGCTTCTCTCCTCGCGTATCCGTACGCGCGCGCGCGCGCTATCGCGATGACGTTTAACGAGCAAGAACAAATAAGTTCTGAGAAAACATTTGGGCACTTAACCGAGTTTTACCGAAGTCTCTTGAGACTTCCCGAAGTGTCATCCAGACCTTTCGCAGAGGTACATTTATCAAGTGAGTGTACGGACGTCAGGTACTAACGAGTACCACGACAAAAATGTGTTATTAAGATAACGCGTCTGGTAGCGCGGTTATTTACGATATCCTGCTACCTTGCGCAGCGTTAGGATACAAGGAGCTATCAGACGTGGTTATACCGTGCGATTCGACGAGTCGCAGACATTTATCGGCGAGTATATAATCGATCCAGACGTTAGAAAACACGAATTGCGGAAAATCACGTGAACCCGGGACGCTCGCGAGCAACGAAACGATTGACGGTGCACGAATGCACCCTCTCGATCCGGGCGCCTTCCGTCCCCAGAATCTGTCACGACCTTTGATCGAGCGCGTGACTTGGTACGAAAGAAATGGCGCGCGCGTTCCATGCATTCGATGCTTTTTCCTCTAAGCGCTCAAAGTTGCTCGACGCGACGGCAACCGACCCGCTTTGCACTCTCGGTATGCCTTTAGCGGACTTAATTATATGGCCGAGTCGTAGTCGGGGCCACTTTGAAAAATCCATCGGCGTGTCCAATTATCCATCCGGCGGCGGTACACCGATACGAAAAAGCGTGTTTTTCTACGCGCAATTGCGTTACACGTGTGCCCGGTTCGGTTTTCGAGGGCGAGCGGGCGCTTACGGTGAAATTAATTAAATGAAAAGCAGGATCGTAACTTTCGGCTTTCTTGGCCGTAAAAGCCCCGCGATGTCGGCTTTTACGGCCTTGCACGCACGCGGAGGACGTTGGTGGAGACGGCCCTGAGAGAGGTGGCTCCTTCCATCGAAGTTAACCCACTTCGGCCGTGAGAGAGCCCTTTGCGCGAATTATTTAACAAATTGCCGCACGCCTCGCCGTGGAAACGTGTGGGATGTTTACGCGCTTGCATCCTCGACTCGCGTCCGTGTACGAAATCTTTTGGACAATAAATAACGCACGCGCGCACTCGAGCTCGGAGGATTTGCTTTCTTTTTCCTTCTCCGTCTCTTCTTTTATTTTCATTTTTGCCCCACTCGCGACCGTTTCGTTGTTTCATTTTTTTTCCTTTTTTCTTTTTTTTTTTTTTTTACTGAACCAAATTTCTGCGCGCGTAATGCCCCGTAATTTACGATGTTACAACGCCGGAGTACGTGTTTCTCGATCGACGGAGCCAAAGTAACATCGAATCTTAATGAGTACGATACCTTTGAGTATACATATATGTGTGTATCTCACTTAACTTATCGCGTTCCATTTCGAGGATGGCCGATTCGCCGTAACGCGCGACGGATCGGCGACGTTAACGATCTCAGTTTTAACGAAATCAACGTGCCGTGACGGGAAATCGAGAGCGGTTAGAAAAGTACCGAGACCGAAGCGCGAGCCCGGCGCGACAAGCTTCTAAAACTCACCGGCGCGAACGCGCTAGACGGGAAATAAATAAAGTGCGATTTCGCAAATCGAGAATAGCTCCGACAAAAGTCATTTATGTTACGTTATAATTTATCGTATCTCCCGCTTGTACTCTCGAATTAACTTGGAACGTAACGTACAGTTTAGAACAGAATGTAACGCGGCCGAGATAACCGTCGGGACTGGTCCACAATTCATACGATAGCATAAACGACAAAAAAAAAGTGAGAAATGAAGAAATCGAAGGCGGACATAGTCCGTGTAACATTCTATCCCGACCGTTTGTGTCCCGTGCGTGCATACATGCGTGCGTTCGTGCGTTCGTGCGTGCGTGCGTGCGTGCGTGCGCCCGTTCAGCCTAACGTCAAGCCTCGGCGCGCAATTTCGAGATACCGTGGCGCGCGCGCGGTGCTTTCCATCGTTTCGTAACATCGCATTTTGATAATATTATGTCAATTTTTCACGCCTGCCTCCTCGAGGGATCGATCTCTGCGTCATACTTATAAATAAATCGCGCGTTATCGTTGCATATTCATACACATCGACATGCCCCGGCTTCCCGTGGGCGAACCGGATCGAGATATGTCGAATCGGAGCCGCGCCAGAAAGTATCGCATTGAAATCGGCGCGTATACGCCGCTTCGTCACCGTAAAAATCACGGTGCCCGTGCATATATGCGTGAATATGCGGCTCTGCGTGTACTCTTGCGCTCAAGAGAGCGCGGGAGAGAGAGAGAGAGAGCGAGTGTGTGAGAAGAGGAAGAGAGGGGAGGGGGGAGAAAAAAAAAGAAGAACGCACACGCTAGCGATGCTTGACCGGCCCACGCACGTAACACGGTGTTTTATAATGCTCCGCCGACGGGCCACGTGCCCCTCCGACAATCACCACGATTATTTTCTCTTGGTGGCTTTCCTCTCAGATTTATCGCGGCTCTTTTCCGAGTTAAAAGGAGCGCGGAAGATTTCGTGTTCTCCGATGTCGGCAATGGCGTGTTAGTTTTTCGTGCCTCGTCAAAGGCGTTGGTTTACGTAATCTCGATGATGCACTTTCCTTCCGTTACGCGTGATTATATCACGTGCGTACACCCATCGCTTCGTGTCTTCTACGACAGATTCACCAATTCTACGGAACAATCTCAGCTTTATGGATTCCACGGGATTTTCGTCAAGTACGAGACTCGAATGTTCTCGACGCTGCAACGTTAGGCCCACGATATTCGGTACACGCGTAAACGAAATTTTCTGACTTGAAATCTCGAAATGCCAAGCAGTAGCGCGGTGTGGCGTGCATGCTCCGTGAAATAGATCACATTTCGAGAGACGGAGGAAGCGCGTGCATCGAATGGAGGCGCTGAATTGAAATTCAGCGATCGGTGCGACGGAAAACATTGACGAGAGGAAGGAAGTGACGTTCGTTGGTATTCATGGCTGGCCGATCGATTCGCCACGGCGAGGGGGGGGAGAAAGAGGGAAAGACGGAGAGCGAGCGAGAGAAGAAGATCGGGCGGAGAGAAAGGACGAAAGAGAGGTAACCGTGAGCCAAAGAACTCCGGTGACCGAGTGCTAACGCTAACTGCCGCTTAGAATCGTTTCTTGCTCGACGCCCACGCGCGGCAAATTAAACGGGACATCCTCTCTTCCTTCCGCGAGCGTTCGTGCTCGGAGACGCCTAATTCGTGCCTCTCTCCTTCGTCTTCGCGACGGAATAAAAATAACTCTTTCGCTTTCAAGGACGTGGGCATTTGTTTCTCGAGAGAATCTGTCAAATTGACAATTTCCTGGAACGTGTTTCTTTCAACTAGGATTTACAATCATTTCTCTATCGCGATCGACTTGAGCCTTCGCTAAAAAGTTTCCCTTCGTTTTCGCGACCAACGAACGGACGGACTCTCTTGCTCTCAAAAACGTGCGCAATTCCTCTTCTGTTTTTATAAAACTATGTACCGTATAACAGTCACCGTAACGTATTCCCCACAGCTGCAATTTTTAATGATCCTCGCGGCACTCGCTTCTCGACTTACGACGAGGTTCGGTTCCGGAACTTCGGAAGTGGGTAAGTCGAAATAGTCGGAATTCGAATTTCATACAAAAACAAGTAATATAATTATAATAGACGTATGTACATCAAAATGAATAGCTTCTATTTCTGATTTTTAATCGATATGTATATATTTGACGAAAACTACAAAGAATTGATACATTTTTCAAGTTTTTCCGCCGTAATTTCGAATGTCGGTCGAGGTGCTCGTAACTCGTGAAGTTACCGTATTTCGATGATTTTCAAACTTTCATCGAAATAGCACGATAATCGTATTTAGCATACTCGTTTGGAGCTACGCACGGGTGCAACGGGTTTTCATTGAATTCCGCGCACCCTTAAAAACTGCAACGCGACAAGTATGAATCGTTTCACCGGTGAAGGGGAGGGTCGTGTAGTAAAGCAATTCCTCGGGGATTAGAAGGTAGCGATTGTCGCAGAAATCTCACGGATCGTTTCGTCATCGCGACGATAGATGCGAAGGTAAAAAGGCCCCGGTGTGCACGGACGCAGGACAATTCCACGGCCCACGCACCATTGTGGTTGCAACAAATCGGTCGGCCACCTGGTCCGATTCGTGCGCGTCACTGTGTGAGCCGCACGGTGGCCTTCTCCTTCCTCCTCTCTTCCTCACCCCGTCTCGCTTACTCCTCTCCGTCGCCTTCCGTCGTGTTATTAGATGTTATCCCGACTACGAACACCTGACGAGCCAGCTACCTGGAAAAATTGTCATACTCGCTGAGCCCCGATAACGAGCCTCGCGGCCCCTTCTGGGATCAGCGGAGTCATCTCGCGCAAGGATGCCTGCCCGTTTTCCTAGTCATCGATATATTCTTTATTTCAACGGTAGAAGAAACACTGGGTTTTCGTTCCCATGGCACCTTCGCACGAAGATCCGCGTAATTCGTAATGTTAATCGGCAGTTAATATTAATATCGAGGGACAAGGTCTTGTACGAGTACGCGACAACTGAACCTTCCTTTTATTTTCTTGGTTTTGGCAGTCGTCAAGGTTGTTTTCAGTCATTGGGAAACGATGTGTTTTGACTTTTAAATTGAATTTGTATAGACAATTTTGAGGATTTTGTCTTCGTGGAAATTCTAGGAAATTAATTCTGTTTGTATTTATCACTTTAGTTTCTTTGAACCGTTCGTCGACGTACCGCTTTCGGAATTCTTCAGCGTTTAGGGAAGAAAAATTTCCCGTTTGTCTCGAGAATAACGCATTCGGTCAATTCCAATGCGCACATCGTGCAAGTGCGCGGCGAACTAAAGTAGACAATTGAACCTGGGAACTTTATAATTGGTTACTTATGATTCCTTTCCTTAAGGGGTCTATTATTCTGCGTTGTCCAAGGACGCTCAGATGTACTACAACGGAAACCGTTATTGTCCATTAGTACCCCTGATCCATAATTGTGGATTTTCTTTTTCTGGTCGATCGACACGCGGAAGTAAAGAGCTTGTACCTCGATTATCGATACGGCTTCCTAGAAAAAATAGCCCTCGAGCGCGAAACGGAGAGCCATTAATCTTCTATCGACGGTGATCGCGTGTGCCGATTCAATTTCTTAAACTCACTCTAAAGTGAGCTTTACTCTCCACCGACGATCAAGAGCTACGCAGATAAAATCTGAATAATGCCCCGAGCAAAGCGGAGAAATTAACCATCCCGTTCCATGTACTTTGGAAACCAACAAAAAGTACACGCAATAATAAAATGACTTTTGAGTCGTTTCCAGCCTTATTGTCGAATAGCCTTTACCGCGATATTACTTAGAAATAAATAATCTTTTATTTTATTTTATACGTATACTTCACGCATAATTATCACATTTGTTTCACAAAATCCTTTTAAAGTCGGTATAAAAACAATGCATTTTATATAAACATCCAGAGTTCAGAAATAAAACTAACAGGCCGTTCCATTTTTTAAAACGGCAATTTCAATTGCTTCTCGCAACGGCGCAAGATTTCGTTATCCTCGTATACCGCGGAGGTCGAAGCGTATCTGGGTTTTTTAACTTCGGTTGCAGATTCCTTGCAACACCTCGCGCGTCCTTGCACGTCCTTTAAGCCGCTCTAGCTCGTTTCTTTAAAGGTCACTGGGTGACTACCGAGCCTCCGCGGATTCCCGTTGCGAAATGACACGCGTGTAATTCGTATCGCGAAATGGAACCTGAGATCGACGACTGACGATAATCTTTGATCGTTCAACGAAACTGACCGACGAGCCTGTGTGCTTTTCTTCATTTGCGATTAGTGGTTTAGCAAGATTGCCGGTAGGGTGTTTAGTAACCTGAAATTACCCGGACCGTTTATACGTACCGCTTGTCTTCTCTGACGCGCCGCGCTCTTTCGGAATTTAAATACAATTGGCTAGAAACAAGCGACGGTTTCTGTAAATAACAACAAAGCTAATACTTTTACGTTTTTTAAATATTTAATAATTTGTAGAGAAAGTTGTTACTTGCACAGCAATTCCAAAATATTTGTAAACGTAACAAATATTTGAAAGTAAAACTTTGTCGGTAATGAAAGAAACGAATTTCGACCCCTTTGCTATTATTTCAGGCGGTACAGCGACATCGAAACGTTTCCATCTATATATAAAAATGCAAGAGTTGTTGGGACAAAGCGTTCAAAACACCTCGCTGCGAATATGTTTTCATTTTGCATTTTAATACGCTCGAGTGCATTAATCGATTTTTTACACGAAAGAGCTTTCTATCGCTGAAACGTATCCGAAGTGGACGCGCGACACGGGCGAGGATAAAGAAACTCGAGTTCCCTCGAGTTGCCCTTAAAATCGCTACGGCCGTACCGATTAAATTGACAGTGACGAATAAAACCGTACGTCGCATCTATCAAAAACAAAAAACCCGGCCGCCTTAACCGCTATTCGTCGGAAACGTTTCCAGACACGGTCACTCTCGTTTCTCTTCCCAGAAATCGTGCCGTCCTGAAAACGCGTTAAACCTCGCCGCGACTCTCGAGCCGATCTCTCCCCCCCCCCCCTCCCCACCTCCCCTGCGAGGCAGAATTTCCCACATTAGCGTCTTAATGATGGCCGCCCGAGGCTCGTCCCCGAATCGCAACGTTGTTATTACCATTTCATTACCTCGCGGCGAAAAGGCGGCGAACGATGCGTAAATTACGCGTCGTGACATAAAGTACGCCCAATTTGCCTGGCGGTGCATGTACATACGCGCGTACACGCTGCTCGTCGATGGGGAACGCACCTGCGGACTTTTCTCGAGTGTCGCGATTAATCGTCGCGACCCCATCGGAGCGGGACCGTCGGTTCGACGTTTTTCGATGGGTCCGCGACGTAGATACACCGGCGTGCATCACCGTCGAGAATCTCTCGGGGGGAGAAAAAAGGCACCGAAAGTAATTACCGCCTCGCTCTCGTAATTGCTCTCAAAGGGTCGGCCGTTGCTTTCAACGTGGAATATAACGCTCGCCGATTTTATTCTTCCTCTTTTTTTTTCTTTTGTTTCTCTTTTCTCCTTTCCCACTCCCCCCTCTCACTCTCTCTCTCTCCCTTTTCTCTTTTCTCTCTTCTCCGTTTGCCGCGACTGCACTTTCTCGTGTTTCGCGATTGGGTCGAGGCGAGCCAATGAAGGAGAGGTAGAACTTTGCCGACTTCCCTCGAGTGTAACCTCGAGAGTACCGCCAGGGATTGTGCAAGGGAAGGGCTTTGATTGAGGCGAGATACAAATTGCTAATTACCTAATTAGACCCACTGACCCACAATGGACGACCACCCGGTATGCGCGACTCGCATGGTGCGAACGTATCGCGCCACTCGCCTTTCATCGCCTTTATTCGAGCAATTTTAGTTGATGATATCCTTTGCGCGCAGGATCAGCCGGGAGGAAGGGCGGTTTCAATGAGTCCCGCCGGTAAAACGACGAGCTTTGCAATTGCACGCGAATTCCGTTTCCACCGGGCTTGACCGGTTATTTCAATTTCTTCTAACCAGAGAGTTCCGCGGAATCGTTATAATATGCATCGGGATAATACCACTCGTTACTCGCGTGTAATTAATTTCGCAAAGTAATGCGCGTACAACGACCATCGAATATCTCTTTCCTCGAAAGTTGCATTAATTATATCAACGATTACGATCCCCGTTACGTGCTCAAAATGTCACCGGCAAATTATCATTCGGCGCGGGTTGTCGGATTATTAAAATTAGTCGTCCGAGCGGTCAACCGTTTTTTTGCTTTTTTAATTTTTTTCCAAGAAGAAATTGGAGAAACGTTTCTCGAATCGGCGAGACAAACAGCTACCTACGCGGTGTATCTTACGTATAATAGCCCGATCGCGTGTCGCAATGTCACGATCGTTCAACGAGTATTTGGCGCCTTCGAAAGTGGATATTAAAGTGGATTCCCGCCCCCGAAGATCTTCCGGTCGAGCGATTATTAAGATTATTTAGATCTAAACTGTGAACGTATCTGTACTACGATAAGAGGAATCGTCATTACGGATTAAACGCAATCCCGTTCACTCTGAAAACACAAACGGGTGTTGCGCTTTCTCAATGCCGGGCAAAACGAATTTCACCGAGTGGCGACGGATAAGCCAAAGTATGGCGTCATAAACAAGCGATTATCTTAATTAACTGAGAATTGTTTTAGCCCACGCGTCGCGCTGCAGGCCGCTGCCCACGTACAAATCTCGAGTCACGGTTTCTGAAACTGCCAACTGCCAAGGAAAATTTCGAGAAACTTTCTTCGACGCCCTCGAACGTTATTTATCGTCTTGACTACCGCCGCTCTCATAGTGGAGCAAACGATTTATCAGTACGAGAGGCAGAAAGGGTCGCGAGCTCAATTCCGCGAGTTGTAACGATTGCGTTCTTGATTTTCCAAATACAAGAACGTCGCTCCGAACGAGGAAACTCAGGAAACAACGTTGCCACTTAATAGCTACGCGAGACCCGCGTCGATAATCGATACACGTTGACGGCAATGAAGACGAAGGGATCGAGAGTTGCGATAGAAATATCGTTTCTCCTTCATGGGGAGAGAAAGAGAGAAGGACGTCGCGCGTTGTTTTCGCGCCGAGAAGAAACGGGAACGAGCGGAGGAGGATGTTTACCTCAGGAGAGGTTTACGGTTCGTCACCAAGGTGCGTGTCCACGCGTTACCCGGGATATAATGATGGGGCTGGGGCGGCCTTGAGGAGGTAAGCCACGTAGGTGTACGAGATGCGGAAGATGGAAAAGCCGTTCTCCGATGGCGCGTAGGCGAAATGTATCAAGGCTGACTTAGGTGAAGTCGTTCTGTCGACACTTGTCGCCGATCCTGACGTTTAAATAGGTGAACCCGAGTGACAAACGATCGACATGAATGAACTCCTTCGAAAGCGTAACCGAGACGTATCCTTCGTGACCGTAATAGCACTGGCCCATATACATATTTCTAATTGTACTCGGATGCTCTTATGGAGGTGAGAAATGCTCTGGAAACTTGTCGAAATCAGGGGGGGGGGGGTGAATACGAGGAATCAGATATCATCGTAACTATACGATCATCCGCGTTGTGAGCGCTACTGTTGCCCGTCGCTAAGGATAAGTTGCGATCAATTCAAATGTTACGGAAAGTATATGATCGAGGTAACTTTTAAATAATCGGATATTGTCGTAGCCAATATTAACGCTACGTTTTTAATCCCTTTTTTCATCAGTAATTTATGATTATATATTCTACAGTCAACTTGTTAAAAAAATATGTATAGTTACGACGTGCGAATTGGTTGGTAATTTTTATATGGGATTTAATATGGGATGGGAGAATGTTGCGATAATGTCGGCGTTAGGAATTCCATTGCGCCCAGAAAAGGGCATGCATAATCGTCGACATAAGCGATAAAAGGGCGTTATGTTTCCTCCCTAGATACGATGCAACCGACAAATTGTCTGAATGAATAATGCGACTGCGCGTAGCGAGCATCGGCTATTTACGGACGGCGCGTGCTGTCTACCATTTCGTTTCTTCTCCCTTCGTTCCTGCTACCGTTCCTCTCTGGCAGATTGCGATCTTCGTATCAACTGTTTCTGCACAAGAAATAATAACACCGCGCATACTTGGGTCTATCGTCGATCCGACTGATGTCGTACGAATCGAGAACCGAAAAAAGAATTTTGGAAATTACGGTATAGTCCGAATGACGTTAAAAATATTATGTCCTTTTTAAAATCGATTTTTGCTATGTCAATTAAATATCGGAAAATTTCAGTGGTACCGCCCGTATTCCAATTAGAAACGTTTTTCCTCTTTTTTTTTTTAAATTCCAATTTTTTGAAGATAGGTGAATTCGATGTTTTCCGAGCTTTGATGCGCATCTGGAAAGTTTGGATAAATCTTAAGTAAGCACACACTCGCAACGTTTAAACGAATCTTCAAAAAAAAAAAAAAAACGAATGCCGCTCTAAGCGCTATCAAAACGTCTTTCGCAAACACAAAGAGATTCTTGGAATACTTAATCGATGAACCGCGCTATTCTAAAATCGTTTGAACCTCGAGTCTAATAATAGAAAGCACGATAATTCTGTGACATAACCGAAACCAACTCCACCGCGATAGAATTACGATGCCGCGTCATAATTCAAGTAAATCTGTGGTACAGTAATCGGCCTACGAAAAAATCGTACCCTCTAAATAAGTATCCCAATAATTCCATTCGTCGTTAAAAGCGTAACCCTTTAAAAGACACAACCGCAAATTGAACTCATTAGCTCGTAAACTATGGACAACTATCTCCTTACTAATAAATATCGATTCTTACGGTGGACCTTAACACACCCGTGAACGTTTCGTAGCTCTCCACGGCGGTTTCATTACCTTAAAGACTAATAATTTACGTTGACGGGTCGATTTTACTCTTCCGAGAATGATAGCTCGTGCCCCGATATCCCCGTTGGTCCCGTCCGGAATTGCAAAGGAGCCATTCCTCCCTTCTCCTACCCCCCCCCCCCCTCCGAACTCCCTCCCCCCCTCCTCCTTCCCCATTCAAAAAAGGGTACGGGGCGAAAACCGAAGGGGCGGGTTGGAGGTAGAAGAGCGTAATGACTGGACGCCGCAGAAATTCGCAATTAACTTCGGACGAGCGCGGTGCCGATGTCGCGTCGGCGTAATTGGTTTTGCAGAAAACTTTTACGTGTTTTCGCGGCATTTGCATAATGTGCGAGGTGAACACGGCCGATCGATCGGTTAATTTAAATACCGAATACACCGTCGCGTTTGCCGGGTCTGGTAAGCGAGACTGCGCGCGCGCGAGCGAGCGCGCTCATGAGTTCACGCGTCGGAGCATGGGCCGGGAACGCGAGCAACGACGGCGATGCAACTACCGTCATTAGCTTGTAATTATCGTTACTTATCGCCGGTAAATACCGTCACGGCGGCCCGTGGACCACGTTCGCGCGTAAATCCTCCTAATCCGGACTTCTCGGCTATCGATCGTGAATCATCCGGCCGCGTTTTCTCCCGGTTTTCCAGCATCCGAGCCTCGTAGAAGGACGACGGAACTTTTAACCGATAATTGGGAAAATGCGCGGGATTTAAACGTAGATGTGGAATTTTGTTGATACAAATCGAAGCTGTTTCTGTTCGCGTTACGGAAGATTTATCTACGACAGTCTACGTATCGGGAAAACTCTTGTCCCGTTTAACGTGATTGCGTATAAATCAGATGGTCTGTAAGCACAGGAGCACGCGAAAGGTGTCCGCCGGTGAGATTGCCTAAGACGGATCTGCGTAGGCTGACAAAATGTGAAATTTCATTGTATTTAGACCGAGAGATTCGAATTTAGATACAGCGAGTCGCCCTTTAGTACGCACGCGACAAATGCAATCAAAGTTGCAGACAATGGATACGCAGGATAAGTGCGAAAATTCCAATTTCCTCAAACCCCCATAGGCCTCGTGGATAGTACGCCTCCGAGGATTGAAATTATTCAAATTATTAGACGTTACTAAACACGAAATGTTTCCGAGTGAAATTGCAAAACACCGAAATGGTAGTTTGCGGTCCAGAATGGCGAATATCGTGTTTCACGTACCAAGTCCAGCACGGCTGGCACCGCGCACAGTACCGTGAGTTTCGTGAGAGGGCCCTCGGGGGTACGGTACCGTGTCGGCATGTTTCGCAGTTTGGGACCAGGACCCAAAGGTCCGACTCGACAGGCACCGGCACAAAAACAGCGGGGGTCAGCGGGGTCACCAGCGGGGCTCTGTATTCCCGGGGCCCCCTTGTCATGCGATATGTTGCTCGTACGTTATGATAGTGGCGTCGGTATACCAGCTTTCTGTTCTGTCAGTGACAATGCTCGCGATGCCTTTGTGAGCACTCCGCGAGACGTTCCTTTCTTTTTTCTCTCCTTCTCTCTCGCTCTCTCTCTCGCTCTCTCTCTATCCTCTCGCCTGGACTTCATTCAACGAAAGTACCATTTAACGTCACGGAATAATAGCAGAGTCGGCTTGTGCGTTAGGAACGGTTAATACCGATACAATTGATAGGTTTCTGATTTTGGAGAGCCGTAGTTTTACACGTGGGAGATGACAAAGTATATTTCACGAGGCGACCGGTATTTTGCGGTATAATTTATAGCCAGGTCGCGCCGCATTACGTTAGTATAAAAAGACTTGGATTTATCGTAAAACCGAAATTTACCTCGGTGAAACCTGGTTGAAAGATACCACTCGAGTTTCATTGAAACGAGGCTGGTTTGAACATAATAATAATTAATCCGCAACATTGTGGCGCGAAGGCAATTAATTACCAGAGGTTAAGTGCGAGGCAAAAAATGGAACGACCACCGGGTGGGACAGGAATTATAAATCGAAGGTCAGCCCGCTTAAGAACCATCCTGATACGCTCCCGCGTCGTCGATTCTTCCTGCGGATTCTTAAGGTAGCACCGCCATTTTTCACGCGCTCTCGCCCCCAAAAGCGCGCGACGGTGAAAAAATAAAGGTGGAACTCGCGCTTCGAGAGACGCGTGAGTCACCGTCGGTGTGACCTCTCACGACTAGGATCTCGTACGTGGCGAGGAGGAATAAAATGAGAGGAGGAAAGAGGATGGCAGAGGAAGAAAGAAAGTAAGAAAAATATCGCCTGGATATCGCCGTTGTGTCACGTCGAGCCGACTTTGTGGACACCAGGGCCGACGCTGTCAGTGCGTGAAAGTTCGGAACAAAGATAAATTTGTACCGATGTACACCCAGCCCCGTTCTTTTCGGTTACCACATCGACGGTCCCTCCTCTTTTCCTCCCGATTGCTCGTAACTACGCGTCGCGATACCACGGGACGTTCGGCTATCCGTAAGAATGTCCACGGGGTGTCGCGCGATGCGATGAAAACACATCGTACGATCTAACGCAACAGAGGTGTACCCCAAAGCTGTCGTCACTGTGAATCGGCTACGTCTCGTTCGAGAAACCGTGAACCCTCCATTGAGAATGTAAGGTATATCGGAGCCAAGAATAAATCGGGCAAATTGGGTACAGAGTTATCCGTATAACGCGGCACCGAGAGACAAGGTACAAGGTCTTGTCTCGGGCCAAGTAACAAGTACACGAGACACTCGTATCCTTTCAGGAAAAAACGAGCGGAGATTTTTAAAAGTTCATTTTTCAAGATTATCCAGAAAGAAATCCATGAATTCCTGGGTGTATCTCCATGAATTTCTTGAGGGCCCACGAATTCCATTTTGGGAAACGCCGTAATAAACGGATGGATCGACCGGAATTATGGATAGGCTAGTTCTTTCGTTTCATATCATTATCTCAGTTTGGACGTTTCTAGTCAAATAAAACAGGAAAATGCGAGGCAGCCGATTGCTAAGTACGTCGAAAAAACTTGATACTCGCAAAGCGACCCGATTCGTCGATGTTAAATAATGGTAGAACGACGACCTAACCATGTCGGCTGTAATATAATACAATTTGAAGTTGCATCCGCGTACACCCTCGGGAATCCCCATAAAGACTATATATACGATATTAACGACACCCTGTACCAGCAAATAGAGGACGATTCGACGACGTGGCGGAACAATGGACGAACAGGCAAAAAGATTCCAGAGAACATCGTCGTACCTACGACTTTATGAGGCGAGGTACCTCCGCACAGACGCGCCAGTTTGCCCACACGATTATGTATCGTTTCTCGTATAATGCGATTTGACGCAGGTGGTCCCTTCCTCGTAACTCTTGGCCATTTTGAGCACAAGCGCGTGCGCTTTATATATTGGCCCCGGTGGGACCCAAGAGCGTAGGCGAAAAAGGATTCAGGTGGGTCTTCTCGGTCCTTTCTTTCGTTCTCCCGTCCACTTTCCGATCCGCCGTCCGTAAATCATGAAAACCTTCCTTCCCGATGAAGACGGGGTGGTACAGAAATATCCCTCCCCCAATGACGTACGAGTGTTCTCGAAACGCGGGATAACTTGTCGTAAATCTTTTCGTAACGTTCTTTTCTCACGGAAAGCGACTGCTAATGTAAGTCGTGTCTATCCCTCCTTAAAACTCGTAACGACCCTTTTCTGGAACCACGTCATATCCCGCGTTCTCCGTACTCACGCCACGGTCCTTCGTAGCGCAAATCAGATTACGATGCGTTGGTAACCATCCGTAGACGCTCGGCTACCGAGAACATCGGATAACACAAAAATCCACTCAGGAGGGGTTTGAACCAACTCCCACCTTAAATCCCACTAAGCTCACCCTCGCTCTAGTAGATACAACCGGTACGGCTTCGAGGTACTCTAGCGGTCGTTAAGCAAAAAGACAATGTGGAGAAGAAGAAGAAGAAGAAGAAGAAGAAGAAGAAGTAATAGTACTAGAAGCGGAGGAAAGAGAGGCAGGAAGGAACGGCAGCGGTAGAGGTCCAAACCAAAGAACAGAGAGAAACTACGAGTAGGAAGGAGAAACGAGTACGAGGAGCGGGTGGAAGAGTAGGGGGTGGAGGAGAAGGAGAAAGAGAAGGAGAAGAGGAGGAGGCCAGAGAGCGGACAGAGGGATAATAATAAAACGAGATATCTCGTACGTGGGCGGTCGTATTGTTAGCGCAACAAGGCATGCGCGGCGCTTCTGTGTCCCCGCGGTGCGCGCTCGTGCGCTGCGCCCTTAATAAAGGGTACGCGTGTGCGTGAGACGCGCGCACGCTTAATAAGAGAGGCCACCGAGTGCCAGTGTGAGTAGAGAGCACGGCCTTATGTAAATCGGACGGGCCCATCTGTGAGGGAACTTCTGCCAGCAGGTAGGGGGCGAGGGAGGGAGAGAGCACGGCATAAAGAGAAAGAGAAAGAGGAAGAAGGAGCAGCAGCACGAGCTGCTGCCGGCTTCAAAAGCGGTGCCGCCACCGCCACCGCCGCGATAAACACGCATTTATTCCAGCGAGCGCTGTGTGCCCGACTGCAGGCGTGGGCGCATGCGGTAAAGCGGTAGCTCTCGAGCAATGGCACATGCGCATGTGCGCTATGGGAGTATTCACACTGTACGGACTTTCGACGGATTCAAATTTCGGCCAGGAGTAGGCCGGTGAATGGTGAGCATCTCTTGCGCGACTCTTCAAAGTTACAGTTGAATTTTTTTATCGATTCGCGCTTAGGTCGTTGCATTGGAAAAATAGACCGATGGGTTGACCAACGCTCACGAGACGTAACGAATGACTGGATAGATGGTTTGAATTTGTATTCGACCACGAGTCGCCGAGAAACGCTGGTTTTTATAACTAAACGTAGCAAAGCATTGGGAGAACGGTTCTGGTTTCATTTTGGTTAATCCACGAATTTTTTTTATAATCCCCTAGAATTGTTTTTGAGATCATTGGTGTAATATTTTTTAACGCTTCGTCGCGAGGGTACGAACACTGAGGAGAGTCTCCGGGCAGACTCTCGTGAGTAGTGTAATGCGTCTGAAAGCACGTTAAGAAACACAAGGGGACACTAGGACCGCTTTACACGAGCGCTATCGCGACTTTACATTGTATTTGCACGTATTCTAACCTATGTAGAAACGCATGCCGATGATTCTTCCACCGTCGGTAGATAAACAGATAGGCAGATGGGTGTACGCGTAGTGCCGCTCAGATAAGAACCTCCGAGAAGTCGGGATGGTAAAATTAAAGTGGGTACTTCGTCCGCTTTGAGAACTGTGCGAAAATTTGATTTCGATAGACCGAATGTTTTCGAATTGCCCGCGTTTCTTCCGTTTTACGCGATAAACGCGTTAAATACTTCCATCCGATTGCTAATAATATCAAATACGACGGACCTGTTCGCTTTTGAAAAACAATCATGATTTAACGTTTTCGACGGAAGAGACGTACCCGAAATAGAATTAATCCGTTGCGTTATTACGTTCGAGATACGGAAAATGTCCCGCGACCGTGAAAGAATTTATAAACAAACGACGCGTATACGAATACCCGTGCAAAAGCAGACGTCTTTAATGGGAATTTATTGTCTTAGTTGATTCGCACGTACCGTAGCGCGACTATACACGCGCGTGCGCTCTCTCTCTCTTTTCTCGCAGTTGCGATGCAAATCGAGGACAAGCTCCTTGCACTCACCGTTCCACGAAAGATTAATAGGTCAGTTTCCTTGAGCCGAAGTGTGACTAACGAAAACCCCGTCGTCACTCGTGTTAATTTTTTTCGATTTCATGTACGAGAGAGGGACCTTGACCCATCTAACAATTCGAGCAAACGCGTATGGGAACCGCGACGGTGTTGGACGAGTATCGCGTGATTAAACAGATCTCTTCCGTTCGCTTATCCGTCGATTAATCGTAATTAGAGTATATGTATAATACCCACGGAGAAAGGAAAAGGCTTGGATTCTCATTAAATTTTCGAACACTCTTTGTTCTTATTAGTTATATCTCTTACGTACCACTGCCGTCGTAAATAATTTTTTCTTTCCAATATCGTTTCCGGTGAACGATAAAGCAATCATTTATTCCACGGCCGTGTAATTATATCGAAGATAATTTGCGACGTACGTACGCCGACGCGATCTAGCACCAGAAGAATTCTACAATCCACGATCGATATAAATTTCCGCGCCAGGCGGTCCAAAATCCTGGAAATCTGAACGCGTATCCGACGAAGTGGTTTCGGCACTTCCCGTGGAGGATGTAGCGGTCGACAAACCAGAATCGTAAAGAACGACGTACAATTGACATTACCAGTTTATCGCGCGGCATACGCAAGGACGGTCGTCGTATAAGGAAGTTAACAACAAAGATACCATCTCCCGGTCGTATCGTTCGGTGAAAGTGTGCAGTTTTGCTGGATTTTTTCCAATATCATTTCGAGAGTGTGATAAATCACCGAGGGTAACTTTCGGAAATTGTAATTAAGCTCCACGTTATGGGCCGCTAGTCGCGCATTCTTTTTTTCTTCTCGTCGCTCGCGAGGCGCCCGCAAGGTGTGCATGGATAAACGCTTAACGCGCGAACGAGTCGTTTGGTTTCGTCGGCTTCTCGGGATGGGTTCGCGGTGAAATTTTTCATTATAGACCACCGGCTGTCGGGCTGCCTATCGCGAACGCGCTATAAATACGACAAAAGCGGAAAAACACATAAAACACGTAAGGCGCATTAAGAGCGGCATTAATTTAAATTGTTTACCGCGCGTCCCATCGACCTTAAAGGACCGTCTATGCAAGCAAACGTTTCCGAGTTTAAAAATATCCGTTCCCGAGGCTCGACGCAACGTCGCGCGGAATTAATCGTCATTTCATTACTTCACATCGCGTGACATATTATATATTATATTATTCCACATCGTCTGATATTATATTCGACGAAAATAACGCATCGAAAAAGTACCGTTGAATATTCCGATACGCACATGTTCCAATAATTAAAGAGCCATATCGAGCTGTCGAACTCTCGTCTAATTTCTCATTCGCTCGAAACGTTTTACAAATCGCGCGATTCGAAGATACCGCGCGTACGGGTACATCGAATCCGTGCACAGATCTTTTAGAGGTAACGGGGAAATTATTTATGGACTTCTCGGTACACGAACAGAATTGCCTGTTAATTACCCGTTATCGCGGTATCGCCATAAATCATTAAGCGTGTGCCGCGCGCGCGCGCGTGCGTGTACCTCGGTAAGATCGTTGTTTAACAATGATTTAGATAACCGGCGACTCGTCCGTTCGGTAGCAGCTCCTCCACCCGAGCGAGCGAGTAACGCATCGTCCGATCAGAATGTAAATCTAATTGATCCGAATGCTGCGGGATACCTCGGATTTTTTTCGTGCCACCCGAAGAAGAAACGTGTTCATTCCGCTCGGACTTGTTCGACGTTAACGAAGAGGTTATTTACCGTGGTCTCGGACCGCGGCATTAATTCTTCGCTATCGCGATAACTCCCCGAAACGTATGGCTGGCATTGGAGCAATTGGCCAGCTGCCAATCGCGGACTACCCCCGAGACACATTGTCCTACCGCTCGAATGTGCTCTTATCTGCCGCTCGAATCCGGCGGAAGGAGTGACGACCACCTTCGGAACTGTCGACCTCATTCACGATTACACCCTGCCGTTGCACCCTTGCGCGGCAGCACCACGCGTCAAAATAACACGCATGTGTACCGTGCCGTTAGTGACGGAATAATTTCCCGCCCGTACGAGCTTGCACAATGACGCATGGTGACGGAGACACGTGCATATCGACGAATTAGTGTACAGGTAAGATGAATCGCAATTACAGTGTCGCTCGTCAAAATAACACACGTGCGTACAGGGCCTTAGATCGTGTTGTTTTATTTACGCGAATCACGGGTCGCGCTGTAGGTGTTACCATTTTCCTTGTCGATCGGTGATCTAACCCCGATGAACCCGTAGATTTTCAAGATTCTGTAGGTTCATAATGTATAACGTTCGTCCTGTTTTAATAATGACAGATGTCAACGGTTCGAAACGTATATGTATATTGACCCATTAGTGCAAACAGTCACAAAATTTCGGATTTTGTTACTTTTCGATTTTGGTTCGACTCAAAATCAGGTAGACAAAAAACGTATATTTTTTTCTTAGGTATATTACCCTAACTTTCATACGTTTTTCTGTAGCGAGTGTTCCTTTGAGGGAACTCTGTCCACATAATACTGCTGATGTACCTACATACATATGGTTGAAATCAGACATAGGCGCTGTCCATATCTCCTTATAATTACCGTTGCGGTGAAAAACTCGGGTATCGAACGTTTTTATCTATTGCCGAGAGATATTCCAAATGCGTTCTAGTTAATATCGTTCGGTACCTAATAAGATCGCGTATTAATGGAACGTCATATTCCGCATACCGCGACTAACGATCGCAGTAACTCGCGGAATGTCGACCGAGCTTTATTTAATCGTCATCGAGATATCGATCGCGGTGATGGAATTTTCATCAGAGATGAAGGGAGTCCGCCTTCCCGATTCTTGAGAAAAAAAAAAACTCGTGTAATTCATGATATTATGCGCGCTAAAAAAGAAGAACGCGTCATTGGACGCCGGGCTGATTTGAAATATCGAAATTTTTATTGAAGGATGTCAATATGGAAGTATCTAGATAGGTGTTTAGTTTTTTGTGAACAAATGAATTTAAAAAAAGTTTCTTTAGAAACAAAAAATATATATTTCTACTATTCAGTACGATCATTAACTTCAGTGATAGTAGCAGTCGATACTGCTTTTAATGGTACGTGAGTGAGAATTGGCCGATGATAACTAAAGTATGAGACAATGGTTTTAGATATAATTTTATGAAGGTATCTTGAAAATACTGCATCTATTGTCGTTCCATATTTAGTTGTAGCTTTTCATGGATTATTATTAATTTGCAGTTGAAATTCTTCCTAAAGAAATGCAGTTAATGGCATTATCGTCCATTCTAATGTTAGAGGTACACAGATCGCCAATATCTGCTTCACGAACATTGATGTTCGTTGCATTTTGTACGGTGAGATTAACATTTCTCGTAGATACACATGCATCTATTTTTGCTTTGATATATCGCAACTGCAGTCGCTCTAACATTTCGTCTTTGAATTTCTCTATACAATCAAAATTTGGTTACTGAACGTGTTCTTCGTAAGGAAGCCGTGTTTCGCTTAATAATAAGAGGTTAGAATTTCCAAAAATACAATCTTGTAAATCTGCAGCATGTTTTCTGAGACCTTGACAGTTGAAAATTAATATTGTCAATCTCTGTCTCGCTCTAATGCAATCATTCAGAATTTCTTTCAATGTAGTTACTCTATTTAAAGATAGCGTTTGAAATTCTTCTTGCAAAGACACGACAGAATTGTCAATTTTCCTTTAAAATGCTTCCGGAACGACCTACAACCACGTTGTTCGAAATTACGTTTACGTTTTTAGCGAGAAGTGGGGAGGGAAAAGTAGGGGGGACAAGAAATAGCCGATGAGTCATAGTGTCGTTCCTTCGTTTCGTTATCCCATCGTATCTGTCGTTTCATCAAGTGGTGAGCCGCGCCAATAGATGTTTCGCATCAAAAAATGAAAGAAACTTTGAAATGAGAAACCGACGCGACGTTGATGCTCGCATTAAATCATCTCTGCCGATCCAACGGGCAACGCGAGCGCCGTGATAAATATAACGGTGCAAAATTCTTTTCCGGCTGAAACGTTCTGCGCGCGCGTCTCTCGTTATCCCGGTGAAAATCGGTAGATGAAACGCGGCGGGTGAAATCGAGTCGGAAACTCAAGTTTATGCGGTCCTCTATTATGAACCATGAAGCAACATCTCCGGTGCAGCTGTTAGCCCCGTTGGTCTCGAGGTAGAAGTCACCATACCCGCGGAAGGAGGAGCAGCGAGGTGCATTAATAAGACGGCAACATACGCATCGGTCGCGCAGACGGACTTAGAATAGTTCTCGGAATAGTTTCTGACTGCAGTAGGCCACGTAATCCATCGGTCTCGAAGGAGGAAGCGAGAGAGAGAGAGAGGGGGGGAGGGGGAGAGGGAGAACTTTATTTTCTCTTTACGATTATCCGGCAGGGCGACGTTCAACCCAGAATTCAAGAATGATTTAGGTGGAAGCGGAATTCGTACTATTGTACGCGCTTTGATATTTTCGCCCGTTAGACGCGCGCTCTGCGCGCGACAAAGGGTACATTTTCACTCGTTACGTATGCAAAATACTGCATCTCGTAATTCACCGTCGCTCGGGCAGTTCTCGAATCGGTTTCCCGTTGGCCACCACGAGCCCGAACGCAATGCCGCGCCGGCATGGCACGATAATCCGTGTATGACGCGTGAGATTAAAACGAGAGAACACTTGTACGCGAAAATAGTATGACGAATCTTTTTCGTACCCGGCAATGATTTTAATTCACTCGTAACGCCTCCCGGTCGGCATCGGTACTCGCTATTTCCTTTTTCATTGGCCCAGAATCCCCGGCGTCTCCTTCGCTTCGTTAAATTCGAAAAAATCAGTCTTTCAGCGCGGCCCAATTCGTTCCATGGTCCTCGAGCGGGAGAAAAAGGCAGAATCGAAGTTTAAAGGGATTCGTGAAAAGAGCGACTCAGCTTTCGCCACGTAGTCGGTGCCTTTGACGCCTACTAATGAGAGGGCAGTGATTAAGGAAACGCGCGAGGAGGCGAGGGAAGTACGAGAATAAGCGCGGCGATACAAAGAACGGACAGACGAACGGACAGCTGTGGCGCAAGGCTTTTCCGTTATTGCGACGCGCATCTCGAATTTAACGAAATTAATCGGTACACGCGGGACGAGTGACATATTCCTCGAGTTAAAACGAAACCGCGTCAAACTCGCGCGAGTGCTCGAACGTGACAAATGTTTCCGAAACTCCGATACGGCCCGAAATAAGACCCTGTCTCTTGATACGTATTAGTTATTAGACGTTCCTACGCGTTCGTCGTTCTCAACGAGATCCGCGAATACTCGTAACCCAATAAACGGTAATACCGAAGAACGTTACATACGGAAGGTATCGTGAGCGTAAGCGCGCGGTAAAAGTAAACGACCGAACGTAATATCTAATTACACGATTCACCTCGTTAAACCGCGCGCGGCTATTTAATAACGTAACTCATGATCGCTCGACAATCACTTTACTGCCGCACACGTTTTCCTCCTTTCATCGTTGCTCGCTATCCGTAGGATCGATCTTATTACCTCAATTCAGGCCCTTTACAGTTGCATCGTTAGCGACACGACGCGCGAGAGAGACGCGAAGGGGACGATTTGGGACTAGCCGTCGCGTCGATACGCCGCGGTTAGTAATCGTAATTAAAAGATTGCCACCGATCGGCGTCGATGCATCTCGCCGCGCGTGCATCGCTACGCGGATCTCCAATCCTTCCTTTTCTTCTTACTCGTCTCTATCGCGAGAAATGCGTTTACTCGCGCAATGCCGACGGGCGAACACGAATATGTACTTACCTGCATTCCGGCGGTCATGCGCTCGCACATTCAACCGAGCGTTAGTAGAGGGTCTTCGAGAAACATTGCTCGCGATACCGTGAATTGTGAATACGAATTGTTGCAATCGATCGCGGCACGGATAAACATCGGGAATTTGCCCGGAATAGCGCCCACGCGAAACGCATCGTTTGGCAATGCCCTGACAATGGAAAGTGTTTATTTCAAATTTCCCCGCGCGTAGGTTATTAATCGTATTCGCACCGTCGGGGGAACACGTATAGTAGCGCTAATTAATTTGGGCCAAATGCCAGCCAGAATTACAGTTAATCCAGTCTACGGCGTCGCATAACTTTGAAATCACGCATTAAGATATCAACATTCTTTTTCGGTATTATTTGATTTTTAAACCGCAACGTGACGAAGAAAACGAAAAGAAAAGAATTCCGGTCGTCGAGGGTTAATCGGGAAGCTATTAATAAAGTAACGTTACTTGGGCGTTGTGTTTCTTTCTCACGCTTTCAAGCCACCTGAATTTTCCGCCTAGAAAGTTGCGATTAATCGAAGTGTTAACTTCGCATAATTTTTCCGCGCTGCATAAAATTTATCGTCTCCCTATCTCCAAATACAACGCAATGTTTATGCCAGCTGTCGACCATTGCGGTAGGTAGTTTTTAAACGCTATAAAAGAGAGTATTATTTCCGGATAGTTAACTCTCTTTACATTTGTTAAACGTGGTAGGCGGCGAACGCTGGCGCGGTGGAATAATTACTCGAACGACTAATTTATGCAAATCGCACGATTTGCATCGAAACATGGTAGTCGAGATTTTTCCATAAGCGCTCCTGGGAGAATCGTTTTCATGACCCTTAACGGTTAACTGCGAGTGTTCTATTGCAGACCTCTTTATCCCGTCGACATCTTGCGAGTCTTTGAAATAATGCAATTCCGGAATAACAATCTGGAAAAACTCTACCTTGATCTTGAATAAAGTTATTAGCCCCTACCATTTTTACACTTTAAAATTCTCGAGGAAACAAATGAACGTGACAAATGTTAAAGCGGTAGGAGCCATATTACCAACCCTATTGCCAATCATGTTTAATAATACACACTATCTGACAATTTGAATCGAATTCGTGGTCGTCTCAGTTTCGTTATATAAAATATTTTTCTTCGCTTTCGGGACGCGTCGAGACACGCGTAATTAAAAAGCCGTTCACCGAACAAAGGCATCGAAACGAGCACTTCCTCGGTAATTAGGAAATTCACGAGGCGAAAAGGGAATCGAACGAGATCGTCAGAAAATGGAGATCGAGGAGATGAATACGAGATTCGATCGGACGAACGTTACGAGATAGAATGAAAGAGAGAAACAGAATTGGCTTTTGTAGCCGCGCGCAAACAAATCCGACGTGGTAGCAGCCCGTGGAAGAGTAAAGAGGAAAAGAAAGAAAGCAACCGGACAAGCGAGCAAGCGAGCAAGCGAGCAAGAAGGAAAGAAAGAGAAAGAGAACAAGGGGTAGCCGGTAACAAACGACTCGCAAATCCTTCCTGTCAATTTAATCTCGCCTCGAATCCCGGAGAAATGTTAATAAGGGCCTCACTACCGTTCCTTCCCTTTTCCTCCCTTCTACCCTCCCAACCTCTCTCTCTCTCTCTCACTCTTTCTCTCTAACACACACACACACACATGCGCGTTCTTTCCCTTCGTTTTCTCTCCTCTTTCGCGATCTATATAGCACGCATGCGCGAGCGCGAGCGCGCGAGCCGGCAACGACACTTTATTTTCGCGCAAAGATACCGCCGGTGCCCCGACCACGTGGAAATTGTGTGCAAAGCGAGCTGCACCCGTCGTTTTTCTTTCTCGGCTTCGCTCCCTTTTATTCTCCATCTCTGTCTCTTCCTCGTCCCCCACTCCCTTCCCTCCCCCCCTCCCCCTCCCTTCGGCCGGTCGTCCCACCCCACCATCCTGCTGCCCCTCACTCGGTCCCTTTCGGCTTCTTCCACCCTCGTAATTTATCGCGGTTATGTCGGACTCGCGGTGGAATCTGTACCACCGGATAAAGGGACGGGAGGAAAAATAGTCCCTCTCGGTAGTACTCGCAATGCTATCGTTTCGACTCGATCATTGCTACGGCCGCGTTCTTGCCGCTGCTATTGCTGCCGTTGCTGTTTGCGCCGCAAGAAAACGCGGAGACGTGGGTGATGCAATGAAGAGATCGCGCCGCTCGATGCAAAGGGAGAGCGCACCGAGGGGCTCGTGCTACCAACAATGATCCTCGGAATATATTGATTCGAAGGTACGAACGATGATAGAAATCGGTGGAGGGGAGAAGAGTGACGCAAAGATTTGGTGATTACGCGCGTCGAGAAAATGAAAATTAATGAACGTTCCTGATGCGATCGTGACGACCTATCGTTAATTATTGAAACTGAAATGCTTTGACAGAGTTTGATAAATGGTCCAATGCAGGGGGGGGGGAGTTTAGCGAAACTTTTGTCGTTTGTGGCGAAAGTTTTGGGCATAGATATTCCGGTTGGATGGACGAGAAATTTGATCCCAAATTACGAGCGATTAAGCGTAATGGAACGGGGGGGAGGGGATGTTCGGGGCGACGATAATTATCACCAGGCTTGTAAACTGGATTAGTGATAGTGATCAAAGTTTACGAAAATATTTTCAAAAAATTCCACTGGTCAGCGACACCGTTACGATCCAGCTCTTGGGGATTCGTGTGAGCGCATGCGCGTCACAGTACGGATCTCTCGAGATCGACTGGTGGTTTCTCTCTCTCTCTCTCTCTCTCTCTTCAGACGAGCGACCACATACGTTATAAGTTATAATTCATTCCAAGTGGCGAGTTCGTTTCGAAGTCGTATACCTGGAAATTACACGTTGCCGAGTAGAAGATTCTCTATCTCCGTTTCTAATCTACTCGATGGACTTGACGTTTTAATAATCTGATTTTAATTGGACCTTGATGATGCAATCCTAACGCACTCGTCGGATTTAATGACGCGTAAAATATATAGCCTCGGCCGTAGCAGGTATTCATTTCATATTTGCTTCTAGGACCGCACAACAAATTCGGTGTTCTAATGATCTGCATGCGCGTCTCAATGAACATAATTAACTCAATCTTAATCCCTGACTATGAAGTCAGTAAGGATGAAATCATAATTTCTATTCGTCGATAGTTTGCCCAGAACCTTCGACGTCTTCTTCGACGCGTCCTTTATTAACAAACGGAATATGCTTTTCATCGATCGAGTACTTATAAATGAGTCCGCTACTTTCTTGGAATATCTTGCAGGGAATATTATTACAGGCATTTCCGCTGGACTTTACGTTGGACTTTACCACGTTACTTACGTATGTTTATTTGGAATTTTTCAATAATAACGCGTTAAATGCGTATTTTCACAAAGGACCGAAAGTGTATCGGGTCCAATGTGTCTGCGTCTTTACCGTGTATAGTGGATTCAAAATGGTAATCATTTAAAATCATACGTTTGATATAATATTTCCTTTCGCGTACATAAAGCCGATTATATTTCAAAGTAGAAATAAATAACAAATATCGGTTCTGCGAAAGCAACATTTTAAATAACAACTTTCATTAGCACAGATAATACAACGTTTAGCCGACATTCCAAAGTGACATCTCAACAGGATCTACGAACTCTAACAAGAGTTACTCGCTTATTCGTTAGAAATTTAGGTCTCGGCAACGACAAGAGTGTTACTGACAAGTCAGTCTGCGAAGATCGTGCGAGTGCCGATGGTCGTTCTCTCGTTGTCGTTACGCTTTACCGTAATTTGGCGAGCAGTGAGTCAAACGCAGCATTCACCGCCGCGAATCTGCTCTGACTGACTTTTGCCAGAACAAATAAACTGCCTGGCACGCTTTGGTCACGTATCGTCACGTAATTGTCTCTAACGCGGTTGAGCAACGTCACATCCTGCCGCGTAACTTTTTAAAAAATCTACTATTTCGATATACATACATATGTATACCGAATCACGATTTTATTTATTTCCATCGTTTCCGCGGTATTGAACGGGACGAACGATAAGCAAACTACGTTCGCGGCTAAATTTATCGAATTTGCAGAGACTAGTCGATAAGAGTAGTTTCCGTGGCGCGAATAGACGTTTATTAATACATGCCTATGCGACACATGAATCTTCGTTTAGTGCTTACGGACTCTTTCAAAGTTTTCGCGAAAGAATTGCCAGAGAGTGATTTTCCGGCAGAAAATTCTTACGTGCGAGCAGCCCGAGTTTCTTACTTCGCAACTGGACAAACTTTTCGTCCATTCGTCCCGTTACGTAAACTACGTGATTTATCTACTTTCGTTTCGCACGCTATTTTTTTGCGTCGAACAAAAACACAACGCATCGATGCAAGACGAATTGTGAGCTTAAAGAGGCTCGTGCGTACGCACGAGCTCCTAGATCGTAAACGCGCCATCGCGAGGATCTATTGTTAGCCTAGCCAAAGCGTAAAGCCAAACATTCTTTCATACCGTATGTGGGTCGCCATCCACGCAATCTTTGCCTGATTTCCTTCCTTTGATCCGCCTTCTGCGGTTAACGAGAAAGGTTCAAGTACCTTAGAAATGACGTAAAATACAATATTTTCAAAAGTTAAATTTCATTCCGCGGGCATCGTTGATTTTTTCCACAATAGTTTTACCGCCTTTTTTTTTAATTTTGTCCGCCGTCCAACTAAAACCGCGATCAAAGCGATTCGTTCGACCTGAAGTACTTCGCCCGTTCGCGGGGAAAAAAATCTTAATTTGCAGACATAATTTTCGGCACGAAGCATAATTAGTTTCAAATGAAACCGATAAGACCGCATTAATGGCCTGTAATGGGCGAGTTCGAACAAATAGCCCACTTTAAAACGTGGAATTTATTAACTGTCGACGCTCCCGCATTGTCGCAGGAAAGTATTCTTTTAAATAATAAAGAACTTCATAATGCTCGCACCATAACGTGGGTGTAATTGGCCTCCATAACGTTACGCTGCATTTTATGTCGCAACAACTCTTTGAAATGTGTTTACCGGCGTGGATAAAGCGTACGAAAGTGTTATAATATCGCGACGCATGCAACCCGGTAAAGTTTAATTGCCCAATAAAAAGAGCACCGACGCAGTTTATTGGAGACATCAGTTATACGGCAGCTTTTATTGCACTACTGTTACTCCGCTTGCGTTTATCCGACGCATTGAACGCCAAAATATATTGCCGATAAATACATTTTTATCATCGAGGAATTTTAAGTGGTCCCGCGTATGCTCGCTGTCCAATCGTACCATAGAACATATCTTTTTCTACGTTACGCGACACGCGCAATCCTCTGTCGTTTGCCCAGTTACGCGTACGACGATATGTATTCCTTCGAATTTTTATTTTCCGTGCATAAACGCATAGTGACTCGTGGCCACCCGAAAATCCGTATTTCGTCGGTTCTTTAATTAGCTGGGGAGCTGTATGGTTTTTTAATTTTTTTTTTATTGCGCACTCAAGGCTATCGGAATTGCAATACTTAAGATAATGATAAATTAATGCTGCCGCTTTTACGGGACGTTAAATCGAGATTTTGATGGAATATTTGCGGAGAATAAGATGGTCGAAATCTTCTACGATGTTTATCACTGGCCAGACTGTATTGATTTGTAGGATTTACCGATGCTTTTAGCACCGCGTTGACGCGAAAGTTAGTATTTCAGATTTCGATCAGCGATTGAATTCGTGAATTTAAACATCCGACAAAAAAACGCCCACAGTTCAAATGAGTTAGGAATTTCAACGAAATATCCAGTATCTTTTATTTTCACTTATGCAAATTACACCCCACGATGATATTTAAAAAAATCTACGTTCCATCGATTAAAAATACTGGAACAAATTAAACTCTAGCTGTCGCGGGCAAAACAAACGAGATGTATAACTATAGTTTGCTGACCAGTATTCAGTCAAATCGATTAATTTGTTGCTTCGTATACAATATTTTATAATAACTTACCCACTGTAAAGGCTAACATCCTAGTGCTCCCGACAATTACAAATTATAATTCCATAACCGCAGAAAAATACAAGCCCAGCGAACGTTAATGAATAAATTTAAGCAGAATTACCAACTTCAAGTCATCCAATTGAATCACTTACAAGTAGTGTTCTTATTAAACGTCTCACTCGTTAGAACGCCATTGTAACGTCAGCGTAACGCTGTAGTTAATTCGAAAACATTTCTAATAAAGCTGTTGGTAAAGCATATTTGCAGACAATTCGTTTGTCAATATCGTTTAGCGTGTGATCTTCGAAAAGCATATTTTGCGTTGTTCCGTACACCAAAAGCGCACCGCTCAAATAAACCCGTCCGTTCTCACGCGAGGCGTACCAACAAAATTTTTTCAAAGGACACTTGACCGATTTTTAAAGGCTGGCTTCCATATCACGATAAGAATCGTAGTAACGCAGGCATACCCTAGTTCGACTCGAGTGGCCTGCAAACAGCAGGGCAGCCTAAACTACCGATCGCGTATGCAAGAGCTTGACAAGGATTTGAAGAGTCGCGGTAAATGGATCCCAAGCGATTCCCTCGTATCGTTTCCCCGGAGCAGCGGGTTATTGAAATAGTAACCATGATAGAGTAACAAAAAACTACATTTTTTAATATGATTTGACCATTTCGAGAAACCCCGTGCGTTCTTTCCTAAAAAGATACGAGATTAAATTCTCGTCTACTTGTATTAGGTATACCGGAAGGAAATCTATTATTTTACATAGTAGCGGTTAAGCTCAGTTTGTGTCCGGTCGCGGTGGGATAAACATCTGCGTAAGTTTTTATGAAAAGGGCATCAAAGGCTTAGAAAAAGTTTGGGGTACAGTTGTAAAGAGTGAAGGAAATTACACTTTATAATACTCTGCAACAAGATTTAAGAAAAGATAAAGTTTTGCATTGTTCTAGAAAATAATAGATCTTTTTCCTATACCCTTAGTACTTGAGCAGGGATAAGACTTTGCCTCTTGATGCGCATAAATAGAAGGAGGTTACAACCTTCAACTAGTATTTTTATTATTATTATTATCCTATAAAAAACACCAAATACCGATTCGTTTGAATGTCTGACGCGTCTAGTAGATGTGTGTAACATCGATCAGACATTGTCAGGAAAAAATGCTCGTGTGCCGTGGTCAAATTTGTGGAGAATTTATGGAGAATTTTTCTCGCTTTGCTCTCCCGTTTAAGAAATAAAGGATTCTTAAAATCCTTTCATTAAAGGCAATGCGTACGATCTAAGTACTGCACTATTGGTAAAAGAAACAAAAAAATTGAAGTTTGGATTATCGGCGTTTAAAGATTCCTCGCAAAGCCAATCAGCGGTGAAGAGGAAGAGCGTGAAATTTTTTTCGAATCACTTTTAATAGAGTAAAACGATTTGTGCTTATCGTGTCGAATCGGGTCTTGCCAAATCATAAGATGACACTAACCGCGACTATATTGACAGGCGCGCCTTTCGTCGCGGTGGATTAAGAAAATAGGACTTAGGGCGAAGCGAGAGTTCTCGGTGACATATCGTTCGGATTGTCGTATCACTCTTCTTATCCGCTTATTTTACGGGTCCAAATCGTGAGATCGATCGATGCAACGCTCTGCCATGACTAATGTCTAACGACGCGCCGGGCTTTCTCAGTTTTTCGTTTTGTCCGGCCGTAATCCGGACCGATACGAATATTAAGTCCGACCTGTTGAAAATCTGTTGACACTCGGAGATTTGTACGATCGAGGACAACTTTCTTTGCGCTGCATCATCGTCGAATGCACCGAGTGGGTATCGTCAAGATGGAAATATTATAAAACTGGAGCAACGACCTTCGCAATTTCATTAATCACTGAATGTTCCTCCAAAAAGAAAAACTACGACGCAAACGTTAGTATCTTGAGCGTGGAAAAATCCTCGTTATAATAAATTGAGCTGTTCGAATACAAATCGGTATGTATGACCAATCGGCACTATACATCGAAAGCGTTAATTTACTCAAATTCAATCGTCTGTATTCCCGACAAGAAAAAAAAAACGATTGATGCGGAAGCTTTCCAAAGCCAGCTCTTCCCATCGTTAATCTCAAAATACCCCGCCGGGTGTTAATTAAGCAGCGCCGCCGAGAAGAGAGTACGCGTTCTATCGGCCGCTAATGATCGCTATCGCCCACTTAATTTATGAATAATAATCGCTTCGTCGGTGGCAGTGATATTCGAGTTTCCGTCAGCTACGAGGGAGGAGGTGCCACGTTTGCCTCGTCAGTTTTTGTACTATCACCACACAACACGGCCCTCCGCCTAGCCAAGCCCGTTCTATTAATTTTCTAACGCACTATTAAGCCGAGATTAGTACGTACAGCTGAGCGCCGCGAATTCTACCGCGTTGCTTCTTACTCGGTGATCATTACCGCGTGCTGGGAATGTTAACGAATGTTTCGCACGAGGTTTTGCCCCGTGGCTGGATGCAATTTTCGCTCTACGAGCAGTGGGACTTGCTTAAACGACGCCTAACGGGCTTCGTGGATGTCGGACCGACGATCGAGCAAGCACTCGAGTATCGAGAACTACCAGTTTATTAGTCCTCGATATTTAAATGGTGTCCGAAACTTGTAGTTCTACTGGCGTTCAATGCGCGTGACGTTTCGTTGAGTTAATCCGGATGTACCGATGTCGTTGCCGTCGCGTGAACGATAAAGCCACTAGTTTGTAAGGTTGATTACCGGGGATTGGGAGGTTGAGATGTGGTTTGAGTTTGAGTGCATTCGTGTTAAGTTTCAATTCAGCATTTCCCGAATATTCCCGATCCTAGGGTTGGACGTAAACTTTGTATCACTGGAATCAGGTGGTGGTAGAACGTTTCTATGTACGACGCTCTACGTACATTATATGCTTTCGAGTACAGATATTATTATTATTTTTATTATCGTTTGCGATTTGGGTGTTAGCTGGTAAGTATTACGTTGCACCACTGGAAAGAATTATCATTGTGAGGTTCGACTGCGTTACGTATCGGTATTATTTAAAGGATCTTCGTCCTTGGATGGGTCGGATAAACGATTTTTATTTACTGCATTTATTTCCAAAATTGTATGCTTCACTTCCAAAAATTCCGCCAGCGACATACAATTTTTAAACACAGATTCATTGTGGGCCAAATAAAACCTACATACAATGGACTAAAATTGTTTAAAAAATTCCCATGTATAGTAGATCGACAGGTGGACAAACAAACTACAAAAAGAATTATAGCGTTAAACTACTGGAATGTTTGAAACAAATTCGCGAAATCTGACTAATTTTGGGGCGTTCTCGGAATGAGGAACCCCTAACATGCTCGATGATCGTTACGAATTCTAAGTACCCCACCTGCAAAAATATTGCCACGCGCATAAAATTTTTGTGCCATACGACGAATAACCAAAGCTCCCGATCGTAAAGAGTCCCAAATGGAGGACCGTTTTATCAGCGGAGCATCCCAGAAGTCCCAAAAACACTGATGACCGGTGACGCAGGGCAGAAACGTAGGCGAAGCCGGACGTTGTTTCGGCAACCGTCGAAAGTGCTGGCCGCGTGGGCGATCGCGTTCAGGAACGAGCGAGCAATTCCGAAATCGACTTTTCGACTTGCAAAACACACCGGTGGGCGAGCGAGGCCCGATCGGGAGAAGTCGGCGACGAAGACGACAACGACGACGACGACGACGACACGGCCGTTCGCCAACACGCGTATCTGGAGCCCCCACCCTGGCGCCAACTTATCACGGACGAATCGGTCGCGTGGGCGATCACTTCCGGTCAAACGATCTCACTCGATAGTTTGCGGACGATGGTCAGTGTTTCGTGGAAGATTACCGAGCTGGGGCTGCCCTTTTAGGGACGCGCGGGATTCAGGAGTTTCTCGGATCTCGGGGACTTCTTTGTTTTCCCGAATGTTCCTTCACTATTTTATTAAGCGCGTAACATATCTGCTCCTTCACCTCGTTCCGAGCGAGCCTGTCTGTCGCTCGTCTCATCGGATCTACTTCGAAGCGGTTCGCGCGCAAAATGTTTGATTTAATTTCATCTTAAGGGCGTTGGATACCTACCGTTTTTCAAGGGCTCAACGTCCGCCGTTCTGCAAGTCCTAATTGTTGATCAATTTTGACGAACAATAGCTCGTTTGAGAGATGGCCAACAGAAATGTTGATACAAGGTTTTGTTTATGAAATACAGCGATCCAAAAATTACTAAAGTTTAAGACAACTTTACATATCGAAAGAAACCTTGTATCGAAATTCCTGTTGGTCATCTCGTGCGATCATCCTTTATCTTTCAAACGAGCTATTGTTCATAAAAATCGATCAACAATTACGACCTTGCACAACGGCGGGGGTAATGCTTGTTTTCGGCCATTTTTGTGAAAAATTCGCAAAAATTAACCCTCTTTATTGCGATGCATAAGAATAATGGAGGGTACTATTTCCCTCACACCCCTATAGTTAGCATATTGTCCGCCCGTTTATTATCATCCCACGGTGAAGTCACTATCACGGTTCGCGCTAGCGGTATCCAACAGCCTTAATCGCCCAATCCATTGACTTTGTCCGGGTGTGTGAGAATTGTCAAAATTCGCGGGTTGGAGTTTCCGGACGCGGTCGAAACAGATGATCGTTTAAGATTCGGGTTACGTTTCACGGAAGTGCCAACTTCCTCGGGGCCTCTCGGACCCTCCGTTCGTTCGGTAATCCTATCACGTGCCATATACCCTTCGCTTTCGTGTACTTTTTTACAACTCGTGTTCAACGACGGATAATCATTTCTCCGCGACACTCTTCCACCCGGATAAGCTCCCGACGCGTTCAACGAGACTGGATTTATGATTCCCGTTTACGAGCCGCTTTTAAAGTGCTCCAAGCTTTCCTTCCGGTTAAAAAGTCGCGTAAGATGGACTATTTATACAACCATTAGCTTACAATCTTCGCTCGGCTTTCTATAAATACCGATCGCGGTGCAGTAGTCTCGTTTCGTCATCTTCCTAACGACTCGTAAAGCCTTCGTGACAGTAAAGCCTGCCTCTCGTCTCAACGCTGTCTCATCTATTCCAGCATCGCGAAACCGACTACGATATCGCGGTTAAACCGAGGACTTCATTACCCCTACGGCAAAAATGCTGGACTACCCCCGTTCGTAGAGATAATCGTAATTTTATTAAAGCTATCGATTATCCGATAGACTTCCACGAGGAGTAAAGGTGGATAAATATAGATTGCGCAAAAACCTTTACTATTCGTCGAGCGGTAACGTTGGTTCAATTTCAGTTCGATATACTCAACGCCGCGCTTGAAATTGCCGAAATGGTTACGACAAAAGACTATCTATCCCCGTCATTCCGTCGAGCGTCCTCTTCGCCATTAAAGAAGTGGGACCCGGAGAAAGAACAAAATAGTCTCCTTCTCTCGATCAAGATCTCAAACCGCTCTTTTATCGCCTCGACGAAAGCTTCGCCAACGGAGCGTGGCGCAGAGATGAGTTAAGGCTCATTTGGACGAGTACACCGAGCACCCGAAAAATTCGCGGCTGTAAACCACCGCGGTACGCCACGGCTCGTTATCAATCGTGCGCGGTAGACCATACGAGCTGACTCGGGGCACGCGCCTGGCGGGGTCGTAGGCCGCCCCACCCCTACTCTTCGCGCTCTCCCTTCCCCCTGTCTGCGCGGAACCTGTGGGAGAGGAAAGGAGAGTCACGGCCCCCCCCACTCCCGCGCAGGTTCGAACGGGGCCCGCGGGGCCCAGTCCTCCCACTCGACTGGGTTCCTTCCCCTTCGAACCTCTCTTCCTCGCCACCACCACACCTCGCGGCTCTCGACGATTCCCCGCGACCCGCCTCTGCGCCGCTCGACTCTACTCGCGTTCGCTCCGCTGTGCACTCGCTGCACGAGACGCCGCTACAGTGGCTCTCTCTTAGTCTCCGTCTACGCATTCCATCTTCTTTCTTCTCTCACCACCATCGTCACTAACCCCCCCACCCCCCTTCCCCCGCCGCGAAAGTTCTTCGTTTCAGAAGTAATTCAATCTATCCTCCTCTTTTTTCCTCTCGACTATTTAAACGTTTCGGATCATCGTGTTGACGTTGATCCACGCTTCTCTGTCTGACTCCCTTCCACGCGAGATCCTCCCTCCCTCTGGGGACCCCCCCCCTCCCCCTCACCCCACCCCACCCCCACCCAACCGTTATGGCCCAGCTCTCGTAATGCGGCCCACACGCGCGCTCCACACTCGCGCGCAAATCGCATAAACACGCGCGCCGACGCATATACACGCACGGCGGGGTAGAGGCGACGAGCGACGGAGGAGCGGTCCTACCTCCTGCAGGGGACCGTGTCACGTGGCCCCCAGGCCGTAACAGCACGCAGCACGGGCTGTGCTCTCCCGTGAGCGGCGCACACAACACCAGTCAGAGACGAGCCGAGAGACCGGGCGCAGATCACACTCTCTCCCAGGAAGCGTGTGCTTTCTCCCTCCCTTTCTCTCCGCCTCTCTCTCCCTATCTGCCTGTCCCTCTTTCTCTTTCTCTCCTTTTTCGTCCCTCTCTGCTCTCCATTAACCGCGCTCTCTTTTTTTTCCCCCCATTTTCCACCCCCGTGACACCGCGAGGGATGTTGAGTATCGTTTACGGTTTCGCCATACCCGTTGCCGTTTTTTTTTTTTTTGTTCACGTTTTCTATCCGCCGTTCGCCGCGCGGCGGCGGCATTTCCTCGCGCTCGCGAACGGTACGACGTTCGCCACGTGCGCCGCGGGCGTCCCTCGGTGCAGTGTATTTATAGTGCGAAGAGCAACCCCCGCTCGCACGTGACACACGGTGCCTAGTGGGATCCTGTGGGATTTTTCATCTCTGTGTTCGTTTAACGTACATTCTCGCCGGTGACCGGAAGAGAAGCTTCGTCACTGGCACGAATTTGGATTCTCACGGAGACAAGTGTTGTTTGTTGTGCAAGATCGTTGTACGTCGAGTGAGAGGTACTCCGAACGTTCGGCGAAGTGGAAGTGTGAATCGTGATTCGACGTTGTGCGATCAATCGTGCCAAAACGGATGTCAATGGTGTCGGCGTACGATTCTCGATAAGGGAGTCACGCGTAACATGCTCGACCGCCGACGCTCCGGCTGGTATTCGCGGGTGAAACTGAATGGTGTGCATTTTTTCAATATTTTAACGCGACGCTCGGCGTCGTCTTTGTTGGTTTCGTCGCTCCTGGCTGAGTAAGAGGCAGCTATCTCGCCTTCCTTCGATAGGATTATTTGACGTTTCGATAGTGACCTTTACTTGGTCGTAATCTAAAGTTTCAAGCGTTAGCGGAAATCAATTTCTTTTCTTTAAAATACTTTCGATTCGATAACACGATGCAGTAACGCGCCTTCTCATCTCCCAAAACAACGACCCGTCGTTAAAAATAACCTTGAATTAAACAAAACACGAATTAAAAAACAATCGCTCGACACGTCGAGAAATCACTTTGACCGTAACCGCAACATGTAAAACAATGAAACACGCGTTCGTACTTCGGTACGAATAAACAGAAACGTCATGTCAGGTATCGCATTCGCGCCGCAAAAGGTATCCCCGAATCGCAGTGTTTACACCAGAACATCGAACTTGGCCGACCTCACGCGTTTCTCATCGTCGAACATTTCAACCGTACGGAATCTCAATAAAGACCTATTAAGACCGTGAAATGCGGTGATAAACTCGCGACGCAAAACAACGAGCGTCGAGTGTCCGTACACCGGGTAAACATTTTTACGACGCTGCCGTTGTTAAGACTCGTCGGGCAGTAAAAAGTGCATATTAAAGCCCCCGGGGTCCGTGTAAACTCGTTAAAAAGCACCAGTCCGCGAATCCGACGTGGCGTGGCGTGGCATGGTGTGGTCGAGCTGTCACGTCGGACAGAGTCCGCCAAAAGGAGACGAGATTCGCGCCTCCTTGCCCAAACGACGGGCTAATGACCCGCGGATAATTAAAGGGTGCACGCGGAACACTCGGATCGTTATTACTTTCGCATCTCGGCGTCGATCCATCTCGCTTCGTCGTCATGCTCGTTTTTCGGATTTTTCTTGTTTACTCCGGGCACGCCGGAGAGATCCCTGTTCGCAAACTTTATTACCGGTCGCGTGACGCCAGCAGCGTCGTCTCGAGCTGCTTGGGATAAGCACGAGGAACGCGATGTTTTTTTTTTTACGTCAGGTTAGTTTGAGACAAACCCCGGGAGGGAGGTCAGTGATTCGTGATTAAGAGCTCCGCGAGGGAAGCGATAAGACCGAGAACGCTTAATGTAACTCTGCCGTAACGAAGCGCGGTAAAAGTGAAGTGCCGAGATAATTTTTATGAAATCATCGTGGCTCGAGGATGGCGCTTAATTTATTTGACAGAATTCTTAATTTTTAATCGAAGCGGTAATTCTTGTTTTTAATAACGGCACCGTTATCGCGAGTTATTCAAGTACCGCGCAAATATTTTTCTCGACGCGCGATCTTGGGGTATACGTTTATAATATCGCGGTATTGGACGTGTTCGCGAGGGAAGCGTCGGTAGACGAAGCGAGAGACACGCGTAACGTAAACCGCGAGAAAGACCGATCGACGCAAATCACCGCTCAGAGTTTACGCGTCGCCCTTCCCTCTCGTGTCCTCCGCGAACTTAATGAAGCGATTCCTATCGGCCGAGCAAAATCTGATAATTAAATCAAGCACCGGTCAGCGGCGTCGGATATTAATTGAATCGCGATCGGATTCGATCTACCTCGTTTCGCAAACACATCCTGCCGACCCGCTCGTTCGCGACGGGTTATGATTCTGATGCGTACCTCCGTTAAGTCCCATCGGTTAAACTCGCGATGGCAGATTATGTCGGTGATTCGACTCGATTTCCTCCTCCGAAATGGCCTTCGTCGGGATACATTTAATCTCGGCGGCGAGAAATTTCGGAACATTATCTCCTGGCGCGTTTAATTAGATCCACCTGATGTTTCCACACAACTATCGTCGTTTCGAGGCCTTCGGCTCGAAGATTAAATGAATTTCCCATCGTCGTTGAGTCACGCAAGATAATTTTGATAAACATTCGGCGGTTTCATACTCTTCTTTTCCTTCGATGCAACGGTAAACGAGAAAAGGAGTAAAGGTTGGATCTCGTTCGTCGCGCCGCCGGAGATCGGAATTGAGGATAGACCGTGTTCGTTACATTTTTACAAGAATCTGTGCTTTCCATCGAAGCGAGAGAGGCTGGCCGGCGAGAAATTGTGAATCGTCTTTGAGTTGACGACCGATAGCATCAGAGTGCACGTCACATAGGAATTCAATAAGAATCGCGATAGCGACTGAAATATCGCAAATCGCGTTTCGTTTCGAGCACCGGTCCGGCAACGCTCGCCGCGAATAAATTCGTAAGCGAGAGAGCCGTAGTGAAAGATCATGAAGATCGGCACGATCAGATAAGAATCGACGGTACTCGGGGGCTGATGGGTCCGTGACGACGAAAAGAGTCTTTGGAAATGCGTGTCGAGGCCGAGGCAGCCGCCAGGGAGCCTCGTGGGAGGGGCCAAGCAATTCCTCTCCGCTACAGCAGGAGGGTCCGCTGCCTGATTTCTCTTTCGCAACCCTCTTTCCTTCCTCTCGCGAAATTCGTGGACGCGATACTTTTATCGGGACGATTCGAACCTCGGATAAAGCTGACGCATAAATCCCGTCGACTTCGCCGCGGTACAAAGATTCCACCGTAAAACGAAAATCAAGTGCTTGCCTCTGAACCAACGAAAGGGCCTTTAAAACGTTTCGCGTCTAACGCGCGCTCGGTGGGGTCCGACAAGCGGTAAATACGAAACTGTCAAATTTACCGCGACCTACAGCGAAGGGTTGCCACGGGTCGACGACGAATCTTACGAATTGTGAAATCCACGACGTACCGTTTCTTTTTTCTCGCGCCAAAGGACTCGTGTCGAGCATGAAACTGAGAGATAATAGACGAGACACGGGGTTAAACGAGGTGGGGTACCTCGGTACGGCAGGTACGTTCCGAGAGAGCTGCCACGTTAATTTCGTAACTTGATACGTCATTAAAGATAACGAATCGCGCTATTAACCCGGCTACGGTTAATTAAGCGAGACGTTATAAATCGCAGAAAATCATCGCGAATTAATCAGCGCTGAATCGTCCGATCGCGCTCTCAGTATCTTGTTATTCTTCCTCTTCTTGTTCGGTATCGTTTGGACCGTGCGAATAACGACATCGGCGCGCTAAGTAGGTTGAAAATCGAGACGAAACAATTCCGCGAAACGTAATCGGTAGCGTTAACGTTAACGAACTGCCGGCGGCAACGAGCGAGTTATAATAGTCATTACGCTAATCGCCCACGGTACGCTCGATCGGGGATAAGAATGATCCAGGAGAGCTGATTGTAATTACATAATCACAGGAATAACGCTATGATATTGCTTAATAACGTTTGCCAGTGGTAATACAAACGAGTTAAGTGATACGTAAGAAAATGTAGCAACGTTAATAGTATCAATTAAGAAGTAGCGGGGAATGCGGTATTATTAACTGTGTTAAGTAAAACGCTCCAGAATTGCGAAACTAGTAAAATGAGAGTCACGCGGAGCGATTTGAACCGCGCATAAATATTAATTGGTAGAAATCAAAAACTTGAGACTTAAAAGTCAGCCGGTCGCTAGATTAGAAAATTGCGAAATCAATTCGAATAGTAATCGTGTTTTAGCGAACGATTTATCGAACGCTGCGATAATGTTAAAATATGTGGTTCGGTGGGCGATGAGCGAAGATTCCTAGTAATTAAAAATGTACATAATAATCGACGAAGGAGCAAGAAAATCGCGCGATCACGTGGGCGCTTATTTAGTGCGCGGTGACTTGTATCTACCGATCTCGGGTTTAATAATTTCGGCGTTAATTAAATGGCCGTGCGTGGGTGCACGGCGAGTGCGTCGAAAACGTTCGAATACGTTTTGTCAACTTTCACTGACGCTCCCAGCCTCCTCTTGCGCGGCGCTTTAATACTCTCTCGATGATAGTTATTAAACCGTAAACCGTTGTCGTCGAAGCGCATCCGGTGGTGAAATATTTCTCGCTTCTCGCGTCCCTATAGATTCTACCATTTCGAAATTCAAAAATACAACAACGTAGATCGAGATCGCGTCTCGACGCGTGAGATTACACGAGATACGCTCGTGTACTAAAATCGATGCAATTTTCCGTTAACCTTGCGGTCTCGTTACTCCGATATCGATTCTACCGCAAGAGATGATAGCTAGAATCGAGATAATAATATTGAACGCTTCAATTGATTTATTCCATTCACGGTAACGCTTCTTACTTATCTGTTTGCGAACATTAAACGTTTAACGTCACCTCGCAACCTCTCGGATGACCCGTTTTCTCGCGGTACCTTTGTCGGGCCACGGAGCCGTGTGTTTTCCAAGAAAATCGTCCCGATTTTCCATCGCCACGCGTACATTTTTTGTCTTGCTTTCACTGGTCACGATTTTTCTCAATGCGCGACCAACGGATAAGTGTGTCTCCCGCGTTTTCGAAAGTTACACGCGCCTCTTTCTGCCTCTTTCCGCCTCTTTCCATGGCCGTCGATAATTCACCATTATTTTGCATCAACCTGGGTGGAAGTGACGCCCACGCGTTCGAAACAAACGACGGAGAAAGAATACAAAAGAAGCCACGCGTCCCCGCGACGCCGTTGCCACCCCCCGGTCTCTATTAATTTCGGACGATTAGGTCGACCGATTCTTGCCGCTAATTGCCCGAAGATTCGCCGCGGGGCCGAGGGGGCAGAGATCGGGGATTAATTAAATTGAATCAAGCTTAATTAGCCGTGACCACTCGGGCCGTGGTACCAGAGAGTCGAGAATGAACGCCAGAGGCACTCGGCAAGATAGATGAGACGAAAACTCCGGTGGACTGAAGTCGAGCCACGCCCAACGCTAATAGTGCGCGCGTTTCCAATTTCTTTTTTGAATTTTTCAAGTGAAAATTAATATTTTTAACGGTTCCACTTGGATCGCGCGGTGAATCAAACAGCGCTACGGCGTTGCGTGAATGTTTTATTACGTTACTTCTGAGCTTTGTAGCAATTAAATAATGCAATAATCCTCGTAGGTTGCTTTTTATCACGATTGGTTCCACGAGCAAGATCGTGTGATTACGATTACTCTTTACGAGACATCATTCACCGTGCTTCGGTCGAGGGAGAAACGAAGGAGTTTATTAAGTTTCCCCGTTACTTTGAAATCCTTTGGATACATATATTGGTTCGTTTCTGCAATTAGACGTAATTACGTTCGTATCGTTCGGTCGTAACATTTACCCGATTCCCGAAACATGATTCGCAATGACGCGGTTAATGAAACGAAGGTGAAATCAGTTCCCGAGTATACGTATCCGCTTAAATCCTACCGAGGAGAAAACGCGTGTGAAATTCAAACCAAACCACCTAAAGGCGCAATTAAGAGGACCGTGGGTGAAAGTGTTATATTGCGTCGTACGATTGTTTAAAGTTGACGATTAATTATGCGATGACCGATTAAAAGCCCGAACTTCGATCAGCTTCCGGAGACAATATTCGCGATGTAAGCTGCAATAGAAACAGGAGCGACGAAAAAGACCAAAGAGACGTTGACGCGTTAGTGTCCGAGTATTGCGCGCGATATTCGATAAAAAAGAATCTTGATAAACCCCACTGTTGTCGATGGTATCGCGAAATCGAAAATCTCTCGTTGATCGTGACTTTCGTGTCTCGACTTTTCCGTTGAATTAAGAACAGAAGCGGTCGCGAAACACAATTATAATTTGTAACTTATTCCTAATCTTTCGATCAGAGTAACAAACCGTACGAAGATCGTAACGTTGCAATACTCGGCCTACCGACTATCGATCGTCGACGGGAAATCTCGTCGTAACGATCGATACTCATATTTCGAAAAATCGTCGACTTGCAGGGACCGCCAATCGCAGGAGCGTCAGTCTTTGCGACGAAGAGTGGATTGGAAAGAAACGACTTTTCGTCGTTGGCATCGTTAACGAGACAAGAGGATTTTAAAAGCTAGTCAGTGTACGTGAAGAGCATCGGTTTCACGCGTGTATAATTTGCGATCGCGCAAAAATTCCTTCTGGATCTCAGTGCGCGCAAAGTGCGCGAATTGGCGAAACATTGCGGCTAATCGTCCGTCTCGTAAAAATGTTTCGAAGAAAACGCGGACAGACGATCGTCGAGATGATGGGAACTTCTTAATGAAATCTTCAGCGTGTTACGACGCATCGATATACGTGTGCTAGAGAGAGAGAGGGAGAGTGAGAGAGAATATTATTTTGTCGTGCCTTCTTATTTAACCATGGTTACCTTGGACACGGAGCAGAAGCCCGAAAGGCAGCACTGCGGGCGACGCATGTGCGCCATTTGCAGACGCATCAAACGTGATAAAGGTAAAGGTCGTGACTCATTTTATACTTTAGACGTAAGACCAACCGGTGGATCCTGACACGATTAAACCTTAAATATGTGCCGCGATAAAAAGGCAACACGATTTGTGCCGCGCCTTCGGTGTCAGAGGTAAAAACATTCGTATCGTAAGAACTGCAACATTATCAGGTTCTTGAATTGATAGACGACGACAGAACTGATAAAAAAAATTATTAGCAGCGATTTAAAGTAAGGGTATAAGTATTTAAAGGGTTAGTAAATTAGTAAATGAGTAAATTGCACTGGTAAACCCTACGTAATGAAAATAATTTGATATTGACCGTCGGTGCGCCGTAAAAATCGCTGTTCAATATTATATTATCGAATAATCCTTTCCTTACTGTTTTGAGACGTGACGGTAATTAATCTTCCATTGCTACGTATCGCGCAAAACTCCCACGTTCCACGAAGTCTTACCTCACGGTTTTTCGCAGCATTTTAAGAGTTATCGTTAAAACATTTAATTATTTTTCTCCACCTCAATTATTCATTATTAAGATACGAAGGGATAACGCGGAGAACGAAAATTAAACGCGTGATAGAACATTTCACGCAATTTATGTGATGAAGGAAGCATCGTGAGCTGCTACGCTTTTTCTCCGCTCCTTCGGTTGCGCTTTTTCCGCATTGAATCGTATATCCACCTGTCTGTGCTCGCGATAATTGCGAGGAATGAATGCATTCCATGAAACACACTCATCGACCGAAGTCCCGGCGTGCACGGAAACCTTCGAGGAGGATCGGTGTAACGTCTAATTACACCGGAGGCCCGATTTACTATGAAAAAATTGTTCGCTCATTAAATTCACAACTCATTTGCTACCGCTAACGATCCTCGTGCACGAAGTCCACCCTTCATTCTACGTTTACCACGAATATCGTTTCATTTTCACGCGGTGTACAATTTCGTGGACACGCGATATATCTAACGATAAGACGCCAAAGAATAAAAATGAACGCTGGCTTAATTTCGAATACCGACAATAGTCTTCGCTGTACTTACGTTAGTTCATAATAAAAAGAATCTCCAGCGCTTTTAAGCGTGATTAGCGAATTTTCGCTCGGTACTTTCAAGAATAAAGGATGCAAAGGAGAAGCAAAAGTAATGCTCTCACGCAAGCCTGTCGGGTTACGCGTATTAAAGAGTTACGAATGTATCGCGGACCGATTCGAAACTGGTTCGTTCTCTTTCTTCGTGCCTCCGCGTCCCTGGGCGTCCTCGTTGTTTCATGCAAATCGCTCGTTAGTCGAAACACCTGAAATTCCTGTGTGGGACGCATACATTGTCTTCGAGGGGTCCATGGATTATTCATCCACGTGGTGTATTCGTGTTAAGCTGACAGACCGACTCGACTGACGAAGGAAAGGCAGAGAAAAGGAGGATCGTTTGCCACGGCAACTCCGGATTCCTTCTTTCGCCCCATCGGCTAATCGTTCGTCAGTTACGCTAACCTTTCGCTGACAATATTATTTGCATTGCAAATGCGACGGTAATTTCATTTTGCAAATTTTTAACAAAGCAAAAGAAAAGCGTGCCTCTACATTCGTACGCGCCGTCCCGTCGGTTACGCTACCATGTTTCGTTAACAAAATTCTGTCCATTCTGAATGTGACACACATTTTTCTTCCTAGATTGCGTACAAGGGGACGAGTGACAGAAAAATGTGCAATTTGTACGACCGCGTAGTAACAATAACGTCTTCGTGAGCGAACAATTATTAAGTCATTTTTCATTGCTCGATACATCGGCGATCGTTAAGGAGGAAATAAAACGCGGCATGACTTTTTGCCGATGACCACGATTCCACGGAGCAGTTTCGTGGCGCGATGCAATCGATTTCACATGCAAAGAATCGGAACGCGTTTGGTTTATGGCGTTTCGACCTTCGACGCAGAAATACGTCGACAACCCATCGCGTATCCCGAGACACCCACGTATCACATTCAATTGCACTACTCGCGTAGTTTCGGGATACATCCGTGTTTTTTTTTTCACCCTCGACGCAACTCGTACATTCTTCGTACGTTTTGCTTGTTTATCGCTATTTTCCTTGCATATTTTATACCACGTCGAGAAGATTTTAACTCGCAGAAGAAAGGAGTAAAATCAACTCGAGCGGAAGCGGTCTACCGTTGCACAATATTTTACAACTGGTTTATGTTTACATCGACGCGTAAGTTATTCATATTCTAGAAGAAATATTGAGAAATCAACGATCCCTTCGCAACGCGAAAGAAACCATTCGGAATAGTGGAATGTTATGAATGGTCGGCGATTTCATTCATACGAACGATGCGTATCCCCGCAGCGTTATGTCGCCATCGTGAAATTAATGCTTACCCGCGATTTCATCAGCGATCCGCGTCCTAAGATGTTTCGGCCCACGCGTGCCCTTCGTTCGTTTCATAGCGTAAGCGTAAACGGTGCCCCGGGGATATTCGATTTAACTAATTCATTAATTCGTTCATTCATCCCGGGGCCAACGATCAATTTCCGGAAGAGCGGTTGTTACTCCAAGTAGAAGAGGTCAATGGAAACGCTAGCGATAAAACTCTCGATTTCATTTCCATATCACGTCTAGCGATACGTCTTGAAATAAATGGACGCGCGATGCCTATCTCGCACGCTTGAATACCAAACTATGTATTTGCAAATCGATCTCCAGTGTCAAGAAGGAAGCAAGAAGCTCTTAAATTCGGTTCAATGACAGATCAATCTTCCAAACACCCTAACGACGGGGTTCTTTACCAAAACTCGCACAAACCCAGCTTTCCGCGAACGCGTGTAATTTAGAGAAATGGAACATGAACGAAGAGGAGGAAAGCGAAACAACCGAACCGGCGCGTCGCCCGCCCCTCGAGGACGCGGAAGAAGGGCACTTTCGTAATCGCATAATCTCGTGAATGGGTCGTGGATTCATTCATCCGCGACTTCGGAGTACCTTCGAAAGCGACGGGTACGCTCGGTTTCACGAACAACCTTGCTCTATGCCTAGGCAGTTATGGCAGGCGTGACTAGGCTGGAGGTCCCGATTATGATAAAGCGCGTGGGCGAGCCCACGCTCGCCCTTCGCTCGTTCATTCATAAATTCAACTCTCACCGCGTGGCGCGTGCGTGAGAGGGAAAGAGAGAGAGAGAGAGAAAGGGTGTACGCGTACACGACACGCGTGTCTTTCGTTGCCTCTCGCGTTACACCTTCCTGGCGATGAAGCACGTTGTCCACAGTGCTGTCGTTTCTTTTATCGCCGTCGAAATCCATGAAGAATATTTCGACGGCTCGTCGGTCGTTCGGATACATATTCTACGAGCACGATCCACGCCCTTAAACCCGGGGAAGAAACGGGAGTCATCGATCTTTCCGGAAGGAATACAAGCGTTTCAGTTTGTTCGATAGTTCTCTCTAAACTCATGAATTTCATCCGTCAAGCTCGCGAGTCACGGGATTTATTTTACTCGGGTGTATCGTTGCTATACGACTATTTTCTTCGAATATAATTACCGGGGAATCGTTTTGTTTTGAAATAAGTGCAAAGCGTATATTTTTAACGAGCGAAAACAATGATCGTATCCTTCGCATCTAGTTTTCCTTATCCCTCGCGCGACGTCTGAAATTATCATCGCCTTAATTATATGTACGATAAAAACTTCGATTGCCATGACGAATATTTTAAACAAAAGAATGCCACCCTCGCCCGTAGCTGTATACGCGTATTCTTGAATCTTCGATTACCGAAATAATCGCGACATTATGTTGATATTACATCCGTCTGCGCGAATACGGTTCAAGTCGCACCGCGCGTATCAAATGGTAGGCACGATTATAAACAAAAGGCGAATGTTTCTTTCTCCGGTTGGTTTCGCAACCCTCGTCCAGTCCACGCGACCATGCATCCACGGTATTACGCGTTCGCTCGCTTATCGCGCACTTTCTTGCAACCCTGCTTAGAGAGGCACACGTACAAGCGCGCACCCGCGCGCGAGGGCACACAGAAATCCAGCGTGGTATCACCTATCCTCGCAAAGCCGCCGACAGGTTTCCAAAGCGGTCTCAGAATCGGCGGATGATTATGCGGACCGGTCTATTTCTAGAAGCCCCGAGTCGACGGACATACTAATTATTTTTTATCGGCTCGTTACCACTCGTCTTTGGCAAGGGAGCACCGGGAGGAGGTGGATAATAGAAGGGGGCAGGAGGAGGCAAAGCGAAGAAACGACAAAGAGAGAAAGGGAGCAAAAGAACGGTATGCCTCTCTGATATCCACGACATATCGCAACCGGGTTTCCAACGAGAGACGGATCGAAGATCGGTGCGAGAGAGTAGAGAGACCAGAGGGGGAGAGAAATGAGAGGATAAAAAGAGTGTCTCCGATACCTATGAACCGAGGTATCGCAATCGGGTTTCCAGTGAGAGAGAGAGAGAAGGAGAGACAGGTCTCGAAGATAAAGAGGAGAACGGAACTATGGGAGACAGCGCGAGACTGCAACGAGAGGAGAGGGAGAATCAAAGAAAAAGAGAGAGAGAGAGAGAGAGAGTGAGTGAGTGCGGGAGCGAGGGAGGGAGAGGGAGAGGAGAAACAATTGACATTCTACGCGCACGTTCGATCGAGTCGCAGAGGGACGAAGGGGAAGGGTCTTTGAAGAAGGGGTAGGCGAAGGGACGCAGAGGGGGGTAGATGCACGGTGGCATGCACCTGTGCATTGCCGCCATATACGACTCGAAGTTATGGCGTTTTTCTCCACGCCGACGGGGATGTGTGCTCGTACGTATACGATCGTATCTTAACCGGCGAAACCAACTCCATTTCTGGACGGTCGGCCGCAAACTACTACGTCTGTAAAGCTCGCGACTTCGGCCCGTCGCGGTGCACCCGAGGTAAATTAATTGTCCGCGAAGGTGTGTTCGACGCGGTGGTTCGATGGACGGGGAAAGGGGGTGCGGGAAAGAAGGTGTACGGGGAGGGCCGCGATGGGAGGAATGGGAAAAAAGGAAACGCGGGTAACGACGGAGCGCGTTCGCCTCCTTAATGTTTATTAGACACGCCAACTTGCCCACACGGCCCTACCAACGCCATTTTTTTTTTTCTCCATCGTGGGCACGCAACACTATTACCGGGTGTTGTTGTTGCACTCGTAGGACGTGCTTGGCATTGTTTGGCTTTCCGTGGAAATGGGGATGCTACTTCCACCAATTTCGACCCGGGACTAGCCTGCTGCCTTTATTTTTTTCTTTTTTCTCCTCTCTTTTTTTCTTGGCATGGGAACTCGTCTGCGTTCGCTCGGTTGGCCAATTTCACGTGGAGGGTTGCGGGTGAATTCGTTGCGGGAATGGGAGCGGATTTGTGCCAAGATGGAAACGCGAGAACAATTGGGAAAGAGAGAATGACAATGCGATGGAACGCTGTGAGAAATGGCTGAAATTACGTTCCGACAGCGACGTTTATGGGTTTCGATGAACGGTCGCTTCATTACGGACGTCTCTTTCGTCGTTAACGTAAAATGATATTTCCCAGTTGCCTCGAAAACAAAGTGAACGGTTACGACATCCGTAATTACCTTGGCGATACGAGATGTAACGTAAAGAAAGTATCAGTTTCCTTTATTAGGTAGACTGCTGAGTATGTACTTTTGATATTTTATCTCGAGACGGGTGCCCTAGGTGAACGAGGAGCAATAAAGGTATATGGCATAATAAAACGAAGATAAACGATGGGTACTATATGTATTACGAGAAACTGTATTCACGAGCGGATCCGTTATATTAAATGAAATAGTAAACGTCAACCCTGAGCGCATGGATACGACAAGAGATACAATCCACGTCCGACGATTCGCGAATTATAAATTGAAACCGACATGCCTATGTTCGCGGGTGACAAAGATTTCTATCTACGTCCCGTACCCCCTCTCACCCCTCTCGCTCTATCCGTCCTAACAATTTCGTCTCTCGATACTACCAACCCATTTCGCCAATCCATTTCAAAACACGCATACACCGAAAATCTAAAAATGTTCAATCTCTCGGCGTATAGAACGCGTCCCGCCGACATCGGCGAAATAAATCTCCGGCGATCGGTCGACGTCTCGTTCGACGCCGCGCAATTTCTCGCTGAAACCCTTCGTGGCCGATCCAAAGAGAAAAAATTGCGCATCCGGTAGTCGTCGGGAACTGTATAAACGGTAGACTCCGTTAATAGCGGTCACGTGGCAGTCGGTGCTGCCACGTGTCCACGTCGACGAGGGAAGATTGGACGCGTCAGCAGAACGGCAAAGTGTGCCTACCTGGCGTGTGCCTCTTCCCGACGTGGCACGACCTGTGTGCTTGTGGGTGTAACCAGTTTCCGTGGGCTTAGCTGTCAAACCCACGTGGGCCGCCCACGCTGGCCAGATATATTACCGCTCTGTGAGAGAAAGAAGACGCCGTGGTTGCGGAACGCGGCGAAGCGGGAGGAACGGTGAAACGAGGGAGTGAGTGGGGAGGAGAGAGGGGGTATCAATAAAGAGGGAGAGATTTCTCCGTGTCGCAAGCTGAATTATTGTAAACGTAACAAAGCGTAATAAACGTATTATGTAGTTCGCGTCGGGACAGAAACAAAAGGGGAAGAGTGTGTGCCGAGCAAGAGAGAGAGAGAGAGAGAGGGAGAGATAGAGAGAAAGAGCGAGAGAAGAGAAGCCGAGGGGATAAGAAATATTGACGATAAAAGGGAAAGAGAAATGTTTCTCTCTGTCGCGAGTTGGAGCGTAATAAACATTCGTGTATTTGGCGTCGGAGCAGATACGGGACACGGGTACCGGTGTTACGGAAAGAGAAGCAAAACGGAAAACGCATAATCAATAGGGAGAAGGGAGAAGGAAGAAGAGACAAATAGAAAGTAAAAGAGTTCGCGCGAGGAGAAAGAGAACCGTGAAAGGGTGTAGGGGGCACAGGGAGAGGGAGAGAGATAGAGAGAGTGGCGAGAGGTCCTTCGGGAATGAGAGACGCGGCTTGCGACATAGGAAACCGTTTCACCTGGAGGAATATATAGGATTATAGCCAGCGTGCATCCAGGTTGCTCTTTGAAGAGAGAAAGGGAGGAGGAGGAGGCTGGAGGACGGCGGGCTAAGTAGGCGCGTGGGTGTACACGATGCATACAAAGGGGCTTTTATGAATCGTGTTTTCCCTGGCTTCGGTGGAAGCCTTTCGAATAATTAAGGAATGGCGTTTGTGCGCGCGCGTTTGACGTAACTGCGAAATATATAAATTCGAGCCTTTTCTTTTTTATGGCGATGATTCAGAGCGTAGACCGAAGTAGCACACGACGGTACCATAATAATGTGAGCGCGCGTCCCTACTCACGCGTGTGGCCGTGTCGCGAGTCCCGTTTCGATAGAGAATCTGGACCGAAGAGACAAAACAAATAAACGGGAACGTTCGAGCTTTTATAGGAATGATTCACTCGTTTGGGGGTGAAGAGTAAGCTGCGAGTCGTGTTTTTATCGTTCCGGCGGAGTGATTTGGTATCGTTACAAATTCACCGTCCGCAAACACGCCAACGGAGTCAATCTCGCGTGTTGGCATTTTTTTCCCGTCGACCCTGTTTCTTTCATTACTACGCGCAATATGCAGGTACGCGTATACATATAATATAATGTACTTAAAACACCGATGGCGGTGTCGCGCTTATCGATGATCGTACGTAAGCGTCGAGCGCGAACGCGCGAAACAATTCTTTACTCGCGTAACGAAACGAAAATGATTAAAAGTAACGATTTGCCGTAATAACGGTGAAGGTACGAGAGATCAGTTGTCCGTGAGCGATAATCGCGTAATTATGAAGTGAAAACCTTTCGCTAAGCGAACGAGGCGTCTACATTTATTCGCGTCCCGATAATATATAGGTACACGACGCTTTCCGTCGATTCGTTTGGCCCAACTGCCAATTAATATGCGTTCGGGCCAACTTTCGCCGTAAGAAGCCGCCAGCGGTCGCCCGATAATGGCAGGTGCTTCGGACGTAAAAACGTTGATTTACCAGCGCGATAGTCGAAACGACAATACGCTTGAAACAATGCCAATGGCTCGGGTCGATGTCGACGCGTTTACACGTGTAGTAATTACCATAACACAGGTATCGGAGTTAGTTAAGCAGCGCGTCTCGACGATTATTCGAGCTTCTCTCGCGTTACTGACGATTCCTGCCACGATAGATATTTATCCCATTAAATAACATTGAATTTATCGCATACGAACTTAACTGTCGTCGACTTGGAGTATCGCTAAGGCAATTCCCGAGACATCGTAATTTTCTTTCAGTTTTACCGATTTACCTGTAAATACATGATCGAGAAAACGTTCATAAGTCTTTCCCCGTGTACGAACGGCGAGAGATTATTTGCGAAAAGAAGTACTCGTTCGGGAGACGCTACTTGCCACCGGTTTTCTTTTTCGTTTTAAATTAAATTCACGTAAACGCAGATATTCCGATTACTTTCGCCGACGCTTTCCGAGAAACCAGTTTCGACGATCGGGAGGACTCTCGGCTCCTCCAGAAAGAAACAAACTAGAGGCTACCGCGAGAAAGAAGAAATAGTAAAAGAAGTAGAACAACAAGAGCGAGCGTATGGTGGAAACGGAGAAACGAGAAGCAAAGCGGAGAGCAAACGTTGCCGAAGAGGAGGAGGACACTCGCCGATTGATATAACGCTACGATTTGCGTAATATACGCTCACTCGTAAAGCTCCCGGTGATTTATCCCGGTAAATAAATAGATTTCGGTGTTGTTAACCCCGTTTTTCGTGCGGATGGTAGAAACGCCACCGGACACGCGCGTTTCCTCGCCGTGCAGCCGACATGCGTATCTTTTCGATACGCGCGTGCGTGCACGCACGCACGCACGCACGCACGCACGGACGGACGGACGCGTGTGGTGCAACGTCCTGTGGGTCGTAGGAGGAGCGGAAAGAAACTAACTGGCGCGGGATTAAAAATACTGAGGCCGAACTTGTTGCCCCCGTGGAAAAAGCTTAAGCGGATCGGGCACGGGGTTGGGGTGGGGTGGAGGGAGTGAAGCAAAGGGACAAAAAGTAAGGGGGATCGTGATATTTAAGAATTTCGAGGTGAATTTATGACCACCAGACGGCTCGCCGATGACTCTTAGGGCATGGATCGTCGAAAATGGCGGCGCGCCAGTGCTTACGTCGGATCATCCAGTCGTCGATCCGACAGCTTTAATTGTCGCGTAGGAAAACTTTGGAGCAGAATTGGAATGTTTTCAAAATTAGTACGAGATTGATGATAATGGATGCCGTTATAGCCGACCGTAAACGACGCGCGTTTCATTCTTTTTCTCTGGAACAATTTTGTAGCTACTTCGAAAATATTGATCGTACGAGGATTTTAAAATATAAATTAATCACGATCGCTGATTACGAAAATAAGCGTAATACGTTCACGATTTTACCGATCGATGACGAAGATAATTAACGAAGTGGGATTGTACAAGAGTCAAGAAATGTTTATATTTCTTACTTCCTATGGGAACTTTACTTTTCTTGGCTGTTATGTATTCGCTTTTCATTAATTATCTTCTATAACAATCGATAACGTCGTTGACGTTGGTATTTTATTCCTTCCTATTTTTTTCCGCTGATAGTACCAGATAAACATAGGGCTGCTACATCGTCGAGGTTTACCCGGGAATCGACACAAAGCCAATCGTTCCCATCGGACGAGAGATTTGATTAAAAATTGCGAATATTTTATAATCATTCGCCGAAAGCTTTAACAAAGACCGATAATTAATCGTCAGCTTATGCACCCGTCTTACTGGAATCAATTTTCACTGTGAATTGGTACGCCACCCACGGTGAAAGAGACAAATTAGCGGAATAGTATGATACCATCTGCAAGCAGCCGTGGTGCTCGAAGCAAAAAAAAAAATTTATTCCATCGTACGTTGGCAGAAGGAGAAGCATTGCGAAAGACAAGTGCGTACATCGATTAGAAGGCGTAGCCAGTAGGCGGAGCGTGCTAACGCCGCGTTAAGCTCGCGTACCACTAATATACACAAAGTTACACTCCGGTGCACAGTAATTCACCTATAAGTGAACAGGGTGCGCGTGTGCGCGTATCGCAAGATCGGCGCATATAAACGGTGGACGCGGTTCTCTCTATCCAGGGCCGTACCTCGATTGTTGTTTGCGTGGGCGCAAATTCGTCGTCACGGAAACGAAGATTAATTATTTCTCGCCGGTCAGTTTATCTTGGAACGCGGAATCCCGCGATAAGAGAATGCGAGAAATTCGCAGAGGATACGGAGGCTGGCGGCGGGCACGGTTGCCCATCCGCATTGGATCGGCAAATGACTCGTACTCTGTTAAATTCGAAAAACGAATCTCCGATTTCATTGACGATCGTTCGGAGTTATATTTGTTTTCTAATAATACCTTTAAACGATGAATCCTGTGATTATTGATTTATTGAATTCCCACAGGAAACGGATTGCGTAAAGTTGAAACTCGTGAAGTTACGTTCGTGCGCAAAGTACCACGAATATTGAAAAACTCTTGGAGCCAGTTCGATTTAAAAAAAAAAACAAAAAAACTAGTGTTTAAATTATGGATTGTCTTTTATCGTACTTTCACGCGAGTCGAGAACTTCAGCTCCTTTTCGGAGGATCATCAATTCTCGGACCTTCGACTTTAAATACCCAACGGTGAAACAGTTGGATATAAACCATTTGTACGTGGCGATATTTATCATTAGTTATCAAAGACAGCATTTCTCTCTTAATGCCCCGAAGCTACAAACGATAACAGTTTTATTCGTGACAAGAGAACGAAGAGAAAGGATACTACAAATGAAACGAAACAAGAGTAACGGCTATGCGATAAGCGATAACAATTATTATTACTCATTATTTCCTTTGTCCAAGGGACAACAATCATTGTAAGTTACTCGAACAGAAATTCAAGAGAGACGGCGGTGTGGTAGGGGGCAACGCGAGTCGTATTCAGCACTACGCTAGGCGTCCTCCCGCTCTTTGACGCAAGTGCGTACGCATTCGCGCACTCCGCCCAGTTTTGCGCTCGACAGCCCCGCAAACAATGGCGGGAAATGCGTCTCTAAAAAATTCAACGGGCCAGCGATAAATTCGCGACGAGCCGGCGCGAATTCTAATTAGTCTCCTCGTGACACTGAACTCTTGGCCGTTCGTTTCTATCTTTTTTTTTTTTTTTTCTCTTATTTCTAACGACCGTCCGGGCAATTTGGCGACAAGCGTTACTCATAAAATTAGAATTTCAACGCTGCATCGTTTCGCGTGATTCTACAATAATATTTATTTTAGTTATTAAAACACAGATTCGCGTAAAATCCTTTTCGTTTGTCCCTGAGACGCGTTGGATATCCGAATTCTAGTCGATTCACGATCGCGCGAATATTTTCCAAACAAACGACCCTGCTTTTATTTTCAACTTTGCCTCGGTTGTAAATCATCCATATTCTGTCCCGAATACACGAGCGGTCGTCCGAACAGTCAATTTCCCGAGAACCAGAGAACGTTTGAGCTCCATCGTTTCTAGTGGTCGTAACTCTCCACAGAAGACACGCGCGCAAAAGGATTATCCTTGTGGTTCTCCTTTTCTTTTTTGGTATCCGATGATTATTATCCGCTTCCCTTATTATCTATGAAAACACGGCTTTCGCTTTACGCGACGCGCGAGACACGGTCGTTGAACTAAATCAAATTGATGGTGCACAATATTTTATGTGTTTTTCTAATATACACATTGAGTCGCGAACCCATTACGCTTTACTACTTCCACCGTTGGGATCTTAAAATATGTGTCCCGTTTAAGGACGGTTTTACGAAGATCGAAAGAAGTGCGCGTTGAGAGGTCGTAAGGAAGCGGCGCGTTTTAACGTCTTAACGATGATAAATTGAATCACTATTTAAGGAATGGAACATCATTCTTTGGCACGCTTCGTGGATGTTTACGTCCCTCTATGTGTTTTTCCGAAGCCAGGGAAAAAAAGACGGACCGGAGAGCGTGATGTTTCTATTTTCAAAAATCTCGCGTCTCGTTTTCAACGAGATAAGAAAAATTCATGTCGCGGGGGACCAAAAACGCGGAAGGATAGAATCGAAAGAACGGTAGACTGAGCGGGAAGAGATAAGAAATTGATAACGAAAAACCTGATAGTTCGTGTAATAACGGATAAACGGTACCGACGGCTGTTTTATTATATAAATACTTCCCGAAAAGCCGAACATTTACATAATAACGGAATATTTTATATCATAATCAGCATTGTACGTAAACCCTATACCATTCCCGGATCGTTTTGGGATTTTTATCGTTGTGATATTCCTTTAAAAAAAATGGACATATACTACTTATTTTGAAATCGGCAGAGGCCGCTCTATGAAGATCGAGCAGCAAAAGAGCTGACGGAAGCTACGAAACTACAAAGCGGAAAGGCTTAAAGCGTAAAACAGAATAAACCGGCAAGATTCGAGAAACTATGACGGGAGAAGAGACAAGACTTCTCCCGTGATCTCCGGGCCTAGAGGCTTTATTTATACCCAAAGCTACCGTATTATTGGATCACCCCCGCGATCCTGGCCGACGTTAAGTGTGTCTTATGCCGCTTACGCGTACTCCTTTCTGTTTCCCGCTTGACTTCCGTCAAGCTGTCTAGAAAATGTACAAGGTGTTTTGGATATAATTGGGGCGATCCTCCACCGAGCTTCTCCGCGTGGTCCACATTGGATAGACATTGTTTTAATTATCGGTAATCCACGGTCGTGTCGAAACGATAATAATGATTAGGTACATTCGTATCGTTTTGCCGTTATTTGAAAAGTTTAGTAGCTGGACTAAACTTCGGCTTTCACGGACCTTTGATTCTGATTATTTCCATTCAAAGACGGAGATTTGTACAGGGTGGGGCATTATAATGAGCACACATAAATATCTCCGTTACTTACGTTCGTATAACGAACCCCCTCGGAACAAAGGTACGGTATTCTAAAAAGTACGTTACGGCGGTATACAAATGTTTTCCAACGTCTCTTTTCTTTTTGTCCTCGGAAATTTCTCGTACCTACGTCCATAAATAACAAAGATATTTAAGCGTTTCCGTTTAAATACTCCACTGCGTGTAATGGATGGGAAAATCAGTTTGAATGTAGGAAATTAGGCATGTCTATTGTGCATGAATTTTTTTTACGAAAATTTCATAAATTCTCAAACTTAGGCGATGCGAACGTAAAGCGCGAGAGACGTCGAACTTAGAGAAACGCGTACTTTCCAAATTACGTAAATAATGCATTCACCATGCGTAATACCCCGGTTAAGATATCCGCGAATGTAGTTTATCACGCGGAAATCGTAGTCCCGATACGCGTCGTGTATCGATTCCTTGAATAGCAAATGAACCCCTGTACATACGTTCGAGGCAACCGATATCCATTCGCGTATTATTAAAGATTCGAGCAAACTCTATTAATACTTACGCTTTCACTCTTATTCGAAACAGTCGCGCGATTAGAACTTTAAAGGCATCATTATTAACACTATTCCTACCAACACTTTGTGCATACCTATTTCTACCGTGCCCGGTCAAATAACCGACCTTTAAAACAACTTATATTTCTTAATATATGTAGAATGAAAATAATAGGCAATTTGATAGTGGAAAATTTTAGTGTATTTTGTTTAGAAACAGATAATGTATATTTTAATATTTAACCAGTTAACATTGCAGTTAAGTGGCAGTGCAATAACGTTGTGTTTCGGAAATTCTACGCGAAATTTAAGAAACGGTTGTTTGACTGGCCGTGGTAGGAATAGTGTTAACGATCGCGCGAACGTGGCTCGCGAAAAAAGAATTTGTTACGAGTAAAATTGGGTTTCCAGAATATTACTCTGTAACGACGAATGCCCCTAACACTCTGTGGTTTAACGAACGCGCCCCATTCTCCTCGCGGTATACCAGACGCTTATTCGATGATCCGTAAAATTGTCGGCGGTGGACTGTTTTTCACGGTTTCCGCGAAGAGTTCAGGGTGCGTGGCAACGATTTGTAAGATTAATAGTCGGGATGGACCCGAGAATTGGGGTCAAAACGGGAGTAACGATGGAAGAAGGGATTTCACGTACCACGATATTTATGAGATCGCCAAAGAAATCTGGCCTCTTCCGGAACTCCTTAACACTTTAACGCCGCGCTTAGAATTCCACTCAGTTTGATTTATTTGGCACTGTCCCGTCGTAAAACAAGCGTGTAAGGCACGAGCCAGGCGGAAGATCGTAAAACGAGCGACAACTTTGGGTTAGGCTCCTCTGTCTCAAAATTTTTGGTTCGTGCCAACCGATTTGAAAACGTATATTACCGGCTCGCCCCTAAACCCAACGATAAGCTTCTCGTTCATCTCGTTCAAGGAACTTTTTTTTTTAATTCCGTGCGTCGGGTAGTTAAATTTAAATCGAGAGCTGGAGTAATTTTACTTAATTATTCTTGGTCACGCTATTTTAATCCTCTTCACAGGTATGCGTTTAATCGTGAATTATCGTTACGGTATTTTTCATGTCGGGAATACCGTCCATTGAATCGCTCGATATTGAAAATAACGTTGCGAATCTCCGAGTTAAAAAGATATATCGAATTTTCCAACGATTTATCGGTATTATTATCTCTGACAGAGTACTTCGTGCCGCGTGCTCGAAAACCGTGACTAAAGCGTGGCAAATTCATACGCTGTTCCTGCTCGAAAGTGATAATAGGCGCATGACGAGAAGAATCGTCATACCCATTAAATAATGGCGCACCGAACGACGACGATCTCCCATTTCCATCGGGCACAAATTCATTCGTAAGTTACTCGCTTCTCACGAAAATGGCCTAGCAGGAAATAAAGTCTTGCGATGGTAATTGGCATCCCGTGTTCCTTTTAAACGCCGTTTAACGTAGCTTATAACTTTCCCATGGTAATTTACGACTCTGCTACATTTTCATCGCGCAAAGAGCAATTTTTCAGACCATATCCATCGGGTTAAAGTAAACCCAATTTACTTCAACTTGAAATAAAGCCGATTTAGCTGTCAGATTCTGATTTACGCCCCGTCAGAATTCTCCGATCCTATCCGCGTATTATTCGATAATTGGCCTAACGATTTTGCATGCTAAATGGATATCAAAGGTTCACACCCAACGTAAATGATAAATCAAGCGCCGGAGGTGTTGCAAACGGCGCGGCGGTGGTGGTGGCGGTGGTTTCGACGCAGGCAGGATTCACTTGGCAGGAATGCAGCGCGAAAATTTGCATTCTATGCATTGCGTAAATGCAGATGGAGCTCTGCTATCTTCGCGCATCCTTGAACCTCCGCGAATTTTGATTAACTCCGTAAAGTTGCACCAAATCCAATCAAGTTCTAATGTAAATTTCTTGATACAAAATAGTAGAGAATTCTATTCCCGTCGCAACTATTCGTTCAGTTTAAAATTATGTCATCTACAAATCGCCGAATATGAAAATCCATAAACATAATACATCTTTATGAAAATCACATTGTCGTCGTACCAAGATGCACGGAAATTAAACGATTCTCGTTTCGGTGAGAAAATTTGCATGCGACAGCCGCGCAAGAAGCGTGGCTCCTCGTTGCGTTTAACGCTCCAGCTTCGCCATTCTTTTTCGCACCGTACGACGATGAAATCTCCCAGAAATGTGAAACATCGCAGGAATTCGCGTGCCTACCTGACGCGGCCACGAGCCACCCAGTCGTAACCCGTCGAGCCACCGGGTACATGGGACAACTATGCACGTGCACGGCGATGCACGTGCACCGTTTAATCGGGAGGGTCGTTTCAGCGTTTCGTCCAGATTATAGTTCGGTGGTCGAGCACCTCCGTTTCGTCTATCCTCCTTCTACGCGAGTAACACCGCTCCATCGTATTTCTTTGGGCTAATTAACGTAATTCGCTGTTCGACATTCGTACGATTCGATTCGAGCTATCTGCAAATCTTGAATCGATATCCATTCCTTTGGAATCGCGCGAAAGGGGTTGAAATTGAGTCGACGTTAATCGAAAAGCAATTTCTGAAACGTTTCGAATTCTTTTATAATCCCGGGTTTATTCTGACCCATGAGCGTATCGAATTGTATTCCGAAACACGTAATTGGCCGACTAGTCGATCGAGCGTATAATAACTCGAATTATATAATGTTAAGATAAACAAGCGTCAGATTCTCTTTACCGACTTCGAGTATAAATAAACGGAAGTCTAATCTTTGGGAGCGACGAGTGCAAAAACAGAAATAAATTGCTAGCGAAGAAGCATTTCACTTTTTGAAAATGGACCCATCGTGTTACGACTCGTTGCGCTACTATGTTACAAACAGCTGTGCCCATACAATGAAACAAGAAACGTTGGCTCGGTATTTGGCGCTGTGTATTTTGGCACTTGCGTTCAGTAGCCGTTTAGGTCGTTACCATTTGTCTTCCGTGGACCATGATACCTTCAAATCCGTCCCAGTTCTCGGTTTTGTGTATTTCTCTTATCAGTTTCAACTTGTCGGACCAGTTATTTGTAATTTCCCGTCTCCATTAGAACGTATTTCGCTACGCCAATCCTTGCCTTCGGCAAAATATACATATTATAAAGTCGAGGATAGTTGTTATAAAAGATACAGCATATATTACGGCATACAGAAACTCGACGAACGATATTAATACACATAGTTAGATTTTTCACAATGGTGCTCGATAATAATGATAAGACCCCATTATGATGTATACACAACGTTATATTATTGCTTGGTAATAAGTCCTGCTTTAACGTCTATAATCTGTCAAACTAACGTACCACTACCAGGTACCGTTGAGCTTCAGGTGCAACGACACTTTTTCATATTACCGATTACAATCGGGGGTCTCTCTTTGACCAATTTCCCACCCGTTCTTTTATTCCGCGCGACGCGCCCTCTCCCGGCTTCTCAATCTTCCGCCGGTGTTTCCTCTTTTTGCATGGAAGAGCATTCCTAGACTAGCACGGCTGACCGCGCGAGAAATACGTGGCACCTTGCGCCCGCGGGGGAAAGCGAATATATTGGAGTCTCGTGTTCTTCCGTCACGCGTTGCGTATCTCAGGTTCTTCGAAGCGACATTGTAAAACTAAAACAATAATAACGCGAGACGTAACGACTCCGGTGTTAACTATTTTCAATTAGCACGGGCGCTCTGCGCCTCGAGGAAATTCTTAATTTCCATTATTCGAAACGAATCAGTTCGTATACGTGACCGTCGAGCACGAGGATTTGCCGCGTGGAAGTGAGATTTAAAAGAATGCGTACGCGTGAGTATAACGACCGTTCCGCGAATTACTCGCGTACGGAGAGAAATATTTGCAAGCGTGCGCATAGTTGCGTGCGTTCCATGCGTGATTGTCGGGATAGATAGGGAGGATACCATCGAGAATGCTCGTTAGGAGATAAAATAATCGCGATCGAACTCATCGATGAACTTCCAGGTGCAGCCTCGTATCTTCCATCTTAATTATGATCGCGTCGCGACGCTAATTCCTAACGATACGCGTAAATCCCCGAGTGATTCGGAAGAAGGTTCGGTAAGAGTTTTTTTATACCATCAAGAGACAAGGTCTTGTCCCTGTCCAAGTACAAGTACGCGAGAACCAAACCTTGTACCTTTTCAGGAAAGAACGAACGGGGGCTTTCGAGGCGGTCAAACCGCAATTAAAAAAATGAGTTCTTTTTTTTAAAGTGCAATAGCCTTCGGTTTCCTTTCCTCTTCACTCTCGCTACTCTAAAGTCCGCGGAATTAGATTCGCTCTAGGTACAGAACATAAAAGCCGACTATTGGACTCCAGTAGCAAATCCCGTCGCGGCCAATAAACCGAAAGGACAGACATTTTTCTCCAGTACATTGGCTGCTTTGAATTCAGATTGCGCGGCCATGCGGCCCGCGGTTTTGTTCCTCTTATGCCGGCAATTTATGCAATCTGGCCCGCGCGTCCTCCGCGTATTTATAACCCGGGGCCCTTTGTGTGTTAATTTGTACCTGGGCCCGCGAGCCTGCGGAAGAGCGCAGAGGATTCTTCGTGGTTTTCGTCGACCTTTGATCTGCGACGAACCTCGCCATGCTCCGGCATTCACGAAGATTTTCGAATCACGAAACTCGGTGGCCCTTAATTAGAGCTACCGTAAGATAAACGGAGCTACGGGGTACGAGGAGACTCGGGAAATGTTGAATTTGTCCTAACGATTGATCTTCTATCTTGATTTAAGTGCAGATTTGAAACGTTACTACCTATTATCCGGCGATAGAACGAAACGAAGAATTTACGCGCGTGTGCTCATTATCACGCGGTAACAGTCACGTTTCGTACCCTACATCGCGATACGCAAACACCGTTATCTCTGCGTATTTCTTTCGATTGCCTTCCTCCTACTTACGGCGCTCGCATCACCGAAAGAATTTGCGCGTATCGCGAGGGAGAGAGAGAGAGAGAGAGAGAAAATAAGGAAAGATAACGAAATTAAAGCGTCCTTAATTTATGTACACGGACTTTCCATGTCGCGGTTTTATTATCGAACCCAAAATTGCCTTCGAGACGAGAAAATTCTGTCCGTTCGGTGGTCCAATTAACGATGGGAAGAAAGGATGCGTTTGCCTGTCGCTTATCCAGCACGGAGTAGAATTCGAAATACTTTTTCTCTTTCTCTCAGCCACCTCTTTCCTTTTCGCTGGAGCAACGAACCTCGAGCCGCGCCATATGGAAGAGCTTATTCGGCATGCGGAAAGAAAATATCGGGTACCAGGAAAGCTTCGGCTCGGTATGGGAGACCGATCGACTTTGATCACACGAACGATTTTTATAGAAACGTTCCGGCAGTGAGGTAACGCGACTGTCGTCGCTGTTCCACGGAAATCGCGGGGAATTGGGGCAATCCTCCGCAAGACGTTCTCCGAAAACGCAACTCACCGGATCGAATAAAAATTTCACGAGACACCAATCGCGTTATTGTCGTATTTTGAAAAAAATGTATGTCATTTGCCCCGAAACTTATATCCAGATGTTCCAAGAAAGTGCTTTTATAGATCCGAGTTTATTTGGAGAAAAATCTTATTCCAACAATGCAAAGCGTACGATTGATTCGAGATAAGGCGGATTTTTATATTCTATATTTATCTGTATTTATTTTTAGATTTTAGAAATGCTCCCATTACTGTTGTACGAACCCAACGCGATGCGTGATATTCGAACGCATCGTTCCAGAGAATAGAGGAGAATTACGAAATTGAATTGTTGTTTTCTGTTACAGCGTTGAAGGTGAAGCTTATGCTGAGGCGGCCAATCAATCAGCTGGTTGCGCAAGGCATTATGCCACGTGAGTACTGCTAATTTCTACCATTCGAGATTTATTGAACTTTCATTTTTTATCTGCTCGAGAACGACTCCGTTTTGCGCGAAACACGTTGCCCGCGTAGGAGAATAAAAAATTGACGATACGAAAGCCTTAACGATATGATTGAGTGGAGTGGAGCGTCAACTTCCGCAGGGTGGTACTTGTTAGTTAGGGACTATAAGTCTACCGTAGTAAATTCGTGTAAATTCGATGCACGTGGAAACTGGAGATATCGTTTTCAAACGAGCGAGCCGGATTCAGTGGCCATTAAAACGGAAGATGCCTTTCTTAATGTCGCGCGCGTGCAAGAAATTCGTTCGTTTGCTCGAGAGGACTCGAGTTAGAAGTTAACGAGACGCCCGTGGTAAACCTTTTTTCCACCGTAACGGTCGATTAATCCACTTACAACTTAATTACCTCGCGATTACCCGTGATGGCACGACTAAGAGCATAAAACGGAATAACTGGGACACCAGCGATTTCCTAAAGTACCTTAAATTGACGTACCCGCGCACGGCATTTAATTGACCGATAATACCGTATCGTCTTTTTGCCGGAATAACGACAGTTTGTTACCAATTTTTTTCGACATGAATTCCGTCTCTCGCATCTGCCGACTAACGCGTGGTGTTCGCACCGTTTAAAGGGACCAACGTGATTATTGGCTGGAACTATTAAGTTTCTTGTCGGTTATTAAAAATTCAACTTGCGTCCAAGTATCAAATTCCGTGTACTTACTGACTCGTTAAACGTGATTGCGCGTACCGGTATTAAAGAAAATCGAAAATGAGACATTTAGAAGATGGAAGAAATTTAAACGAATCTTATACGGCTTTGACCCGACGAAAAACAAGCCAATCTGGAGATAAAAAGGGATCCCGAGAAGAAATAAAAGAATTATTGAAACGAGTAAAAAGGCATCCTCCACCCGAAGATTTTCTGTCAATTACAACGCGACGCGAGAAACAAAATTTACAACAGAGAAAATCCTCGCGCGTAACGCGGCCGTGATTCCGAAATTGCCGAGCGATCAACGGTGTAAGTGCAATCTAGTTGCCGAACCGATTTACGACGAGGACCAAACATTTACCGGAGCTTGAACGCAAAGCATCCAGTAATTATTTAGGTCACACCCTGAAATATTAGTCTTGTTACTGTCCGCGCTCGCTCGTTTATGGCAGTCGGTATATGTATATCGTTGGCTGATGGAAATACGTTGCTCGATACCCTTCGTTTCGACTTGCATTTACGCGTTCCGTGTATACACTCCATTCCGCCGGGATTCATTCATTTCGTTCATTTACAACTTCCCGGACTTTAAGATACCTCCGCCGTAATGATTTTTTCGCAGAACGGGCTCCCGATGCTGCCGTAAATCTGTTTGCCCGCGTGAGTCTAATTTTGGGCTTCGAGAATGCTCTCAAGTTTAAGCATTCGTACGTAATTACAGTATTTTTTTCTATAAGCAGTACTCACATTCCATTAACGGTAATGTCACGATTTTTTTACACTATTAACGTTAGGATGTTTGAATAACAAGCCCAGCGATATAAAATAAATATAAAATCATATTGAAATAACGTGATATTTATCGTATAAGATTTCTAATTTATTATCACCCGCGTGTACGTTCTGTACTGGTTCTATTACTCATTTTTGTAACGATCTTATTTATATCAAAACGATTGCATCATTTGTTGGATGTTCTGGGCGGTACGCGCATTGCACAATAGGCACGCCCACGCTAATGTCAGATAAAACTACAAAATAGAGCAACGTGCGAGTACAAAGAGTGAGGATAAAGAGATGTAAATTCAGCGCTAACAAGCTACTCATCATCCACTCGAGATTGCGCATACATTAACCACCGCGGTATACGTATAAATAGTTTAACGTTTTTCGCTCGGCCTGTCAATCGTCGCTTATGAGCCGCAAGGCCTTATTTTATTTTCGAAAACTTGATCGTATTCCAACGATGCGAGACGTTTACTGCCGCGAACTAACGACTCCACTCGCGGGCAGTCCGCCTCTCGGTTTAGGATCAACGCCGCAAGGACAATCACGCGCGAACCGGCTTCTCGATAGCTCATAAATCCGAAATTGCCAGACCATCGCAATTGCGAGCTTATGGCATTGGCAGCTTGTATTGCGCGCAATCGTCGTCCAATTACGAATGATTTACAAATGCCAGTTTCGTTCTTTGGGTTGTTAGATATCTACTTCGAAATATATATTTCAGATACGCGCCAAGATCATTACATAATGACGTAATATTTTGTATCTTTACCAACGCAAGAATTGTTTATGAATACTCGCGTGTTGTTAGTTAATCGGCATCTATTTTTATTCATATCCAGAATAGATATAATTTTTCTAATTACGTTCGGATTAGCAGTAGTTATCGCAGACGTTACGGTACATATTTAGGCGTGCTTAATGCACGATATGTTCTTGTAGTTTTAGTCTTTCTCGCGTAATATTGTTATTTCGTTTCATAAAATCGGAAAAAGCTTAATGTCAATGGACGTCGATCGATAAATACAACTGGACATCATAAAATTGCCCGCGAACATGTTACCGCGGAATCTATTACAGGGAATTACATTTCCAACCTGGGTACAGGCATCGTTTATTTTTATGATCCGTAAGGGCGCTCTACAAATTGTGCGACTTCGATGCGGGTCCACCGCAATTCGCGATTTATGTGCGTTTCGATAGAAACTAGACAATTGGGTCACAGCTGGCCAGCACGGGATACACGTACGGACAATCGATATATCTGTAAATACACGGTTCGCCCCTACACACACGCGTGGGTGAGATGGAAGCTGCGCAAAGTACTCGTATGCGTACCGAAAGTCTTTCGATTGAATCCAAGCGTTAGTTGAATCAGGCATCACCTACGCGAACTAAGAACGTCGAACGATTCATGCATGGTAGAAGTTTCGCAATCGTCAGTTTTTATCGTGTCCTCTCGCTTATCCTATCGCGGCATAATCATCGTCAAACTGCGAGATCGATCAAGCTGTTGAAACGCAATCAATATTACGTTCGTTGTAATATGAATTTCGCTTGAACAGGGATATTACCGTATAATATTAATTTCCTTAATGAATATCGCAATTCTAAACGTATATTAATTTCCATCCAACGGTTCGATTCGTCGAACTATGGAAGCTATAATAAAACATACGAATACCCTGGCAATTAACTGTCTTTTCTTGTATTATTTACTATTCGGTTTTTGTCTAATCAAACAGTTGACCGTAAGTAATTTATATGTATATTTATTTCGCTCCAACGGTACGATTCACTCGATGAGATAAACCACGGTAAAACATACAAACATTCTGTGAATCAACAAATCATGCAAAAGCGCGTAATCCGCCCGCGTTGCGTTAACGTTCAAATTATATCGTTACACCGAGTACTCATTCGAGTATAAATACGCGGATATATCGTTACGTCATAAATACCATTGAACGGAGAGTAACGAAAATTTATTAGCTCCTTGGCGTCGGGATATAGAAACACCACCCTGTGCGTGGTTAAAATACGCCGTCGAACGTGCATTTCCACATTTCCGTTGCCACGTCAACGCACCGTAGGTGGTGTAAGCCTTTTATTCCGTGTAATGAAGCAGCCGCGTCTGCGCCTCTCGTCCGGAAATAGTGGCACGCGGTGCTCGCGTAGAGAAACGCTTCGGAGATCATTTATCCGGGGACTTAATGGTGTTGAGGAATTCGAGAAGGCGTTTGACGTTGACACCAAAATGGCGCCACGCGGGGGAGACCTTTGAGGGTCATCATCCCGGAAATTGATGCGTACAGGGTGCGTCGCGGGACATCCTAAAAGCTTCACGAGTGCTTTTTCATTCGGATATTCTTTTATTAGAATCTCAGAGTTTTACAAGCGATCCAAGTTGCGGGTGTCCCTCGGCCGCTATTTATCTCGCTATTCGGATAAAATATATCGTCGAACCGATGAAACGCGGACGTTACAACGTTAACGATTCACCGGCACTTAATAGTCTTCGTCAGGCGAGTAAAATTATTATCAACTCGCGAGAGAGTACAATTACAACTTCTGTAAAGTATACTATAAAGATTTTGCGTTGCAGCAAACGGAGTCGCGGTTTAATTGTACGATCAATGCTTCGAGTTATTCGCACTTCGGTGTTTCAAGGAGAAATTGTACGTTGAAATTTCAGCTCTGAAGACACCGCCAGCCTTCCACGAACAACGCAAACAGCTGGAACGAGCGAAAACGGGCGACCTGCTGAAGGCGAAAATCCAGCAAAGACCTGGTCGGGAGGAGCTGGTCAGGCAGCACATCCTCGAGGATGTGGGTCACGTGGACCCGAGTCTGGCCGAGAGGCAACGTATGCTCAAAAAGGCCAGACTAGCGGACCAGCTCAACGATCAGCTCAGTCATCGACCTGGACCGCTCGAGCTTATCCAGAAGAACATCCTCCACACGGAGGAGCCTATCGAGAGGGCGGTCAAAGGTGAGTCGATGTATCACGGTTGTTCATCTCTCGCGATTTCGATCGATATTATTGAACGGAATGTTCGCGATGGCGAGCGTAATCGTTGAAGTACGCGTCGATAGAGCGGGAGCCATTTTTTGTGTGGGCACATTCGCGATGCAAAGTTTGATATTTTGTTTACTTTAATACAAATGTCCTTGCAGCACGGTAAAGTGGCTTCCGCTCTGTCGCTTAAAGAATTATAGCACACGCGAGCGGGACCGCGATCAAAATTAAAGAAGATATTAAAGACAGTCGCGATATTCGTATTCGGAATTTTGATTCATCAATCTTTCGCCTCTTCTCTTCGTTTTGCATCTCTACATTCTCTTTTTCGTATCAGAGGGCCACATTCCCTTCAAGGCCACCTGCGAGGGTCAAGTAACGAAGCCTCAGCATCCGGACCACTACATCACCTTCGAGGATGACTCTCAGAGTTCGGAAGGTGCACCTTCGCCGCAACTGGAGTCCCGATCGGACGTCTTGGAAACAGCGGCAGCCTCTGCGGGAATCGTCACTGTTTCCCTCAGCATCCCGACGACGGGTGGTGCCGTCGTCGTCTCGTCGACGTCGCCGGTCTTTCAGCAAGCCTCGAACGAATCGACGATACAAACGTTCGCTGAATTATGCAGTACCGTAGTTGGATCACAGCAGCAGCAGCAACAACAACAGCAACAACAACAACAACAGACCCAGCAACAAGTTCAACATAGTCAACACCATGCGTCGACGCAAGTGAGTTTGAAGATCAATCGATCGTAACTTGTTACTTCGGTACGCTCAAAAATATAGTTTCAGTTCGTGGAATCAGAGATCCACTAGGACTCTTAGCAAATTCAAATCATTAGAATGCATGAAGCAGTTTCTTAAAATTCCCTTTTAAAAGTTTAATGAATTACTAGCAATTTGTAAATGAAGACTAAATATATAGCTAAATATACTTGATGTGAAATAACTCCTATCGCTGGTTCAAATAATAATACGCGGCATTTTATGCATCAATTCCTCACCACGAGTCGAACTCGTGGTTTTCACTTATGGCACAAATTCTTTACCACGAGTCAGACTCGTGGTTATAGGACAAGGGGTTAACGGTACCATTCAGCTTCTCGAAAAAAACTTGCAAAAAGCAACCTCGTGAAAAAGATTGTGTAAAAACAGCAGTGGAAAATAGAAAGAATGTCTCGCAGAGATAAATCTACGTCAGATATAATTACTGATCGGCGATCAGTAAAACAATGTAGGACGATTAATCGAGAATTCCGTCGTTCAAAAAGCAACGATCTTTGTTAATAGGCAAGTCAGACAAACGGCCCATCGACGACCCTCCTTCCACTGGCGCCGGCGCCCAGTCCGATGTCCCTGGGTTCGACGACGTCGAGCCTGAGCCCCCTTTCCAATATCTCGATAGCGTCGCCCCCGGCACCACCGCCCGCTGCCATCACCCCGAGGCCGCAACCCAGCCCGATAGCCGCCACGACGTGCCAGAGGACCGATGCGCCGGGCAAGGACAAGAACAGGAAGAAGTCGAAGACTAAGAGTCAGCCGAAAACTCGCACCATCAAGTTTCACGAGTATAAAGTAAGTTTGATTCAATGCCATCGCAATTCGCCGAACACTTTTTCGAATGGTCCGATTCAAGATCGATCAGTCTTTACCACTCGAGGCGTCTTATACGTTTCTCGGTTTCAAAAAATCGCTACTTTTACATACTTTGAAAGGTACATCTTTTAGAAATATTATAAGCCCGTGGCGAATTCTGTGTCTAAAATATTGACAAAGTTATACATATTTGAACGAATTGTAGTCAGGCTCCTCGGCAATCGGACCTGCCGAACGTTTTCTCCAAACGTTGTTTCTCAAGGTAGTGGGCGTGATAGCTGCCACATCAAACGTTCGATGCACTTCATTTTTTGTATGCATATCCCTAATTAGATTTTTTTAGTGGTCAACGATGGCTTTTTTTAAAATAATTTTAACCATTTTTAAATTAAACCATTTTACATTCATCAATTTGTACCACAAAAAACTGAACGTTTACGCATGAGCAAGGGGCTAAATATCAGAAAGCGTCCGATGGTACACGTTTGTATTGTTTGTAATTGGAGTAAAAGAATCGTGAAATTTTGAGTTCTGAAAAAGAAGAGAATTCGTAATCCGCGAAAGCCAGTGGGAAGCGCACAAAGACGCGTGATAATTATCGTGTACCCAGTACCGCTGGGTGGCACTACAAACTAGTTTCGGTGCTGGTCATCGAGAAACGAGCTAACGGGAGAGTCCGTCGTATTTCGGCGGGGCAACAAGCGTCGCAGAAAACGAGCATGATGGTCAGAAGAGGTGGACGGGCACTCATCCCAGAAGTAGTCGATGAGGAAAGGAGAGGATAGAGACGGAAGAAAAAGGAAACGAGGGCAGGCAAAAAGGGCAAAGGAGAGAGAAGAGCGAAACTGGTGGAAGAAGAAAAGAAAGAAAGCGGAGAGGAAGACAGAGACGGAAAGAAAAGACAAAAGAGGATGTACGCGGTAGATACACGCGTAAAAAGAAGCGAAAGAGGAAAGTGAACGACGGGAGATGGAGCAAGCGGAGAAGACGCGAAGGATAGAAAAATACGAAATAACGAAAGAAAATAAAAAAGTGAAGAATGGGAAAAAGCGGACTAAGGATACCAGACGGAGAACAAAGAAAGTCGGGAGAACAGTGGAAGAAGAGAAGAAAGAAGCGAAGAAGCTAAACTAAAAACGAATATGGACGGCCGGTAAATCTCAGCTCCCGGGGACCGCGAATAAGCAATCTCTATCTCTCTTCCTCTCTTCCTCTCTCTCTCAGCCGTTCACCCTCTCTTATAGGAAGAGAGGAGCACCGAAGAAGATCGTATCGGGTGATTAACTCTCGCGATCTCTCGAAGGGCCCGAGGCCCACCTCGTTAGCTCTGAGTAATTCGAGCGCTAATTGCACCTAAGAGCGAGGAAGCCAGGGAGCGCCGAAGAAGCGGTGTCCAGGGGGATCAAGGGGGACCAACGATAGGTGCCAGGGCCCCGGCCACGCTCCCGAAACATTCGGGATATGGCGTGGTCGGTGTGAAAGCGAGCCAGGAATGGGCGTGCAAATGAGGGCGCAGAAAACATCTTGATATATCATTTATCACTCGCGCCACGGCCGCAACATCGTAGACGATCGAATGCTCCCTAATGCTCCTAATTCTGAATTTGTGGTATCACCATTTTGTAAACGCTCCCTCGATGTATTCAAACAAATCATGGATTAGTGTGTGGCTAATGCGGGGGCATGCATGAAGAACAGAGGCGTTTGCAATGTTAGTAATCCGGCAGCGTGATTACGAAATGTGAAAGCATTGATAAAACAGAAAGATAATTTAATTATGCAGAGTTAACGATAGTAAACTAACTCCCTAATGGCAATGAATAATGACTAAACGCCAACGTTTATTGTTACCAGGGCCCGCCAAACGCCCAAAAGACATCAGTGTCGTCGACAACATCCGGACTTGGCTCAACGCCACCCGGCGAGACCAGCTACGAGTTACTCTTGCAGCAACAGCAACTTTTTCTCCAATGGCAGCTCGAATGGCAGCACAAGGTACGCACAGACATGTGGTTTGAGATTTTTCGACAAAATGGTTTAAGTTACGATACCGTATTCGGATTGTGCGTCCCAATTTTAATTTGATTATTTTTACACAGTATCCTCAGATTATTCTACCGGCAGCCCAAAAACCATTGTCCCTCACCAGTAGCGGTGCTAGCGACGCTGGTAGCATAAGCGGAAGTAGCGTGAATGCTCCAAGTCCAGCGCCATCAAACTCCTCGAACAACCCCTCGGAACAACCTCCCTTGAGGCCGTTGGGAAAACTGGAAGACATGAAAGGTATATTTATGACATTTTGTTTTTCAAACCCATAGTGTCATTCGAAGTACACGTACGAGAAGATAATAATTTATAAATCCATAGGTGATTAATATATCGCGAATATTTATATTGTTATCGCAGTGAGTGATCTCAAAGTGGAACTGAAGCGTCGGAATTTGCCGGTGTCTGGCTCCAAACCGCAGCTTATCGAGAGATTAAAACCGTTCACGGAGTCGTCTAGCAATAATTCGACGTCTGGCTCAAACGGGCCACACGTGACGCACATGGGTCACATATTGATGGACACCCCGGGGCTCGTGACATCCGACGAGTCTAGTTCCCACGCGAGGAGTCCCGGTTCGACGGTAAAAGACGAACCCAACAGCCCGCGAACGGATTCACCGCATGGCAGCGAACACGATGACCCATCGAGTCCACTAGGTATTTTTATTTGAACAACTTTAATTTTATATCACGTACCAAGATATTTGTACAGTGTTTACTTCGAAATTGATGTAGAATGTATGAAACTTCGTTCAAACTTTAATTAGATATTCATAATGAGTAAAAATATTCCCGAAAAGAAAACTCAGAACACAGACACACGTGGGTGTTTTTACGATATAGTCCGTGTTTTAGGTGACGACATTATCAAAGAGCAAAGGAAACGGATAGAAGAGTTACAGCGCGAACTGTATAAGTCGCAGCAACAACTTCAGCAAATTCGTCAAACTCAACCCACTACTGTCCACGCAGAGAAGCTCGTGCTTCAACAACACATACAGAATAAAATGCAGCAACAACAGCTTGCTTTACATTTGCAACAGCTGCAACACCTACAACAACAGCAGCAGCAGCAACAGCAACAACAGCAGCAGCATCAGCAGCAGCAACAACAAAGTCAGCAGCAGCAGCAACAACAAACGCAACAGCAACACGCGACGTTCCAGCAGCTGAACGCAAAAGCCAGTCTAGCTGCCTTTTTGCAATCACAGCCGAACAATGCAGCCGCTATTCTTGATTCTGCGACTCTAACTGCAATCAACAATAAAAAGAATCAGGCCAAGAACAGCGCTACCGTACAAATTCCGACAGCGATAGTTTTAAACTTGGCTAAGCCCGCGAAACTAAACGGTTCGTTACTTGGCGCATTAATGGCGCAAGCACAAGCTCAGCAGCAGCAACAGCAGCAGCAGCAACAACAGCAGCAGCAGCAGCAACAACAGCAGCAACAACAACAACAACAACAAACCGCGTCTGCCGAGGAGAGCAAACCACCACCACCTCAATACGATGACGCAGCAAAACTTTTAAAGGTTAGATACGTGATTTCAAACTTCGGCGAATTTAAAATTCATTAAAACCTGTATATTGCAAAATACGTGAATCTTTTATATCTATTCAAACTATCTTTGTGCCTTTCAGGTAAAAATTGAACCAGTTCAAAAGAGTCACATCAAGAGTCAAGTAGTCGACGATGTGCTGGAAATCTTAATAAAGAATGGAGAGTTGCCCCCAAGCGCGGCACAGGATCCGGCGACGCCTACTACCCCTAATCGGCAGCTACAACAAAATCTAGTATTCACCGCGCCAGCGGACAGTCAGACTCACTCCTTGGTTTTCACAACCACCAGTCCAATTAGCCCGATTAGTCCTCTTGGAATGGAGGTATCCCAAAGTGGTTGCGTGAGTCCCCCGGCACCCGCGCAACCTCCACCTCCGCCTCCTCTACCCTTGGCGACGTTTTCCATTCAATTACCTTCCGCGTTGCAACAATTACAACAGCAAGAAGAAATTACGTCGTTCAGCACAGATCTGTTAACCTCGGAAGCTGAATTGGACGCCGCGATGCTTCTTAGCCCACAATCGGTTCAGCAATCGTCGCCTGATCCTCAACCACCGCAAGAAGTGACATCTTCGGACAATGCTAACTTGGATCTTAAAGTGAGTTCATTGAATTGATGGACGAAATGTATCAAAAATTTGAACGTATTAATAAAAGTGAATCTGCAAATTGAAATACATTAAAATCATTGTTTTTGTTTCCAGGAGCTGGGACTAGATTTGGAGACGCTCGACACGATGGACTTTGGTCAATTGGATTGTGACCTGGGTGTGAAGATGGAAGCTCCTCAAGAGCTGATGGATATCGGAGATATGCCTATGGATATGGATGATCCGGACTGGTTAGACTCTTTGATGCCTCAGTCTCCACCAGCTGCTTCCACGACGATGTCTAATCACCAGGCAACCGCGACGGTCAGTCTATCTTCGGCGAACGATATTTACGATCCATTATTAGCCAGCAGCCAAGACCCCTTCGATCTCTTCAACATGGAGGACTCGGATTTTAAAATGTCCTCCGATCTCTCACTGACCTGGGATAAAGTCGATTTCGCGACCTAGCCCGAAATCTCTCGGTGCTCGGCCTTATGTACTTAAACTTGGGAATCGAGAAGTCGAAGAATTCCGTGCGAGATCCAGAGATGAAACAAGAGCAAAACCTACTGCTAAGCGTAGTCAATACGATCCAGTTAGTGAGTGTTCAGTGCATTTTTCTGAATTGTTTCGCAAAGTTTGTCTCTACTCTGGTGCATTACATCGTACCGTAACTCGGCCGATATTTCATACCGCGACGGTAGCGGTGTGACTTCTCGCAAACACTGAATGTACTTATACGAAGAGCTTATGCATCTCGATTCATGGCAAGGACGTTAAAAGTGAATCGGAATTAGGAGTAAATATAGATATACAATTTTCACGAACTGAGTTATAGGTGAGTAATTAAACGAAGGTGCACAATCACGATCGGTCGGTGGGATCTTCCTCGACCGGCAACGAGATTCGTAAGCGTAAGGGCGAGAAAAACGAGATCGCAAACCAGTCATTAAAAAAAAGGGGGTTTTGTAGAGCGTAATATCACAAACGCGCGTATACTATGGTCTTCCTCGGTCAGTAAATAACCAATGCACGGAAGAAGCTTTGTTCTAACGTTTTCACGTGGTCGGTCGTGTCGTCGCGGTGATTGTTTCCTAAGTACTTAAGATCTAAACGTTTGACATCTTAAGCACTTATTTTCTCGTTGGTGCGTTACCTCGTCCCGCGATCGATCGTTCAAAGGGGGAAGAAACGCGTACCGGTAGAGTGCAGCGAAAAGAGTTCACGGAAGAACGACAGTTTCGCGACCGAAAATAACGACGACAACGACGACGATGTCTTCAAAATTCTCCAAAGAGTCTCCTTACGACGTTTTTAGCTAGTTTTTACTATCCAGTCTACAGTCGTGTGTTGCTTGAGTTTTAATAACTGCAAATAGCGTGTGTGCTAAACAGGAAAACTGGAAACCTACGTATATGTTTTTGTTTCTCGTATACTTCTCCCTACCCCTCGAAAACCATAATCAATCGTAACATAACCGGATAATTACATTTACGAGAATTTAATATAATACAGTAATTGTAAAGGTATATATAAATATATACGTTATACATATATGTAAAATACGATATATGCGCTGCGCCTGAAAGTCGTGATTCAAAGGAGCGAGTGGATACGGCTTTTCTGCACAGCCACATATTTTCTAAGCCAGAGCATGTGATGTTAGGAGTTACATATACATATTTTAATCGATAATCACATAGAAGTTGTGGAATGGGTGTGGACAAGGTCGACCGATGTCAGGGTATCGTGCGGTTCTCCTATTTTCCCCTCGATTAATCTTTTTGTTGTTTTGTGACATTCCATGTTTCCAAACTCGCACGAACAAGAGATCGAAACTATCGCGTATCGCGAGCCGCGCTTTTGCACATCCCGTGAACAAAAGTTGAAGGATTCGTCTCAGAACTGTGGTGACAGTGAAACCCAATGTCCTCGAGATATTTTTTATCCTTGGATCCAACGTAAACGTAATTATGCGAGCGTCTTCAAAATTCAAATGTACCGGATATACGGTATAAAAGGAAAAATAAGAAACGAAGCAATTTGTTTTCTCGAAATGGAAGAAAGGTGGTAGTGAGAACAAATTGCCTCGCATTTTTCTGAGACGTTCTTTGCAGAACCAAGTGGCTTCGTACGGCGACGTAACGATAAAGGATCGCACTGCCTAACTCGGTAATAAGGTGAGAAAGAGGAGAATGCGTAAAACGTGCCGAGCATGGATATACGTGAAAATGTATGTGAGTGCGTGGAAACGATATCAGCGTGTAAAACGACAATGGTGCTAATCGAAACCCCATTAGAACGATTAAATTTCATCGACACGCCGCGGCTGAGTTCCGACAATGATCGCACCGTAAAATCTTTCAATTCCATAAAAGTCTTTGAAGATCGGAAACTCATTTCTTAAGATGGTCTTTCAACATCGGCGTTTCAGTTATTTATTGACAACTGTAACCACGATAGCTTCCCCCGGAAGTTACGGGATTTAATATTTCTCGACTTTGGTAAAATGTCAGATAATCCATACTTAACAAAAGGTCCATTTTAAACGTAATCGTCACTCTAGAAATATTGTAAAGACAACGTGCGAACTTTGATGAAAAATATGGAAAAGAAACTTCACGGTGCGAATATAGGCGATTCGAATATAAAACATTAAGTATAATCTCCCTGTTCTCACGATGGAGAAATGGCACTCTGGCAAAAAAGAATTCATCATCACATACCCCCGTATCGATTAAAAGAGCAGCAAAAGCATGCAACATTCCAAACGTTCACGCGCAAACAGAGAATATCCCGGCCTCGTAGCACCACGTTCCCCATGAAAACAACCAAGGAACCAAAAGCGATACACCCCCGATTCGTGAATTTATCCTCCCCCTACTCTTGTGCATAATAATGATATGTGTAGTAATTTTCTTTAAAGCCAATCAATCATTGTATTTGGCAAATGCAAGTCACGGCTATTGAAGCTGCTTGCAACCCACTTTTTCCGCAACATTTGCATTTAAATCGAAGCTGGTTCCTTTCGATTTATCTGTTCGATATGATTGTAAAAATCGCTTCGTAACCACGGTACTAATTTTGCATTTAAATCCGAGTGAATTATGCGTTAATTGGAACATTCACTGGTGAACTTAGGTCACGTTATGCGATGGATTCAACAGAGGTCCTTTTATTTTTGGAACATTTAACAGAAAATTCCAATTATTTCAATGCCATCGGGAAATTCAATTAGATTTCAAATTCCATAAACAAATTTCCAATTATATCTTAATCGGAGATTTTTATTTAATTAGAGATATTAACGGGCGCCGACATTTAAAGTTTAATTAACGCATCCGCGTATCACCTATGACAATCGTTCAATTTATCAGCCATCCGGGGGGGCAGTGAATGTATCAAAGAGCAACGTATGCGTAGAGACAGGGAACATGGTGCGGAATCAGAGTAGAAATCGTGCCAAAATCCCCTTGCTATCCCTTTCCGCGTATCGCTTCGTCATACAAATCATATACCACCCATTGCCATGACAATAAGGGTTTTTATCGTGTTGTAAAATATTGTATCATAACTAGAATCAAGAGAGAGAAAGAGAGAGAGAGAGAGAAAGAAAGAAAGAAAGAAAGAAAGAAAGAAAGAAAGAAAGAGAGAGAGAGAGCTGCCGATGCCGCGTTATCGAGGCGGACTCGCTTGTACGAATTTATTTAGGGTAAGAGCCGTGAAACCATCGTAAAGAAAGACGGAGTCACTACGACGAAAACGGCAAACGAAAAGCGGATCCGCCAGTGAATACGGCGTATATCATCCCCTCGCTGCCCCCCGCCCCTCCATTCACTTTTTAACGTGCCACAGGAAATATACGTCGTCGCTTGGCATATTGCAATTATGTAATTGTTTCAATTTTTTTCTCTTTTTCGAATCGTTAATCATGAATCTTGTCGATGATTGATTGATTTGTCAGGCTGTGCGAATCTGGTAGTCTGTCTTGAGACGCGTGAAACTGACCCTGTGTAATCCAATTCGTGTGTTAGTGTACAAGAATTACGCGGTGGAGAATGTACGGCGAAATTACGGAACATAGCGTCCGTTGTATAGTGTTTTGTGAGACTACCCGTATAGCATACTGTAATCTGTATCGAAAACGATACAAAACAATACAGACACACAATATACACAGGACATGGGTGCAGAGCACACAAACACACGCATATTTTGTATGAGCATGAGAAGAAAGGTATAAGTTTTGTTAAGTATCTATGAATTTATTGTAATGATATACTTTTAAGTAATGATCACGTAATTATTCCTAGACAGAGTGTTATTTATTTTTATTTGTTGCAAATTTATTGATTGCCTTCCATTTGAGTAAATAAATAAATCTAAAGTTATTCGCTAAGCTCCTGGATCCTTTCCCACAGTGCCTCGTACTTATAATACTATCGTGATTTCAAAAGACTAAAAAAACTTATTACGAAAAATTAATCATCGTCCTGTACTAGGTGATGACACCATGGACTACTAACAATAAGAGCAACCACGAGTTGGCAGACTGCTAAAATCTTGAAGTTTGTCTACTTCTTGTTAGCGGGAGCAAGAGTAGAAGAACAGGTTTAGTCGGTTGAGAGTAGAGATTGCGAAAAGATGGTTTCCAACCTATAGAATTGTGGCAATGGCAAATTAACACAGACTGAACTGGATTATCGGCAAATATGCTTTGCTGTGAGGTAACACATTGATAATCGTAAAGTGTAAATTTAAATATAAATATAAATATAAAAGGAGTTACGAAAAACGACGTGCTATATTTAACTCAAAATAAATACTACATATACAGGTTATACCTAAAGATTTAGTTTTGTGCCAAACCTACCTTTGTAAATAATAATTCAATCAGCGCCCACCTTGATTAAGCACACAGATTTTTTCGATTCATTTATTAAAATAATTTTTTTAACTACGCACTGTAGGATACACTATACGTTTTGCATATCACACGTGTACAGGCATAAATTGGTAAGTAGTGATGCAAACATACGTTTATTGGTGATTAATAAAACTATTCTGGGTGGACCCTCAACTCCTTAGATCTCAGCGCCCACCAATGACCAGTAGCGCCCCCGTTGGAAACCACCGTAAATATAATATCCAACTGAAATTGCGGCAGAATTTTTGACTATTACCAGTATGTTCGCCTCTCGCCGTGTTTTCTTTGCTCTCTCATTATCAGCCACCGCAGACACTATCCGTATCCAGAACAGCAGCACCGGCACCGCATACAGTATTCACGTTAAAAGAACAGCAATATTGCAATTCCAACCCGCACAGCAGCAGGCGCACTCTCCGTATCAACCATTTTTAGATTATTTCTACTTTTAACGCAAACTGAACTGGCGGCAAATTTTCCAACAAAGTTGCAAACTGAACTGGTGGCAAATCCCACAACAAAGTTGCAAACTGGTCTGAGGGCAAGCTTGACAACAAAGTTGCAAATGAGATGGCGGCAAATTTTTACTCAAAGTAGCAAACTGAGCTGGCGGTGAATGAGACAACAAAGTTGCAAAATGAACTAGCGGCAAATTTAACAACAAAGTTGCAAACTGAACTGGCGGCCAATTTAACAACAAAGTTGCAAAGTGAACTGGCGGTAAATGACAATAAAAGTTGCAAACTGAGCTGGCGGTAAATGAGACAACAAAGTTGCAAACTGAACTGGCGGCAAATTTAACAACAAAGTTGCAAAGTGAACAGGCGGTAAATGAGACAAGAAAGTTGCAAACTGAGCTGGCGGTAAATGAGACAACAAAGTTGCAAACTGAACTGGCGGCAAATTTTTACAACAAAGTTGCAAACTGAGCTGGCGGCAAATTTAACAACAAAGTTGCAAACTGGTCTGACGACAAGCCTGACAACAAAGTTGCAAACTAAACTGACAACAAATATAATAACAAAGTTGCAAACTGAGCTGGCGGTAAATGAGACAACAAAGTTGCAAACTGGACTGGCGGCAAATTTAACAACAAAGTTGCAAACTGAGCTGGCGGAAAATGAGACAACAAAGTTGCAAACTGAGCTGGCGGAAAATGAGACAACAAAGTTGCAAACTGAACTGGCGGCAAATTTAACAACAAAGTTGCAAACTGGTCTGACGGCAAGCCTGACAACAAAGTTGCAAACTAAACTGACAACAAATATAATAACAAAGTTGTGAACAAACTTAACATGAAAAGTTAATTCGGGTTTTCGTGATTCCCGCGAATTAGGCTTTAAAATCAAGGTCAGGACAGAAGGAGAAAAGTAAAGTGTAACACAGTGTAATTCATTTTTAATGGGTTATTTTTATAAATACGCGCGGGCAACGGAAAAGGGTCCCACGTTGGAATCAGTCAGGGGTCAAAGGCAGAATTTGTTATACCTCTTTAAAATGAATGTCGACTATTTTAATTTTCTCCTTTCCTTTCGTTTCTTTCTCAGTCACGATTTGGCATGCGACAACTTCGCGGTATACGTCTCTCTCATTTCTTTTTACACTACATCTCGCTCGCGGAGCACGTGGACGCACACACGATCGCTGCTGCGCTTGCCGTAGAGATAACAGCCTATGGCGCCCGTGCGCTCCTTCACCTGCATCGCCCGACACCGTCCGGATTTTCGGCCAATGGGTCCCTCTCTCTCTCTCTCTCTCTCTTTCCTTCGAAGCATCACTCTCGCACTCACAGCAGCCTCGCCAGCGAGTTCTGTACGCATGACTATTGCTCTTTCTCCACCTTGCGTCCTCTTGTATCTAGAAATATCTCCTCGTCCATGTGCTTTCATAGCTCGATTGGCGCGGGTGGGCGCGGGGGCGGACTGTCCGAAGAAAAGAGAGGAACCTCTTACCTGCATATACCGTGACGTTGTCACGTGCGACGTGTGTGACGTCATGACTCGGAGAGAAACGAGAGTAACAGAAGAGAGTGCCGATAGATCACATCGCAGAGTGACCAGGGTATCCAAACCCTTATGGGACTACCTGGTCCACAAAACTTTCCGGGGAACTGGTAGGTGGCGATAGTGTCACGCATTGCGCAGGCGCAGTGGCTTTTTGGTAAAGCATCATTTCAAGATGGCTTCTGGAAGAAAGCGTCCGGTGAAAGAATGGAAGTCAAGTACATCGGAATTTTACAGTATTCCGAAATATCCTAACCTGCGGTGAATGAAATGGATCGTTACGTGTAGAAATCCAAAGTTAATAAGCTTACCCAATAACCGTGAAGAGGACTGTAAGCGTAGATGAGATGGATACCAGCAACCACTCTAACAGTAAGTCAACAAATCTACCAACATATACAAATTATTTCAAAACAATAACGCACAGATATGCCATGATTCTGTTATGACATTAAAAACAGGAAGATAAGTAGTCAAAAGTTTCCAGTTAGTACTGATTCCTGTATCATTTTTTCAGCAAGGAAGCGAGGGATCAACAAGGAGAGACGTTTATTGAAGCAACGTGGTTATGGCAAGTATATATTCTATGTATCCCATGACGAATGTGTTATACTATCTGTTTTCAGGTTGACCATTCTTTGGGTGGTGTTTAGAGATTCGAATGAAGGTATTATATCGTATTGCGAAGTTCTTTTGATGACAGTAGACTTTGTTCATTTCTTAGAATCGATTGCAAAACTGCTCTGTAGCAGCCGGAAGGGCAACTTCGAGAAACTGAACCAGGCAGCATATAATGCCGTGATGGCCATCTAGAAAGACTTTAGAAAAGCAACTAGGAAGGTCGCCGCATATAAGGAACATCTAGCAGGCACTGAAAAAGTATTAGTATCAGTATTCCAAAAATACTGCCAAGCGAATAGGCTGTGGAATCCGCTATCTTAAAACTACCAATGTGTTGTTATAATATTTATAGTTTGTAACTGATTATTTGTATATAATTAGAATGGGTTGTAATATAATATTTCCATGTATTTCTTCGACGTGGAATCTTATAAAATAAATGTATTATTTCAGAATTTGTTTCATCGTAATTTGAGTTAAATCCTTCAAATTTTTAAGTATAAGTAAGATGAATAGAATAGAATAGAAAGGACGTAAGTCATTTAGTTTGCGGGGCCTTCCCAGAGGGCGCTCATATTCAATATATATAGGCACAGTAGACGGAGAGTGGGGGTACTACCATATATGGCAATAGTGTGCTATATATATTGAAAGTCAGCGCCACCATGGGTTTCCCCGGGAAGCTTTTTGCTTACGCTCATTTAACACTGAGGTTTGGAACCCCTGAGAGTGACAGTGATAGAGCAATACCTAACCTCAAAAATGTGTATGTTAGAATTCGAGTGAAGTCATTTCATTTATTTATACACAATATTTTTAGTGCTTGATACTTTTCGTGATATTATAAAAGTATAGAAATAATTAATGGTTGATATAATGTAATACTTATTTGACTATGCCAATCCATAAGACAATACAACTTTATAGCAAAGGCAAGTCATTATGCCAAGTGTTCCTTTCTACCCCAATTTTTGTTTAATACTAATCTTTATTTGTTTTAATTCCGGTGTTCTAATTTTAATATTTTAATCTAGGAAATGCAGTTTGATATATTATTGTTCACCGAGCGTTACAAAAACAAAGAGCAATTATGAAGCGCACATCCAAAACAATGTCAACTGATGTGACTGCACCAAAAAACAACCATTGGTCAGGGGGCCTATTAGATTCTATGAAAAATCCAGAGCTCAAAGTAAAAGAAGACGATGAGATAGTTGTTATCAAGGATAAATATCCAAAGGCACAATTTCATTACTTGATACTACCGAAAGCTGACATAGCTTCTCTATGGCACGTTAAAAAGGAAGACGAACATCTATTATTGCACATGGATGAAATTGCAGACGATCTAACTAAACAACACAAAGACTCTGAATTTCTGTACGTGAATTTATAAGTGTACCATATATGTTAAGCTATGCTGCAATGCAGTAATTATTACATAAATTTTTCAGTATCGGCTATCATGCAGTTCCTAGGATGCACAGATTACATTTACACGTGATAAGTACAGATTTCAACAGCCCTGGTTTAAAAACGAAATATCATTGGAACTCATTTACCACTCCATTCTTCTTACGTTCAACGGGTAAGCTTGCATCATTTAATTTCTTCGAAGCAAAAGCAGTTGTCGTGCGTCAATGTCAAAACAATTTCAGATATCTGCCATCAATTACAAGAAAAAGGGGAACTCAAAAAACTCAAATCGGAGAAGAGTAAACAATATTTGAATACGCCGCTGCAGTGCCACAAGTGTCCAGTTATTCCTAAAAATATGCCTGATTTGAAGAGACATTTGTTAACACATTTAGAGAATAGAAAAAACTAAATTTCGCGAACTAGTACCAACGGTGATGAAATCGAAATAGTTTCGTGGATCTAATTGTACGTATTCTGTAATTTTCCCCAGTATCAATGCATTTTTGGTAATGTGAATTTTTTAAGACAAACAACATTTTTCGGTATCTAATTATTTCGTAGGATACAGTTTAACGTTAAGTAGTAAATTCCTAACAAAATTCTCGTCTACGATACACTGCAAAAATATACTAGTCTTGAAATTAATTCGCACTGTACGATAATATGATGTATAATAATAAAGAATATATGTGTATACACTTACTGCACTTTACTGCAATTTCCACTTATATTTTCTATAATGATGGTTTAGTCACACTTGAAAGAAGTGACAGGATTGGAAGGATCGTAATGTGGAAGTAAAAATACAAAGATTTACGGTATTTCGGAAAATTTACTATAAATAAATTTTATGATAATTAATATTGATAGGTCTCGCCGCCTATAATATCAATTACGTGCTAACTATTTACAGAGTCTTATCCTGTGTGAAGTATTACAGTGTATGTATGCGTGAACCACAGTGTGTATGTCGTGTAAGTGTAGTATTAGTCTGTATACATTTAATAATACTGCAATTAATAGTTGAAGCGTCCTTGTCACGCCGAAACAGTAGGCATCTGGATAATCGCAAGGCCTTGCTGTTATTGCTTGCGTAGTTTACAGATTCGTACATCTGCTAGGTTTGTTTTTACACGTTTCTCCTTTTTAAGTATTCGTCCCCTCGCGGAACGTATAAATTACTTTAAATTAGCTATCCTCTCCGTTTCATCGAACGCAATCGCCATATAGTGTCTTTGAACAAATACGCTAGGTTTCTCTCTCAGTTCGGCTAGAGCAAGTTGAACTATAATACAAAAAAAGGGGGTGAGCGCCGCTCGAAGGGTTTAGGAATCTCAATACCAGTCTTCAAAAAACGATCGAAAACTATTTAAATAAGCGACCACCTTTTTCCCTTATCAGAAATACGGCGCGCCCACACCGTTCAGGAAAACGGGCATTTCCACTAAAAAGTTTGCAACGCCTACATAAAACGTAGAGCCTACAAAGTTAATTGTTGTGGAAACGTCGATCCAGCCGTTTCGTCAACCCCATGCGGAACACGGCGTTTCGTTCGTTGGGGTTGGAGAACGGTTGAACGTATTCTTTCTTCGAAAAGGAAGCAACAGTGCCAGGCAACGCAACGGGAGGATTTTTTTTAATTCCTGGACATAATTATCGCGATATATCTATAAAAGAGATATACTCCGAATCGAACATCCGAAGTCTACATATAAACAGGGTCTGCAAATTTACAAGGGTGCCTCTCCCGTATCTCTTCGACGGTTGCTTCGTTTTGTCAGAAAGATCACGCTCCTCTTTTCTTTAGCTATTCCTACGGAGACGCTGTTCACCGTAAAATAAAGGAAGGGGCAGATGCAACAATAACTAGCGGATTCTTCCTCGCGATCGATTCTCACTATTTAAAGGAAGAAGAAAACCAGAGGGGGTGGTGCTCGTTTCAGCCTACCCGCCCCCGCTTTCGCCCGCAAGCACCGTACGTGGCACACTAAGAGCGGTTTTCTTAGAACGCCACTGGGCACAAGGACAATGCCGATCCGTAAACGGACCACCATTATTTCGAGCATACTCAAGCGGGCAATCGTAGGCTCAACGATCAACCACCCCCCGGTCCCTACCTCGAATACCCTGTTTAAGTCTTCTAAATATCGCGAGGAAGAGAGTAATGAGGTTCTTATGGTACAATTTTACGGTACGACATTGCGCGATCGAGCTGTGCCAAAAGGTAACGTCAACAGAATTAAACCTAAGCGTTTCTTCGACCTAAAACCTACGAACCTTTATACAGGATTTCCCTAACTACTATTCACAATTCATAAATATTTTATATATATATATATATTTATATATATATATGCTTGTATGTATATACATATGTTTTAATAATATATATAGTATTTATGTTTACGTAATGTACAAGTATATCGTACAGTTTTTTTTTAAGGCAACGGCTCGATCGTGCAATAAACGGTAGAACTTCGTCTCTGTAGCCCGGTCAACGTAGCAGTATATTTACAAAAATACCCCTAATGTTACGTCGAACGCCGATAGTAAATATAATGTAGAATATACATATATATATATACATGTTTATATATATATATATATATATATAAATATATTTATATATATATATATATATATATATAAATATGCATACGCAATAACGTAGTAACAATGCAGCGCAATAGTAATCATAGTAGTAATAGTAGTAGTAGTAGCGGTAGTAATAGTAATACTAGTACTAAGAATAGTCGCAGTGCTGGTAGCGGTAGTACTAGGGTCTGTGTAACGTCTATATAAGAGCTTTAACCTTAAACGGAGGAAAGTAAACGACAAAAATAAATAACGTGGGACGTATACGGTCTAATAAATTAACAAATTATGCGCGAGCAAAAAGAAAATCCGTTTAAACAGCTCGACACTTACGGCGACGGAGGGTAGCAAAATGAAGGAGGGGGAATACTCGTACACGTGATACGCTGAATTACCTCATAACAACGTTAATGATAAGAATAATAATAATAATGATAACGAGAATCGTTCTAACGAGAACAATGTCTAAGCGAATGAGTGGTTTCACACCTAAACGGGGTACTACTTCTCTTAAAGCTATTTTAAACGATTCTATTTTATCTATCTAACTTAGTCCATAGGGTCACGTTCAAGTGTCAAGTCTTTCATGGGAAGGAAACTGTATAGTTTCCCTCCTCTCTCCATCGCATCCTTTGTACAACGAACTTCCTTAAACAGTTTACTAGTTTCTCCTTCTCTCCTATCTTAACACTGTCCTCCTAGTTCCCGGCTAATTCGTTCGTGTCCGCGAGGGCCAGATCGGCAATCAGAAATTAGAAACTAAATTAGAGAGACAGAGAGAGGGGAAAAAGACGCCGTGGTTGGACAACGATTTGTACTTACGAGTCTACCCTTTATACATAATAATGCTTTACGAAGCCTGCTCTTCGTGAAAACGCGATACTATTTACAAAATATATCGAGAGGTGAAGAGGACAACGAACAACGAGACAAATACTGTATATAGCGAAGAGAGCAAAGAATCACCAGAAATGTCACGAGATTTCGGGACGATCCCTTTCAGGCTACGTAAACAATTTAAAGCTGCAAAACGACTCGCTGTCCCCCACTGCATTTCTTTTGGCTGTTTTTCGACTATAAATTGACATCTAGATCGGTTGATCGACGACGGACGTATTTCGCTTATTCTCGATGTCGTCGATCCCTCGCTCCTAATACTCGTCTGTAATTTTCTACTTAAATTTTGACTATGTTCGGAACAGAATTACTAGGCACTGCTAGAGAAACGCGAGAATGATCGACACACGCCTGGCCGTTGCAACTTTACGATATCTTTGCATCATAGTAATTAAGGTCATCGAATTCGATCTTCTCGGTAGTACTCTCGAAGGTTTCTTTTGTTTTCTCCCATCTCTTTATATTCGTAAACCGGTGATTCAATCAGAAACTTTATTTTCCTTTCTACGCTACTAACAGCTTACTTAGCCCGGCCAGGCGACCTCGATCAAGTACGTTACGTCAGACACAGCGTGCGCGCGAGCATCGCGGATTACACAGCTGAAACACCTTGACTAAAAATTTCACTATTCTTCGCGTGTTTCCGCGTGCTAAAGACAACGCGCCGCTGTTACAGCTTCGTGGCTCTTTCGGAGAGAAGTCGACAATAAATAGACGAGAGAGCGCACATCTGGCAAAGAACAGTTAGCCGCGCGCGACGATATCGATATACATTAGTTTTTTTCCTCCCCTCTCGCGCTCAGAGGGACGCAACTCCAATTTTACCTAGTCAATTTTCCTAAGCTGTACAATAAATACGCGTCGAACGCGTTGGAAACGCTAAACTATCCCTAAAATGCATCTTCCCTATTACGAGTTACGCTAACAAATGTTCCGATCCATCGCCCTCTCTGGCCACGGACAAGTCAAATTTCAGCGGTCAATATAGTATTCTGCACGGCCATACTACCGTTATCGCTGGATAGATTCTCCCTTCGGCTTTCTTCCAACGCGAACAACTTTCAGACTTGTTCTGCTTAAGCGGTGGTGTCCTGCAGGCCGTAATAGTGGACTCGCATGTTCTCAATTACTTTACACCACTCCAATGCGAATCCTTCGGGATCTTCGAGATAGTATGTTCTGTTTGGCTGTAACAGAAACGAAAGTTGCCTATGAAAATTGTCGTCCTCGTATTCGCTGTTATTAGAAGGATCTACCAACGAATAAGAATTACCGAATAAATCATTCCTGCTAGATAACGGATAACGATAATAAGATCGTAGGACTAAGCAGTGCGAAAAGAAAGGCCGTATCAATTTTCCGAGTGCTATTTTAAATTCAGTGTCGCGGCTTTGACGAAGGTCCAAGAATAACCGATTCGGTCAAGGTGCCGTTATTTTCAGAATCGTCGTAATCCCAGACGGTTGTTGTACACGAATAAAAGAGAAAACTCACCGTGTGGACGAAGAAGATCTTGAAGCTCTTCGATTCGACCCTTAATTCCGGGCTCCAAGGTATCTCGCCCTTGAGCACCATGTTAACGGGATCGACGTAATATAGATGTGGTCCGGTGGTGAGGAGGAGCATTCTTCGTCTGGCGAAGAGGCCTTTCCTCTTGTTGACGAAGCCCTGCTTGAGTATCAGATTACCCTCGACGTAAAGGTGCCACTGATTGGTCATTCGCTGCTTCTTCAGCCGATTTCTGATCTCCTCCGCCGTAAGATCGGCGATGTTGTCGTCGGTACTGATCGTCGTCCTTCTCCTCACCTTCTCGACGACGGTTGTGGGTTGCACTGGTTTCTCGCTTTCGGCGACGGCGTCCTCGTCATCGTCGTCGTCATCGTCATCCTCGCCGATACCGAGTCCAAGAAGCCTCGTGAGTTGTTTGTCGTCGAGGCCGGGCTCGAGGTGATCGGGTACTCTGTATTGCGATCTGAGCTCTTCGTGCTCCGACGTGCCTGGTAGGTAGGGATAAATCGGTGGTGGTGTCTGCTCGTGAAGGGTCTCAAAGTCGACGCCCTCGAAAAAGGGATGAGCCCTGATGCTGGGATAACCGGCACCGTGTTCGTCCAGGGCGCCCAATCTCTCCGTCGACTCGAGAACGAGGAGCTGGCTGACGAGGGATCTCGCCAACTCGCAGAAACCATCGGGTATCTCGTACTCGAGCTTCAGGATCTTCTGGAATATCATGTACTCGCTCCTCGAGCGGAAAGGTGGCAGACCGGCGACCATCTGGTAGACTATGCAGCCGAGTGCCCAGAGATCGGAGGCTCTGCTCGCTGTCTTGTCGGTTAGGAGCTCCGGCGACACGTAATGGGCGGTACCAACGAACGAGCCCCTGCGTTCTCTACGATATTGCGGCTGCTGCTGTTGCTGCTGCTGCTGCTGGGAATCGTCCGTGGTGGTATGCGTCAACTCCGTGTCCGGATCTTTCAAGATCTTTGCGCTGCCAAAGTCGGTGATGAGCACGTGCATCTTCTCGTCCAGCAGAATGTTCTCCGGCTTGAGATCGCGATGGATGATACCAAGACCATGAAGGTACTCGAGGCCACGCAGGATCTCAGCCGAGTAGAACTTGGTACACTCGATGTCGAAGGAGCCAACCTTGTTGATGTAGGGCAGGAGCTCACCATTCTTGGCGTAGGATAGGACGAAATAGAGTCTTTCCATGTCCTGGAAGGTGCAGAACAAGCGCACGAACGAGTGCTTGGCGCCCGCGAGCATGTTCAACACTTCCTTCTCACGCTTCACGTACTCGGTCTTCTTCTCCTTGATAATGTGACGTTTGTCGCACACTTTTATCGCGTACTCCTTGCTGGTATGGATATCCTTAGCCAGGTAAACCTAAACGAACGTTCCCTGGTTAGTAACGGTGTTCTGCATTTTGCGTTACGTCAGCATTTTCTTTGGCAACTTTTACTTCTGATAACAAAACGTGCAGATACTTTGAAATGGCGATTCTAACTGGTTTTTTGTTTTCTAAATTTCACTGTAACACAAAAGATATAAAAACTTACGGTGGAAAAGCTTCCCTCGCCGATCACCTTGCCAAAAATAAAGTCCTTGGGAGTTCGCTTGTGCGTCGGTGGGTTAATGATGGTAAGTGCCGGGTTCGCGGTCGGTGGAACCCGGGGCGCCAAGGTGCTGGGTGGCGCAACCACACCATTCGTCACGTCGTTCGTCGGTGGAGACATTTTGGACACCGGCCCCTCCACCGTTACTGCCGGCTGTGGCGAAACGGTAAGCGCCTGGTTCGCCACACGCTGTAACAAAAACGAAAACGACTTTATTAGCGCGAGCAGTACGTGGGTATCTTCGGGTTCAACGAAACTTTGCAAAGGAAGAGGATGGAATATCACATCCTTCATGTTTTTCCCCACCACAATTTAACGAATAATCCGATTTTACGCTTTGGTCATTACAAATGTTCCGTGTGATATCAGTTTGTATACTGGATATGTCAACTGATACGCAGATACTGTTCTAGATTGGTAAACAAAAAAAATAGTTATAACTATTGTTTCGACGCGGTCATAGGAAATCCACTTAATTATCGGTATGCGTCCTTAGGACCTAAATTTTCTAAATCCAAATTCTCCGCCGAGCAACGAGGAGGCACGAACTCGTGTCCGGCACTTAACTCCTATCATCCGCCAACGATCGTCCGGTACCAGGAAATCAGGCGCCGGAAGTGACGTCACTTCAGACCGACACGTGGCTCCGTCGTGCGGGTCAGGATGACGGAGTCAGGGCACAGTCGACGAGTAACGAGTACCGGGGCAATTTCTTGTAAAACGCGTTGCGGATGCCATGAAGCAGCGCGCGTGTTCGCGGTCCCACGCATGTTGGAAGATCAAGGTCGTGAAGACCGTGGTCCAAAGTTTCTGAGATCTAATCGACGTTTTTATTTAAAAGTTGAAAAAATACCTCGAATTCCTTCCAAGTATTTTTAATTCACGGGCGCTACATGATAAATCGTCGAGACGATTGTGACTTCGCGTAAAGAGGATGCATGAGATAAGGTGTTAAACGCTGGAATATTACATTGTTTACCGTGAAACGGGTTACGAAATAAGTGTGCAGTACACGTACATTCATGTCTCGCAAAAACTACTCGTACACTGATTTTACCCGGTGAATGGAAGTAATTGATATTAGAAAAAGGCTAATATTAAAAAAGATCTAGATCTCGAACAAACATTTACAGAAATCGATTCCGCTAGTCCAATTATATTATGTAAAGCATCGGAGATATTGTTCTCGTGGAGGGCCAAGGACTCGGAATTCGTTGGATAATCACTTGAACGATTGAAAAGGGTATTCGACTCTACGTGGATGCATCCCTCCTACTTGTGTCTCGACGAAGGAAACTTTGGAAACGAAACTTTAAAAAGATACTCCGAATAATTGAAGACGAGATGCGCGCGACAGATGCTTCCTGCCTACTTGTATCAGATAATACACCCACGGAATTAAATGCGATCGGGCACATTACTCTGCAGCTGTGAAACGGTTCTTTGAAACCGAAAGGATGGGCAGGATAAGGGTGCTCGATAAAACTACATCGCACACAACTGTCATTTTCAAACGCTGATCGCTTCACTTCCGGCTCGAAAGACGACCAGGCCCTTCTCGCCTCCTCGTCCCTTCCCCGCCCGTCGCACTATTGTACTTCCGCCCGAGAGACGAATCCCGCGATGTACCCATCACAAAAGAAAGGAACGAGTTCTCGTCCTTGAGAACGAGAGAATCCGGATGATCCTTTCTATCGGGATTTCCCTTTCCCCTCAAACGTACCACCACCCCCCTTTGCCAGAAGACGAAGGTACGTCTTTGATTGTTTCGAACTCGTTCAACCTTTGACTCGCGAAACGAGGCGAAAAAGATTTTCTCTCCTCGTTTCGTCCGAACAGGCAATCGAATCTTTTCGCGTTGTCACAACGATTCTTTCTCGATACACCGTTAAGCCCAAAGCGATATAGTGAATAACTGCGATACCTACGATGGGCGTCACAATCAGAGTCAGTTATCGGGAACGAAAAAAAACAAACAAATAGAATTCTAAAGTCCATCGTGATCACCGTGGATTTAAGGGCGGCTAGTACGATCGTTTATCTTGTCGAATGAGAATCAGAGACAGAAGGGAGAAGGAGAGAGGAGGGCCATAAAGCAGACCGACGACAAAGAGCAGCAGGTACGGTAAATGACGTCGAGATAGGAGCGATAAATACGCAACGCCCCAATTTCGTGCCGCACGGACACTCTTCGGCGGCCATCATCGATCACTTTCACAAAAGGAAAGGAAAGGGAAAGAGGAAGATACGGGAAGAGGGTGTCGTAGTAGACATCGCAGTTCGAGGACACCCCCCGCGAAACGTTCGTACTCGTTGTAACGACACGACTCATTAACTCACGATTTGACGGTTCCGCGACATTTAATATCGGTTGGATAAATTAATTTTCCCCGTTTGCCATCGAGCCCCGATCCAAATGAAGGTTGTAACAATTTCACCCCTGTAATGTATGTACATTCGCATTCTAAGAAAGTACATTATCTAACGCAGAATAATCTCAGTGTCCCCGGAAAAATCCTATGAAAATAAATCACCGCAGAGCGAATCTCGCTGACAAAAAGATACGCCTATACAAATAATTCTCTGAGATAACAATGAACGAAATTAACGTCGCGACTACGCCGTCCTCTGGAAGACGAAACTCGCGATGCCCTTCGGAACTGCCGCGCAGAAAACGACGACGGAGAAAGAGAGCGGGAAAGAAGGAAGAACTTATATTTAGAACGATGAAAACGCAAGTCGGCAAGGCCCTTTCTTTCTTTCATCCACTTTATCTATACCTTCCTCCCCGTTCTTCTTCTCAGGCCGGTTACGAGGCGGGCCCCACGGCGTCAACCGTCCGTGTCAGGCCGTCGACCTCGACGAGCATTCGCCCGAGAGCCACCCGGCCCTTCTCCTCTTTCGCTCTATCTCTATATCTCCGTGTCTCTCCATCTCACGCTCTCCCTGCTAGGCTGCTTTCGCCTTGCCCCGCTAGTTTATTTATTTGCTTATCTATTCCTTAGTCCCCTGGCTCCCTTCGCTCTCGCTGCGAGGGGACAACCACCGGGGCAGGATAGATCCGTAGGACAGAGAGAAGAGAGGCCGCATCGTCGATCGGTGGATATCAGCAGCGAGAGACTAGTCTCGAGTGCAGATGGGGAGGGGGGGGGGGGGGGGGGCAGGATAATCGATATACCAGAGTAAACCAGACGACCTCGCAATTTGCTTAGATCGTAAATGTACCGTCTAAGTACACCGGTACGCACGGCTTAAAATAAACCCTCGTTTCTGGTGTATTCGACGAGCAAAGAGATCACCGTGGCATCCTTTGACAATTTGGGCTTAGAACTGTTTTCATCGTATATCCCGAGTTATCAATTGATGCCAACAAGAAACACGCGTATCTCGAGTTGAATTTCGTTTAAATGGGTTGGATACTTTTAAAATTGACCTCAGATTCTTCCACCTCGAAGAGGAAAAACAGCAACCTTTATCGCGTTGACATTTAAATTCACGTCGACCCTGAACGCCTTCTTCGTCTTCTTCGTGAGGATTGTTAAAGGATACGCCCCGTTTCCGGCGAAAAGGGAGCACACGCGCGTCTCCCTCGCTCGAGGTCGGAGAAGGCAACGCGACAAAAGATGAGCGAAGAGCGAGCACGCGGTTACCGCAGGGAAATTTACCGGAAGCGGACCCTCGTCGGTCGATCCTCTGTTATCCATCGAATAGTTTCGCGCTCCTTTTAACGTTTACCTCGCCCTCCCAGTTTATCTCCGCTCTCCCTTCGCCCTACCACCCACCGCCCTTCGTAGCGTCTCTCTCTCTAGATAGCTGAATCACCCTGTACGTACAACCCAGCAGCATTCCAACGGACATTCTAATTTTAGCCTTGCTCGTCTTGTCTCCTTCTCGCCGAGAATCGCGCGCATTTTCTCTCGCTTTCTCTTTCTCTCTGTCTGCCTGTCTCCCTCGCGTCGCCGCTCGTAACGCTCACACGCCGTTCTCTCCCGGCTCGCGCGCGCTAGGGTTATGTTTTTCGTGCAACCCAAGCGCGTGCTGCCCTCTGCCGGTGGTACGCGACACTCCACCCTACTACCTCCGTCCTCGCCCTTTGCCCTTCCCGCGAACGCGAGCCAGGAAGACGAAGAAGGAAACGAAGCAATAACGGAGAAGAAAGACCAGTCGAACCTCTCCCCTCCCCCCAAACCCCTCTGGCACGAACAATTCCCGCGCCCTTCCTCCCGCGGCGGCAGGCCTCCCTCCCTCCCAACCTTCCTACTCGGCCTAAACACCCTTCACTCCCTGTCGCCCTCTCCCACCAAGTTTTTGCCGGCTACCAGAAGGGACTACGCCTATTGGCGCAGACGGCCAGCACTTTTGCCCGTGAATGAGATGTTTTGCATTCGCAGACGCTGAGAAACGTGTCGCGCGCGCTACGCGGCTAAATTGAAACACGCCACGGCGGGTGCCTGGTGCGTGTGTGTATGTGGAGAGAGAAAGAGAGAGAGAGAGAGAGAGAGAGAGAGAGTACGGGGTGTGGAGGGAGAGCAGCTAATATAAGAGCCCGCGTCAAGTAAGAGAAACCGATTTTCTCCAGTGTGTTGAGGGAGGGAGAGGGGGATGAATCCTATCAAGAGAAGGGCACCAGATTTCGCATAATGGAAAAACCGGAACAAGTGTCCTTGAGTGTCTGTAATTATTGTTCATTTTTTTACGATAAAAATTGTATGCAACTCAGTAGGGTGTATTAACACGTTCCACTATCGTGGGTGGTAACGGTAAAAATGTGTTGCGAAAAAACTTAGGGGTGGTCGGTAACAGAGCTGGAATAAGCGCAATACGGGTTAAGGTTCTGTGGCTACAGTTAACGTTTCTTGGAATTAGTACGTCAACACGGGTACAGGTTTATCGTTGTTAAGCGTTTAGCACTAAGATACAAGATTCTAGAAGGCTGCGATTAAAAATTGAGCCGTAAAGGATCGAGGGAATTATTGGAATTCTACCTGTGGTCGTTAAATCTAACAATTCTGAGATTGATTCCATACAAGAGTGGGGGCGGGGGGGGGGGGGGGTGAGCGGGCATACATACAGTTATTTTGATTAAGATAAATAGCAATGGAGGAAACCAGATTGCGACGAAGCAACAGTCGTTCTCTCGTAATGTATTTCGACTATGTTGCTACACTGAATATTTATTTTCGTGGGATATAGCTCGATGTAGTTCGATATACTTGGACAATAACGTTTCTAATTTTGATATTACCGTTACTGCCGTCAAAGTACATATTTTTTGAAAGCATGGTTGGGTTAAAGCTGTGCAACTACTGGGAAAAATGCAAAAGAAAGTGTGTTCTGGTTCAATAAAGTTGATCTGCCGAGTACGTTAGTAAGTGCAGGGTCGAGGATAATCAATTCTGTGCAACACAACTATATAATATCAGCTATATTTACCTACGCAAAATAACTGGGGAAAAAATTGAGCCAAGTAAAAGTTGATCGAATATCCATGAACATTGTTTCATTTCCGCTTCGGGCGTACCTGCGACAAAGACAAACATCTTCGCCCCCGTTCAAAAATCATACGCGCGAAACAACGATAAATATCCAACCAAAATGACAGTTTCCAGTTAATTGCTAATCAAAAGCGCGACGAAAGCATTTCTGAAACGAGAAACGAGTGCAAACTACGTAAGGCGTTAAGTCTAAATTTTTTTTATGTCAAGTATCGCCGCGATAACAGCCGTATCCTGACAAAGATCAAACTACGTCTCGACTAAGCCGGCCTTAAAAATGTTTGCTTTCACATCATATCGTATAAACAGCGTTCGATCCAAACATGTTTTTCGGTCGCAGACATCACTGGACATTATAACGACGACCGTTCTCGAGTATAGCGGAATCTTGCAATCATTCGTGGTTCACGTGTATCGCGAATGCTTCGACCTCGCGACTCCCTTCTTCTCGTCGGTCTCCACAAATCGTTTTTGTCGGTTCGTTCCTTTTTCCGAAACGCGAGTACGCTGACACTGGTTGTTTATCACTCGACGCTCTGTTTAGCTTTAATATAGTTACCTCGCGGCGCGTGGTAGACATCGAACTAGATTCGATTGGTTCGCGACGAAACTTCTCTCTTTCCACGCGTTTCACGATCGCAACGATTTATATTTCCGTTGCAAATAGGATAATTAGCTTTGAATATTGAACGCCCCACGATCCTCGGTCAACGTGGTATTTGACTTTTTAACTAGTTTGTTTTTTTTTTTGCTTTCTCGAGTAACGTTACCGCGGTCGGCACGACTGATAATAAGAAATATTCGCCCGCCCCCTTAATTACAAATGCGCTAATAATTATTCTATACTAATGGATTTACCATGAATAAGAAACACACGATCGACATTCGATCGCAATCGTAACGCGTAACCGTTAGCATAAATTTTCGAAACGATCGCGTTTCGAATCTAAAAGGTGGAATTTCCAGAAGGAGATATTCTTATCGGTACAAGAAGCACTATTTCTGCGAGAATTCGTTTAAAATTTCCTTCGACAGTCACTGTAAACAACTTTCGAACCGAGTCGAGATTACGTGCCTGTTTTGGAGCCGACAGCTTCGGGCGAATTTATTTAAATTCGGCCGAGCGTAAATTATTCATGCTTCGAGGCAGTATGTTAACCTCCTCTTTCTTTCTAGTCTTTTTCGGCGTACACACAGCACTCTTCTCATTCGTTATCGAACTCTCGCGCTAAAAACCCCGATGTTTTCACGATTTTTCCAAACTCAAAGAGACGAAAAGATTCTACCAAACTCGTCACGGAATTCTCGAATCGAGCCCGACAACGTGAATAACATTACCATTTATAATGTTTGCGACGAAGAAATTTCAATGGAATGGGGAAAAAAGTGTATTGTAAACACTCGACGACAACAATTTCGATGTAATGTTCGGCGAAGAATTTTCCCGCCAAACGTCAAAAATCTAAGCATCGGCTTGGGGCGCGGTGATGTACCGAAAAGTACCAAGCCAAGTCGAATTGTTTTCATTTTCCAAGGGAAATGGTCGTCGTTAGGCAGACGCGCCTTTTGAGTGCAGAGCTGCTACACGTTCCTTTTATCGAGAGCACCGCGGATCCGTGGGAAACGTTTCGTCGCGAGATTCTCAGATATTTCACGCGAGTCGAGAAATAACTTCGATCGACCAATAACCCTATTATCCTATCTCCGCGAAACGTAAACAGTAGGTATACTCTCCCGTACGAGCGCATCGTTACGATCACCAACGCCAGTATCGTCAAGATTCTCAATTTTCACGAGAAACAAATACTCGAGGAACATAGAAGGGCGAAAAACGCGGCGTCGCACTCGATCACACCTTGTCGCACTAGTTTGTTTTAATTCTCCCCCTTTTCTTCTATTTATGGCAGGTCTCTCGGCTGTGTTGTGTTTACGACGCGCATAATATCCACGCAATGAGGAAACTTTCTTCCTTACCTTGAATAATTTCTTAAGCCTCCGGTAGCCGCGATGTAATCGCGACACGTACTGCTTGTTGGAATCCAGTTTGAATGATTAAAGCCACAGTTGCGGAAATGAAGGTGAAGAACCAAAATCGGAAAAACAAGGAACTTTTTGCTGCTGTTATTAAACTTTTCGAAACCGGGTGTGTGTCGCGGCTGTACGTTGTTAAAGTTGTGTTGCGATTTTCCGACAGCGTCTCGACTATGTTTCTTTCGATCAGCCTCGAGGTACATATACACATATATGTGCATGCGCGGGAACCGAAGAACGAAAAACACGTTCGTGGCCGTTGAGAGCCGTTCGCTTACTGAATTCTACGGTTGGCGTGTCCCGGCTGCTAACCCGCGCTTTCCCCCCACCAGTACCGCTCGTTGGCGGCAATCCTCCCCACCATCGGCCTCGCCCCACTGTAACCTTACTTCATCCCTACCCGGCGAACCCGCATCCGGGAGTGCTGGTGGGGAGAGCGGAGGGGAAGTGATTTCTCCACCTCCAGCGTCGACGGTAATCTTACCGCGGATCGTAAAGCACGCTTACCCCTGCGGTCAAGTGCGAAACTTGCAATGAAAGCATCGGGACACCTCGAGAATTCTCCCTTCCCCTCCTGCCCCCTTTCCAAGGACCGTGTTTCCTTCTTACCCTGCCACCGTGGACGGAAAAACGGTAGACAACGGGTAGCGGGATAATACAATCTTCTTCCGTTAAATTCCGTCGGAGAAAATGTTTTTCAGGACGCGCGCGCTCGAAGGAAATAACATGTATAGCTGACCGTACATGACGTAAAGTTGAATATGAGGGATATTTCGAGAGCGTTCGATCGGCTCGTTACGAATGCATTTTCGAGATACTCTATGCTCCACGAGCTTACGGATAATTACTCTTAAAACGCGGAATCTCAGGAATTTAAGTCCTTTCGAATAAGGTTAATAAAAAGCGCAGTGCCGCGGTGTAAGGCGAGCCAAGTGCCTTTGCGTGAATGGTACACCGTAGAGACGGGTCATAATCATAAATGACAGAACGAATCGGACTCTCCGTATTCCTCGCGATGGAATGCAAGCTATTCCACGGCATAGAACGATAAACGACTCTATCGAAGAAAGCGCCTTGAAAGAGAGCGTTACGCATTCTTGCGCCATCGCTTCCAAGAAGTCTTTTCCCCTGGGTTTCCTGCTGTTACAAAAATCTCACGTCCAATCGAACGAAACGGGGGATCGATCGATTGTTGCGCGAACAATTCGTTCGGTTACGCGATAAATTCGTTCGTTCTAACCTAAAATCGACGCCCTATATCGACAGTAAACACCGTCGATAGTTCATCGTCGCGAAACGGATGACTTTACGTGCGAATTTGACCGGCCGAGGGGACGAGAGGGGGTAGAACGGGGGTTACGGCGAACGGTGGGGATGACGGGATAGACGAGCGGCGAGTGGGGGAAGACTAGGGAATCCCGCGTACCGCGCATGCGCGTTACTCCTGGTGGGGTTACTCAACCGACGGCGCCAGTATTCCCCTCCCCCGCCCTTTACCGAAGCGACTGGCTCGTCGGTGCTCTCTCGCCTTGGAAGGGAGGGCACGGATCACACGCGCCCAGTACCCCGTCTCTCCCTCTCTCTTTTTCCCCCTTCCTCTTGACCCGCGTTCTCGCACTCCCCCCCTCTCGCTCTCGCTCTCTCTCTCTCTCTCTCTCTCTCTCTCACGCTCCGTCTTCCTCGGCGTGTTTGTTTGTTTATAGTCGCGTTCTGGGAAATACCCGATACGAGTAACGGACTCTCGTGCGCACGGAGCCTTGCATTCCCATTCCGGCGTTGCATCCGGTCGGTTCTCGAATTCCGTGAGTATCCGAGAGAGTTGCGTATCCCTGGATCCTCTTCTCCTCCTCCTCCTCTTTCATCGCGACCCCTGCCGTTTAGGATTTTCTTTTACACCTACGTTAGAATTTTAGGTAGGTACGGTTCTGGGATTCGTTTTTGTGAATCCCTTTGGTTTGCTTCAATTAGTCTCGGATTTTGATGACACCGGTACGAAATTGTCTTGCAGTCGGCTCATCCACCGTCGGTGATCGATCGTTGCCTTTAAACGGTTGTTTACGCGGACCTCATTTGCGAAACACATAAACGTACCGATTCAAATTAAACGTAAAGTCGCAGCATTACGCGAAATGCCTGACCGTTCGTACGGACGCGAGTATTGTGAGTTCTATCACGCGCAAACATAATACTCTGACACCCATCTTTCGATTTTTCAATTCTGTTGTATCTTGGAGGAATTTTCTTCACGATCGCCAGATCGACGAACGTAACTCGCCGCCCAAACAACTTTTGAAATCACCTAATGTCGACGATACGATTAACTTACGATCGAGGCCGGCGATGTTTTGATAAAAATTTTATCAGGTTTTCTTGAAAAGTAGTTCACACGTAATCTAGAGAATGCAGTACGGCAGCGCCGGTATTCTCGATTGTGTACACGCGTAAATATGCCTACGACAAATCACACGATAAATATTGTAATGTGGCATTGTGTAGCGAGCAGGAAATCGACGATCGTCGCGCTTTAAAAATTCGTCCAAAAATCACCCACTCCCCGTCACTGTCGGAGCTACGAAATCAACGTCGATACCGTTTCGCCAGAAGGATTCACGAGAGGACAGAAATTGAAGAATGACAAAAAAATACTGTTTAAGAACGCGTTTAAACCACTGAGCCTGTCATGCCGTCGCTGCCCGCAAGAATTTATGACGAATGATCACGAGTATCATCGACGGTGGTCGTCTGTTTACAAATCACGATCCCAATTTATTGGCACGTGTAAACGACGACGTGTCGGGGATCTACGCAACGCGTTGTCGGCCAGTGTTTCGCGACGACGTATCTTGACTTCGCCGATTAATATCCGCGGCTGGTCCATTTAATAATATTGTTGCCCGGCGTTCAACCGTTGATATCTTGTTTACTCCGTTCGCGAACTGTCTTACATACAAGATCGGACGTGACGAAACGACAAAGTCCAACATATATCGAGAACGGATTCGCTGTTGTTGACTCTTCCGCGAATCGGGCAGCATTATCGTTTCTTTAAGTGAATAATTGCTAGTTATTCTATCGTTGCCACGCAAAATGAATGCACCGATCGCTTCGCCCATCGGCTAGAAGCGTACGAACCCCAATTAATTATCCCGCTGGAATATAGACCCCGCGTTGCGAGGTTGCTTTCCCTTACCAACTCTTACGAGTCGCGAAGCATATTATTCCACGAACCGAAGAAAAAATTCCATTCGCATCGCAATCTTCTCGGTTACGGAAAACAATTGATGTCTGTATATTTAAAAGATCGCGTCATACGCAATCGCAGTCGCGACGTCAAACACGTAATCGTTGAGATCTGTCGAAATTCTAGCCAAGCGCGCGCGTGTGCGTGAAATATCACTGTCGTTGATTGCCCCGATATAGAACGACGTCTGGATCGAGTCTGGCTTAACCACGGTAAAATCGAGTGAAACGACAGGGCAAATTCAAATGATCGCGCCAGCTGTTCTCGAGCTGCACGAGGAATGACCTAAAAAAAAAAACCTTTTACCCCGACGGAAGGTTTCCATTGGATATGTGATGCAGTCATCGAACTTGGCGTTATTATCGTCACGGTTTGCTCCAGTGCCTCGTCGCAGTGTAAACAATCGTCCGTCGCCGACCAACTGGCGGCAGAAGGCAAAATACTCTGCGGGACGAGAAAACCTCCTCCTCCTCCTCGCGTTTGCCAGTACATAATTAGCACGCGAAAATAGATTTTTGCGAAACGAGCTCGCTCCGCTCTGGTATGTCAATGAAAACAAATCCTTGTTCCCCTTTTTCTCTTCTCCTCCCCCCACCCCCCCTCACTGTCTCTCTCCTTCCTCTTCCTTTCTATTTGCCGAGGCCTGTTAACTCCGGCGAAGGCCGCCGAATACTGAAATACACGGCGATCGCGGAATAGTCGAATCATTGTTTGTCCGATTGAGCCTTCGGTATCGCTGTACTGGTGTCGGCGTGAGATAATATGGCTTCCGAAATAAGAGACGCCGGGGAGATCTCTCGCTTTCATCGAACGACGCGGGGAGATACGCGTGGAGAAATTTTACGCGAGAAATTTCCGCGCCCGCGCGCGCGGGTAGAGCAAAAAAGGGGGAGGGAGAGAGACATTAAAAAATAAATAAATATAGACTTTCCGTTGTACGCGCGATGTTTATGTAACGAATGCCGTGGGGGTCGGGGAACGCGGATGATTTATTCTTATTAAGCGTCACGAATGGAATCGAGAACGAAATTTTGCTGATAACCCCCCGTGCAATTATTCCACTGGGAGTCAGAGTCGCGATTCGAGAGTTTCTAGGTTGCTCGTATCGCGATATTATTAGCGAGACATGGACATTTTAAATTACCGCTATACCATTACAACGATTCGCTACTCTAGATCAAGTGTACAAAATTACATAATGCGGCACGCTTCCGCGATATTCCGGCAGCAATGGTAAACATTATCGTTTTACATTTATCTTCGAGTTTACGAGCGCGCGCAATGCAGAATGTAGCAAAAGAAGCACAATTATACAATGAGCGCGAGCGTGGCGTTGGCAAAGTTGCGACACGTGCAACTTTGTTTATACAAGACACATAAATAATTTGCGATACCGCGGTAGCGCCACGCTGTTAATACATGGCTTACACCGTTATTCTTAAAACTACTCAATATTGAATAATGAAATAACCTGTTTACTGCTTCTGGTAATTGGGGACACGGATTTGTTTCCTCGCTATAACGAGAATAAGATTTCTTCTTATGCGACAGCATTTACACCGCTTTACAGCACGACGGATATTTCCTACCTGCGCAAAGTTGTAAGACTACTACTACCTGCTCTTACTAGGTATTACGAATATAGGACAAAAGATTACGGCAACGGGACAAGAAAATTTATGACACGCCGCGGTACAATGGACAAAATTCTCACTCGGGCACCATTGATTGGTGGTGCTCGTAAAACCTTATCCGGTGCAAAATGAAAATTTCTTTCCAATGACCGTACTGTTTCAAAAGCGATAAATTCACCTGTCAAAATTACTTTTATCCCTTGGGATGTTTCTGGGAGAAGTGACCGCGGTAACGAATTCTCCGTATAATTTCGATTCAGATGAAAACGAATTGAAGCTGGAACAATGATGAAATTCGTGCTCTTTCCACGGCTCAAACTGATACAAAACGAGCGGATATACTTCTGGAATGTAGTCAGCGGTTAAGGGGTAAATAAAATGGGGCAATGACTCGGTTATCCTGCGCATAGCGACGGTCTGCATCAATGCGGAAGCTTGTATTTAGCACACCCGGTATATAAACGGACGCACGTACGGCGCATCTTCTAGTACGATCTTTCTGTACTAATGTCGGTGCCAGAAAACCGCTGGAAAATCGGTCACGAGTGACTAATCGCGAAGGAATGGTCGCTGTTCTTGTTCGAGTTTGTTTTCTGCTAGAGAAACATTAAACTAACCGGCGGGAGTAGAAGAAAAATCAATTCTCTAATTACACCTACCACCTCGAGACCGAAGGGAGTTCGAAAGTCGTATACTGCGAACCGCGCGTTACGGCGATCTTTACCTCTAAAGAATTGCGTTATATCTGCGTCACTGCGATTAATGTTAATTGCAATAGAAATGATCTCCTCGGGTCTTGAAGGTAGCTCAATTCGGATAGAAGATTTTCGCTGTATTTCAACCGTCACACGGTTAACGCGCATTTCCGTGTTTGGTTTTCCTTACAGAATAACAAGATTACGATGTACGAGTACTAGCAAACAGAGTTAGAAGACCATTATTCTATTGGAGTTTCTCCGCCGCATATTTCGAATGTACAGTGACTCCCATTATGCGGACGTTACGGACCAATTCCCCGTACGAGTGCAACGAGACGTTACACGTGCGAACGATTCTCAACGAGTCTCAACGAGAGAAACAAATTTCGCAGATATATTAAACCTTATAGCGTGTACCGTTTTAGGTACACGCGACGTAGTAATGACACTTAGCCAAATGTAGTTTGGCAGAGAACATGTTGTTATTGTATTTAATTATTTTTCCGCGAGAAACACGCAGCCTAACGCAGCTCCGTTAATCATTAATCATTTATTAAGCGGTTCGTCGAAAGAATGACGCACTGCACACCTTTCCTTAACGTGGCGTCAGCAGGTGATGCGGTATAGCAGAACGGCTACCGCAGAAAATGAATAAGGTGCACTCACGCGTCATGTGACGTGCGTGTCATAATGGATACGCGGTAAAATTAACGTAACAATATAACTACCTCGCCTTTGTTAGGTCCGACGAGCCGAACGAAAGAAAAACATAGTCGGGCCGATCTAAATAAATGACCGATTAATTAACGAATGCACTGAGCTACACGGACACCTTGTAAACAAAGGAGCGCCCGCAGCGGCGGGAGCGAAACGATAATTTCAATCGTTTCTAATTACAGTTGAAAAGATGCGAGTCGGTGGGTACGACGTTCCTGGAGATCTTAATTTTCAAACGTAGTCATAAGTTCTTTGTAAATAAGAATCGATGGAAACGAACAAGAGCGATGTAATTACGGAACGCAATGTTGTAATAAAAAAAGAAGAACAAAAGAAAAATGAAACGAATAAAGGTAGCGTAATCGTAGAACGCCGTGTTGCGGTCAAAGGAATAAAATTAATAAAGAAGTTGTAATTATGGAATGCAACGTTGCGTTATTACGGAGGGAAAGAAGCAAAGATTGTTAAACGTTTGTTCTGTCGAATACCCGCGAGATCATACTAGTTATCACGAATTTAAATTTCCATGAGATGCAAATCCTTCCTTCCTCTCTCTCTCTCTCTCTCTCTCTCTCTCTCTCTCTCTCTCTCGCTCCCTCGGTGGATTCTTGCTTTCCATACAACAACAATGTTATACTTATGCCAGCTGGAAATTCGTAATTTCCGTCCTATATTAAATTTAAGTCACAGATAAGTCACAGACTCCTCTTGCGAACTGCACTTTATATCCCTCCCGTCCGTATCCACGAAACGCGGTTAATGCATTATCGGCTTCTCGCCTTATGCATTTATTCGCCAACGAAACGAGCTTATCGGTTACGATCGGACAACAGAACAGCACCTTCGAAACACGAGATCGACATCCGCGGCGCACAGTCACGGTAGATTCGATCGCTGAATTCCCTCTCGAACGATCAGTGATTGCGGGATCTAGGCGCTTACGTGACTAATTAGTTGGGAATTCGAGCGAAATCGCCCGCACCCGATAGTGCGTTACGAAGTGCACCGATAAAAGTCGACTGCCCGACGTTTTATCGATTACATTGTACGTGAAAAAAAAAAAGAAAGGAAACAAAGCTCAGAGAAAGAGAAAGAAAGAGAGAGAGAGAGAGAGAGAGAGAGAGAGAGAGAGAGAGAGAGAGAGAGAGAGAGAGAGAGTACACATGCCCGAACAATCGCGCGGTATTTATCGACTACCGGTTCGCGTGCGACCAAATCGCGCCCGCTTCGCGATGGCGTTAATTCATAAATTAATTCTCGTGCGCGGTTAGATTAATTTCGCCGTTAACGGAACTTATAAATATATAATGTATTAATCAACATTTTTAACGTGCTTGTAAAATCGGCACGCAGATCCGGCAGATTAAAGTGAAAACTCAACGTTTCCCGGAACGCGTAATTGAAGGAGAAAAAGAAGCAAGAGGGAAGGCTAAAGAGCGAAGGAAGGAAAGTTAATCGAGATAAAGCGGATGGTCGATGCACGAGAAAGGTATAATTAAAAAGAAAGAACACGCGGTAGGTGTGTGGGGGGGGGGGAGGGGGGAAGGGGAGTGCGAGAGGAAGCAAATAATACGGGCAGAAGCCGTAGAAGAAACGAGAGGAGCGAGGAGCGGTAAGCGCGGTGACCGATAATGCAAGAGGGCCGTCTGGTAATAAATAAAAAAGTATTTGTACCGTTTATCGGCTGTTTACGACGGTTGATCACTTACAGCAATATAGTAAATCGCGTAGGCCGCGTGAATCATTCGTGGGCAGTCGATCTTCGAACCTCATTCAGTCAGCGGCGCTCCTCGTGGACGAGAGCGCCGATTGCGTCGATTGCGCCGATTGCGCCGACGGAATTTCAGAAATCACGCTTCTTAATTAATCCTCGGGCTGGAGAGCTCGAACTTCGGCCACGCGATCCATCGATAAGGTGCACGTGAACGAACAACGAGCAACGGCGGCAAAAATATAACGTCTGCTAACCGTCTGACCGCCTTTCGTGCTGCCGAGAAATACGCGCGTATGCAAGAAGGTGCCAGGGACGAGAAGAGAAAAATGCGACGGACCCGCAGGGATCGTTTGATGTTTTTCAGATACCGACGGACAACATTTATTTAGGATTTAATTAAAATAACGAGGTGACGTGCTCGTTTATCTCGTTATGATAAATTTGGGACTGGTCCGTTAAAGAGATGACAGTCCACTAGGTATTTCCTCTTTTAGTCGCTCTTCCACGACCGGCACGACTTGCCGGACAAGATTTGTTTACCGCGCGTTTAAACGCGTTAGAAAAATCATTGCTTTATAGAAATGTGCGCTCAATTACGGAGAATGAGTTTACGAAATCCCCGAGAGGAGAGATACGGTTCCAATAATATTTTGAATTGCAGAACAAACAGTGTTATGCAAATGAGAGCGAGGCGAGTAAATAATGGGCAATAAAAAATGTATGCTCGCGCAAAGTTCGTTTATAACCGTCTCGAGATATCTGCAATTACTTAATTACTAATAGAAAGATAATAATAGTAAATAAGTTTGTACGCGAGTTGCCGTTGACCGACGACGCTTCTCGACCAGTTGATTCGCAACGCTTGTAAAATCCAAGATGTTTCTCTTAAAAACGAATGACTGATTTATTCGATATATTACATTCGCGTACGAATACTTTAATCTGTCAGCACAACGATTTTTTCAAACATCCGTAACATGCCGTGCAGTCGCATCGGAGTGCAAAAACAACGAGCAACGGTGAATGGGATCAGGAAACGTATTAACGGACCGATCATAAATACGCGAGAGTTCTCGATACTCGATATTCGAGGATTAAAAAGAAGATCGTTGTAACCCGCTTAAAGTCATCTCGCGATGCAAAGCCTTTGATCGATACCCGTGCACCATTGTCGAACACAAGAGTCGAACATTCTCTCCACGACACGCACCTCGGACACTTTGTTCACCAAACACTTGATTCGCGAACTTTTGCGATAGCGAATCGAGCAAAGATCGCGGGGAGAAAAGAGTGAGACATATAGACGGAGAAAAATAAGCTACTAACTAAGCGGCTAGCAACGAAACAGTCACGCTTTCGACTGTTGGAACTTCGCAATCCCCGATGTGACCCGCCTAACGCCGCTTCAATGGCACTTGTTTTTTTTATTGTCGTGGTGCCAAACGAAATTTGGCAGTGTCATGGCGTGGCAGCTTCGAGGCTCGCGTGCTCGCGTGCCAGTAAAGAGCCTCGGTGACAGTCGATCGCCGTGCGAATCGGTAATGCGATCGGATTAAGAGTAATTAGTAAATTAAAGCCATATCCTCGTGTGTCTCGCGTCGCGATCCCTTTACTCGCTGAGAGGCTTTAAAAGACTCGCGCATGAATAAGTTGAATGAGATTTGTGAGAAGGAAGACTCCGACACGTAGGGATGCTTCGCGCGACGGTTGGTTCGATGGTTTAAGAGCAATCGATAATGGAAACTGTGGAAATAGTTCTTGGTTTGGATACAGCGCGACGAAGGTTACGCGACGGACGAGAACATTAGCACTGATCGGTACCCTTAGCCGGTATTAAATAACAAATGTTGGTTCGTTCGGATATCAGTCACGGCAAGAAGTAATTTTACGCAACGTCGGTTGGCCACTGTCAAGAAAATATTACTCCTGTCCGGTGGGAGTGGTGGATGTGCGAAGTAATACAAACGGATAGACGTTTAGAACCTATTCTAATGTCGGCCAAAGTACGTAGATTAAAATATCTTCCAGCTTTATTTACAAAAAGAAAACAAGAAAAACAACCAAAGCTTTATTAATAATCACGAAGAAACCAATGACAGCGGTACGCGGGATGAAATTGGCACTGGCACGTGGGGTGAGTCTGGTAATTCGTTACAAGTCGGTCGTTGAGTTTAGAAGAAATACGTGTCACGGATATCGTATGCTCGAGAACGATGGAGCCGTCGTAAAGAATGTTTTCGACACTTTGAATAGTTACCGGTCGTGGCATATCGATAACGAGTCGTAACGGACGACGTGACTCATCCCGTATTAATATTGTATTATGACGTAAGATAAAACGGGAATTTTCGGGGATCCAAGTGCCATCTTTTGCGACAAATGTTGCAATTATCAAGCGACAAGGTTTCGTCTCGTGCCAAGTACAAGTACGCAAGAATTTGACCTTGTATCTTTTCGAGAAAGAACGAACAGGGATTTTTGAGCTGATTAAATCGGATTAAAAAGTGCATTTTTTTTAAAAGCGCAGTATTCTTCAGAAAGACTGCGTCGAAATTTGCAATTTCAGTATTATTTGAGCAAAATTGGCCCAGCCAATCGCGAGACATGGTATGTCACAAATGGCAGTGTTTATTAATCATTTATACGACGAGGAAGAAACATTAAGCTCGAGAAATCATATTTCGTAAATAAATGCGAAAAGGCAAACATACCGCTGTCCTCTCCCCCCCCCCCCCCCCCTCTTTATCACGTTCGAAAGCGTGTGAAACAAGAAGCATTCAGACGTCTGACCGTGCATTTTCGAATACGGAATTCGTGGGGACTAACGCCGTGTGTCAATATGGTAACTTATTGTTCTGCCGGAGAATCTTTGATCGATCGTGGGTGGTCTTCTATTCGTTGGCGCGACTTCCGGTACGTCCTACGGTCGATGGACAGAAACGGACAGGTATACCGGGAGGGATTGTGTAGGTGTGCCTGCATACGGGGTGACCTGATTTGTATTCGCTGACAGAACGTCGTTTGCTAACTCGATGAAAACCCCGCATCTTCCGAGTTCCGTCGGTTCTATTGGTCACGCTTTGAATGCGAAAGCGACCGAATTGTCTTGACATAGACAAAGGAACGTGTAATTTTCTCAAGTTTCCGAGCCGACGCGACGCTCGAAATATCACGAGGTTTTGGACTTTGCACACCGCGTAGAAAGTCGGAAAGAAATAAAAATGAGGATTCGCGAGATGTGGGCAGACATTGTTGGCGGTAAAGCGCTCGCTGAAAGATCGCCGGGCTGGCTGCCGCGAGAAGCCATTGACTCTGCACCGCGGTATTAATTTCAAAAACCGAACCACCGGCACCGGCTCCAAGGACAGCTGGAATTGGAACTTCGGACAAAACAAATGTAATATTACTTTGGACGCTCGTTTCCTTCGCCGTTCTAATTCGCACGATAGATCTCACGTCAAAGACAAAGGCCCCATCGACGCTCGACAGAGCGCGGACGTAATCTACGATAACGACCGAGAGTACTTTCAAAACTCACCTCGTATCTCCTCGTACCATTGCGCGCTAAAGATGAAAATATTGTTTTTTCGCTCGCGTAGTTTACGGTGTTGTACTCGTTGTTCCGCGTTGGTATTGCGCACGTGTGACTTACGCACTTTCATTCCACGTGCGTCATCGTACGTCGGCCGTGCGCGATAATAAGCCATAAAATCGGTGGACGGTACGAACTGTCAAACAATACTCGAGCTACGTCACGAAGATTAATACTCGAGCGAGCCACCTGCGAAGCTCGACTGATTAGCGATCGATACGCGATCCGCTCTCCCGGCGATCTTTTCGATCGTACGGCGCGTTATCGGCAGGTTAGAGTCGTTATCGAAAATTCAATTCCCGCCGGCACTGTTCAGAACTCGTAAGACAGTGCGCGATAAACATGCATATCGTTAACGATGATTATTACGATCGATGAAGATCGATAGGAGTAATTGGAAAAATTCAAAGAATATCGCAAATATCGTATTACGTTGATCAAGTTGACTAGCAGATTTCTAAATATACCACTGTCGAGATTATTTGAAAATTTGTATAGAATACCGAGGGTTATTGAGTTTCGAGCAACCATCGAGAACTTCAATCTCGGCGGCCTAGATTCTAAAGAAGTTTACGGGATTTGAATATCCCGAAGTACCTCGCGAATTTCGAGGAAACGAGAAATCTCGATAGATCCGAAAAATGTTAATAATCCCGATAATCCCGAAGCTCTTAAAAACTCGGGGATCATTCGTAATCCCGGTAATCCATCGGTTATCTGGTAGTATGGAAAAGTTTCGAATATCCCGATTGTGTCTCCTATACCTGTGTTTACATATTCCTTATGCACACGTTGTTTCACATTCTCCCGGTATACCCCTTCTTCCCTCGACATCATAATAACGGTAATATCAGTGCCGGGGTTTCGTTCACGAATTTATAGATTGCTTCCGAACACTGAAATTCGAAATTCAACATTTACAAAACGATCGATGCCACAAAGTTATAGGAGCTCCAAACACCGTTCGATTTATTCGAATGTTTTCGAATCCCCTGGGGTTACACGACGACGATAGAGGGGAAGAACGTGCAAATATTCTCAGCTAACTCGCAAGAAAAACGTTGAAACGTTCTTATTTGCGTTATAAAATATCTAGGCAAATTGATACGTCTTGCGCCCCTGGACGCGAGTCGTAAAGGAGACCGTAAATGACTTCGTCGAATTTGCGTACGCGCATACGTTACGAGCGTAGATTAGTCGAGGAGAAAATAAGAGCACGCGTTTACATTTATAGAACTGTATTTACGGCGCGTACGAGTATTTCCGGAGCATTTTTGCTTAACCAATAAACATGTGTGTAATTATTGCAAGAAACACTTGTGCCGCAAAACGTCTGCCCCGACAAACACATTGATATTTATCGTCCCGTTGTACGGATAAACGAGAGTGTCGGGGCGATCACGCGGATGCAAAAATCAATTTCAGTTTTGCGTTTGTTACTACCGTCAGTTTCGCGAAAAACGCGTTAACGAATCTTTTGGACATAACTGCCCGAGTGTGAAGCCGGCAAATGAATATTTATCAAACCGCAATGCGCAATTATCGCATCATTCGTAATACGTGCATTCTCACTCTCGTTTGTCTTAATCACTTATTGACAATCAAAATAACCTCCGGCGTATTATTTCAAATAACATATTACCTTGTACGGTAATTATTTGAAAGCAATGCTGGTTCAGAAATAAGCATCATTGTCGTTTATGCATCGGTCTCGCGCGCTGCCGGGCCAAACGGAGCTGTTCGTTATTTCTCATCGATCATTTAACGTAATTATTCATTGATCGCTATATCGGGGGAAAGAATAGCCAGGTTTGCAATAAACATACCGTAAGCGTGTACGCGCGCTCCGAAAAACGCGTAGACGCAGGAGCGGAAGGGGCCCCGAGTATCAAGGAGCGCCCACATTTAACGAGCCTCGTTTGTTTTATTGCTCGCTGATTGCGCGAACCAACGAAATGTGTATTTCGAATCCGGGGCGAAGCGATGATTCGTAAACGAGGACGACGACAAAAAAAAAAAAGAATGTATTTTTAACGAGGTTGATCGAAAAAAACACTTTAGCCGCGAGTACAAAGTGAGCGTGCAGTTTTTATTCGCGCCACGGCCGACGGTGAACGAAACAAAATCTATGTATATAGGAGCGCGTGTACCGTTGTTGTGCAAATATTCCCTGGTACACGCACGAGCGTAAAAATATGATTGCCCGTAGTAATAACAATAATAATGATATTGCCTTACCTGCCCCGACGGTACAAGGCGATACGCGTATAATAATGCGACGTTACCGTGCCAAAAGGCGAGGTTCACGATCGTTTCTTCGTTCGCGGCGCGAACCGTGGGATTTGCCGGGGATGATTCACGTCAAGGCAGGATTTTAATATTTACGAGAAAATATTTCGGGCCCCTCCTGCACCATTTATTCTTTCAGATAAGTCGCCGATCGCTATCGCACTGTCTTTTTGCGTAAATCTTGCCCGATTTGGTGTTTTCGTTGGTTCGATAAAAGAAAAGAAAGACAAAAAAAAAGAAAACTGAGAAACTAAATAAACTCGCGCAGTATTTTACGATAAGAAATCTGCCGGGGAGTATCGGTTCGTATCGCACGCACGATTTCTCGCGCAAAATGTAAAACAGGTTAAGAGTGGTCGTGGTTCCTGGAAGCCAGATTTTTGCTGTTTTCGCTCGTTCGTTAAAAAAAAAAAAAAATTGTAAAACCGAACGGACTATTCGAGGTAACGTGTCAATTTATGATAATAAATATTCCCGGAGAATATCGCTCTTTAATATTGTACGCGAAATGCAAAATAGATTAAGAGTGGTCGTGATTCTTGGAAGTCAGTGGACGACGAAAAATATTTTGTCAGCGGAGGCGAATGTGTTGAGTGACCATGCGACAACAGGTAGAGAGTACTGTAAATCGAAAGGACCGAAATCGCATAACGCGTCTGCGTTCGGTAACGAAATTAAATTGTCGGCATGCTAACGGAGTGAAGAGGTCCACCGAAAAATATCATAAACGCCAAGACAGCCGGGTAAATATTTTGTACGACCGGAGAGTAAATACCGTCGATTAAAGAAGAAAAAAGCTATAGGAATCGGAGAATCATCCTATACAAATTGTACCGCATAAAAAAGAATCATTGCTTGCCATGCGTAAACAACAGCTCGTGCCCATGTAACGCAACGTAAGAAAATTGTTGCGGAGCCCAAAAGGATGTAAGAGAAAACATTGCGCGCGACGCGACGGACAAATTTTTCGAGTAACGGAGGAGGAACACATCGAATTCTTCGTTGAGGATTCCTCGATACAAATCGACGACACGAAACGGCAGTATTCATCCGGCGATATTCGGAAACGTATAAACAAAAATATTATCGTGCGAGATACGATGTTCGACAAGAGCGGAATGCTATTTTGTACGTCCTCTCTTCTAGTATTTTTATAATGTTCTCAAAGTATTTTCACGTTACTTTCGGCGTTCCCTTCCTAACGTTAATGGGACGACGCGAGTAAGACTACGCGCACGTACATATGTGCGTACGTACGTTCGTAAACTGCGAAAAATATTCCGCCGTTAGTTGAAATTAAAATGGCATGTGCCTCGCGCACGTGTGCATATCGTTCGATAACAAAAAAAAAAAGAAGGAGAGAGGATTGGATAAAAATTTATCACCTTTCGACGGCGTTAATGGACAAGAATGAAATGTTTGCCGTATACTCATTTCCTTGTTAGCTACGCGCGCACTTATTCGATAGTGTTTGTTCGCGTATAACGAATACAGTGTACTCTTTGCGTTTGTCGGATTATTCGGCGATACTACGAGCGTCGCACAGGGCACAAATAATAATCAGCGCGACGTTACTTTTGTCGCGTTATACTCCTCCCCCCCACCCCAATCCCTGCATTCGGGGCCATTCCATATCCGTTTCCTTTGTTCCCATATTCTTCGGTCTCCGCAACCCCCTCGCATTTTCTTCCCTTCCCTTTAATAATACGACGCTCGCACTCGTTGAAATTATGCGGCTGGGAATATAAAAAAATGTGCCACCGCGTTCGAAGCACCAGACACTTTGCATACCGGCGAGAATTCAACTCGTTTCTAACGTTATATTATGCTATAAAGTACGGAGCGCATTATGTGCACGCACGCGATACGCATGCAACCCGATGCAAGTGAAAAAGAGTCGTAATAACAACCGTAAACAATGCCTTTGGAAAGTCTACGATGAGAGTACCGATTGAGTTTAAAGGAAACGATAAACTGCCCGGCTTTCACGACGCCACGCTTGAAATAACGGACTTTAATTAAACGAATTGAGTTTTCGTAGGACTGGATTTGACGACGACGACGACGAGTTTAATCTGCGCTAACGCCGTTAAGTACGAGGAAGTGCACCGGAATAAATTCGAGACGAATATCCCATGATGATGCGATAACAAATTCGGATAAATCGTCAAATTATTTACCGATACAACATTTGTACAGGGTCCCTGCGTTACTTATCGTATCTGTATTTACCGTTAGCGCCCGTAAGCATCGAGAGGTGTAAAAAAGACCGTAAAAGCGGACTGGTTTCTTAACCGAGAGTCAGCTGAAATTCGGAGTAATTCGAGCCCGCGGTGATCGACGCGTTTAGAAGAAAAAAAAAAAAAAAAAATGGACGATAAGCCCCGACGTTATCGTTATCGATCCTTGTAATTTCGCCTAAAAATAGCAACCTCGACCTCCCCCGCTGTCGGAGTTCGATTCATTGCCAGGTCAAAGTCATTCCTCCAAAACTCCAAATACGCTTCCACGTTGTAGCTCGGCACTCGTAAACATCGTCCGGTGGATTTCGAAACACGATCCTCTCGGGATCCGGAAGAAAATATTTACGTTCACGAAATCGCGATGTCGCCACGGTCCCTGATAACGATTGTCGTTGTACACGGCTATGATCGTACATCGCCGAAATGAAATCCGCTCTTACTCGATAACGCTGGTTAATTTACGACAACGTTGACGGCCATGCCGCACAGATACGACCGCGGCCTATCGCCAAATGTTTCTCTTTCGTAATCTGTCGCAGTCAGCCCGGGTGGACGTCAAAATTTAATATCGGATGTCAACGTAGCGTTTTCCATTAGCGTGTACCGCAATATTAAGTTGCCAATTACAGTGGGAATTGCGGATTCCCGCGAGCCGAAGGCACGGTGACGTTATCGCTTTTATCCGCGTAGCCCGTACTCGATGCGACCTTATAATTTTCCACGCGATACGCTCCTACGACGCTGATTCCCACGAAATTGAGGATTAACGAGTTAGACGTCGACAAGTCGTTTGACAGACGTCCCGGGGAATCACGAAGTATGTACTCGAATTTGCGATCGTATTATTATTCTTGTAAACGCAAAGCGAAAATTTCAAAGGGTTGACGTTAATGCCGCGGACATTCGCAGAGTAGGAAAATTCTTGCAATTCCGCGTAGCGATAACGTCCAAAATCAACTCGTTTGACAATCGTCCCGCGGAACGCGGAACAGAGCGCAAACAATTTCGCCCGACTCGGCGCGGCCCAATAACGATGTTTGTTACGTTGTTAAACGAAATAACGGGCGGCGTCCGTGTTCATTGCCATTCGGCGGGATAATAAGATACGCAATTAATTAACTCACCGATGAAAATATAGCTCGACCGAAGAAAATTCAGAGTCCCTACAACATACAAGTTCGTAATGGATCTTCAACGAGCCGGTTCGAACGGCGGACCATTATTCCTCCATTCTCTACCAGACGATTACTTGCAACTCTGCATAGCAATAATGTTAGATTCGCAACGGAGACAAAGAAGGCTGGTTGTTTCCACTGGCACTCATCCGTCCGTATGTCCATATTTCTCGGTTAATGCATTCTGCCGCGGACAACATCCATCACTTCTAGCTTTCTGGTACTTTTCAAAGTAATTAATCACCCGCCCATTGTTCGAACCACCCTACGTGGCCCTGATAACGCGTTATCGTAATCCAAGGGTGAGCCCGTCGAACGTGTGAGCGAGCGCGCCCATATATAAATATATGTCGATAGTATCGCGGAAGTTCACTTTGCGCAATCGATCGACCTTTCATTCCTGGAAGTTATTCGCTCTCTAGCATACGCCCCCCTATAAATTTCCATCGACGTAAAATGCGTGGCTTCTATTGCTGGGGTAAATGGCTCTCGAATAACGGTGAGTTAAACGCACGTATCGCACGACCAGTCACAATTTAATGCACCTACGAATTGTAATCTTCTGCGTTCCTAGAATTTCCAGATCCCCCGAGAAGGGTAATATTTTAACAGCTGTGCGTCCCCGTCCCAATAAAAATTCAGTGGTCGTATCTACTTTAATATCGCGATTTTTATGAAGCGAGTTTCGTAGAACCTATACCAAGATAATCCCCGGAGCGTGTCGTTCTTATTTGTAATTATAAAACGGTTACTTATTGTCATACGTATCGTTTCACGTACGTAATAAGAGTTCGAACACTTTGGCGAGCCACCTTATATGTAACGCACCGTATGTGTACACACTTTTAACGGGAGAAGAAATAGTTTCGAGTCGAATTATGTTGTTGCGGACTGAAATACACCCGGAAGGTAGTATCACGAAAAGAGATCGAAGAGACAAATGAGCCAAATTAATTCCAATGCACGAAAACTACGGAGACACGCTATATTTACTCCGTTGAGCGAAAGCTCTTGGAAATACAGAAAAAGCGAAGCGCTTTTTCATTCTCGAGTGCCAGTGATCGTGTGCAACTGTGACGTGCCACATAATAATGTCACGTTTCTGAAAAATAGACGGGAGGATAAAACGGGCTGAGCGCAAACTTTTTCAAATGAATTTAGCACTTTTGCACGTTGCTCGCTCAAGATTTATAAGTCGGTGTATATTTTAGAGCGATTCTTCCTAAGTTATAATTTAACGCTAAGGAGATTTCTTTCTCTTTTTTTTTGGTGGTAGTTGCACGTGTCAGTTTGTTACGTTCGCGATGAAATTAGAACGCGTCCGTTCTCTTTCTAATTCTCTATCGCGCGTTAAACGAGGTGTTTATCCGGAAATAGAACGACAGGAATTGAGATCATTTCAAACGAAGACACAATAATTTGGCAGTTTCTCATCGATCTCCGTTGCCACCCGGTTTATTATATTATATCGAGCAATCGTATGTCGAAGAATCTGTTTACTAAAACAATGCGATCGAAGTATTCACGCGTTGTATGAAACAGGTATTATGCTCGATCAAAAGTTACTCAAGCGCGCCGGATTTCGATACCGATGTTTTTTTCTTTCACTATACTATATCAAACCAATGTTTACCGAATCTATTGCCATAATCTTATGAGAATTCGTGCCAGAACAAATTGACACGAACGTAGGTAAAATAGCTGCCCTCCGCGAGTACCATTATCGCACGAAAGTTATTTACCGGCTCTTTTTCGCTTCGTAATTATACCTGTAAGGTACACACGTGCACCTACGACGCACGCACACGCACTTTGCGCTCGGGTATCTCGCGTACTTTATGTACGCGAATATGTAAGCGGGCACACGTGCGGTCGCCACGTGGGGGTTGATATTGGCCATCGGGGGGATGGAGAACATTTTCCGGCGTGTATTCACGACGTTTACTCGGGGCAAACGTTTGGCAGCCGCGTGTAAATGTGCGGATTGCGCCTACTATCTATGCGCGCTCGCTCGTAGTATAAATTTGACAAGCCGGCTTGGCTTGCCGTGCCGGGAAGATTATATTATTATAGCGAATTCAAATTATCGCGAGCCCCGACGAATTAGAGTTATCGCTAGACACGGCGAGTTGAAATTAAATTAAATCAGCTTTCGAATCTTTCGGAAAAAAGCAACGCGACACGATAATCTTAAATCGAACGGGCGATAATTTTTATCGTACGCGCGAACGTAGGTGATTTTCTTTTGACCAGGATGGGGCACGATTGAACAAAATTCATCGATTTTTTTTTATGTAAGCTGCTGTAAAAGATAATACATTCGAATTATAGTTCGTTAATCTTTAGAGGTAAATCTAGTGAGCGGGTCGTATTATATAACTCTGTGTCTGGAAAAAGTGCAATTGCAGTTTGCGACAGCACCGATGCGCTTCTGAAAAGAATCCCACTGCGCGACAACAGAGCTTCATAAACGATGTAAAATTAATCTCTAGAATTCATTTCTATCTTTGCAATAAGGACAGAGTTATAGTTCGATACACGTAGGATACTACATGCACCACGTTCTATAGTTGACAGCTGATTAATAATAGTTATTCAGTTAAATTTCCTTCGAGTCAAGAGCCCAGGACTTTTCGCCGGCCAAGTACAAATTATATATGTAGTAGTAGTATGTAGTTTTCACCGAGTATCTACGTTTGACGTGACGAAAAATGCGCGAATGTACCAATACTTACGCGAATTTGCCATTATTCTATCGCATCCCCCTGGCGGACACGCGATTTTCACATCACGCATCGTTGAACGCGTGTCTAGTTTAACGCGAACGTATATCTGTGTAACGGTGTAAAATGTGTACGGGGCGAATCTGTACTATTTTTACAAATTCAAATTTCGTAGGAAATTTACCGAAGATTCTATAACCGTCGTTTACCGAAGCTGGATTGCTCAAGATTGATACGCGAGTTTAAAACCTCTATCGACGGCCATGGACTCGCACGTGGTTTGTAAAGTCCAACATGCGCAACGTATCTCGCGTCTTAATCCATGCGTTAACTGATCAACGATTAATTAACTAAACTGCGATGATGTAATTTTTAGCTGCATTTTGAACTCGCGTAATTATATAACCTCTGGCAGATCGTGGACTTTTATCGTGTTCGACGAATACACCTGATATGCGCTAAATTCTTAATGCGATCTTGAACGCACGGACGCGAACGATGACGCTGAAATAGTGATATCACATTGATTCGTGGGTATTATATACATATAATGTATGTATATAAGTTTCCGCCAATTTTTATTTAATTGTTTTTCCTCGTATTTAGTCTTCCAGTGGAAAAGTGTACATATTATTGGAAAGTGCTTTTTTAGCTCTTCAAACCTGCTATAATCAATTTTTTAGAAAAATTGGGTTCACCTTATTTTTAGGCTCTATAAATTGTAAGGAAATTTTCGATATTCGTGGTCCATACTTTGTATTTGCATTAATAAAATTAATTTGGCAAGAACATTCATATTGGAAGACGTGTAGAAATACCACAATCCCCAATATCCAGAGAGCAAAGGAAAGTGTGATAATTAATTTAAAAAATAATAAATAGGGGCAATAATTTTTAAAAAGGCATGAAAAATCTTCCATTAGATTAGAAGATAAAATGGCGGGAGAACTAACTAAAAAAACGACGAGAACTTTCTTACCAACCTAATAATACATATATGTAGGTATATCCATTGTAATATGGCGAGTATAAATACCGAGACGATAAATTTGTCATTTCGGATGAATGCATTATCGAAGGTAGCTTTGACTCGAGTTCATTATCACGATGCCAAGCATAATTGCACCTGTCACTTTCGTTTCAATAGAATATTCGTGTCGAAAGCTGCGGTAGAAATAACAGTTTTTAAGAAGTTCCGTCACGTTTGAATTTTTATACTCCCCGACAGTAATCTACGCCGTGCATTCGGAAGATCATTCACTGTCAGAGCTATTCACTATCATCGTCGGCAAGTTGAGATTGTAATGATCGTGTTATTATTAGCCGGTACTCAATGCATACGCGTTCACGTTGGATACACGTTGTACTGCGTTTACTCTCAGGAACCGTGTGTGTTCGTTGCTCCAGATGGATACGCGGTCCACCTGAGAACACAGCTGCGTGTGTTTACACCTGCGAGACATCGCAGCTTTTTGTTAATTTCCGAGTGATCGTGCGCACGTGTGGCCTCGCATGGGGGCTTAATCCAGCTTAATGAAATCGGGCACTTTGTAACGGAATGTTACGCCGTGTAATAACCTTATATACGAATTAGGCCTCTTTTGTTCGAGCCAATGAATAGTAAATGTCTATGACCGATAAATATAAAAATGGATTTCTGATCGTATCGTACCATACCGTCGTGTAGTTCGCCGGTCGCTGATCATGCGACCTTAGGTAACTAAAATAATAACAAAAGAAACGTAAGTAACCCCATCGGTTTGTTCGAATACACGCGTAAAATGTTTAGTAATTTAGAAATACTGATCATTCATGTAAATAAACAAAGAACACCAATTATTTTTTCTTTAATTAATAATAAAAAGTAATTCTTGGAGATTCAAATCAATTTGCGAATAGTTAAACTGCAAATGCTAATTTCAATTTGTTTCGATAGAGAATTAATGTAAAAAATTATTCGTAGACATGCCACGTTTAAGTCAGAAATGAGTTTTGTAATTCGTACATATAATTGTTCGCTTCGATGGGATTCACCTTTGTTTTACGCGCGGTTTCATTAACTTTGTTTACCGCGCAACTAAACGTCGGGGTTATCACCTGTCGTTGCGTAATCTGCCATCTTAGTTTCGCGATTACGCGTCTTCCTCGCGTAATATCAGTTCTAGAAACAATTTTTCTTCTGCCTCGATCGGACAGGAGATTGCGCCGTATCGGCGTCTCCGTAATCGCCGATGAAACGACGCTATCCATCCACGGTGTAATTTGCGATGACGAATAATATCGGAGCGAATGTGAGTGGGCTTAAAAAATGCATTCTGTTTTTTTTTTAAAGCGCACCGAGCGATGAGTTTTTCACGTAATAAATTAGCGGTGCAAACGCGGTGAGAGAATTGCAAATTGGACGCGCATTACGCTGGCGTAGCAATTATAATTATCCGGTCAATTTCTTAAATGGCAGCCGGCAATTACTAATTACAATAACGACAATGATTTTTGTCCACGTGATGTTGCAACATTCAAAGTATCGGTAGAATTTTGAGAATGGACCCACCGTCCCGAGAAATCTATATTTACGAAATGCGTGGCGTTGACTATTGTTTAAAATATATATATATATATATATATATATATATATATATATATATATATATATATATATATCCCGTTCTAGCTCCTTCCGTTAACGTGACGTCACTTGCGCATCGTCACGCGAAGAAAAGACGCGCGCGTGATTTATTCGGCAACGTACATTAGCAAACGGGCTATGTGCCAAAATCGGAGAAAGACGTTTGTCCGAGCTTCTAGCTTTTCTTACGGCACGTCCTATTCAACGAAGATCGATCAATCGTTCTACGAGTGAATCGCGAAGGATAAATCGCTTTGCCGGAAAACTATGAACAGAAGACCATCTATGAAAGTACTGGTAATTACTTCAACGGTGGCTCTAATTTGCGGCGTACAATTGCAAGCTACTTTCTTTTATATTTCATTCTTACCATATGCTTCGATCAACGCTAGAAACTCCGTCGTCACTTTAAACGCGAGTTTAAAGTTGAGTTTGGTTGCCGGACGCTGATATTCATGTAATAAATAGTTGGTTGTATTCGAGCTGTAGAAGTGAGCGGTTGTGTTCCGTGTGTTTCAATATAATTAACGTTTCTTTTCATGTGATGACAAAATTCCTAATTAACGTTCGCGCTTCCGAAGCGCTCGTAACAATATTAATATTTCTCATTATTCGTCCCGCGCACTTTAGAAACAATATTTATGTATAGTCTCGAAGAAATTTTGCAAAAATACGATTAACCGCGTTTTCGGAAAGAGTTACCAGATGCAAGACTGTAATTGAGAATGATGTAGGAAACCCAAGAGGTTGGAAGCTCAACAGGATCAGACTTGGAGGCATCGCGTAACTTATAATATCCAATTAATCGGAGAACGAAAGTTGCGATTGAAATTCGTGTCGAAAGTATCGTTGCCGAATCTTGCCGTAACGTACACCGAAGCGTTCGGTAAGGTTTTGATATTTTTAAATTCATCGCGATACACGTAAATACACAGTTATTTGTTCACGTGCAATGTCGGGAGGAAGTAAACGAACGAATGGTAATTTTTTGTGTCCCACACGAACAAGTGGCGTTTAGTCGTCGCTGTAGAAATCTTTCTCATTGTCCCGTGCGTTACGGTTATATGCGAATGTGGCGTCACTGGCGCAGCATCACGCGAAGAAAAGACGCGTGTAATTTGTACGCGGATGTACATTAGTAACTGGGCCAATTGCCAAGAGGAAAAGAGATATTTGTACATTCTTGGGTTACGTCATGCACGGCAACGCGAGGAAACGATGACAACGTTAATAGATTGCAACGAGGAGAAACTAATTCTTCGTTCCCACCTGAAAATTATTATTATGCCGATACGACGGTGCGTAGACTTTTGAATTTTACGAAATATTTTTCAATTCGAATCTTTGAAGTTTGCGACGCCCAATCGTACTTTCGTTATATAAGTTTTGATGCATAGTTAAATGTACGACTCACCGAGATCAGCCTTCTGGTTGCCTTCGTAAGGTACGAAGAGACGGCGTGCTGCTTCTTACAGGACATTGTTTCTAATAACGAACACGTCTTACGTGCGATCTCTAAATCTTTTTCGACGAAAGCCTTCAACGCGCACGCGAGTTAATAAAATTTCGTTTTATCCTCGAATCTCCCGTTGACAACTGTACGTTCCGTCACGAAGCACTTTGGGCGTGTACAACCGTCAAATTTATACTTCCAACGTTAAAATCGTCCAATCGACTGCATCGCGCACACGTTAGGGAATAACCAGACCCGTGCACGCGATTGAATTGGCTCCAAAATATCATTTACCCTCTAGACAGGTACTATTAGCCGCTCCGCGTCAAAACATTTTATTACAAAAGCATCTGAAAAGCGAAGAAGCAATTAATACCGAAACGAAGTCTAGCTTTTAAACCTGGCTGCAGCCCAACGTCCACCCAACCGCGAAAAGTCTAACACTGTGATAAACTGTCGCGGACCCGACTTTCGGAGAGGACCACCAACGAAACGTTCCCGATCTACGATCGAGCCGCGAGAGTAATCTCGACGACGATTTGCCAAAAATCGTTACCGCGATCGCGGTTTAAGGCGAAGCGAAACTGATCAGCTGGACGCTGACGCGGAATTAAATATACACGATATTTCGTCAGTAAGGGACTACTGCTCCGCGAAGTAATGACGTACGCGCGCGGAGTTATAGCTTTTAATGTCACCCCGTTTCTTCTACTTTATTGCCGCCATAATTCTCGCGTGATTCTACGTACGCTGTAACATTGTTTCCGACTACAGTCATTACAATATTTTATACGCTACGCGTTTAACGGCCTCGCTCGCTATGATATTTCAAAACGTACCCTCGTATACGATTACCTTCGCCGCGCGTACCATGATCACGCGAAAAGGTACGAACGATTACTTTGAAAAAGAAAGGTTCCGTTTTTAAATCGAATCCGCACTGCACATTTCAATAACGTCACTCGCGAACGTTTAAGATCCTGGAATTAAATTTACCATAAAGAAAAATCCTATCGACGGGAGACAAAATATAATTTCCGACCGACAATTCCTCTTCGTAACAATGAGAACAACGAAAATGACGGAAGCTCGATAAACGTTTACGGGCATTCGCTACGACTTTCGTGGGCGAACGGGCGACGAGCGTTCCTGGCTGTTGCATATATATGCACTCGGTTTTGCATACACAGACGGGCTAGTTGCATTGTGTCAACTGTAACGACGCAATTTGTGACGACATTAGCGTCATAGATCCCTCGTGACGAATGATCGCGTCGATGTTTTGCGTGGGTATCGGGCAACGATATCTGCTTGCGAAAATTCTTATCGCTCCGACGGCGTTTTAGTAGGCATTGGTTTTCCCGTGGGCGGATGCTGCAGATTTGGCGAAACGGTGCCAGGAAGAGATGCACCGATACGCGCAATACAGATCGGCGAGTTACGTGTTTCCGATCGTGATGATTTATTTATCGATCATCCAAATTCCGCGTAATTTCGTCGACAATTCGACGCGTGGGCGGATTCATGATTGAACCGCGCTGCACTTAAACTCTACGTGGATCGAATCATTAGTAATGAGGTGTAATAAAAACAAAGTTGATTTTTTATAATCGTTGAATCGATTTTGTGGTTCAGTTAGGAAGAAAATTCGATCCATTTACTTCACGTTTATTCGGAATAAGAACCGTATTTTTTAATTAAATGTTTGACCTTCGCAGAAAGTTCTCGTGGGAAAGAATTGCGCGTGCACGATGAAAGTAATCGCACTGTTTCGATTTTAATGTAAATGGCAGATTAAACGGTGATTTATTTGGAATAATGCTCAATCTTGCGATTAAATTATAAAGAAATTTATCATGATCCGCTTCTTTTCTCGCAAAGTGGCGCGGAATAAAAAGACTCATACTTTGTATCGAAATGTTTGACGTTTACGAAAGCGTGCACCATGAGAAATGATTGCCTGACACCGACGATTCGTACGATTAAAGTTAATGAATACTTTCGCGAGTAACGCAATTATACAAGGTCACAAATATCGGCGGGCAAAGTCGTTAAAAGTTAAATGTATACGAGCGTCGAAAAGAATAATGTTCCTGCGCGCGAAGCGTCACCTGCGGTGTACGGCTCGCGTCGCGACGGACGTTTTGCAAGAATTACGACAGCATTGGCGTCACGGTGGCGTCGTGACGGACGAATACGTCGATTGTCGCGTAATTACCGATCGGCGGGAGCATACGCGCGACGCCCGTGAAAACTCTTATCGCTTTTGGAGTTTTTTCATCCGCGCGATGACGCGAAAGAATCAATAGTCATTATCGTGATAACGAATTCCAAGAATTTGCTTAGAGATAATTGGCGTCGTGAATTATGTACACTCGGAATGTATACTCTCCGCTACATAAAACTATCGTTCGATAAAAGAGCAAAAAAATACATAAAATGTTTATTTAAAAATTAATCGTTAGACAAATAATTACTTTATAATACGGGGCAGCGGGATCACAATTTAATATGTTTAAAGCAAATGCGAGCACTCTCGTTTCGTTCTCCTCTATATAGCTCTTTTTAAACTATCGCACAATCTTCCAACGACGATTTTTATCCATTAATCGAGCTCGAACCGGATCGAAGCAAAATGCATGGAGAACGTGAAAAATATCGTGGCGCGTAAACGCCGGACCGAGAAAACGGTGCGATTCCGGGGGCGGAATGCGTCGTGAAATTCTGTGTCACCGTGTAGGAATGTGGCTAGGCATAGACGGCAGATAACGAGATAAGAGCACACTGGAAAGTCTATTTTCCAGACTAGCCCCCTTGTGTTCCTCGTCTCTTTCGAAATGCCACCTGGAGAACCATATTTTCCGGTCGATTTAGTATGGAAATAAATCGGGGGTGGTGGAGGAAATCGAAAGAAATCTTTTTATAACTCCCTCGTAAGCGTGACTATTTCTAAGTCGGTACAGAACGTAACCTTCGCTCTAAACTTACGAAATATAGCCTACTCAAATTGCATTACCTTTCTCGTCTCGAAACAAGTTCAAGCTGCTTCTGCTTTCTCATTTCGATAATTACATATCTATTTAATTTCTTGAAGCCCTAATACGCCGATACGCTGACAATGACATTAAAGCTCGATCGAAAAACTGCGCGACTCGAAACGTGCCGACGCATCCCGAAAACTAATTTTACATGTACCTGCCAAAAGCAGAAATCGAGGTTAATAATATTAAAATACGATCGAAGCTCGAATTAAAAAGAAATGAAATTCCTGCCGGGGACAAACAATTCCGAACGATATCATCTCCGTACTCGAGCGGCTCTAAAGTACCAAACGAATAAAATATTCATGGGACGAGGGGGCAGTCGAAGATTGAATTTTCCAATCATCGCACCCCTTCCCTCGCGGTTAACGTCGTCGTTACCGTGCCTTGCTGGCATCGGCTGCCGAACGGCGTGACTGTACCGAGAGCGGCCGCTATATTTACCTTAGGAAAAGTCGCTTTGCCAAGTCGAGTAAGGTGTCGCGAGTATGGTAGCCAATGTACCGAGAGCGCCGGTTAAATCCGGTTCGATGCCAGAAGACGACACGGCATAAACATAGACGAGACAAACGCCGAAAAGCACTTCTCACACCGGCCGAATGACCGAGAAACGTATACGCGTCTCTCGCCCCGATCGTGTGGTCCTGCCGGCGGGGACGACGAGTGACTCGCTAAGGAGAGGAAACTAGGGAAAATATAAAAGCCACGAAAACTCGGGTGTAGAGCCTCGAGTAAGATACGGATGTACGGGAATATTATGCGAAGCGATAAATCTGCAGTTTCTAACGAGCTGGAGTATCTTTTTTTTTAACCTGTTAGTGGGAATAAAGAAAATCGTCGTTAATAAGGAAAACCGTGTGCGCTTTGAGAAAATGTTGAATACGCGACATTTAAATCGCGGATACGACTCGAGGGAATAATATCATCGCGCGCATCATTATCGTACAATTGAATGGCTAGGCGAGTTGTAATTAACCGCAAAACGTCCGAATTGAATCGCACGGAAATTCTTGGAGACGCGATGAAATTTTTTTTCTTCTTTAAGAGATCCATGTGAATGGGACTTAACGTATTCGTCGGTTCGTCAAACAGTGGGGGAAAAAGAGTAAAGATAGTATCACGGGTACATCTCTTAAGTTAGTCTCGCGGTGCTAAGAGAGTTAGGTCGGTTATTTCCGTCATCTCTCGCGGGGTTCATGACCTGCGGCCCGAAGATTCTATCCTGACGTAATTCATCGTGCCGGCCAGGTGATCTCGATGACGGAACTGGAAAACGGAAGTGGACCCCTTTAGCCCTCGTCTTTGCCCTCGTTTCTGCCGTTTTGTCGTTATCGCAGAATTCGAACGATGCGCGCGAAATATTCGAAATGAACGGGATACAGATTAGCAGTATAATTTTGCAAATAATGACTCGTAATTTTAGAGTTGGTTCTTAAGCGGGAGTTATGCCACCCCTCGTTAATTCAAGTTTTGTGTTTCGCCTACAAAATTGAAACTTAAAGTTCGTATTATAAACAAATGGGTAAGCGAAGAAATTCTATGCTAAAAAATAGATAATCTTATAAAGGATATGTGTACCAAGTTTGAAATCAATCGGACAAGTGGTTTTCGAAATTCTTGTCCGGCTAGTGTAAAAAACATTGTTTCGAGAAAAACCCAAAAGTATGAGTTTAGCCGCCCGGCATAAGGTACCGTAACTTCGTCAATTTTCGGAATTTTTGTTTCGGACTTGACTTAAAATATTCTGTAAAGTACAAACTTCAAGAAATCTAAAAAAAACGTTTTTTTCTTATTTCACGGTGGCGTCGTCCCTTAATAACAATGGCAGAACATCGCCCCGATTTCTTCGTTTATAAGCGACGATCGTTACGATACGATCCTTTTGATTTGATACGCGTATCATCGTCACGATTATTATCATCAGTGACCTATGCCAAACGTCAAACTTTGGTTCTTTCGTTCGGATGTCGGTCAGGCCATATTGTGAAGCAGGTATACCCGACATCGGTCACGCAAACGGCAGAAAAGGGGCACGAAGATAGACCTAGTAACCTATTCGCGTGGTTCGCGTAATATTCGCGGTTCTCGAGTTTAAATTTCGCATTCATGCGCCAAATAATAAAAGTTAGTGAGCGGGATTTTTGTATCAATAAAACAATAGCGCAATAAGATACGGACCGGTGGAATGATATAAAAAGGTTAGACACTATCAGGACGAGCGCTGCCGATTGACTGCCCGATTCGGCAATCCCCACCTTCATTCGTGAAGATGCGAAGAAACTTACCGAGGAAATTTACCGGGGAACAATCGACCCTATCAATCTAATCGAACACGCGTATCCATGTTTCATCGAGAACTTGACTGCTTTGAATAAAGAGAGGCGTATCGTAATCGTCAATCCTCTTTTCCAAGTTTCCGAACCTGCCAATGAAATCGCGATCCATCGTTTCGCCAAGAACGCAAGATCCGCGGGACTCTGAAAAACGACAATTACAACGTCGATCTGGTATACACCTCGACGCGTGATATCCGCTCTGTCGGGCTTTAACGTATCGCTCGATCCAAGATATTTCACTGGACGGAACAACGAACAGCGGCTCGAGTCCCAATTTCGTCGAGACGCGTAACATCGCGAAAGAGAGTGTCGGATCGATGAACTCTCGAGGTGAGCGTGCTAATCGCGAATACCGTTCGCAATTTCGAGAGCGACGAAATGCGCCCGCCGAGATCGGTTAACAATGAGGACGCGCGATAATTAACTGAGAAACCAGGCGAAAGTCGGGAAAGCGCGTAGCGATCCATCTTGCATGTTCAACAGGTATCCAGATAAATTCCAACCGGAGAATCGAGAACCCTTGAGGTATGTTTACTCGCCGCTTTACCCGAGGAGCAGCGGCAGGAAACGTTTGGATGCCCGATGTGTCGTTACGCTCACGACTTCGCGTAAAGCGTGTACCGCGCGTACACGCGTTACGTATTCGTAATTGTTATGGGTACTTGCGTAAATACGCGAATTCCATGCACGGTAACAGCACGGTGAGAAGAAATTCCCCGATAATAAGGATTATCTCCGTGAACTGTAAATTATTCGAAGCCGCGCGTCGGACGTATTAATTACCGCGGGCTTTCGCGGATATCTGGCGGCCGCGTGCATCGGTGCGCAAAGCTGTGCTTTCGTATCTCCATCGTTAATCGCGGTCCCCTTATTTCGTTTTATTTCTTTTTTCTCTTTTTCATCGGCAGACCGTTGACGCGCGGATGTTGTAACTAACAAAATTATGGCTGCTTATGCGTGTAAAAGTCTCTTCGGTGATCGGTGGCATTGAGTAATTACTTTGGGAATGATGAATCGTTCTCTGCTACCTCTTTGCTAATTGATGAAGTTAATTGGTTGCAAATTAATGAGAGCCGGTGGCACAAACAAGTTCCTCAATGGTTAGAAAGTGCCTATGGGAGGTATGCAGTTATCTCGAATAATTACTCATGATTGATAACGCAGCTCCGTGCGTGAATATTTTAAACGCGACTTTTACCGGCTAGTTAACGTCCAGTTTCGCTACGCACCGATCTGACACCGCGAGGAATACCGGGAAGCATTACGCAATTTATCGTTCCAGAAGAGACATCGTCGCGAGCCACGCGGTCACATTTTACATCGTTTCGCGAGTGTTCAACGGTTTAGCTCCCCTCCCGTTACCAATGCTAAGAAAGAAAAAAAAAAAAAACTGTACCAACCGTAATGACGCGTTTAATTCAATTATCGCAAATCGGCGTATCGGAGAGTGTCCAAACGTTTTCAATTCCCCGCGACGTTTCGCCACTAAAACGAATCTAGGGCTGACAATCTTTATCGCTGTTTTCACCATTCCCGACGGTACCTTCGGATATCGACTTCCTGTAAGCACGTACGATATTACCGCACCCACTGCCGCCCACACCACAAAACACCCCCGAACGCGCGTGATTCGAAAATAACAATGCACCGACCTCCGCCCCCTTTTCGTGCAACCACCATGAGAGCAAACCCCGTGCTCTCTCCCCTCCCCCTCCGGCGTTACCCATAATCCGACGTCGTCGGATTTCTCCTCCGCAAATTTCCCGCATTCCCGATTCTCCATTCTGGAGACTGTTCCGCCGAGTAGCTGTCGAAGCCGGTGTCTTCGAGAGGAATTCCAGGATACGTACGCCCGATACCCGCGGCGCAAGTGGCAGCTCGTTAAATTAAAGCCACCGACTTGTCGTCGGCCGCTCCGAATTCGAGACAGAAAGTAGCAATTCCGCATGCTCGACTTTAGTTCTCTTGCTGTAGGGGAGGGGGGGGTCGAAAAGACGGATTCTTTCTCTCCCAAAAATCTCCCTATACGTTGTCTTCTTTATTCTCCATTGCTACCGGTGCATTGTTGGGAATCGTGGCGAGTGCGTTCGTTAGTTTTCAACAGACTTCGGATGTTTATGCAAAGTGGATTATTTTATGCATTCAATGCATTATTTTGTTTTATACCCGTATATTATACGTATACTTCACGCATACTTATCGCATTTGTTTAGCAAAATTTGTTTAAAGTCAGTAGAAAAATAATGCATTTTGCATCAATATCTGCTGTCTAGTTTTCAGCGTGGATGTTTAAATTGATGTGCGGTGAAATTTCGGCAAATGATTTTTTTTTTGTTCAACTGTCGTTAGAATAGTTTTATATTGTATATTTTAGAGGGGTTGCAATAATTGTTTGGACAATGCGTAACATTCCGATCGACGACATCATATAATGTTGTTAAAGCGACGAAGAATCAAAGATATCATTATGAAGCAAAATCGCCGTTATTGACACCTAGAATTATGATCAGCCTCAAAATTGGTTTCAAAAACCATCAAGCGAGGCCACATTTGTTCTTCTACCATGGGTCTTCGATTACCTTCCAGATTTTCCTCAACGATTTCCTCACCGGGAATCGATTTCCTTGGCGCAACGATCCGCTGGAATCCCAAAAAAGCCGAGGACTCGTGCGTGGTACGTCGATATTGTTTTATATGAAAATCAATAATTCTTGCCAACCGCGACGCGTATGCTCCTTGTTCTCCAATATTACGTTGAAATATTTTCCCATTTGTTCCGCGCCATCGCGCACATGCATTTATGGGACCCCTTACTCACTGTACCGCACATTGTTACGATGCTTTAGATATAGACTTTTAGTTATTGGCCGCGTTATTTTACGTTCCGCCCCTGAAATTACACGAGCGGCGAGTTAATTGGTACCACGCGAGGTACGTTTTCCGTTGATCCTGGTACCCTTGTTCCTCGAAACACTAGATTATTATTAACGCCGTTTCAATAACCGTTTCTATGACAACGGACCAATATCAGCGGCAACGCTATCGTCGCGAGCGCGTAATCGCGCGGCCCAAGTTTTCAAATTACGACACCGATCGGGTAGTCGCGTTTGGATAAAGAGTTCCCGCGCGATCTATTAATAAAAAAAAAACACCCTTACCAGCTCTATTTTCTATCGTAGAATCAGGTATATTCTGTACCGTCGCGCGAGGGAAGACTGACGGGTAAGCGATGCTCTTCCTTTGACTACGATCCATTATATTTAATTACAGTTCGACTTCGCGAATGCGCGGAGTGGTGCAACTTGAAAGCGTAAAGTGCACGTGCACTTAGGTGTAATTAGTGACGTAAATGTAGCTAGATACCCCAGCACGTTATCCGCGATAGATAAGACGCACGTTACAACGTACATTCTCTTGCCGCATAAATCATGCTTCGCGATAGTGCCACTTTTTTTTTTCTCCAGTCACTGAAAGCTTAATTCGCATCAGCGCTACGTTTGATAAGTCTCTCGGTATCGTCCGCGCTCTTAATTAAATGGTCTTCGGCTAACAGTAGATGCTTCGTTTGATCCTTATTCGACAGGTATTTATGGCACGCGAATTTATGACTCTCGCGTGACGATTATTGCCCCATAATGCGACAAAACCCGGATAGATCGCGACTGGATCCCGGGGAATGGCGTTATAAACACACCTGCCCCTTTTTCCTCGGAGTCCGCGTTGATCGGCCTCGCAATTTCTCCGTCAACTCGGCGGGACTCCCGTGCCAGGATTATATCTTTACCCGACTACCACAAGATTTACATCCCTCGCGAGGACGGCGATCCAATTACATCGTTGTATCGCATTAACTCGTTACTACTCTCGCTCCATTATCGGATCCTATTAGTTACAGTTACGATTCAAAATTGAATACTATATGTATAACGAAAAGAGGAATTTATGTAACTCCGTTACACTACAATCTTCTTCGTATCTGGTAACGTTAGTTTTTCTCGCTTAACCCCTACGTACTTGATTCGAATTAGTCGCTTAAAACCAAACACCACTTATCTCTCACATTTTAGTCAAATTGAGTTAGCAACACTGTTGTATCCCAAATTTCGCGGGGAATCGAGTGGTGGGCTCAGATCTATGATGAACTCAATAGATAACGTGCTAATCGAATAATTGATAACACGGAACATCTAAAATCATAAGATAACGTGTACAGAAACTGTTTTTTTTTCCTCTGCTGTAAAGTTGATAAAACTGAGATTGGTGGGTGTTACTTCTTGAGTGGTGTAATCTTTCTTTTCGTCTGGACGAAAACTTTTCTATGCATATTCGACGATAATGTAATGAATCTATATTGGAAATGTAAATGATAACACTATTATATTACTATCAGTAATTGCTATAAATTTGTTTCGCGCTGTCCGCAAACATGATCTATTAAACGACATTTTGATGCAATATTACCGTATAAAACGTATGAAACAATATTTTGACGTAACGTCACCGATCCGCGACGCGTCGTCAACCTTCCGTACAGTCCGTCGAATCGACCTTTAAACTTTAAACTAACCATGAAAAGCGTATCGAAAATGGGAACAAACTTCTCCTCCGACGAACAATTTCCTCGCGAAAAACGGTATTTTACCTTCGATCGCTCGTTGATCAGGAGACGCTTGCGTACCGGAGGAAAGGTGTCCGGGAAACCGGTATACGGTCGGATGGTCGCGGGGGTATACACATATACGTCGAGCCCGGTCGCTCTTCGTAAGCCACATCCGGTATATACGAGCATTTCTGTCGCAGGCTCGTTCCAGATAAATAATACCAGTACGTGCGGCCGCGGCGGTTTCTCATACTTAGACAAATCAGCCTTCCTGCCAGAGTCTCTTATTGAAACCTAACACGCGGACACCGGGGACGAATGTCTCTCCCGGCAGTACACGATCCCGTCAACTTCTCCCGGTTTTTCCTATCCCACGATGAGCCTGGAGTACGTTAAACCCAATGTTACGGCGCGGCGGATTGTGCCTGATGGCCGGGACGACATTAAACGTGGCGGAATGAAATGTTGCCTTTTGACGCGATGCTTCACGTTGGTTACCGCTTTTTACGGTCGCGCTATTCTCGTTATTGTTTCTTTTTTTTTTTATCGTCCTCCTGACGCGCGATAGGGACCGTTAGAAATTGGGGGAGCGTGCCGCTTCGTTCCGGATTGGCAACTGGTTTTACGGGGTACCAGCTAACCGTCGTATTTTTGTTTAATAATTATTCGACGACGATCGTAAAACTTCGGTTATTCTCGGAAGTAGATAAACAAAATAGATTCATCGAGAGACAAGGTCATGTCTCGTGCCAAGTACAAGTACGTGAGACTAGAGCTTGTATCTTTTCAAAAAAGAACGAACGGGGGTTATTGCGGAGAAAATATGCAGTGAAAAGTTTTCGTACGTACAATGAGAGAAATTCAAATCAGATACGGAGGGGTTGAGCGAGAAAAACTGACGTTAACTGATTCGGGGAAGATTGTAACGGAGTTGCATAAATTCGTCCTTACGATATTCATATAGCAGTAATCATTAAATTTTGAAACGTAACTAATAGAACCCGACAATGGAACGAGAATAGTAACGAGTTAATGCGAATTTACGTGGATAACTTTCGGAGTAGAATTACCAATGTCGTTTCATTGTTTACGGCTCGTCATTTTATTTGTACCAGCGAACGGTACCAGCGTGGGGATACGTTTGAGTGCTCTTCCTCGACTAGGACAATACGATAAACGTTAAATCAGTTTATACGAGACAAATCCTGTATCGATACGAAATGGCCCGCGCGGAGTTCACGAGGGAAGCCCTTAAGTTGCGTCTTCGGTTTTATCGAAACCTTATCCGCGAATGTCGGGTAAATATTTCCTCGTGGGCTCAAGATACCGTCGATCACCCTCAGGTTTTTCCTACTCCACGATTGCCCTCGCTTACGTTAAGTCGCGCGTTACAACCGATCCGCGCGCACGCATATCAATAATAAGACGCGATTTTGCCGTGACTAATTCATAAGATCGTTTATGCGAGACCGGCACCGATCGGGAACAGCTTATATCGGAATTCGCGGACGAAGCCTTTAAGTCGCGCCTTTTCTTTTATTGAAACCTTACCAGCAGATCGCGAAGCAAATATCTCTTCGTACACGATTCTGCCGGCTTCTTCTGGATTTGTCCTATTCTATGATGTGCCGGGAGTATATTACGTACGACAGGCAATATATCGTACCTTACATCGGTAACTTTCAGAGACGACGATACGGACGTGTAATGCATCCTCGAATCTCGTTTCATGCTTCTCATTCATTTTTATCCTCATCGATGTTTCTGTGTTTACAGTTCGTGTTTCACGGGGGAAAAATAAGACCCCTTATTTATTGAGCATTGTTCTTATGCTTATGCATAGGTAATTATGGGATAGGAAAAATCATTTCGAGAGAAAGGAAGAATATTTATCGCAAATTTATTTAAGCGTCGTAGACGAAATAAAACATTTTATGTAATTTAAATAATAAGCCGACGTCCTTGGTTTCCCTTCGAATGATTTACCCTGCCCATCGCTACTTACGCGTAATTATAAAAATGTTCAACGTATTCGGAACATTCTTTTTCCGGGAAACGCGGAACCATGAATACCAAACGCCATACATATTTTACAAATATTGCAAGGTAGAATTGAATATTTTATTAAAAGAATTTGAATCATATTTTAAAAATTATTCTCAAATAGCTTCGGTATCCATTGAAAAATCAATCCCAGTTTCCAACCATGCGCAAATCGAAATAACGCACGATGGAATAACAACAACAAAAACGCGAATCTTTTGAAACGAATACATTTTTCTGTCGCGACCGAGATAAAATGGTTCGGAAGCGCACGATTAGAACAAAACCGGGATCATCGATACAGCTGGTACAATTCCGGTACCATTCAGGTATACGTATAATTTTGCCCACCGATTCGACAAACGACAGTTCGCGTTTCACATCATGGATTTATTGTTATCATCGATCGCAAATACCAAATAGCTTCGTATATGCGCCTAATACGTCTCTTCCCAGTTCAGCTATATCGGATAACACGTTCGGAAAATCGTTCACGGCGACTTTGCGAAGGGAGTCCCTTAAATTGCGTCCCTTATTGAAATCTTTAGTTGCATGTATGGAGTTCCTCGGTAATATCTATCCATCGCGTACGAATGCCTCAGCCTCCTTCGGTTTTTCCTATTCCACGATACGCTGTAGTACGTTATGGCCCCGACATTCGATATGCCGTGCGTTACGACGATATATAGGACTTTTATCGACTATTATCGATACTGGCAGCAGAAATACGCGATGTTTTCCGTGTTTTAATACGCCATCAAATTTTCAACGATGGTTTATACAGATCGCGAAAACTGGTTTGACGGATCGCGCTTACATTAGTAACGGATCAACGAATACCTGAACGTTGTCGCGTAAACCACTAGTCGATCCCGAATCCATCATTTGGTAGGCCTGTCCAAGTTTGAGTCCAACCAGGTGAGAGTCCTTTTTCTTACCCTCTCCAGCGCAGGCGAGCAATGTAAATAAGCGCACGGTTGGAGCTTCGAAATGTTTTTCCTCGTCGCTCCTACCGCGTTGGGTTTTGTTTCACTCGGTGGAAATTACGGGATCGGGGGTAAAACCAATCACGTGGGCTCGAATTTAGTCGGATCAGAGTTAGAAAAGCGACAGATTTGAATCAATGCGCGCGTCTATCGTCCCCTTGCATCCGTTTCCGTTAACGAATCCTCGACGGCCGTGTTTCCTTAACGCACGATCGAACACGAGATATTTCAATCTAAAAGAAACCCGACTGAAAATTTTACACTTTCGACCGTCGACTCTCTTTCTATCGCTCATCTCTATTACTTTTATTTCAATCGCACCGTGACGGCAAAGGCTCGACGTTTCCCGCCATTCTTTCTCCAACTCGGGTAACCGAAAAAAGGTTACACGAATTGACAGCGTTTCAACCTCACCCCTTCCCCCTCCGCCTCAAATATTAATACTTGAAAACACAAGAAGACAGAAACACGATCGTGAGCGAAGAGTAAAAATTCCAAATAACGCGCGTGTACACCGAAGATTCTCGCGCGAGGACAAGTATCAAGCTTGACGCTAAAACGTTGCGAAGTTCTCGTCCAAATCAACGACACCGAGCGTCACTTGAAAGTGACAGTTCGCTCGTCGAAAGTAACGTGAAAAATAGTAGGGTCGTGGTAATAATCCAAAGTCTAATAATAACCTCGGCTAAGATCGAAACGCTGCAAATAATTATCGGCGGCGCGGGGCCCGCATCGGTTCTGCCGTGGTGCTCGTACGGAATGCCGCCCCGCGGGCCTTTTGCGGCATTCCCGGACAGTTATTCGAGGCCAACGTTCGAGCAGCCACACAGAGTGGGTCCCTGAACGTCGTGTTTCCTCGAGAAGATTGCCGGAGAGGGCCCTCCCTCCCCTCTCCTCTCCTCTCCACTCCTCTCCTCTCCTCGCCACTTCTCCACCTCACCCCCCCCCTCTCACTCCTCGCGCCCTTCCCCCCTGTAACCGATTTCCACGTGTACCGAGCCGTCCGGTAGAATGCGCCGATCCTGCACTTTTCTTTTGCGCAGGGTAATGCACGCACCGGCGTGCACCGGCTAAATAACAAGGTGCCAGGGCAAATGCCAATCAACAGCCGAGGTAATCGTTCCTTTTAACATACCGCTGGCTCGTTGAAACGCGGGATGCATCTCGATGGATTTCATCGGACACGGGGAGAAAAGGTAGAGAGAGAGAGATTGTTGTCAACGAGAGCGTAGGCGTGGAATTTGTTTTTGAGTTAAGATCCGACAAGCAACGTTACCCACGATCGGCGCTGGTACTTTGATACGACACGGATCATTGCGAAGCTGATATTTCGCTGATAGAGAAATGTGTAGTGTCCTGGGGTAATTGAAGCGCGCCTTCGAACGAGGGGTTGTTATGTTTTATACGCCTCGAGTATTCCGGGAAAGAAACTAAACTGCCAATTAATTTCTTTCCGTTTCGTCGGATGGAACGCGATATTGATCGCCGATGTTTATCGACGAAACGTAGAAACAACATATGCATCAAAACGCAACATGGATCTTTAATAGACCACCGGTTTTAATCGGACAGAGTGGAAATTTTGTGAAAAATGAATTAGATTTAAGTCAGGTTTCCTACTTCTTCCCTTCGCGACCTGTTGCGGCGATGCGAAAAATAAAGATCTCGCGAACAACGTTTAAAAGAAAACACAACTTACAAGTAAAACCGTATGCCGAAAGGAAGAACGGCGCTTAGAACATGAAGCTCCCGCGTTCTCTTTGACGCGACAAATATTAACCCCTCGCCATCCGTTACTCTTAAAATTTCAATGGATTTCCACTGACGAGTAGAACGTCCGGGGGTAATCGTACAAGTGCGGATCACGCGCGACGAATAAAGAGAAACGTACTTTACCGTTTCGTTTTGCCCGCCCTACGACGACAGTGAATTCCGCGCGGTCGGGATCACTCTAAGAACTTTTCGTATTTCATTCGAGCGTGATTCACGATTGCCCGCATTATCCCGAAATGACCCCGATCCCCCGAAAGGCTCGGTCGAGTCGATCGGGGTCCGACGTAGTCGCTAACGAACGTTGCTTCGTTTGCACCGCGGTAATTAGTGCGGACCGCTCGGTCTTTGGTGCACACTTTTTCACGATTATGCACGACCGCCAGCACGCGAGTACGCGTGCACCTGCCAGACGACTGCTAATTGACACGAATAGCGTAGATTGTTCCCCGAGGACAATGTTTCTCGAGGCGCTTATTAAGATTATGCGAATGTAAACACGAGCGGTTAAATGAAACGCGAGGTTGATTGGTAATTTTGAGACGCGACGGGGTGTGAGAAAATCGAGAACCATCGTAATGCATTGTACGTTCGATCCTGCTGCTTTCGCCGCGGTTAAATAGCTGGCGAGAACTCGCGATAGCGATTTTGCACTCGCGATTCCCGACGCGACTGTCGTCGCGATTCTTGAACATATCGTTCCCGCAGATTAGTTTTAAAATCAAGATGTCAGTGGAAGGTGCTGCGAGCATTGGCGCTTACATTAATTGGCGAAGAAAAGACGCCGTAAACGTCGAATACAAAGACACTGAAAAAGAAATATAAGAGAAGAAATTTTTTTTAATTCATTCGTAAGATTGGATCAGCGTGCTCGTTCACTCTCATGTTCCATAATGATTGACAATTTTCGAACCGAAAATTAAAATTTTACGTCGAGTTTCATTGCCAGAATGGTGTTTTCCGAGTAAAATCGCGGCAACCCGCGACATTGAATCCCAAGTGCGTTGTCTCCTATACAAATACGCCTGTAGAACTCGACGATCGCGCCGTCGCGAGTCGCCGCGACACGCGGCAAGTGCGTCGGGGCCCTTAAACAATAAGTTTTCGGATAGCGAGACGAATTTCAAGATCGATCGGTGTACCGTTCATCGAGAAACGTACACGAAAAAAAAAGAACTATTCGAGTATGTTGCGCGTGATCATTTTGAGGAATCGTAATGTCCGTACTTGAAAAGGGGTCGTTACAGAGACCGTGCCGATGCCGCTCGCGTAGCAATGCTTCGCTGAATCAGCAGCGTTTCTTTAGGAGAGTCCCATACCCCGTTACACGTGCGATATTATTTTTCTGGATCGCTTACACACTCTTTTTCTTTCCACGTGCCGGCTGATCGCGAAACAAAACGTACGGTTGCATTTTTATATTTTCTTCCGGGTCTGATGGCGTCGTAACTTCGTTATAATGTGGCGCGAACGAAACGTCGTTACTCGAGACGCACGGTGAGGCAAATAATGTTTATTATCGCATAGAGTTTCATATAAATGCAACTTAAGTGCGCGCGCTTGCCGTCATTATATTCGAATAATGGAACAATAATTTCCGCTATTGGTAATTATATGAATTTTCTCGTTCGCGCGATAATTCACCGTGACTACTGGAACGGTTCGCGTCGAATATACAGATGTTGTCTCATCCGTAAAATGAGATTTCACTCGAGTGCCAGCTGTAGCGCTACGGTTTCCGCGGTGTCGCGTAGAAACGATTAATAGTACAAAGCTTCCCACCTATACCGCATTATTCCAGTCGTCGTCGCATTCTGTGACTCCTCGCGTAGAAGCATAGGTAAACATATTGTATCTTTGAATTCCTCCTTTTTAGCGTATACCGTTTACGCTCGCGTATCTCGAGAAGGGATTCAAATTATATACGTTTCCCCTCTAATGTAAGGTATAATGCCCCGGAACGCAAACAACGTTCGCTCTAAATTATTGTTAATACTCTTCTCGGTGGAGGGTTAAGTAATACAAATTGTTGTAACCATCCTTAAAAATACTCTTGTACCACATTTCCACGGAGGATCTTGCTTTCCTCTCGTAAATTCTGATTTAAATTCCCAGGCTACAGCCCCTTTCTACGAGTGCGTGTCACACCGTGCAGAAATCTCGGAGCCGCTACGAAACTCTGTTAATAACTTTGGGAATTTCTCTCGTCGGACGGTTAAAAGAAATCTTGCAACGCTCTCCCGGGCGATTGATTTGACGTGTGTTCGTTGAAAAAGTGCCATTCGAATTGGCAGAATCCTCCGGTTTTCACGATCGCGTGGCCTGGCGTGGAAATCTCAAGGCCGGGATGCAGACGACGTTACACTTCGTCGGGCATTTAAATGCACTCGCGGCCTTACCGCGGTTCTTCTTCTGCTGCTGCTGCTGCTACTTCTTCTTCTTCCTCTTCTGCTTCTTCTTACGTCTCCGATTGCATCGGTATTTTCTCGAGGCGTGTCCACGAAGGAGAGTCCCTGATTCGCAGAGTGGATGAAGCCGATTTCGAGAGCGACTTCGCCTTCCGCGTACACGCTCCCCTTCGAATTCCCTCGGCGTTTTCGCTGGGAGAGCCAGAAGTCATCCGATACCGAGCGCGTGGCGGACATTCGATCGGCCATATTGGATTCGCGCGATGCAATTCGGTGCTGTTCCTTCCTCTCGTTCCCTGCCCATTCCCTCTTCGGTTATTACGCAGATAGAACACGTTCCACTTACTCCCGGAGAATTCGAATATCGTTGCGTAAGGCTCGAGCATGGGTCAAATTCGATCTTCGCGTTAATCAGGTGGGTTGCGTTACGTTATACCCGATGTTTCCAAAGTTACCGGAAGAAGGTTATTTGAAATCGTCATTGTAATTTTCCCCATCAATACACTCCAGTTTTTATAGCCAAACTTAAAACACCCAGGCTTAAGTCTGTCACTTCTAGACGCATAGGGGTAGGTGCATTTTTCCTTTACACTTATTTCAATAATATACAAAATTTTTGGTAATAATAACAAACGTCTCTTAAGACGAATAGAAACAAAATTAACGACTCTTCGACGAACGATCATATCGATAGACGTTAATCGAAGCTAACCGCTCGAGTACTCCCGATGAAACCGCGATCGATGTTTGCCTCGTATCGCAGATCCTGGGGTTAAACCACTCGCCGGTCAAAAATGAAGGTTATCTCTGAAACGTTCGACGGAACTCGCGAGCGCGAAAACTTTCCACTTTGCGCAGAAACGCGAGACGTCGACGCTCGATCGATTCGCGAGTCCCCTCAAATACGATTCCTCGATCCCGCCACTTAACGTACTCGCGTTAACCAGGATGATTGCGTTATCCGAAGGAGCCCGCATACTTTTCGTTCGCCGGTAGCCTATCGCGGAATACCGATCTTCAAATCTGAATCCCGCTCAGCATTGCTAATGAGCGAGCAAAAATAAGTCCCACTAGCTGGCAAAGGAATCGGGTCGGACAAAGGGAGCATCCGCGCGGGCAGGGTGAAAAGAGCATTAGAGATGACCGGTAGACAAGCGATGTTCGTCTTCCCCGGGAGCCGGAGAAACGACTCCGGCTGCACTTCTACGAGTGCATATCTCGCGTGCACTTTCGTCATCGATGTGCCCCCACACGCGAGAGCCACGGTTTCGCTCCGAGCAAAAGCGAAGAAAACGCTTGGTATCCGGAGAATGCCGCCTAGCTAGGAGCGGCCCTTTCCAGCCAGGACACGCGAGGATCCTCTTAACCGAGGAGTCGCTCCTTCCCTGCTGTGCCTTCGATCGCCGAAGAAAGGCTCAACTTCTTCGCAGAAGTGACTTCGAGCTTCGCTTCGTCCCGGTCGAGAGACGACGCGAAGTAAGGGTATAGTCGCTTTGAAGAAGTTCAGCAGAGTGCGGTCAATAAAACGAAAAGAAGAAAAGGAAGAAGAAGAAGAAGAAGAAGAAGAAAAGAAGGTCTGCGTTCGTGAAATACTCGACGCTAGTCATAGTTGGAATCCGTTTGTAGTTATCAGGAGGATTAATCCTAATCCTGCGTGTTATTCGCGATGCTTTCTTATTTTCTTGCACGCGCGGTTTTAACGAATGGAATTGAGGTTTAACAAAGTTCGATCGAAGGCACTCGATAGATCGTCGATCAAGAGACGGTCCTGTCTCGGGCCAAGTTATATTTTCTACGCTTTATGAAACCGCTGCGGAAACTACACGCGCGTTTGGGTATGTGTACATGGTATGTTCGAATTTATTTTTTGATGTACTATAGAAGCTTCATTGAATATCGATGTATAGAAAGAGAAGGAGAAAAAAAAAGAACAGTTATCCGAGAATTTGCGTGGTTGAGTGAATCTCGATGGGGACAAGCGTGTGGTTAAATCCATCGCTCAAAAATCAACCTTCCTGCCGTGGCTATTTATTAAAGGACCGAAGTAAATGCACAGTTTTGAGGGATTCGGTCGTTAATCGGTAATTACGGTAATAAAATTATTAAATTCCTCGGACAAAAGTCTGGATTCTGCGGTAAGGTACCTTTCTAGCGACGAAGGAGCATAGAAATACATAGTTTCCGCCAATTGAGTCATTAATCGGTAATGATAGTAATAAAATTACTAAATTGCCGTTCGGGGGGTTTAATGGTTATTAAATAGTGTCGGGTCTTACTCTTCGACGTAGCTCGGGCCAAGTGAAACGCGGTTCCTATCCTGAAATGATTCCCAGAGAGCTTCGGGGTAAATGCATGGAGATAGGGCAATTTAGTATTTTGCTCTCGCAGAATTACAATTTTTTTATCGGCGGAAAGAGTAGCGGGCGATGGTAGGCCAAAAAGAGATATAAACAATTTTTAATATCGTTAACGTCGTAAAAAACGAGCAAGAGTTCTTAGGAAAGCTCCGCCCAATTCGCAGGACTTCAGGGCTTACGGGAGAGAAAAGCATCATCGGGATAAACGACGTTGCGATTGATCGATGAAAATAAAATACACAGTTTCGGACGATTCAACGTTGCTCTTTAAAAATCAGGAAGTATCCAACAAAACGTTTAAACGTATGACACGATAACTCATCGATCGGGAAATATTTCAGATAACGCTGCTATATTCGCTTGTGTACGTACGAACAAAAACATTCAGATATTTAATACCATCGCAAGTGCGGAAAAAAGAACAAACGTTTCATACGCGATTTTTGCACGCAACGTTCGAGTTGATAACGACGGAAGCTCTATTAACGCGCGAACCCTTTCGAAGTCGGCGTTCGCCAAAGAGAAAGCGTCTATCGCAAAGTGGAACTCACATACGTCCGAGTCCCCGGCTGTTTTAAGAAAATCTCCCGATCGTTAGACATACAATAATGAATGGTTTCAAACGACGAACGTATCGATCAACGATTATAGGTTATAGGCAATAACATCGACGAGCTATCGTTGCCGCGTTACGAGCCACGCTTTCCACGGAAACTCACGTTGCCGTGTAATCGATTTACGTATAATTTCGCGAACATTTTTGACTCCCGATAATAAAGCACGTTTCGCGGGACTGACCGGCAGATCCGTAAGATAAGCCGACTTACCGGCAGGATCGATAATGCCACTGATAAGGCCGTCAAATCGTTTTATGTCGAGTTAAAGGTTCTGATATAGATTACACGTTCGAAGCTGCTCTTCTCAACGGAAGATCCATTACGAAGTTATGAGAGCCACTAATTTACGTATTGGTAGCTAATCCAAGGTAATGGAGTTGCTAAGTCTCGCCAAGTGCCTGAAACGTGATTAAGTGCACAGAATGTATACATTTCGATAACGCGAGCGCAAAGTTAAGTGCATTTCCGAAGACCGACCTGCGATTAACGATATTATGATTGTATTATCGTCTCGCGAGCTCGTATGTTATCGCAACGAGAAAGATGTTAAACGGATAAAACTTTTTTCTTTCTTAAATTAGTTACGTCGTTTACAAAATCACCCTCATTTAATTCTGTTACTTCCACCCGTGTTTGATTTTACCGCGATGCGAAGATAAGGGCAACGTCGTTAATAGCGCTTAACGGGCAACTCACACCGGGGGGATGAATGTTTCGGAGTAAGAGCGGGTTGTATCATTGATGATCTAATTGAAAGATAAAGTTATTATCGTAATATCAGCGTTAATTGTATAACTTTGCAAACCGAGATAAAGAGACTGGTTAGAAAAAGTGAGGTACAACAAAGCGCGAAGACATTCTTGTTTTATCGGAGTGATAGGAAGCAGGTTATTTCACTGACCGATAATTAGATCGATCATGACAGCAATAAAACGGGATAGCGGAATATCTAATCGCGATGCTTTAAAATAAAATGGAGACGTAACCGACGACAGCAAAATTGTCAGGTTGCACTCTTAAATTCGTATCCGGTATAGATCTATCGTCCAACTGTCGCGATAAAAAGAGCGCGATACCGTGCAAATTATTTTGTATAACAAAACACGTGCGTGCGTACATCCGTCGATCGGACCAAACGTTTTGTTTAAACCCTACACCGATTTAAGGTATAGCGACTGTCTAATAATTCAGAATTAAACGTTTCCCACGAATCAATGAATCCTTTGATCCCACTTAACGAACGTGCTACATGTTAATCGATCGATATATCGATTAATAATGACCGCAATAAAGTTGCTGGGTAATGCGCGAGGTCTTTGGTTACCAAAGAGAGCGGCGTACACCGTCGAGCGTTACGGTTGATGATGAAGCGAGTCCAACTTTTTTTTCTCGAAGGTGTCGTTTTTGATCCATAAGTAGATAGAATGATCGATCTTGGCGAGTGACCCGATTAACCGGGTCAATGCGAGCCACCTGTCAATGAAGTTAGATATCGTCGGTGAAACTTTAAAAACTGACTAATAAAATGTTTTCTTCCAACGTCAGAGTAAAATGCTATAAAAAGTGCGACACCGAGAAACATTGCGGACAAACCGTTACTAGCAAACGTTTCTCTAAACCCCGTACAGACGTGTAACGCACGCGCGTAACAAAACACCATATTGCAACTTCGTCGCAAACGTGTTAATAATGCATGCGGGGAGACACAATCCTAAGTGGTCTATTGGTGCATGATCCTAACTATCGTCGCAAATCGTATTGCGCGATACGCGCGTATGTTTCGCGTTTGTACGCGCCGTAACCCATTAATCCCCAAAATTGCGTAAACGCAACATTTTCAAAATTATATTTTCCAAATAAAGAAACTAAAAATAATACATTTTTGTTAACTTCATAGAGAGTTATTTGACTATATGTTTACTAGCAAAATATAGTAAAAACATCAAGTTAGTTATTTTTTCTAATCTTGGGAATTAATGAATTAAGGTATTTCGCGAGCCTACGATAGAGGATTCTTATCGAAAGTTATTTATCAAACGAGGATACTATTACAACTAATTTCGATGCGAATCAAATATCGCTTTCCATCTCGGATAGATCGATCGTCTTCTCGACGATACAGCAAGATAACGCGAAACACGAAGAATAGACATGTATTACGTTTTACGATTAGCGAGCGGAGGTGATTTTACGAGATCGTTCGGTCAGTACGACGATCGCTACGTCGAAATACGTTTAACAAAAAAAAAAAAGCAAAGTAGCTGTCTAGCCACTTTACCGAGTCTTTCGCTTTAATAAATCCTTACCAAAGAGACGAAGAAGAGAAAGAGCGTATCTTCGAGCGAGTCAAACTACTCTTTCCAAAGCGTCTTGACTCGGAGCCATAAAGCGCACAAGACATTTATCGACGGATACGTTGATGGATACCGACAATAATAAAGCTACCGCGAGATCTGCCTAACTTCATAGTCAGGCGAAGGGGCACATCTTCGAACTTCGCTTTAACTTTAATGACTTCGTGGATTTCTCTTGATAATTGATGGATCGCAGGAATAGCACGATCGATGTATATTGATAGATAATGATAATGGTAATAATAAAATTGCACGGTCACCGTGCTAAATCTTCGTGGTTCTCTTAACGCGCGCACCTTTTTTTTCATAGTTTCGTTATGTTTCCTGTCAACGGATTGATGTATCGCCTCGAATACTATCGCAACTAGAAATTGACGACTTTTGGAGAATTAGGTATCTATTTCGTTATGATCGTATTACGAGATCTGCGTTCAAAGCGAACTACGATTAACTGGGCGGTCTAGAAGTTGAATTTTTATTACTATTTTGTAAAACTGTGAGGAGTATCCATAAGGAAGTTAACTTCTGATTTTCACAAATATTTTATACATCAAAACCTCTTGATCTTCCGGATTCACTTCTTACGTCCAATATTTTGTTTTCCACTCACTACTTTTCCGCTTATCGCGTGTTACTCCCTTCCATACCTCTCCGTTTAGATAAAAGTTTTCTTAAAATGTAAAATCGCAAGACTTCAAAATTATTTCGAACTCCAAATCGTAATTAAACAATTTTCGGCAGACGCTCAATACTGCGCGTGAGCCCAGAGTCATTAGGATTTCTTAAAGGTATTTCGTTACCGTACATTTGTAGTCTAGTAAATTCGTGTGCAATACTTGACAATTAATAAATTCAATTATATACTAAAACCGAATCTTGAAAGTCTCAATCGGTATACAACGATCTACGCTGTATGGCGGCACGCTTTTCCAAATTCCGAACTAAATCCAACCATCTGATCGTATTGCTCTCCCCATTGGTGGAGGTACAGGAGGATCGTGGCCCTCATCGTTTGATATATCCGACGATAATGGGCGTAATAAAATCGTTGGACCGCTTCGATGAATTTGTGACCGAAACGAGGCTTGCGTAACGTCTAAAAGGCGCCAATTGATCGACGATGTTTGGAAAACGACAGGAATGTTGCGAATTAAATTTGACCCCCTTTCGTTCATAGTTGGATAGGTCGTTAAATGTCGTCAAATAAATGGCCATAATATTACGCAACATTGTTTCCGACGGATCGTCGCTCCTAATCCACGCGCAATTCTCCGAGTATACGATATCACTTACTATAACTGACGGAATTAGGATCGTTTCTATCACGACGCGTGAGATCAACGAATCGTATCGCCTGTCATCGCGACAGCGATGTTTACTATTAGGATAATCATTCCCGTTCAAATCATAATTATTATTGCAACATTTAGGTACGTTCAAATAAATATTTGTTATAATTTAGAACCTTCGGCACGCACGCGAAATTGATATCGATGGTCAAACGGTCCGCTAGAATTACAATACGATTTGCCAAACAATCGTCAAGTTGGATTCAGGATTCATCTGTACGTGAACGGTACTTTTATCTTCGTATAATGCAAGTGATAAAGGCAAATAATGTGAAACCCGGCGGTCAAAGTTGCCGCGAACGTGCAATTCTTCGATCCCTTCTCGGTGCCAACGGCAATAATTGATAATCATCGATAAGAGTCGCTAGATACGAGACAACGCGGATTACATGGCGAATCTGGAATTTCGCTCACGTTATCGGCAAACGTGGATATATTTCTTGAAAGTCGTGGAATCGAATAAAAATGCATCCGCGTTGCAATCACCTTTCACACCGGTTCACCTTGTACGTCCAACGTAACGGAATATTATTAAACGATCATTCCTGGAATGTTTCCTAGCGAGACGGGGCAAATCTTTACCGATAAAAGGCGCGTAAATTCTAATTACGTATACATTTCGTTACGTACGCTTACTTTTACTTTCTAACTACTCGGCTCGACGAGAATACGGGCGCATTGTCGGTCGGCCTCGTTTACCTGGCGCCTCGGGATCCAAATTCAAAATGTCACGTCGGTCTTTAAGCCGATAAGACAGAATTACTTATTCCTCGATTTTGTATACATTGATCGCTCCAAGCTCTCGCGACGAGTACCTCACGTATCAAGCTCTCTAGCTTTCTATCCGTGAACGTTGCAAATTTTTCTTTCCGTACGAACCGCAAACATTTCACTTTGCCGTCTCGATCAGGTTGACGCACCGTCACGAACAGAAATACGTTTCGCTCCCCGCGACACGTATATGTATATTCGATGGCAAATCAAATCTGAAACAACGTAATGAAATCAAATGTACGATACGGCAAAGTTACCCCGTCGGAACGTCGAAAACATTTTCCACGAACCTTATCGAATAATCCGGAATAAGAGGAGCCCAACGACGGCCAAAATCACGAGACGCCCGATCGCGATCGGTCGTTTCAAAACATTCGTTAAAAACATAAGGAGGAGGAATAAGGAGGAGAGGATTCGCGATCGACGATTGTCAGCAAAGAAAACATCCGATCGAGGCCGTTTCTTTGACCGTTCCCGATCGTCGGAAAAAGGATCACGGAGCGGGGGAGCTTCCCGTGTTTCCAATCCTTCGCAGACGATGCGCGCGCGCTCGTGCTCGCCCGATGCCTTTCATCGTCAACGAGGTAAGAAATGTCTGGTCGAGGAGGAGAGTGGGCGATAGAGAGAGGGGAGAGAGAGAGGGAGGGAGAGAGAGAGAGAGAGAGGAGATAGAGATGGAGCAGCCAAGGAAGGAGAGAAAAAAGGCAAGGAGAGTGGCGAGCATTCGCTCGACGCGGCCTTAGAAGGTCGCTAGCTCGAGCTAGCCTTCTTTAGCATCCTGCATGTGCCTTTTCTTTCTCCTTTTCTCTCTCTCTCTCTCTCTCTCCCTCTCTCGTTCTCTCCCCCAGTCCTCACCTGCTCGCCATCTCCCTCTTCCGCGCCTTCCTCCTTTCTCCCCCCCCCCCCCCACCCCCTCCCTCCCTCTTCGTCTGTTTTTCTCGTTACAGGCCTCGATCTCGCGACGCCTCTGTATCTGCATCGTAGTCCACGGGCAAGTAACCTGGACACGATGCGCACGTACATACGGTGTGAAATGACCTCGAGAGTCCCGAGGCTGAACTCGACTCCCGCCTCGTCCTCTTCGTGCTCCTCCTTCTCCTTCTCCTCCACCTCCTCCTCCTCTTCCTCCTCCTCCTCCTCTTCCTGCTTCATCTCATCGTCTTCTCTCTTGCCTTCCTCCCCTTCTTCGTAGCTACGAGGTAGAAGGTGCACCTGCACCGAGACATCCCGATGCAAGGTGCTCCGGACTCTCCTCCGCTCGTCGCCCTCCTTATTCTCGACTTAGACGGTTCTCTAGCTGTACATGGACCGAACTGGATCAACTGCCTTGAATTACCACCGTCACGTACTTACGGTCCGTATTGCTTTAAAGGCGGGGGTTGGGATTCGCGGAGGAGTATTTGGAATTAAGCGTCTCTTGGTTATACGTCCCCGACATTCGGGACTGGGGGTGGGTTATCGGATTGTATTCGCGTTTCGTCGGTCCCGGGGAAAGGGGGGCGTCGCGATTCGAGTGGTTTAATAGACATTGGCATCGAGAAGCGTTCGATGAGTCGTATGGATCGGAAGGGTGAATACGGGGGTGGCCGTCGAGCGCGGGCAAGGGTGAACGACCAAAGTTTTGTTCTTCGAGTATAATCGAGTCTGCGAAATTGTGACGGGACGTATGATCGTGTACAGCGTCGAATAAAAATAAAATACTTTGTATACTATATATGTTTAATACTCGGGAATTTCAGGTAATTCCGTGATATCAAAATCCTTCCCAAAACATTCTCGTAGAAAACCAAATAAATGAAATTTGATATAATCAAATTATACAAATGAAATTACACGAAGACTCGCCCTCTCGGAACATCAAGTTTTTTTTACGTTTGTCTCGATCTTTACAAATATTTGCATAAAGGAACCTGTCGTCCTGGAAACAGTTGAAATATCACCGGGTTCCCTCCGTAAGTAGATTTTTAATCGAAAATACCGTAGAAAATTGCGTAAACAAGCGAAGCATAAAAGATTAAAACGGTCCATGTTGTAACGATACGGTGGTCTCCCCCGTAAAGGGATGCATCCGATGCGTGCATACGACACGTAAATTACCCCGTCGTTCAATCCGTCTGGCTCGAAAATTCTATGGATCCTATGGGAGCCCCGAAAGATTGCGATCTTCCGTGAAAGAGGTTCTGGCTGCAGTCAGGGTAGCAAAAAGGAAGAATCACGATACACCCATCATAAATGTTACCGAGGGATGATTATTCCACGTTCCGTAGGAGACGATGCTATATATGTTTACACTCACGGTCCACACCGACACACGCGTAACGATGCAACTAATATACGGATAAAGCTTACGGATACACGGTCTCGGTGTGTGCTCGCCCACGTCAGCACGTTAAATCAATGAGGTCGGCCCTCACGCTCTGGCCCTGGCATTAAAGTTGGATCTGGCATGCCGATGGCCTTCGACACCCCTTCGGGATAGGTTGGGGTTGTTTTCTCCCTTCTCTCTCTCTCCCTCTTTCTCTTTCTCTCACCTTGATCTCGTATTTGAGCAGTTCGGGAGAATTTTAACCGGATAAACACGCGTTAGATCGATCAGTCTTCGCGCGACGACGACAATCTTTGTTCGAACCGAAGAATCTTCGAAACCCGAACTTTCGCTCCTCGCGATCGAACGACGGCTCGTTTGCGTTACGCCGGAGCAGTACTTTCAAATTTACGTATCGTTCGAATAATCGTCGAAACGTATGACGCGTAAAGCCGTATTCCGATGGCTACCGGAGCAATTTAAAAATTGCTGGAATGAAAATTCATGTCCAGCTCCCTTTGTCCCTCGTTCCCTTCTTTCACCCCGACTCCCCTCCTTTCATCCTGTTTTCAGATCTTTTCAGCGCGGTCCGGTATGTCCACCCGCGATCACGTACAATAATGTGAGATTAGAGGGGATGGTTTGCCGGCGGACAACGTGAAAGCCCGCGCCGGGCAACAAACTCACCATCCCCGTCCGGGGGATGATCCCGTGAATCACACCGAGCACACCAACCAAGAATCTATGCGTCACTGATTATTAACCAAGAAGCGAGCAAGCGAGTTTCTCGGAAGCGGATGGTTCTTTTGATCGCTCCTCGACGAGGAGAGGAGGTTTTTCTCTGATCCAATTCAGGGAAGTGAATTAAGTCAGGGGGACGATGGCGTGCTTACCTCAGCCTTTCGGTTAAGAAATGAGGGGTGAGTCAGGATATGTTTATTCTGGACGTAGTAATTAAAAGGGAAGGGGGATTCGAGGGGGGTTATCAGCGGCACGGTGATGCATTAGCGGATTCGTCTTTTCTCTTTTTATTCTTTTTTCTTTTTTTTTTGCAAGATTTTGATAATGGAAGGAAATGCAAATGGAATTCGAGACGGGTCACCTTAAATACGCGATTTTACGGAAAATATTCGAGCGACGGAGAATATTTGTCTTTGTTCGCTCGTAATTATGGTAAACGTAGAAAATGCGTTCTGCCATTTTATGTAAATACGTAAAATCCACCTACGTTACGTGGCACGGTTGCACCTTCACTTTACCTTTTACCGTTGAAATATCAGTTCAGGTGAGAAGAGAAACACGTGAGATCGTGCCGTGTGACGTGGGAAGAGAAATTTGCAAATTGAAGATGGTCGATAAACTGTCTGTCTAACAGCCGCGTACGAGTAATACTAAATGCATACGAGCAAACGAGTCGGATTCTAAAAAAAAAAAGAAGAAAGAAAACTCTCTTCGAGCTACAAAAACCGTCCAATCACGGACCTATACAAATTGTTTCTCTCCAACGATCTTTGGAACGACCGCCAATTCGCGAATACCATTCGCTTCGAAGGATGACCGTCGACGACTAATTCGTTGGCTTTAAAAGTGAGTTAATTAAAATCTTTTACCGTAAAGTAACCAGCGGCAGAAAGAACCCAAATGTAACGAAACAGAGAAGTCACTATACCGCTATACCAGTCCGATCCCTCGGTACTGTCCTCCACCCAGTGAATCGGAAAGAAAAAAAGAAAATCGTTCGCGATTCGATCCTGCATTATCAGATGAATGCTCAGGTCGCAGGAGGTGGTCGTCGTACGTAGTTGCCAATTCGCTCACTTTCCCCGGCTACGTACCCGCTCATCCCGGCATGATCCAATTATCGGTCGATCAATAGGAATCCGTGATCCGTATCGATCCGATAAGATCATCCCTTTCTCCTTCTATCTCTCTCTCTCTCCCCCTCTCTCTTCTCCCTTCTCTTTCGTCCCAATGTTCGGGCAGTAACGGTCGTTCGTTGTTTCCTCCCGCCTCGATACACATCCGATCCAGTTTCGTGGATCGTGCGAACCGCCTCCTATCGAGTTTCGCACAAATCGTAGCACGTAGAGACTCTAGCTTTATGCTCCATTACGCGTCGCTCGCGTGCTTTCTATAACACTATGACTTTACAGCTCTTATCTTCGTTCCAAGGATCTCCAAGAAGTATAACGTGGATCTGAAGTCGTCCCTTTCAATTATCGATTAGTCACCGGTGAGATGGATTTAACGTTTGAAATCGCGAAAGATTGCCACTGTGAGTGGACCAACGAACGTGAACTCCCACGAAACGGACCGATGGAGCTGTCGCGATGCCAGTGTCGATCGTTCCAATTGATTTGGACGTTGTACCTTGTATGACCGTTCATCGATTAAACGACGAGATGTATTTTTGCGTTGTTTCAGGCGGGATATCATTCGTGTTTACCTTAAGCGCGCTCGAGTATGTTACCCCGACTCTGACATCATCGAGATAATCGTTACGTATATCGTCGGCCCTCTTCCGTTGTCCTCGCAATTTATAATTATCGGATTCTTTGAGAAACCTCGAATTTCACGGTGGTGGTAATTTGTGCGCTATTAAACGTAATGTTACGAACAACAACGGGTAAATTGAAACAGGTTTACCACCGAAGTGGTAGCATCGCGACGCAGCTTAGCCTCCGACAAGTTCCTTGATCCTGAATCCTGGTTCATTGGCGTGTCCGAGTTTGACGACCTTGAGCAATCCCGACACGTGCCGCGAAATCGTGCATTATCGTTCAACCGCGGAACGGTGAACGAGATGACGAAGGAACGTCGTTCTAGCGCTCCATCTCGAATGATCTCCTCCTCTCTCTCTCTCGCTCTCTCCCGGTGTCCCTCCATTTGTCTCTTCTCGTCGGCCCCTTCCCTCTCCGTCCCTCGCATTTGGCATCCCCGTGTCTCCTCCGTCCTCGAACGCGCAAAGCTCACGTTTGTGGTTAAACGCGAGCCGCCGTTGTAAATTTTCGTTTTACGGCACCGCGTAGCCCCGGGGGGGGGGGGGGGGGGTTGTGCTGACGGTCTCGCTCCCGACGACTGTGCATTATGGACGCAAAAAGGCATCGAACGATAAACGCGTGGCGTTCAACGTCGCGTTTAATTATCGGAATAACGTCTTTAGCGCGTCGCCATTCGACTCACGGGGAAAAAAAGAGTTTTACGACGATACCTCGTGGATTCAAATAGACTGGTATCGTCGGCACTTACGTTTGCGCTTTATAGCGAAGCGCGTGAACTAGTCGCGACGATTCCTCGATGGTAAGCGTTTATTTGAAACCGGGGACGCTACGAGTTCTACGTTGCACGTAAATCTTTAATGCGGTAATCGCGGTACATAATACTACATTCTCTCATTTTCAAAACAAACACGACGCGTCCAGCTAACCGGGAGAACGACCCGCTAAACGGGCCATTATTGCATCGGCGCGGGCTTTCGTCGTGAAAGCATGGCGAAAGTAACCGTTTGCCGCTAAGGGAGCAATGATTTCGATGCTACGTATCCATGCGTGTTCCTCATCTTTCTCGGTGACCTTAGCGCGGGGATACTTTCCATGGCAATCTTTCCCTGCCACGGACGGCCGTCGTATCGGTATCGAGAAAGCCTCGAGAAAGTCACCCACGAAGAGTGGCGTCGTCGATCATTCGTTCGGAGAGAGACACACACAGAGAGAGAGAGAGAGAGAGGCGGGGGCAGATGGGGGGGGGGGCGTTTTGTTACCGGCTGGATGATTTTGTTGATTAGACGTTCACGCCTTCTCGATCGTGGTTCCTCGCCGAGGTTAAGGGGGAGGCTTCGCCAGCGCTTTCGAGTTCGATCTTTAATCACGACGAGGTTGCGGGGATCTCTCTGCTATGCCGGTGAAAGGAAGACTCGCGGATAGGCTTGACACGGTCTTTCAACCTACGTGCCGGCCTGGAACTTCCTGCTTTTATTCCAGACCCAATAATTACGTGTTCGCGGACCCGTGCTTTCGGATAAGATATCGTTTCAAGCGTTACGCGAAACTCCGGAGTACGCGCGAGAGCAAACTCGTAGAATACCTAGGGGATCAAGATTCGAAAAGTTAATATCGAGTTCCCTTCGGTCGATTCGAATTCTCGCCATTCAAACGTCCGTGACTCGCTATTGTCCGAAAAGGAACGACAAATCGGCAGGTAGGGGGGGAGGTAAAGAGAGAGGAGACAAAGGCCGATTTTAGAGAGTAATTGATTTGAGGTGACGTAGAAAGGATTCTCTATCGTCTTCGGAATGGCGTACTTTCCCGGAGTCTCAGCTGCCGATTGAATTTTAACGCTTCGCGAGCGCTAAATGCACCGTCGACGTACCAGCGTATCAGCGATTCAGGCAGCCGGTTATCCGTGCCTGTCGATCGGCTGATTCGAGGTATCGTTAGCTATCGCGCTTGTACCGCAATAGAGAGATACGGAGAGGTGGGAGAGAGACTTGGCGTTGGTGCGCGTACAGAGCACACACGGCAACAACTAAGTACGAGCAACCGGATAGAGGGATAGGCAGAACGCGTAGGATCCGAGCCCGTGATCGTATCTACGCGGTATTTAGATCAACCAGCCTCCAGACTCAGTCTGCCGCGCCACTGGAGTCAAAGACCTCCTCTTCCTCTTCCACCATTGGAATCCGATCAGAAAATCAGCGGAGGCGTTCGTGCGCTCATTCAACCCCCCCACCCCTGCCCCCCCCCCTCCCACAACCGCCGTGCCGCGCCGCAACCCGCCCTTGCCCCACGTCCCCTCCCCCCCCCCGCCCTTCTCTCTTTTGTTCCTCGCGACGGTCGCAGTCGGCCTGTCTGCGGTGCCCTGAAGTCCGACGTGACTTACGGGTCTAGCCTGGATTTAAATGTAACAATAAACCGCCTACTTTCGACGTGCAAATTATACTGGATACCGTGGCACGAGCGAGAAAGTTTCGTTGTACACCGGAACTCGGATCCGCGGCGCGTTCGCTCTTCCCGCGCGGCGCGCGACAGAAAATTGAACGGAGATCGGGAAAACGTGGAACGCGGCCACGCAAACGGTGAATGTAAACGCCGCTATCGAGGATTCGCGAAATGGCGACGCGCAGAGTATAGTTTGGATTCTTGCTCGTCCATCGTGAAACCCCGCGAACAGCTCGTAGATCTCGATTGTTTGCGCTCGTGTATCGAGGTGGAGGATCTCGCGAAGATCATCGAACCGATCGCGTGAACGAGGAAACTGTTGGATCCCGATTGAAACTCGGACGGTAATCGTTGGTACGCGCGTTTAACACTATTTCTATCGACTCTTCGTGCATACCTATTGCTACCGTGATCGGTTAAATAACCGATCTTTAAAAAAATTTATATTTCTTGATATAAACTAAAGATAATGGTAAATTTAACAGATTAAAAATGTAGTTTCTTTTATTGGAAATAGATAACGCATATGTTAATATTTCAGTTAAGTGCCAGTGCAATAAAGTTGTATTGGTAGGAAATTCAAAATTATCGGTTCCCAACCTGGAGGTAATAATTACCCTCCAGTAATTATTAAATCCCAAGGAGTGAAATGGGATTTTCTGAGGGGTAAAGGCAAGACTAATTTTTAAACGAATTGTCAGAAATAATGAATGATTAAAATAAATTATAAATACTATTTATTTATTTATTTTTTTTTTTTTTCAAACTAAACTTTTGGGGAGGGGGATATTGGCTAACATGTATCTCGTGTTATGGGTAATTGTCTCAAGAAGGTTGGGAACCGCTATCCTAAATAGTGTTAATGAAAATACTACCGGGCATTAGACGTCAACCCGTCCGCTTTCGGAAGTTTCAAATTCGCAAAGTTTGCGAGGTAACCGCCGAAAGTGGTGTCGAAGGGGGGGGGGGGGGGGGCGGAAGGAATCTTGCGAATCGTCCGCGTCATTTTTCAAACTTAGCGAGTTTGTAAGTTTTGAAAATAGGCGAATTTGCATATAACATATATAATGCTCGGGAAGTTTCTCGTTAAACGCCGCGGACCAGCGACTCCGGAGAATTTCGTCAGGATTTCATCGGCCGGTATTGAGATGGAACGTTGCGTTGTAAAATTCGTACCCGGGACTCACGGTCTCGCCGGGATTTAAACGTAACAATGGAGTGGCCACTTTCGACGCGTAAAGTATCTCCGATCGTGGTAGTCGAACGAGAAAGTTACCGTCTACGAGTAGTCTCGTATCTTATTTGTTTTGGCGCCGCGGAGCGCGAAGCAGAAAATTTCCACGGGCGTCTCGACTCCTTCCGCGAATTTCATTTCGATTCGGACAGTGAAATCTAATCGGATCGCAAATCACCGGTTACAAAATCTAAACGGGGTCAATTTGTCCCACGTTCGAATTCGTTGCGCGCACGTAGGGGAAATTTGATCCGATAACCGCGGTTGTCCTTTCTTTTCCGCGACTCAATTAATATACATATAAGATCGGGCGAACGATCGAGAAAACAACCGCCGCGGCAAGACGACTTCGGTCACGATTTCTGGTATCCAACTGGCAGATGCCCAAATCCATCGCGAAAATGATTCCGCGGAACTAGTACCATCTGCCCGAATTCCATTTGACTCCGAGTAAATAATCCGTTATGCTTTCCGCGCTACCAAAATATCGTTTCTTTTGTTTCAGCCGGAGCCGTATCGCGAAAACTGGTCGACCTGGTTCGGCAGTCAGTCGGGTAACTGCAATGGGCTACACGGGCATTGACCGTGCCAGCATTATTTAACTAATGAATCGGGGTATGGGCCGCGACAGCCGTCCCTGCAGGCAGCTGACGTTGCTTAATGCTTTCAGGATCGACGAGAAATTGCGTTCTTTCCGTTCGTCTTCTTCGGCCGACCAACCATTTCCCGGGGGGATTACCTATTATTTCTCAATGACTCTCCCTTTTTCGGCGTTCCTCGATCGTACTTAATTTTCCATGCTCCCGGCCATCTAACGATCCCGCGATGTCGAGTCGACTACGTCTCGATAACGTACGTAACAGCAAATCGGAGCAAACCGTTCGTTCGGTATCTCTCGAGACGAGAACTTTCGTACGAACGAGAGAAACGAACAAGTGCCACTTTTTTTTTTGGAATTCGGTGGGACAATTGATTCGACTTTAAATGAAATGAAATTATTGCCTCGCGGGAGAACGATCGGAAGTGACGCCCTGACGATCGCTAGAACATCGACGGAGTTTCAAGGTCTGGTAACTGTTCTTCGCGCGGCACCGTGGCCCTCGAAGTACCGTCGATTCCGCGAGAACATTCCGACGAAAATGCCGTTGATATGAAATGTGCCGACCCCATTTGTTGAAATTCTCTAATGATAAGCGTAGCCATAAGACTTCGGATGTTTATGCAAAATGCATTATTTTTATACTGACTTTAAACGGATTTCGCGAAACAAATGCGATAAGTATGCGCGAATTATACGTAAAAAATAAAATAAAATAATGCATTAAATATATGAAATAATACATCTTGCATAAACGTCCGAGGTCTACTTATAAGTTAGTGCAGTAAATAGTTTGTACGTTGCCGAAATCGCCAATATCTTCGCAAATTCAAAATCTAAACTCGTACCGTTCAAGTCTCACGAGTATTGTACTGTGAAATAAACCTTTAAATCAGAGTCGGCTAACAGGGTGCAAGCGTACTCTTCCCCGCCGCTCTCGCTTCCCCCACTACTACCCTCTTCGGTGCAGGCGGACTAACAAAGAGAAAGACAACACTCTATCGCGTACCGTAGAGAACACTCGTTCTGTTAACTGTCTCTGTCATTGTAGCGGTAACGGATACGAAAAAACAAAAGACTCGCGCGAACACACGCGTCACAGAGTCGCTGGTGGTGGTAGTCGAACCGAGTTGCCTTCCCCTCAGCTGCTAGTTTGAGCACCAGTTAGCCGCCTCTGCTTTAAATTTAACCCTGTTAAAACTCTGCAATCCAATTTTTGCACGACCACCCGTTGTCCATTACACGAGTACAACAACACTCCAAACAACATCGAAAATCAAAGCGTCCAACTACAGTTTGTTACTGGCGTCGCGTAAGAAAAGCGTCTGTAAAAACGTGTCCGTCTCGAACCAAAATTCTGATCACAAATTTACATATTTCGTTCGAGGAGCGACGTCTCTCGCACTTACCCGGTACTTTCCCACGTACATTCCGCTAAACATCGATATCATCCGGAGAAGCTATACGCGCATTCGTTCACCGGTTATACCACAGGCATCGTACGCGCAACAATGTTGCCGTATAAACGCCTTCGCTCCCGTGCAACTGACTTGGCACTTTCGTCGGCGTCGAGTTCTCGGAACGCAAAGACGAGGGTCCAGGGAGGCTGGGGCTTCGGCGATCTATCGTATCGCGGTGCACGTGCAGTCTGAAACGCGCGCGTGCACGCACACGCGTCCACGGCGTGGCGTGGCGTGGCGCGGGTCCTGGTATACGCGGCGCACACGAACGCGCTGTAGAGCGGGAAAAGGGGGGGCCGGGAGGGGTCCGGAGGGAGGGGAGGAAAAGGGTGGGGCAGGAGGGGCCCACGAAGGCGAGACAGGCCTTATACGAGCTCGGTGGCCGTCGGGGCTCCCTCTAATGTTTGATAGTTGTGTGTGGGCCGGCCCTGGCCGCCGCAGCGTGAGAGAGGAATGCGAGGATGCATAGTCGACTCGTGTTGCTGTTCTTTGGTGCAGCGCGACGTCCACTTCGGACAATCGACAGTATTCGAAGGCTGTTCCAGAACCGGACGGTCTCACAGCTCCTAAGACAGATACATGAATCATCCTGTCTGTTGACCTCGCGGGAACCTCGCGATCGCGCCCGTTGATATCTCGCCCACGGGGCGTGGAGGGGACAATCGGGACCGTTTTCGGTGGTTTCGCTAATTTCGCCGAAGAGGAAGATCCCACCGAATTACGTTACCCGCCCGGAGGGACGGAGAGAGGATCAACGGCAGCGAGGCAGTAAAGACGTTGTACATACTCGCTCTCGTTATTATTTCGCTCAACGATCCAGTCGAGCGGAATGGCAACGATGTCGTGGCGACGCTCGACGCGCGATTCGCTCTAAATGGGAGGAACAGCGAATCCTCTGTTTGTGATTTATTAGCAAATCGAAACTACGCCTCTTCGTAGCGTAACGGTGGCAATATTTGTTCTCTTACGAGATCGCTCAGTAATATGGAACGAATAACGTTTAGCCCAATGCCAGCCGAGAATCATTTCTTCCCGCGCAAGAGAAGGCGATAATAAATTTATCGAGCATAGAGAACGACGAAAAATTGATTTACATACTACTGCCTCGTTAATAACGAACCAAGCATCCGTGATTACGAACGTTATCGTGTCTCTTCGACTGGCAACACGGCGTCAATCGACGGGAACATCGTTTCCGGTGATTCGTGTCAGGGTGATAATCGAATGAGCTCGCTCGAGAAGAATATGGCCGGGGTTTTCGGTCGATGGCCGACATTTCAAAAGGGTGCGCCTGAGCATCGATCCGACGTTTAAGGGCAGTAGAGCAACCGAGGGGGATGATTGCTTCCTTACGATGTCGATGGTTGTTTCCCGCTGACCGGTTAGCTTCCATCCTCTCTCCCTAACTAGTGATAAGATTGCGACGACCGTTAAACCGGCCGGATATAGTTGAGACTGTCGCGAAGAGAAAGTGGGAAGAGAGAGAGAGAGAGAGGGAGAGAGAGAAAGAGAAAACTTAACGCCGAATTGCGTGCGAGGTAGTTATAAAGTGGGAAGGGGGTGGAAAAAGATACGGCTAGAGGCCACTTTATCCGATGGGCCGCTAATAAATTCGATTTTGCTTGAATTATCGGGAGGGTTGCGGGGGGCAAGGGATTTACAGGCGTACTCGTGTAATCGCGCCGGAGAAACGAGAATAACATTTTATTGCAGAGGGCTGGAGCGAAATGGGATCGAGTAAGGGTAATAATAGAGGTCCGAGTAAAAGAAGCGTATGTACCGATGTCTCGCCGTGGAATGCGCTTTGCGTTGAAAAGTGGATATTCCACTGTACGCATGTACCTTCATTTCGCTTCGCGAAGATGCATTCACGGATGTAACCAGTGACCGACAAACAGTGTCATTTTTCCACCCGATCGAAACGTTACAAATTTCTAATTTACTTTCGCATTCGCGGAAATGTGGATTCGAGTCCCAGTTTTCGTAAGATCGAATCTCTCCTCGGCGTACGAGTTTGTACAGCTGTATCGGATTTCTGTAATTTACAGGAGAGGCTATTGGACTGGAGGTCAAATTGCTCGATTAAAATAATGCGTCGTCGTTGCCACGTTTTAACGTTATTTGTCTAATCTCCGAATGCACGCCACGAACATTATGTCTGACGTACATTTTCTCGGGTGAGTGTCTTCAACGGTAGTTTCAGTAAAAAAAAAAAAATTAATAATCCGCGTATCGCGTTCGTTTCTCTTTTCTCAGAATCATCATCCACCTAATTATTATTTTGCAATTTCTTTATTATCAGATAATTGTACCAAATTAATTTTTCTACGTCGCGAGTAACGTCTATTCGAAATTGGATCGTTCCACGACGAACGTTAGTCCCCCGAATCCATCCTTATCCGGGTTGTCAATCGAGCCAACGGAAAATACCCCGATAGTCACGATGCCAGGAGTTTTTTTTTTTTTTTTTGCCGTGGATGCATTATTACACCCGCGAAGAGACGGTTGGGGGAACAGCGACGGAGGTAGGAATTATGATAGTGCTTCCTCTTTACCCTTTTAGAATCCCATCTCCTTAGAATCGCGGCTCGACATTGCCAAGTTGGCTTATCGGCGGGCGCCTTTTTATTCCCGCGCAATGACACCTTTGCGAGGCCGTCCAACGCTCGTAACTCTTTCCCACTCGTCCTTCTATTTTTCTTTCGTTGCTTTATGTGATTGGCTGTACCGCTGCCAATTCTATTATTACTAAATACGTATGTTTTATTACGAACCGCCCTTACCGGATAAACCTTCGGCATTCCGGACTCCGCTGATCTCGACGATAACACACCACTGTCGAGAGCAACTAGCGTGGACTTTTCTGCATGAGAACGACGTCTATTGGCTATTATCTCAATATTTTAAGAGATCGTAACCCAAATTGCTTTCACGTTGGGTAAAATTGTATTTTTAAATATCAGACGATTCATAGATACTGGGAAATATAAATTCGATATATATACTTTACTCTAGGAGCAACGTTATACAATTGTTGGTTGGTACGCGGTACGAAAAATTGCCACCTATCCGGTATTCAAACGATTATTTTTCTCAATTTTTGAGCTCGCAAAGTTCGTGAAATTCAAACCATTGAAAATAATGCTCCGAAAAACGAACCGAGCCACGCAAACATCTCGTGTTTCTCTATATCCGGAAAATAGGAGAATAGGAAATATTTGTAAGATTTTCAAGATTTTTTAACGGGTTGAATCGATTGATTTTCGATTCATTACGAGCCGTTTAAAATTCATTATTTCTGGGCAAAAGGAAAATGAATACGCTCTTCCATCGATTTAAAAGTAGATTCCTTAGAAAACTGTATAAATCAAACTCGTGGAATTTGGTACACAAACCGAGTAAATCGAAGACAAAGTAAAATGTGAACGAATCAGTCATTTATTTTAACGCAAAAGAAAGGTACAATACCTTTAAAAATATAGAAGTAATAGCCCATTCGTAAAATGACAAATATTGAAAGGTATAAATAAATAATTCAAGTTACGTATAGAAACAAGAAATATAAACAAGTGAAAAATACCAAACAATCCAATAAAAAGATGACTACAAACATGGATGCAGTCAAAATGTTCATTTTTACCAGCTTTTTTTAAAACGTGTTATTTTAAAACCCGCGTAAAATCGAAATCGCCTAATTAAAGTGTCGTGTAAATAGAGGGACATGTGTATTTCTATTATCCGTAGTTTAACCGACAGCACCGCGTCCAGACATTCAGAATACACGCGTCGATTTCCAGCTACCGATGATACAATTAGTCGGCGTGCAGCCAATAATCGAAAGATACCCATACTTCTTCTGGCAACTCAAGAACGACGAACAACTTCTGAATACCAGTTCGCCACTCGCTACTCCGGTATTCAGGCGTCAGGGGATTTAAAGAAGGTCCGTGATCGGTTCTCACGCAGGTGGTACCTGGTAACAGCTGATTCCTCATTGACCTTCTGGGATTCGGTGAGACAGCATAATGGGCTCGCGTGGTCATTAACAAAATACCGCCGCTCGTCAAAGCGGTCGCTTATTTACACTAAATCTCGCCAGATACGTATCCGAGAATTTGAGTCGGGTACGAAAATGTATACGAATTGGTCGCGTTATGGGTGGCATTCCAGGAAACTTTGTTGCTATCTCTGTACTCTCGGAATATCGGGTTGCATAAATTACCGATTCGAAAGAGCCTGGTAACCGTACGCGAATTCTACTGGTTTAGCGTATATTCTTGGGCAACTTTGTTCAGCTGGCCAATTACCAATGCCCGTGGCGATTGTTAGGTTCGGCGAATAATCGTTAAATTGCAAAGATCAATCAGGGGTTTTAGGTAAGGGCTTCGTTCTCTAGAAAGCTTCGATCGTAACGACAGAAAATTACAGCCGATTCGGTCCTCTCTCGTGAGGAATTCCGTTTCAGTATTGTAGCAGCACTTAATGTAAGCGTAACCTCTCCATAATTCTGCTCCTACGAGCTATAAATACGCAATGAATGACTATAAAATTTCAACCGCGCGAGTCTAGGCAGTTTCTACGATCGTGAAGGCAATAAATTGGGAATTTTAGAGAACATCCGTGAATTCGTCGAATCGAAATGTTACCGGTGCAAGCAACTGGTCGAACGCGTAATACCGTTTGTAATAAAGAATCGACGATTTTACAAGGGTGGATACATCGTGCTGTTCAAATACCGATCGTGTGCCGTGTTTTTAATGATTTAAATACTCGTTTATTATTTGTCGCTATATCCAAAACATGCTTTGACATTACACCATTTGAAGTTTAATTTGAAGTAGGTTTAAGGAAAACTATCCTCTGGCGAGAAAGGATGTGGAAGGAATGATGAGTAAGTTGCTTTGATGGACAGTAAAAGGGAGATAGCTGATTTCGGACGTTGGGCTAGTCACATGCGGGTGTCTTCGGGTATTTGTATGCGATTCTCCCACGAATGATGCGTTTAAAATACATGTAAAAAATTTTAATTGGTAGACAATGTTTTAATTTTAATAATAACGTTGCGACTTTTATCAATCAATAAGACTTTTATAAAGTATGATATCTAGTTTTATTCACTGTACCTAGCTTCAACCGACGTCTAAAAACAAAGTTGTTGTCAAAAAATATAAATTGTTGTACTGGTGATATTTAACTCTTATTGACTAACGAATTTCCCAACCACTGGACTGGGCGATAAGGGGAGGTGCGTAGGGATATAGTGATTCAGAATCTAAGGGGGATTTCGGCGACGTACAAAATATTGACTACACTCACTTATGACTCAATTTATGATTAGAGAATTGATACAAGTAGAGTCGACGCATCACGGTGTCGTAACAGTCGGAGTTCGGAAATATTCTGTAGAAGCCTTACCGCTTTTGGGTTTCAGGAAACTATTATTTACGAGAAAGGTGTGGAAGGGATGACGAGTAACTCGTAGGGAGCGGAAATGTAATGGTTAGACAAATAGGACATTGGACGTTAGAGACTAATTGTAAGTGACTCAGTGCGGATCTACAAGAAGCGAATCAAGGGGATTGAAAGGTTTTGGCGTATAAAGTATTTGGTGTGCCCAGAAAGATAGAAACGATACGTTGCCCGTTCGAAAACACGATAACGGATACCGTCGGTATCCAACACCAGATACGTCATAAAAAATGTTAAAAACTGTCGCTGTACGACCTCAGTCGCATGACGAACAGCCAAAAGAATATTTTCCATGCTACAGTTCAATTATCTTGTAGATCATCGTTGTTTGTATCGAAGCCCAATCAAATCCAGATATACCATAAAGAATATTATAAACTGTTGCGACACGATCAAAATTAGTTTAACGTATCCAAACAAAACTAACTTCCTCGTTAAGGCTAATTTCACCGACGCATCGGTAGATAAATCTGAATTCGATAACAGCCACTCTCCGCGTTCGAAGGTTATAACCTGGACGGGAATAATTTAAAAACATCTCCACGAATTGCTCGGCACCAGCTGTTACCAGCGCAACAGCTGACTCTGGTTCGACGTTGTTCGGGGATACGAAGGGAAGCGAAGTACGCATTGGCGGGATATCGATAAATTCGCAGAGGTACCCTAATAATCCGTGTATTCATTAGCGCAGCTAACGAACCATTCCTGGAGATCAAGGCTGCCAGCCACGTCAAGGCTGATGTTGCTCGCTATTCCAGCGTATCCGCGTACACGTTGCTTCGCAACCTAGATAGGCAGACATAGTTGCAAACGTAATTGAATACGACGTAGTAACCGTCGACTGATTCTCGCACGCGCGTACTTTCGCTCCGTTAAGTTTCTTTGCAGAAATCGTTAACGTTGTTTTTGTCGCATCTTTACGATTTATATAATAATATGATTTCAGCGTTCGTCTTTACGCACTAAAAAATTAATCGCGTACTCGTACTTGGCTCGAGACAAGATTTTTGTCTCTTGATACGTAAATTTCGTAAATGGTGGACCACTTGGCAGTGTTCGTAATATGTCTAACTTGGCAATATTAAAGAATATTTTCCAGAAGTAATGTAGAAGTCAAAGGTAAATATGAATAAGATCGTACCGCAAAAAAAGAACAATGTTTCTTTTTGTGATATTAAACCTTATTTGTATTTGCTCGTACAGAAATTAATGGAAACTATTCTTAGCGTTTCGAAATTACCTCTGTTGCGATATTAACCAAGTTTCACCTCCCCCAACCCCTCTGATATAATGTTACTCCTACGTTTAATTCATCCCTTTCAATTCGATCGTTTCAAAGGAACGTTGCGCAATGGACGGACGAATTGTCACTCGGCGTACATTACTGCGTGGGAAAATAAAAATAGAACGGCAGGTCTGTTATTTACGTCACTCTTATCGATATTTGATTGTTCGCATCAAAGCAACCATTTTCGTGTAAACAAGCGACTCCGCTAAGGGAATAGCGATAGATGCTTTTATTACCGCGTTTTCGGTATACTTTTATCGTTATCGGTTACGCGCGTACGTATTTCCCACCGTGCTATCTAACTCTACTTTCTATTAAAGGAGTAAATGACGCAAACAGTGACAGAAATAGCAGCAGTACGTTCCATTCGTATCGTTCCGAATTGTTCGGCCTTTCTCTCTGTATCGCGAAGAATTAACGATCACGCCGTTACATCTGAACTTTCTGACGCCACGGGGTCGCCGCGAGCCAATAATGTACTCGTAATAATATCGGACATTTCCATTTTTTATTTTACCGCAAATTAGAGATATCGCGTACTCGCTTGGCACCGTTCGCGAGACACCTTTACCGAGGGAACTTAATTCACCGTGAATCCGCTTTATTTTATTACCCGCACAAATTAATAGAATCTATCGAGTTTTCGGACAGAAGACACTCACTCCGTTAGGTATTATAAAACATGACTGTCGTTAGCTCGAATTATATCTTTTGTTTTCACTATTGAAAAAAATGGGTTCACAGATTAATCGTCAGAAAAGATATATTAAAAGAATTTCAATGTATCGAAAAAAAATGCAATACAATTTGACCGAAGTCCAATAAGACAAATTGGCGTTAGGAAATTTACACGACGATAATCTCGAAAGTGAGAATACGTGACCCGCGACGTTATTCCTTATTATCCCAGATGTATTCTATTTTTATTAAAAATAAAAAACGTTCTGCATTCTGGCGGCATGGAGAGGTAAGAGAAGGCCCGATGCGCATGGGTCCGGTTCGTAATGGTTCTTTAATTTTTCCCTGTCCGGTTTATTATTTCTCGTCAAAATAAGGAAAACGGCGGAATCGTGGCGCATCGGGGCTTATCACTTTCGCGTGTCCAATCGCTCGGTTTCTTAATTACGCTTTAACCGTTGCTTCGGCATTCCTGAGTTTCTGCATTCTGACGCACGTGGAGACCGTGACAAGATATTTCGTTACGTCAGTTTTTCGCTTTATCGCGGTCGTTTTGTCAGCACTAACAAACGCGCGCACGAATACCACGTGGAAATGCGCGACATTGCACGATTTACAACTCCCGGAACGTTCGCTCGCAATAAAACGCAATATCGTTTGTTTATACACGAATGTTCGCTTAATTTAGTACTTTTCCGTCGAGTGGAAAATTAAAAGACACGAGGGGTGAGATTTTTATTGCGGCCCTACAGTGACACCCGAGAGCTCATGGATTTTTGAAAAAGATTTTGCAAAAGGAAATATTAAACTCTCAATTAATGACGCACAATCGCGTGCGTTTTTCCAGCTATATTTGGCTTCTTTTCCGAAATACAGTGGGACGCGTTCTATTCAATTTTTCATTCAAGTATTTCAGAAACACTCGGTTACGCGGAGAGACCGAGTGCAATGACGTCTTTATCTAATTGCCACGATTCCTCGCTTTGTCACGTCCATGTTTTCGACGCTTTATCTCCGCGTCTTTACGTTATTACACGTAGATAGGAATCGAAGGTTTACCCGTTCGGGAAACGGATTCATGGAAACGAAAAATGAGATCGAGAATAATACCACGGTAAATTTTCCTGATACCCCTAATATCGCGCTAACGATATTTCGCGCGACGATTATTAAAACCAGCGTAGCGTTGACAACAGTTTTTATCGTTCGAAGAGACTCCCCGAGTTTACGCGCGTTCGACGAAAAGGCGGCGATCGCGTTCTAATCGAAATCACTGGTAAACACATTTTCATAATATCGACGCCCAACGGAGTCGCCTGGTACAGAGTTTCCCCGATGATCCGTCCGACGTTCTAGAATCGCGGCTTTATCGTCGTCGACACGTGTCACGATGCACACGCACGCACGCACGCATGTACGGTTACTAGTTTCGTTGCGTGTATACGCGCCACGACGTACCTTATCTTGGAGGTATTGTTACTGGCGTTGCAAATCGTACCACGACGTTGTATCTCCACGTGTATTTCGTGCCTGCGATGTCAGCAGGGACCACGAAACACTGGCGATAAAGAGAATATTCCAGGGCGAACCAGACGAAACGTCTCGACACGTGGTGTCGACTGGGTTGATAGCCGGCAAAGGTTGGAGGACGGAATTTCAGCCAAGCCTTTTTTTTTCTGTACGCGACAGAATGGAGAACTGATATCAAGAACTCGTTAACGCTGCAATGCTCGCACTGGATCTAACAGATCCATTCAAGTGTTTTTAGTTTGTAGTCTTCGGTTTGGTTCAACATTTATTTTCTTTATAAACATTGTAAATTTAAAAAATTTGTTAATCTTAAATGTTCAGATATGTTCAGTAAAGGTATTGAAAAGCACTATTTTGTTATTATTGATGTTTACCTAGCTTAAGCTAGGAAAATATTCAAATTTCGGGATATAGGTCTGATAGGTCTGACAGATCCAGTGCGAGCGTTCACGTGACTTTTAGGCCGCAACCATTGGAGCGTTAAACTCGTAAAGAGAATACGAGGGTTGACCGGTTTGATCTCCATTTTCATACTGGGGGAAGAATATTTTATTTTCTGGTTACGAAGTAAACGTTAAACGGACTGTCCGTTATGGTACGCGTTATCAACGGATGTTCGTTCTGCTTTCCTTTGCCCGACGCCATTTGGGCCTGATAGTCGTTTCTACAAACTTTTCCTCAAACGATACGCAAAACAGTAGAAAGGCAAATGGCGGGCGAACGAAATTAAACGTTTATTGTCCCCGTTAGATTAAAATGGAAGTCCGAGAATTGAGGAAAAATTACGAACGTGATTGTAGAAATTGATCGAGTTCGCGTTAGCAGTGGGGTCAGTTATAAAATCTGTCAATACAATTGAACAAAATAACGATATTCGATTTGCGGCAACATATCTGACATTATTATACCACATACGTCGGGGACTAAACGCTATATCGAACGGCTCGCGTTGGTAGTTTTGTTGCACGTTGACGTTGAATGGAATTTTAATATTCGTTTATTATTTTCGCGTTACGTAAATACTGATTACATCGGCGTATATTTGGTATCTACGAGGTTTAAGCGTTCATGCCGATACTAGACGCATTCGCATATTCCGCATTTTTCCGATTGCAAGGAATGTCGGTGGAGATACCTTCAAAGGTCAGCCTGAAAGACCACGCTCCCATCCGCGAAGAGCGGAGCGTAACGGAGTGCAAGGCGGATGAGTAGTAAAGTCGATAACTTGCGAGATATCGGTGCCTCGTGAAATATTTATAATAAATATTCATATCGCCTATCCATGACGGGTGCGAAGACACAAAAGTTACGGAATTCCATTGGGGCGGCCACGACGAAACTGGTCGAGACAGACCGGAACCTTCGCGATTTGTAATTAATGCGACATTTTTTTTTTGCAGAAGCAATTTACCTAATCGCGATGTTAAGAGACTCGTCGGAGCGCGTGTACATCCCAAAGTCAACTCGTTCGACGAAAAATCTACGATCCAAAATCAATTGTAACTTATGCCCTTTTTTTCGCGGGCAATCTGCCTAATCGCAATGTTAAGAAAATCGTCGGGGCGCGTGTACATCCCAAAGTCAACTCGTTGGACAAAAAAAATCTACGATCCAAAATCAATTGTAATTTATGCCATTTTTTCGCGAGCAATCTACCTAATCGGAATGTTAAAGGACTCGTCGGAGCGCGTGTACATCCCGTAATCAACTCGTTCGACGAAAAATCCACGATTCAAAATCAATTATAATTTATGAGATTTATTTTGTTAACGACCAATCTACCTACTCGCTATGATAAAAGACACCGCGAAGTCTTCAAGCACGTGGAATCACGTCAACTCCTTTGCGCAAAAGAGAAACAAACTATACATTAGCAACTGTGTTTAACGTGACATTTGTTCACGGGGAATTTCGCTAAATGGAATGATAAAAGACTCGAAGCTTGCGCGCATCCCGAAATGAAGTCGTTCGACGAGAAATCGGTGGTCTCAAATAATCCTATTCTCGTGCCCGTTCGGAATAAATGAATATTCTTTAACTAATCGGCGATCAATATATACACCGGTTTTAGCCCAACGTCACGCCACCGCGGATTATCAGATTAAATGCTCGCGTCGTCCAATTAATTCCTAGCTAGCGCGAGGAATACATTCTACCAGGTATCCGGAGAGCGTGGCTAGCGTTCCGAATTTTTCATGCACCGGACAGTAAGGTGATTCCGAAGGACCACGGCCAAGCGACTCTGGGAGTCGCGAAAGAGCGATAGGGTGCTCCGGGGTTCCGAGGACCCCCAGGATTAATGGGCAAGGATCGCCGGGCTCTAGGTGAAAGATGCTGCGTAGCTTAAAGAGGAAGTGGGAGACGTCCGGGGGAGCGCGAGAGAGGATGAGAGGATGATAGGATAGCGCAGGGGAGAGAGAGAGAGAGAGAGAGAGAGAGACGAGGGATGGAGAGGGAGGAGAAGGTGGTGGCGGCGGAGGTAAAGAGGATGCTTGGAGTGGGCAAGACAGGAGAGCGAGCGGAGGACATCGAACTGAAATGGCCTCTGGGAGCGCATTCCAGTATTCCACTCTCGCTACCTTAGGCCATCCTATCCTCTCCAACCCCTCTCTCTCTCTCTCGCTCCCTCTCGCTCTTTCCCCGTTCTCCGTTCTTCTTCATCTTCTTCGACTTCGTCTTCTTCTTCTTCTTCGGCGTCGCCGTCGTCGTAGTCGTCGTAGTAGTCGTCGTCGTCGTAGTCGTTGCCATCCCTTTCTTACCTTCCTCCTTGTCCTTTCCGCGCTCTCGGACCTCTTTCCGCCGCCCGGCTCTCGTCCTCTTCTCCTTCTTCACCTCTCGCGGTGTCTCATCCCTCTCGCCGAAGCTCAGCATCCTCCTTTGGACTCGGAGTCCTTTTATTTCGCTCTCCGCATTCTTGAGTTTCCGCTCGCTGGCAGCGAGCGGACTTTCCTCTTAGGCGACACTACAGCGAATGAATCTATTTAACGAAACTTCGCACGATTCTTTCTGCGCTCGCCACGCGTGGGATTTATTGTTTGACGAGGCCGAGCATCGGGGATTCTCGGAAAATTTCAACCGTTAGCAGATTCGATTCGTTTCATCTTGCTTCTCTTTCGTTCCGCACCGTTGCTCCGATTTCTTCGATATTCCCCTTCGTACGCATATCGGTTTTGTCGTCCGAAAGGTAATCTGTTTATTTTGCGTGGGAATTTATGACCCGCGTAAGTTATTCGATAAACTTTAAGTAAATCGATCGCGCGTTTTCACCGAAACTCGCGAGGTACAGCACGCAAAGTTGCCGCTCCCTTATTCTTATTACGATACGATCTTCGGATTTTTTGCCCGTATTTTAACAATTTATTTTGCCGCAGTAATTTGAATATTATCCCCAAATTTCTTCCGGTTGAATCCTGGCACCTGTCCGTGAATCGCGACTTCTTTTTATTCCCCGCGTTTCCGTTGGCTCCGGCTACTCGGACTTTCCTTCTTCGGCGGAACTGCGCAAAAATTTGTTTTGCATACCTCGTTTGACGCGATTCTCTTTCCTCTTTTCCCCAATCCACGAGACACGATCCGTGCCCTTTTGTATGTATTCTAACGCAAGCGATCGTTCGTTTAACGTCATTTAAAAACTAAGAGATCCAAGTTTTGGTCTCGGCCGGCGATAAAGGACGAAAATATTCTTCCGACTTTTATTAAACTGATTCTGATATTCCGCCGCTGTTCCCCTTCAGCTTAATATTTTCATTTTCCTTCATATTTTTTGCTTCCTTTCCGCGAAACTCAGCGTATTCCGTTTCGCCTTATTTCGTCCAACGCACCCTCGAATTTCTATTCGCTGACGCCAAGCAATTTTCTTCTCCGCGTAATGTCTCCTATTTCGATTATTTACTGTAACTCGCCACGGTACGTATCGCGTTTTCCAAGCGTCCGAGAGATTTATTTATTTATACCGTGATTAAAATTACATAATAATTATCGTCTCTCGTTTCTGATATCGTTGATAGAGAAAGCGTTCTGATTTTCTATAAAGAGAGAAAATTAAAAGTACTATCCAGAAATTTCTATCGCATCACTCGGTCATATTTTCTTGCCAGTACCTATAGTTGTTTTTATACAATTTCAGTTGCCGCTGTCTTAAATTCCACGATTCTTTTTCGAGCCAACTCGATCGACGAATGCAGTTCGTACGATAATGTCCGAAAAAGAACGTATGCCACCGTAGTAGCGTCCAGAAGACGGACGTAAATTTTTTTTATTACACCGCCGTTACTCGTCGAGTTACCGGCAACCTTGGCACGCGAAGTCCCGGCGAGTAAAGTGAAAAATTTTGAACAATGCTTCCACGCAATGGAACCCCATCGAATGACCCTGAGATGTCGGTTCACTTTGACCCGAAGTACACACGTACCTGTACGAATCGTTTGCGGTTCTCTGAATTTCCACCACTAAAATTTCCAGTTAAAAGCCCCCGTTTCTAAGGGCGTCGTAGGGTCCCCGCAGCGGGCGAACCATTTCTCAAAATTTTATATTCCATATTTTTCCCGTTAAAAGGGAAGGTTTCAAAGTCCTGGTTAGGACCGAAGGTCTTCGCCGAGGGTTCTCCGTGTCAGAGTTTAATGGCGGTGCCAAAACTTCTCTTTTAACAAGATGGAGCGACCTGGCGGAGAGATAAATCGAGGCCGGTGTTTTTGTTCTCCTTCGCAACTTTCGCGTCGATGCCCAACAACTAAAATCAGGCCTAAGCTTCGAGAGGCGTTATAAGCCGCGTATTGACAAGAGGATAATCGTGATCGACACTGTCGGCGTTAGTTCGGAGTGCTTCCCCCACAAATGATATCCACCGCGTTTTACTTTCAGTGATCGCCCGGTGCGTTCGCTTTTATATAAATCGGCTAACGTTGGTGGGAAATTAATTCGGATAACGGGTAAGCGATTATCGCTGATGAAATTTGTCCGAGAAAGATGGTCCATACGCAAAACTCCGAATTAATCCAGAGATTCAATTTGCGATTATAATGAATGAAACGTCTTTGAATACTTCGTCTTCGAAATTCGATGATGTTTCCGGAGAAAGAAATAATAAACTAAATTTACGAAAGTTCACCTCTGTCAAACTCGTGACAAAATAGCAGAGTAAAATCCATCGACGATCGGTTAACCTCGCGTAATCCCAGCACGGGTATAAATCAAAGAAAAATGGTGAGTTGGTGACGTCTCGGTTTATTGCCATTTTCCGGCGAACCCAAAGAATCGAGGGTAAGGAGGTCTCTCCCCCCCCCCCAAAGCGAAAGCTCCGAGAGACGTTAATGACATTTAAGGGAAGCGGAAACGTATTCGAGAATAAACGCGTCCAAGCGATTCGATAATCGTGCAGGCACGAAGGGACCTTTTCTCCGGCAGAAAAGGGCAGCATTTTATATAACGCTCACGGCACGCCGATGGAGGAGCGGTATTACATCTGAAAGTACGAAGCGTTTCCAGGAATTCCACCGTTAGTTCAGCCATTACCATTCGCTACATGTCGGGAGCCACTCTGCGGGCACATTTTAGCGTGTTTACGGCACTTTTCGAGGAAACTGTTACCTCAAACCGTCCTCGAACCAGCAAATATACCGAACAGCGCGCGACGCGCTTTCATTATCTCGAGCAGTTTACGAGATCGAGAAAAAAATCGGTGTCGTAGACCGGCCACGACACAAGGATCCTTCGCGATTGCTATACCGTTAGTCTAACACGCGCAAACACGAGTTGGAAAGAGAGGGGTTGGGGAGGGGGAGGACTCCTGAGTTCTGTCTCTCTCTCTCCCTCGCTCCTACACCTTTTTTTCTTTATCGCGAGTAGAATGAGCGCAGTTATCGCGTATACGTTACCTTCCTTTTCCCCCCGTTTTAATTTATTTCAGTTATTGCGGCACGTGGCGCGACGTTCCGTCGTCGGGAATCGTAGGCCAGGATTTACGAGCCGTAGTTTCGCTCGATAAGCCGTCAATAATTTTTCCCGATGATGGAACGGGCCGGCTCGTGGCACGTCACCTCGAATGGGCTCGATCGCGTGCGTGGAAAACGAGCCACTCTGTCGTCTAAACGCTGATTCGACGAAATTTCCTCACCGCTGCGTTCGGCTTCGAGTATTAATAATTGTCAACCGTCTCTCCGATGAGTGTGCGGAAAATCTCGTAGTCTACAAAATTTCTCGCGTTGCGCGGCCGGTGTTGCGAATTACACAGCTAATTCCGCGATAACGGTTCGATCGATATTAATTTCGTAAGAATAGCTAACAAATTATTCTCCCACTCGAATCGATCCCACGAAAATTTAATTGAGAAGATGCTCCATTTCGATAACGTCAAAAGTCACAGAGTTGTTTCGAAGCACGAACACGTAACTCTCATCGTATACAAAGTTGAAACCAGTATCCGACGCGAAAGTAGCCTGGAAATTCCGATTACGTTCGAGGATTTCTCAGTAGTATTTGCCGGCCGTTGGCACACCAGGCACGCGTTTTTTTTACGGCTACCGATGACATTTGTGGAGGCAAATGACGTCGACCAAAGTCTACTTTATCCATAGACAGATTTCCAACGAGGTTCCATCGATTTTCATTTGCACGAGCTACGGTGACGCGAGGTAAAAGGGAAACTTGCGTTTAAAGTTTCTTTCTTTCGTCCCCTTCTTCTCAAGATACCTGATTAAGCTCAATTTGAAATTTGCTCGGAGTATCGGGTACATCGAATCGCCTATCCTTCAATGAAAATGGCTCTGCATTCCTCGGCGATTCCCCCTTCGGTTCCAGAGAATGCAATGTTCTGGAGCTGATTCGCGGATTTCTTCGAACAACGATAAACATCATCGCGAAATCGTGCGTTCTTGGTGACGCGTATGATACGATTGCGAGTAAACCTCGTCCGTGTAAACAATTTCGATGGAGGTTTAGTGTGCGCCAAGATCGAGAATTATCGGTGAGACGAACGATAATAAATTGCATTCATTCTCCCCATTAAATTATATATCTCGTATCTTTCGAGTACAATTTATTCCATCTTGTACGAAGCTAATTTTGTTCGATCGCTCTCCAATTGAAAAAATTTAAACACTAGACGTACCAAGCCCGGTCAAAATGATCGGTTTATGTTATATTGATGTCTCGTTTATGATACGTATAAAGACAAAATTATATTGGTTATTCTATGGTCCATTAAAAGTATTGTTGTGAAAAATTTCTTACAATAAACTGACAATTCCTTCCGTAAAACAACATTTATTTCGTAACTGGTCATTTGACCGGTACAACGCGTTGAACCTTATTTCTGTCACCATACCAAACTGTACTTCAGCCAGACAGGATCTTTCGGGAAGCGCATTTCAATCGTGAAATCGGATCGAGCGGAGACGAATAATAATACCGCGTGCCGTATGAATCGGAATCGCGAAAAATGGCCCCCTACTCGAGGCGCGCGAGCGCCGACCGTTTGCGCGCAATAAGGCCCCGCGTTTCGTGGCAGACGCCGTAGCTAACGGATGTGCCGTTACGGGGCCGCATTCCACGGAGCCACGCATGCGCGACGCGACACATTCCATTGTCTTTTACATTCTTCTCGGCCGTTTCTCTCCTCCTCGGTATTCTTAGCACGCTCACCCGCCAGCCGCCCCTGGCGCAACGGCGTAGGGCATCCAGGGCCTTATTCTCACACGTTACGTGTCCTTCTCTTCTCGTTCCCTTCTTCTCCGCCCATTGTCCTTTCCTATCGTCAACACCGACGACGTTCGGACTTTCCCCTCGCCATTCCGCTTTTATTCTCTTCTCTCTCGTTGGGATTGTGGGTCTTTCTCAGTTTTCTGGATCCCCGTTCTTTTATCCCTCCCCTCGTCTCCGATCAGTCTTCACGTTTTTGCAGCGCGAAATTTATCTTCAACCATTATATTCGATTCAACAATCACCATTACCACTTCGCGTTCGTAATAAGGAACTTATTCCTTTCCTTCCTCTTCGTTTTCTTCGTCACGTTCGTTCCCTTTCTTCTCTGAATCGCGTTCCTCCTCTTCCTTCGCACTTGTCCATCTTTCCCGTTGTCCACGACGCTTCCCCTCTTTACGCCCTCTCCGTCTCGTTCTTGTCTTTCATCCTCCCGCTTTTTTCTACCTCGTCCTTTTCGCCCTTTTTTTTATCCTCCTCGACTTTCTTGCTCAACGACCTCGTTGCCTTCGGTCCTCCTCACGGAGAGAAATGAGTCTGGCGCGTCGCTGAAATCGCGAATATTCCCTTCGTTCCTCCGTGTATTTTATATTCCCGGATCTTAACCGCCTAATTTCACCGGTATAATTAACGGATCAATTAATATCGAAGTTCGAGCTTTCACGAGTTTTCTCGGAAACGACTTCGTTCTCCGATTTCCGCCAACTTTCTTCTCGATCGAGGAAAGTTATTATCCGTATTGAACGCTTAACAATATTATTTAAGCGCCAAATTATGGAGTTTACCCTCGAAATTTCGCGCTAAGATACATTCATAATTCTCAACTTGTACCGAGTTTTTTAACTACCTCAAAACTCTCGGAAGGTGTATATTTACCTCCGTTCGGAATCGAATCGTTTTAGGAATTACTTTCACGGCGTATCAATCGATCGTAGTCGAAATTGGTGGTACAGTAGAAACTCGATTAACCGTCACTCTCTGTTATACGTCATCGTAAAAAAAATGTAAGAAATTTATTCCTTTTTAAAAAGATTTATTCGACATGACGTGATCAACTTCGCACGGTCGCAGTACACTTTGTATTATGTTTGTACGTATGTACGTTTATTTTGAGCCTACTTTTGTAATTATAATCTGTTATAAAATATATACGTACGTTTATTGCAAAATTTCATTAAACGCCTATTCGTTTGACCATCAAAGTCCTGGTCCCGGCGGTGACAGTTAATCAAAATTCTACGGTACTTCCGTTCTAATGAATTAAATTTACCTCGCTTTCAGCTTGAACACGCGTATCGCTGTGTCTCCCCCTCGCCGTACGGGTCCTGGGCATCGAAGGACTTATTAACTTATTGGCAGGGTAGCGCGTAGCGAACAGCTGATCGCGAAAACACGGCACCACCGAGAGTCAAGGGTCACTGTACCTGTAAACGCGCACTTCGCTGCACGGTCGCCGTTAACACCGATAACGCGTAACAAAACACTGAGATAACAGAAACGTAATCGCGTTACAAAAATTAACGCAGGGTTCTGGTTCTACTTCTCGTCGAATGTTGTCCTCACGTTTGTTCCAGCATCGGTGTCGCAACAGTGGTCACCATGCCAGGTGTTTTTTTTTTTTTTTTAATAAACAAAACATTTGACGCTATCGCTTTATCCCGAGAGCCGTAGTTCTTCGACGGAGTCCCGCGAAATACTGGCAAAATTTCCCCGAGGAATTTTAAATTATCAGGATCGGTATTACCAGGAATGCAAACACTTTGCGGGTGGGACGTAAAGGGGCCATCGTAAACCCATGGTTTAGGCCTGGCTCCGATCGTCCACATTGTTTTATTAGGAGTTTTCGGTATCTCCCGATGGGGGTTATTTATTATCAACACGCTCGGTTAGATACAATGTCGACAGCTAGAAGCTCTAGACTCGACCAACTACCGAACTCTACCGACGCAATTTGTTTCCTATGTAAGCAACCTCTTCTATCGCCTTCCTATTTTCATTGACCCATTACCGCCCATTGGTATGTACGTAGATCACTGGATAGAAGTTATTGTAAACAATAAGATTATTAACAAAAGTTATATTTATGGTGTTTATAACATACACGACAGTGTGATTTATTATTACGTAATATGATTTTTTTTAATTTTTTAATCCAGTGATCCATATATATGCCAATAGGCGTTAATGAGTTAACATCTCGTTGTCCAAGGCGAGCCTGACTTTTTCGATGGGGAAGAACCTGCCTGGGACTACCCCAGCTATCGCATCTCGAACGGAATACCACAAATTAATTATGGGACGTCCCGTATACGTCCCTTCGGTCTATCCGCGAACAATAAAAATGATAATAGTAAAAAGTACCACGAAAAGAGAGCACCACACTTTCGAATTCTGTACTAATTTTCATTCGCTCGCTTCTGTCATGCGCGCGGAGCCGACACAATACCACTGGCAATGCATAAGTCTTGCGTAACTCCCGGTGGTTTATTGCTGATTGAAATGATCGACTCGCTGAGAACCAGGATATGTTAATGGCGGACGTCGTTGTTATTCGTCTACGCGAGCGTCGATTGGCAAAGATATCGAGAGATCGTTTAACGCCCAAGACGGAAGCGCATCTGCAATTTCGCGTTTCCTATAGGCTGTAAAAAAATTGTGGTTCGGTGCGCTGTCGTTGAAAGGCCCTAAAATTTTTTGTTACCGCCGCTCAATTAGCACCGACGAAACGGTATAGCTCGGAGCGGAGCACACGTGAAACCAGTTTTTCTTTTTCGATGATTTTCTGATAATTTTGCCGGACGTACCGCGATTACGACGTTGAAAATCGGAGCAGGTGTACGCGAAGTACCGTCGGCTCTGTTTTCTTTTTTGTTGTAATAAGTTGATTACATTTTTTTTACCTCTGTACCCGAGTGAACGGAAGAAATCTGGTTTCTGCGAATTTAGTCTGAAAAATGCGTGATGATTAAAATCGATACATGAATTTCAACGCGTTAATGCAAAGTTTAAAAATCCTAAGCATAAACGTTTAATATATAGTAAATAATTTAGACATTAATATAATAATATAGAATATATAATATGAATGGCTGTATCGATTGATATTATTTGTAATCAATCTGAATCAACGCAAAAACGCTCGAAGAAAAGGTGACCAGCGAGTTTCCTGGATTTCCACGTATTGTAAGATTTAGGCACAATTAACATCTTTAACTATTTACGACCTCAAGAAATGTTTCTCCCTACGAAATATTCTTCATTGAACGTATCGAAAGGACGATATCAAAAAATGAAACTAACGACGCGCGCTTGAGTGGTATTCGAATACACGATTTCAGACAGAATTGCGCAGCTTATCTGTCACGAACGTGTCAAGCTCCGTTGGAAATCTCGGTTGCAAAAGTGGTTTGGGTTGTCACGAGAATATTTTAGCCATTGTTGTCAGGATGCCATGTATGTTTCGACAATTTCGTGTCCTTTTATGGCCATCGAGCGGCATACAACGTCGATCGCAAAGACCACGCAAGGATTCGGTGACCCCGCGCGTACGTGCTGAACCCACTTTATTAAGGCCATAGGTAAGGTTTTATTTTTGTCTGACTCATCGCGACATCTCGATTAGGCGGGTGACTGTTATGTCCCGTGTTTTGCCATATATTCGGAATCGCGAGTAAACGGCGCAGAACTGTTAATTAGGTTAATTAGGCGCAATTTAAGCCCCAAGAGCAGTCCGTATTGGAAATTAATCCTTGCGCGTTCGCTCGGACAGCTTCAGGAATACACAGCTGTTTGATCTAAAACAAAGTTGTGATTCGACGCTTTACTTGGAAAAATTTCTCCGATCGGTGTCATGCCTGTTATAACCGATCGAATAAAGAGATCGTAAAGTCAAAGCGTATGGTCGAACAGTTAATTGCGTGAGTTCAAAGTTTGTACATCATTGTTGCACGACCGATAAATATAACTTGAATTAAACCTCAAGTAGGTAGTTACATCAAATCGGAACAAAACAAAGTCTTACGTACAACGCGGGTAATCCTATTCGCGATGTAAAGTAAGATTCCCAAAGCTGCAGAGTGTTCGACAGATACTTTCCACGTATCAAGTATTACGTGCGTTCGTGTAATTATAACCACGTCCCAAAATCTTGCTTATGAATTATCGAGAGATTCGTACATGAAATTCCTTGAGCCTTACACAACAATACCGACGATGATCACGATAGTATAAAATGTACATTCCACTCTCGTACGGTGGTGCGTCGACGAGCGAATTTAACCGAACGTACGAGCATCACGATCAACCTATCAAACACGACTCCGATACACCGCCATGTCAAAATTCGTGAAAGCTTCACAGAAACCATCCTGCATCGTCGTTCGGTTCGTTAATCTCCCGATCGCCGAAACACAAAGGACGGTGATGATCCCGAGGCAAGTGAAGAGGAGTTTTGACAGGTTCGGCTCCTTTTAGGGCGATTCGACGGTGGTCACATCGGCCAGACAGGGATCCTCTGACCCCCGCTCGCGCGGCCTAAACCCACTTTATTAGGTGGTCGGAAAGGCTGCCTGGCTTTCTGTGAGTCAGCCTGATCTCGATTAGGCGAGTGACTGCGCCGTGCTTTGCTTCGGACAGCCCAGGTCCGGGGGCACGGAGTGTGACTCACGTCGGAATCCTGGAGTGGCACAATGGCCTTTGCGCGTATGTACAAACGTGTGCGCGGGATAAACACGAGTGTACGTGGATGTTGTCTCGACGTTGGGTTTCAGGAATTAATGGGAACATGGGCGTACCTGCGTGGAAGTGAAGGTTGGGCCGTGCAATAATGAGATTAATATTTCTCGAGGATTTTTAGACGAACGAGAACGGTGGTTGTATTTTTGAAATTTCACCGTCGACGTAATTAACCCCGATGTTTATCGAGGGTTGCGTGATCCGTCGAGTACAGTGTATCGCGTCCCCGTACTCCGCGGTAGCATTGGCACGCGCGCGGGAATGCGAGTAGCGGCGAACGACTCCATTTATGATTTTACAACCGCAATATATGTATACGCGATTAGCCGCATAATTAATTGAGAATCCCGCAGCTCGATCCATCCGTCGTTGCGAAGACAAATTCTCAAGTATCTGCAAAATGCTCCCCTTAGGGCCTGCAAATGAAAATACTCGGGATGCCTTCCCGTTAATTTACAGAGGCGATCTAGCGGGCGCATTCGCAGCTTTTAATTAAACGATCAGCCCCGCAAAAACAAGCACGCTTTCGAATCTCTTCGAGAACCTAGCTGCTTCGTAGAAAGTAACTTCCGCGTTGCAATTTGCTCGTGTAACACGATTCCCGCGCGCTCGACGCTCGTGTTCGCGAAGTTCGCGGTGGCGCGCGACGTACGAAAAGAAGGAGCAGAACGCTGAAAAAAAAGATTTATGTTTTTATTCCCCGCGTACGAGTTGCGTCGCGAAGGCGCGCGCGCGCGCTCGCGCCGTGCTCCTTTCTAGAGAAACGATTGGCCCGAATTCCACCGTTAAAACGACCTTGCGGGACTCGCGGTAAGAGCTCGGCGAAGGCTCGCCGGATTTCCGCAAACGCGGTCGTCATCGTTTCTGTGCAAATTTCGACGCCGACGGGGAGTACCGTATGTTTACGGTGCGGCGATTATCATTGTTTATGCGTTACGTAACGCGAGTCGAGGATATCGTTGCCATCGACAGCCAAGGGATTCTTGACATAGAAAGTTGCCGCTTGACGTTACAAGAGGATATCCGTAAATTAATTGATGATTTGGAGAAAACTCGGCTAATTCCTTAACCTTCCGTTAGTCGCATGTATTTTCGAGACACCGATAGTCGCATTTTCTGTTTGTGTATCGATTATCAATTGTTTTTCACGATCAAGGAACATGAAGAAATTAATCATCGATCATCGTACAATGTTTTTATTGTTTTTAACAAAATTCATACGTTCAATAATGAGAAGAAAAAAGACAAGTTTGTAATACCTAATTTTAACGTTTTTAATATGACGTTCCGCTATACAACTCACAGAAACGTGCGACAATCGAAAGGTTAATAGGTTAATTCGAAGAGCTTTCGGAATTTGAAGTAAATGCATGCAACCTCTGTATCGTAAGGACGAAAAGTTTTGTGTATTTATGAATTTTCTAGACAGACCTAACTAATTTCACGGTGCAACTAATTTCGCAATACTGAAGATATATTCAAAAAATGTATGTGGATATTTAAAATAAATATGTATACGTAAGACTTATCTATGTTTATTTTGAATTCAACGAAACTGCCCGAGCCATCTTGCGATATTCCTCAATCGACTCGATTTTTGGAGCAATACCAACTTAACGGAGTTTCCCTCGTTTAATGTTTGCCAGGCAGTTTTGTTGGTACGAAAAAGAAGGCTATCCATCCTGTAAATCGAAAACTGGTATTCTCTATAATTCAACTCCGTTATCCCCGTTTTTACAAAGTGTATTTTCAAGATGCCAAGATCGGAATGAACTTTAATGCTACCGTGAGTTTTAAACCACCCTTTTCCACCATTTCCGGGATTCCACTGATGTTTTGGAATCCTTCGGTACTACGAGAATTCCAAGGATTTTCATAGATCAGAATCGAATGCATACCTAAAGGACGAATGGTCCTTTAAAGATAAAATACGAGCTTTCGGGATGTAGGTCAAGTCCCATTCCAAGTTTGTGTCTGGATTCTTTAACGGTGCAAGCTTTGAGACTCCGTAAAGTCTCTTTCAGTCATGCGCTTTCGAGAAATTCGGAGCAGAATAACACAAAGCGAAATGCAACTGTAATTTAGTAATTTAAAATCGAAGCTGAGATAACGACTGCTTAAAACAGGCTTGACGTTCTTACAGAAACTTTGATCTCAAAACAAAGGGAGATAGGGATTGAGCTTTTACTATAAACGTAATTAATTCGAAAGACACGTATTAAACGTCAAAATAACGACAAAAGCACCCTGCCGAATCAATTCGTATAATTAAACATTTAAATGTAGTTGTCATTAAGAAAACTTAATTTAAACGCGACATTATAAATATGCGTTATCGCTGAAAAGGACAGAAACGTCTCTATCATACGATCGAGACATCGCTCTTCCAATTATTATAATATTCATGCAATAAATAATACGAGCCACTACTAAATACCCATATATTTTTTTTCTCCCGATAAATTTCCCCAATATCCTTGAAAGTGCCTCGGGTTAAAAATAACGATTAATCACTAACGGCTAATCAGCATGTTTTAAAAAATATTACCCGTGCTCGTTGAACCAATGAACAATAACTCCCGAGTTAAATACAGAGTCTCGATTTCGCGCGATCGACTATTCGTATCAAATAGTCTTGCAATTTAAAGAGAACAGCGGTGTGTCTCACAGACATACGCAAGATATTTATCTTGGTCGGGAGAAAGTGTACCACATACAGCACCGCGTGGCAACGAATAGATTCTTGCAGTTTCATAACTTAGTGACCGACATTCCGTGGAATTGCACCACTAATAATGGCTATGACATCACTGGCCCGTAATTGGCTCCATAAATTAGAAACATTAGATTTCCCTTTGGCGCACGAAAATCGCGTTTGTCGCGCGTGCAATTCGGATTATCCACTTTCCGATACGCGCTCCTTGGTAAAATTACAAATCGAAGGGAAATGTTTTTTAGCGCGGAAGACCAAAGACTGCGAAAAATAGTCGTCGCGCAATATTTTGTAGGCTCCATGAAAACGCTCTTTTACGTTCGCCACTTTGCCATAATTCCGAACGATGATTACCGTGAAGTTATTTTAAAACCGGAATGAAAATAGTGAAACGTCGAACGTGCAGAGGTTCTCGTAACGTTTGTGTCAAATCGAACGATAAATTACTCGCGTCTAAAGGGATGAAATAAAAGAAGCTGTCAACGAAAATGGCGACTCTGTCTTGAAACGTTTTATTCCGCGCCCTGTACTTCGTCGAAGGGCATGAAAAAATTCTTGTCATATCGTATTGCCGGCTCGATAGAAGATAATAAATCTCGGCTCGAATCGTGGGATTTTAAACTACCCACTCCTTTTAATCACAGTATTTCACTGGCGCTATTAGAGGTACTAGGAAATTTATCTTTTCATTCGCTTAGAATCATTTTTTACGATGTCTTCATACGTTATAAACGATTGGTGGCCGGGCGTGATGGACGGGCCACCGTTAGAATTTCAAGAATAACTAGTCGTTCCTGACGCGATAGATACGAATCTCTACGAGACGGCCAATCTCTGTATTATTAGATGCTGCCTAATAGCCTTTCTAATGCTTTCCGACCGAACGATCTTCGAGAGAAAGGGCATCGAGGAAAAAATGGTGGAAGGCGTTTGATGACCCCCTCCCCACACGCTCCGCCCGGCAATTTCTTTTTGACAATGGACCGCCGGTAAATACTCGCGCACGCACGTGCGTGGAACGTCTCGCGCCGCGACGCTGTTTTGAAAGTCGAACCACCGACGGAATTCACTTTCGCCGCGTCGGTTCGCACGCTCGCCGCCCTCTTTTTGTCAACCGTCTCTCGATCTCGATCTGGAACTCGAAACTCGAGCAAACTTTGATAGCTCCGAACGCCCGACGTTCCTTTCGGAGCGCTCTCGGAAACGCCATCGCTGCGCGAGAGTATACACCTGCGGGGAATAATCGTAGCGAATCTCTCTAGATCCTTCCTGCGAGAGGTTATTTTAGGGAATTTACGATAGAAAGCGCGAAACCATGTTTTTTTTTGCATCCGCGACAAATTATTATACATATATTTCCGAATGCTTTATTTTTGCTTTAACGATGAACTCGGCACCTGGATATTTTATCCTTAGCCTCCCGATAATTATATCTTGTTCGCTCGATAACTTTCACGGAGTGGCACGATTTTCAAAATTACTCGTGGTTGGATAATCGTGTAAATCGAAACTCGTGGTGCGGTTACGAAAGAAGGATATATCGATTCGCCTCTATCGCATTTAATCGTCCCGCGATAATCATTTTAATTACGTTGATACGTTCTCTCGATAGCTTTTAATGAATTGTATAGATAGGACCAATAGGGTTCATTAATATTTTTGCACCTGCAGCCAGAAATGCGGAGCCTGAAATGTGCAATTTGATCTGTTCGAGAGGCGTTTCCCGATCGGTATCCTGAGCGACGATTACAAACCGACTTCACGCCAATTTAATACGCTCTCAGGACACTCGAGATACCAGTTTGATGTTGATTCAGCGTTCACGCATAATTGCGAATTGTTTTGCCACTCGCTCATGGTGTAATCCATGAAATGATTTGAATGGTAAATACCCGAAACCAATGCGATTATTAATCATTATTATCGATGGTACTTCCAAGGCATTGTTTGGTCATCAAGAAAGCAAAAAATTCGAAATTTGAAAATATGGAATATCGAAAAATCAGAATAAAAAATTATACAAATTTTCACAAATGAATAATTACTTCCATATTAATTATAAAATTTCCCTGATATTATCTGTTATGTAAAACAAACATTCGGTATATTAATAATTACAATCAATTTACTATTCGTTTACAGTTATTTCCGTGGCATGTACGCGATAAATAAATATGAGCCAATATCGTGGGAAAAGATCTTTAATTTTCCCAAAAAATTACGGATGTCGTTACGCGGTTCTCGTGGAAAATCTTCGCGAGTTTGATTTGGATCACTAACTGAAGTATGCTACGTAAATCCCAGGAACTCGGTGGACTTTTAGAACAGATCAACCTTTCAAAGTGTAACGGATACGACATGGATCCGACGAGACGTAAATTTAGTTGCTTCGGTCCGGAAAATTTCCGTAGGAAGGATCAATGCCTTTTTTTTTTTTGCTCGGATCACCCGCAGTCAAATTTATTTCCTAGGGTCTCTGCCACGAGTGGATAAAGGGCATTCGATATTAGCGGAAGAAGTCGGCGTGACCGGAAAGAGACTTCAAGGGTCACATAAATAATAGATTCGAAGGGATCTTCTCGAATCGCCGGTCGCAATGCCGATATTACTTAAGATTCGTCGTGACGTATTATAAAATAGTGCTTTGTCTCTTGTAAATCGAGGTCGATGTTTATAGCGAATCCTGTTATCGCGCAAGCCTTGTCACGTTCGAAAAATATTTATTAGCTACAACGCACCGGCAACACGATCGTTTACTCCGTTTAATAACGCGATTTATCACTTTACTTCATTAATCCATTCCAAATCGCTTCGAAACAGATATTTCGGATAGAACGACCGAATAAATATGTGCAAATATTTACGCGCCTCATATTTTTCTCTCTCTCCGAGTAATTGGTACGGGCAAAAAATTATTCAATATTTATGATTCGGTCGTACTTTATAGCTCGTTGAAATTGTCACGGATGTGGCGCTAACCAGACAGGAAATAAGTTTAGAGATGGAGACGCGAAGTTGTATGCTCGTCAAATTTAAATCCGCTCATTGCGTAATTAACGCGTCGATCGCAGACACTAAACGAAACAAATGCATTTCGCCAATATTTCGATTACGAACATCATCCGGGAGTGTCAAATTCTTAAATATCCGTGTGGCACATTAGTAATTTATAAAAGTCGAAAGATTCGTTACATAATTAACAGACCCATTACCGTTACGCCGAATGTAACTGTGAACGAATAAATGTACGTACCCGATGTTACAAGTATTAATATCAGGCCATAAATCCGGTAAATTGCTTGGCGTCAGATGGAAAGGGTCGATAGAATTTACGATTACATTCTAAAATATGAAACTACCGTACGTTATTCAGCTAGGTAGCACACAGCGCATGACACAGTTTTCATGCTCCGTCGGCCTAGTTTTAAAGCTCATCTGCGATCCACGGATCATTCATAAAAAGCCCGAAAATAGCTTCGCACGGAACAACAACCTAGATAGATAAACACCCGACACACAACGGGATTAAACAGCGCACCGATGCGGCATCAAGGTTTTCTTCGAAATTTTAATACCAGCTTAATCGCGCGACGCATAACCCGCCCCGATCATTTGGAACGTTCTACGTTTGAACATTGCGCGAAATGAATTTTCAACTCGCAATGGTACGCGCCATGCGAAGAATTCAGATTAAAATGGATCTTCCTACTTTCCCCTATCGCGTGTCATAATCACGACTCTGGTAAATGAAATGCGAAAGGATGATCGATGAAGATCGTTCGACGATAGCTTCCATCGATTTCATTTCTCTTTAACACCGTGCAAATCACACCATATCGCCTTCGAATTTCTCGGCGGAAACGATACAACGAAATTCTTCGTTCAACTTTCATTCTCGATACTCGCGATACTCTTTGCATAAGCAATACGGTGCTGCAATTGAAATAGATTTTTGTAAGAACGGGGAATCGTCGATGGGGACAAGATCAAGGGTCGAAACGCTTTCGAAACTTTGGCAGACGCATTTGAATCGTACGCCATCGAATTCGTCGACTCGATTAATCGAGGTACGATGTTTCCACGTTGAGTGGTACTCCATTTCGACTTTCCCAATGATCGATCTCGTGACTAGCGTTTCTCTTAATCCTGGAACCATACCCTTATTTTTACACCTTTTTTTAAACCATTCGTCGAATCAACAACTATTGTATAAAACTTACATGAATGCGTCGAAATTACTGCAATTTCTTCATTCTTCATTATATTTATTCAACAACTAAATTATATGTATAAAAGAAACATGCTAAAAGTACCAGTGTTCGTCGAATCGACGAATGGTTAGCGTTCTAGGGTTAAAGGTTCAATCGGTAACAGTGACAATGTTATCCCATCGAAAGAAACGCTTCCCAAAAACTCTCGAGGAGCACGCTCCACTCTCTGTACAAACATTCGAGAGAACGATAACATCTTTACCTTCGCGGAGCCCTCGAGTTCCGTGGCTCGTTCCGAATTCCACGCGTGTAAAAGCACACCCCTCGTCGTTCCCGGTGCAAGAAAAGGATATACACCGTGGGCAACGCGCAGGAGTCGCCGTAGGCCTCGTAAACAAGCTCTTTAAGCGAGCCACGTCGCAGTCAATAAGAGGGATTTAGCATCTCTCTAAATTTACGCGCGCGTGTTTACAACGCGTTTCTAAATCCGTCCACCGACCCCCTCGACCCGTAGACGGTTTTATTTGAGCCGGAAGTCGGGGTCCCTCGCCTACTCGTTCCGGGATCAGCGAGCCTGCTTCCCTTGACCCGCGTTGCGGGGGAAGAATGGAGGGAGGAAGGCTCCAAATATAAGGCTTCGAACGGGATAATGCTTTTGAAATAGATGCACCTTCAAAGTTGTCTTTTTGCAAAGAACATCGCGTCGCATTCGTGCCTCGAGGAATTTAATAGGCTTTACTCTGAGATACGATCATTTTTATTTTTTGTCGACCAACGCGAACGAAGTTTTTCGAGGGCGGTGGATTTCACGCGTAATGCATTTCGCGAGAAAATCGATGCAATAAATGGATTAGCGCGACCATACGGTGATTATCGAATTCGTAAGTTCTATTCTTTGAGCGTCGAACTTTGAAGGACGTTCGGCCGAAGCTATGTAAGTTAATACCCGTATAATTATAAGATAATTGCCGAGGCACGTTGAAATCGCTAATGTCAATATATCGGACAAAGCTGTAAACTGACAGGTATAATTATCGTCGAAGTTATAATTAACGTCGATGGAAACTTTTTAACGTTTAGACGCTGGCAAATCGTCAACTCCCCGCTAACAAAAATCAATAGCCACGTAATGGTCGTACTAAAATTACCGGCGCTGCGACGCATCCTTTGTTATTATTAAACCAAGAGGGGGGAAAGTTTATGGCGCGTGAATTTTGAAAAATTCCAACGTAAACGCGTGGCCAGAAAAATCTTCGCAACTATCGCGTTCGGCCCCTTTTAATAATAATTTCCCGATAAGCGCTTTACTAGGAGCAAACACTTAAAAAAAAAGGATTGGAGGGAGGATCGTCGTAACGTTCGCCATGGACCGTGGCACGAAGCGCGTGATAAAAATCGATTAACCGCGTTTCACATTAGCCTAACGAAAAACCGTTTATCCCGTAGCTGGTTAGCCCGTTTCATTAAGTCGAGAGTGGTGGTGGTGGTGGGTCAGGGCAGATCGTGCGCGAAGGACGTCACGGCACGAATCGATTCGCGGTACCGCGATGTGTATCGATGTCCAATCCGTTGGATATGTATACTCTCCCGGCGGAACTGCTCGATATAATCTGCTGCTTCTTTCCCGCCAGCGAGCTCTACAATATCCGTAATTACGAGTATCCCTGCTTAAAAAGGAAAGTTCACGGCGGCGACTTTCAGCGCGGTAATTAAAAGTACGATGCGAGAGAGATACGCCCGGGAGATAAAGAAGAAAGGATTTCTCTCCTAGCTTTCGGCCGTTCGTACTTTATTCGGAAAACTAAGACCGACGACTTTGCGGTTAAACGGTGGAATTTTATAAATAGGTCTTGCGCCGTTCGTCGCTTCATTATTATTGGAAAGAAACCACGAGGAGCGAATTCGCGGGAGAATATTATCTTCCTCGTAGGCGCGCTTTCTGCGCGATTAAATGAAACTAGTTTTACCGAACGCAGTCAATGGAATAGCTCGAGCGATGGTAATGAATTCGACGGGAAAGCGTTTCGCGAGTAACACGGCTATCGTTGTTGCCGAGAATACAGTAATTAATATGAGATTCGTATAACGGAGCGTCGAGTCACATTCAGCGGGGGCACAGTTAACAAAGAACTTTTCATGAAGAGAATGGTAAGACCGTGGAACCAGGATAAAGGTAAAACGATTACACGCAAGACGTCTACTTGGCTCCGAACGTGTGTCCTTAAACGCACTGCCGTCGAAAAGTACAATATTCCTTTTGTCCGATCTCTACCGTGTTTCTCGAGTCGATTTATTCGCCTGATTGTCTCGAACTTTGGTATTCCTCGCTCGTGTAGATTATCGTCGAAGCGTCGGATACAGCGTTGCGCGGTTAACCGGTGAGCATCGATCGACCGACATAGTACTTGGTCCAATTATGATACTTAACCGAATCGATTGGCCAACAAATTTACTGGGATAGTTTAACGGGAAGGTGAACACGCTGTACCGAATATCGCTGTGCTCGACGAAAGTGCTCCGTACGCGAATGATTATTAATCAAAGGCGATTATTAACTGACTAGTCGAAAAAAAGATCTGAAAACTCGTCAAAAATACCGCATCGGCGAGCAATTACGGAATATGCTCTACTATTGATAAGATTTTTGTATCGCTTGCATAAACGGATTCGATTTTTTTTTATATTACCGATACGTTTCATTTATATTTGAGGGTATCCTGTAATTATCCGCCGACACGATATCTGATAACAAAACAAACTCGGTTTTATCACTCGCCATCTTCCCGGTACGTCGAAAGTTGTGTAAAATAAATCAACGCCCCAGACAATAGTCCCGATACCTCCGCTCCCCTTGAACAATCGCAACATATAATTCTTTTTCATCCGCGTATCCACGTGAACGTACACGCACGTTCGTATCCTTAACGCACCTTAATTTCACGCAATGCCCCTGTGTGCACATACTAAGTTAACAAAAAGTTATTTTGTTCAGAAGTACGATTTCGTTGCCACGACCGATCGCAGTCGTCTACGACTACGACAAATGTTGTCGTCGGTGTCCCGGTCTCGTTACAACGACCAGGCACAGTCGTTCTTGTCATTATTCGTCCATTCTTCGCTTCCTCCGCTACTCGCCGGTGCATGCTGTCCCTGTCTACCTTTATTTTCAACATGCCTCTCGACCGACGACCAGTCGCAGCACTAGACCGGGCTATTGGTGCAAATCGGTCGGGTCGCACGACGACCGCGAGTCGTGGTAACGAAATCGGCCCCATTTAAAACAACGTGTCTAGGGTGTCGCAGTCGTCCACGACTGCCATCGGTAGTGCTCACGAAATCCTACCGTAACGCTTAATTTTCATTTCGCCCCATATTGAAAACTTGGATTCTCTTGGTTCAGCTAAAATTGTTCGCGTTTGCATTTTCCATCTTTCATATTCGACTATTCCTAATTTCACCCGGTACCGGAGGAACTATTCTTGAAAACAGTAGCGGTACGTAATGCGTTAACAGTTCAGTGAGAAGCAACATAGCGTCGACCGCAAAGTCTCACGGAATTCCAATCCGTTCTTCGTAAAGGTACACCCCCACCTACCTTGCACCACGGATTCCGTCTCCATCCACCTCGAGCGGCCAATTTTTCCGCGATTTCCACAGTCGTAAAGCTCGCCCCCGTAATACTCGTCCCGGTACTACGTAGCTCTCGTGCTCCAGAATGAAGCGCTCATTTTCCGGGAGGGTTGCGTGCGAGTTCTTGCTCGATGTGGCAACGCTACCGACCGGCGAGATTAATGATCCGGTAGGTTGCAGACGGTGGATGCGCTCTCGCGGTGGTTGTCCGAGAGGCGTGTGTACGTTCGTGGAACGAGGATGAGCTTCGGCCTTGCATCTCGCGAATCTTGCCTCCGCTAATTGACTGCGACCTCTTCTTTCAACGGTCGCCGGATGCCTAACAGATCGTACCCCGAAGCGTGGAATCGGAAAAATCGAACGAGCACGCGAGAACCCGAGGAACCGATCGGCGATGGAACGGTGGGACGATTTTTCGTGACATCGCTTTCGAACTGTACCAAGCAAGAATGAGCGCGTCCCCCGGCTGACGTTAGGGTGAATCATTTTATTTTTCTTTCTTTTTCATAGACAATGGAAGCCGGACAATGTTATCAATCGGTTGGGTTCAAAAACACATCGTATAAAATTACTTCAAATAATCCCCTGATTATGATCAAACATCGGCTATTGTTATCAATTCTGATAATTATACGTGCTACAAATATGTAGATTTGGATACATATAAGTAAGTTGTATTATTTTGTAATAATTTGTGTTCAATAATATGTTTTTTCTACCTTCTGTTTGATGTTATCGGTCGATTACTGATGTCAAAAGTTGCAGGTCCCATAGTGATCAAAATTACCGGCTTGCAGTGTATTACATTCGTATTACTATTTAAAGCGAGTAAAGTTGTTTGTGATTTCTAAGCGCAGTATATTATTTTATAGCTCCTAAAGTGCTCTTTCGTATATTACCTCACAACTAATTAGTTAATTGTATCGGTTTACCCCGGTAATGATGGATTTACGCGTCGTAGGGTATATTAAGTATTGTTACAGTTCATATTTTGTATCTTAGCGTCTAATAATAAAATGGTTGGAATATTGCTTTTTTTCTTATAAAGGTCAAGATCTGCGCTGTGTCACCGCTGCGCACATCTGCAGGATTAGTAAATAAACAGTTTAAGTTCGCCATGGACCTAGAGTCTACACCATAGGCAAACGAAAAGCCATAAACTCTGTATGCTATTGTTCTCTTTGAATGTTGTTCCTCGAAGATAACCTTCGAATCATCTTACAAACATCTGCAACACGCGACCGGAGGCCGTAGGGCACTAGGATAATACAACCTTTAGGCTAGACAGAATATGAGCGGTTATTTTCGAAAGTGGTATAAGTCCATTTTTGGAAAAAGATCAGTTAATGGTAATTTTAGTAAGATGTAGATACCCTGTTTTATATATATATGTATATACATGTATGTACATACATATATCAAAAGATGAAGTTATACCACTTTTAAAAATAATGGCTCATATGACTGCGCGATGGGTACCCAGCGTTGCTGACGTTTAAAGAAAAGGGTCAGTCTTCTTCGAACGTGGTGGTCGGAAGTTTGAATCTTTCCACTCCCTTGTATTACGCGAATCGAGAACTATGAGGTGGTTTTTACACCTTCGAGGCATTCCCATCTCACGCATCAATAAATTATGGTTTTGGTGAAAAGTGCGCCTTCGGTTTAATTCCGTCCCTCGCAGTTTTCCTTTCCATCGGGACATAGGTGCCGAATAACGAACTTAACGAGGACTAGCCGAACATCGCTGTCGTCCGGAAAACGTACGTATGACGAAATTACGCTTCGCGGCGGACAGTACATCGAGATAGTCTTTCGCGTATACTTCGCGTAACGGCACGCGTTATCGCGATGTCAATGCAACGACATTATCGTAACCCGACGTACCGCAGTCCTTTCTGTGAAACTTAAAAAATCGTACGGTTACATAAGCATCGCGTAAACAGTGACGAGTTTTTTATATTGGACACTGCATCGAGGTAATTCCTTTGAGCGCACTTCTGAAATTGTCCAAGCGAAATTTTGGTATGCAGTGGTAGGAGATGATCGTGCGACGGTGGTATGTAGTAGTACGAGATAGTAATGTAACCCTGGTACGTAGTGGTACGGGATCATAATGTATCTCTGGTACGCAGTGGTATGTAGCGGTATGGATTGGCGATGTATCTCTTCGGGGCTAGATAGAGCTATGGTAGAATTATCGCAATAATGTAATACGATCTATCGTAGTGCCTTTCGCGGAATCATCAAACTCATTGTCTGGACGAGCGCGAGAACATTTGGAAAACTAATCGATAACGAAACGATGATTCTCAGAAACTTTGCTTTCGGAGTACATTTAACTAACGACGAATGTTTCTCGGCTGACCGTGACGGTTTTAAGTATCGAGAGGTATACATATTACGCGTAATGGCGTTGCGCTTTGTGTACGATACCGTATCGGGCTAGTTTCCCCGAGTACGCTTCTGACTCGAGGGAGAGAAATTCTGGTATGCGGCGATACAAGATGATAATGTAGCTCGTACGGCACTGATATATTACGGTACCGTTATTGCGTTGTCAATGTTGAAATATGATTTATTACAGTTCCTTTCGTCGTCGATTTCTTTTGTAGTTTAGTTCACTCGAAGTATCTTCGCGGTTGGTCCGCGAACACGCGTTACGCAACAACGAACAGGTCTGCCCTTACTTCCACCGATCGTCTTTTCGACGATATCGTTAGCTTCTCGGCTACGTATCGAATCGGAGGCACGGGCCGAAAAGGTCAAGGAACGTCTGCTCTGGACCGCGAGGACTGACCCGCTCGATTCTCAGCGCCGGAGGCAAAAACAAAACGAGAAAGGGCTAGCGAACCAGTCGACCAACATGTCGGACAATCGGCGGCGGCGGCTGGTACGTGCGAAAAGAAAAGTTGCGAGTACAGAGCGGTCTATTTATATAATGCACGCGTATGCCGATCTACATAAATAGACGTTGCTATTACGCAATCGTGGCGTACGCGCACAACCACGCACCGCTCTGTAGTGTCTTGTGTAATGAAGCGCCTTCTCCAACGATCTCCGCGAAAATTCGCAGTTTTCCCGTCACGAAGATTCATCGGAGTTCGCGGTTAACGAGAGTCATCGCGGGTGACGATGCGAATGATTTATTAGTCGGTTAATTCTGTTGGAGTTCTCGGAAGTTGAGTCTCCCGAGTCGGAAAAAGAGGCGCGAATAATAAACATGAGTGGAGATTTTCAACAAAAATACGTAACTTTTCGTTGCTTTGGCCTGACGGCGCTTCGTTATTTTTGCCAAGTCGAGAATACATATCGTTCGTTACGCGAGTCGTTCTCGTAGACACGTGCGTATGTATATGTATGTATGTATATATGCGTGAAAACGATTACTAAGTTTGGAGATAATGGGAAATGTTCCTGGATTTCAGGAGAATTAAGGATACTTGTTGCATTCGCACGTGGGTTAAATTAAATCTGCGATTTATTTTCATCCCCAGAATCCGTGACGATGGTAACCGTATCATTCTATGCAAATGTGGGTAAAGAATGCTTCTAGAAAGATGTACGTATGTACCAAGTTGTCGTTGATGCTGATTTGTCATCGAGAGAACATGAGTCACGGTGATTAATGCGAGAACTGCCGCAAGTATTATTCATTGTTTACGCTTTAGATCGCCTATTCCATTGGATTTGAAAAAAATATTGATACGAACGCAGTGATATACATTTAAATAATTCGGACATTATCAAAATACGAAAATTCCCCGAACAACGGTTATCCAATTGCTCTAATATACCTTTAAAAAAAGGAAGAGAAAAAAGATATTATCGATAGCTCGATGGTTAGACTACAGAAATTCATACGGAATTAAAATACAAAAACGACCCAAATTGGAACCACATATTTCTATCCATTAATTTTTAGAAATCTAGGGTCCTGCGCTATAATTCAACGGTGAGACCTGCCCGAAGATACATTTCATCCCTTCCGCATTCTTAGATCTCCAACTTCCTGCAAAGTACACGATCGTATTCGCGCGATACTTCGCGATAACCACGGTACCAGGAAATCCCGAATCTACCAGTAGGAGTTGAACGGTTATTCGACCTATCCTAATTAAAGTGCCTAGAAGGAAACGCCAATACTACAGTGGACCCTTTCAGTTCCATTGAACTCGTTCGACCAGGGAATGCTCTTCGAATCGGCTGACACCGATGAGAATGTTTAATTTCCACACAGGTATTTCCAGGTATTCGTGATTTAAAAACGTGCGCGCGTACAAATCCAGGAAATCGATGCAGATAGGTTTCGAACGCTCCGCCGGACGTACGGGAAATATTTGCTGAATACACACATGTGTATACATTTCGTCGTTTGACCGCTAACCATGGGCGTAACCGATGTATTAGGAATTCCATGATATTGCGACGTTCGACAAGAACCATGCGGGACGGTCATCTTTGCACATTAAAAGTAGTGCAGTTGTAATAGAATTCACGTGACATGGATTGGTAACAATATCGGCCGGCTACTCTCCGATTTGACGAATTACAAAGTGAGCATCAATGTTTCTTTCGGTTACAGCGTCATAAATAAATGTATATTTTGCTGGAAGCAAAATAACGGTATCGTGGTGTGTTAATGACAAAAGATTACGAGCACTCTTTATTGGGAGAAAATCTTACTTTCAAAAGCAACGAAACAACGATACACCCGGCAGAAAGATGCAATGTACAAATTCGGATCGTATAAATTCTGCAGTCAGGAATAGCTTCCTTCTTTCATTTCCGCGCCAGACGATATAAAACTCGTGCCACGTACAGCGATGAAACGGGAGCAGCAATGCGAAAGGGGTGCAGTTCTTACGCCATTGCGCAAAAGTATACCTCACCTGCAGCATTCGCGTGCTTAAACTCACAAGAAAAGCATAAATGTGCATAACGCGCGCGTCGTATCGGGGCCCGTCAGTATACTACTCGATTGAGTATCGTTATCGCGGAGGCGATATTGGACTTTCGTTGAAAAAAAAAGAAAATACCCATATAAAAAAAAAAGACCGCTTATCCCGGGGCCGTCCCCGCTGGCGTTTCCATGAATGAAACGCGACGTGTACGCAGTTTACACGGTCACGAAGCTTTTATCAGCCGTAACGAACTCCGTTCAACGTCGATGACAACGACGCCGGAGTCGACAACACCGACACGCTCTTATCGCGAACCGCCTCGAAAGCCAGCTGGCTTAGTTTTATTCTACAATTTCCCATGCACTCGTCGACGTTTTCTTTCGGTAAACATCATCCGCGTTTCGTTCCGAGAACTATGGGTGAATAGTAAAAAAAAAGAAATTGAACTTGAATTTTTCTTCACGATTGAGGATTAATATTGAAGTCGAAGAATTTACGTCGATTGCTGGAACGCGACGATGAGATATTTACAAAGATACCGAACCAAAGTATTGTTTTGAAGAACCTCCTTCGCTTTACTCATCGATAAATCGTAATTCCAGCGAAGTACGATAATTGAGATTAAGAACGATCGATGATACACGGACCGTGTACGAGTATTTAGAGATTACACAATTTTTTTAAGTCACCCATCCTGAATTGAGAATCCCCGACCTCTTGACTTACGTTAGGTTCGATTCGCGAGACGCGTAGTCGATCTATTTTGTACGAGAGACCTTGACGCGATATTCGACGACAAAGTAACCGTTTAAATTCGCGGGATCGTACAATGTTCTTAAGGACCGAAATGCGCGGTCGTTCTTCGATGTGAGAATTTTCAAAACACGCATACGTATACACGGAGGCATTGACATCGGGTAAGAAAAGAGAGTTGAAAATTCAAATTGATACTGACGATCAATTTGGGAAAGCATCGCTGTAACCGGGAGTATAGCTTGAATCAGAAACCATGAGCGGTAGCCTCTCGCGTTTATTTGCATTTCTCAACGCGCTTCATCGACGTGGGCGTCGAAAGACGTGGCACGCTAATTTCTCACCCCGACGTCATCGAAGATCATTGGCGGTGGGTAATGCAATGTCTTATAATAATCGATCTTACGTTACGTTCGCATTTTCTATGTGCGCACGGCAGCGTTTACGAACGCACAGGGACTTCGTGCACGTGCACTTCGACGTCGTGCCTCCTCGACGCCAATTTCTCGGCGTGGCGTCATCGAGAATCGCAGGGATAATGCAATCGCTCGTAATACCTAAATCGATCAAAGTCGATCCTTCGCGCGCGTGCAGTTTGACGCCCGTCTTTCGTGCACGCGCACTTTGACGTCGATCCAACGATGCTACGATCTTGACCTAGACGTAACGAGAACGTGGAAACAACGCAACAGTTATGCCTATCGATTCAAATATCTTTGGCGTGATCGCGTAAATCTTAGAGTGAACATACTCACTATATTCTCGTTCATTTATCTATTTTCATGTTCATTAATATCATACACAGATTCGCGAATGACCGCGTTAGCTCGCGTGCCGCGCACTTCGGTCCGTGGAAGTACGCGATCATTTGAATTCCTTGAAAATGGAACGCGAAGGTGCCTGTGTTTACGAAACGATTAGGAAAATCGCTAAACCCGTTTAAAGTCCGTGACATCGCAGGTTTCGACGTTGTTTTGCTTCGTGGTTGAAACCCGCCTTTAGCGGATAACGGGTAATCAACTTATATGACGAGTGAGAGAGCTAAGAAAGCGAATACTCCTTAATTAAAACGAATAATCCTCGAACACCATGGGAAAAGTGAAAACCTTTGCTCGCGAAAGCGAGGAAAAATTCCGTCGCGTAATAAAACTTACTTGCAAAGATTGAGCGCAGCTCCGACGCTCCCCGACGCTATCGGCCTTCGTTTCCATATATCTCCACGAAACAATCGCGGAGGGACGGAGTGGCGTCTCGGCACTCGAACAAAAAGATCTATTAAAAGGCAGAAGCGTCTGGAGGAAACTATATTTTTGGCCGATCCATTGACTCGTGGGGCTTTAGTCATGCGACTTGGTACGGTGCCCAGTGCCTGTTTGCGCAATAACGTATCAGCCAAACGTGAAATGTCAGAGTGCCTTCCGAGCGCGGGAAAAAGAGATACCGCCTACGGCCGTTCGAATTCGGAAAACTCGATATCTACGAGATTTCGCCGTTTGCCATTGTAAATATTGATCGAGCCTCTGCAAATGGGGATTCCGGGAACACAGGTAGAATCGATAGTACAGGGCCAGTTTAATGCCGGATCTTTCCAAACTTTTTGCGTTCCGCGCGCGCACCCGCGAATATTGGTTCTAATACTTTGACAAAATTGAACTGTGATAACGTCGATCGTGGAATTTTGATCTTTCGATAGAGTCGTCGACGATAATCGAGTACCGGTGCTTCCTCTGACGCTCTTTCTCGTTAAACCAACGTATAACTGGAACGCTGATTATCCAACTTTTCTTTGACTTTATATACTTTGCAGGAACCGTTACCCTAAACCAGGGATTATTAACGAGCGAGATCTAAAAAGAATATGATTAGTCATTTATCTGAATTATTTGATTTTTATAAATTTGAACGAACCGACCGCATAAGTTTTTTTTAAACTCTGTGGAATCTGACTTGGCGATACCCTTCGGTTAAAATATGCATAATTAAAAAACGTTGAACGATCGGTATTTGAACGACGCGAGGAAACATCTCTGATTCGATTGCAGGTCACGCTATTGAACCTCACCGAAAAACCATGAATGTGCAAACGTGACAAAATATGAGTGACTCGTCGCAAATGGACATTTAATCTACCGCTTCGTTCCGCGTCCGTACGGAAAATTTCTTTTTTTTTTTCAACTCAGCTCGGAAAAGCGTGGACTATAGCAGCCACATACTTTGACGCCAGGATTACGATTTGCACGGTTTGCGGCCGAGCGGTTACCTGGAATTCGCAGCTAGTACACGAAGAAACGCGTGCAAAAGGTGCAAACTCGTTTCGCACGTTACGCACGTCCACGCCCCGGCCAATCGCCGGCAGGCAGATAATCTTCCGGGAACAACGAGAAGATATCGGGTTTTGCCGAAGCTGCCTATTTGCGCTTGTATCCGCTGGTCGATACGGACATTTCTGCTTTTTTCCTCTCCGCAACCCCTCCCCCTATCACTGCTACAACCGCTCCCCTGCCCGCCCCCCCCCCACTCCATAGTACCGCGAATTGATTTTTAACGTCAACTTTTATCCGTCCGGTTGCACTTCCAGAGAGGAAGAGTGTGTTGGTATTCGCGAGAAGCCGCTGTTTTTATCGACACGTCTGTTTCACCGACAATGACTTTAGTTTTTCCGCTCGTTTCCCCTCACAATTCTTTCCTCTCAATAAGAAAAAGACAAGCGAGCGAACGGCCATGCTTATTTTGACCAAAGTATTTTCTTTTTGATATAGAATACGAGGAACGACGACGACGTCTCCGCGGTGTTTGTCCCAATTGGCGACGCTCGGTAAGACGAGATCCAGGGCAACGGGATTGGGATACGGGGGCAAATAATGAAGTTATCAAATCTTGTTTAGCGGAACAGCCATTAAAACGAACGGTAACAAAGGTCCCTCGGGGATACACCAATGTAATCGAGAAACGGCCGTAAATCTTATCGCCGGAGGCTATAAAGTCCAAGTAAAACGTGACATCGACGGGATATCACAAAATCCAGCCATAAATTTCGGAAAAACGGGTCCCCCTTCTAAACATTTCTTTGGGACGATCGACGGATCGAAAAATCGCGCGATAAACGTCCCGTTTGGATTTCGACATTGAGACACGAGCGCGGAGTTTACAGTGGAAAAAATAAAGGGAACCTCTGCGCTGAAAACGAGCACTTCGGACTCCGTTTCACGATCTGTTACGTTACGTTCATCCACGATTAAAGACAATTAAATGATTAAGGCATGCCCGTTGTCACGCTTTATACCGCGCGACGATGATCCTCGATACACGATCGAGAGAAGAAGCCCCCGACATAGGCCAGACTTCACTTACGGTACGGTTTCGTTACGACGTCCAGACGCGAACGCGGACGACGTGGACGAAGTCTATACTTTAAGGAATTACTGTTAGGTTTTGAATTTAGTCTCCCCCTCTCCGTCCCGACTTTGTTTCAAACGTAAGGACGTGTGAAGTTTTAAAAAAATTGCACAAAAATGCACAGATAATTTCATTGAGCCATATCTCGGCGGAAAAAAAGCGTACGGACTTCATTTTTTGTTTAATTTGCAAGGAAAAAGTTCATATTTTTCGATGGTTGCCATGATAGTTATGAAATAATCTTTCAAATATGTCAATTTTCCGCGGAGTTACGCTTATTTGCAATTGCCCAGTGTACATGGCGAGCTGGATTCGTAATTTCCATTCAAAGGGTTAATTCGGAAATAATAATATAAATATAAATAATAATATAAATATATAGTATTAATTCATAATATAAGATAGCAGTGATTACGGACGCTAGAAGACTAGGCCGAGCAGTGTCTGCCGACTGCTGATACCGTACCGTCGCCGTCAAAAGAAAATAATTGAATCGCGCTGATACGGTGATGCGTGAACTATTGTCTCGGATATTATTGCGCAATTCTTTCAACGGGCGGTGATCAACACTCGGCCGACCCACGGATCGAGCACGGTACGGTAATGTGCGCCCCGACCTTTAGACGAGACAAGTATCACTTATGAGAGTAAAAATAAAGAACGGAGTTGTAACATGTCGCGAAATAAGTTGCAGTGCGCGCGATTGCGGTTTTTTGTTTACATACGCGAATGAGCTCGCATAATCGTTCAGAGAAAAAAAAAACGCCGAGAACGTAGTTAGGCGCGATTCGATGAAGCGCGCAACCGAGTTACCAATTTTGTAAAAATAAATAGAATCTACGAAAGATAAAGTAACGAAAGATGCACGGCTCTAGGGGTTCCGTTTTTTCGTAACGCATTGGTCGGAAGAATATGGAACAGCTTTTATCGAGCATTGCGACATAACGATTTCTTCGGATTTTCGTTTTGTTCGACTTTACGACTGTTTTTGTCCCGCGTTGATCACTGTTTTTCACCCTCGCGAGAACCATAGCCTCGGAATGCCCGTAACGCTTTCTAAGACGTTATCCGTCGCGTTATTTGTCACATCAATTAAACGCGAAGAATTTTTTTTTATTCGGTCGTAAATGCCATCGCGTCGTTCCGACGAATGGTGGCGGTTTTGCGTTCGAGCGAACGTTAGTATAATCGCTGCTACTGAAAATGCCATTCTCATTAATTTATGTAAATGTCTAAGTAGCGATAGATCTATTATCGAGTGTCCTGAATGAGTAACGCTTCGAAGAGCAATAAGGAACAACTTTGAGCAAAGGCAATGTTGAATCGTGCACCGCAGAATTTGCGAGCCATTGTGAAAAATATAAAATTACGCGCTTCGCTCGATCGTAATTTCAACCATAGATACAACATTTTAAATTTTACCTGCAAAAGTACTTCCGCGAGTGTATCGCACCGTCAAGCACTATACGCGATCGATAAGATTTTCGAGTACTCTTGACAATTTACCTCAAGATAAACAACTAAACTGTATAATGCAAAAATCTAACATTGCACCAGGTAAGTACATGTCAAACAGTTTAAGGCTTGCATTAGATGCACGATTTCCAAGAGAAGTAGTAAAGTCAACTCGCGAATCTAATCTCGGGCTTTCGCGGAAAACAATTACGCAGTTCCCGAGTTATTCATTCGAGTTACGAGAATTCGAGTAACGCCTCGATTCGCGCATTTAGCGTTTCGACGGATCCGCCGCGATTAACAAATAATCCACTGTGCCGCTGTGGTTGTTGTTCTTAATTCAGTGTTCATTTCCCGCGATACACCGATCTCCCAGCCAATGCTTGTCGATAACAACGCGCACGCCTCGTGATCGTGATCGTGAGTTCAGTTACGCGTTCCCGCCAACTATATTGCAAATTTCAAGTACTCCGTGCAACCCATTATCGCTCTACTTCGTATCGCGTAGCGATAATTGATAAGCGTCGTTTCATCGATTTACTATTTTCTGTTTACCTATATTATAAACATTTACTTTGATAGTGGACAGCGGAAGGATCCGATTGCACCGCGAAACGCTAATTATATTTATACCGAAATCGAAAATACTAACGAGACACGCCTGTAGGAAGTAGGTTTTTAGAGGTACCGTGACGCGATGCGTTATGAAATATCGCGCATCGTACACCAACAATGGCATGCCTGTACGGTCGCGCAATTACGATTTGTCCACTCACCAAACGCGTGTTCATCCTCGCTATTGCGCGTCTACGAATCGAGTCACGATAATAAGAGCGTCACGTGCCGTTACATCCCATCCCTTTATTGAGCGAACGACGAAATATGTGGAAAGATTCGACCAACGTACGTTGGTTAGTTACGTAATTCGAGCGAACGAGCGATAAACCTGTTCGTTTGAAAAATTCATTGCGCAGCTAATATACGACAAAAAAATCAGCCCACACTTATGTCACATACAATTAGATGTACACATATTCGGAATCGCAGCATCGGAAGCCTCCGACACTTTCCTTTCGTCAAAACGTACTGTCTTCTTCAAGAAATTCTTGATCGAACATATCTGTGAGCTTAAAAAAGAAAAGGCCACGGCAGAATTACTGGCAGATTGAAACCGCTCGCATTTTCTCCCAAACGTAGCGATTCTTCGAGAAATCATCGACAAAATATTTCCATTCACTTTCGACGAGAGTTATGCTCAAAGTGATCGTTTAGAACTGAAATTCTTGGCGCTCCAGAGGCATTGGTCCCTCACATCCGTCTCGCCTTCATTCACGCTCGTGTTCGCAAAATTTGCAAAGCTCGTCACGCCCATGTCCACTCGCGATTTTCCGCGGCTGTAGGAGGGCCGATTGATTGGCACGCGGTGCGATGAAGAAACGTTGCTTCGACCCGTTCTTCCGCCCGTCACTCGTAATAAACGCAGACAGCATCGCGAGAGGAATGCGAATAAGTACCCGCGCTGCGTTCCCATCCCGCGTTGTTTACGACCTCGAAGCTCGTGCGTGCAGGTACGGACAGGTGCGCATTACCTGCCCGTGCTCGTGTCCTCGCAGGAGAAGAACCAGACCACAGGAATAAGATAAATCGCGACTTACGCGATGCTTATTTGTTTACCTGCCCATTGTTCGCGGTGCGCGCCAGCCAAGGTGTCTTTGACCGTAAAGGCATCTAATTAACCCTTTATTGCGTCGCGTACAATCGAGGCAACGTACCAAGTCCAAGCTTCAGCGTCGGCAAGTGAAAACAATTGCTCGCGATCTATTTATAATATCGACAAAAAATGTGTCACGTTGACGATGAGTCACGGTAAACATTCGATCAAACGTTCAATCAGGTAAAATTATAGTTAGAAAATTTCTGAATTACAGCGAGCATTCGCGTTTGCGATTAATTTGGACAATTAGAAAATTTACACGTTACTTAACGTTTAACGATTGTACGCAGAACTAAATTAATACTGTAGAGGCTCCCTTATTCGATAACTGTAATGGTATACGTTACACGAGAATCGTAAAAAAAATTCAAGTTTCTCGGCATCATTATCACAGTTGTAATTATTATTCCTCCGGTCAACGCGTAAGACTGGAAATTCAAACTATCGTATCGCTTTTCATAAAGTGCAAAATTCAACAAAGAAAAGAGTAACAACGTCACAATAACGACGTCGTTATTAATTGTCGTTGTATATCCGGTGGGACTTCGTTTGCACAATTTTATTCTAACTTAACAAATTTGCCAGAAAGTGCCTCGACATTCGTCACTGTCGGCAGCGCGATAAACGTCATTGTAAAACTTCAGCCTTGCTCCGGTTCCTTTTAATCGTTGTTTGAAAACCGGAGCGTATGTACGTATGACGCTTTTTAATTCCCCGCTGCTCATCCTCTCCCACCCCCACCCCCTCGACGCACCATCATCCCTCTCCAACGAAACCTGGCTCCCGTTACATTAATTTCGTGCCGCCCAAAAGAAGCTTTATCGTTATAGTTCCATAAAATCTGGTACACCGCTCGTTAGTCGATGACCTAGAGGCTGGCCTCGCTCGCGGAATGTGAATCAGCTGTGCGCGGTGCTCCCACGAGCGTTGTTTACAATATACGACGAGCGTGCGCGGGTTTGAAGACGGGCGTGTATGTGCACGCACCTCGAAACCGTGGCCAGGTATGCGTGACCGTGTAATATACACACCTGCGCGGGAGAAGAAGTAAATATAGATCGGTTGTTTACGACGCCGGCTGTTCACAATGGCTAGTGATAAAAAGGTTATTAATAGATCGTATACAATAACCCGCGCACGGTAAGACAGGAGAGAGAGAGAGAGAGGGGGGGGGAGAGAGAGAAGCGTGACCCTATATTAATGGCGAATAGTTAGCATTGATTACCTGATAATATTGCGCTCCAATAGCTTTTCCGCGAATCGAGATACAAGGTCTTGTCACGGGCCAAGTACATGTACGCGAGAATTTTCGTTTCTGGCGAAAGCGAAGCACGAAATTGATCGGAGGGGGGAGGCTCGTTAAGACATCGTAACGAGGACGATCGTAGGTAAATGGCGAGCCGTTTTAGAACGTGTATGTAATATCGACAATTTGGTAGTAAATTGTTTAGTATTAGTGGAGTGGAGTCGAAGGTTATGTCTGCCGAGTTATGACCCGGCGGAAACTACAGGGAAAATTTACGATATCGTCGAGCGATGAAGAGGATGTTAATGGGTACAACGAAATAACCCTCGGTCGCGTAGGTAGAAAAATGGCCTGGTATTAATAGTAGGTAGTTATTAGCCGTACCCTTGTAGTATGTGCGTCGTCGATTATGTTGCTTTCAAATTAACGTCTACTCTTTGTCATTGAGAAGAAACCCGAGGGACAATCCGCGCCGCTGTCTAATTGCGCTAATGTGGTATTCCTGAAAGGAAAAGATCATTTTCAACTGGAGGAAAACGCTACGTCATCGGGCAGCGAGGGAGTCGTGGTAACAATCTATAGAAAACTTGCAACGGCAGGATATAATTCTCGTTGATGATATTATTCTTCGAGTCAGGATCGTTTTCAGAATTCATCCACGTTAATGAGAATTCGGGACGACGAGAATACTCGCAACGAAGCACGAAATAAAAGGGTTTTGATTGGAAACGTTGGAGAAATGATGTACTAGCTATGATCGCGTATCGCGTATGACACGCGGCGTTAAGTAGTCTGCCGATTTTCGAATCGACGTTTATTCCCGTCGATGTGTCATTCGGAAGAAACGCGAGACGAAATCGCAGCGACATTGACGGCCTAGCTAGCTTGCTATTCGCGTTCCTATGCACGCTCCCGAGTACGAGGAAATAGGCGCATACCTGAACTCCTACGCGTAGACGCGCATTAAGGCTTTATAAATACGTTTCCACTAAATGGTACCGAGAGAGCATAAACGCGCGCGTCACGTGCCCGCCTCTATACGTGTACCTCCGTGGTTTCCCCGTGAACTCCGCCAACGGTGTCTGCGTTTCCTCGAACGAATACGAACGAAGCTACGTACGCTAAAACGAATAACGCGTGAATAGCGTCGATCAGCGAATAAACATTTATTTAAATACAATTTAGTATAAATAGCACTCGAACCGCTACTCGCGCGCATGAAAGAAAATCGTTACCACGCTCTACCGTAGGGATGCGTATACAGGTCCACGCTGAAATTGAAAATTCAATAGTTTCGAGCGAAAGATTGGTAAAAACAATCTTACCACGCAATTTGACGCTGAAAGAAACTGCGCAATATTCAAAATGGCTACGGTCGATCAGTTATTAAACGTACTAGAAACGAAGATGCTAAAAATCTGAATGAATTGAATAGGGAATTAATGAAAAATCTGGATCGCAAAAGATCTTCGGGCAATTACCATAATAATTGTTTTATAGTCTCTCAGTCAAGGAAGTACTTTGTCTTCGTTTCTTAAGCGATCGCTACCATTGGCTACGCTTTTTTCACATTGAAAAGATTTCTTTTCGTTGTGGAAATAATCCTTCTAAAAGGATCTTCGTTACAACGTTCGCCATAAAAATTGATAACCTTACCGCTAAAGCAAGGTACCTCGTTAGAATCTCATCCTCAAATGCAACGTATCGCGAGGTAATTGCAATGGTAACAAAAGAAATATAATACGAGCAACTAATTATATCGAAAGCAAATACGAGCGCGGACGACGGGGATAATTTGCCGTCTCCCTCGTAATCCATCTTCCGGCCCCTCCGAGCAACGTTATACAACTTAATCAACGAAGAACGGCGCTCCGGAGAACGGAACGGAAGCCGCGTTCCTGGGAAGTCACGTGTTCGTTTGGTCCTACGACCTCGCCTCGGTGATTCTCACGATCCTACCGAAGGACTCACGGAGTCCTTCGAGATAGCTCCGTATTTACGAAATGATCTGTTACGCTCGTCAAACGATTTTCCGTTGAAGGAATTTCCATGGCGACGGTGATCGTCGATTTACCTTGACCCAGGTCGGAGAGAACGAACATCGTTTTTGATATTTTATTTCTCGCCGAGGCGGTTTCTTTACGTGCCAAGAGAAGCGAGGTTGTTTTTTTCAGGATCGCGGTAAAAATTGCATAACACCGCAACGGCAAATTATTCCCCGTCCTCCCACGGTGGTATTTGTTTTCACCGTAATTACCGGTCTCCATTCGTATTTATTTTCCCTGTGATTAACGCGCGATCGATGCATCCTATAAAATATAGTAGTGGCTTGAAAAACAAACGTTTTACCGCGATCCTGAGTGGCAATTACGGGGAACAAATTATGTCGCGAAAAGAGAAAAAAAAAAAAATACCGTCGGTTAATTGTAGCCGGAAATCGATTTTAAATAAGAAACTCGTGCTTCCACGTCGCAATAATGAAACGCGAAGGAAAATTAAAAGACGGAGGAATATTAGTTTATTGAACGGTGTACGGGGGAATGCGCAAAAGTGATTCTTCCTGCATTTTTCCTCCCGTTGAAAAAAATATGCCCAACGTCGAAGAGAAGAGTTACGTCGAGAGGCTTGATTATAATGTTTTCGCTACAACTCACGGTCGAACAAAATTGACGAGCTCCGGGGTTTATTTATATGTCCACTGCCACGCCAGTGGAATTACGCGCAATCTGTTTTTGGGCGTACGGTCCGAAGCGAATCGACCCATTCGCGGCATCGTCGCTTAAAGGGCAGTAGGTCATTCCTGAAACGATCGGACCACGGGTGTCGAGTCCGCTGGACGCTGGTACTACTCCTGCCAATTAATTTGCTCTCCCTCGAACGGCACATTCGTCTGTCACGCGTTACGCATAATAATTATAGTCGAATGGCGTCGTTATTAATACTAATTTAACGAACCACCAATATCGACGATACGACGCAATATATCGTCCTACTCGTGGTGCGATTATTTCGGTTACGATGGTTCGTTATTCTCCCGTAGGTATCGATAAAATTTATAAAACGTTATCGCCACGTAACGCGATAAACAGATGAGTATCTGTTTACTACGATGTAAGCGACTTGTTGTAAATTGTGAGTTTGGAAGTAAATGGTTGACGGTATGAAACGTAAAAATATATATGTAAAGAGCGTAATTAATCATTTGCCTTTTAAAAGAAGTATGTTTAATTAATCACGAAGACATTAATGAACAAAAGGAGCACGCGCGGATCATTCGTTTTAGTATCGATTCGATAACGCTCTGTTTAATTTCCACAAAAATAATTTCCACAAAGGCGTGAGCCACGATGAATCATCTTCAATAATATCCGCAAAGATCCCTCGTGATATATTCCAACGAAATTGGCAATGAAGCGTGTCTATTTACAGATTTACAATTTAAAATGGGTCATCCGTGGGTTCTCGGTACCGGACCAACTGTCACGTTACTTTGTTCCTTCTACGCTCAATGTTTCAACGCAACAATCGTCCCAAGAAACCACGATCGAATATACATATGTTACGAGCGCGCTCCCAAAAATATGGCAAAATACACATATCTCGAGAAAAATTGTTTTGCTCGCCGTCGCTATTGATATCTCGCGCTCGTCCAAATTTAATTACTACGTATGCAAACGTAAATACAACTGCTCAAAATCGTAACGCGATAACAAACTTATTTATAGACACCAATTCGATGCACGTGCAGTTATTTACTATCAAAGAAACGTTATTTCTCGTAGAGGTAATAATCACTGGCCAACTATTTTCGTTCGTTGCAACTGTCGCGCCTTCGTCTATGATACACTACCACTAGTTTGGCAACGACCTCCGTCTATTTACGGATTACTAACATCGAGACCGGACACGACTCGTTCCGGTCTCTCTCGAGTGGGTCGAGTGCAGTAGTAGCTCGTACCGACCCGATTTGCAGGAATGCGCTTAGTCGTTGACGGATCAAGTGAGTCACGTCAGATTTTGAAAACTATTCGTTCCGCGTCATTCGCTACGACACCGAATTGAAATAAGTCGACGACGGGTGGAGATTATGAAACGAGATCTATCGTATCGACGGGGCACGAAACAAGAGTTCGTATTAAAGCAACTTAATTGATCGTTAATTAAACGATCTCGAGGCGGGAGTAAGATTGAGCATGCGTCGAGTAAAATGAAAACACGTAGAACGCGGGGAAGTCGAAGTAGTAGAATCCATAATTAATAGGTATCGAGCCGAGTAGGAAAGTAGGACGCGTTGCGAATAGAACGCCGTCATTAAACGGAACGCTTTGGTAACATTTTATTGAAGTCATTAATTAATTGGACGCGTTATTTCGGGACGAATCCAGAGAGTGCTTCGTGAAATTCTAAACTAAGAATAGAGGCATTTTTTTTTTAACGAACGCACCAGTATATCTACTCGTGATCGTATCTCGTAGGAAACGTGATTCGCGTTAGAAAAATATGTCTGTTCGTTACATTTGTGGTTGATTTATTTAAGAATTCCTAGTAGCGGGACCGGACGTGGCTCGTTGGCGTCTCGAGTGGGTCGAGTGCAGTAGTCGCTCGTGGCGACCCGAATTGCCCCGGTGTGCTCGGACGAGATAGTCCGTCGTAGGTCAGCCTCGAACCTGTTTGCTAATTCTCACCTTTTTTTTTTCTCCATTTCTCCGCACGCGGCAATCAATCGAGGGGCGAATCGTTCCCAACGCGAACGCGGAAAAGAGATCTGACGACGCGTCGCTGGCAATATGGACCATTTAACTGGCAGATAAATTACCATTACGTAAATTTAACCGCGCTGCCATTTCCGAGTAGCTATACGTAGGCATGTGTACTTTATCAACTACGAACGCTTCTAGCTTAAGTGCTTCTCCGTAACATTAGGGAAACGCTAGAACATTCCGGTAATAGAGCGATATTTTCACGCTACGTAGGGCTTATCCATGAATAGTTGCACTTTTACTCCTTCGGGTTCTTTCGAGGCACCGGGAGTATCCGGGGCATACTTCTATCCTGGAGGCAAGGTATCTTACGTACCGAGCCAGTATCTATGCCTAAGGGGCCATCGACTGGAGGGAATTTCTAGTCTCACCTGTGACCACTAAACTAACCGAGCGCGTTTGCTCGTATCGCGAGGCGCGCATTATTAGCGGAAAACATCAACTCCGGGAGATATCTTGAGGATCGATGGAACGATCCCCCGTTCCTATACACTTCCATTCGCCGCGAGTAATTAGCAACCAAAACCAAGAAGCGTCCACGCTCCGGAGTATATTTAAGCGAACTTCCATTCCCAGACGTCCGCTCGTACAACCGAATGCCACCGTTAGCCGGCGACCCACCCCGCACATCCTCCTCTTCTCCCCCTTCCCCTCGTTATATTCACTAATTTAGTAAACGACCATCCATGCCGAGGAATATCCACTACCTCGGCGAGCGAGCTCCGCTATTTACGTGCAGCCAGCATCGCGATTGGACGACCCTCCTGTTCCGGTCTACCCAGGTCTACCCGTAGTGGGTCGAGTGCAGCGGTCGTCGCGACCCGATCCCCGATCCCCCCCCCCTCCCCCACCCTTACTACCCAACCCCTCGATCCACGATCCAGCGACCCCCCACCAACCCCCCGGTCCCGTCCCCCACACCCTTACCGCCGACGGAGCCCCGATTCGCGAGGCCGCGCTTGGGGACAGTGGGTCAAGTAGGTCGTTCCTGCAACGCTCAGACGGCCGACAGGCGCGCGCGCTGAGATTACGTAACCCCCGGAGGGAGAAAGTCTCTCCCCTTCTCCTTTCCCCCCGCTACTACGCTCTTCTGCGCTCTCTCTCACTCTCCCCCCCCCCCTCTCTCTCTCTCTCTCTCTCTGGTGCACCGTCCTTCCAGCCCCCCACCCCCGCGCCACCCGCTTCCACCTACCGTGCGCCACCTCCACACCGAGCCGACGATCTGCGACTCGACTACGGCTCGACTGTTTACAAACAAATCCTCCCACCTTTCCAGCGCGGGTTTACGATCGTTTGCCGGTAGCGCCGCCTGGATCCCCCTTGAATCGACCATCTCGTCGACCTGGCCCGAGAGCTTACGTAGCACGTAACACAGCCGACTTACGACGTACGGACGGCGAGTGCGGCCGACGGTGGAGAGAGAGACCCACCAGACTGCATTGCGCAAAATTGCAGCAGCACCGGCCAAAGAAAGCGGCCCGTCTGTGAGCGCCTTCTTGGAGAAATTGCTCCGACGGTCGACCCCCCGCGCCTTTTTCTCCCTTTTTCCTCTTACTTCCTCTCTTATGTCGCGGCGTATGTGTATCCTGCGCGCGCGACTCTTCGTGTTCGCTCTGCCTTTCGTTTCTACTTCGGTTTCCTCTTCCCTTGCGTATTTTTCTTCTTCTTCTTCGTCGTCGTCGTTGTGTCGTACTTTCCTGGGTTTATTTCTTTTTTTCTTCCACCCTTCTCACCGTTTCTTTCGCGAACCCCCTCTACCCTGTTTGCGAGGCAGCTTACCATCTCCGTCACGAACGTCGCAGTTTCAACCTGGAATCGACTGCGGAACTCCTTGGTCAGGGAGGGGGGGAGGAGGGAGCGGGAGGGCGGGAGGGAAAGAGAGAAAGGGGGATTGAGAAAGGGACTGAGGAGAGAAACACCGCTTACTTTGCTTCTTACAGTCGCGTTCCAGATTCCTCGGAATCCGGCGCGCTCGTAACTGTAGTTAATTGTTGTTTAGACCGCAATGCCTCTACGCTCTTCTCGCCGCCACGGGGGCTGAACAAAGGAAGAAGAGGCGATCGGAATGTCGCCTTCCGGATCGCGGATAGAATGCTATGGGAATCCGAACGGCAACAGAAGTGCACAGTCTCGGATCCAGTACGGATCCAGCGTATCCCGCATTATTGTTCGCGGCAAGATTGCATCGTTTCGCGACACTTATTATAAATCATATTTCAAAATTCCAAATAGAATTATTTGATTCAATGTTAATGCTTTTATAGAAAAGTAGAGCGTCAGAAAAACTCCCATCACAAATACAAAACAGCGCAGGCATTTTGGTATACAACTTTGATCGCCCATCGATATTATTCACGTTTCAATACTCCCATGATGTTTTAAGAGTCATTATGGAAAACCGTGTTAGCGCGTAAACTTGATAAAGGTTCGTAAAGATTCGTTCGTAAAGGTTCGTTGTTACAATATTTTCCGCCAAAACGATACTACTGGTCGCACGATTACGTAAAACAATTAATATTCCCGATGATAATGCCGGTACTATTACCTAATAAGTCCTTGAAGCCTCAACGTGAGTTCAGGTAACGTGACAGATTTATTTCTGGCACCTCCGCAGTTATGCGCCACGTAACTCGTCTTTTCCGTATCGAAACCCTCCCCTCCCAACCCCTCGCGCGTAACTGTGTAAAATTATCAGTTCGAAAATTGTTTTAATGAGAGCATTGGATAATCATCTAAGAAAACCGTCGCAATAACTCCGTCACGCGTGTCTCCACTTTGACCGATACGATCCGTAACTTCAAACTCGTGTAATCGTATTAAACTATCCAACTGCTAATTGTACGAATAAAATCGTTAATTGAGCGCTCATTAAGATTCAGAAACTTCGCGATTAATCCCTTCCGTTTCTTCCTTTCGTCCCGAACTCGAGAGCAATACTTATTGTTAGCGAGGATTTTCTTTACACCCCAGGGATCCAAAGCGGATAAGCCCAAAATAACTATAACGGCAATATCTGCGCGTTCTCCCGATACTAATGAAAGAAAAGTTATTTCATTACCTGCAACGTGTTGCTAACGATAATCGATAATAAATGCGACGTAAACTTCACCCCGTGCGGAAAGTAAACAAAAACAAAGTCCTGCGTGCACTTCTCGGTTTAGATCGAAAAAGATTACCAAGTCTACGAGATTTTTTGATTAAAAGGTAACATATCGTCGTAACCAAAGCAACCATAAAATGGTAACCTGGAATCAACGGTGCGGCGCTTTCGTTAATATCACCGGTTATCAGCCGCGACGTGCGACTCCTTACGTAAAATTTGCGTCTATGTACTCCTAACTTTGAATAAAAGATTTCCTCCCTCGCGTAATCAATCACGATATAATCGATTCGTCCTAACGGCAAGAACAGCGACGCGTAATCAGCGCTTCGTTGCCGGTCTACGCTCGTTAATTCCACCGGTTATCCTCCGCGACGTATCCGTCTCGTCGAGGACCGACGATTCCCCGGAATCTCCTCTCGACGAAAGTCTACGGCCACGGTAAGATAGTGAGGTAGGCTACCTGGCCGGCCAGCTAGCTCGTCGGCTCGCGCGATTCCGCATCGTACCGCGCGGCCCCGGCACGCCGCGCCGGACGAGAATTTCACACAAAACACAAACCTGCATATAGAAACGCAGGCAGACACAGTGGCCTAGACAAGTAGGTCGCGGCGCAGTTCTCCGTGCACGAGCTCGCGTGCGCGAGACCCGTTGGACGGTGGTGTTGGTGCGCGTGGCTACGATACGCGAGAGCGTACGGAGGTACCAAGCTGTTGACGGTGTATGCGCGTTTGTACACCGCCGCACGTGGAGAGGTGTACCTACGGTATTACATAAACTAGGTGCCTACCTAGCGCGCCATACGTTATGTAGGTGCTGCATACGTATAGGTACCGAGTGCGGCGAGGGGGTGGTTGCTACCGCTCAAACTAACGTGGCTGTTGCTTTTGGGGTCGTTTCTCGCGAGATGTGTCGCCCGTTTTCTTTATCGCTGCGGGAAAGGAAAATCGGGGGAAACGAGAGTAAGTTGAGAGGGTAGCGCTCGCGATACAAGTTCCAAAATAGATATGTTCCACGGTTATCGGAGACTCGTTGGTAATGTTGGTAACTCGAGTAGTAATTTGTTTCTTTGTTTTTTTACACTTTTCGCTTGCCATCATGAATCGAGCTTGTTTTAATTAGGGAAAGGGAAAAACGGAGCAGTTGCACGGAAACCAGCTAAATTTCAATTATTTTATACGAATTAAACGTAACAGCTGATGTCAATAGGTCGATACGTTGCACAACTGTCGGGCAACCGGGGTTTCGTTTATAATTAGTGGATTCTATTTCAGCGGAATCTTTTGGCGATTCCACGTATTTCCGCGGACGTGCGTGATGCGCGATGATATCTGTGACGTACCCCGAAGAAGGACGTGCGTTCGTATCATTTGAGCGGCGATCTGTATTATACATAGACCTGCCTTGTACGCGTACGAATAGCCGACTCAAAGGAAAGCAAGGGCTCGCCACTGGTCGATCTTTGTTGCTTTTTCCATTTTTTTTTTTTTATCGAACAGTAGAATTTTCCTTGAAGCGTACATTAAAATCGATCCGCACGTGCATCGCCTATGGAGCTACCTCGGCGTATGTGTTCTCGCTCGAAAAGTGGGTTAAACTGACGCGCAGTTTAGCAAAGCAAAAACCGAGAGCACTTTTTTCCCTTCCACGCGGAGCGATCTTGAATAAATTGAACTTTTTCTTTTTTGCTCGCGTTCGCGTCGCGGGAATCCTAGATAAATTCAGATCCGTGAATCTAACGATACGATAGTTTAGGTAATTTGTGACGTACAGTCGGCCGCACAAGTATCCATTCACCTACCATACTCGACTATATTAGGGTCTTATTCAGTATTTCTCTGATCTGTTACAATTATGAATTTTTGCAAGTGCGTTTTTTATTTTCCTTAATATACGCAGAGTATGTACATATAGTAGATGGACGGACACTTATACGGCCGACTGTATCATTTTAGCTCGTAATCGGTGCGCGATAATGAAGGTACGATGCGGTTCGCATTTTATTCGGTTCCCTACAACACCGTCCGCGAGGTTTTTCTTCGATCTTGGGCTACGCGAATCTCTCCCGGTCAATCTTGCGTTCCCCGAGAAGCGGATTAACGATGCGTTTTGGCACGCCTCGGAAGCCTTTGATTCGAAGATGTTGAAATCCCGTGGCGCCAGTGCGATGATCAATTACGTTTAATTAATTCGAACGAAGTCGGATTTTGCGTCCGTTCCCGCTGACAAAGGTACGAGGAAAATTCTACGGCGTCAAGGATTTGAGATTTATCGGCAAACACTGACGTAACGGGTTTTCGTATTGTCTAATTATAGAAGATACTCGGCTAAGTACGCGATAAAGCTAATTGGATGGTATTAAAAACATCTTGCCCCCACTTTTGCAGAAATTAGGAGGAAAATGTGAGATAAAAGTAGTCGTATCACGAACTTAACGAAATTTCTCCTACCTGCAAACCCGCGTCCTCTTCAAACAGAACTTTTAAAAGAACATTCGGAGATCGCTCGTAATCCAACGCGCAATTCGTATCTTTCCATTGTAACGAGTTCAATGCCGCGAGCGACGATTCAACGTTGATCGAAACGCGAACAGATACGTGTAATGGTTAATTAGCTGCGAACGAGCTCTATCGCGTGTCCCTAACGTCGATTCCCCGGCGAGTTAATTTCCCACCCACGCGCGCGAGAAAGAGAGACTCGCGCCAAAAATCCCCCGAGAACCCGACAACTTTCTCTTGCCCGGCCGAGCGTGCATGTATCCCAATGAAACATTCTCGATCGCTCTCGAAAAATCAGTTCACCCGTGAGCTTGTTCGCACGTTAAATCGACGGTAAACCGTCGTCTCGTACCCTCGCTGCTCTCCTCGCGAGTAGTATCCGCGCGGTTACCGTGCACTCGCGGGGGAGCCACGACGTACAAAAGGTAGAGGCGGCGGAGAGTGAGAGGGTGAAAGAGACACATAGAGGGAAAGGAGGGAGGAGAGAGGAGGATTTCGCGTAACAAAGGCGAGGAGGAACGAAGCGGCCGGTTGGCTCGGCGCAAATTGTCGCCGTGTGTCGAAAGTTTACGGTGAATTATTGCGCCGCAATATCTAGACGGGGGCCTGGTTCGCCGACTATCTGGCCTACTTCCATGTTATTACTCGGTGATTCGGAGTACGGTATAGTATACGAGCACATGCATCCGATACGCGCGCACAAAGCTTCTACTACTAATACGAGAATACGCCGGAACACCTAGGGACACCCTTGTCGATTCCAATGTCCAAGCGCGATTAGCACAGATCGAATAACAATCGAATCACGGCGCGCCTAATAAATTCGCGACCGGGGACCGTAAGGTGAATTCTTCATATTGGTCGTGGCCGATCGTCCGTGGGATTATGTCGAGCTTTTGCGCAAAAGCGTAATTTTTCGTCGCCACGGAATGATAATTTATTCTGGTACCCGGAGCTCGAGATCGCGAGGGACGCGACATTTCGACGTATTCGAGAGGCATTTGTTATGCCACTTAAAAATTGTTATCTTGCAATTCGACGGACATCGCGCGCGAGAGAGTGATTTCTTAGGTACGCGTTATTCGGGCATGACGTGGTCCTTGCGGCGGGCACTGGTTCGAGGACGTTTGCATCGAGGTCGAAATACTTGTATTCTCATTGCGATTACGTTTGGTACGACAGAAATATTAAATTATCGCGATCGTAACTCGCTAATAATTGTTTTCCCACGCTAAACGCTTCTGCACAGGGGATCTGGCGATATTTCGTGCGTCCAGCGAGAATCGAGTTACATACCATTCGGCCGTGAATTAAGAAATCGTTCGCAAATCGCGGTTCCGAGATACGCGGTTATTTGGACCCGACGTTATTCGCTGCGTTGTATGTACACGCCGTTGAGGACGTTCGCGAAAGACGAGGCCATAAGCGTATACGCGATCGAGGCAGCTACACACTTGCGCGTAAATAACCAACAGCGCGTATACACGGGCAGGTAGGCGAGTGGAAGCCGCAAGAACGGTTACATATTGAAATGCAGGTAAGGCCTTTTGCGAGTCGACCGTTTTCTTGGCGGCGATCCCGGGCTCTCGCGGCGGTTGACAAACGACGATAGTACGACGCGTACTAAAAATAGTGCCGGAGAAACAGTTTCTCTTATCGATGATTTTATTAACGGTCGATCGAATGCTATTACGTTGCGCGGGAAATCGACTCGAGTGGCGTTTGTTTCGAGTCTCGCGAGCGCGAGGATGTAACGCGCGATAAGCCGATACAAGAAATAATTGATAATTATAATACGTACTTGGGGACTTTCACATTCCTGCTCGACGACCTGAAATACACAAAATACGAGTTTAAAAGAAATTGAAATTAGCTGAAATCTTGGACAGTGTCACAAAATACGTTATGATTAAAATTAATTATTTTTCGTACGTTGCGATTGCTCGCATTCGCGATGCTTGAAATTCGCCAGCGTTTCGGTAAAATTACAAAATAAACCAATGAGAATTCGGTATTCCTCCCCCAAAACAGCGCAAAATATGCGACTTTCGCAAAGATTGAAATTGCGCGGTGCCACAGCGAAATTACCAAATAAGGTATAATTAAGGGAGAGCGACACGCGTAATTCTGTAAGGAAAAGCGAGGAATAAATCGCGCTGTTAAAATTCCTCAGGAAATTTTGCGCCTGGCGAATGAAAAAAAAGAAGATCGTGACGCAACGTCCGGAGAAAAATAGTTGCACGCGTTACGTGGTGCCGGTGAATGATGGATCGCGTAACTGGCGCATTACATACAGACATACATACATATATACATGCTTGTGTTCACGGATTTTCGGGCAGAACGCGAAGCGTGGATTTAATTGCGATTCGTACGATTTCAATGGGATTTGTATAATTTCAATGAAACTGGACGGAGGATCGCGCACCCGTTAAAGGACGGATACGAAAACGGGATGCAGTGACGTAACGTTGCAAAAGCGTAGCCCGTAAATGTGTCAGCGCGATCGAGCTATGGATTCGTCGCTCGCTATTCGCGAACCTCTTTGTTATTGCAACCCTTTTACCTAGAATAGTCAGCCCTCGGTACTGATTGTGAGATTAAAAATTGTGACGCGTGTTGCGCACTAGCGCCGTTCCATAGCAACTTTACGATTCTACTGGCGGGGATATTTGCGAAAATAATGAGATCGTCGTTGAAACCGAGATTCGCGAAACAAGGTGTTTCTATTAGGACTGACAGCCGACGGTTTGCCAATTCAAGGCCGAACGGCAGTGAGAGAAAACGGAGACTTTGACCAACACTTAAAATATTCTTCCGCGATTTCTCAGAGTGGTTGCTTTATTTCAACTTTTGGACCCTCGTTTTCCAATTTGCACTCAATTCTCAAAGGGAAATCAGGATAAGCGTGGTGATATCCTTAATCTCGCTGCGTTCCACGAGAATTACTAAAATGTTGCGTTCCAATGTACTTTTTCGTCGCGTTACTTTGAAGGGAATGCGAGACGCGGACAAGAATTTCACATTTAATGTTCGGAATAGCGAGAGGCTAGGAAAGTTGGGCGGCATTATGGAATATTGGTCAAATTGCAAACATTCCTGCGACGATTGTGGCGATCGTTAAAGCATTACCCGTCGATAATCCCAGTGAAAGTTATTAGCGTTATCGACGCCAGTTTCAGCTGCGCTTCAAACGCCGTATCGCTGATGTCATCGATTAATTTTCAACCGAAAATATGGACGCGCCGAATCTTATCCGGAAAGGAGTCTGCAATCGAGGAATGTATAATCGACTATAACGAGCCAATTAAGTTGAGTTATAGTTATTTTGGAAAGTATTACGATTATCGAGGGAAAGATAAATATTTTTTATCGTTTGAGAGTAAAATGTGTACCAGGCGATTACGCGACTCCCCTTAATCGCTATCATTTATATTTATCTACGATTCGTCCATCCGTGTCGCAATAATGCGCGAAAATTAATTCGGTGCAGCTGTCTTTTTTAATTTTAAATTCGAAGTTTCAATTTTCGCGATATCCAACCTGGTAAAGAGCAGTAGCCCCGAGGAGTCTACGTCGCGACGCAATCGCGCGCAATATTTTTCAATGTTTCTCACGGTGGACGATTGAATTTATTTGCAAGCATTCCCACCGCGTTGCAGTACCGTTGACGAATCAACTCCGAACATCAATTTCCGCGATGGGAGCATCGCGTGGAATGCAAAACATTTATCTGGCACTGTTTAAGGGCAACGTAAAGCACCGTCTATGTAATTACGCAACCTCGCGTACTCTCGGTGCATCGTATCCGCGATGCATCGTTGCCATGACTGATGCAACTGCATCGATTTCCAGCACCGCTAGCGTGCCGCCGCGCCGTGCCGGTAATATCGTTCGATAGCGTTTGTTACGAGGAAGAAGACAAGGAACAGAGGCGGGATTATCGCGTCAAAAGTTCGCGCAGCTGTGTGATCCGATATTACGCAACGCTGCATACCGCCGTTTGCGAGTGTTATTGGAGTTTTGCGAGCATTGAGCGTTGCCCATGGAATAATCAGTGCGTATGGATGTTAGTGTCAATTTGCCAGTGCTCGCATACGATTTTGTAGAAAAATTCAGAACGTCGTATAACGAGCACGCGTGTTTACCGTGCACGTTGGCCTAAAAATACATTTCTCGAAGAAAGACTCCCTAAGCGTCGATCTTACGATCGACCTGAAATAACCGATGGCGTTATTCGACGATCTTACTGTAGCATCGATGCCATAACGCGTCGTTGTGCAATATCGCGTAACGTTCGATAATATCGTACCGCTTATCAATGCGATTCGCGAAACAGAGTCGATTATCAAGGTGGTGCCTGTCGTCGCCGCGAATAGTTACGGCATACCATGCCTATTACTCGAGACGCGAAATAAGTTCGAAAGTTATTTTCTTTAAAGCGAATACCGCCGCGCGTAATGTCAGTGGCGCGATATCGTGCTCCGTTAGCCAACTGTCACGGTACGATCGTTCCTGAGATGAGAACGGTAATTGGAGTATCGACAGTCAACGTTGCCCAACCACCGGTGAGGTTATTGTTTTGGGAGCGCAGATCGCTCGCAAAACACGACGTACGCGTAATCGCGTAACCCCTCGACATTACTATGATTATCCGTTCTTGTTTTCGCGTGACGTCGGTAATCTATGGATATCGTTAGAAATTTTATACGAACGAATCAACGCCGTTGATTTGCTCCGAATTTAATCTCCCTCGTTGTACGCGGTTAAATGTATTCGCAATTTTGGTGGTACCGCGTTTCTAGTATAAAAAGAAATTAGAATCTAACGGTAACGTCTTAAAATAGCGCGAAGGCCGTTGGCGTAGTAAGTGTTAAAAATTTCGAAATGTTCCGTGATTTTTGGCGTTACAACGTATCCTACTTATTCATCTTCGACTTACCACGCGTAGCATCGCGGTTACGCATTACCATTAGCATATCGTTGCCAATTTGTTTTACGATTGCGCGAATCTACCGTTTAAAGGAGCACTCCGTCGCACGGTAAAAAGTAAAAAAATTGTAAGTGATTCGATCAAAGAAATCTTGCCCTTGAGAGTCACTCGATACGGGCGTCCGTCAAACTCGGATTGTTAACGATTCAGATATTTACGTAAAATTACCATAACTCTTCCATCAATTTAAATGCACTGCGGTCGAACGATCGAAACTAAGGTATTGCGCTTTCGACCAAAACATCGGATCAATGACAAATAATAATAATGGGAGTACGCAGCAGCGATCTACGTGACATCGCCGTAGACACGTCAGTAAACATCGTTGCCGAAATGCATACAGTTATCCGGAGGTCGTAGTTATTGGTATTTGTAATCGGGACACCAGCTGGTGTTGCGTACGGTGTGTTGTTCGACGCCCGACATGTCGGCTACCAAGAAACGCTCGTCGGGGATAAATGCGAATAAAGTGACTCACGCAATATTGTGAAACACGTAGTACGGCGGTACGTTTACAAGCATTAACATTGCTACTAAACTTAAACCCGTTGGCAATGAATTCTCTCGATGTTGATAGTCGCTTATGTCACGGTGAAAGCTAAAAGGGTCAAAAGGCGTAATTAACGTTCGCGTAATGGTATTTATGGGACGGTGAGAATACTATTATCCTGCCGCAAATACGCGCGAGAGATTTTAGCGAACCCGTCGGCGTGATATTTTAATGCGATTCTTTCGCGATAATGCAATAAAGTGATAAAGCGCGTTTCGCTCTCGCCACCACGGTGGAACGTAAAGCAGAAACCGTTTCATTTCCATAAAGTATCGTAGGCTTATGAGATAAAGTAGATTATTCGTGCGCTGCTGTGTAAATGGAACTTCCCTGCGTGGCGTAGATTTACAGTTCGATGAACTTTGCGCGTACTTTTTGTCATCGCACATCAGTCCCGGGGTTTTTTTTAAATGAACTTCGCATTAACCGCGGTGAGCAAAGCTAATTTCTTTGAGAGAGAGAACGGGAGAGTAAAATAAAATCTCGTCTTTACTTCCGTCGCTAGCGATAGAAAATATGATAAAAAACGTGCAGTTGCGATCGCGCCCCGATTGAACTTCTCCGGCTTTCAAAAATGTAGAACAAAAATATTTAAAGAATTACCACGTCTGCGATAACGGTACGCGTGCATACGTTTTTTTCTGAAGCCACGAGTGTATACATACATACATACATACACATGCCTCTTGTTCACGGGTACGAATGCGTTACAGGAATTTAAGGAGAGAGATACGTAGGAAGTTCTACAAAGAGCTACGCCAGCGTTTCAAGTAGATTCTCTACTTTTTCACCAAGATGCCAAGGACGCCTTCGCATCGATGATCGATAACCCTCTATTTTTAAATACAAAACGCGTGTAAGCGTCGGGTCAACGTATGCAACGATACTACGGAGTTAATAATCTGCCGGAATATATAGCTACGGTAAATACACGTATAACGTATACGAATGACGGAAGCAAAGCTGAAACTTAGGTCTTGAGCATTCGCGCTTAATTACTACGTTTTACACCATCGTTACGTTGCGGCACAATTAGTACCTTCTTTAATTAGCGTTTATTCTCTCCTATTTTTCTCTATTCTAATCGCGATAGGTACACAGGAATCCCGGGCAATGCGACTCTACTAGTAAATTCAGGGGTTCCGCATCCGGTCTACGTTGCGCGTTAGAACAATTCGCTCGCCACGCAACGTAAGCGCCACGAGATGTCCGTTCGTCGACGAGGAAGAGAAACGAAAAAGAAAAAGAGGAAAAAGGGACGAGGTGGTAAGTGCAAATTATTTCAAACGTAGCTCGGTGATTACTATTACGGCAGAGATTGCACGCCAACGTGACAGGCGCGACAACTCTTTGCATTTCTGGTAATAACAGAGCGTTCGCGATTCCTCTTCTTTTTTTTCCCCCTCTCTACCTGCGCGTCGACGATTTTACGGTGCGAGTTTCTCGGAAGAAAGGTGCTTGCATCTCATTGGCAGCGATGTAAATAACACGATGACGCACAGGAAATTCCAGGGAGTTCTCGTTATTTATAGGAGAATGATACTGCAGATATCCTGGATACGGATAAGCGTACTGTTAAATCACCGCCGAAGGTCGAAGGGAATTCCCTCGGGGGCATCGATGGTTGCAATTACTCGCAGGTACGCGCCGCGATTTTTCATCGGGCTCTGATAACATAACGGAAACACATCGGGTTCTTGTCGAATCACCGGGGATGCTGGGAGAGTCTTGTTCGCATCGAGAATCTTGAAGAGTAATTCACCGTGGTATTAGAAACATCGGTGTTGCGTCTTATATATTTTCACAATTACTCCGCTCCGAAAACTATGGAGATCTTGACTTATTGTTAGCTTAATACTCCTTCGTGAAACCGTTTTACTCCCATTCGTTTTAAAAAATACCGAAATTTTAACTGAAATTGACCGAAACCGAAGCACGGGAGTTCAAATCATACTCGTCACTTTTAACTTTTCTACATTCTGTTAGAATCCATTGAGGCGAGTCTTGGAAATTTCGCGCTATCGTTAATATTTACAACGTTATAACGGCGCTCGTTGTTTCTCGATAGAATCGATTTATTAAAAAATTTCCCATAAACATCGCGAGTGGCTCGTTTCCATCGCTGGCATCGACTATGCGACAACCTTTTGCACGCCCCTCCGTGTTTGCGACGCAAACAATAACAATGTTACCAGCAAATCCTAATTACGTAACTGTGTCACGTAACTGCTTTTGCCTTGCTCGCTCGTGGCGGAATACTTTCGGGGAGACGTCAAAGGCTTTCTTTCTGCGCGGCATACCACCGGTACAAGGAAAACCCAGAAACAGCTGAAATGTTTCTCAACGGATTAAGAAACCTCTATCGCCGCTCGGGTAAACAGAATATCCAATGAGCCGTTTTCTTTTTTCCTGCGTCGGGTAACAAATAACTTCCCGCCGTAAATAATGCTCGCGCAACGAACCCACTCGTCGGGGCCAAATAATTTCTTTTTCTTCGAGCGGCACAAGCTTTGCAGAAAATGCCTGTTTACCGCGCGCAATTTTCCTGTTTCCTTTATAACGAGTGTCTATTTGTAAGACGCTGCGTTTATGATGCCTTAAGGTAGACGCGCCGGTCAAAATATTTTTCTACCGAGAAACGCTTACACACAGGTATATACCTGCGTTTTATTGGGGCTCTGTTTGTTCCTACGTTGCCGAAGAAACGTGTTCGTTTGCAAGAGCAGATACGGTAGGTAATTATACGTACGAATGCTACACGCCGGATTACGGTGGCTAATGCAAATGTAGTCTTCTCTATTTAGCGCACGCTCGTCACTTATAAACATAACAATGATGTCGTGCAGGAAACCGAGCGGAACCGAAAAAAGGTCATCGGCTCATTCAACATCGTCCGGCGTTCATTCATATTAATAGCGATGAATGAAAGCTTCGTACCGAGTGGTTTTGACTAGCAGGAAAGTCCGTTGAGTCGTGGGTTTATTTAAAATCGGATAACGAAAGAGGAGGTTTTTGACAGTCTTTGATTTGCTTTTACTGCCGTTCGAAATTAGGAAATTATAGTTTGATGATGCGGTAAATATTGTTCGAGTCTCTTCGTAAGGAAATAATTAAATGACAGGGTATAATTAAATTTGTGTCACTCTACTTGGGCATATGCCAACTTTTAGTCCATAATACGGCGTATGTGAGAACCGAGATTCTATAAAATCATTTTTCAGTATAAAACGTGTACGCGTAAGTTCATAATTTTGCACTTTGAAAGTTTCACGCGCCTCACGGACACTCTGTTCGAGTAACACTCCAACCGCCGTACGTTCTTCGGATTTGCTAGGCAGGTGTGAGATATTCTTGAAAATGCGGATGCGGAAAGAAACCTCGACAAGCGGAAAAAAGTTCTAAATAAGAACCCCAAGTTCGCGTAAATACCAGTGTAACCAAACAACGCGATATCCAAGTTTCGCGCGTAATAAAATTCTTGCGAATATCTCGCCATCAATATTTTTTTTTCTATTCCCCGAAAATTCCCAGCCGATAAAACACAGAAAAAGATTTGAAATAAAAATAACAATGCAACGCGGATACGCGTATACGCGCAGAACGAGCACAACGAACGTAGCAGTCCAAGTTTCCAAGTGCGAGAAAATTCTTTCCGTACGATCTCAACGTCGTTCTTCCTTTTTTTTGATTCCTCGAAAATTCCCACTCTGCAACGGTATCCAGGATTCTCCGCGCGTTCGGCATTCGCAACGTGTAGAAGAGCCACGGTTCCTGAGACGAGAGAACAGGATTTCGCGCGTGACGCAAACTTGAGTTTAATCAGGCTTCGTCCACGCGTCGGAGGTACGCCAAAAAGGCCGGTACCCTCTTTTACGTTTTAACACCCACGCCCCGCTCCTAGCTGTTCTCCAGCGTTCTTCTCTCCCTCGGGGGTTTTCCGATTGACATTTTTCCGGTGGCACGGTGCCTCGAACGAGCGAACCGCAGCCCAAAATAAGATTACCCGTGAACGGCGATCAATGCGGCCGAATACGTGACCCCGCCGGCACCTGTATCCGTGTTTTCAACTTTGCCTGCCCCGTCGGCCTTTAATACCTCTCGCGGATACGTGCCGTGAACTTTGTTATAAAGCAACGGGAGAATCGTGGGGAGGCGTCGCGCCGTGCTATCGGAATCTCGTTAAGAGGTAAATAAGTAATCGCTACGTCGTCCCGCGCCCCCACCTCCCGTCCCTTTCTTTCATTCTTTGCGTTCGCCGACGGAATCGAGATGGGCCACGGTTCCTCTTTTCTTTTTCATTTTTAATCGGCACTTCTCGCTCGTCTCGCCGAGAAGAGCTCGTTTCCCGATGTTTCGAGAACCGAACGTCCCTCGCAATCATTTCCCCTTTTTTGCTTTTCACTTCGGTTTTATCCCCGCGGAAGCGTTGCTTCGCATCCCTCATTCTTGCTTTTTGCATGGGTGATAAGAGAGAGGCGAATGGCAAGAAGAATGAAAAAAAACGGAGGCATCGTTATCCGATCTTTGCGGTTCAGGAACCTGGTGGAAAGACGAGCGCAACAAGGTTGGTTCGCTTCGCCAAGATAAGTAATGCTTTTTAAAATAATCGAACTTCGTTCCTCGGGGTAATCTTGATATATCTGCAAATATTCTTCCTCTTGAACTGCACGAGCGGTGAAGATGCAAAGTTTCTCGTGCTACGTTGTTCGAAATTGTATTTCCATACAGATTTTGCTCGTTAAATGTTTCCACGATTGTGTTGTGTTTATCCGCTAGGCAAGAAACGGGGGAAAAAAATTGTTATGGACGCGAAGAGTACACTTCAGCGTCTACTTCAATATTGTTAAACTTATCGAGGAATAGGGATACCCCGATATCAGGGACTTGAGATAGAAGAAAAAAAGTAGAATAGAAATTCAAGTCCTTGGCAGGAGTTGTCGAAAAAATGTCACTGTTTTGCACCGAGTGTCTCGGTAGCAGAATTAAGGGGTCTCGTATGCAAAACTGAGCGTGAGCAAAATAGGCCTGAGGCGAAAGAACGCGTACGGAACAAGCGTAACGGGAGTAAATCAGGTTTGCGCGACAGCGTGGGGTAAAAAAGAAGGACCATTGTCGGGGTAACGAAGGTAGAGGCCGAAACACGGGTGAAATAAAAAGAGTCGACGAGCGTGTCGCGAAAATAAGAAATAATCTCGCTCAAAAGGGGGTGGGCAAGGATCGGCGATATCGTTATCTAACCCTTCCAGTTCACAAATCTGACGAAAGCACCGGCGTATGGCTCACTTCCTGAAGATAATGCACGCACCGCAGGTGAAATAAGGTCGATTATTTGCACGCAACGCCGCGTGGGGAGGGAGCGCGGCGTTTTGAGTGACACACGGCGCATTTTAAGTCTCTTTCGTCAACCCCTTCGTGAGCCACTTTACGAAGGCTATCAAACCTACCGCGTGTCGGCTCGTCGAACGCGTCGGTTCTACGACGAAACGGTGGCCGTGCGCGAATTTCGTGCAAAACGAAAGGGAGCACTGTCGTTCGGCGCGATTGTACCGAGATAATTGCATTTTCGGACGTACCTTGCACGGGAGGGTAATATTTTATTTGGACGGAGAATTATTACGGAAACGCGTGCAGAAGTTGCCAGGAGAGATCTGTTCAGAATTCAAATATTCCGAGGTGAAATGATTATTTGTTATTACACGAAAACTGTAGTCGCGTAAATAATACAAATTATCCCCCGTCGGGCTTTTGTTTCTCGAGCGTGCACTCGTCCGTAGGAGGGGCGAAAGCGGAAATTGACGAAAAATTTGAATATCCAACGGCGGAATGTTTTCACGGGTCAACTTATCGTAATAGCGGCTGCGTTTAAAGTAAGCGCAATAGAAACGGTATTTCGCCTGCACTCCGATAGGCGTAGAAAACGAAAAAAACGCGTGGACGCATAGTTTACTTCCTGAAGATAATGTACGGACAGCAGATGAAACGAGGTCAACTGTTTGCGCATAACGCTTAATGGAAACGAGTACGTGGCCGCCTGAATGACACGCGGTGCGTGTCAAGGCTCTTTTACGTCATTTGTTGCACGCTACGTTTCACGATGTTAATTAAAACTCATTCTAATGGCGTATAATCACCGCTATAACATTACGCTAATAACTACCAATTTACTACGCGTATGGGACGTTAAAATTTCGTGTCTGGAAACAATTTCGAAACACCTCGCTACACGCTAAGGAATCTCTTTTATTTATTTTGCCCCGTCGATCTTAGCTTTTCTCCTCGTACTAGTTCCGTTGCGGGTAATTTAATTATTCAAGTGGGAGGGAGTTTTTCTGAACCAGCTGTAAAACGGCTGAAATAAGTTTCAGCCAGCGTGATAAGTAATTTACTGCTAGCGATGACAGCATAAACCATTAACGACGACGCGAAAGGCGCGCGCACAAAATGTTTATTGTGATATTACGTGTCCGAGAGTTATTATTTTCCTCTCGACCGTGAAGCATTATCTAGTTTGTGCCTTGTTTTGCACAAATCGTAATATCGGATTCAACACCACCGATGAAATATTGTTTGTACAAATTATCTCCCAGCAGGGCTTAAAATGACGCTTGCAGGTGAACAATAATACGCGCGTTATTGACGTTCGATGCAAAATTAACGAATAAAATATTCCGATGTTAATAAATCCTACGAGTAAAAAGAGGGCAGATTTGAATCTAATTATCGCAACGCGAAACGTGCGAGCGAGCTTTGCATAACTCCATTATCTGTACAACGGGCAAGGACACTCATAAAAACGGAGATTCTATTACGAAACGGAATTTCTTATAAAATGCAAAAATTCTGTTACGCGATTCGTGCTGTCGATGCTGCGCAATACATCTATTTCGAATCGGAAACATTCATTTCCGCGCCGATATAATCATCACGGTGAGCGTATGAATCTTTATGGAAACAACATTGCCGTCGGCGATGTTCTTGACGATTGTCTCAAAGCCACCGCAGACGGCTTTCCTTCTCGTCTGCTGCTTTTTTTTTCCTCGCGTTGTAAGTAGCGATCGATCTAAATAATGCATGTCGACGAGCGAGCAACCGCTTCTCCGATGTTTCTACGCGCACGAATGTAACCAATCTCCCATCGTGATTTGCAAGTTTAACGGGAACGTTCTTATAACGCGAAAAATGAGGAAAACTTACGATTAATCAACGCCCAGAATGGGACTTGAAATTCTCGAGGCACGGTTTTGGCGATCCTCTTTCGTTCAATCGTGCGTTGCCGTCAGGGCATCGCAAAAAGTACACGGATCCAGGGTTAAATCTCATTTACCAAGAATCTTGATGTCATCTTCAAAAGTCAATAGCACGGGGACAAACCCTAAACGAAGCTGATTCACCGAAACATCGTCGTTTCCAATTAGTCGGTGGCAATCAAGGCTTCATCGCGCATCACCGACTACCGTATCATTTTCTTACATTCTCCGAATGTATCTCGGACACGTAAGTGAATTTTCCCTTTCGATTTTCCTCTCCCAACTCTTCACCCCCGGTCTACGGCATCGAGACAATCCTGTCTCCCTAAATGCACACTCCCGCCCCCTCCCCCATAAATTATTCTTCCAAGAAAAACAAGGTCCGCAAGTTTCCCTTTCGTCTGGCTAAGAATTCAGTTACGGTTCGAGTAACTCCGGTGGCTGCTGACGTGCCGAAGGAAGACAAAAGGATCAGTCACATCCCTCTTGGATAGGGTTGTCTCCTCGTCGCGGGCATTCCCCGGGGGCCCCGAAGACTCGTCCAGCCCGGTAATTACACTGGCGCCTTCTCCTTTTTGAAGTTGGCACGCCCGTGGAATAAGTTTATCGGCTCGAAAGTCAGCTCAGGGGCGCCTCTTGGCCTTCATCGCTGATTAACTCCCCTGAGATTGGATCTCTGATAGAGCTGGAATTATTTTATCCTGTGTTACGGGGGCGAACGAGGACCACCGATGCCACATCGGCGACTTCATTATACCTACTTCGTTCCCCGCGCAATACCCTGGTATGTACATCGAGAAATCAAATCTTTCTTCACGGCTTTGTCAGCGCTTCTCGATTTTAGATCTTTTCCCTTGCTTGCGAATTTTATTTTAATGCGCTATGGGAGATCGCGATGTTCAATACTTTGAGGCGCTACTTCGAACGAATAAAGATGCCGCGGGGACTTTATTGTGTACGTGGAGAGGTTTATTCAATCAGGAAGTTAACAACTGCGATCCGTAGAACTGTCTAACGGTGACAGGTTTATTAGTGAATTAAAAGTATAGTTTGGGCGAATGATCGAAGGCAATTGAAGAAGACTGTCCGTGCAGCGTCGAGTTCAAACGCCAGACGCTTAAGAGAAAGAAACGGTAAAATTAACAAAATCTTATCGCGGCCTCCTTCGATTAGCGTCTTCACTCGCATCGTCCTCGGAACTTACTTTAGAAAATAAAAAATAGCCTACAACGCCGATCGATTTATTCAAAATACATTACTCTTAACACCACCCATGAATGAAAATGCTTAGTATTGAAACTCGGATGTATAGACCGCAAGGTACTGGTCGCGAGTTAACGTTAATAAAACATAACGTGGACAATTTGAAACAGCCGCGAATTAATCAAATAGGCGACAGACCGCAGTGCCGTTATTTATTGAAGCATCGACTCGATCAAAAGCGAAGGAGGCATTCCGAGAAGTTTCGAGCAAAGAGCAATAGTATTACGATTACACGAGTACCTTCCCCTCTCTTCCTGTTTCTCTGGAATTATGAGTTTTTGCCTCCTAAGATCCATCGAGACGAGCTAATATTGGCACACCGAGTGATTTTAATTTTACACTTAAGGGATTCAACCTTATCGACTTTACTCGAGGGGCGGTGAATTAGACGCGGTCAGTCACAATCGAATCTCTCGGCGCTTTTTTACTTCTCCTTCGATGCACGCGGACGAGGAAAGCCCGTGCAAAGGAATATATTCGCGCGAATCAATCGTGTTTTGCGATAGCATTCCATCGAATCGCGAGGAAAGATACGAGAGGGACGAGGAAGTAATTGTAATCGAATCTTCCCGTAATTGCAGGTAATAGATCAAGATCCACGGCATCTAATTGCCATTCCGACGGCGTGGATTTCTTGTTTATTACGTATATTCTATTCCTCGGCAACCAAGTTCTTTTTTTACTCATCGAGACTCGAGACGGGGAAAATAACGGTTAGTTAATTCGAGGAGAAGGAAGACAGACGACACTTTATACGCAAGATTAATTTCTCTGGAAATTGACGTGGAAGGATTTATAGGCAAGAGTTTTGAGAGAAAAATCATTGGATAATTAGAGGCGCTGCGACTTCAATGGTAAATTACAATTACAAACGGGTCGACGATGTTGTAAATTGCACGATTAAGATCGCAGTGGCGCCGTTTCAAACACGATGCCGTTTTACCCTGTTTTTATGACGGCGATAAGATGTTTGTCTGTCAAAGAGGAGTTAATAATAGCGGAACGTTAACGAGTTTCGAGTACGCTTTGTCAAAGGGACAAAGTTTCCACATAGAATATACATTATTCGGCACCGATAATACCTAAAGAGCAAATCGAACGACAATGAGCACAACAAACGTCCCCGATTTACATAACTTAATAGCCCTCGTAAAACTTGCCCTCGGCGGATGTCTCTGTGATTTCCTCCAGGATTGTTACGCTCCGCAATTTCCTGCGATGAAAACTGATAAGCACCCTTCGTCGGTTATCACTTCCCGCGATGCTTTTCACGGATGAAATATCCTAGATACGCGGCAAAGTAACCGCGATCTTTCCATCGATTTTCATTTGACATTAAACATTTTTAAGTGAGCCTAAATTCTTAGAATGCAAACGTTTTTCTCTACAAAATTTCAAAGCGTAGTCCAAGTTCTTTGATTTATACAAACCTTGCGTTATAAAGAAAGAAAGATACGCGACACGTATTATAACGATGCACGCGCCGGGATGTAGTCAAATCTTTCAAAGTTACTTTTTCTATTACCAGAAGTAGGACTTACGTTGATCTATGTACATACATATGTCGTGTCGTAACAGGAAACGGACAAATCTCCCAAAAACCAAAGGGCATAATTTACGACGCACTCGTACAGACCTGCTACTCTAGTCGGACAATAAACAGATAATATACATGTGCCTCGAAGACGTAAGGCCTAAGGGCGGATATCGAACCTTAAGACCCTCCGGGATTTTCCAGGAATCGCGCCGCGGTCAACTTTCCCACACGCTTCACCCATCAGCAACATGGGGCGTTGTCAACGTTTTGGAATGGCAATCACGACTCGCATATCTTGGCAATACCCTTCGCTGCATTCTCCAATTAGAATGATACTCCCACCACAAAAGTATTATTGGAGTTGCGAAAGAGTTTTCCTCGAAAACGATTTGTAGAAATTGCGTGAGAATAAATTTAGAAATAGTTTTTGCAACACCGTTATAATATCATTGCGAAGTTTCATTTGACATCTTGATTTTAAAATGCAGTGAAAGCCACTTATTGCGATCACCATGGGACGTGTAACTTTTGATAATAATAACCAGCTGATAACACGTTAAGCGGAAGATCAAACAAATCTATCATTGAACACAAATTACATGTTGCAGAATAATACAACCCACTTATATTTATCCAAAGCTACATATTTGTAGCATGTGTACGACCTTTCCCGGGTATAGAAGGGTGGTAGTCCCAACACTAATTAGCATGCTCTTGTCGGTGAATTTCGACGAAGTGCGACCGCGACGGAGCGAAGGAGTGAATAAGAACGACTTATGCGCCGAAAATTCGAACGGGCGGATGGTAATTGTTGGCACCTCTGGTGACAATTCTTGCGATCAGATGGGTAGTGTAAAAACTGCAGCTGATCGACAGCGAACGCGATCGATACATATGTTTTTCTACTTTTCGCGACGCTGCGAGAAGACGGACATGCACATGTGGCGGTAACAATGTAATCACGCCACGAGGCACACTCTCGAATTTTATCCCACTAACATATTTCTGAAATAAATTCACGCGTCATATCATACCAGCGTATCCGTTATTTAATCCAGCATGAAGCTACACATGAGAAAGTATAACCAATATTCAACAGTAATGACTTCCGAATCTTAACTCTGTCGAGGGGAGGCTGAGGTAGTGGGCGTCGTCGGTGAATTTCGCCCAAGTGCGAGCGCGATCGGAGTGAAGGAGTGAATGAGAGGCACTTATGGTCCGAAAATTAGGACGGGCGGACGATCATGCCTTCCAAATCTTATCCCATCTGCGTTTAAGGGAGGTCCAAGGAAAATGAGGGACGTGTATCGTAGAGTCCAGGATTAGCCGCACTACGTCGGTGACACGCTGTGTCGAACCCGAGAGAGAAACGAACAAAAAAAAATAGAAACAGACGGCAAAGGAAACAAACCGACGGGGTTACGGAATAGCGCTAGTTACCGACCTCGGAAATAAAGCTCTCCGATTGGCTGGCCATCTTGATAGACATCTCGTTAAGTAAGACAACACGGATATTGTCGATAAGGAAAGATGTGCTTGGAATTATCCCAGGTATCGTACTTTAACCTTCCATTAGTCGCATGTATTTCGGGACACCGATAGTCGCATGCATCTCACGGGTGCTTTTGCAATTTTTCTGTCTTATCCCAAGTGTTTTACCAGTGTATCCATTCTTTTTATTTCTTTGTTATTTCTATTTTGTCTTTCCCCCGAAGCGGGAACGGAAGATAGGAAGCTACCGTGAAGGCCCCCCCCGCACCCTGGCGCGCGGCAGAAAGAAACATTTCGCTATGTACCTCGCAAAAACATGCGACTAACGACAGGTTAAATGGAATTTCACTAACTACGGGATACTCTGTACACGTTTCAACGAACGCACTTCGGTTTTGAGATGTTTTTGTAGCAGACCTTTCGCGATCACGGGTGCACACGTCAATCGTAATGGAAGTGTCTGACGTTTCGATACGAAGGTCGATAATGAGACTAACGTTATTGTTATTCGTTCGATCGATCGACACGCGAATGATCGCTGTTGTACGAAATAAAGATTAATTCCTGACCATTGCTCCCGAGGGAATCATGATCTTTTTTCAGAGAAAGCCCAAGTTTTGATCGAAGCAACAAGTCAAAGATTCCTGCCACGTTTTCGGGGTCTTGCTCGAGATGGGTATACTAAGGGATGATTATTACGGCTTCGCTCTCGTTGCACTTGTGTCACGTATCTTTGTTTGCGCGTACCCCTTCGACTCTCCATTTATCTACCCCGACGGCGGTGGACGTCGAAAAAGAAGGAAGAGCGAACGAGAAAAGGTAAACGAGACGATTTACACGAGCAAACGCGAGCGTACCGCCTGCGTGTCGCAGATAACTTACGCTCATAGTCGTTAGTCCATTTTTCTTCGATTATGCCTTTGTCACTCTTCGTTCTCTATTGCTCTCCTTAATTTTCAGCTCATTCACGGGCGGATTACAGCGTGTACTGTACATGTATTGCATTTCACCGTTACTAATGCAAGTTATAATGTGATAATATCTTAAGCACTTCTCCGAACAACAATATACTTTGTACTCAAACGTGTAAGGGAAAATGGAATAAAAAATTAGTTATTCCACTTTGTCCGATGTATTAAATAAATAACTATGGCGCGTTAAATCTATGTATTCTAATCAACCTTAATTATTATATTTTCCGTTGTCCGACATATAGTTGTCTCGTTTCACTTGGAATAAGTCTGAAGCGTGCGTAATACCGTGGGATGGAAAATTCAAACAAGACGATAATTACGTACGACGATAAATGGAGGATGGGCAACGAACGCTATAAAAGACAGTGTTTTTCGAAGATTTAATAGTAAGGTACCGTGTCATTTAAACAAAACGGTTACGGGAGATAGGTAACCCAACTTTTGGCAAGCCATTAATTCTAACGTGACTGCTTCTCGGCAAACTGCGTTTTCCATTTACAGAGAGTACACATATAATTCGTTGTCATTGATGTACGCGAGAGATAAATCCGATTCTTAAACACCGCCACGACTGTCGGCAAATTTCAACTCCACTTTTACGCACGAGCCAGGGGAACGCGTTCGCCAAGAACCTGTTCAAACAATATCACTTCGTCGTATACTTAACGCAAATTTTTTTTATCGAAACTACATTAATTATTCGTAAATTCAAAAATTCCATTTCAAACGTCAAACAAACAAATGATTACGAACAGTGATTGAAAAAAGTGCTCGTACATCATGCTTCATCGTACGAAGTAGCCTTCGATAAAAATATGGCAACCACTAGTAAAGTTCGTCGATGCATATGAATCGGTGAAAAGTTCATTTAAAATTCATTTAAAATGATCGTCAAACTGAACGAAATAAAATACCAGTGAGAATCGGTTAACGAGAAATGCTCTCGAGGAACGCACAAGCATATTCTGCTCGACACATTATTAAACCCCTGCGAACTACCCCCACTCCACGCGCAACTAAATAATTCGAACCAAACATAACCGCAACCTAGTACAAGCCCCGTACCATCGGGAAAGGCTTAACAATATAGAAACCGACACGGTTTCCAGTTCCTTCTCCTCCCACGCCTGTTCATTCGTGCCCAGCGATCATTTGAAAACTGACTACCCGAATCGACCGGGGGATTGTGTCCAACCTATTTTAACCCCGAAGCCGCACACGGTTCCCGGTCAGGTGAAGCCTGGACCCGAGAGGCAGAGATAAACCCATTCGCTGCAACAACGGCGTATCAGGCCAGTCGAATCCTATTTTCTAGTTTTCCGCGTCCGAGTATTTCAGGGCTGGTTGGTTAGGGTGCTGGGTAGGGGGTGGAGAATGGGGTGGAGGGCGAGAGAGAAGGATGCGAGAGCGGTAGACGCCCTGAGGGTTGAAATATGAGAAACGTATCGCGTCCCTATATTCCGCACGGTTCCACGTGGCTGAAAGAGAAGTTCAGGTAGCGTAAAGGGAGCCGCATCGGGGTGCAACAAGTACGCAATTCAGGAAAGTTGCGCCGCCTCGATAAGGCAATTATTCGGTTGCGCCGCTTTTCCGAGAACAATGCCTTTTGTCGGATGAAGCGGCAACAACAACGGGGTTATGGAAGACGACGGAGGTGGAGGAGGCGAGCGTCTTTATGCCAACGATAGACACTTGTGTCTGTGAGCCTACGGTGTTGCGCGGGGACCCTCGCACAATCGTTTCTTCGAGTTTAGAATTGATTCGTGGGGAGGTGGGTCTAACGAAGTTGTCAAGACTAATTTTTGGTGGCTTCGTGTGTACGATCGGTCTTGGGAAAGGGCGGCGAGTACGGAGAATGGCATTTGTAATAATTGTTAAGTCAGGTGGATCTAGTAATTTCGAAATACAGTCGACCCTCGGTAATTTGAAACTCAAGGGACCAGAGAAAATGTTGAAATTACAGAGAGTTCAAAATAATTGGAGTTCAAATAATCGAGAGGGAGGGAGGGAGGAGAGAATTCAAATAAACGAGAATTTGATTGAAAGTACATACATATGTACATGTGAATATATGTATACATTCATGTGTATTTCATATTCGTTAATTGAAAGACACTTGTTCCTTCGAGAGCTCATGATGTTTCGTAGTTTCAAGAAACACGGTTTGAATACAATACAGTATGAAAGTAGACTGCAAACCGAATGAGATAAAGATCAGGGTAAACAAACAACAGGTCTATGCATGTTATGTTAATCAATCGCATATGTGGGAGACTTTAAATTATAGAGATTTCGGGAGCCCTGACATAAAATTTAGAGTGTTGGCGAGCAAGCTACCCTCGTTACAATTTCAAATTACCGAGAGGACCACACATTGATTTTTTGAGGGAAAAACTTCAAATTATTGGGAAATTCAAATTATCAAGTATCAAATTATCGAATGACGACTGTACCGTACACGGTCACGGGTATGAAGGAAATGATTTTTCGCTGTTTTGTATATGGTTGACGGTGTTATTAGCGCCTGGAGGTGTTCGCGAATTATGTAACTTTTATTTTGTTCCCTGAAGTCAATGTCATTTTGTTTCTGGCAGGAGATAATTGCCAGATTTCCAATTAGTACGGTGATAAATTGCCATGCGCCGATAAACAGATTCGATAGAATCTCCTTCAGCGATTAGTCAGAATAGCTTAATCGATATCAGAAGCCTTTTATTAGAAATATTCCAACGATACATTTATCTTCGATGAATCACCCAATGTACGATTGTATCGGAGCTTACAATGTACGGGAAGCCCGAAACTCGAACTCTGGCTTTTCAAGAAGATTTTCCACGCTGTGAGTAAACTTATTTACCAGATAAAAATATTTCTTCTGGAAAAATATCACCATCGATGCATTAAATCTGACGTAATCTTTGAACTTAAAACTATAATCTATCCGAAATTTTAAATACCCCGATATGCTTCCACGAACAAGGTATCATTAATAACAACAACAAACTCCCAACAACAAATTACCGTTTTCACGGAAACATTAATTATAAATTCAAAGTTAAAACTAAAATAGCATAACCCGCACGTACACCGATACAAACTTCGATCTAAACTTTCTAGTACCTATCGACGAACCCACGAAACATTTCTCGGAAGACGGAGAGCATAAGGCGGAGGGGGGAAGTCGATAAAAATGCAATAACACTGCGCAGCAGATTTTGTAATATTCACGGTGCCGTAAGATCGTCGAAACATCGGGGAAAGACGATATTCTCCGTCTCCTCCGGAGTCGCTGGAAATTCATCTGCTCATCCACCGCGTAGAATCATTTTGCATTTTTCAAGACCGGCAGCCAACACCGAGGCCCATGAATAACGCCAAACGCAACTTTTTCATTCTATCTCGGTCCATTCGCGTTCCTTCGTCAACGCGAATATACTCGTCACGATGAAATGGTAATATTTTATGTTACGGTGGGTATACTCGTTATGCGGAAAAGTGGTTACCATTTTCTATTTAAATTTGTGTTTCAATGAAAACTGAAAAATATTCCTAATTTTTGTGGGGACATTTTGAAAGAAGCACCACGAAAGTGGTCTCTGTATTTTGTACTTTACTAATCCGAGCCACGAATTATCAAAATATATTCATTAAATATAATATTCTTATCATATCTTCATCTTTGCGACAGAATTTAGGTGCACACTTTTCAAAGAGATCGCAACAGTTAACTAGTTTATCCAGCCATTTCGATCTGTTCACCCTTTACAGCGGCAGGGAACGTTAAAATTCTGCAAAACTCCATTCGAAAGAATACCTATCCCTATTTAAAGATTTATAGTCTACCCGGTGCCGATTTTATCATCAGCCACGATTTTAAGATTCGGCGAGATATTCCGATCCGCGTCGAAAGATTAATATAAAACTTTTAGAACCCCGTTCCGTTTTATAAGGCTCGAAGCGGTGTACCGTCGTATCAAACCGAAAACGTTTAGTTAGAGATCATTTTCCGTCTAGCTTTTGGCAATGTTGTTCACGGTGAAATTTTCACGATGCAGATCGCGAGCGACGTTCGACTCCCCCCTCCCCAGTGAAACGTACCACTGGCGATGCGCGTAAATAGAGCTTTATTCGGTGTCGAGGATCTCGGTGCGCGCAAATAAGGACGGCGGCCGGTAGGACGCAAGCGCGGCGCAATTCTACGCAACCAAAAGACGTAACGCGATGCGTTTCCACGGTAAGGAACGACCTGGATGTATTTCGGTACGACGGTGTGGGCAGATAATAAGACGCAGCAACGCGCAATAAACGGATTTACGGCGGTTCGAAGAAGGTTAGGATTTCATCTGCTTGCCTTGGTCTTGACGGTTCTCGAGAATCGATTCGACGGTTCCCGACGAAATATCGCGGGAAGCCTGTATACCTTGGATGTTGATTTAATTTGCTGCTCGAAACGATAATATTGGATTATCGCGTATGAAATTCGTAGTGAGTCAAAATTGACAATGTGACTCACCACCAATTGCATACCGACAAACCAATAAATCGATGATACAACAAACATCCGCTCGTGTCAAGTATTAATCAGAAAATGATCTCGAGTTAGTTCGTTTCCTGCCGATATTTACGCGCGTTTTAAATGCGGTGGAAATAATAACGATTGGATGGTAATGGTCAGAAAATGATTGAATCCTAATACAGGTTCGTTGTACGGACAGCGAGACGATATCGGAAATAGCGTAATTCCGATCGCATTGAAATTTACACCGCTACGCATGGTCGAGCGGTGTGTTTACCTGGCCCATACGCGTCCTCCGTAAATCATTCCTGGGCAAACGAACGTCGTATTTCTCTACTGAGAATAGCTTCTTGGAAAAAATCCACCGTTCGCGTAGTTAAAATGCTATTGCGTAAAACGCGCGCGGCTCTCTCGATGATCCGGCCTCGAAAATTCTGCGAGTTGTTATTCGAAATTATTAAGACTTCGGGGAAAGGCACTTTGAGGGAGACCAAAAAAAAAAAAAAAAAAAAAAAAAAAAAACACGCGTCAAAAGATCCACCGTGATGCGTCTCAAATTTCCGAGTTGCACCGAAGTAACGTCAAACGCCATCGTTATCGTCGGAGAGAGAAGATCTTTGTTCCGCTTCGTCGCGTCGGGCGACGAGTTAGAATCCCTCGAAACGAGGTCGCGAAGGACTTTTATCGAATTTCCACCATCATCGATTCCGAGAGTGCACGAGCGAGAGGGGTAATAAAGTACGAGCGCGAGATCTTTGAAAGTGAATTGCGTGGAAGGAGGTTAATAAGGAGAATCGTGGATGGAACCGCTGCCGCGCAGAGTCACTCGGAACGAAGATCGAGCCCCGAAGATCGGGATAATCGGATGAAGCCGTCCGAATGTTCACTGGCGGCTCGTCTCGTCGCGTAGACGTGATGGATGAAAGGTGTTCCAGTTATGTGGATTTCGTTGAGCAGGATGATGAATGGACCGCAGCCGCCGGAGGCGCTCGAATTTCAACGTTGGACGACGAGTAAAGAGAGCGTGGACCACGATGACAACGACCGCGGTGATTCCGCTCCCGAGAGGGATAGAGAGAGAGAGAGAGAGAGAGAGAGAGAGAGAGAGAGAGAGAGAGAGAGAGAGAGATAGGCAGCACACGTAACGGACTACCCGTTCGTATTCGTGGCCGGTTAATTGGACGACGAGGCGAATTACGATGACGAATGACCGTTCTTCGTTTCGTTAACGATACGCGTCCCGTCGAATAAGCGGCGGGAACAGCCTAAAGAAACTTACCCGTTTCGGAGGAAAGTGTAAATCGTTACATTCGGGCAGAATCAATTACGATTTATCCTACCTGCTTTTAATTCGTTTACCGCGATAAAGGGAGCGAAAGAGTGGCAAGGGTAAAAGGAACGGGTACATACGTATCGATTAAGCTCGATTGGCCCGATTTATAATTACACGATTTAGAGTCGTGGGCACTTTTGCGCCTCAGAAACGCCCGCGGATTAACTTAACTGATTCCATCTCAATAATTGATAACAAAGTTTTGACAGAATCAAACCGATCGACCCGATACACGTCCTCGATATTTCGAAAGAATTATAGCTGCTGAATTCCTGAAGCATTTTTGTTCCGAGCTCCCGCGGGTTATCGTCTCGTCAGATCCGTTTATCCTACGCGAGAATTATTCCCATCAAAACACGTCGTTATTACCATCGTTTATCAGGGACCGCTCGACAGCCTTATCGATGTTAAATTGGCGTTAATTATCGCGGTTAAATCCTCCCCGTACTATCCCGTCAGAACTGAACTCCCCGAAAGACGTTAATCTACCTGACACGCTTCGACGTCCGTGCGCCGAGAAACAATTCCGCGGAATTATTCGAAACCGCCAAACGGAAGGATTCTACGATTCTCTTAGCAGCGGGTATTCGCCGTTCGATCGGAAGTAGTTTCCCCGCGACGTTGTCGAAGCAAGAGGTATCCTATTATCGTCAGAAATTCGGCATCTTCGCGATGGATTGGTTCGTGCTCCGAAACGAGATTTAACATACCCGAGATGTAGTACTGTACGCGTACAGCCCGTGGGACACGCCGGCGTGTCTCGGTAAGGTTTCACTATTATTGGCTAACCGATAGGTTACCGTGTCAATCTGTCTAGACTGACACGTGTCGCGTGATCGATAACCAACCCCTACACGAGTGTGCTTTCGATCACTGGCCTTCCTCAAGCGTGACGTCGTCTAAAAACGGAATAGCGCCGCGGTATCTGTAAGGAAAATCAGAAACGTGACCGATAAAAGGGGATTTCTACCTGGGGTAGTTTATGCGTCGCTCAAGGTGAGGGTAAAATCTTGGAACTGAGACTGTCAGCGGCTGTTTATTGGTTCGCGAAACCGTCCGGGAGTTCTGTTTAATAGCTCTGTCGCGTCCTAGGCCTGAAGTTACCATTCGCTAGATTCATTGATGCATTTCCAAAATATTTGTGGAACATTGAAGATATGTAAAGAAGTAGTTAATTCTGCATCTCAAGAAACGTGGAATTCTCCATTTTCCCCCACCTATAAGAAGGATCTACGTTTTTATTTCCATTCCTGCAAACAATTTAGATAAAGATTCTCGATACAACGAGACTGGTCGAAATTCCTTAGAGATTCGCGAATTTGTCGTCAGTCTAGTTTTTCCTACAATCGATTGCTATTACCGAGATTCGAATAACCGCGAGGCGATAAGATTGACGAAGTCGTCACGGCGAGAGGACAGGTGGTCGGCGGAACGTAGGACGAGGTTTTATAACTGACTATTTGACTACGAAATCGCGAAACTAACTTTGAATAGCCGATGGCACGCTGTCTAAACATAGCACCACTTCTGGAGACACAAATGTCTGCTCAAACATTCTCCAAGCTTCCAACATCGAATATTTAAACCACCAAAAGCGCCGAACCTATGTTTTTTACGCGGCTCATATTTTACTAACCCAAATCCATACATCGGCGCGTTTAATACTTAAATCTGGCCGTTTGGCAAATTCAAAGTAAACTTTCAAAAATATATCTACCCACGTACATACATACATACATGCATACGGCCAACGCGCTATCCATCAAAGACACGCGATTTAAAGACACTGGGTCGAAATTCGATCGTGCGGGGAAAGTACGAGGAGACCGCGGACGAGGAACAAAGTTCTTCCGCATGACGGTAATATTGCGAATCCTGCAGTTTTCGAACGAGTTCGTGAACTCGCGGTCATTGAGACCACGGTGCAATTTCAGCTCGCCCCCTCGCCTCGCGAATATATTGTTTGCGTACGCTTGACGTAATTCATAAATATTCCGCGGCAATTGGCGTCCTCCCGAATCCCTCCTTCTCCCATTCCCCCGGTCGGGAAGCGCTTAAGAGATTAAACCGGACGGTTCAAAGTTCTTGTCTCCCGTGTAAACACTTTAATGGACCCTAGGAGAGCGGTTGCACCTGTTGCTCTCGCCACCGCCGAAAAATATTTCGAGCTCACGGTATCCTACCACCGGTTGTGCCTCCTGCACCCCTCCCCTCGCTCTTCTTCCCTCGCCCCTACCCACCACCACGGCTAACCATTGACGATGCTAACATCGCTTTTTACCGTGGCGTGCTCCTTGTTCGGCCATTAATAAAATTCCCGAACTCCGTGTATCCCTTTTGCTTTCGCTGCCCGCTCGACCGTGATTCGTTTTCGTTTCCTTTTTTTCCCCCATCCCTCCCGCGGCGGTGTAAATTTCTAACGGTTCCGCGATCCGTTTATTTACCTCCCTCGCGGGTATCGAGCGGTGGAAATTGATTTACGCGGAATCGCATCGCGACGCAGTTAGAGACGTCGCGATAATACTACCGATACTAGTGAAGTATCGATACTTTTCATTCGATACAAGTGATTTTATTATCGATACCAGGATTTCGATATTGTACCGATATCGGTATTTGTATTCGATACATGAACCAAGTAAAAGTATCGATGCTTTCTTTCGATATTACGTCCCTAGTCGTGATGTTGGCATTATTTTAAGAATTTATTAGGTAGAGAATATTTTGCGACGTATTTTTATCGGATAACACGGCGACTGTTGATATTTTTCGTAAAGTACGGTATTTATTTTGCTCGGGATTATAGTGGTTAACGTTCAACGGATAACAATGCAAATGATGTAACGGTAAATGTGCGTTTATCGTTCCTATCTGACTTATGAATAATTACGTGTTTCGCGAAGTACGATGCGAGCGGGATAATTATTCAGAAAAGCGGAAACTGTTTTGCACGACAGTTCGGCGAAGTAGCAATCGTTACCTTGAAAAATTAATTACTCGGTGAACAAAAATAACGTAGCGTATCGTGAACGCTGATTACGAGGGGAGGAATTCATTTACGAGAATGCTCGATTATCGATCCGCGGCGCATTGATCTCGAACGGCAATCCCGTAGAAGATACAAATTCTATTAAAATCCGAAGGCCGAATGTCTTTCATCCATTTTGAAATCGTGGGACGAATATATTTCTGTGCCCGAGCGAAACAGCGAGACACATAAAAACGAAAGAAAAAAATTTGAAACGCGAACCAGACAGCGTGTTATTCACCTACAAACCAGAACACACGTGTGACGGTATGCGCGGAAATTTTTATTCTTGGTTTCGTCACCTAACGTTTCGCGAAACGTTAAATTTCTGTGAAAACCTTCAAATTTATTCGCATCTTGCTGATTCTCACCGGCTCAGGTGTCTCGAACAAGAGTCTACATTTACCTGTCTAAAATGATGATGTCTTCTAACATATATACAGTAAGTTTCCTATTTCACGATCATCCATACTATCGAAAAACACGGAAATAATCGAGCAACGTTCGGTCGGTAACGGGCCGGGCCGGCCCCCCCCCCCCCCAGACTAATTAACAAATTAGCGCTGAAGGAGGTGTATTGAAATTCGCGTAGTTCTTGTTCGTCGATGCGTTAGGATTAGAGGCCAATGACGAGCGATTAGCATCGGCGAGGTCGTCGAATCGCGGTTACGGCCCTGGTCGTAAATTCCACGTAATAATTGCGTTGTTGTCACCGAAAGGTATCGTGTCAGCGCGCCAACCACCAAGGCGATCGAGAAACGATTGTTACGGGAACGGAGAACGGGAGAGAGAAAGACCGAGTGAGATCTAACGATTATTTCGAAACCATAAATCATCCGGCATCGAAACCGGTTCCAGTTGATTCACGATGACGGCTACAACTCGGTATTTCCGATCGATGAATTCCAGGATACCGTAAATCGCTACCCACGTGGACAAATCGTCCTCGTTTCGTGGCTGAAATTTTGCGAGAGCGTAAGAATCGCCGTAGCCAAATGGGCGAGTTTACTTGTCGCGTTAGCGGGCTGGTCATTATGAAGTAACGTGTTTTTCCTGGGTGGAAGAAGCGGGGCTTACATCACCGTTAAATCGATCTCGATGTTGTCTATTATTAGACGTATCTCTTTGTCAGAGCAATGTTTATTATTAGACCGATGATACGAGAGGAGCGACGCTGTGTTCGATTTGGGTTGACTGTTTACTTAATATCAACAACGATGGGACAAATCGCAATACCGTTATTTGTTCTACCTTCACGAAGGTAATTTATTAGGAGCGACGGTTTTGAGAAATTTTAACTATCAATTCAACCTGAAAAGATATCCCACCGAATTGTACCCATGAATTTCGCGCAACATTAATCGTTAAACGTTTTACGGGCGCGTGAGTTTTCCGTTAGAACAATCGAGTTTTAAAAATCGTGTCATCGTTTAAGAGCAATGAAAACCTGCACATAAAAATCCACATTAATCCTCCGCCGGCGTAGATGGGGTCTCCGTGGACCTATGCCTCGACGCACCTGGACGTTACTTCGCGTAAGTATTTCAAGATGTACAGCGACCTTCCCACTCCACGGTTGATGAAAAAACTTTTTAGGTAATATTCGGCAGTATTCAGAATAGCGGCAAGCAGGAAACACGTAGTGTCCCGTCCAAGCAGAAATAAAGCAAGAATATTACATTACAAGTTTTACGTTTTTATAATGCAGTCTAAGCCAATGCACGCGTTTTCGACTTTTCGTCATTTTAAGCCGTTTATTAGGTTTAGCCGTACGGTCGCCATAAAATGCGTTTTTGCGAAATCGGGCCCCCAAAACAATCGCATTGTCCGGTCTTTTCCGCAAACACATTTGTAACACACAAAAAGTGACGAATATCAAGTATACAAATTGCCGCTAAATTCCTGAAAAATTATAATGTATTATTCTCACTCATGAAAAAGAGATTTTATAAAATGAATGCAATACAAGAACCAAAACAATAAATACTATTCCCGCGAATTTGACTTGCGACGGTACATCGGTAATGTAGATTCTATGGGTCCCCTGAGACCCATCCTCCGCTCAAGGCCGGTTTTCGGTCCGCTGTCCGAGGGTTAACGGGACCTCCAATCACGATTTCGCGGTGAAAACAGACAGAGCGAAGTCCGCCATTCGATATCCAGTGATCTTTGTTACGCGCGAGACGATGATGCATTTTATGGGTGAACTGCGCCAGACGCAAAGTCAAAGTCCAAACCGGTAACAGATTACGACGAGACAGAAAACACTACGGGAATTCACCGACAGTCTGCCTAATTTGAATTCGATCGACGCCTGATATTTAACTTTACGATTTTTTTCTTCTTCGACGGTTATTTTACATAGTAACCTTATGAGCCGCGGAGGTACTTTAGACGTATACAATGTAGTAAATGAAAATACGCAAGGTAGACGATTGCATGGCAGTTTGGCCGTTTCTAACGTTTCATCGATCCTCGGTATTACTAAGATGAAATATTGTTTAGTAAAATCATTAAGGGTTGGCTCGCGTGAGCTTGAAAAGCTACCTCTTTAAGGCTACGTCACGAGCGTACGTAAACGTTATTTGGAGTACTCGTACGTCATTCTGTATCTCAGATCGTCACGAGAAGTGACGTGGAATCAAAGAATGTCAGTGGGAGGAATATTTGGTTCTTGAGCCGTTCACGATAATATTTTCGATAACGCAACAACAAACGCGTTATCAGACAAATATCACTAGTCGCTGTTGTCACAAAACTGGCGCGTAGGTATCAATGAGATAAGATCTTTATTGTTCGGCGATCAACGGCGCACTTTGCCCGGTACACGAGCATTAAACGCAACGCGCTAAATTGTAGATTAAAATGTTTTGATTATGGCGCGCCATACGCAAAACATTCCGCAACGAGTTAAATGCAATTTTTGCATTCAGATGTTCGCTGTTTACACGCCGCTTTTTAACCGGCCATATTTTTCTTCGGCCAGATGAAATATTCATCCATCAGCGGTTGATAATTCGCTTTGATTCTCACGCGCAAGAAATAGGTGTATTCAAAGTCGGGGTCATTCGAGTATTGGTCTTACGTCAGATCATAAATGATACAGGAAATCCATGGAAACCTATGCAGATCTATTCCAAATTCAAACTATGAATCCAATTAAAATTAATTGTCCACGTGTCATAAATGTGCTCGGCAAAATCTTTCTGGTTGTTGCTTTTACGACTCGTCATTTCCTTCGAGAACGAGAAGTTTATGCGTAACCTTGTCGAATCTTAATAAATCTACACACTTTCTTTTTCATCAACTTTACGCACGGATTCGTGATCGTTATCATCGTCGTTGTCGGCGCCTGCGTTATCCTTACGCGTGGTAAACCAATTTTATGTATCAATTTCTCTTTCATTGATTTTCATTCTCGTCGGCACGAAATACGTATCTGCAATGTTTTAAATCGAGATGCGTCCAATGCATCGCATCGTAATTGTTTAAAATCGATCTCTGTCCTAAAGTGGCTAAATCTATTTTTAAATTTCTCTCCACTTATTTCACTCGACATGCGGTAAATAATTAATGTTTTGCTTGGACTAACTTATACTCGAAGCTACTATGCAAAAGTATGTAAACGAGTCTTAACTGGATTAGAGTTAATGACATAGATCTAGTTAAATAATAATACAGCTAAAATAGAGAATTCTCCGTCCATGTTGAGTTATACACAAGCTGTCGGCGCTAATAGCTTTTTCTATCGTAAAATTTCACTGCGTCAGCTTCGCTCGCGGGCAACATTATGTCCAACGTAATTGATATATAAGGGGAAAGATGTCATCGGACAAATATCTGCGATCGCTGACGGCGAACGACGCGACGAAATTTCGCGATTGACGAGATCAGATCTTTATTGTTCGATCGAGGATGCGTTTCGCGCGACGAATTGCGTCGAACGGGAATCCGTTGTTTGGATTAGCACGCGACGCGTCAAAATGAATCTTTCATCGCGCAACGTAAATAGCAATCGACCCTGGCATGCCGAAATGTTTGGCACGCGAATACGAGATCGTAATTATTCAAAAATCTCTCGCGCCTCTCGTTCGGCTGACTTTGAAATGGTGATAGATCTAACTTTAGATCGACATGCCATCGCGGCAGCAGTAAAAGTCGTATACTAGTCCCCAACGTTAATTTACGTAGATTCATGCAAAGTTCAAATACCCAGTTTGCTCGGTTCGTATTGGAGTAACATTGCTGAATAATTAATATTAGAAAAAAAACCGGTGCTAACTGGGAGCTTACGTAAGATAAATAGAATTTATCGATCTAAACCCGCGAGTAATTATTTATTTATATTGCTAAGTTAATATCACCGCGAATTTGCATCGCTTAGGGCGACTACTCAAAATTCGACATTGTAATATTGGAATAAAATGTTATTCCCGGTATGCATATACGGCTCTCTATTGGAAATATTTATCGCGTTGTACTCACGAGAGCGACATTCTTCGGATTATTTTTAGAAAATTTAGGTATTTCGATGCGGTGCTCGGACACGGTTTTCTCGATTGTCGTCGTTTTTGGTCCGTTTGGTCTCCTCATTCAGATCCAGCCCGTTTATTTCGGGATCAAGTTCGCGGCTCGTTAGTACACCAGAAAAGTACGCAAACAACGCTACCGCGGAACTTTTCGGTCACCACGGTAATTTCGCGAAAATTCCGGTATCGCGAGACTCGTCGTTACTCTTTTTAATAGGATTCCATTATCCATTATTTTTTGCTTTCCTGGTACAAAATATTTAAGTATGTCGGGTGGTTAAAGATACGTCTCGTATGCCGACGACAGTTAAATCATGTTAAGTCTTCAAAATAAATTTACATAAAATAAAATTACATAAACTTAAGCTACTTGGGTATTACGTTATTTTCCTTCGGGTTTACAATTTTTCTTACGATCGTGGCAAACGTAATTGATTGTTATGTATTCGTTACGCACACGTGGGAATTGTAATTTTATAAATCGAGAAAAAATGCACCGCGGGAATTCGCGAGCATTGAAGTGTGGATTCTGAATTCGTTAAAATAGGTACCCCCTTTCCGTAGGTGTTTGTTTAGGCACTTGTATTTCGTCAGAATTGTTTGTATCACGAGAGTTCCGCTTTGAAACGTATTAATTACTTTAAATTATTCCATTGCGTCAGTGATCTCTTGCAAGGTGCTACATTTTCCGTGACGTAAAGGTGTCCATGTCTCGTGCGTCATTTCTTCTTTCGCACATTCCTGCAGTTACATATTATGCTGACGGATTAATTCGTGTCAGCGAAAGTTGATACGTTGACGCGAGTAGTAAATATACTTCTTTTTTCTTTTTTTGAGACACGAGTAATCGGATTACTCCGTATTGCCAGATTCGTGTTATCACTGACAAGATGTCAATATTTTGATAGACCCGAGTGTCGACGGGTTAGCTTATCGATCGCAGATCGATATCGTCGACATCGATGACACGTGGCGTTATTTAGAAACTGCGATGCTAGGTATGCGTCCCACCGTAAATTCATGAAGTTAAAAGATAGCGAAAGACGACACGCGTACGATTCAGCGGTAAACATAAAATGACGTTCTAACGGTTCTTATAATGTCCAATCACCGAAAGTGTAAAACAAAAAACATAAAACTGAACGAAAACTCCATCCAAAAGATCCAGTTCGCCGGAAACGTCTCTCCGAATGAAAGATAAAAGAACGAGAAGAAGGAACGGGGATGAGATCGATCCCTTTACCAAGATCTACGATTCACCGACTTCCATCCTATTTCCTTCCAGATTCGCCGTTACTGCCCATCGTCGCCAGCCCCCCCCCCCCCCCTGTTCCCGCGATCGAGCGAATTTAACCGTCGCTCGCGGCGAAATCGTCCGTTATAAAATAATCTAGCCGACTGGTCGGCGGTGCCCGTGTAATTCTGGCTCTAAATGCCATGAAAAATGAGTTACGACAAGAAAATTGTGCAAGTCTGCAATTATGTAAATACACGGATAGCGGGATGGAGATACCTTCCTTGGTGCGCGCGCGCGAGTTGCTCTTCTATCTCCCCGGTTGCTTTAACCGTACGTATGTACGTTTGTCTCTCCCCGTGTCTACGTCTGCGTCTCTCTCTCTCTCTTTCTCGTTCTCGTTCTCTCCCTTTACCTGCATCTGCCCCCCGTTCATACAGTCCTGCGCTCGTGTGCGTGATAAAGCGTACATTGCGCCGGAATATGCACAGATATGCAAAGAGAGAGGAAGGAGGTGGAGGTGGAGGAGATGGAGGAGCGGTGTGGGGGGGCGGCACGGGGGCGTAGAACCAACAACCGAGAGTCGGGGTCCGTAGACCGTAGAAGGCTGAAAGGCTATTGCGAGGCAATAAGGCCAGTTACGAGTAGGTGGGTGTACACGACAACGTAGGCGCCTACTACGGCAAGGCCGTTTCTAACTGTCGTGGTTTTACCCGCGGATCGACGGGCAAGAACGCGCGTACATATACGTCCGCCTCGTTGCGATTACAAATTGAACGTCGAGACGCCCTTTCTCGATTTCAGACACGGGAATGATACTGCGTTCATTGAGCGTAGAATGACGTCACCGTAAATTGAAAATGCTTCGAATTTTATACAGAGAAAGTGGGGTAAGTCAGCTGTGTGACTGACGTCGCGACACTGAGAATATTTTATAGTAATTTTCGTGGAAATGGAAAGTAACGGTATCTTCTGACGCAAAGATCGTCCGTACTCGGCTTCCGTCTTCGTGAAATTTTCTTTCCAGGACTCCTAGTATCGGAGAATTAGCCAAAATTTCTTACTGCCGCTGAGTTTCTTTTATCGGTTTCAAGAGACATGGGGGCTTGTCTAGGGCTAAGTACAGGTACGCGATATATATAATATCCTGAGAAACGACCTCTTACGCGGTTATGTCATTGTTCTGCCGGAACTGCGATGTAATACATTCTCAGACGGATCCCTTCAATATTGCGTTCCGTTCTGTAAACGACGTTCCGAATTACTCGTCGAAGCCGCGCTATTCCCGATTCGCCTCTTTCCAAAGGAGCAGCGAACACTTGGACAAACTTCGCAAACATAAACCGACCAACTATTTCCCCCCCGCGTCCGATCCATCGTCCAAGGCTCTAATCTTGAAACGTGCTTGCAACTACCTGTGTACAGACTCTGTACCGTGTACATATGTACATACGGGTACAATACATAATTCGTTCCCATGTACGTATACATATGTATATGTATGTATGTATACAGACAATAGATTTACGCGTAAATATGTTCGATCATAAACACTCGACAGTGTCTCGATAACGATAAGTCTGATATCGCGCAACGTCGTCGCTTGAATTCGGCATCCGGCTACGAGTTCGTTCGTTGGAGAGGCCACGATCGGATCGGCTGCGAATGCGATCGGTCGTCGCTGTCAGAATCCGATTGCATTTGCATACAATTGGGCTTTATCCGGCTGCTGCCCGGGCTAATTTGCATGCCGCTATCATCGGCCTAAGCGAGTTGATGACCAGCCGACGCAACTGCACCTTGGCCCGTCGGAGAAACTTTGTATTTCTTGTCTGTTTTCCTACGCGTCACGCCGAATAGCCTAGCGTGCAGTTCAGAGTGTACATGCAATACGCTTGTAACGAGGTTATCGCTTAAATGACATTTGCAATTTATAATTTATCTCTGAAAACTTCTGAAGAGTTGACATTTTTTTCTAACAGCTGAAGGTATCAATGGCACATTACGACAGTGTAATTGCCAGCGTGGGTAGTATTTCGAAAAGAAAATTTACTTACGATTCTAGTGTCAAAATAAACAAGCGACTCGTGTAAAATATTGTAAAAGTATGTGGTAACCTCGAGAAGAGCTTAAGAAGGAAGTTGTAACATGCGTGGGTCGATGGGGCTCCCGCCACGCGGGGCAGCAGAAGGGAGGGTGATATTTTAAAGTCTGTTGGCGGTTTCAAGTTTAACAGGAAATTATTGTTTTGACGAAGTACGCGAATAATAAGTAAGACGATAGTTTCGAGTTTGCAGCTTATAAGATTTCTGATACTTGGCACGAAAACAGGCAGTTCTAATCTGCTTCTAACGGGGAAGTTCAGAGAATTGAAGAAGTTGCGAAGAAGTGAGCGGGCGAAGAAGTAAATGCATTTGAACTTCGTGTCTCCGTACTTTCGAGAAGTTCTATCGTTCCGATTGCTATAATGGGCGACACTGATCTCGACGGTAATTCGTTTATGGCATCCCGAGTTCGCTGTTCCATCATTCTCTTCGCGAACGAAAGACGATCGTGTGTAAGAGATTTGCCATCAGCGATAATTTCTTCATTTTGGTCTGACTTTCAGCGTGACTTTTATTCCCGATGCGTACCGATCATATACGAGAGTGATTCAAAACGTAAAGGCAATTATTGTTTTTCTCTGGAATAAACGAAGACGGACGTCTCTGAGGTCAATATGTGTTTACTTGGAGTATTATGAAAGTAGGAGTATCACAAATATGGTCATCATACCTAAGAGTATTATACGTAAACGTCATACCGTTGTATTCACGGTTGAAAGGAAAAAGTGCAGGACAATGCACTTTTGGTACCGTGCAATAAGCTTCGATGTTAACAAAACGTACTAAGTTTATTAACTACTTACAGATCGAATTACTTTTCTCTGAAAATTATCCGGTAACCAAAATAACAATTTGGGGAAGTCCTGACGACTCTGGACTCGCACGTAGTAATACGCGTTTACAGAAACTGTAGGTCTTCACGGTAAGGAGTCCGAAATAATGCTAACGAAGCCACATTGCTGTTGGTTTTAAGAAAACTCTTATCTACGAGAATGGTTGATGGAAGGGATGATGAGTAACTCGTAGGGAGCAGAAAGGTAGCGGTTGGAAAAATAAGACATTGGGAAATAAGTGACTGAGTACGGGTGTTTGGGTAGTAGGACAGAGTGGTCAAAAGGTTTAGACGTACAGAATATTTGTTATGCTTAAAAAAGATAGGGCAGATGCGGTACTCGCTCAAAAACAAGATAAGGGTTGATCTGGGTATCCAACGATACGTATACATAGACGCTCCACTCCACGAATGCGCCATCGAGGAACAGCAGGCGCGGTGGACGTGGCTTCGTGAGCAACCAAAAATCCTTCTTCGCGTACGGGATAGAGAAGCAAGGCAATGCACTTTTGGTATCGTGCAATCAGCTTCTGTATCCCATCCGTGAGCAATGATTTTTGGTTGCTCACGAATCCATGTTTGCTTCGGCTGCAGTTCTTCGATGGTGTATTCGTGGAGTGGAGCGTTCATCCGTGTTACGCTCACGTACGTTACTCCTACGTACGATGACCATATTTACGATACTCCTACTACCACAACACTCCAAGTAAACCCATAGTGACTTCAGAGACGTCCAATTTTCGTTTATTCCAGAGGAACAAAAAAATTGCCTTTACTTCTCGATTCACCCTAGCAGTTTACGGGATTTCTCGACCTAATTATCGGTCATTGAAAATTGTTATTATTACAAATCCTCGGTTTGGTCATTTACGAACCAACGCTTCCGCAGTGGTTCGATCAGGTTGCCCGGAAGCATCGATTAAAAACGATTCGTCTCGACTGCGAGCGATTGGAAAAGCGGAGAAATTTTCAACGAAACTGGAGTACCGTGTAAACACGTAGAGAAGTGAAAGTAGAAATGCGCGAGCCTATAGAAAGTGACATTATGCAGTTATGCGGGAACGAATACAAATCATAAAAGTAAATCAAGTCCGTCACTACGCTTTGCCTGCGGTTTTCCATTATATAAACAAAATACGAAACACTAAAGCGTGGCTAATCTTATCGACGAAATGTTTCAATGCTATACGCGTACATAGATAACGTATCGCGCGTTGGAGATATGCATTTTGGTCGATAAATAACTGCTCATCGGTATCGAAGGTAGATTAAAGAAATGGTTCCACCTGTGCGAGCAATATTGCTTCCCGTGCTTCCGGTCTGAGAATCTGCGCGTCTCGCGTTATAACGCGTACACACCACTCGTGTAATAACATACATATATAAGCATACTTCTTGTAAATGAATTCGTGTGTAGGAATCGGATGTATCGGAAAACGATGTTTGACTTTGTCATTAATTTACTCATGAATCTGCATTGTTATAAAAATCAATGAAACGTTTAAGATACACGTGTCAAACGTAATATCACGTGCAATCGGCCGCACATTTTTTCGAAAGTACCATAGAATTGGAAACCTTTCTCGAAGTAATAGTAAGTTAGCGTTAAGAAACTCCCCCAAGGACGTCGTGGGACGAAGGGACGACCTAGTTCCCTCCGGTTCCGAGGCAGACCGAATCTGCGACCCAGCACGACCTTTTTGGTGGGACGCGAAGGAAAAGAAATCCGATCCGTGGGAAAGAACGATCGATAGATCGCTGTCTTGGCTCACACCGAACGCGTAGCTACGAAAATTTAATCGAGAATAACGGAAACTACGTTACATCCCCGGCGAGATGGACCGCGAGAAATTTGTTTTGGAGTAGGTGGCCCGAGCGGACGGTTCGATTTCGTGAATTAGATTTACGAGACAATAGGAGATATTCATAGAATTTTCTCGATATTTCATCTTGTCTTTTTTTTCTTGACCGCACCGACGGGAGAATTGTTTTACTTTTTCTGTACAAAGAAAAAAAAACTCCTTGCGTACGGGACGAATGAATCTTGTTTCGTAATAATTATCGAGATAACGGAGATGATTTATGGAGAACAATTACCTACCGGTGAAAATGAGTGGGAAATTGAGTAATTAGTTTTACGTTCATATTTCCGTATCGGGACGAGAAGTTGCAAAGTTCGTAATGAGGGCAAAGTATGCCCTTATGGTTGGCGTTAAGTTGCCGACGTCATTAATACCACTTTTTAATATGGTGAGTTGCGTGACATTAGCCTAGTGAGTATGCGTATGTATAAATGTATGCGTGTCTTGTACCTGACTAAAATTGATAGGTGAAACATGTTTATAAAAGACAAAAGGCGTTGAGTATTGCGAAGTAAGCGTAGCGAAAGAGTTCGTTTGTGTTGTGCGTCGTACAATGAACGTACGTTGAAGTTTTTATGCAGTTCATGTTAATCGTTTTATTAAAGAATCGCTCTATAAAGAAGTATCTGTTTGTGCAATCTTTCCTGCCTCGTACGTTCCTTATTATCCCTCAATAGAACTTTACGATTCGTGTCCGCGTGTGTCGCAACGGTACATTATAATGATTTTTGTTACGGGTAAAGCAAAAATCCAACCGCTGAAGCATCGATAATTACCGAGCCAACGCGGATATAAATTCTAATCGCGTTTTCTGTTCAATTTGAGGAGGGCGGTAATCAACGAACTTACGTATCGCGATTTTCTAGTTAAAACCCAATCTTTATTTGTCTTCGAATCCTTACTTTAATCCCGTGGAAGAACACGAAAACTGATCTTCCAAATTATCTCGGCGAATCCTTAGAGAAGTCTGACAATTTCAACAACGAGGCATGAAACAACAAGTTTCCATTCTTCCTTTGGCGTTCTGCGCTCGTGCACTTAATATCACAATCGGGTGCCTCACCGGTGGGTCACCGTCTAACTACTTCATCGGGCCGCTTGCTCACCGGCGGACACACGGCTATGCACTTCAAGACCGCATATTTACGTATTTACGTACAGTAAACGATCCTGCGACCCCTCAAGCAAGTACTAGACATAGTGGCCGGGTTTGTCGTACAACTAATTTTGAATTAAGTTTTTGTAAAACATAGAAAGAAGCACCGGTCCGCAGACAGGTATTGCATATTTGACTACCGGTCGTGAACGTCTTAAAAGCGAACGAATACCATCGCAGTCGGAGTTTCTCGCTCCTGCCTCGTGGAACGTGAAGCTAGAAGGAACGAAACTGGTTACCGTTACCTCGCTTCCAGGACTTTCCTCAGGTTTGATCCTGCGGATCGACCTCTGCCTATCCAGGCTATTGGAAAACTAGTGAAATCCTAGCACGGAAAACCTTTGCACCTACGATTCCACTCGAAACAATTTTTTATGAAAAATTTTCAGCAAAACGATCCATTTACTTTGCCTACCATGAGCTCGGACAGACGCGAAAACATTTCGTCGCGAATAATTTGTGAAACGGTTGTAATTACCGGTTACGTTCTGCTCGTGCATCGAGACGAGAAATCATAACATTCGTAACAAGCGTAAATTAAGTTCTAACGATTAATAAAGATTCTTTGGAAATCGGAGTAAGATTCATTGAACATACGTCGAATTATTTGTTGGTGCGCAACGAAAACAATATATGTAAAAATGATTTTGAATAAATCAATTGAGTTACCGCAAATTCAATGTTTAAAAAGGAGACTAGGATCAGAACCACTTTACCCTCCTGGATCCCAGTGTATGTACAATGACCCACAAGGATGCCTTCCCGGTCATTAAAACTACCATCATTACGCGCAACGTGGTAGTTTTTACGAGCGGGAAGGAATACTTGTGGGTCACTGTACATTTGCAGGCTCCGTCTCTTGATTGCGTTCAATTATTCACGGCAACAAGTAAGAGATCGCATTAAAAAAAGATGTATAGAACATTCATGTTGCGTAAAATTGTCTTCGTTCATCATGCCGTGAATATTCGATTACGTTCTTTTAACGGTGCAGCCACGTCACCCTCTTCTGAACTCTTTTATCAAATCGTCGATATGCCTGATCGTGGAAAGCCATCACCGAGGCATTAATATTTATCGGTTCCCAGACGGCAATTTCATTAGTCGTCGCGATGGCAATTAAGCCGTTGAGTTCTGTAAAAAAAAAAGAAACTCTGATTCCTCGACTTCGTGTCTTTTTAAAAATTTCAATAGACGGCAATAATGTCCTTTAATAAACGGTAAGCGCGCCGAGTGGCAAACATTTTTCAATTGAATTACTTTAACCGTTTCGCAAAATTGCAATTATATCAAAACGTCGTCGCGAAAGGATATAATTTCGTGACAAAGCGGAATAGTATACTCGTGTCGTGAAATTTCAGATAATTCGACATCTTCGAATCCACTCGAGATTCGGTATTACGGAAAGAAGAAAAAAAAAAAAGATAAAACGTTGAGCGATAGTCGCTTTCGTTTCTCCAGTTTTCCTCCCGAGCAACTCGCAGTTCCTCGAGGCCGTATACACTCGTCCTTATAGCTTTGCGAATTTTATTATCCCGGCGTCTTTCGTGTCCCCATCCAATTACTTTGCACGAGACCGTCCCGAGAATGGGCATTCGCCGGGCGAATTATCGCGCGAAAGACGAGCCAAGCGTGGCGTAAAGTCCAAAATTTTCGAGCGCTTCCGTCGAAAGCGTTCCACCGTGCGAAACAGGCGAAGAAGTTTTTATCATCCGAGAAAGCATCGCTCGCAAATTCTTCCCGTAATTTCTTTCGTCCCACGCACTTTCCCATGGCTGCGGCACCCTCCTCCCCCCTGCCCCCCCCCCCCTCTCTCCCTTTTCGTCTGTGATCGACAGCAATTCCAGAGGTACATCGGGGGACTCGATGTTACCGCGGTATCAAGTTGTTTTTCTTCGATACCGCGTTTCCGTCGCAGTCGCGAGAAAAATACGGATTTCGAAATGTTTCCCGGGAACGTTCGCTTTGAAACGATATAGAAGAGAACGCTCGTAAGCCGGGGCATATCTTCCGCGAAGTCGTTTCGCATTTCTCTTCGGCGGGAAACTTTTGTTTATCGCGTTGTTGATGTTACCATCGATCGTGGCTGTAAGAAGTGTGCGGCGCGTTCTGGTTCAAATCATTTTCGTTAAGAATCTTTTTTTTCTTTCTTTTTTTTCAAAATTGATACAACGTCGCGCCGGGGTGATTAACATTTTCGGACATTAAAAAATGAGATTTGAGAAAAAGTGAAATGCGTTGGGGCTGGTTTGCCGGGTATCGATGCCTATTTATTGGTATACGAAAAAAGCTCGAGGAAAATAAATTTAGAACGCAAAATCTGTTCTTACCACGGATTTTGCTGTGTATTACCAGTAACGGGGAAAAGAATGACGGACGTGTATTTTGGTATCACCTTTCTTAGAGGAAAGTATAAGATTCCAGGAAGAATTGCGCGCCACGATAAAACAATGCGTATAGGAAATCATTAACTTATTAAGGAGTTGTTTATGTCTGACGGCTTCGTTAAGTTTATTCCGGCGGAGGAGAAATCGCGAGAGCAAAGACAGAAAAGAAGAAAGAAAGAAGGGGAATAGGTCGGCCCCGGTCTCGTGTGTCTCGCCTAACGTGGAACATTCCGCTCGCACTTTGACATCTCGTTATAGCAATTCGTTCAACCCTTTCATTAAACAGTCTTTAACACGGTCGATTATGTGTCGAGACGGGTGCGCGAGTGTTACGTCACCTGCAATTTCGTAAATCGATTCTTAAAGTAGCAACAGAGGTAAACGAACTTTGTTCGGGTCGATCGAAGCGGAAAGTTAGTTTCTGTCGAATTTATGTGCGTTAATTATAATTTTAATCGTACACTTGGCCATTCTTTATTACCATTTGCAGGCTGCACCGCATTACCATTTTTATTTCCGCACGGCTATTACACGTTTCGAATCGCAACAGTCGTTGAATTTGTAATCTACCAGTAAACCGTCAATCCGCTACGGCTACTTTGCGCTCTATGTTTATGTGAACATCGAAACGGAAAAATGGATTGCTAATATGTTCAGTTAACCGGGCCAATAACAATCCGAGGAGACATTAGTTATTCCGATAATTAGCGATCGGGTCGTCCATTCTTTACTCGCGACAATTGGATTTTTCCTTTTTTAAAGATTTCAATTCGCATCGCGTGACTCGACTATACGCGAAACGATCTCTCTTTGAGCAATACGCGTAACGAACCTACTTCTTTACTTCATAACGTTCTTTACGTAATTCGTCCTCGAGAAATCCTTTGATTTATTTGCACCAACTTCAAAGTCAAACAAACACAATTGACTTTTTCCTACAGAGGGAACTTCGTCGGTAGCGGTGTCAACCGGCACTGATCGGATTTTTCGGTGGTTTTCTTTGGCAGTCTTCTTAGCTAGCAACCCCAACCCCGAGTCGATTACAGACTCGTCTTAGGAAAACTTTGCGACGACAATTACGAGGCGAATACTCCGTCACGCTCGGCAATGCATCGAACGCGCAGCAGACTTTCGTCCCCGCGATTCAGCTTTGCTTTTGAAGTGGAAACGAACCGCGCGTAAAAAGAACAGCGATACGACGATGGCGGCGAACCGATACTTTCCCTATTTAAGAAAGAATTTGTCAGTTCAGTTTTAGGTGTCAAAGGTTCGAGCATCCATTTGCGTAGAATGGAATGCCGTTCAGTATCAATTAACGAACGACTAAATATGGATGGCCTTTAAAATCTGTATTGTACATTCTTCAAACGATGACTTCCGATTCTGCCGAGAGAATGAAATAATCGTTACGTCCAACCTTGTGGCAGAAGGATGGGTAAACTTCTTTTTCGTCGATTATGCCGCCGTGACACAACGATCCGCCCGCTTATCGTTCAAACAGATGAGCTTTAAGCATGCTTCCAAATTAACCTGATAAGGGTATACGTATGAAAAAGAAATCGTAGCTTTGCTAAAGTTTTCTCTCATGGATTAAAGTCGCGTTAAACTTAACGGGAAAACGACCGCGAACTATACGTACAGTCGATTCTGACCATCAACCAATCGCTGGTTATCCAACGTCAAAGCGCACGAGCTGAATTTTTTGAAGCCCGTCGACTGACCCGTCGAACGGGAGCTCAATTTGCGGTTGAACTTTGAAGCTCGATAACTTGCGCCTGAATTGCGGTTGAACTATCAAGCTCGATAACTCCTGCTTGATTCGCGGTTACGACGGAGCTGCACGCCGGTTTTCTTACCCCGTGCAATTAAGCCGAACTGAAACCACCCACCGGCTATCGGATTATTATGCGTTCTCTGCACGAACCGTATAAAGGGAACGATGTAGGTCAAGCCATATCGGTTCGGCCATGAGTGATAATACATCTTAATGGACTTTACCGAAACTTTTACGGTCTCCTTATTAAAATGTCGAGATGACGTCGAGAAAAGATACGAGCGAACGAGAGGACAATTCGAGACGAGGAGATAATCATCGACAATTTCGGCGACACCTCAGCGTTCACCAGAAAACTCGAGCGGAAGAGAAGATCGGGGGAACGGCTGCAATCAAACCTGAAGAATCGGACCGTCGTGGTGCGGTTACGGTACGTAACGTGACTGTGTAAATCTGCCATTTTTATGCGTTAACCATCATTTTTAATAAACGCACGAGGTGTGTGACGAAAGGAAAGAGCGACATCAAAAATTTAAATGAGATTCGAAGTTTATCAGCGAACGATACTTCTTTTTTTAGTTTCCTGTTCGTAGTAACTTCTCGATCCCTCTTTAATAATGATAATCAAAGATCCCCAATCCGTCCAACGATCAAAAGCTAGATCGACGACTATAAAAACTGGAAGACCAACGCATGGAACGCGAATTTGCATCGCGTGACAGCACTTTTCGCGGAATCGAGAATCCCAAAGAATATTTTTGTCGCATCGTCCTTTGTCTCACTTACTTTCGATTTTGACATTTTTCGGGTGTCACGGATGAAACGCCCGGAGCGATCGGTGACGAGTACCGTCGAGGCATTTTGGGAGTTTTGCCAATTAAAATCGACGAAAAGTACCAAGGGGAGTGAGATGGAGTGGATTGCAAGACGATAGGTGGCCCCCGGGCCCTCTCGATGTAAAAGGTACTTCCAGGAATGTCCTTGGGTGCGGCAGTTTCGCTAATTGAAATCGATTATCCGGGCTCGGGAGCACCGTGTTTTTTTTTCCTTTCCTTGACAGCGACGTTTCCCCTCCGAGGAGAAAACTGCCTCACAATTACCGAGGCACTTGCTTCGCTGCTTCCCGGATATTCCCATTTTCCGCGGAGAGTGGCTCGTCTACCGGCGCCCCGCGCTCTACGTCGGATTCACTCCGACGATCAAAACTTTTCTTTTGCCTTTCCCGATCACACGGCGTCTTTAAACGGTTGTTTTTGCTCAGGGACAAAGGATTGATATAATTTCTAGTCGCACGTATTCTTAATAACACGACAGCGCACTGTTTTCCACGAGATTCCCCGAGGTTCCGATTTCACGTTTCTCGTCACGTAGCAAACGTTTCCTTGATTTCTTATAGCAATTTGAAATTAAGTAAGAAGAGTACAGACCCACCTTCTTCGTGACATTTCGTCGGTTAATAAGACAGCGATTAACCCTGCATCAGTCGCGTGGTCTTTGTTATTGCACCGGAAATTAATAATTTAGCTATAATACTGAATACTTTCGCAATAGGTTTTGCAGAACATAAATATTAATTTTAGTAGTATTAATTCGTTTAATAATATTGTTTATATTATCACAGTACGTTTGAATTTAGTAATAGACCGATATATCTGAGTAGACAATTAAAAAGTTTTTAACACAGTACTACAATCCTAGTACACGCGACTGATGCAGGGTTAATGAAGACTTGCCGGTGATAAAATTTCGTGGGGTTTACCGGGCCCCCAAGATCGTGATTTTATGAGATGCACCGGAAAGAATACGGTTATAGAATCAGTTTAAATACCAAGCCAACTTTGCTTGTTTATCCAGTATAACGAAATCGCAGATAGCTTCGATTCATCCGCGCCAATTTGTCATCGCTACTCCTGTTAACCGTAGTGGCCAACAATCGAGTTGATCTTTCGTGTTTCTTCGTATCGAACAAACGACCTACTCGCTACGGCGGCGAAACAACGAGGTGAAGCCCAGTCAATTACTCCAAAACGGAATGACGATACGACGAAGCATGTCGGAACGCTCCATCTCCTTCCCTCCCTCTCTCTCTCTCTCTCTCTCGCTCTCCCTTTCCCTCTTCGCGTCTCCCAAATGCTTCCGCTTTATCCCGCGATCTTTGCTCTAACACAGGGGTCTCGAGCGGTTGACGCTGTGAGTTTCGAGCAACTGGTGTCCAATGACGGGGCGAAAAGGCAAGGACCTCTTGAATGCACTTACATTCTGAACCTTACATATGCTCACCTTCTCGAGCAACCCATCGTCACGGTAAGCTCTCTACCTCTCCTTTCCTATACACGAACATACGCGTGCCTGATAAATAGATGTATGCGGGTAACCGTGCACGTGAAAAGAGAGAGAGAGGAGGAGGGGGAGGGAGGGCGAAAGGATGGGAGGGAGGGAGGGAGGGAGGAGGCGAGAGAGAAGAAGGTGGTTAATCCGCACATGTGTGATGACAATCGTGAACCACCTGTTGAACGGCACCGATACCGAAGGCACGCTCCACCTGCCATCCACTACAAAAGGAAGCCCCAAATTCAGATCGGACGCGATAGTGCACTTTGTTGAGCTTTCTCGATCCTTACCTTGAAGCCCTGCCGCGTCCACCAATTAATCTTCCGTTCGGTCGAATCTCGAGGTTCCGTAATAACCCGATTTTCGTGCCAACATTCTCCGATACGTCGGCTCGAAGTATCGTACGCCGAGTTGACGCTCGTTGCGTTAGGTTCGTGATATAAATTTGAGCGCGCAGCCAAGCCCGCGCTGTAACCGAATCTAATTACAATCCGATTCGAGCGATACGATGCCCCGCGAGGCGGTAAGAGGCATTTTAAAAAGCCCGAATAAATATGAATGTTAATTGGCCGCACGCTAGATACGGAAGTCGGCACGATCGAATCGCGAAATGTCGCAGCCTTTGACACGCGAAAAAGAGAATGCTTAAATCTCGGAACGAGTTTTTCCGCGGCGAGTTGCTCGAACTCCAGAAACCTGTCTCGATATTTTAAACGGATCGCATTAGGAGACTCGAGAGCCTCGGCATCATTAATGTTAACTAATTGGAAGCCGATCCAAATCAGGTTTCGTTCGCTTAGAAATTTCCGATGTATCGCTATTAGTCTTACTTGGGGTTCGAGAGGTACAATCGAACCTGGGGAACGGTCTTAACGTGACCAATTCCGTGCCGACGGTTTGCATAAATCACTCGACTCTCGACGGTGCACGGTACGTACCACTGAATTTCAGAGGAATGTCTAGACGCGATAAGAATTAAAAATTTGCGTTATCATCGGTTTCGTGCGAGTCTACGTGAAATGGGACATTACGAGCTTTACGATACAATCTACTACGATACAACTGCGCAATCTTAATCGCTAGAATGCTCCGTCGCGCGCGAATAGAACAAATATTTTGACACGTGGGGAATCTAGCGCGCGAAGCGATTAACTAACTATTCGCCCCCGCGCGGAAAATTCGTGCGGTTCCGCGTCAATCACAGCGGGAGGGTAGAGCTAATTTCGATATCGCGCGGTACTTCTTTTCGATAACGATTACACTTGATTCGCGATCCACGCTCCTCGAGTGTCATTTCCCCGACAGCAACGAAATCGCAATCAAAATGCTGAATTGGCCGTATGCATACGCATGAGACGCGTAACAGGTCGGTCGAATTTCGGGGAGAATTGACGCACGTACGGCGTTAAACAAACGGTGCGACAATAGACGGCGGGTGTACCGAATGAGGGCCATGGAAATTTTCGGGAGTCCCTGACGATCCGGGAGTATCTACGTAGCTCTATGTGTACACGCGTTTTGCTTCGTTCGTGGGAGGAAAGTAAGAGCGTCGGGTCACATCTTTTTTTTAAAGAAAACAGCCGTTGGCTTTTGAATATTCCAGGTCGTCGAATTATTTAGCATCGCGACGACGCACGAATAATTCGTAGAACAAATCATTCCTACGTGACAATAATAAAATGAATAATTTTCGCTTTTCTACGGAACATCAGTTTCTCGAAGGCAAACCTCTTTTCGCAAGACTATCGCAACACTATTTAAACAGCCCGCCAAACAGGGAACTAATTCTACGTGTTCGATAAACCATACGAGCTACGCTGCGATTCCGCCATTCCATAATTATTTCTCGCAAAGAAGCTGCAGAATCGTTGATTCAGGTTAAATTAGCCTCCGTTACGTTAACATTCGTTTAACGGAACGAGAATCACTCGTAACCGGTCGACGATGGCGAGAGTCACGCTCATTGCTATCGGTCAATATCATAGCGTATCGTAATGTCCCAATGACGTGACAACGGACAGAAACGACGGGCGTCTGGCTTGACCGTCGGCGCCTCGGCGTCCTCGCCGTATCAACGTGTATGTATGTACGTATGCGCGGACAGGTTGCATCACGAACGATGTAAAGCACGTGCAATAACACGCCGTTATCAATGGCTTCCCACGACACATACGCGTACGATCCGTTATCAGTCACGTCGTGGCCTGGCGCCTTTTATGTCAGGAGAATGAAGCGGCAAATTTTAATGCGCCGACGACATCGACGACATCCACGGCAAACGCCACGACGACGACGACGACGACGACGACAGCTGACGAAGTATACGCGTGTACACGGCATTGCCGTTATCGTCGGAATAAACGGCAACTTTTCCAACCTTTTGCCCCGTCTCGCGGATACCAAGATCTCTTGCGCATACCGTTGCGCTTGGTTGTCCGCGACTGTTTTGTCGGATATTTTTAAAGAAGGAGGAAAAAGGAACAGGTATGCGCGGTTGAGCTTGTTTCCGTTGCCCCCTTTGTACTTATCGTGGCAATTTCGTTATCCCGCGTTTCGTTAAGGCGTGTCAGGAGAACAGATTTCGACGTGAGAGCAGAGCCAAGTGTGTAATAACTGTGCGAGTCTAACGAGTACTCAAAAAGGAAATAATTACGGAGAGTCGTGTGTCAACTTTATCTATCGTTAATTGCAGGTGGAATAAAGTACTTGTAACGATATCGTAAGAGTGGGTCGACAAATACCTTGATCTTAATGCAGATTATAATGTAAAATAATAATAACGAAGATCAATGAAATGTTTAGAGCAGAGGTCGACAACACGGTACCCGCAAAGGAATTTTAAAGTGCCCGCTGTTATTGAAATTTGAATTTATGTAGTAAAAACTTATGTTGCATTCATATTTTCATGTTTAAATATTCCCCCCCCCCTGCTCTTCGTTCCGCGGTGCCCTGCGAACCCCCGCATTCCTGATATATGTCTCTCTAATAAAAAAAGTTTCCGACTCCGGATTTAGACTGTAGGAATCACGCATGCTAAAAAAATAGTTTTCTTACTATTAACACTAGACTACCAACGAACATCTAGGCGTATGTATGTAGGTCCACTAAATAGATACAATTTTGCAACGTAAGGTCAACAAAACAAAAAAAGTGCATTACAGCATGAATTATTTACATATTTTATAAAAAGTCATACAAAGTTTTCTAAAATAAAATGTACTGAAAATGAGTAATGATTATAAGATAAGCCAAACAAGTCATTTTGACCCCCTTGGTAGATCGAGTGTTAATAGCGTGGCTCGATCACACGCATACGTTTCGCACGTTTTCTCTTGTCTTTTTTTTCCCGCGTAGTCAGTTTCAGGTCGCGACGTCAAGTCCAGCACTTCGCGTAACGCAGCGCAGAAGCGCGCGTCCCTCTTTTGTTTCTCGCAATGGTTTTACCTCTAACAGACTAATAGCTCTGACTTCGATTCTTTCCCATATAAGATTCCTGTCATAATTAATTTCTACGACGACGTTATCGCCACCGCGCATACGACATTGATTTACGAAGTTCACGATCCAGTTTGCTATACGCGCGTGAGAATGCGAATAATTTTCGATGTTGTCGTTTCGCGTCCTTATTAAAAATAAATTGAACGTAGAACACAGAATTGGTACGTGTCGCAGAAATATTTCGTCTCGATAAGGTTGAAGCGCATTATGGCTTTCGGTAGCTACGAGAAAAGCCGTGACATGAAGGTAGCGACAAAATCGTGAGTTGCAAGTAACGCAACGAACGTAATTACTGCGAAGGCCACGTTTTGACGGCATAATAGAAGCAAAATTAATAAAGATAAGTTTTGCGCGGCTGCGTGGGGCAGCTCATGGTAAAAGCTGTAAGCACGCAAAACCGAAGTTTCGGCACGTCTAAAAGTTTGTCAGGACGACGGTAACTAGAAGGTCGTAGGGAATGTAAGGTAAAGGAAAACAGTGAGTATAGTTGGAATGAAGATTGACGCTTTGTCAATTATTAATTACTATTTCGTGGTAAAGTCAGCGATACTTATCGCGGCAGGAAACACGATGTAAACGTAAATATAATATCACGATTAAATGGAAACACAAATTTCAGGGTAACGTAACGTAAACAACGGTTGCCATTGAGCCCCGATAAACTGAAGGCTGATATCGAAGCGATATCGATCGTCGTACTCACGTAGTAATTGAATCAAACGTTTTCCTTTTCAGCGCGATATCATCTGCCGTGACGAGATTACAGTTAATGACGGTCAATAATTTCCCGTTGAATCGAGCTTAAGTCGAAATGACAACACTGCACGTCCGAGCAATTGAAAAGATAGCGACGAGCGATAAGCGACAATAATGAAAGATCACTCCGCAAATAAGACGTTGAACTTTGTTACGTCCAAGGAGTGGTCTATCTAGCTTCTGCGCAATTTCGAGCGTATTGAAAATGTACTCGATCATACACCTTCTCGTGATAATATCTTGGCGAATCTACAGAGTGCATTGTTGACTCCGTGTGACACGAAACGAGGGGCATTCCAGAAACTATTTTGGTATTTTAATCGCTTTGTATCGTGCACGTAGGGCACCCGAATACCTCGTGACTTACTCGATAAAATATGGTATTACGATCGCTATAATGTCCAGAAATTACTGTATCGCGCGGTAAATTACGTCCCGGGGCGACGTTGAACGAAATCTGGCAATTTCAGATCGATCAGGACGCTTAAATTTGTCCCGCCATCGTGAGTATCGTGGCAACCAAGTTTTTCGGTTTTACGATTTTTCCAAGAAATTGGCGATTTATCTTTCTGGCGAAACGATCGTTGCGCCGCGCTAACAATAGGACGTTGTTTGCACTTTTGGTTTCCAAGAGTTCAGAAGCAGATCTTAATGTTTTCGATTAAACGCTACAGTTTATCTTTCAATATTTATATCCCCATTTCCACGGCGAACCGTTTAACCAAGATCAAATGCTAAAGCCCATAGATTTTCTCGGACACGAACTCAGGATTTATCAAAGTTAAATTTTCTACAGAACCAGAAATTTTATCCAAATATTATGACGGTAGCCTAAATATAACGTTAGGACTAAAGACCGGTATCTCGTGTCTTCACCAAAATTCTTTGGCGTCCAGCCGAAATGTGTGCGCAACGCGAAGATATGCGAGTGGCGTAATCAGGCCCTTAAAAGGGCCCAAACGCAGTGAGTCAATATTGTAGTAGCCCCGTTTTCCTCTACGCTCTCTATCTCCGCGTGTTTGATCAGGCCAAACGTACCTTAATCGTAGCTCGAGCGCCTGCGTTTCGTTCGTTTATTTCTCGAACAAACGTGCCGAACGAGAAGCGCGCATTAAAAATCGATGTCTCTTAGCGCGTCGCGTGTAAATTCTTAAAAAATGATCACCTGATATTTTCACTCCGGTAAATGTCAGTGATTTCTTTTTCCTTTTCTACGGACTCGATAGAAATGTTAGACAGAAGTGGCGTAGATTCGTTGGTGCATTGATTTTAGTGGAAAAAAATATTGCACGATCGTAACACGGATTGGAGTACGCGACACTTCGAAATGATTATAACGCGAACCGCACGATCGCAGGGAGAGAGAAAAAGGTAACGAACCCTTTGTATTCGTAACCGGATTACCCGGATTACTCAGCTTCGGAAAATCTTATTTGCGCGCATGCCCCTAGTATCGCTAGATGTATAATACATAACGCAATGCGTCCCGGCGTTCTCTCTTGGTACGTACCGAGTTAGATTAACAACAGTATATCTGAGTTCCTCGGGAAAGAAATTCTTGTGATCGCTATTTCTGGAAAATTATCGCACCTGGTACACGAACAGCGAATACGTAGCCGGAAAAATCTGTAGATACCGTATACTAAAACAACGCGGAATAAAGTTGCAAGGAGGTTCTACACCGAAGCGACGTAACTTCGAGAATATTAAAACCAATCGTAAATTAACGTTACTAGCGAAGCGAATTACGCGGATAAAAAGGAGGTTTGAGATGTGAAATCTGGCGATGGCGAGGAAGACGAAGAACGAGAGGCGAGGAATAGAGGGGGGGGGGGGGGGAGTGGAAGACGGTGGCAAAAGTACTGTCGAAACACGCTTGGTAGGGTAGCAAATTTACACTGAACGGAGGTCGCGCAATTATATGGCGGTGATTAAGGTCGTGGCGTTTCGCGAGAGCCCATTAAGGAAAGTTTGAATAATCTGCACGCG